>OU342639.1:28330393-29747502 GCA_910589415.1 Malachius bipustulatus | reverse complement strand
ATATAGATATTTTTTAAAGCTACTGATTTCACTAAATGACTCCAGAAAGTATTTATAACCAGTGATAAATAAATACAGTAAAATAAGGACGTTCCTTTGAGATTTCCAACGGATAGAGTACAAGATGGAGCACAGAGAATAACCTAACTTGTCCTTGCACGTAAACAAGAAATACGAGTGACGGCCGCATCTGATCGGAAGTCCGGCTTCAGCTATCTGAGAAGGTATCAATAAACTTGTCTGTCCATGAATGTACAGTGTACACACCTCCCGATTCCACTTTGGGAGATGAAATCTATCGATTTCCTTCCTGAAGAGCAGACCAATAGTTCATCGTATAACTGGTGGGAAGGTACTTGAAATCGAAACTTCAATTTTATTTACCCAGGTCCAGGTAGGGAAGAGAGACCTATCTGCATATTATAACAAAGACATGCCTAATTCCAAAATTCATTATTATCATTTTCTTTGTAATTTTATACCACAACTGTTTATACGTTATCGCTTCAGTATATATAATTAAAAAACCATCATCCGCATCAATTTATGCGGATCAATTTTTTTCAAGTTTCTACGACGAAAAATTGCGCCTCTAAAGTGTTCCCTATCAAACGCACAGACCCACAGACAGACAGACAGACATTTTTGAGCCTTGTAGTCTGCATATACTTCCGAGAGTTCGGTTTTGCCGTTCTCGGAAGTAATATAGGGAACGACAGTACTTGTCCTAATATAGAATAGTTTTACAGATAATAAGGGTATCTGAAGGACCCGAATTGAGTTTTCTTAAAAAAATAGAAAAACCGTGACTCAGTGGGGCTGTGTTGCATATAAGAACGAGATGATAAATAAAAGTTAGGATGGATACATCTGTTCCCTCATCCTGTCTCCGACCTCTTCTCAGCACCTTGCTCCATTTTCTTGAGGCCTAATTAACTGTTTCTGGAATAGAGGGCATAATATACAGTCATTGAAAAGTATTGATGACGTTAGAACAGATACATTGAGGATTGGGGCACATCTCTCTTCATTCATGGCGTCTACTTAATATGATATTGAATTCTGGGAAATGTCCTTCAAAATTTAAGACGGCCATTGATTAAAGGAAAACCCTTAGGGAGAATACCAAAATACAGCTACTTGGGATGCGAGCGAAATGAACAACGGGATCGGAGTCTTGGAATCAAACAACGCATTGAGATCGTCAGAAATGCCTTTAATAAGATGAAAACAATACTTTGCAACGGATAGAAGTTAGAACTAGAGTACTGAGATGCGACATATTCTGGGTCCTGTTGTATGGAGCTGAAGCCTGGACAATTACAGACAAAATAGAAAAAAGACTCGCTGCCTTTGAAATGTGGTGTTATAAGGAGAATGTGGAAGGTGTCGAGGACACAACATGTAACAAACACGGAGATGTTAGAAGAGATGAAAAAGGAGAGAGATAGATAGTCAACACTATAAAGAGACGGAAAATGAGCTACTTTGGACATATACTGAGAAATGAGAAATATGGGTTGATGCGACTGGCCATACGGGGAAAGGTGAAAGGAAAAAGAGGACCGGGAAGGCGCCGGACGTCCTGGGTGAAAAACTTGAGCCAACGGAGTGGAAAAACAGCTAATTAACTCTTCAGAACAGCAGCAGACAAAGTAAAGTGGGCCATGATGATTGCCAATGTCCTTTAGAGGATGAGGCACGCTAAGAAGAAGAATAATTGATTGTGAGACGGTTATTCGAATCTGGTAGCAAAAGCGATGTGACTAATACTTATAAGCCAATCTCACTGGTAAATAATTTCGAAAATTTGGTACAAAAGCTTATTTCAATGGCATCATGGATCTTACCATTTTTTGCCCTAAAACTAATGCCAAAAAATTACGTTGCGGTCGCTGTCAACTCCATATTTTTCAGGGACATGGGTGGTCATGTGACACCTCATTTAGAAGGTATTTTAATTATCTACGAATTTGGCTACACCATTATTAAGGAAAAATTAAGAAAACATTTACTTAAGAGAAATATACCCACAGTATGTAGGCTATTTTAAACATGTTGACTATCAAAAACCACAAGAGAGTTTACGATTTTTTTGGTGCGAAGTTAAAGGAAGGAAGAGTTCGTATCATTGTCAATAAAAAAAGAGCAGAATACTTGTTTCGTTAGTCTTCCGGTGGAAAAGCTGTAAATGAAATAAAATTTATTTACCTCAAGTTTCCTATTTCCTCTAATTTGTACTTTCCGCAAGTAGGCTACTTCTTTACTTAAGGCTATTTCCGTTGTCAGTGGTTACTTTTTAAATTCTTATACAGATCTGAGCAGTCCAAACCTTTCAGAATTTTTTTTTTGTTAAAAGTGATCGCTATCACTATAAAACAACAACAAGCTATTTACTCTTATTAATATCAAAACCTACTCCACGAACTACTCAGTTAACTATAACAGCAGGCATTGATAAGTAATCGATTTCGACCGTTTGAGTACATGCACTTTTTATATATGCAATTAGCTGATTAATTTTTACTTTACGGGTAGTTTCATCAAGTAGTTAGAAGAAAATTTAGACAGAACTCGGTATATAAAATAATAAACATCGAAATACCATTCCAAGTTCAAATAAAACTGTTTAATTAATTAAGGCGCTATGTGTATAAAAGTTCGGTGAGTGCTATTTCGCTCTATAGAAGAGAAGATACTTCATTTCTCGAAAATCTCTTGATTTCAAAACATGCGTGATTAAATAGTTTCTTTGCAAACGTGACTCTGTAACATCTCTCAACATTATTAACGTATTTTTTCTATTTGTTAACATAAAGCTTAGCGATCTTTTTTTTTCAGTGTTACTGCAGCCTTTCAGACTGCAAGTCGACATAACTCTTTATAAGCAGATGCTACTTCTTGTGACTTTGACGTTGGGTAAGTGTACATAATATTACAGAACATTGCAGTAGTTTTATTATTAATGACATATTAATGCTTTGGCAAACCACTACATGTAATTTGACTGTTTGATTTTGTATTAACAATGTTTGACTAAATTACTCATATACCTGTAATAGGAAGGTTGGTATATATATCCCCACGGAATACCTCTGATGTCCGGATCTAATTAGTATTAACAGCATCCATTCGATGAATATGGAAATCTACTTTGAATAACTACTGCAATATAGGATACACGTTCTGGTATTTAGTAAATTCTAAACCATGGAAAAGTAGCAAAAAAATATCACAGTAACTGTTATAGGAATCCACGAATAATTTTTTTCTCAAATTATTAATAAGCAATACAACAGATATTATATAACGGACAATATAAAAATTCTGATACAACACTACAACCTTCATCTGATTCAGATTTTATTTTGAAAGGTCCATGTATCGATAGAGAGGATTAAAATAACGCTATTTTGCAATATAAAGTTTTTTTTTGCAGAAACGTTTTATTTCGACGCTAGAGTTTCAAAACAACAGTTATAAGAGAAAACGACAAAAAATTTAACTCTAGTGCCCTCTCTAGTGTAAAAATAAAACGTTTTTGAAAAAAAAACTTTATATTGCAAAATCATATTATTTTAATCCTCTCTACCGATACCTGGATTTTTCAAGATAAAATCTGAATCAGACAAAAGTTCCAGTTTCGTTCTAGCGTTATAATCAAATATAAAACTTTTTTAGTCTTCGTTCTTGATATACAGGCTGCACCATGTATCCTTCTCTATATTGCTATCTCCTAACGCTAACAGATACAGGGTCGGTTAAACAAATGCAAACGAGCGCAATTTTGTGGCCATCTCGATTCCGTCGAGACATACAAGATATCTGTGACCGTTCCTG
This sequence comes from Malachius bipustulatus, assembly GCA_910589415.1. Classification (NCBI taxonomy): domain Eukaryota; kingdom Metazoa; phylum Arthropoda; class Insecta; order Coleoptera; family Melyridae; genus Malachius; species Malachius bipustulatus. The sequence goes on along the minus strand of OU342639.1, from coordinate 29,743,662 downwards.
AAATATCCTGAAAAAACTGAAAAATCGAGATTTCTTATTTTTGCCATATCTTTTTTATTATTGGAGATTAATGAATAATTTTTTGTGGGCTTACATAAGTCGGCAACAGCTACCCATCTGACATTTTAAAAATGTTCAAAGCCGACTAGATCCCAGAATTTTCATAGTCAACTTTCGTTTTTCTTATGGCCGCCATATTATTTTTTTATGTCGTTCGATATAAAAAAAATCATAAAAACTAAAAATTGTTAAACTTAAAAAAATAAATAAAAAATTTTTTTATTCTTCTTTTTTCTTTACAAAAAAGACACATGTTTAGACCGAATTTCATAGATAAATTAAAAAACCATAAGGCAAGCACTATTTCGACGTATTTTACAAATGTTGACGTTTTTCGACGTTTTTATTATGTTTTTCTTTGAAATATTAAGAATAAAAATTTTAACATTTTTTTTTGAAGTTTATTAATTTTTGGTTTCCATTATTTTTTTCATATCGAACGACATAAAAAAATAATATGGCGGCCATAAGAAAAACGAAAGTTAACGAAAGTTGACTGTGAAAACTCTTGGATCTAGTAGGCCTTGAAAATTTTTGAAATGTCAGATGGATAGCTCTTAACGGCTTATGTAAGCCTACGAAAAATTATTTATTACTTTTCAATAATAAAAAAGATATGGAAAAAATAAGAAATCTCGATTTTTCAGTTTTTTTCAGGATATTTCAGGAACGGTCACAGATATCTTAAATGTCTCGACAGATTCGAGATGGCCACAAAATTGCGCATCTTTTCTCTAATTTAATCGACCCTGTATCTCTTAGCGTTCAGGAGATACCTATGGTGAGCTCTGAAAGAATTTTTTTTTAAATTTTCTGAAACGATTCCTGTGTATAGTTGCTGTGGGAATATTTTTAGGTGTAAAACACAAATAAAAAAATAAGAAGGGCGGTAGCATCATTAAGGGGGTTATTAATGATGATATGAAATTAATTGCTATTAATTAATGAATTAACAATGAAAGAGAACAACTCAAATTGATCGTGACGTCACCTATGAAATTATCTCGGACTGTATGCAGTTGTTTTTATCAATCTTTTGACATTTTGAAAAATTTACATATTTGACATAATACGGCAAATCACTTGATTTTTTATGGGATATTTTGAAACAGATGAGAATCATGAGAATGACATAGAATCACTATCAAAACAAGGATAAGGAACGCTGTAAATGAAGTATAAATCAACCTGCGAATATTCGTAAACTTAGCGAATTCTTTAAAAAATGACAACAATATGTAGAGATAATATGGCAGGGCAGCTATGTCGAATAATTTTGTTTTTGCTTTTTTGTTTTATTTTTACCTTTCCTTAAGCATTCCCTTACTCTTCCCTAACCTTCTATAACCCTCATCTAACCTTTTTCTAACCTTACCCTTTCATCAAACCTTTCTCAAATCTTTTCCTAATATTTCTCTAACATTTCCCTAACTTTTCCAAAACTTCTCCCGAAACTTTACGTAACCTTTCCCTAACCTTTCCCAACCTTTCCCTAACCAAAATAATATTTAATATTTTTAATAAAATCAATGTTTAAAAAGTTTTAATATTTGTTATGACACCCTGTGCGTCTAAGCGAAAATCTAATGATTGTGGTTTCTGATGAGGTTTCTTAATTGGGCAGTAGAATTTTTTTATTAAAAATGATTTTTCCCTAAAATCATTATTAGGGAAGTTTTTCCTTTCCATAACCCCCCATCCATGAACACACTGTATAAATATAATTCCGATCACGCCTCTAAGTGGAGCTTTGTTCTACAGAGTGGTTTTTTCTTGACCGTCCGTCATTAGCATAAACTTTCTGCTTTCCGCCGCTCGGTATTTTCTTTACATTTGGGGGCCTCACTGGAAGGAGGGGAGATGAAAGCAAAACAGTGTCAGATAAAGACAAGCGAAAAGTTAATGCATAAATCAATTACCGAGGTTATCTGATGTAACATTAGTACTCTGAATGTTTTATTGGCTTAGAGGCTGGCAGGACTTCTGCAAATTAGGGCAGTATTTCCGGCGGATTCCAAGAAACGACTTATCGACGCATAATAAAATACACCATTAACTTTTCAGCAGGAGCCTTAGTCCTTCCCAGGCAACGTCATTCTGAATTATTTACCTTTCAAGTGTGGTATTCAAGCATTACTAATGCAATTACTTTAGCAGGGCGGATCCTTGAAGATATATTTCACCGTCTTCGCTACCGTACGCAGAGGGGCGAAAGAGAGAGATCGTAGTATATGGCCGATGTCCGAAACCGTTTGCCCTGCCCGAAAAAACGCGTCGAAAATAATTATGGCCACTGAGCCAACCCTAGAAATTAATTCCCCGAAAACAGATCGAAGGGCGGTTTTTATAAGTTTCACTTTACCAGCTTTGCTGATTTACAGGGTGGTCGGAGGGCGTTTTGCACTTACCGGGATATATTGGAAACACCCTTCGAATGTTTGGCTTTTAAAGGTTGCTAATTATGGACTATACACTCGTTGCAGGGAACAGAGTGCTGCTAGGATTTTAGCGGTTATTCGTATCTTTCTCGTTTAATCCGAGCACAAGAAAACACCTCTTCGTTTCCCTGAATTTAAGAGAATTTAACTTATCCCATTGTGTGGATGGAATTTTTATACAGGGTGACGAAAAATCTATTAATTTCTATCATCCTGTATAAAAATTTCATCCATACAATAATATGAAAACGCTTTAAAAGTTAAGATAGGGTCATGTAAGCCGTTTTCCGATATCTTGAGCCGTTTTCAAAGCAAGCTGCTTTGAGAATGAAAAACTGTGATTTTCACTTGTTTGTACCTCATAAGCTACTCAGTGGTGAAAATGTATTAATATACAGGATGTCCCATTAAAAAAAATAGACAATATCGTCATTACTGAGCCAATAAGGAACAGCCTGTATAAAAAATTTTTTATGTCAATAGAACATAAATTAAATTTAGAAATTGACCTGTTTCGCGACTTCTTTTAGAAACAATTTTTTATTTTTATAGGAGTATTCGGGGGTGGTAAGTTTTCAAATTGACACCCTGTATGTAGTTTCTTCTGTGTTCGTTTATAAATAAAAGTTATTATTCATCACTCCCACCTAATCGCTATTATTATCAATCAGGATAATTGGAAGAAGTTATTCCATCTGCTGTCAGTCTCTCTTTTTCCAATTATTAAGGTCACACCATATCAGGGATGTTAATATGATATTCGCACGTTTGAAATTTGCCGATTTTAGCTCGTAGCCAGGTCCTGAATTAGAGAAGGCCTTCAATCAGGCTTCCCACTCTAATATGTACACAGTCCCGAAACCTGCTATCACATTAAATTGATCAATACCATCTACACAGGCACGGACTTGCTATCTAAATGATTTTGGTGCCCTCGTTGCATAAATTCTTTTATATTTGCCTCATATGAACATCGCAATTAACCGTTCTGTTTTCACTTTCTCGTTTCTTCTGCAAATTACAACTTCTGTTATTTCATTTTTTCAGCATTATAATATGATTTGAACTACAATCAAAACCATCAGCATAACGTTGCTGTTTCAATATTTGACACATAACTCTCGCAGAACTTACAAGGCAAGAAGAATTATTACTTTATTTGGGCACCACAACCTTTTGTGGTAAATATTTTGATTAGATTTACTGTTTTTCACCATCAGTTAAAAAAAAGGTTCACTTCCTTAATAACCGAATCAAACCGATCAACAGTTTTTTAGATTGGTTAAATGTTAATCAATTTCTAATTTTGGAGTGAACGTCGATTTGAGCGGAAGAAGCTGGCAATATACTTTAAACTTTCCATATTTTCATACATAAAAAATTATTGGTACAATCAATAAAGAAAACAATATCTTATCCAAATCCCACGTATTAGGAAAAGTGGCGAAGACTAAGGTGTTGCCTGAAGAATTCCATTGATCTTCGTTCCCCAGATTTCTCAGTTATTCGCTTACCAATGAATTTCAACAAGCGAATGGCTACGGGACCCCATGGACCAAAAGTTTCAAATGGCAATGGAGAAAGAGAACCATTTTCTTTGTTTCATCAACTCTTGACTGTCTTTATTTGCGAGCTAAAACTAGTACCAACCAATATCACACATCAGTGTATAATCTATTTCATCTCGTCGTGTCTTCCGATCACTTCCTTCCTTTTTTTGCAATCTAAACCATGATAGCCTTTCACGTCCACGATCTCTCCACATCGACAAATGTGCTCTTTGCATACGTCAGCACCTAAACGTCAGACTACTTGATATCCGAAGTTGTTCGTCGGTCAACGGGCAATGCGTGAAGCCAAGCTCCAGATTCCCTAACTGTTGTTGCCAATACACGTGTTTTTGGACAAAACAATGACTGTTTCGAGTCAAACGAAGTTTGTAGTAATTTGCTCACAAAGGGTCCGTCCCACTGTTTCATAAAGGTTTGCAGTTCTATTGGTGGAGGATCTCCTTCCTTTGAAGTTTTCCATTGTTGAACGATTGGTCTCACATAAGCCTCCTGGCAATTGTAGCAGTTCAATTGCAAGGTTTGACAATTTCGGATGTTTCACTTTGGCCATGTTCCAGAATACTATGGGCTGTAATAATTTTTTTTATTGGAACGTTTTACTTATTCCAACATTTTCGATGAAACGATATAGGTTTATTAAGCCCGCCAAATTAGACTGATTAATATTTTATTATAATATGAAGTGCTGACGATAGAAGTGAACTGACTGTATATGGACAGTCGCGCCATTGCGAGTCCGATTATAATAATAATAAATCACCGTTACATCAGGTTAGAGACTGCTGGAGAATAATAGGTGTGTGTAATAAATTACATATTATATGCCAGGGTTCTTCTGTCCAGCCCAATTTCTCCCGGAATTAAATCCATAATGATAATGGGACTCGCTTCGCTATTAATCTACGATCTATTAAATAATATGCTAGGGTAGGATGTTCTGTACCGCTCTTCCAGTATACTTTCACGACAGCTTAGATTTTAATCCACATGCGATGAATTATTGCCCTCTCGCACCCTTGTTCTTTTCGCTTGAATAAACGACCATTGCTAAAATAATTACACTTATGTTACAAAACTTATTTTTTTTAGTTTCGCTACTATACAGCACAGCATTCCTAATAGTAATGACGCTTTGTCAAAAAAAACTTGAATGTTAAAAATAAATTAGTTTGTCACCTTTGTAAACTTCATCCATAAACACAAATTGCTGGGTGCCTATAGAGTTTTTAGCTAGTTCATGGATTATCAGATGGTAAGCTTAGAATTCCTTATTAAAATGACATAGCTTCTTCGACTTAATTAATTTTTTTAAACCACTATCGTATGAAGAATTTCAAATTTCTTTGGCACATCCCCCTTCATAGAAGTGGAACTTCACTTAAAACTAATATACCGGGTAATTACTAATTAACAACACCTTGTTCCTGCTCAGATGATGGCGGCTTGTAGACGTCTTGTCATACCTGAGCAAAATGGTTTTATGCCAAGACGTTCTACTACTTCGAGTCTGTTACTTTATCAATAACGCCTTTGAGAGGTCCGTGCAGATTGATTCCGTCTACACGGACTTCTCCAAGGCTTTCGACTGTTTGCTTTGAGAATTCGTGGTAGTGTGTTGGGTTGGATTGGAAGCTACCTGAAGGGTCGCACTCAGAGGGTTCGTGTTGGTTGCAATACATCAAAGGGTAATAAACGTTGAGTCTGGTGTGCCGCAGGGGTCACATTGTGGTCCTGTTCTGTTTTGTCTCTTTATTAATGATATTTTCCTGAGCATTGTAAACTCCAGATATCTCATATTCGATGATGATGTCAAATTGTAGGGGTGCGGAATTTTTGCGATGCTGAGATGCTACAGAGGGTTTTGGTGAGCATTTAAATGTTGGTAAATGTCTCGTAATAACTTTCAGTAGGTTGCGTAACAATGTTCTCTAAACAATGAAATTCTTACTATAAAAACAGTTGAAAAATACTTGGGTGTTCTGTTTGACACTGGTATGAGTTTCAGTCTACATGTAAATAGGATTGTTCAGAATTCGATGAAGATGCTGGGTTTTATACTTCGGAATGGTACAGCCTTCTCGACAGACATTTAGAGACTAATGTTGAATATGCTTGTCTCATTTGGAATCCTTAAAATGTCTACGTACAGTAAATAGAGAAGGTTCCTTAGGTTCATTGTATTTAGGCTCGAATATAGTCTCCCAAGTTTGCAGGATCGTATAGAGATATGTTTTCACTGTCCTATTAGTTGAAGTGGTTCAATGGGTTGGTAGACTGCAGCGAGCTGCTCTCATTTATTAATATCAGAGTACCGTCAAGAAACACCAGACATAAGTGTCTCTTTCTTTCCTCCCATCACGGTACCAGCTATGGATATTTCTCTCCAGTGTGTTTTTTTTTGCAACACATGCTTGCCATTTCAGGAAAACGAAAACTGTTCAGAAAGCCATTTCTTCCTCTCACTCCTGTCCTTAGAAATTGTTTTTGGGAATCATTGGGTCGTTTTGATTTTTGTTGTGTTTATGTTGAGATAATTTTATCAATATGTTACAAATTGCATTGTGATTTTGCTATTATTGTTAAATTGATATTTAATGGGGGTTTCCCGTGTATGAAATAAATAAATAAATATAAATATGTTGTTATAAATGTTGCGACTATTATTTTTATCGAAGTTATACAGTGTGTGTCACAAGCATGGTACACCTCCTTTTTTTTCTTTATTTTTCGAGATAATTTTTTGAAATTTGGTACGTTGCAAATTCTCGATAGAGCGCACTTTTTAGCAGAAAATTGATTTTTTTCCCACATCCGGTTTTTCCGGAAATGCTACCAACTTTTTATTTTTAAATGGGACACCCTATATGTTATTATATTTTTTGGATTCTATACATTTGTACGAATCCAACAATACCACATAAGTACCATTTTAAATGTCAAATTTGTTTTTATTTAATTTTTTATTTTTCAATTATAGTGTGCCATGACTTCAGTTGTGTTCGTCACAGATGCAAAATGGGTACACCAAAATGTTCCTTATTGGAAGTAGTAGTAGATGGTACCTCGGTACCAATATGGTACCATTTGAAAAAAATGAATCCAGCTCAAAAAATCATTCCGGTGCGCATAATTTATCCATAAATCACTTAATTTAGTTCTTTGAACAAAAATTCGATTTTTCTAGCATTAGATGATCCAATTGGAGTAAAACGAAATAGTCATGGCACACTATAATTGAGAAATAAAAAATTAAATTAAAACAAATTTGACATTTAAAATGGTACTTATGTGGTATTGTTGGATTCGTACAAATGTATAAAATCCAAAAATATAATAATATATAGGGTGTCCCATTTAAAAATAAAAAGTTGATAACATTTCCGGAAAAACCGGATGTGGGCAAATATTCAATTTCCTGCTAAAAAGTGTGCTCTATCGAGAATTTGCGACGTACCAAATTTCAAAAAATTATATAAAAAAAATTAAGAAAAAAAAGGGGGAAGGGGGTGTACCATGCCTGTGACACACACTGTATACAGGGTGTCCCAGCTTATTCGAAGCGGTCTCTGTAGGCCAAACGATGGACTTTTTCAAAAAACTTTTTGAAAATTCAAGTACAGGATCACAATGGCCATAATTTAAAATTATTTTGGAGTATACAGAGTGTCCCATATGACAGTGGCATATCAAAGTTATGTTTTTTTAAATGAAATGCTCCTATGTTATTGCATTTTTAGATTGTCTGAGAAGAGAAAATAAGATTGGCTTTTACAGTTGGTGTTTAAATTCAGAAGTTTTTGAGTTATAAACAAGTGAAAATCGTCATTTTTCAAGTTCAAAGCCCTGTATAACGAAAACGGCTGAACATAGAGAAAAACGGCTTACATGTCCCTATTTTACTTTTTCATGTACTATCCTATCATGTAGATGAAATGTTTATACAGGGTGATAAAAAATTTGAAAAATTCTGAGATTTCTCCACGCGTCGCCAAATAAAAAAATCAAAGAAAGTAAAAATTTTTCCATACCATAGGATAGTACATGAAAAGTTAAAATAGGGACATGTAAGCCGTTTTTCTCTATCTTAAACCGTTTTCGTTGTACAGGGCCTTGAACTTGAAAAATGACGATTTTCACTTGTTTATAACTCAAAAACTTCTGAATTTAAACACCAACTGTAAAAGCCAATCCTATTTTCTCTTCTCAGACAATCTAAAAATGGAATAACATACGAGCATTCCATTTGAAAAAACATAACTTTGATATGCCACTGTCATATGGGACACTCTGTATACTCCAAAATAATTTTAAATTATGGCCATTGTGATCCTGTACTTGAATTTGCAAAAATTTTTTGGAAAAAATCAATCGTTTGTCCTACAGAGACCGCTTCGAATAAGCTGGGACACCTGTATATTAGAAAAGAACAATTAAAGTGTCGTTATAATTTTTAATTTGTTAGAATCGATAATAGTACATTGGAAGTGGACCGAAATCAGAGTGCGGAATTCGTGATCCTAATAATTTATGTAATTTGATTATTTGGGTTGACTAGAATTAACGTTTATAGAATCGATGTTAATCTTTATTGTTACTGCGGAGGTCATGTTTAGGGAAGGTTGAACGTAGCACCGAGGGAGATTTCTCCCATTTGAAACAAGTGGATAATCTGTGGCGAAATTTAATAAATATGCATAGGAATCGAAAGTGCTTTTTCCAAACGAAAATCGGCAGAAAGCCGGGATGCGCCATTCGGGATGGCTTCGGTTAAGAGCTATGGCGTAGGTATATACGACTGTGACATGGTTGGTGATCAATACTGATGTATATTCATGTGCGATTTTTTGGGTCCGGTTCTCATTTCTGATTCCGCTTCCAAAACGAATTGTAAATTATGCCCGTTTAATTAGAAATTCGGCTCGAAATTATCAGATATTCACAGTTTTTCGAGCTCATTTTCGCATCAGCAGAACTCGATAAAAATTCATGCTCTGCGGTGGTATGTTTTATGAAATTACTTAGTGAATTATAGACGCGGAAAAGGGTTCCCGCGCTTGAACCTGGAAATGATTCTCGTCCCTGTAATAACATTCATTGATTTTTTTTTAATTTGAAAATTCTTCATAAATACGCTCTTAAAGGATAAAAGATAAAATTCAGTACCTAATACAGATATTTTTTGTAGTAGTTTTGTCTTTGAGTGTTCGATGTTCCGTATTGATTTCACATATCAGCTTAGTGTTGGGAGTTAGAGAAATCTTCTCCTTAAGTCCCTTTCAGATGAAACGGCTGCTTTGGAAATTCTACGAACAAGGATAAAATACTTCATTTAGGATGGAAATCATTCAAATATTCTCGGAATATTCTGAAGGGAATGTTTGGAATTTTTCTTTTTTCTTTGAGGTTAATACTTTTATCTCGTTATACCTATAGCTTTGTTCTATTACGAATAACACGGTTTGAAAATTGTTGGAAGGCCGCATAACGATCGACTTTGTTTCTTTTCTTATTCGATAAAAACGCGTATGTATGTAGTTAGCGTTTCAAAGTGCCCTCTGAAAAATTCTTCACTTATGCTTATCCCTCATGATCCTATATATAGGTACATAAGGTAGTTTGCGTGGTAATAAAATTTTATTTTTTTATTATTTTGCGACATTTGAGGACGTTTATCGGTCGTAATTGCATTTTATTTTGTGGCCATTTTGTAGGTATTTCTGTGTATTCGTAGCTTTTTTAATTAAAAGAAATTCAGAATTTAACAAATGCGTTCGATTCAGTTTTTTCTGCATATAAGGTACAATAATATTTTTGCCGAGTATAGAATTAAATTAAGGTAATCGTCATTTAATTTTATAAAATACAGAGACAATCGTCAAACTTACTTTACGAAGGTTTACGCATCGTAATTGTCAATTTTTTCCGTTGTCCTGTGCTTTCATTAGCTCTGACCACTTTCACTTGCTTCAATTTGGTTTCTTTTGGTTTTTTATTTAGCTTAAAGCGTTCGTTAGTTTTCAAGATATTGTGGCTGCATGATCTGATAACATGCTCCGAAATCTTAATGAAAATTTAATTTTTATTTTTCTTCTTCGATCATTTAAGGCGACAGATTAATTTCCTAGAATTGTATGTTCGTGCGCATGCAGCGGCATAATGCCCTAGATTTTAAATAAGACTTTTGCTAAATTTATTTTGCGACAATTTTCATAAAATTTACATAATTCCACCTTGAATTACAACTTATCTTTCGTAGGTAGGTAATATGATGAAATTTGTTTTAGACTTTTGCGCCGGTATTTTCTTATTAAACATCACCCTACCCTCATTTTCGTTCTAAATTTATATTTATCCTAAGAAAGTAGACTTTAAAAATCCCTTCGTAATATAAATCTCTTATCGATAATTACTAAGGAACTGAAGGGCGATTTATTTTGGTTCCGTCGTTAGCGGTGCAGATCAAACAAATCCTGAATTTCAGGATCGGAGAATAAAGAGACTCCGATAATAGTAGAGCCGACGATTTATTAACTAAATAGATACAATAATTTAATTAACAAATACTTTTTCCATATCATCAATTACTTTTCTTGTCGGTTTTTTGGCAGGGAATAATATGCCTTGTTGCTGTCCTACTATCACGTTTGGCACAGTGACGTTCAATTGGGAAAGGTAAAATTGGCTACAGACACTATTAATGAAATTCAAGTGAACAGTCACCGATAAGGTGAATCAAACCATTGTTCATTCGTTTACAGTTGCAAACAAATTACCCCAACGCTAGCTAAAAATATTGCAAAAAAAGATAGATATTATTTAGTCGAAAATAAACAAAGAAATTCTATTAACGTGTGTGCGGAAATCAACCATTTTTGAGATGCATAGGTTGTCGAAAAACGTTATTTTCCAGTTTTTTGAAGATATCTCGGGAACCGTTTGAGAATCTCAGGTTTTGTACATGTTATATCATTGATACAATCTATTTTTTAATTAATATCAATTCAGTTTTTTTCATGTGCCATTTGTGGAGATCTTAGGAATGAGCGAAGTTTTTTGCGAGGTTAGGATTAAAAAAGTTACTAATATCAATAACAAAATCTGTACGAAAGCTGAGCTCTGTATCTTATACGGTTCTCGAGATACATTCACAAAACTGAAAAAATAAAAAAAAATTTAAACCGTCTATCTTATTTTTCGAAAATGTTTTTTCCCAGTTTTTTTCCCACACAAAAATTCTAAATCATTGGTGCACTTTGTAGAAAGATGCAATAAAAACTTTTTTCATAAATTGACACTTCACATTAAACAAGATTGCGAAGGTCTCATCTGGTTAAACCTTCATAAAAAAACTACTACAAATAATAAGAGAGGAGCAGCGATTTTACTCCTGTAATAATAATAAGATCGATGAGATTCTATTAGAAATCAAATTTTCAGATAGAAACCGAGAGAGTTTGGAGGTTGCAAGTGCTTTTTAATAAACAAACGCCGCTGTCAAAATCACAAAAATTACATTTTTAAATACCATTTCTCAACCTTAAAGTCAAAAATCTATTTCTCATAAATATTTGTGCAAAATAATAAACCAGATGAAAGTAGGAGTCTTTAGGATGTTGAAAAACAACGAAAAGAAAGTGCTTTTTTATTAATCCGCCTGCCACAACCGATATAGGTAGGTATGATACATTGCGAATTTTCCACGACCAGTAGGCCAAAATAATTTCTTTTTCGATCAAAAATAATTTGAAATATTATTTACTTCACTATTATAGTTACCTATTATATAACCTCTCCAAGTTCTACAACTTGTTTTGTTTCTAATAAAAATCGAAGGGCATCTTAATAATAATAATAATAATAATCAACTGGGCCTAAAGGTTAAATCAAGAGCACAGGTACCAGCTTGCCGCCTTCGCGCAGCTTATCAAATTGACATAGCGAAATTTTATGTGTTAATAATATGAGGTAGTAATTTTAATGTGCACTTTACTAAACAATAATTCAACAGCGAGATTCTATCAGATCAGAAGCAGAGTTTGGAGGTTGGGTGTTGTTGAACTTTTGAACGGTCATCTGCAGTTGTTGAATGATGACAGGGGTAGGTAAGTGTTTTTCCATTATGTTCTGTTTTGTTTTTCATAGATCTATTAAAAAATATACTTTTTCAAACCGCCTGCCAAAACCCCATACACAGTGCGAATCTTCCACGACCAGGCCAAAATATTTCCTTTTTCGACCAAAAACAATTTAAAATTAATCGTAGGTAGTATTTAGCAATAAACTGCGAACGGGATCACAAGATAGGGAGCGAAAAATCTGCATTTTAGTAATTAGTTTGCCGATGGCGTAGTAGAAATTCGGTCAAAACTGCTAATTTTTTATATTATTTTAGGGCGCGTTTTCAAAGGAACTTGAAACGAACTATTTTACCCTACGAGGGGAAAAATAGCCGCTGAGAGCATGAGACAGCAAAAGATAACAAGGGTCGTAGGTTGAGTCGCTAGTCCAAGAGGGTCAACAATAACAAGCAGGTCAGCAGAACAACCGGTACTCTTTATTAAAATAAATCACAGTTATTATCACAAATTATTAACTTGAGCACGGTTAACAACAATAAGGAGCAAGAGCGTGTAGAATCTGAATGAACTGATCGGTTAAACCTTGGTAGGCAAAGGCACTTAGCTTCGTAGGTTCTTCGGAGCGAGGGTGGAAGTTTAGTGGGTGGTAAACTTCTCAGGTGTCTCAGGTAACATCAGCCTTCTTGTTTGAGAGAAAAATTGCCTCCAGAGATAAAGATTGCCTCCAAGAAAAGATTGCCTCCAGGGAAAAATTGACTCCAGGGAAAAATTGACTCCAGGGAAAAATTCGCCTCCAGGGAAAAAGCTGTAATTTCATGGATATCAGAAACACTCTTGCATTAATGAATGGTCCGATCGAGTCTGCTTGCCAAGGGTACATAGAATTATTCCCGTCCTCAAGATAGGTTGAGATCAAAAAATGTGACTGACAAATTTTACATGCGAGCGAAACTCGATCTGGTTTAAAGCTGTAATTAAAATTAGCATACGGTATTAAGAAAATATGATCTGTATAATTCTAACGCAATTAAGAAAATCATTTTACGACACTCACCAAGCCAAAAACGTAGTTGATTCTTATAATAATTAACGTGAAAATTCACGACGCTATTTCAGGAAACTTAAGGTGTTTGCGGACCCTTCATCCGCGAATTTCCAGGAGAGAAAGAGCGTGAAAACGCAGGTATAATGATGAAACGCACCTGATTGCAACTTGACAGTCGATGTTACGAGACTTGAGGCCTCCAGTCGGCCGATGCACTAAAACCCACCATCACTCACTCACTGCGCGCGCCCGCCGTCGTCTCTGTGTTACCGGCATCTAGCCGGTACGTACGAAATGTACATTACAAACTAAACGGAAATTCTCACAGTAAACAACTAAAAATATTAACAACCTAATTTCCAAAAGGCAGAAAATATTTCATAATATTTAACCGAGGAATTAACGCATAAAAATTCACTGTTTATGCGATTGATGCGCAAGAAGGTTTTTTAAAGTGTACAATCCCCAAGTATCTAACTCGTGTTAACTGTTAACTGACCCTAAAAACACGAATGTGTCTTTTTCAGATTTTTATGTCTAAAACATTAATGGAAAATAATACTCAAAAATCGTTAAGAGTTCTTTTCCGAAACAAATATTTTGGTAGATTTTGATAGATCTATAAACTCTGTAGATCACAGAGATGTGACTTTAGGGTTGAAGCCTGAAATGAGCGTGTCGTTTATATCTATGAATCACGAAAAAAAAAAACGCTCTTGGAATTTGAGCGAGATATGAAGAGGTAAAATTGAGAACTCAACTTATTTATTATTAATGATCTCAAATGAATGGTTTAATTCGAAACGAGAATATATGGCACCCAAATTTAACGTCTCGGGTTTACAGGTTTGATTTTTCGAGTTGTCCTGGCGACCGCTGTCTGTCACTTGACTATTTGAAAGGGATACCTACTGTGATGGCTGTTTCCCATTGGGATGATCCCTGAATCCAGTTAATAGTCAAGGACGGAGTGGTTATTTCAGTAGTCCTGCGTGGCTAGTGTTATATCCTGTGGCCTAAATTATGTCAGGCTCCTCTTCACCTCGGCAATGTAATTTGCATATAAAAGAGACAAAGCGCATTACGTTCTGCCGGATGGCCACATACATCATCCTTCGTTGCCCACCACATAACTAGTTATTCACTTTTCCTACAACTTGTATACAATGGGAACAGTGTAAAAATATACGATAATTTGTACGGGCGGCGAAAGGGTGGTTTTTAAAATAATTAGAGCCAGGGAATTATACCAGTGCAGTGGCATATATAGGCGGAATTCTGCTCGAAAAGAAATTTGTGAGAGGCGTCTTGGTTAATTGAGAAAATGTTTTCACTAAAACTTTGTAATTGTACACTCATTTAATTACCACTGCTCTAGAAAATGTAGAAAAAAGTATGTAGCGGAACAGCCAAAATAATATTTCTGAATCACGAGTGTTGGTTGATTTTAAGGTGTGAATTCAAACTCCACGTCTCTGGACGTGTTCCGGAGCCAGGGTTGTGGGTACAACATGTTGTAGCCTCCATATATATTCGTTAATGATTCGCATTTACTTACTCGGAGAACATGGTGGATTCAACGTAGAGTCCTTTGGTTAATACCAAAAAATGAACACGAACAACTAACTAAAATCATGATAAATTAAAAAAAAAGTACACTTGTACATATTTTTCCTGATAATAATTGTCACTAGCCTGTTATTTTTAAAATTTGTTAAATTACACTCTCAAATGACCTCTTTTTTCTCGTAGAGACTTCGCATCGACAAAAACCTGCTGTGGTATCAAAGCTTGAAGGTTTTAAACAGATTTCTTAAAAGAGAAACTGGGACTTGAATAACTGATAAGGCTTTATGTTAATTATTCGGCAATGTGATAAAAAATATGATAAGGTAGTTTTTTCAGCGATGAAGAGCTTTGTTTTTTTTTTAATTTACTTATTGGGAAAAAGAATCTTATCAAAAATATTCGGAGGCAGGTAATATCGCCTGAAATTTTGCGGTTGTTCTCGAATACTTAAATACTGGCATTGGAAATTTAATCAGATCTAATAGAAAAATCGCGTATTTTTTCAGGTCAAGTCAAAATAATTCTCTATTATAAAAGAACAACATTTTCCGCTAGCTGGAATGGTATTTGATGAGACAATTTCTCTCAACTAATAGGTTGGAGTAGCCGAGTGGTTTGGCTTTGAATGCTATTTCCAAAGAAACCAGGTTCAAACCCCGGTAAGGCAGATGATAAGCTTTTTTTCCTCTATGTATAAAAAAATATTTCCAAATAATAAAATTAATTGTGACACTTAGTCATAATAAACAAGCAGAATTATCGATATATCAAATGGGTTTTATTACGTGTACGAGTGGAATTGTCCTAGATTATTCGTAAATATACAACTACAATAAAACTGATGGTCCTATAACCTATTATTGGATAATAGAAAGAATATTATTTAATTTGAATACAAATAATTAACAAGTCAATTATTGGATTTCATCCGAGCTGCTTATTTGTCAAACAATAGAAAACGAAACCTTCTATATTATATGACTTGGAAATACTGAAATTATTGAACTTCACCGCTGTTTACTGTATCAATGAATACGCAACTCATTGTTTCAGTGTGTACTTAATAATATGTTTACAAGTGAAAAGTCTAATAACCATTCTCGCTTAATATTTTGGGCATAGATAAACGTTTACATATTGACATTAGGTTATGTTGAACATAAACTATTTGATGATTAAATCAAATAAATAAATAAATAACAAATTTACATTGAGTTTGAAAATTAGTCTCCGAATAAAGTTGCATTGTTTTTTTTTCTAGAACCTTCTCGAATATCTTAAATTTCTCTGGAATGCAAATATCCGATCCTCGAATTTGAGAAAATATATTTAATTTAATTTTGCATTGCAGAATTTTCTCCATTGCTCGAGTCAGACATTTTTGTGTTTTTTTCTGCTGAACTCTTATATGACTGCCGGAGATATAAGAATACAGAACGGGTTGAGCAATGTGGTGAATTTTTCAATAAAAGGGATTGAAGGAATGTGATGGTGTTTCTCGAAAGCGAAGAGCCGAAGAGCGAGAGGAAGCGGTGTTTGATGTTCTTCGTGGGGTATTATATTTCATTGATAAGTGCATGAAATCTGCGTGTGAAAATCTACAGAACTTACAGATGACATTCTCTATTTATTGCATGAGCCTCCGACGAATATTGACAACGAAAATTTCGCCTGCATGGCTTCCTTCGGGCTTTGTTCATATACACCGTGTTTTATATTAAGTCGGCACTATTGCTAACTTCGTTATTATTTGACCTAGAAAGTCGGTTAAATTAGCAAACTAGTAGTATTTTTTCTCCTGAATAAAATGGCGAAAACAGGAAAACAATTGAACATCGCGTTTTCGAGATATTCAAAAAAATGTAATTTTTTTAATGGAACACCCTGTATATTTTTAGATGGATCGGTTGCAAATTTTTTTTTACAGGAAAAAGTCTTTATGCACTATGATCCTAAAATAATAGATTCATTAATTATTCATTATTTTATTACTCCAAAGTAGGCTGCGACAATTATTGTAATTTAGTGTACCTACCTCCGTAATGTAATGTAAAAAAATTATGTCGTCCTCAATAGTGTATTTTTCAATAAAAAAATACACTAAAAATAAGAGTTGTTACCTTGAAATGGATTTAATTTTACATAAACAAATAACAGAACTTGTTTGTGTTGTAAAATTTTATTATTTTAGGATCATAGTGCATAGAGACTTTTTCCTTAAAAAAATTTTGCAACCGATCCATCTAAAAATATACAGGGTGTTCCATTAAAAAATGTTCGTTTTTTAAATATCTCGAAAACGCGATGTTCAATTGTTTTCCTGTTTCCATCGTTTTATTTTAGAGAAAAAATACTACTAGTTTGCTAATTTAACCGACTTTCTAGCTCAAAAAATAACGAAGTTAGCACTAGTGCCGACTTAATATAAAACACGCTGTATAGTTACTGTATAAAAGTTTTTGTAACTATTTTATTATATTTGAAATTAATTACATAAATAATTTCCCAATATGGTCTTAATCCCCGGGGAATAACCAGAACCAATAACTTAATTTGAATTTTTGTTAAATTTTTAGGTGTACAAAAGGTAAATGTTAAATGTTAAACGCTAGCAAAAATTTTGAATATTTTGCTAACGACATACATATTTAGTGTTTTTCATAAGAAATTCAATTTTTTCGATGGTAGATATTTTATTTATGTGAAGCAATATATCGTTATGTCGAAACGATATAATGGAAACAAGATACATCGGTGTTCATGTCTTCAGATCTCGCATCAAATTTCAATCAGGTCATGCGATTTTTTCAGAACTGCTGGCAATTAACTAAACAGCACTTTGTTGTTTTTTGAACCATCTTTTTGCAAAATTATTGAATTTTTTCGTTTTATTATTAAGCCATCTGTTCCGTTATCTCTTCTCTGGCTCACCTCGTATAATAAAATCGTACAATAGACGATGATTGAGACGTTTTCAGCAATTCGATAATCCTGATCAGCTCGGATGTTTCAAAAGGTGACAATAATTGACTTTTATTCGGAAGTTCACGTTGGTTGGAACTTTCCACCCCCGCATGTACATATAAGCGGCATTAAACGTCAAAGCGCCGAGTAGCGCCCGAGCAGATATTTTATAAAGCCCGGGCAGACGATTAAGAAGTCATAGAGTCATAATGCTATCGCTTGCCACAACCGGAGGGTCGCTGACAACGCAGCCCGAACATTCAAATTCCCATTTATATAGGAATATGTCAGATAAAAGATTTGATTTGTAGGGAAATATCTCCAACATCAGGAAGCTTATGAAGTTAGTTTCAATTCTGACTTCCTCCCAGGAATGTCTGCCGGAGATATATCGTTTCTTGTCCAACAGAATGCAATGACTGCCGACTGAACTACTTAGTCTACTTATATACTACCTGCCTAGGTATAGACTGCAAATTATACAGGGTGGCAGTTGTATAGGTTATACTGATATAGTATGCTCTTGTATCCTTGAAAAGTTATCTGAAAAATTGCTTTTATCATATTAAGTTACATAAAAATGATTTGCTTGGCTTGGCAAAATTAAATAATTTTATTGTGGCGTTGTTAGTGGCGACTTTAAATACTTTTCCCATTAAGCGACTAATTTCAAATTTAATATTAAGTAAGTGGGTACCTACTCAAGTATTTGAAATTTAAAAGTCTCATTTTGAACGAAAAACGTTGTTTACGTCAAAATCTTGAGAGAATATTCCAAGGATTTTGAGCCTTTGTATATAATGTTCCGTCCGGTATTGCTGTGCTCTATCTCGATCCTTGAATCCTTGAAGAGTATATAGTTCTATATACTATATACGTATATATACATAGTCCTCGAGCCTGTTTATAATTCAATCATTTTCCCATTTTAGGGGTATTATTTATATACAATCTAATTTTCGTGAAATCACAGTTATACAACTGAATGTTATTCAGGATGCGAACGGTTTTGCTCACAATGTCAACGGGTTACTCATGAAGTGTGTATTTCTGTGCTCCTTAAATTATTAACTTTATTATTATCGGGATTAAAATTATTTAATCCGGAGCTCGCTTCACGACGAGGAAGGTGAATTTTCGTGATTAGCAGGCCTGCCATTAATCAATGGATGTATGTTAAATGGAATTCTTTTGATGTCTTAACGAATCGATAATGAGTGCTAGATATCTATTATAGAGAGGTGCAAATAGAAAGCAAGCAGTTTTAATTGCAGTGTTTTATACTTATAAAATGGGTTAAGTACCTACTGATGTTCAAGCATACCTACGTGTATTGATATTCTTTAAAAGTGGTAAATAAAACTCTTATACTCTCCAGCACCAGCAAGTCATACTATTGATTTTAAACTTCATAATTCAAAGAAAAAATTTATTTGAAAAGAAAGCAATTTCCCGTTTGAGTACCCGCATGGATTCTGCACCCCCCCCCCCCCCCCCCTCCACCTACAGTTCCACTGCCGTTTTTCAATTATAATTTGTTTAAATTAGTTTCACACATGAGCCGATTACCTCACTCCCTGACAATTCTAACGAGATCCTGTTAAGTTTATCCCATATTCATATTCTACGGATAGACATTAGCACCCGCAAGGACTGTGCGGTCTGGAAGCGTCTGCTGTACTCCACAGAGATACGTATCAGGAGTTTCGCATCTAACTAACAGGATCGTATCTCAAATAACAGGAGAGGGGTTAACACTTAGACTCTCGTGAAGTAAGCCCCCAAATTGTATCAAACCACTGTATTTTTCAGAGTTATGAGTAGAACTATTAGGATAGTTCTGGGTTCTAGAGTTCTGGATATAAATTGTAGTTCCTATAAGAACAACGCCGGCGGCTAACTTCACGCGACCCCCACTTTGTACAGAAAATGAGTTCTGATCTGATGTGATGAGTAGCGATAAAACTTATAGTTTTAGAGTTCCTGTTGATTTTCGTAAATAGTTCCTTGAATTTTTGTTGCAAATTTTTGAAAAAAATCGCCGAAAATGAGTTCTGATTAGAGTTCTGGGTAGCCCCTGAAGAGTTCTATAAAAAATATCCCGTCTACTTTTGGGAGAAATCAACAGTTTGATGTTAATTTGCGAAAATAACTGCAAAAAGTGCAAAAAATATTTATACCTGCTAAACAATAGAAGTTATGATTAAAATCAAGTAAAGTGAGTTCTGATTAGAGTTCTGAGTAGCCCCCAAGGAGTTATATGGAAAGTATTCTATTTCTATGTAAGTACCTACATATATCTATTTTTGGCAATCATTTTCATAATTAACAACCAAACTGTTGATTACTCGCAGAAGTGAATGGGAAATTTTCATTAGAACTCTTCGGGGGCTACCCAGAACTCTAATCAAAACTCATTTTCGGTATTTTTTTCAAAAATTTGCAAAAAAATTCGCGGCACTATTTGCGAAAATATACAGGAACTCTAGAACTGCAAGATTTGTTGCTACTCATCACATCAGAACTAATTTTCTGAACAAAGTGGGGGCCGCGTGAATCATAAGTTAGCCCCCAAAACTGATTTTTGCGTTTACCTAAAGGGTTTTGTTTTTTAATTTTGTAATTCTACTCAGAACTCTGAAAAATTTAGTGGTTTCATATCATTCGGGGCCAACTTCACGGGAGGGAGCGAATGAACGAATAGAAATAATATATCGGTAATAACGTCTGCCTGTTTGTGACTTTTGGAAGATCTTTTGGTTCCGGCATATTCGAACTCACTTAGATTTTTGGGGAAATTTCTATATAGAATATCGGAAATCAGATTACTTTAAATTAAGACGATAGGTACATGCAAAAAAAAATTGCGGAAGGTTCATAAATAAAAAAAAAACACACTTTAAAGCTCAATTTTTTTTGCTTTAATTGATGATCGTTTTGTAGAATAGGTACATTTTATGAACACGTTTTACCAGTTTTATTACATAAATGAGTAAGATAACTTGAAAATAATTTAAAAAAAAACATTCAATATAACCAACACCATACTATTACACTTTATTACCTACTTCACAAATTGAAAGTCTCCACTAATAATACAAGATCTTTATTTAAACCAATCACAACACAAATTAAAAATATAATAAACAAATAAACATTAACCTCCAAATCTAAATAATCAGCTGTTTTCTTGTTTACACACATATATAACACAACCACTATACCCTTTCACTTCACTTGTCACAATCACTCCACTCTGCTTTCTACTATGTCTTCCTTTCTCTGTGATACTTACTTGTATTTCTAAAAAGAGATTTTTGAATTTAATTCGTATCTACCTACATTGTTCTGACAAACTACTGCAAATTGCACCAAAAAATTATTATTCTAGAAATCTGTAATTTTTGCAAATTTTATAATATTTCAAATTCAATTTTCATTGAATTTTATGAATGATCCGCGGTTTTTTTCAAGATATCATCTAAATTGGGCACAAATTAACTGTTAATGCAAAAATTCCTCAAAAAATCGGAGTGAGATTTTAATCCACCGGACCCGATTTTTTTATGGAAAAAAACGTAACACTAAAAGTCGATCCTCTGACTGAAAGAATTTCGAGTTTCATATACCAACGTAATAAGTATATATTAGGTATATAAATTGGGAAGGTTCATCTTTTATAGTTCTTAGATTTACCACTCGGCTTTGGATATTGTCTCCGTGAAAAACTAAAGTGGATCAGTCTCCGTTATATATCGCCCAAAATTTTATCACAGGGCTAAGGGGAAAATGTGGGTTCCCATTCAGTCTGGGTTAAAAATGCGAAATAAGATACATAAAGAGTTGATATAAAATAAAAGGAATATAAGTAAAGGAGGAAAAGGAATAGGGAATCCAAAGTCGAGTATAGAACATTGAGGGAAGAGTGAACGAACACAGAGACTGTGTTGCGGGCTGACGGCACCATTGAAGAGATCACGTAGTAAATGAGATAAAACTGTTATCGATTTCCTGTTCCTTAGAACCACTTCCAGAAAGCGCTGATAGCCGCCGGAGGTGATGAACCGAAGGCGCGGTAAACGCCCGCCGCCTCCTGGCAATCGGCTCTACCGAGAAACATTGGCGTCTCCCAAATCCTCGGACTCGATCTCAGCCTTAGTACTTGTCAATATTTTTATTCTCTGCTGCAGGTCCAGGGATTTCATTCAATAATAAAAAAATATCTACAGGAAAATCGCGTGTTTCGTTATCTTTTATAATAACGATATCGCAAATTTTTCAATCAAACGGTTAAAAAAAGTAACGGCCCACGCCCATGATGTAGGTTTAAAACAAGACCTTCCTTTTTGCACCCCGTCAACTACTTATCGAGTCAACTTTGAATTTATTTTCAAACTTTGACCGCGATAAGCATTAACACTTATTATTCCTCTTCTTTGCTCCAGCTTTGTCAAAGTTTCCTCATTTCCACCTCGATTATGATTTTTATTTTTTCAGCGCTGCTTTTCTCTTAACGATTAACTTCTTCAAATCTAATGAAAATAATTTAATGAACTGTTGAATGTAAATAATAATTGATTTGAGTGAGCACAAACGAATGCATTAAGTTCGACGAGGATCATGTATAATGCATCTAGATCCGCATCACCTGCGCTTGGGTTTCAGAGTTTTCCGTAGATCTGTTTACCGGTCTAAATAGCGAACAGACCAGCTAGCAGTAGCAAAGTAAGCGTATTTTCTAGCTGAAGTAGATATCCGATAGGGCCTTATCAATAAAACTCCCCCTTAACTTTAGAATAATTGAGAAACCATCATGCATTATTCAACTGGGACGGAAGGCCACTTGCTCGAGACCTAACTTAACTTGATACTCGCCCACTAACCAGGAGGAGCAGATGGAACGATCATAGCATACTCTGTCGGTATTACTTCCTACTATCCTACTGTCAATAATAATTACCTGCGAATGTTTGTATTATTTTACTTTGAGTTTTTAATTTTTTCTAAACACGGTTACATTTCCTCTCATCTCTCATCATCATATCTTATAACGGAAATTTCTGTTTAGCTCAACATGGAATGTTTATTAATGTTCCTATTAGCTAAGAAAATTTCTTATGTAAATCTTAATCTTGATGATAAAATAAGGTACAAGATTAAAAAAATTATTTTTGTCAAGATAGTTAATGTAGACTGTCGGTAGATATTAGTTTAAGGTGTCGGGAAGAAAAATTCTCGTTAAAAAAAATGTATATTTCCTCTCTTTTATAACACTATGGCGCATTTTGTTTGCAGAATATTTATTTTTCTTAATTGAGTGAGCCGTTTTTAGCTACGTCCATCGTCCGCTGCTTATTCATTTACGGTGGTTCAGTTCAGCAAAGTTTATTGAAATGAACGAGGATTATGACGGTGTTATGAAGACTATAAAAATTGCCTCCATACCATTTCATAATGATACAGTACAGATTTTTTCAGGAATTAACAACTTTTTTCATAATGGAGGGAAGAAAATTGAGGTCACAGATTACACATTATATTACATAACTAAAATTAAATTAAACTCGGTAATGGGTCATATTTTCCCATTATTAAGATAATGAATAATTTTTCATTTGCGAAATAGCGGCACTTAAAAATGAATATCCATGAGAAGGTGTCCATTTATTTTTTATAGTTATACAGTGCCCACCAAAAAGTTCCTACTATATGGGAACTTTTTTTGTTTTATATCTTTTTTGAAAAAAAAAATTGTCACAAGATTGGGCTTTCTAAAAGATTAAATATGAGCACATTAGTTCCATGGTTTCAATTTTAGTTCCATAGAAAATGGCGTTTTTCCAAACTTCGAAATTAGAAAAGATATGATATTTCGAAAACTAAAAGTGTTTTGTCAGATGTAATGTCAGTAATGAAAGAAACTATCTTTTTTTTTAATTTACAGGTGGCCAAAAAGTGGTAATTTTTGAAATTTAATTTTTTGCTCATTTTTCTCAGTGTAATTTTGATTTTGAATATTTTGACTAAAATAATAGTTAAAATTGTTTATAATAATTAGGAAACTAAAGAGGAACAATAAAAATTAATACAAGAAGCTAATTTTTCGAATTTAATAAAACAAAACTTTTATCACATTTTTTTATGGTTTTGGTGCAAAGCGTATTTAAACGAAAAAAGCATCTTATGAGTTCAAATTTATTGCCAATTTCATAAGAAATTAACATAAATCAAGTTTTTACCTCATGTGAGCTTCAAAAATGTTTATTTTTTAATCGAGATGAGATAGGTCTGTTCTCCGATTGTCACAATGTCCTATTTTTTGCGAAATAGAGTTTTATTAAATTAAGGTGAAGTATTATTGTTGCCTATTGTAAGAACATTAAATTTGCAGTACCTAAACATTTTTTGTGTCAAGTAAGCGTTGCACCAAAAACATAAAAAAGTGTGACAGAAGCTTTTTTAAATTAAAAGGAATTTCGCTTTTGTTCATTTTTGTAATTATTGTGAACAATATCAGTCAAAATATTTCAAATTCAAAATTAGGTAAGTACACTGAGAAAAATGAGCAATAAGTTTAAATTTCAAAAAGTTACCACTTTTTGGCCACAGCCTGTATGAAAAAATTCATTTCCTTCATAACTAATATTACATTTTTTGGTAAATATCAAACGAAACGAGTGTTGTCCAAATTTTCCGTAAAATACTATTAGTTTTCGACATATTATGTTTTTGTGATTTTGAAGTTAAGAAAAACGCCAATTTCTATGAAACTAAAATTCACACACGCCACGGATTTAGGGCGCTGAAATTTCATCTTTTTGAAAGCACAAACTAATAACAAAAAAAAAAAATGGAAAACAAAAAATTTCCCCATTTGATGCGAACTTTTTGGCGGGCACTATAATTTTTTAACAAAATAAAATGAACTGCTATTAATGTTGCTGATTGAGGTAACACTGATTTAGAATATTCTAGCAATCTCTTTTTCTCATCTGTTATAAAAATCAACCGACATTCATATGTCAAAAAAAGTGGATCTGACAACACTGCCGTCTAGAAAACAGAACAACTGATTCTAGATACATATCTAAAGTTGACCAGGGATATTTAGGAGGGGAGACTTACAGAGTCTATTTGGTTTCCATGTCTTGTGTCCTAACTATACCATATCTCTGTTTCTTATTTACATTGTTCTTTGCGGTTACTAGATATCTGAAAATTTCAGTCTTTTCAATTTTTCTCCTTTACTATCTTATTGAATTCCAAATGCTCAGTTTTCTTTCCACTACTTTAAGCCTCTTTACTTGGACTTCCCACCTTTTGCTAGATTTCTCTGTTGATACTGCACAATGCAAAATTGTCAATACCCATCAAGCATACACCACAAGTCGTCTTCTGTTATCAGAGCTGGGCAAAGCTCTCGACACAAGAGCTTGAAGCCACAAGTCCTAAGTCTCGTTAAGAAAGAGTTGATTGAAAGCCCAAAACCAGAATTCCTTTTTAAACATAAACAGCTTTGAAATTCTCAATTCACTTGAAAAGGAATTGCAGCAAAAGCTACAAGCCCTGTTATAAAGGATTTGAAGCTCTATACGGGCTGGAAGTTCTGTTAGAGCTTCAATCCCTTGAAAAAGAGCTTCAAGCCTTTGGAAAGAGCTTCAAGTCCTTGAAAGTAGCTTGAAAGCTTTTGTTAATATATTTTTCCCAAATATCTTACCGCTGAAAATCAATTCGACAAAAATCGCGGAGCTATTAAAAAAATTGAGAATCGCCTCTCAATTCTTTGAGAATCGATTTAAATCTCACATCCCTATTCAAGGCCTTCCACCGTCTTCCGTCTTCCCAGCAGCAGGATGTGAATTACGAGTTGCAACTCGCAAGAATATTCACACACTTTTGTTTTAAAGAGTTTCTTCTGACTTCTTTTATTAAAGAGGTTTGGATTTGTGAATGCAAAAAGGGCTTCAATTACTTTTGAGGGTTTTATAAGCCCTCAAAAGCTTTGAACGCCCTTAAAAGGAATTGAAGCTTTTTTTTTGCATTCACAATTCCAAAACTCCTTTATAAAGGGAATGCAAGCCGAAAGCCACAATCCTTTTTTAAAAAGGTTTTAACCTATTTTTAAAAAGATTAAAGAGGCAGCCCTCTTTAAAGTCACAAGCCCTCAAACCTGCTCAGCTCTGTCTGTTATACAGTGGACCATCACACATACGACAAAATTGAAAAGATTTTTATAAGACTCTACTAAAGGACTACATGTTAAATAACAAAAAATTATATTTTATTGATTTCATCAATTGCAATTGTTTTTATTACCATACTAACCAAAACAATGTATTTACCTTTCACAGGGGTGTTCGGTGATGTCATCGAGGGTCACGGGCCGGTGTTCTTGATCGAGCCCCCAGCAAGGCTCACCTTCTCCAATACTACGGGCTCTCAAGTCAGCTGCTCCGCACATGGAGCTCCAACCCCGCATGTTGACTGGCTACTGCAAGATGGACAAACTGTTTCCGCTGTCCCCGGGCTCAGGTAGGACACGTGTTATTACCTTACTAATGAACCTTTAAAAAAATTGATTTAAAACTTACTCCAACTATTTCCTTTTGACACCATTTGCCATAA
This sequence comes from Malachius bipustulatus, assembly GCA_910589415.1. Lineage (NCBI taxonomy): Eukaryota > Metazoa > Arthropoda > Insecta > Coleoptera > Melyridae > Malachius > Malachius bipustulatus. Next base: position 29,717,312 of record OU342639.1, on the reverse strand, counting down.
TAATTGAAAGTATTGAATTCTGCGATGAAAGAACACATACGCGTTCGAGGCATCGTTTGTTTCATGGCATTCGACGCCAGGTCGGTGAAAAATAACGCGAAAGCGGCCTCAAGTTGACGAGCTTGTCCGAGACGGGTTTTGCAGAAATCGGCACAAAAACTGTCTGATAGAAAAATGGCATCCCTCCCTGTTTCTCGAAGACGGGGACAGCTTCAGAGGCACCGATTACAGTTCGCACTTCTATCGTCTGATGGGGGATTTTTATTAAAATCGAAGAGAAAATTTTTTTTTCGAAAAATCTGAATACCTTTAGCTTAGTTTTGTGTGAGCGCAGTTTCTCAAAAATCAACAAAAATGTTCAAAAGGCAATGTCCTCGAGTCGATTTCAAAGCCTCAACCGAGAAACTGAATTTGTAATACAGAAGAATCGCTTACAGTTTTGAACTTCTTGAGATATTCACATATTCTGACAATAGATTCTCATTAAAATGGCGGATAATTTTTTTTTCGAATGTGCAATTAGCTTGAGGAGTTAGTGGAAATTAAAAGAGTTGGTAACACTGACGGAACAATGGACTGCTGAATATTTATACGCAACGACAGCATGTAGGTTTGTTCTTCGCCGAGCTTATGAATTCATTGTGATGAGCGAGAATGCTGCAGTATCAAGTCTGCAGAGCCATAGAAGAAGAGGTGAATGAATGAAAATTGGATGCGGTCGTTTTCCGTTTTCATTAGAGTTCCCCTGGTGAAGAAGCTGCCGCTTTCCTTTCCCGCCCCTCGCCAACTCTAGGCTAGGCTGGGGAACATGTTTGACATTCGAGTAATTGATTCTTTCTCTGGAACGCTACATGTCTGACAAAACATAAGCACAGTTTCGGGGGCGTTTTCGCGACCGTCGGGCATAAAGCCCTTTGTGATATCGGAAACTGGCAAAAAATCTGTCATGAATACATTATATACATCCAGTGGCTGAAGAAACACGGTGGGCTGTCATAATAAGAAGAGATTTATGATCTGCGATCGGAGAAAAAACACATACCATGGGGAAATGTTGAATAAAATGATATTAAATATAGAAGAGCTTGTCTGATACCGGAATTTACGATCCAGACTATTTTTATCGATGGAAAATATATATAACAATATATCGCTGATTCGGTGGAGATTGTAATCTATATAAGGGGCTTCAAGTATGCCCCCATTGTGTCCTCTTCGTAGGTCCTTTCGCACTATTGTGATGAATCCTTTCTCGTATATTGCTACCGCCGTATCCGATATATAGTTTCAATAAATTTTTCCTCGGAATACTCGGAGAATGCTTTTTATACCTTGGTATCTCTTCTTCCAAATACACGGAAAATATCTCCTGATTGCCGATTACTTATCGCACATTTCTCAGCTGTTCCCAAGAACATGTAGCAATGCGATGATTTTTTTTAAGTTCTGCATATAGGGCATTATCTCAGGAGCATGACGGTCAAACTTTGTTAATTTAATTTTTCTTATAACAATGGAGAAAAAATCGCGTGGAGTGTCGAGTATAATGCTTTGTCGTATTATTGTCGTTATAGGGTTGGATTCGTTTTTATTTTATTGAGCACCGTTTAGTTTATTTTTTACAATGAAACGAAATGGATTATAAAAGTAGTTAGTAATTTATGATGAGTTTGTTTTTTCGCTTTACAGTGGGCGAAAGCTTGACGCAATTTACGCGATGTCAGTTTTCATTTCATATTTATCCATCAAAGTCACACTGACCGTTGTACGAGTATTTTGCGTTATATTCATGATTTCACTGGCAAAAAAACCTGTGTTTAACGACCATCAAGAACATCTCTTTGCTTTTAATATTAATGATAATTATTTCGGTTTCCCTAAAATCAGATGATGTACTATGCCTGTGTTGTTACGTCACAATAAGGGTTTCAAAGGCGAGCCCTAATATGTAGGATATGTATAAGGTTCATAATTATCAACAGGCCAACTTTCATATAGCCTCCGCGTTTTTAACATAAATATGTTATACGAAATTTGCAATGCAATTAAAATTAAACATGTGTTAGAAATTTTTGTTCTCTTTTGTGGCTTCAGGAGTCATATGAGTCTTTTTTTTCTAATGAGTCGAAATCAGCAGGTGTAGCTGGAAAATGTATTCTGATTACTACAGTCTGACTTAAATATAATAAATATTAATTAGTTTAGTTTAGTTTGGTTTTGCTCCTGGGGTTCCGGGGCTCCTTTGCCACCTTATCTAAATCGACAGATCTAGATCTGTATATAGCGAACTGCTTGTTTAAGATTAATGTTAGCTTAACAACCCGGATTGTTACACTTAACTATGCTTAGAAGACTGTTAACCTTTACCCCCTGATAGCTCTCCGTACAGAAACGCGTGTTTCAGGAAAGATGAATTTTTATTAGAGTAACTGGAATAATAAAATATCTGCCACTTATTGACGCAGCTATGACTGACGTCTTCTTTCTTGGCGTCACAACTCCAAAACCAGAACACGTAAAGAATGATTTGAGATGTATAAAGGTCTTTCCCTGACTGTTATAGAAGTCAAGAATATTCATGAGTTAAGAATCAAAGTCAGCTAGATTTTTAGGACAATGCCTAATTCTTGGCAACACCTTCATAAAAACAAACTTCGGCAGGTCATTAAGACTTTTCTTACGTTTTTTCCGCATCCCCTAATTGTATCTTCTTGTATTTTCTACAGAAACATATCATTCAACATATAATTTGAAGTATTGGCTTCAATTCGTCTCGCGTATGTTGGAACTTTTAACTAAAAAATAAAAAAATTCCGAAAAAAAAATCCGACAGGTTTGTTTGACTTCTGGATGCTTGTTCCAAAGGACCCGGGTTCAAACCGGTGGTTGAGGCGATGATAAGCTTTTCCTCTTCTATACAAAATATTTACAATATATAGTAATAGTGACCAAGAATTAAATTAACCGTCGCCATAGCAACACACCAACAATTAGAATTATCGAGAGGTTTCCGATTGAATTTGATTGAAGCCCTTTTTCAAGCAGGACTATTATTGAAAGGAATCTCATCGGATATATTCCGATATAAAATAAGAGAAAACTACCCGTATTATAAATCGTGTAATCCTATTAACCAGGCTTGTTAATGTGAAATACTAGCCGTGATTGATTTGATTGTTAACCATACTCGTCCTTTTATTTGAGAGGCGAGACTAGCTCCTGTCCAATTTCACAACGGCCCTGTTGTTCCTTAGATGCGTGGTCGAGTTCTTTCTTCAGCCTTGGGCATTGATCAGTTGCCTCCTATATACTGCGGAACGTCTAAGGTTCTAATTTATAGACTACCTTATAGATTGGCAGTATTGAATGTGACGTGGCTAGGGGAACGTAGGTAATTTGATTGAAAAAATTGTTCCGACGATTATCCTCACCCCTTACCACCACTCATTTATTTTCTAACTTTTAAAGTGCTTCGTCTCCCAGACATAGATACTGATTGAAGTGAATCTATTGTCAAGTGAGTAAATTGAATTTGCCACATTCATGGTGATTCGGGCGAATACTTGACTGATGTGTTTCTGTAGCCCCAAAAATGTTTAAAATTCAAAATCAAAATATGATTTTATCTCGCCGCTTGGAACTAAATCATAAATTTAGTTTAACTGAACTGTTTGGAGAACACTCTGTATTGATACGAAGTTTACTCCACTGATTCGGGCGGGTATTACAGATGCAGGGGGATTACCGGGACAAGGCCTGGGGCAAGAGAGGGTGTCAGAACACCCAAAGAGGCGAGATGTGCGGTGCCAATTCCGGATTAGCCCTTCCGCTTTGGTCCTTGTGTTTGAAGTCGGTCAGGCGACACATTGATTTCAACCTCCGAGGCGTTGTCAGCTGTCATGCTCTCGCCGGTATACTGCTCTGTACAGTGGTATATAGTATTGATTGCACATTGAAATTAGCTGTTTATTCATACCTTTTGTTTTTATTGCTTAGTGGAGCGTACTGGAACGTACTATTTGTTTTCAAAAAGTCGAAGTTATTATTTTGCAGCAGCGTTTTGCATTATTAATGTAAATTATTTGTAAACATTGATGCAGATGTAGCGTCAGTTAACCGTCATGGTTCAATTCAATCGATCCAACCAAAAAAGTATTTCTTCCCGGAAAACGTTATTCTCGCCCGCTCCAGACTTCTTTGATAGCGGCTTGAGACTGCTGCGGACATGCCGGTTTTCCCTGATAAATATCCCTGATAAGATCGCTATAGAATATCTCAGGATCGGCGAAAAACCTTCCTCTATTTTCACGATAACGAAAATGATAGAGAGCTCAAGACCACTTTTTATATTTCCCGCTTTATTTCTGATTTGTTCGCTCTGACTGTGTAGGTCGCCTCTCTTTTATCTAGTTGAATTTATAACCTTATATTATACTCGGTCTATAATTGATTTTGATCAACAAAAAATACATAAATATACAGGTGTCCCCATTTTTAGAGCTCACTACGGGTATCTCATAAATGCTAAGAGACGCAGGATCAATTGAATTAGAGAGAGATGCCCTATTCTGTGTCCATTCCTGAAATATCCTGAAAAAACTGAAAAATCGAGATTTCTTATTTTCATCATATCTTTTCTATTATTGGAAATTAATAAATAATTTTTTGTAGGCTTACATAAGCCGTTAAGAGCTATCTATCTGACATTTCAAAAATTTTCAAGGCCTACTAGATCCAAGAGTTTTCACAGTCAACTTTCGTTTTCCTTATGGCCGCCATATTATTTTTTTATGTCGTTCGATATGAAAAGAATAATGGAAACCAAAAATTAATAAACTTCAAAAAAATTTTTAAAATTTTTTATTCTCCTTTTTTCAAAGAAAAATCTAAAAAGAATCGTAGAAAAACGTCAACATTTGTAAAATACGCAGAAATAGTGCTTGCCTTATGGTTTTTTAATTTAAATATGAAATTCGGTCTAAAAATGTGTCTTTTTTGTAAAGAAAAAAGAAGAATAAAATTTTTTTTTTCATTTATTTTTTGAAGTTTAACAATTTTTAGTTTTTATGATTTTTTTATATGGAACAATATAAAATATTGTTCCGATATTATTTTTTACGATATTATTTTTGCGATATCTCTTTTATTATTGGAGATTATTAAATAATTTTTTTTTTGGTTTTGCTTACAAAGGAAAGAACGTCAAGAGCTATTCATCTGAAATTTCAAAAATTTTCAAAGCCGACTAGATATCAGAATTTTCTGGTCAAATTTTCTGTTTTTAATTTTTTGTCTCTGTTTTTCTTGTTGTTTGTCTTTCGTAGTAAACTTTATGGTCACCATATTGTTTTTTCACTTCATTCTGTATTAAAAGAATTAGGAAAAAAAATTCAAAAAAAGAAGATTTTGAAGAGTTTTTTTTTAATGTGATAAATTTTTGGTTTCAATAATTTTTTTAATACAGAATGACATTAAAATACAAAATGGCGGTCATAAGAAAAACAAAATTTTACTACAAAAACTTTGGGATCTAGCTCGCTTTGAAAATTACTGAAATGTCAGATGGGTAGCTCTTGCCGGCTGATTTGCGCCTACAAAAAATTATTTATCAATTTCGAAAAATACGAGAGATACGGCAAAAATAAGGAATCTCGACAGTAACGGTCACAGATATCTTGTACCTTAATCTCGACGGATTCGAGATATCCACAAAATAGAGCAGCTTAACCGATCCTGTATTTCTTAGCGTTTAGTAGATACCAGATATCCATGATGAAGTCTGAAATAAGGGACACACTTGTACACGTATATACAAAGCTTTGGCTAGACAGGTATTATAGAGCACAAAAACATGGTGACTGGTGAATTATTTATTAATTAATTAATGGCGGCAAGTCAAACAAAACAATAAAAAAACTCAAACAACATTTACAAAATTGATGCTGGAGGGAATAATAAAACAAATTAAACGGTATCTGGTAGGTAGAGTTACATTACATTTACATTTTGATGTTTTTAATGAGCAAAGTTTTGATGATTTAATTGAGAGGAAAAAAATTGAATACTGCTTATGAAGATTGCGTCTTGAGATCGGCGGTAGTTTCTTGATTGGAGCTAAGCTTGGGTACCGAAGGTACAGGTTATAAAAAGGGATGGATCTTTTCATTTTCCTTGTACCTACCTCAAAGATGATGTTACATTAAAATTGAAGTTGGTACAAAAACATCCAAAAATAAATATCAAGGAAGAGTGTTCAAAATCCCAGGAGTCCAGGAGGGAGGCGAATGAAACGAGATTCACGGATTTGACAATATTACGGGGCGATGTTAATGTTTACTCAGTTTACTGGATAACATCAGCAAAGGAAAAGAACTTCGACGATTAGTTGTCTGTTTTCGATAACGTCTAAGAAGGGAATTCCAGTACACGTTTTTATTTTTCAGTTAAACAAACTACTTTTTTTAGTTTATTCTGGTAGTAAAATCTTGTGGGTTCTTGTACACACTGCGTAATAGTGATAGGGCTTCTGCATTTTTGATGAACCTGCTTTACATATACACATGTAAGTCTCATGTTGAATAGTTGGCGAAGTATTTTTATGACGGCGAACATTTATAGCGCAGCGTGCAGCCGAATTTGATGAGGTGTAGGAGGCCGTGAAGTATAAATTGAGTCGTGCATAAACGAGTAGCAATAGGAAAGCGGCGGTAACGGGAGCTGTGGAAAATCGCAGGTCCGGTAGACAAACTGGCAGACTGACACTGACAGTAGACACGGACAGTTGATACTTGGCAGGACGCGGCATGGCCTGCCTGCGCTTGTGGAACAAGTTTGCATCCCTTTGATTCCTCTCAACCCTCATTCGTTATTCCATTTTCTAAAGAGTTGCCGTGTAACGTCGCACACCAGAGACCAGAGACGATGCGGTTAATGCGAACAAACACAAACAGGATAGGTGGTTATTATAATTGCGAGCCCGGGACTCCTCATCCATTCATGGGATTGTATTCATTTTTCACCTTTTCGTCATGCTTATGGTCGTACATCCAGCTTAATTCGGTTTATCATCACTTAATTAGGATAAATATATGTTAGGTGGAACTCTTTTCACCTTTGACGAATTGCCACAATAACGAACGAGGTGAGGACCTTCAAGTCCTCAGCTTCAGACATCACGCTGAGACTTCGTTCGGTAAACACATACATGTAATATACAAAATGTAAATATATAAGCACGAGTTTTATTTATTCCAAGAGTATTACTTGCACTTGGATTAATTTGCTTTCAAAGATACTTATTCCTGCTTGAATATCGAGACGGCTGAGAGCGGGGAGACAGTCTGATCTGATCTGAATCTCTGAAAGCGAGATATGTTTTATTCGAGACATTTCTAAGAAAAATCCAAGCCGGTTTCTAGAGTGTATTTGCGTTTTAAAACTACTTATATCATAGAAACGTTGTTATATTCCTTTAGAATCCTTTCGAAAATTTATTATATCCTGCTAGCTATAAGGAGATAAATTATACATTCTGCTCTATGACGAGAATCGAGAATCTTATTCAGCCATCTGGTTTAAGTTTTCAAAAGTAGTCCTCTCCTTTTAGAAAGTGCTTCTGTATTCATCTGTAATATTTTAAACAAAAAGAATTAAGTTTTCCGGAAACTTGAGAGTGGAGAAAGTTTTATAAGGAGTTTTTCCCCGAACCTTAACACACATAACTCATAATTACAACCTTGATTCTAGCAAAGTACTTATTTCCCAGAGCACAGATAAATGCGAGGTTTCACAGCAACAATGGGATATGCTCCTAGTTTTTAAAATTTTTAGCCACTTCTTATTCAAGCCTTATATGCTTTGAAGACCAATCGAGGAGTTACTTTTGTAGGTTCTTTGGTCAATACTTCCCTAATTGGGATATTTTAGATTGCTTAATAGTTTTAAGATTGCTATATACAATTTTTGAGGAGCGCTCTGCTCCCATTTTCTTGAAAATGCTCTCTGGACTATTTTAACTGTTACCTGGAGAATTTTCCACGAAAATAGGGTAAAGCCCGAAAATAAGCAGAATAAAATTCATATGCCATAGAGATCTGTCAACCTGGTCCTTTCCATCCTTCTAATGATCGATACTGGATAGTGCACTGGATACATGTGACACAGCATGCCATATAAATAATGGACTCTGTCAGGCCCATTATATATGTATGGGAACAACCCGGAAACCGGAATAAACCCCGGAGTACTGCGTTGAGCGTATACATACAGGGCCGGCAAGTCACAGAGCGGCCGGATTTCGAGCAGCAATAGATGATGTGTCCGTCGTTTCCGTTTGGTAGCTCAACTTATTCGACGACTATCTTCTGCTCTTCGCTATGCTAATCTGGAATCGTTAAACAAACATCATTAGACGAGGGAAAGCGCACACAGATTGTTCGTCATAATTATTGTTTGTTTATTAAGCTCTTCGATTAGTCCTGTTTCTTAGTTCAAATATTCCTGTCGAGTGGTTTCCCTCAATTTATTGATATGGTGTAAAGTCAGACTCTATTAATTACTACTTTCGAGATTTACACGCCTAAAAATGTCTGTCTGTCTATCTAAATGTCTGTGCGTTTAGCTAGGAAACACTCTAGAGGCGTGATTTTTCATCCGGGAAGGTTAAAATTTGGCTCGATTGAAGCGGCACACCGTCTAACAATGTCTATTGAAAATGAGCGGGCGCCGTTACCGCGGTAAGTGTCTTTTTTTCGGTAATTTCTGACTTTTTCGGAGAGATCATAGGAAACATTTTCAGTGTCTGGAAGTTGCACCGATTGAGTTGAAATTTGGCAGGGACGAACCTTGAGACCCCCAAATACAGTTACATATAATAGCTACTTTTTAGAGATTGTTTTTTCGAAAAAATATTAGGTGAGCGGTAAATTTTTTTGCGCTCACCTATCATTTTTCGCATAATTTAGAATTTTTTTGACTGATCGAAAAAATAACAAAACGGTGTGATAGAAACGTTCATTACCTACAATAAAGGCGATATAGTTTTTTTACCTTAAACGTTGGCAAAACTGACTTAATAAAAAAAAAATTCGGCAGGCCATTGACACTTCTCTTACGTTTGTTTCCGCGTCCCCCATTCGTATCTTTCTGTATTTTTCACATCGTGAAATTTTTTTCAATTTATTTTCTTCAAGAATTCATTTAAAATATTGGCTTCAATTCGTCCGCGTATGTTGGCACTTTTATCGAAATATAAAAAATATTTTAATAATTCTTGTTAAAAACGTGGTGATGGTGGTGTAGGTACTTACTGAGCAATCACATAATCACATGTAAGAAATACAGCCGCTGAGGGCTTTGGAATTCAGTTGAGAGTTTTTGGGAGAGTGAGCAAGGCTGCTGCCTCGTAGTACAGAGTTCAAATCCCCCGAAGGATCATTTGTGGATTTTTTTAGTAAAATTTAAATTTGGGACGCCATAATAATTGGGACAATTAAATTCTCGTAACAGATAAAATTTAATTATTATGATTGGTTTTGATCAGCACATATTGCTGATTTCCAGAGCAATCGGGAAATAGAATGTAGAGCAACGCCACTGCCAGCTCCATCATATAATCCCGGCACTGGGCCCGTAAATGAATACCCAGCATTGTTTGCGTAATTATAGAGACAATTAAGATCGGAAGAGCAGTGACGTCATCCCATTGTTGTCGGTTGCTATCATACACGACCTCCTCGTGAAGTGTGTTATGACTAGTCCCTGTCCTTATACATTCCCGCAGGAGCGTGCCTCTAGAGCGATAACTCTCGGCCTCATCCCGAGAATAACCGTAATGGGCCCACTTTAACGGACAACTGCTTGGCGTCGGGATGTTCTCGGATCGGAGGTTTGCTCTAAGCAATTATACCTGAATTCTCTCATAATTCTCCCTTTATTGTATCCAAACATCTACCCCACGTTAACGGTCTTTATTTTAGACCGTGAAATTGTAAGAAGCTAAACTAGGCAAGCTTATAATAGAATTAATATTAATGTGTGTGGAAATTTAGTTAACTGTTCATGGTTTGAATTTTACATTATCTCTATCAATTTATTGATTGATTTTTGGAAAAAATCAGACCCGTGATTCTCTTAATTGAAAAATTCTAGGAGGAATGGTTGGTCGAAGGCCTTTAAGTACTAAGTACTAAGTACTTTAAATAAACTTCTCGAGTACTCCTTTAGATTCGAATTGTCTCTGATAAATAATCCAGGCTCTTTTCGGGAACAATTTAATTTAAAAGCTTTCGAAAAATAACAAGGCGAATAGATCGAAGGCAAAAGTCGAAGCCGCAGGTGCTCTAGAATAGCTTCGACTTCAGTAAGAGGAAAGGTTAGTTAACAGCCAGGGCACCGGCAAGCAATGAAAGCAACATACGATTGCAATTTCGGCGATCAAGGATCCATGTCCTCGATTCTGGCTTCCAGACCAGCCATCAGGCGCGGAATAACTGTCGGTGGATGCGTGATCTTGACTTGTGATTAAGTTTCTGAACTCAAGTAAGCCTCGTTCTCAAAGCCTCATAACTTATCTTCAAATGGGACGTTTAACAGCAATTAAAATTGTTCCTTTCCTGGGAAATTTCGCTCTATTATCCTGAAATTAGGGATGTTGTTGTCGCTTCTTATTATTATAAATGCAGTTTTTCTGTGCGCAAAACCTTCATTGCGCAAAACGAAACAGCATCACATTAATCTTTTTTCTCCATTTTTGTAAACGTCAATATCTAATACAAAGTTTGAGATGTTACAAATTGGTTATCATAATAATAATTATAAGATAAGTTTGCATTAACGTTTCGTAACCAATTCACTTCCATCCTGGAAGACGCTGTTGAATAGCATTTGTTCCTTTTAAGAGCCTTAGGGTTTTCTAGTTGATGTTTAATCAGAAGTTCTTTATACGTTTTCTATCAGCAGCGGCGCTTTGAGGCTCAGCTTTCGTTAATCGGACGGCTGTTTCTTTATCCTGGCTATAGTTTCCTTGTGCTGGGAATGAGCTAGGGAGAGCCGCAGTATGTGCGGATGGATGCACGAAGGATCCCTTTCATGGCCCTGGGAAATTATGTGGTTGATTTATGAAGCGAAAACTGGTGATGAATTGGTCTTTCCTATTGAGAACGAGTCAGATGTAATCCTCGAAGTTCACAACGGTTGCGTGGCCTTTTGTTTGTTTGTGCGGAGGATAATTTGTCAAATTGGCGCTATAGGTTTTATTAACCAAAGGAGGTAATGAAATATTAAGGAAACGTCATTTAAAAGTAACGAGAAGGCTCGGAAACTCCTCTAAGCCAATAACTTATTGTTGTGATTTAAGTAATTTATTGGTTTTAATGAAAAGTGAAATGAGCTTTTACAAACTACACGATTGATATATATCTTCCGGTGTTAAATTGTTTCCGAAACACCCTATTTCCTGGCGAAAGGTCTTTTCCCACATATTTCCGACAAGCACTATTGAACGGTTCAAGGATCGGTTTTTTTACCAACCGATTGTGTTTAAAACGTGCTGGGCACGACGTGGAGCTCCACAACTCAGCTATCTTTGATCTATTCGATCAAAAAGAGCGCTGCTAGCTGTAAGGGATGTGAGGATTCCTCCAACTCTAAGCCCAAGGTCAGGTCAGGAGAAAATTATTCTTCTTTTTAATACTCCCTCTTATGTCTATAAATTAATGCCTCGATCGCAGCCTTTATGCTGTTGCTTTATTTCGATTTCTCACTCGCTCTCAAACGTTGCTCAGTATAGTGTATAGATAATTATAAATTCACGTTAACAAGCCGCTGTGTGTAAACTGTAAATTCAACGTCGATATTATTAAATTACTACAGTATGAATGATAACAATTACCTAAAATAATTACGGGAACATAAATCAATAAGCAATTACTCACCGGATCATATACCAAGTGACAATAAAAAACAAACTAAACTTGCTACGTATAAAATGGTGGCTTGCAAAGTCGGGGTGTCTGGTCGGAAAGACGGAAGAAAAGAACAACCCTTAACGGATGGGAATGAAGCAATCCTTAATGGATTGGCCAGAGTTGATCTAGTCGCAGGTTAAATAAGCAACACGTTAAATGGACCTGAGTGAAATACCAGTTGTAAATTTAAAAGATTATATGTCGCTAATAAAATAAGTTACTCAAGAAATTGACAACAGAGCTTAATGGATTTTCGAAAAGAGATGCATCGACTGTAAGCTTGTCATTAATTTTTAAATGTTTTATATTCCAGTAGTGAGAACAGACATGTCAAACCTGATCGAAAGTTCAGATCTAGAGGTAAGGTAGTGTAAACTAAATAAAATGGGAAATGAATGACCTCCCCATTGCTGCTATAAATAAATAGGAGAAACATTACCTAAAATAATTACGAAAACAATAAGCAATTAATCACCGGATCATAGACCAAGTGACATTATAATAACAATAATGAAACTCGCTACGTATAGAATGTAGAAAATTAGCAGGACAGGTTTTTTGGATTCCTCTCATCCACATGGAACGCAAATCTTTGAATTTTTGTCCAATCAGTCCATTAATTACAGTGCTGTTCCGAAGGGTCTTTTGCAGCTGTTCTCGTTTTTATATATCCGTCCGTAAGTATCTCATATTCACCTGAACCTGGACAGTGTGTTTTTTGGCAATATTTTGATTAGGGAGCCTCACGAGGAATGTTGGCAAACACCCCTGCTATATCTACAAAGTCACAATCGATTATATCGTTTACCTCGTGTTTACTTTGGATATGTTTGTCAGCCCATGCAGAGCGGTCTCCGGAGATTTTTCCCGCGTGACATGTATGCTGACTTGAATACAGTGACATCCTTTCCATTATTCAGTGCTTAGAAAATTATCTACAACTTCGATCATCGTCAGCTTCAGAAGAAAAACGTGCACACTTATTAGATATTATTCAATTTTTTATCTACGGGTGATTCATAAAATGTACTTTTTTACACTTTTCTCAGTTCATAAAATGTATGATTATCATGAAGTACAATAAAAACGAGTGAAATAAAGTATCGTGTAGTGGTTCATTATATCTCTGAACTACATAGCCCGACGCCGATGGCTCCCTAAAGCTTGTTTACACCATGCACCTACTGGAGAAATAGTTTATTCGCAGATCAACAGATCTATGTACATGTTATTTTGTATTTTGTGTCGTTTAGTTACGTAAAATGGATACCATTGAAGATGATTCAATTAATGAAATATCTTGTACACCAGAAGAAATTAATTTTCAATCAAACACACTAACACTTATATGAATACATTAGAAGTGTTTTTTTCCATTTGAATGCTAACTTTTCTGGGATTGACTCACTCGCCTGCGGCTCGTGCGGTCAAACTTCCTACTTATCGTGAAAAAAAATACATACCACTTTATGAACTTTTTTCATAAATAACTAATAAAAAGAGCTAATTAATAGTAACAAAATTTTAATGATTGGTATTTTTTGTTACTTACAGGCAATCTTTAGGCAACGGCACCTTGTACTTCCCCCCTTTTCGGGCGGAGGACTACCGGAAGAGCGTGCACGCCACTGTGTACCGGTGCCGCGCCAGTAACCTGGCCGGCACCGTATTGAGTCGGGATGTCCATGTGAGAGCAGGTAAGTCGATCCCTCTATATCCCTGTCTCTGATTGAACGACAATTGCATCACAATACGCGCCTGACACCCACGGACGGTCCCTACGGTTATCCCTCGGGACAAGAGGCGCAATATACAGGCCGGATGATGCCGGTTTGAGAGTCACTGATCGGACGTTGCGCTGATGCTGCGTTCCTGGAAGCATTGATACGTATTTTCTCATTTCTCTTTTCGTGTTTAGGATATGGAAAGAGTTGCTTGACGCGCGTAATCTCAATTCTGACAAAGAGAAGTAGAAGCAATCAAATTTTGTGATGTATCTCGTCGTTACTTTTTTTTATTCGCTTTCATTGTATATTGTGATTTTTGATTATAAAAAGGAATTCTACAGTAAACGAACATTTTTGGTCCGATGAGTTATAAGATACTAATTAACAGTGCAAGAAGATATTTCCATTATCTCGAAATTGTTAATTGGCAATAAAACAAATACGCTTATCTTATAGCATAGTGTAGGTAGGTATTGTCAATATTAATTATCCAATAGGTATCAGGTGTCCGAGCAGTTGACAATACATCACAAACAGAAACGGCTTTGTCCAAATTAACTTGCTGCTCTTACCAACACTGAGGTACCAACTGAATTGTAATTACTATGCCAGCAGGTAAGATTGGAATCAAATTGTGTCTATTGTATTATGGGACCGTTTACAATATTCTGCGCGGATAATGGAGGAGGAGAGGTCAATCAATAGTTCATAATTGTATCAAATAACACTGTCAACATCTGTTTTCCGATCGGCACAGCATCTATCGACATTTAATAACTCATACTAGAGGGCAATTCTCATGAGGATATAGACCAGGAGGATATAGCAAGGACATAATAAGGAAACGTCGGCGATCGACGAGCTTAATACACTTCCCATGAGGTAGAAGCTGCGCGCTTATTTGCCCAAATCTCTCGCAACTTGTTTAACTTCATTTGCGACAAGCTCGGTACACGATGTCGCTTCAAGCTTATCCTGATCCTGAATCACTAGATCACTACTCACCAGAGTACACCAAACTATAGAGTGGGAATTGTAGTTAATGTAGTTTGCAGCATCACTATTAAGTCGTTACATTACAGAGTTACCAGACTGGAATCCATCGTCTCAATTATGTGACACGTTCCATCATGTCACGTAATTTTATTTCGTGCTATTTCATTTAGTTTTATTTCCAATTTAATATTTTCGTTCGAAATTTAAGGTAAATTTAAAAAACCTTCTTGCGCATCAATCGCAGAAATAGTGTATTTTTATGCGATTCAATTCTGATTTTCACCGCTTGTTAAATTGGCTTTCTGAAATTTTACATAGTCAGGTGATATTCGCGTAGTGGCTTACTGACAATTGCATTTCATTTCGTTTTAAACCGTGCATGCCTTAGAATGAATTTTTAAATTTAACAAAACAAAAAAAATCATTGGCAAAATTGAACAATTTTGGCCCATTTCCTATGCCCGCCACTGGCTAACTTTACTTAAAAAATACTATTTTTTAGACTACCTTTTATAGAACGGAAAAAGTGAAAGGGGAGCTTTGAAAACCGAAAATTTTAAATTTTAGAGGAATAAACATAATATGTAAAAATATTCTAATATCTCCGCCATTTTTATTATTTCCTTCTTGAAATCTTTGAATTTTGAAGTTTATTAGTATAGTTGTCTACTGGAAAAATTTTCGTTCAATTCCTTCAAAAATATGTTCATAAACAGTTATAGAAATTTAGCCCTTTTTCCCTTTTCCTACCCACGCCACTGGCTTAATAATAAAAATATTGCAAATTTTATTGCAATATTTTAACTCAATATTTTATAACTCAAATTTCAAATAATTTTCTTCCAGTAATGTTAATTTCGTTTAAAAGTTTTTGTTTCTAACTGGCTTATTTAGAGGTTCAAAATCTATCAATTTTTCCTAAAATTGAAAAGGCCGCCATTTTGGAACGGCTCTTCTTATTTAACTCAAATGCAGTACCATACGACTACTTGCAGTTATCTTACTACCAAAAAAATTTCAGCCCCCTAGATTGAAAACAGCGACCAGAAACCGTGCCTCATACCCGTTTTTTTTTTTTTTTTTTGAAATTTGGAGAGACATGTTGTAAAAGTAGCGCAATTTTAGGTAAATGTTTTTTTGTGAAAATCAAACGTCATCCCTAAGTTTCACAAAAGTAAAATAGTGTAATGAGTGCAAACTAAGTTTTGGAGTGTAAATAATGTTTATTATATAATATATTTTTTAATTTAAAAATGCAATTTTTTTACACTATCTTGAAATTTGAAACAAATTACAAGCTATGTAAAAATATTCTAATATCTCCGCCATTTTTCTTATTTGCTTCTTGAAATTTTTCATAGTTAAGGGTTATTAGAATATAGTTGTCTAGTGGAAAAATTTTCGTTCAATTCCTTCAAAAATATGTTCATAACCGGTTACAGAAATTTTTTTTCCTACCCACGTCACTGGCTTTAATAATAAAAATATTGCAAATTTTATTGCAATATTTTAACTCAATATTTTATAACTCAAATTTCAAATAATTTTCTTCCAATAATGTTAATTTCGTTTAAAAGATTTTTTCTAACTGGCTTATTTATTAGGGGTTCAAAATCCATCAATTTTTCCTAAAATTGAAAAGGCCGCCATTTTGGAACGGCTCTTCTGATTTAACTCAAATGCAGTACCAGACGACTACTTGCAGTTATCTTACTACCAAAAAAATTTCAGCCTCCAGGATTGAAAACTGCGACCAGAAACCGTGCCTCATACCCGTTTTTTTTTTTTGAAATTTGGAGAGACAATTTTAGAAAAATGTCTTTTTTTTTTAATCAAACGTCATCCCTAAGTTTCACAAAAGTAAAAAATTTCGTTCATTGATCTTGAAAAATTAACCTACAGGAGCATTTTTAAAATTTTAGAGAAATAAACATCATGTAAAAATAATAAATATTTTCTTCCTATTTTTTTTTATAATGAATATAATGGAAAAATAATCCGATTTTTTTTTGGGGGAAAATCACCTACCTACCAAAAAAAAAAGAATGACCCTCTCGTGGTTTCGAACCAGCACCAACAGTTTTCTAGGACCCTTGCCTAACTAACTTCGCCAAGGTGGGTTTCAAATTTGTAGCGATGATCGGGTAGATATAATTATGTAGTACGTCAGGTACCTACACCTCACTTTTAAACTGGTCGTATCTTTGTTATTAAAAAACCAATTTGAATACTTTTTTCACCTGCATGTAGGTGATTTAATTGTTGTTGCGTTTGCTCTTCTAATTTTCAGAACCATTCATAATTGAATGTGGAAAAAAATAAAAAAGAAATTGCGAACCATTTCATCGATTTAATAAGTGCAAGCTAATTTTGCACAAGCGAAAAACTTTTTTGTTTTTCGTTTAAAGTGCTACATTAATCGAGGCGAATTGAAGCTAAGACATCAAATTATATGTTAAAGCAAAAAAAAATTGAAAATTTCGGTTCAACTTCTTCAAAAATGGACTCATAAACGGTTATAGAATTGACACATTTTCACCCTTTTTCCTACCCACGACACTGGCGTATTAATGGAAAATATGCTAATTTTATTGCATTAACTCAAATTTCCAATAATTTTCTTCAAATCCTGTTAATTTTATTTCAAAATTTTTTTGCCATCTTGCTCATACAGGGATTCAAAAATAGTCAATTTTCCAAAAAATTAAAATAGCCGCCATTTTGAAACGGCTCGGCCGATTTTGCTCAAGTGCAATACCAGACCACTCCTTGTGGATATCTTACTCCCACAAAAATTTCAGCCTCCTAGATTCAAAACTGCGACCTGAAATGAGATGACAAAAACCGGGCTCATGGAATTTTGAAGGGACACCCTGTAGAAGTGATGGGACTTTTGGAAATTTTTTCAACGAAAATCTAACGTCATTCGAATAATTTACAAGAATCCAAAATTTCGTTTACTAATCTTGAAAGATAAAGCTACAGGAGCGTTTTGAAAATCGAAATTTCGCGATTTTGGAGAAATATATATATATATAAATAAATATATATATAAATATATATATATATAAATATATATATATATATCGTGGGCAGGTGAATTTTGGAAAACTACTTTTTCGTGATCTGGGGGTCATGATCGATGGACATTTGATGAGTTTGGGTGATTTTCGAAAAGTGATGTCGTCCTCAATAGTGTATTTTTTGTTAAAAAATACACTAATACAGGGTGTCCCAGTTTATAGTAGCGGAACTTCAGCATTCGATAGAAAAGTAATTTTTAATCATTTTTTTCGCGATACTGGATTTTTTTAGGTATTTTTTCCGAATTCCTCGACCTTGAGTTAGTAAATATGGAAATTTTCAAGCTTCTATGAAGACATTTCGATTTCCGAGATATTCAACGTTTCATATGTGTTCAGAACCGGCGATTTTGGGGGGAGCCAAAATTAAAGATTATCCGCGACATCTTGCGATCTATCATTTCTTATAGATTTTGAGTCGCTGATCACGATGGTGAAAACCGTTTGTCGATACGATGAACAGTAAAAAAGTTACGAGCATCGAAATAGCCAAAATCTCCAAAAAAAGGCCATACTTTTTTTTCGACTAAAAGCATAGAACTCCATTGATTGGCACAGCTCTGTAGACTACCAACTCCCCAATGGCATTAACTCTACAATACAAGTGGATAGGAAACGCGTGCTGCTTTTTTTCCAAAATTTAAAAAATCTCCAAAAAGGCCATACGAATAACGGAAAATTAAATTTTCCGCGATACTGGATTTTTTAAAGTATTTTTCCCGAATTCCACGACCTCGAGTTAGTAAATATGGGAATTTTCAAGCTTCTATGAAGACATTTCGATTTCCAAGATATTCAACGTTTCATATGTGTTCAGAACCGGCGATTTTGGGGAGAGCCAAAATTCAAGATTATCCAATACATCTTGCGATCCATCATATCTAATAGATTTTGAGTCGCTGATCACGACGGTGAAAACCGTTTGTCGATACGATGAACAGTAAAAAAGTTACGAGCATCGAAATAGCCAATATCTCCAAAAAAAGGGCCATACTTTTTTTTTCGACTAAAAGCATAGAACTCCATTAATTGTCACAGCTCTGTAGACTACCAACTCCCACTGGTAGGGTCTTGAGTTTTCTGATTTTTTTTTTTTTTTTTGTAAACATCTCAAAATTGGCTCAATGAAATTTCTTAAAATTCCCAAACAAACATTATACAATCCAGTGGCGTAGATCTGGGTGTATTGTTACCTTTTTTATTAAATATTTCTACGCCACTGATTTTTATGCAAATTTGTTATTTTTGCTAGATCCTCGTTTTTTTTAGAGGAGAAAAGTCATCTTATGTTTTTCTTGTAGGATGCACTGTTTTCAAGATATTCCACAATGTAGGAACCCTTAAGTAAATCAATAGCATTGATTTTTGTGATATTTTACTCTGTACGGGTTTTTACACTGTGAAATATCTTGAAAACAATGAGTATTGCGACAAAAACGTAAGA
Organism: Malachius bipustulatus; assembly: GCA_910589415.1. Taxonomy (NCBI): domain Eukaryota; kingdom Metazoa; phylum Arthropoda; class Insecta; order Coleoptera; family Melyridae; genus Malachius; species Malachius bipustulatus. Next base: position 29,698,096 of record OU342639.1, on the reverse strand, counting down.
TAAGTTTTCCCCTATAAACAAAAAGAGGTATCTACCAAAAATATCAAATCGGCATTAAAGTCAGTGGCGTAGGAATTATTTAATAGAAAAAGGTAATAACACACCCAGATATCCGCTATTGGATTGAATAGTGTTTCTTTTTGGAGCATCAAATCATTAACGTAGCTAGTGTGAAAATTTTTGAGAAATTCCATTGAGTAAATTTTGTTTATCCTCAACCACCTCGAGAACTAAGAACATTTCGATGCATGTTGTATAAAACTTTCTTCCTTACGCTACTATATAAACTGGGACACACCCTGTATTTAAATTTCTGATTTTAACAGAGATGAATCGCTGTTTAACCTACTGGATACGTGTCGAGAAGAAAACATATCTGCATTTTCAAAACCAAGGCCCACGAAAGAAAAATGCAAAGCGATTTCCGCTCTGAATGCATGAATATTAATCAAAAAAATTATCATTCCTTCTACCTCTAGAAACCAAATATCAGTCAGAAGATAACTCTGGAATGTATGAATGCATCGCTGTATGCATGCATCCTCTTCTGATATCACCATGATGACAGTAACTTTACCTTTTCTTTAGTTTCTTTTCTTTGACATTTGCATATGTGTCGAGGTTTACAAACCATCGCTGAAAAATAAATCTGAATTTTAATGTATTCGATATTTACAAGCACTGAAAGCAAACACGAATTTGAATATTCACAGGAGAGGCCAATGGTAGGTATAGGTCGTTTTTTACGGGATTCCAATAATTTTAACCTAATCCCATTGATATTGCGTTCGAGGTATAAATCGTAACCAATAAAATTAATTCAATAATAAATAAAAAAAGCTACATAAATGAATAATAAACTTGATGTTTGTTTCACAAATCATAGATTCATTTCGAAAAATTGATTGTTTTTCTTCAGATGAGGAATCTCTATCTATATACAGCGAGTGTCCCCGGATATAGATGACACAACTATTGTAGAAGATTGTTACGGTCTTACACTTTATTACTTCCCAAAAGTCTTACAAAATTGTTTATTCTTTTTTTAATCTAAATAACCAGCTGGTCACTTATTAACTTCTGAGACCGGCCAAGCCGATTTCTCGGTAGTTATACGCGCTCTTGTGCACGAATTTAGATAGACGACTTACTTATTAAAACAACAGATTATTGGTGTGAAAAAATTAACGTACATCTAACCTGTGTATTTAACGAAAGCGCCAGATTCGAAAGAGGGAACAGCTAGGAGAGAATATGTTAAACGACATGTATATCAAGTATTCGCTTGAGCATTGAAGGCTGAGAACTAAATCTCTTATATCGTGGTGACATATCATTTTAACGTGACTCTTTGTGAATCGTTTAGCACCTGTAAAGAAAAGACATAACACATACATAAATATAAAGATGGGAGGTTTCTGGGAAGGAGATCTAATCGATTTTATACGAGTACTTTCCCACCTCGATAAATAAATAAATCAATAAGTTCGATTGCAATATGAGACATAACCTATACAGTGTGTGTCACAGGCATGGTACACCCCCTTTTTTTTCTTTATTTTTCGAGATAATTTTTCGAAATTTGATACGTCGCATACTCTCGATAGAGCGCACTTTTTAGCAGAAAATTGAATTTTTTCCCACATCCGGTTTTTCCGGAAATGTTACCAACTTTTTATTTTTAATTGGGACACCCTATATATTATTATATTTTTGGATTCTATACACTTGTACGAATCCAACAATACTACATAAGTACCATTTTAAATGTCAAATTTGTTTTAATTTAATTTTTTATTTCTCAATTATAGTGTGCCATGACTATTTCGTTTTACTCCAATTGGATCATCTAATGCTAGAAAAATCGAATTTTTGTTCAAAGTACTAAATTAAGTGATTTATGGATGATTTATGCGCACCGGAATGATTTCCTGAGCTGGATTCATTTTTTTCAAATGGTACCATATTGGTACCGAGGTACCATCTACTAGTACTCTTAATAAGGAACATTTAGGTGTTTTTTTTTTTTTAATCTTTACACCAAAGATTAGTTACTTTCTTGGTACCATTTCAGTTGTGTTCGTCACAGATGCAAAATGGGTACACCAAAATGTTCCTTATTAAGAGTACTAGTAGATGGTACCTCGGTACCAATATGGTACCATTTGAAAAAAATGAATCCAGCTCAAAAAATCATTCCGGTGTGCATAATTCGTCCATAAATCACTTAGTTCAGTACTTTGAACAAAAATTCGATTTTTCTAGCATTACATGATCCAATTGGAGTAAAACGAAATAGTCATGGCACACTATAATTGAGAAATAAAAAATTAAATTAAAACAAATTTGACATTTAAAATGGTACTTATGTGGTATTGTTGGATTCGTACAAGTGTAAAGAATCCAAAAATATAATAATATATAGGGTGTCCCATTTAAAAATAAAAAGTTGGTAACATTTCCGGAAAAACCGGATGTGAAAAAAATTCAATTTTCTGCTAAAAAGTGCGCTCTATCGAGAATATGCGACATACCAAATTTCAAAAAATTATCTCGAAAAATGAAGAAAAAAAAGGGGGTGTACCATGCCTGTGACACACACTGTATAAAAGCTTGGAACGTTGGATGTTCGTTCCGATTTGTGAGCTTCAAAACAAATAAAACCTATCGTGATTTCGTTCTGACCTAAACTTGAAATATTGATTCACATTTAAATAAAAAAATACACGCCATAACAAAACATAAATTTTTGTGATGTGAACACTGTACACCATCAGGTCGATTTGTTCCTATTCTGTCTGCAATATCAGGCTTAAATACCAAACAACATCCACTCGATTGTTAATTCATAATGATTCTGAAATAATTCAACCCTAACACTTTATCATCATTAAATTCATGTTTCTTTATCCCCACTTGTGTATTCATAATGGATATTCCAATTATTAACCTTTATATAATTTCAGTTGGAATATGGTATACGCAGCACTGGATATTTAGATAAGCTAGGGAGGTATATATGTGGGCTCCATTAATATGGAGTGTTCCGAACTATCAGCAATTGTTAAATGCACTAATTCCAATATAAATAGGCATCAGCGAACGATAAAATAAAGGGACAGAATCGGATCGGGATATATCAGATCAATAGCGGACCTAGATGGGTGCACGGTTTCCCGTGGAGCACGTACGTAAGAACCGTCTGTTTCAATCAGCTTTTCATCAATCTCCACTGGTGTGAGGGTGCAGAGTTTGCAGAGCACCCAGTATCCACCAGGCACCTATTGCCCGCCTAGGAAAATCCTCGAGCTTTGGATGTCGATCTGTCAGCTAGTGATTGTTGACTCTAGAGGGAATGATTTTGCCGTCTTAAGGAAAACGGACCTCTGAATTATTCATTTGTTGGCGGTGTACCTTCATCTTCATTGTCGTTTCAATGTTAAACTGCATGTTAACTGCATGATATGGTATATATGATTTTCGGACCATTTTTCTTGCAATTATTACACCTTCTTCTTTAGATTTATTGGTAATTATTGCTAATTGCTTTAATATTTAATTTAAATAACAGAGAACTCTTCTAAAAGATGAGCGCTCTCGCTTTCGCTTGGAAAAGCGATTCATCTCGCACTGGTTTATCATATCAAAAGCCTGGCTTATTAGCAAGGCGGTTTTTAATCTAATAGCTGTTCCGAGTAGACTTAAATTCCACCAGAACCAGGCATTATGTCCATATTTGCGTTGTTCATCTGTATATGGTTTTCGTTTGTGTAGAATTTACATTTATTTAATCTTGTTAGGGCTATCTTTCAATTAACTGGATGATGAAACAGCAACTATTGAAAGCAGTTATTCCACTCGATGGCGCTGATCAAAGAATATTTTTATTTCCTAAAAGTAGCAATAATAGCGTTTGTATTATTTCGACATCCAATAAAGAAAATCAATTCTTTTTCGTATTAAACAAGGTCGCTTCCAAGACCTTGCCATACCAGCGGCGTAATGATAAATAGTACAAAAAAAAAACAAACAATAGAAAACCATATTTTATCTATTTTAAGAATTCTGTTAGGTGAGAATTGTTGTTTCTTGGAACAATCTAGCAGAATTTCAAAAAATCGTCTACTTTTCCTCGATGAATCTCGCTACTCTAGCCGCGCGCTCTGTGCTTCAAGCGTCCTTAGGGAAAGATGTTCCAGGAGATTGAAGGAGATAAACCAGACTTTCCTAGCAATTGTTTCCGTACTGTTGAAATTATGAGGCGAATTATTACGCTCAACATTTCGAAATGCTATAGTAGTAGTCGTATGACATCGGTCCTCGATATTTCTTAAAACATGCTCCGTAGCAACCTTGTCAACTTTCAACTCCCCTCTCCACTTTCGATCAAAGAAAGTTTAAATTTATCTGTTTTTGCAACTAGTATCAAAATAATTTATTAAAGCACAATGATATATGTAAATACGCATATGAATAAATGAGAAGGCTTATTGACTAAAAACATCTTTATGCCGAGTTTACAAATTTTAGTTACTCATGCGTTCAAATTTGTTTGTTTTTGAACGCTTATTAATGCTTAGTTTCTATGTTTGCTTTAGCCACTGTCGACAACTGATTAAACAGAGGAGCTTCTATTAAAATAATACAAAAGGCGTAATGCCAAAAGTACATGGTAGGTAGAGTTTACTAGAAGCAGTCTCTCAGTGCAGACATCTGATTGACGTCGGCTACGATATAAAGAGAGACACGGACATGAGCTGGGGAAGAAGCTCGCGGAGTACAAGGATTGGCCCGGCCCGGCGTACCAGGGGAAATCAGCAATCGCCGCTTCCTCCACACTCTTCCCTCGACAGCCTGTATTATTCACCGGACGGAGAAACTAAACAAAGAGATCCGCCGTTGCGTACCTCGACTACACTATATACTCCGGTCGATTCATCTTCATATTGTTGACTAGCCATAAGGTCGAAATGGGGTCCATTTTGTAATAGTTTTTTTTTCAATCTAACAGGAACTTAACCAAACTTAATTTTGATTAATTTTTAATGCAGCAACAGATCGGTGCAACTTTCAGTCACTTCGAGTGTTTCCTAGGTGGTTCCCGAAAAAAATACATTTCCCGGCAACGGATTCCGCTCATTTTTAATAGGCATCGTTTTTTAATTCCTTGACCAAAATAACGTTATTTAGAAATAGAGTGAGTAAATTAATTTAAATAAATCAGTGGAATTTTCTGAAGGTAAGAAGGAACAATGGAATGTAAAAATGTTATAAAAAAATTCCAACCCTTACTTATGAAAGTGCACATATGTGCACTTAAGTGCTTACTTATGAGTAATTTTGTTATTTAATTCAAAAGGTGAGTTAGGAAATATGAAATATGTAAGTACCTTTTAGGCTTATTTTAGAAAGACATAAAGTTCAGCAATAATTAAATATATGCAAAATATTAAAAAACAAATCGTCTAAAATGAGAAAATGAAATGAAATTCTGGGGTATCAACCGAAGAGTTTTATAGCACAATCTTCTTTCATTTCTTCCGAGATTCTCAAGAGGAATTTAAAATTAGGATTTTTTCACTTTAAGATCATTGAGTCGAAATAAATCAGGTTGGAAAGGTTCCCGACTTCGCATAAGCTTATGGGTGTCAACTTTCTCACTTATATCGTGGTAGCACCATAGCACCACTTCCATATTTTCGTTTTGTATACCATGCATGCACAGAGAAGAAATTAGAATTCCTCGAGATTTATCGTTCTTATCAATTTAAGCTGAAGGAACTTAATAAAAAATTGCGAAACTTTGTGAACATTACGTACATGAGAATAAGGGCAACCATCCACTGAACGAGCATTTTATAATTGACCTAATAAATATACATGAGTTCCAAAGAAAGCTTGCAGTTCATGAAGCATTCTTCATGATTAAGATCCTGAAAGAGAAAGAGTGGAGCGTTAAACTCTGCTAAGTTCTTTACTCAATCTCTATTACAAATCCTTTCAAACAAAGTTTTCATAAATAAATAGAAAATACAATTCACCGTTTCTATATCAACGTTTAAGTACCTACTGGACGATACGAAACGTTACTATCTTTTCAAATTAATTTTAAAAGCAAACTCACTAATTTATCGAATTGGCGTAATTTCGTCGACGGATTTGTTAGTCGACGCGTGAGGCATTAGCTGGCAAGTTAATGGCTGCTGAGTTTAGGTGACACGGAAAGCCAGAAAGCGTGAGTGTTAATAAGAAAAAGCCCAAATTTAGGTGTCAATGAGCAGTTTAACTGAGTTTAGAATCGGAACGGAGCAAGCGAGTGGCAAGCTGCGAGCCTGCAGCCTCGGGAATCTAGTGTAATGATTCCATCAAGACTGAATCGACGAATGACTGAAAACTAGCTAAATTGAGTTTTAACTGAATTGCGACAATTTGAAATGCAATCGAAAGCCTATCCAGCTATATTGGCCGGATCGAGTTTACGCAAGACTTGCGTCATCTCTCGCCTCCTTGCGGAAGGAATCTCTCGATTTTCCTTCAGGCTTGTCGACTGTAACCGAAGTCGTCCTTCTCTTCTCGTTCTTCTTTTTCTTACAATTTTACTTTACTCCTATCCTGACAATGACAGAATGGCGTCCTCGGCAAGCTAAAGTATTGATGGAAGCCAGAAAGAACTTCGTCAGATATCCGTTGTTCCTTCTTCCCAGTAAATCATCATCAATTTCTAGTCCCGCTCTTCTCCTTCCTGATCGTTCTTGCCTACTACCGCGGTGACGAAAGCGGCTGCAGTCCTTGAAATATTGATACTAGTTTTGAAGGGATCCTAGGCGACACCCTGCCTCCCCCACACTTTTCGTGCTGGTGCTAAAATTTACATGATGTCTGTCACCAAACAAAGCCGTCCGCGTCTTTCCATCTTCCCAGCTTTCGGGCCATCTGTTTAGCAGCCTAGCTCGTAGCTCCCTTTCTCATTGTCTGGTCCCCTCGGAGATGGTGTGAATAAACGATGGTGTTGGTAGTCAGTCAGTCGCTGAACGCTGAACCTGCCTGCCAGTTGTCGGTCGACGTTTCTTGTAAAGAGGCCTCTGGATTAACAACTACTATACTACACCTCCACCTCCCTTCTCCCTTATCCTGTGTTTGCTTTTCCCGTGCATTCAAGTTCCAGGCGTTCATTCACCGGACTCCGCCGTCTGCCCTACTTCATCGGCGGCTTATCCTACCAGAGGGGGTGTCTACGTCATACATGCACACAAAATCATCAACACATCTTAGCGTCCCGTCATCACCTCTCCATTCATTATACACAGCTTACACTCTTGTATGTACAAGTGTATGCACACAATATTCTAGCAGGGTTGATCTGAAAGCAGCACGAGTACCAGCACCAGCACCGCCTATTTATGCCATTGTTCGGTTTGTCTTTATATTTCATCACAAAGTACAGGGAAAAATAGAATTTACAGTTATACCTATACTTACTGTTTTCCTCGCGTTTTATAAATGTAAGGTGTCTGTTTTTTGTTGAAATTTGTTTCGAATTACAATAGAAGTGATGAAGAGTGACAATAAGGAAGTGGAATAATTACAAAAACTAACATTGAATCGTTTTGCCAATTAGTAATTTACGATAAGTACCGACTTACTGTTACAGTCTTAGGAAAAATAGCAGGGCGCTGGTCTATCGTGAAGCTGTGTGCAACTTAGCGGCGCCTTATCATGCGGCGACAGAGACGAAAGGACCAACGATGAGTAAAATTTGACATCGCATAATTCTAGACTTACGGTCGAGATAATTTCTACTGTTGAGATAACTTACGGGAAATTCCATCCCTCTACCTATTCAAAGTTTGATTTTCCGCTGATTGTAAGCTTATAGAAACCTAGAAACGTAAAAAAGTGTAGATTTACACAGAACCAAATTGTTTGGATGTTTTTTTTCGCTGCTAGGTCCGGTTTGACAAGGTCCCGTCAGTCGAATTTTTTTTTTTATTTCTCATTGAAGTCCGCAGTCGGCTCAAAAAAGGTTCTTTTCGAAAATTTTTGATTCTCGATTTTAATTTTTTGTGCAAACCCGGTTAGAGATGGTCAGGTAAGCTCGAAACTTTTTTTTCAATTCCTGATTAGATGACGTCTGGTTAGCTCGATTTATTTTGAAAGTCTATTTTTCTAGATTTATTTTTTGCTGAAAGGTTCGGTCAGCTCGAAAATGTTCCGTGGGAAGTCCGATTAGCTCAAAAAATCTTTCATTTCGAACATTTTTTCTTCTCGATTTTTATGTTTTTGCAAATCTGGTTAAAGAAAATCCGGTCAGTTCGGGAATTTTCTCTTTTTGAATTATTTTTGCAATTCTTAGTTAGATGACGAGGTTCGGTCAACTCACATTTTTTTGAGGTCTATTTTTTACATCTTTTTGTTCGTTATTGGAAGTCCGGTGAGCTCAAAAAATGTTTCTTCCGAATCTGCTTGTCAATATGGATTCAATCCAACTGAATCCGGACCTGTTACAAGAAAAATATAGTAAGATTTTTAAATAAATTTACCTGAAGCTCTAGAAATCAACAGGCATTCAACAATAATGGTTACCATAAATAATATAACCATATAAGTAAAATAACTAATCTGACTAAATTTTTTTGTATTTCAATATAGGTAATTTAGATCTGGCTTGGTGGAAAAAGGTTTCTTTTCATCAAGCTTTAATTACTTTTTCTGATGTTTTTTTTCCGGCTGGTTTTGCATTTGTTTGCCTCTAAGATTATTTTGGGAATATATTTTTTCATTGCAGCATTTCTTTACTTTAAATTAATAATCATCGCTAAAAAAGTTACTTTGCGGAAATCAATAATAAATTTAGATGAACGGGAAGTGGAGATAGGTCAACTTCGTTTCCTGTTGTATCTTTATCAGGTACACCACTTGTTTATGTCGCAGGAAAAATAGCTAACAGTATACAAGATCCAAATTATTTATACGCCTACGACGATCTGGTGTACCCTTCTTAGTCTCGGTCTCGGATAGGAAAATCGTTTCCTCGCAGCAAATTTAAAAAAACCTCCTTTAAATAATGAAAAACCCTGAAGAACGTTGTTTGCAACTGGTCGGTTTTCGTTCCAGTTTTACAGTAATTTGTGTTACTGAGATTTTTTCCGATTTGTTGTGATTTTTTTCTCAATTTATTAAAACATATATTTTGGTTAAAAATATCTAATTATTCTGATTATACTTTTTTAAAAAGTTTTATTGAAGATGAAATTAAGCGCGGGCGGTAGCGCGATTATTTAGGTCGCTGACTGAAAACGTTGACGCTGTCACCGTCTGTGGTTCGAATCCCTTGCTCGGTTTGGTTGTTTGTGTTCGTTTATAAAACTGCTTATTTCTCTACAAATATGTCTGTGACTGTATGAGTTTGTTCTCGAAGGAAAATTATCAGAGTGAAATTATATAAAAAAGAAAGATGAAATTATATAAAATTACAGTATCATTGCTTTAATCATTATAAATAAAAATCAATAAATGAAACCACCGGACAAGTTTTTAAACGTCACCTGTTTCTTATGATTGAGATATTGTTATCGATCCCAATTCATTATGAAAAGAAAGAGTGCAATGCAAATGCAGTAATATTCACAAATCGCAATTTCTCTCTCTCTCAAGTGTTATAACGTGATCGCGCCGCGAGAGGTAAACTGTTTAACAAATGAAATGTTCAAATTTGCCCTAACTTTGGCACTGATAAAATTTTGATTGTTTCGAGCAATTCAATTTTTATTTCGAGGGTTCACTAGTTCAATCCCTTGTTTATCAGTCCGTATGTTTGCAAGAACTTCGTACTTCACACAAAGTTTATATAGGGTGTGGTAAATAAAACAGTTTAAAATCTCTGAAAGTTCGGCTGGCTCCCATTTGATTAAACATTTATTTTTTTAATTTAAACACAAAGATCATGAAGATGGACCTCATATCTCTAAACGGTTTTCGAATTTTCCGCTTATTTCCTTTATTTACAGGGTGATCTCAAAAAAACTACTTTTTGGTGTGGTAATGATAACTTCAAACAAGATAACGCAAGATTGATAATTGACTAAGGACAAAAATTGAAAATACAGGGTTATGGGCTTCCGAAATCTGGTATTAAGGAAAAATTGAAATAAAGTTAATTTGCTTTCAAACGAACCATTCATTCTGAATACTTCAAGATGTTCTTCGCTTGCATGAGTTAAGAATTGTTGACATAAGAACAAAATTACAACTTCCTGTGTTCGAATGAGGTAGTCCCTCTGTTATTATTAGGCTTATTGTTTATCACATGGATGTCACTAATATTGATTGTTGTTTGACGGCTGATGAAACTGTTTTATTTTGTCGGTTGAGCTGAGATTTCTTTCCATTACATCCATCCGCAGTTCAGTTTAGGAGGGCTTACAGTTAAAAATGCCACGTTTAAATCAAAACCATCTGGCCATAGTATGCAGAATGAGCGACGAAGTCAATGGAGTATCCCAGATCGCCAAATTTTTCGACACCACAAGGAAATGCATCTATCAAGCCCTTCGCCGACGTCAAACTGGTGACATCAATTACCGCAGAGGGGGAGGCAGAAGGCGGAAAACGATGGCAGCGCAAGATCGATTGATCCGAAGAACTGTCCAGTGACATAATGAAAAATCAACTGCGAGCGCAGTGAATAATGTCTTCATGAATGTGACAGGAGTTCATATTTCTAGTCAAACAGTAAGGAGAAGACCTCATGTAGACGGACTTAAGGCTAGAAGATGAGCAGTTTGCCCTTTGATGCAACCTCAAAACGTGTTGCTCGGCTGCAATGGGCCAGAGACCACCAATACTGGGGAATAGACTGGAGTAGGTGCTTGTTTACGAATGAAAGTAGATTATGTTTGTTCAGGTCGGATGAGCTTATGTTGGTGTGGAGAAGAAGGAACGAAAGATTTACGGAAGAGCACATGGAGGCCAGGGTGGCTTTTGGAGGTGGAGGAGTAACTGCTTGGGGTGGAATAAGAATGAATGGAAAGAGTGAATTAGTGATACTGAGAGGGGAGAGCATGAATGGAGAACGATATAGACAGATCTGTGTATTAGAGATATTGTGGTCTCCTATGCTGAAAATGTTGGTGGCGATTTAATTTTAGCCGATAACAATGCAAGACCTCATCGCGCTAGAATTCTCACCGACTTTTTGGAAGATTACAATATTGAAAGAATGAATTAGCCACCCTTGTCTCTGGATATAAATCCGATTCAGCATGTTTGGAGCAGAATGAAAAAAAAATCTGAAAGAAAGGTTTTTCACCAGTTTTTACATCACCTGGTGGAGGGAATGCCAAGAAGAGTTACGGCAGTTATAAGAGCCAGGGTAGGTCCGACAAAATATTGATATTTGGATACTCACCTTTTTTGGTTTGGAATGGTACAATTTTTTGTAAATAAATAATAAAATATTTTAATGGACACCTCTAACCTTTTTTTAACTGAACTTTACTGACAATATGACAGGCTCAATTATTGCTGAGTGAATTGACAAGCCATCACGGTAAGTATTAATGGACGTCATGCAAAGAAATCTCAGCTCAACCGACAAAATAAAACAGTTTTATCAGCCGTCAAACAACAATCAATATTAGTGACATCCATGTGATAAACAATAAGCCTAAATAATAACAAAGGGACTACCTCGTTCGAAAACACGTTGTAATTTTGTTTTTATGTCAACAATTCTTAACTCGTGCAAACGAAGAACGTCTTGAATTATTCAGAATGAATGGCTCGTTTGAAAGCAAATTAACTTCAATTCAAATTTTCCTTAATACCAGCTTTCGGAAGCCATTCAGATTTGGGTTAGTTATAATACAACCATGCGTATTTTCAATTTTTGTCCTTAGTCGATTATTTATCTTGCGTGTTCTTGTTTGAAGCTTAAGCTTTAAAACGAGCTCTACATTTTGAAAATCGGGTAACGGGTAACAAAGTTATCATTGCACGCCACACCAAAAAGTAGTTTTTTTGAGATCACCCTGTAAATAAAAGAAATAATCGGAAAATTCGAAAACCGTTTTGAGATACATATGAGGTCCATCTTCATGATCTTTGTGTTGAAATTTAAAAAAAGAATAAATGTTTGATCAAATGTGGGAGCAAGCCGAACTTTCTGAGATTTTGAACTGTTTTATTTACCACCCTATATAAACTTTGTGTGAAGTACCAAGTTCTTGCAAACATACGGACTGATAAACAAGGGATTGAACTAGTGAACCCTCGAAACAAAAATTGAATTTCTCGAAACAATCCAAATTTTATCAGTGCCAAAGTTTGGGCAAATTTGGTCATGTAACGTTTCATTTGTTGAGCAGTTTATATGCGGACTACCAGTCCAAAAGTGGTATGTCCAAAGCTCGGTATGTCACACTTTCTTAAGAAACACTCTTGAGGCACCATTTTTGGTCGTAGAAAGTTGAAATTTGGCTCGATTGAAGAGGAAAATCTCAAATAACACAAAAAGATATGACCATGACCCATTTTAATTATTACCCGGAATCTATTCCATAAATGTAATATCTATGTACATGACAAGTGGAAAATAAAATATCTATCTATCTATCTATCTATCTATTGATCACAGGACCGTGTAGCGACATAGAAAAATGGTAACACAACAACAAAGAAAAACATGAAAAATTTAAACTTTGACGGAAAGTCTATCGAAACACCGGATTGAAGGCCCGACCTTGTTAATTTTGTATTGAATGGCGATGAACTATTATAATTATAATTTTTTTTTTGAGAATCAGGGTGGGTTGATTTTGAAATTATTAATAGTAAACTTATTTAAAGTCGTTAAAATGAAATTTTTTCTTAATAAGTAAATTTTAGGAGTAATTTTGATTAATTTTATTTATAATATAAATAGTATTAATAGGCTTGATTGAGTCACTAATAATAACTAAATATATCGTTGATTAGAATATGTGCTTGAAAATAAAACAAAACAACGGAGAATAAGCGCCCATTTTAGGTCTAGTTTATCTTCATGAAGGTTTGTCATAATCTCGGTCTAATTAGAGTAGTTGTTTGCCGACAGTGTTGACAGTGAAGCAAGGAATTGCGGTTCTTCTAATTTTTCCGAACGTTTCGCTCAGCGGTTGTTTGTAGCGCAAGGGACAAAGCCAGACAGTTTTATTTTAATTAAAGACATTAAGGGACCAGGAGTATTCAAGATTTCTTCTACAATTAAGATAATAATGATACTTGAAACTGCAGACAGTCGAATAAACTTAATGTTTGAAAAGCATGAACTTTTTCAACGTAAATTGAATTTTTCTTCGAACCGAGTTGCAAACTGCCATTGTTGTGGTATAGAGTTTCTGCCTTATTGAATTGGAAGTTCTCTATCTGCATTAAGGAAGTTGGGATTATTTATTAAAAATTGCCATTGTCCTTCTTGTTCAAAGAAGATGTCTAGTCACCCAATTAAAGTTTTTATTAAAACTGCACAATTTATTCTTAAGAAACTGAAAAATTCGGAAAAATGAAGGAATTGCTGATGCTGATCTCTTGCTGAAGAGATTCCTTATTTTTGGCATATCTTTATTATTATTGAAAATTAATATAAAAGTGGTTCCTGAATAATATGCTAATACTTCAGGGTGTGATTAATCAGGTCATCAAATGGACGTATGTGTGTGTTTAATTTTTATTATCTCCGAAAATAGTCTGTAACTCCGAAAATTTTAGTCTGTGTTAATAGAATGTAAAATCACATATTTAAGTTGAAATAGTTTTTCTATTTCTTCACCAGTGGCGTCCCTGCCAACACGCCCTCTGACATTTTTTACAAAAAAAATTGGTGCGCCACTGACCTTTGGTCATGCGGTAATTTTTTCTGATAGTCTAAACAGTCAAGAAAATATTCTAAACTATTTTCTTGAAGCAATCGATCGAGAAATATGGTGTTTCACTTTATGACGTCATGAAGTGTGCTCCTCGTCAGAGATTTATTAAAATTGAAATCCCGAGCTTAAATTGGAATTCTTTGCTTAAGCTCGGAATCCAAAAAAAAATAAATAAATAAAATTGGTCTGGCGTTTCTATACGCCTTTGTATTAATCCGAGTCAATAGACACTGTAATAGTTGATAACATGAATTTGGAATTGAGCTGCGAACGAACTAACCTGTTCTCTAACGAATATTGACTCTTTTACATATTCCAGTAAACGAAAATTAAATAAAACAGACTGCGTCTAGTAATAACCTGCTCATTTTTTGATTCTGTTTGTGTTTGCTGCGTTCTATCACATCTAAAAGGAATTTATAATTCGGAACGGAAAACTAATACTGGGAATTTAATATAGCAATTTGTACAATAATTAACTCAATCTGATGATGCGGAAACTAGGAAAAATCTATTTTCTACCTACCGATTCTCTCCACAGCGACCATTTCTTCATCGCTGTATTCTGACATACGAGTAATTATCCATTGTTACCTTGACCAAGCTTCCAGTCTATTTTTTAAAGCTTATAATAAAAACAAAGCAAGATCCTTGATTATTTTAATTAAAATAATTATTTGTATGACATATATTTTTTGCGACACTGAACTTTTTGCGTAAAACTGATCGGATTACATGCACGTCGTTTGTGTTGTAGACATTTGATGCCATCATTAGTCTGCATGCACTCGGGAGAACGAGCAGATATTTCTAGGGCTCTTCTACTAATAATGAATCAATCCGGAAGCATCCGTGTAATAAAAATAGGACACTGGTGAGTGCTTTTAATTTCACATTGAAAGCAACGCCAGTTCCGAATTCGTTATTTGGTGCATACTCAATTAATAGCTTCAATGCTCATTATCTCGTCCACTTCGAAATTCGTTTTTCGAATAAAACTAACAATGCCGTGTAGGTACAGAGCTTTAATTTTCGTGTTCATTTGCATTTCCTATAATAACAAGGGTTATTGTGCAGGTCTTATTAATCAGACATTTGAGTAGAGTTTTTTTATGATAATAACAAATTTTATGTTTAAAGCGCACGTATGTTGGATTAACGATATTAAATTTCACCGACAATCCCACTCATACGTAATTAAAACCCATTCGATTTATCAAATATCGCTATTTGCTATCGGATTTTTATTTAGAGGAAAATTGTGCTTGTTCCTGTGTTGTTATTGCAATGGCTTGAGGAAATTTTGGAAATAATTTCCATATATAGAAGAAAAAAGCTTATCAGCGGCTCTACCGGGGTTTGAACCCGGTTTCTTTCTAGTAAAAGTCATCTGAAACTCGACTACTCAACAACTGACAATTCGCCGGTTTGTCGAAATATTAAAATACAAAAATTGTGTTTTTGATAATAATATTTGCCCTCTTAAAAGGCATTTTTGGCATTGTTCACTGGTAATGCAATTTAATACCTTCTTATTCGAAGAATTGTCTCAACAAATACCATTCTAACCTTAGACAGCTCTCGTTTAGTTTCCAATGTGCAAGTAAGTATTCGAGAACAACAACTACATAAAAATATCCCGGTAAGAATCTGAGCTGTATTGATATTACCCTCGATAATTTTTACTGCAAAATAGTGTTTTTTTTTCAATTTGGGAAAGTTATGGCAACGAACGGTGTTTTAACGAGTTTCGTAAACGATTGGGTAAATACTCATTGACGGCCGCTCTCAAGTTTGGGCTCTTATTGTTTTTATTTATTTTTTTATCATTTTCATACCGAACTCAAATCATAATCGCTTTATACTTGGCTTAAAAAGGTTCCTCAGTATGTTGATGATGACTGATTAGAGATTAATATGAGAGCGTAGCCGACAAACTTTTTCAACTTTGGCTAGGTTCCTTGATTAATTGGAGCAATCGTATGCCCTCAAAACCTAAACAATATGATATGCTGATTTTTTTTCAATATAACATTTTCCGACGAGTCGGGGATGGAATGGGAGAAAATAAGAAAAATTCTTCGTGATATCAATTAATAAAATCTCACAAAGTCACAGGATAAGTTAATTAAATCAAACTGTCCCGTCGTTTCCCACATTTATGTCCGAATATTGTGTTGTGTATATGTTGTATGCATCTGACTGCTCGATTCAATAATAATACCGCACTATCAATTTCGATAGGTATCAGATACCTAACAGGGTCAAACCCTCAAAGTGGTAGCGGAAACTCGTGAAGCACACGAAATATGAAGTTGTAAACTTGTAAACTTAAACAACGAGTTCGGAATATTCAAATGTAACCTAAGCCATATATTGATGATAATGAAACTTATTTGAAAGTTTCGTTATAAAAATGTTAGTTACCATAACGAGTGACATTTGCGTAATCTCAACATACATTTTTGTACTAATTGGTGTTTTTGAATTTTGATAAAAAATGATTTTTGCATAGTTTTCTTTTTTTTTTAATGGGAGACACTTTAATTAATTAATTAATATAAAACTACATTTACATATGTACAGTGATGTTATTATTTAATATGCTATAAATAAATAATATTATAAGAAACGTTATAGCAGATTTTAATCATATGAATACGACCAACCAAGACTATACGGATACAGAATATTGCCACATGCATGTTCTACTGTTCTATTCAGTTATCTATTATAGCCATGCATTTTATTAATTCGAATATTAGATAATAACAACCGGGGAAATCAAACCCTGTAAGTGGTATAGCGCGGTAATTCGAGAAGCACGTGAAATTGAAATATGAATGAAGTTTTAAACTTCAGCGAGTTCAGATTACCCAAACAAAAGCTGTGTATCCATTACAATAAAACTCATTGAGAGGTTTCTTTAGAAATACGTAACAGTTATACGAGAATGAGTGGCATTTGCAATCTCGGGACAATTTTCGTTTCCGAAAAGGCCGAAATAAATTATGCTCAGTCTGTTACCAAAACCATATAACTGATCGGTATTATTATAATTATCTTTATTAAATCACCGTTCTCATAAATTTTATTAAATTTTTTTTATTATTTTCTTACATTCAATATTATCTTGTCATGGGAGAAATTTGTAATTGAGAACCAAAATTTCATCATAAAGAGAATCTTGCGTTACGGAGTATTTTTGGTATCGTATAATAATCACGCACGTCCTTCTTCATCTACCTAAACATTATGAAATTGTCGAGGGTAGGTAATTGATACCATTCCAGCTCAGACTTGGCTGGATATTTTTATACAGTTGTTCTGGAATTGCATTGACAATTTAACAAAAGCTGTAAAAAAATCCGGAGGATATCAGTTCGACCAAAATACCCTGCTGTGCTTTAATCCCATGGGTGAGTTCGACCAAGTACCTACTTACCTGAGAATTCTCAGACCACTTGCATTGTTGCCAGACTGAACAAAATATCTTTAGCAGTGTTTTTGTTTTATAGACTGGTTCATCCCTGCAACACTTCTATAGCTTATATTTATAATATTTGTTTTACAAAAAAAAAATTCAAAAAAGATGAAAATAAAATTTTCCCGAATAGTGCGAACTTTTGGCGGCCTGTATAAACATACTTTGCACTATATACAGGGTGTCCCATAATATGTGGGCAATCTCCCGGATTTGGGTAAATTTCGTAAAAATAAATGAAAAAATAGCTATAAAATTAATTCCTCAGAGACACCCCTACAAAGATATTAGCTGTTGAAGTTGAGGGTTGAAAATCAATTTTTTGCAATAACTTTTTTATTTCTTGACCGATTTTGATAATTTTTGGTTTTATTTTGTATTATTTGGAACTGTTTAGAATAGTGTTTCATAATCTTTGGTAGCACATACATAGACCTCGGGATGGCATAACCACCTCATTCACCTCATTTACTTGAAAGAAAACAATAAAAATAATAATTTTACAGTTTTTTAAGGTTGACTTTCTTTTTATTTAACATTTTTTACATAAAAAATGTATCTTTATTTATTTCGATAGAGCGAACCGTTATCGAGATAAACGTCCTTCTAATATGTGATGCGTCGCAGGAACTTTCTAAATTTCAAGTAAATTTTAACAAGATGGCTGACCTATGACAGTAAATTGAGCAGGAAACAAAACTATAACTTAATTAAATACACGTCAGTGTCAAAAGATTTCATTTCATGCAGATTCAATTCTAACTGATTTTCTGCGTACTCAGCGTTTCTGTAACTCATTTTAAAATCAGTTAGAATTGAATCTGCATGAAATAAAATCTTTGACACTATTTGACGTGTATTTAATTAAGTTATTGTTTTGTTTCCTGCTCAATTTACTGTCAAAGGTCAGCCATCTTGTTAAAATTTACTTGAAATTTAGAAAGTTCCTGCGACGCATCACCTATTAGAAGGACGTTTATCTCGATAACGGTTCGCTCTATCGAAATAAATAAACATACATTTTTATGTAAAAAATGTCAAATAAAAAGAAAATTATTCTTAAAAAACTGTAAAATTATTATTTTTATTGTTTTCTTTCAAGTAAATGAGGGAGTTATGCCATCCCGAGGTCTATGTATGTGCTACCAAAGATTATAAAACACTATTCTAAACAGTTCCAAATAATACAAAATAAAACCAAAAATTATCAAAATCGGTCAAGAAATAAAAAAGTTATTGCAAAAAATTGATTTTCAACCCTCAACTTCAACAGCTAATATCTTTGTAGGGGTGTCTCTGAGGAATTAATTTTATAGCTATTTTTTCATTTATTTTTACAAAATTTACCCAAATCCGGGAGATTGCCCACATATTATGGGACACCCTGTATATTGTCGGTATATACAGGATATTTCACTTTAATTTAGAAAATGCGATCATAAAGTTATGATATGAAGAAAAACTCAAAACAATGTTACTCTTTCTGTTCAATGAGACAGACATAATCCGACCATGCCAGTGATGAAAATGAAAGTTAAGAATTGTGAAATGTAAAAGTAAAAGTAAATAAGAATTATTGCATACTTTGAATTTGAAGTAACAAATTTATATTTAAGTACCTAAAATGCTCGTATTCACAAAGCATTCCTGTCCTGTTATATCCCCAAAATAATTAAATAAACGGTATGAAGATATACAGTTTTTTAGCATTAGAATGAGATGGAGATAATTGATTACGTAATTATTTAGGAAATTATCGTTTGTGAATACGGGCATATGTGTTATTTTATATCTTGTGACTGACACAAATATTCAGACCTTATTAAAGATCGGTTTGGCAACTATGGAAGGTAAGCAGTTCATAATTTCAAAAAATTCTCCAATTTCGTGTTTTATGACCGGAACGAATCTTAATCCTTGAGTTCGACGTTAAGGGATTAAAATTGAGTATCTTGGTCGAACTCGCATACGCCCAAAAAATCAATGAGAAAACAACCATAAAAATATCCCGCTAAAAATTTGAGCTAGAATGGTATTTGATGTTAGGTTAGAGTAGCCGAGTGGTTTGGTATTTCCAAAGGAACCGGGTTCAAACTCCGGTAGAGCAGATGAGACGCTTTTTTTATATATAAAAAATATTTAGTATAAATAGTGCCAAGATTCAAGCTGCCATAGCAACATATTATGAACAAGCACAATAATTATCGATAAATCAAATGAGTGTTATTACGTATGAGTGGAATTGTCAACATTATTCAAACAAAAGTAACGTTCTTATTTAATTTTTGCAAGTGCGTGGTACGTCCCCGCAAGTCTTCAATTTGACAGGTTTGCGGATTTTTTGTTTAGTTCACTCTAGCAGAATTAGAAGGGATGATTATTTTTTGTTAGAGCACGTTGAATATAGTTAAATATAGAGTGCTGAAAAAAATTACGCACCAGCTCGATGGTACACTGTTAATAAGGAACATGAATTTTTTATGAATTCCCAGTATGATACTCTTTTTAAATAATGAAGGATGAAAAAATTTTTTTTTCATTCCTTTATTCGTGGTATTTACTTTCAATTACTGTGATAATGCAAAAACTTGATATTTCTGCTTTAAAATAATTGAGTATGACTTATTGGAACATGTTGAAAAAATGGGCGATACCGAATTGGGCGAAGGATTTTGTTATTCACTAATCCCAGGGGTCCATTGAGCGACAAACGAGAAAGTAGGGGATTATAAGAGATAACTGGACAGACAAGAAATACATGTGCGGCCTTGCCCATATATATAGCAGTGTTGCCAGATTTATTTAGTGGTGCTTTTAGTAGATCGGATAGGTATACCTAATCAATTTATTATTAATAATTGAAGTCGAGTAGGCAGTAGGTACGTACCTACCTATGGCTATGTTGCATTTTAGCGTCATCGGTAAGTCAGGTCTTTGGTCAGGTAAAAAAAAATTTTAAAAACAACCTACCCTGACCAAAGACCTGGCTTACCGGTGAGTTTTAGCGCGGAAAAAATGATAAATACCACTCTAATTAATAATTATGTGTATCGCCATAGGTACTCATTATATGTACCGGGTGGGCATCTAAGAATGAACAGCGGCCATATCTTGGGAAATATCGATCCTACAGTTTCAAAATGAAAATTTTCCAGACATAAGTGACTATGCGAAATGCAATGAAAATATTTTCAAGATGGTCGCACTTCCGGAAATACCGGAAGTTGACACTTCTTCGTTATTTTAACGGGGACACCCTTTATATTATTGTATTTTTAAATTGCCTGGAAAAATCGAATACAGGTGGTTTTCACCATTGGAATTTAGGTTGAGTAGTTTATGAGTTATAAACAAGTGAAAACCGCAATTTTCAATTTTCAAAGCATCTCACATTGAAAACGGCTAAGATATTTAAAAACGGCTCACATGTCC
Organism: Malachius bipustulatus; assembly: GCA_910589415.1. NCBI lineage: Eukaryota > Metazoa > Arthropoda > Insecta > Coleoptera > Melyridae > Malachius > Malachius bipustulatus. The sequence continues at coordinate 29,677,276 of OU342639.1, read as the reverse complement.
CTATCTTAACTTTTTATAAGGTATCCTACCATGTGGTTTAAATTTTTATACAGAGTGATGAAAATTAACAGATTTTTCATCACCCTGTAGAAAAATCTAAACTACATAATAGAATACCTTGTAAAAAGTTAAGATAGGGACATGTGAGCCGTTTTTAAATATCTTGAGCCGTTTTCAATGTAAGATGCTTTGAAAATTGAAAATTGCGATTTTCACTTGTTTATAACTCATAAACTACTCAACCTAAATTCCAATGGTGAAAACCACCTGTATTCGATTTTTCCAGGCAATTTAAAAATACAATAATATGTATATGTCCCCGTTAAAACAACGAAGTAGGTGTCAACTTTCGGTATTTCCGGAAGTGCGACCATCTTGAAAATATTTTCATTGCATTTCGCATAGTCACTTATGTCTGGAAAATTTTTTTTTAAACTGTAGGATCAATATTTCCCAAGATATGGGAAATGTTCATTCTTAGATGCCCATCCGGTATATTACTTTTCTATTGATGTTTCATGTTTCTGCTGTAGGTATAGTATATAGTATAAAATAATAATTGTAAATGCACTAAGGGCTTGATGATGTATTTGATAGAACTTAAAAAAATAATGCATCAAGTATTAATATTATTTATTTATTTTTTTCAATTTTATTTAATGTAGAAAATCGGAATTTCTGTAAAATCTGACAACGTAGCCATACAAGAGCATGCAAATAACTCGACGGTATTTAGAAATTCCTTCGCCCAATTGAACTCCCGGATTATAAGGACCCCCGTCGTGACGAAGGGCCACTCAGGTAATTTCGCCCAATTGAGAAACGCCGGAAAAAATTAGGAAAACATCAGTCATTGTTGAAAAATATAAATAAAAACTATGGAAAATCGAGATTCCTTTTTTCTAGCCATATCTTTTTTTACCTATCAAACAAAAATTTATTTTTTGTAATTTCACATAGAGTGTCACACATAAAGTAGTTTTTTTTTTGACTTCTCTAATAGTTCGTACTTTAAAACTGATGACAAAAAATGACACGCACACCACCCGTCACGTGTCTTTTACAACTGTTAAATTTAACATTTTTTGATAAAAAATTGCGTGATTTGGTTCCTTTTGGGTTTTTCTATAAGATTCGGTGAAAAAGGTTATTTCGAAAAAAAAGATAATTGGGTTCCCTTATTTTTTTATTACCTAATGACATGAAAAAAAAACAATAAGGTAACCATAAAAAAATACAAAAGTAAACTATGAAGTTAGTGTAAAATTCTGCAACTTCTCTCAATAATAATACTCGTATGACCGACCTCGTATCTCTCACCTATACCGCTCTTGAGATTAAAATGGTATAATATAGAATTGTTTATCAAAATGTAGCTGTTTCAGCAGTAGGGAAAGCATATTTTTTTGCAATATCTAGAAATATGAATTCAGTCACCTTTTCAAACATGGTTTAGCCTGCTTGCAATATATCCTTATTTAGCGTGATGATATTCTTATCAAACCGAACCCCTTAAAATTATATTTTAAAGGGGAGATATCTCTTGAAATGCGATTTGGATGTCCATAATTTGAGAATGTATTTCACTCGAAATAGGAGCTCCTATATTATTAAACCGCTGCTGGTGTGGTCCCTTCTAAAAGTTATTACTCAACCGATTTTTGCTGTAGCGGTAGCGCGCGACATTGATCGAAACGTCTGTAGATAAACGTATATCGAACAGTATTAAAAGTTTCAAGTAAGTGGAACATAAAGCAACTTTTCAACTGAATGTGTAATATAATTTACATTCCCCATCGAATAATTTCGGTCATAGTACCTACTTACCAAAGTTTAGTTTCCTTATACCTGCGTATTCATCAATAAATCCCACCCTTGGGGGTTTGTGATTGGTTCAACATTCGTGTATAGCACTCGTAGAATTCGAGCACTATTAGATGTTAAAAATTAAAAAAATATTTTAGTTTATTATTTGCTTTTATCTGGTTCATGGAACAAAAACTAATATTAGACAAGAGATTAATAGAGGTGAGTGAGTAGAGGTGGCTTTTGGCATGCATTTTGACTGCCTGCGGGGTGTATCCTATGGCGTAAGCCGAACCCACCTTGCTCTTTATTTTGATTTCACTAAAAATAACATTGTATACAGTATAACACATATAATTGAAATTCATATTTTGTAACATTTGCCTATGACTTTATTTCTAACGGCGATTTGGTGAATACATGCCACTGAGCAACTACAAAGACAAATTAAAACCACACCAATAATGAATGCACCCTAAAATGATCAATGTATAATGGAACAACGTGCATTTTAAAATTAACGTTAAAGCTGAGATAGGTACTCAGCATGACCGAATAAATATTACCTACCTACCTATGTACTGCGAAATTTGCTATGTACACACAATACGGCGTAAAACAATAGTCGTAAATCCTAGCACAACATTGGTATATTGTTCGTGACGTATCCATGGTATCGTTATTCTCCCATTAGCCTGTCATGAAATCAGGACACTATAGTCCTGCGGATAAAGTTACACATCACTAAATGATGATTTATTAACGCTATGCACCCTTTAATGGATTATTTATATGCCCGGTTGCCTTCTACTTTCGAATATACTTCGTATTCATTTTTCAAAAACGGATAAATCAAACTTGTAATTGCAGTAATCAAATACGAAATGTCTCTTTGTTACAGTTGTGAACCAGCACTACGAGGTTCAAGTTTATAGAACTCATGTGATAGCTGGAAATACAGCCGTCCTAGGATGTGTCATACCACCATCTGTCAAAGAACATGTCACTGTGACTTCGTGGACTAGGGATGATTCAATTTTGTTACCTGGGTCCAATATGGGTGAGTGGAGTTGTCATATAATGTTGTCAAAAAATTACAAATTATATGATTCGAACCGGTTGTTTTCTGACCATGGAAAGTTTGAATTACTTCTTTCGCGTCATATATGAATGGGTGTGTTTTTTTAAAGTTATTGGACAATAATATGGTGGCTTTTGTGTGCAATTTAAGAGTTTTCAGAGAAGGGTATTGAAGAAAGTAACCATAATTTTATTATTACGATCAACATTTCGTTTCAGGGTTCAAACTTTCTTATGTCAGCTATATACAGGGTGTTTGATAACGGGAAAGCCAAAATGAAACATCATATATAAAATCGTATTTTAAGCACAAAAGAGGGAATAACTTTTTTCAAGATCAGGTCTCGTTTAGGAAATATCTCCAAAAATGTAAAACTAAGGCCGCTAAAAAATATGGTTTTTTTAATAACTGGAGAATAACTTATTTCGAGATGTGGCCTCGTTTAGGAAAAAATATTTCCAAAAACGTAAAATTATACTTTTCAAAACTGATGGCCTTTTACACTTTTGTCCTGTATATCTGGAAATTTTTCCTGAACGAAGTCCAAGATGAAAATCACTTATTCTTTTCATAAATGTTCAAGCTACGATGTTATTTATAACGTTCGATTTTGACTCTCCAGTTACCAAACACCCTGTATAGCTTCTTAGACCTTTTCTGATTCTCTGTAAGCATACATATACAGAGAGCTTTTTATCTCTCTCATCGTTGGAATCTTGAGAAGTAGCAGAGATAACAGGGTCATTGAAATTAAAGATAAGTTGCACGATTTTATGCTTATTAAGAATCTGAAAGAATTTTTTTTAAAACTTCAGGCGTTGCTTGAATCCTGAAAAAAATTGGAAAAGCAAGATTTCTTATTTTAAATGACTCTAGCAAAACATTAACTGAATTAAGTTTTCACAGATAAAACTAATTTCATGCCAAAAATAGAGAAAAACATCGCTGAAAACATGGATGGCCATTTCGCTCTTGTTATTGAAGATCATCGGCATGGCCCATCCGCAAGTGTATTCCTCTACCTCCTGTATAAGATCAGTTGATTACTTATCCACAAAATTTTATAAGCACGCCGATGAGCTGCAACAAGAGTGAAATGGTCATCCAACTCTTCCGCAGTGTTTTTATCTGCCTTTGACATGAGGTTAATATTTTCTATGAACCTTAGAACTCACGAATTTTGTTTTGAAAATAATAAATCTCGATTTTTCAACTCTCCAGCACCGACTAAAGTTGTCCTAGATTTTGTTTCAGTTTATTGATAACATTTCTCTACTTTAACCGACCTTTTCTGTATCTCTCCTAGTTCTCGTGATTCCAATTTTGAGAGAGAAAAAAAACACTCTATATACAGGGTGTCCCGTAATTAGCGTGCAATACTGAAACAGCAGATTCTATTTTCAAAAATATGAAAAAAAGTTCCTATAAAAATAGGTCGAGAAATGCTTCCTAAGGGGGCTACAGCCCCCGAAAGGGGAGCCCATGAAGATGGTTTTTATTTAATATCTCCGAACTCGTTCGAGATAGAAAAGTGAAATTTTGGGAATTTATCAAACTTTTCATTACCAATAAGATGCAATTACAAAAATTAAAAAATTTCCATCAGGGGGGGTCAGATAGGTGAAGAGTGAGGTTAAAATCACCGTAACTTTTTTTTATGTACCTCGTGCCAGGATTTGAGATCAGTTTATGAAATGTTGAAGTTTTTTACACAAAAAAGGTCGTTTTGCTGAATTTCGATAACATGCACCGTTTTCGCTTAAAATCGATTTGAAAATTACCTTACATGGCATAAAAATTCATATTGAAACACAACTAGAGAAAAATATTCAACGTAGGCCATGGATCACGGGATGTAATAAGTAACAGTTTCTATGAAAATTGTGTTTCACGCTAATTAAGTAGAAGAAAAAGAAAATTTATTGAGCTTTTTTGCTCAAAATCATGGCCTACGTTGAATATTTTTCTCTAGTTGTGTTTCAATATGAATTTTTATGCCATGTAAGGTAATTTTCAAATCGATTTTAAGCGAAAACGGTGCATGTTATCGAAATTCAGCAAGACGAGCTATTTTGTGTAAAAAACTGCAACATTTCATAATCTGATCTCAAATCCTGGCACGAGGTACATACAAAAAAGTTAGTGTGATTTTAACCTCACTCTTCACCTATCTGACCCCCCCTGATGGAAATTTTTAAATTTTTGGCCATAAAAAGTTTGATAAATTCCCAAAATTTCACTTTTCTATCTTGAACGGGTTCGGAGGTATTAAATAAAAACCATCTTCATGGGCTCCCCTTTCGGGGGCTGTAGCCCCCTTAGGAAGCATTTCTCGACCTATTTTTATTGGAACTTTTTTTCATATTTTTGAAAATAGATTCTGCTGTTTCAGTATTGCACGCTAATTACGGGACAGTCTGTATATAAACAGCAATAATTTTTCTTGTGGCGTGTGTTATATAATATATGTAATGAAATTCTCCTGTTGATTGCAGGCGGTAGGATGATCGTCACATATGGAACTGGTGAACTTAACATTCGTTCCGCGAGGATTGAAGATGGCCTTTCAAAATACTCCTGCCTGACACTGCATTCCTTGACACAAGAAAGAAAACGTAGCGCACCTGCGACACTAACCGTCACAGGTAAGTTCGTAGCAGATGCCTTATGATTTCAATATCTGAATGTCATATTTTTCCTCTCATTAAGTTATGTACCCTCTCCCACAGTGGCGGATTTTCAATTAGGCTAAGTAGGCTATAGCCTGAGGCGGCAAATTTTTTGTAGGCGGCATATTTTCGAAGACCACAAATATTTTACAGTGCTGGGAAATTGCGTGACCTTGAATATTGAAAACAATTTGCCTGCGGCGGTTTATCGGGGAGGAAAATCTTCCCGAATCCCCCCTTTGTCTTTGAGATCATGTTCTTTAAGTCGTGTGTGTTTTCATCTTGATTTTGTTTTCAGTAACAAACCGCTCGTCTTTTTTGATAATGAAATCAACTCAGGTCAGGCCATCTCTAACTTTAAGACTTAAGCCACTACTTACTATAATTTCTACAAAATTCATATAAATATTCATATTATATAGTCCAGCATTTATTTTGTATAATAGTCCTTTATTATATCGAAATCGGTTGACATTATGTATTCGTATTCGTATTATATATATTACGTTGCTTTCACGTCAACTCCAGATGAATAATCGAGTAAAAAATAGCAGATGTGATGCTAGCAAACTGGCAACTGAAAATGAACGCTTCGCTACATCTTTGAAATTTAGTGCAAGGTAAGTTACTACCGTCTGAGCATCTAAAATTTATGAAGAATTTCCCTAAGAATTGGTTTATATTTCGATTCTTTAGAAGATGTAGAACCCCCTCGTGTAACACCGCAGATGCAACTGCGACCTTCACATGTTCATTTTATATCTCGTCTGTCATTGCCAATAAATTACTTTATTTAAAACTGCATCTGTGAGCAACGTCTTTATCCTGGCTCTCCATTGGAAAGTCGCAATATACAGTGTCACACATCATATTGGAAAATTTTTCCTTTTCGATTTAGGAAAATTTTGACTTCGCTAAAAATAGTTTATGCTTGACAAATGACGCACACACACACACACACACCCACACACACCCACACACACACACTCACACTACCTGTCACGTGTCTTATACAGTTGTGAAAATTGACATTTATTGTCAAAAAAAAATACAAAATATGGCATTAGCTTTCAAAATTTTGGAAAATGTCACAGGAAAAAGTTGATTATATTTAATTTTTCACCCATGCACTTTTTTGCACAATTGCACAATTTTTGCACAATTTTGAACAGAGCTGGGAGTATCTAAAAAAAAGATACTCTTCAGTAGGTATCTAAGATAAAAGATAGTATCTTGTATCTTGTATCTAAGATACTTTTTAAAAGTATCTGTATTTTGTATCTATTTTTAAGTATCTAAGATTCTTTTGAAATAGATACTTTTTAAAGTATCTTGTACAGCTTGCACAACATTGCCCGTTTGATTATGCATGTTGCTTGTATATAAGGTCTAGGGCATCTGTCATCAGGAAAATTTTATAGAATTTCTTCTATTTGTGTTTTTCAAGTGGGTATCTTTAAGAAGCTTTTGGTATCTAGGATACTTTAAGTATCTTAGATACTTTTAGTATCTTATTTGATATTTTGAGTATCTTAGGTAGATTTTTGAAAGTATATCTTAGATAGTTTTAGAAGTATCTTGTATCTAAGATACTTTTGATTCTTAGTATCTCTATCTAAATGTATCTTAAGATACTTTTTAGAAAGTATCTAGTAATCTTGTATCTAGATAATTTTAAAAATATCCTTCCCAGCACTGATTTTGAAGCCTACAGCAAAAAAAATATACAAACGTCATTCGTCCAAAATGTGGACCACTCTAGGACGCGATAGCACTTTTGCGATATTGCCAAGTGGCACACGGCGTTAACCTCGCATTTGCTAAGCACAAATTTCTCATCTTTTGAACAAATCAATGGGAAGTTAACTAAGTATATTCAAATATCAACTATAGCTACCTAATCACAGATTATCTGTTCGTACGAACAATCGGCCCTAAGTATCAAAATTAACACGGTATATATGTGACTACCAGCCCTAGTTTAATTGCTTCTCATTCCACGCTTAAAAGCTATGTGAAAGCGAGATGCTGTTTTTAAAGCTTATATAGTAGACTTATGAAGTTTATCTTATGACGTTACTGCAACATACTTCTGAGAATTACGTTAGATGGAAGAGGCTTTACCACGAATACTTATGTTATTATAAATTTTCAATTATATTTGACAGGTATCAAGTTACATTTATATATATAGTAATCAAGCAAGAGTGTCTTATTTGTTTGAAGTGAGAGATCGTTTGTTCTGCTTTTCCTTTAATTAGACACCTAATCTCCGCTGAAAACCAAAGCGGAAATCCATCTCCGACCATTTGATTCAAATAGCTTGACGCACCGCACCGCACCCCATTTGAATTATGGTTAATAAACTTCCAAAGCCGTATAATTACCAAATGAACACTCAGTGATTAGGGTTGCGTTTCCCTTCTGATAATTGAGATTGTCGCCCTGTTGTTAGGCACATACATGTATATGTTGTATATTATAGTGTGAATACATCATATCCTATTATCCAGAGTGACAATTATTATAGGACAGTGATGGTGATGCACTGTTAGACAGATATGCCTGCAGCTTCGACATTCCCGATTTGGAATTAAGACGGGAATATTCTGACAACCCAGGTATTCAACATAATATCCAGATTGGTGGAGCTCGCGTTTATATTTACCACTTTACAGTTCCATAGACATAATAATTGATGTGTGTGAGCTTTCACGGCTGGCTTCAACTGAAATCATGTAGGTAGTCCATGGAGATTTGCTCCGAACGATTCGTCCACAACTGCATGAGATTATCAGCGGTTACGTAATGTGCGCTTACGTGACTCCCCAGGGTATTAGGGTATTAAGGTATTAGACAGCACTCCTAAGAAATTGATAAGAGCATTTGTATAAAAGCAAGAGGGAGAAGACATTAAAATTGACTTCTTTATATAAAAATAATGGTAAGGCAGAACTTTTGGCGTTAGATTCAAATATTCAGTTTGTCTTAAAATGATGAAAAAACGTCGTTAGACCGACATCATAAACATCACGTATAAATCACGTAATTTTTTGGTAATATAATGTCAAGGATCAAAAATGACTAAATAATGACATCATTATAACGTGATTCTGCTGTCTCGGTCGTGCTCACTGACAACTGGAACTGGCTGGAGAGGTGCTCGGAATGCATTTTATATAAGTACTGACTATTCGTTTCATCTAAGTCAAAATGAATTGAATGAAGTTACTTAAAAACGGTTTACCTTTAGGAGTTCTCTAATGGAAATCGAGTCAACAAATGAATGCGACTTCAGTGCTTGAAAGAATACGACTTTGATCTGTTTTGTTGCTCGCTGCATTTTTAGCGTTTTTAATCGTAACAGGATGATGTGGCCGTATTTATCTGAGTGTTTCTTTTCCGTCTGCAGCGGGTTGACATCCATTGTATATAGAGAGAATGTGAACTAAAACAGGGTCATGCTTATTTGAAAAATTAATCAAGGGATCAATACAGGATATCCCGTGCTCATCCGTATGCTGCACAACTGGAACAGCGCGATTTTCACAGTGTTTATTTAGCTGATGGAAATAAATTCTGTCGTGAGGACCCTTCACGGCCCAGTGAAATGCAGGACAGAAGTTTTTCTAGGTACACTTTTTTTATTCAAGCTTTCACGACTTGATGATAATAAGCGCACTTTGTAAAATACAATAAAAATAAAAATATTTTTTTTAAAGAAGTTAATGTCTCAAATATATATTATTTTTAAAATACGTCCAACGCAGTTAACTCTAAAACGTTGAGTCTTATATAGGTACCTGCTACTCTTCTAGGACGTTTTGCAGACTCCGCTAATGTGCACTGTCAAATACATTCACATGACGGTATAAAACAAAATGAATATTGTATATTATCCCTCAGCACAATATTCTTTTTATTAACGATACCTCGGTTAATAATTTAGTGTCATGTTCCAAAGGAAAACTGTTTGCGCTAATATGATTGTCTAGAATCAGTTCTAAAACGCCATCATTTAGTTTCCTAGGGTTAATGCATTTGAAACAACAAATTTGAAGATTTCTGCTTCCCGTGCCGCCATGGATTGATGAAAATGGTACCAAATCAAAGATGAAATAATTTCCCCGGAACGGTAGTATATCAGAATAGATGATGCATGCAATACTGGAAAAGCAAGTTTCTGCGGGAAGTATGAAGTTCCTAGAGTAAAATGACAGGAAACAAATTATGTCCACCGGCAAACGGTTGGGGATTGTAAATATGGTTTTGAATTTGCAAAGTTTCCGTCATTGTTATATGTCGCATAAGAAGCTCGGTTTCTGTTTCTATCGGTTACCGTGCAATTTCTCATACAAGGGTAAAAACCGGAACGACTGACGTTTCGAGAGGTTGTTTGTTTGTTACAGAAGCGACCGGCAGCATGCCTCCACGGCTTGTCCCATCTGTGCAGACCACAGTGTCGGCAGATCAGGAAACTCCCATCCATCTGACCTGTGCGGCTCAAGGAAACCCGCCGCCAACTTATGAGTAAGTCGAAACTAAGTTAATAATTTTCATTCTCGCGATAGGAGTCTTTCGATGCACTCGATATAAATCTCCCGTTCACGTCGATCTATTCTATTCTGAACTTCTCGCACCAACCAACTTTACGATTACCCAATCGTAAAGAAAACAATTCCAAGTTCCGTCACAGACAATCAAAAACGACGAGGACAATAAAAACTTAAGATCTTCTCGCAATAAATTTAGTATACGGGGAGTTCGGTAATAATAGTGATGATGATCGATGGCGATGGCCTTAAATCCGGAAAGGTTTCTCATTAAAACCGAATTTTCATTGTCGCCGGCTGCGTTTGAAAATAATAAGTTCTCGATATTCTAAATCTTTAGATACGTTTTCGAATGCTCCTCGCGTTATGTTTTCCACTCCCTTCTGAATTTATATTTTTTTTAACACCAATTAAGAATAAGAAATAACAGTGAAATTTTACTATTTACAATAATAATTAACTGAAGCTAAGTTACAGACAGAGTAGGTACAGCGGACCTTAGAATTTTAAATTTTCGAGGAAGGGAAGGTCATTACGCTTCTTAAGCGTACTAATTTTTCAAAATAGAACCTAACAAAAAATGGTCTCTGCGCATACCAGGCGATTTACACCAATAAGATTTTACTGCAATTAGAGGACTGGATAATGTAAACACCAGATTAAGTTATTTTAAGATCAGATCGCTACAAAATAGGAATATGTAACATCGATAGCATAACAGGCTTGAAAGAAGAAGTCATTTTGTTATTTCCTCTACTCTCTAGGAAACTAGAGAGAGGTCCCCTCAACCCGAGATGGCGTTAGTAGTATCGATATCCCACTTTTCTCTCTAGTTTTCTAATTAAGTCTAGTTTTCAACAAAAAAGTTTCTCTGTCAATTTTGACATTTACGGAGATGTAGTGGCACAATAATAATTATGATTGCAGATGGTTCAAAGAAGTGGACGGTCACTTACAAGCTGTAGCTTCATCCAGCCGAATCGAGCCGTCTCAGGACGTACTGCATATAAGAAGACTGAAGACCAGCGATACCGGCCGATGGGTTTGCAAGGCGTCGAACCATTTTGGCGAACAACGACTTGATATACAATTGATTGTTAACGCCCATTTGGAGGTGCATGTACTTCCTCAAGTTCAGGTTGGTAACAAACCGAATTCTTCAATAAAAGTTTTCTCTCTTTTAAAATTTATCCAAGTATTTATATAACTTTACAAATAATAGCACAATTCGGTAAATTTTTAATGTAGGTATACTTTTTTTAACAGATAATCAACTCTGGAGAAAAAGCAGTGTTGAATTGCAGTGTAAGCGGTTCACCGATAGGCCGTATTCTCTGGTACAAGAACGGTGAAGTTCTTAATTCCGAATTGGGGTCCAGCTCCAATGTCCGTTTCGAGAGTGACAGCTTGACGCTGGTGGTGGACAGAGTCAGTCGTTATGACAGGGGCATGTATCAATGCGTCGTGCAGAATGAGAGAGAAATGGCACAAGGTAGCTCCGAGCTACGCTTAGGTGGTAAGTCTCGCCTGCCCTGGTTTTGTTCGTCTTTACAATCTACTAGGACTAGGAAATGAGCCACTAGTATAAATCTCTTTCTGTTAAAAGAGACCGGGATCCTGGATATTGAATAGGCAAAGGGTGAACATTTGAAAGCAGTTTTTCGGGATACCGGTTGATTGTGGAGATTAACCTGACGGTAGTTAGTCGGGAGCGATACTAACGCTATACAGAAGAGAGATATACGATGTATGTTTCGCGTGTAGCTTCACTGGAACATCTAATTGCTTTTAAAGAGCATCGTAAACACAAGCGACAATAAACCGGCAAGATTACAAAATTGGTGATTGCTTGTTTCGGGAGCATTTTCTACGTCCTTTGTTGCTTCTCATTGTTTTTATCTTTGTTTACTTAGTTGCTTTGAAGTTGTGAAAATTGCAACTTTTTATTCTTTTTGTTTAACAACTTGACATATCGAATATTAGAACAAAGGTGAATATTGAATATCACGTTTTTAAATATCAATTTTTTCTATCGACGACCATTAAATTTTTTTAAATGCCTACCTTAGCTTTGATATGTTATACTCAATATTGCTATTTCTAATGTATTTAGGTAAATTATTTATACAGTGTAATCGCATAATGCAAATATACCGGGGGTGTCTCATCAGAACCCCTTATCCAATGGCATATTTCCGTTAATTGAAAAACAATAAAGTTTTAAAACAAAAAGCTTTAAAGTGAACATAAAACTGGTCTTCTGCAATTTTATATCTGGACGCTGCAACTACACGCTGATTTCGAAAATTAGGGATGATATTAATATATACCTAGAGAATTACCACAGAAATCAGTGCAGTGCGAGTTACAATTATATGAGACGAGATATCCAGACAGAGGCAAACCAAATACTATGACGTTTTTTCAACGATTATGATCTAATTTAGCGGCGGGTGGTTCATTCAACAGAAATCAAATTTATTTTAATCAAAGAACCGCGCAGACTAATGAAAACCATAGATGCTGTTATTGAAATAGTCCGTGTGAATGGCTCAGTTGCTGTTGAAAAAATAGTAGGTACAAAAAAAGCGACATTTAATGATCTTCGCACGCTGAAGAACTACCGCTGTACCTTGAAGACGTCCCTCCCCAGCTATGCAACAAGGTATTATTATATTACATTAGGTGCAAATTCGATTTAGAGAAAACCAGACTAATGCCAGGTAACTAAGGAGGTGTTAGCAGATAGAAGATAGTGAAATTCGGTATATATTTTACAAGAGATTAGTTAGTAATTTACGATGAAATCTTCTACCCTTCCTTCTATTCGGAAGTTCCAACTGGTTGTACTTAATACTTATTGTAAATACTACTTTACTTCTATGCAGTTTCCTGAAACTATTGAAAGCTAGCATCAATCCATAGAAAAGGCATGCTTAAAACTATGTAAGCTTCTCTGATAGTTGAAGGCATTTGTCAATAGATGGCGCGACAAGTACCAGATAATTTTTTTCTTATTTTGTAAGAGCTCTTTAAACAACTGAAAATATATGAATAAGAATATACACAACTTGCAGTACAAGCACCTTTTACATGAATTGTTTAATTATTAGCAGATAAAGAAAGACCTGACATGCCAAATCGGGTTGAATTTTTCCAGCAAGATGATGCTCCACCACATTATAAAGCGAACTTTTAGGAGTAGTTTCGGGAATTTCGGGGTTTTTCGGGAACGACCTAAGTGTCTGAAAGTTGCAGATCGAGTTGAAATTTGGCAGGAACGAACCTTGGAGCCCGCCAATGCGATCTATTGATGGGCTTCCGAGATATAAATATAGTTTTTTGCCTCAAAAGCTGGCAAAACTGGCTTAGGTAATTGGGAAAAACTTCTGACCTTTTTCCTGTCCCCTATTTGGATCTCCTGTATTTTTTATATCGTGAATTTTTTTTTTCTGCAACATACAATTTGGAGTCATTTTGTCTCGCATATATATTGGCACTTTTATCGAAAAATAAAAAAATCCCTCGCTGGTCGAAAAATTAATAAATATTGAAATCGTTCGTAATTTATTTTTAAAATTTTTTTCACTCATTTATATTTGATTGAGATAATTAGAAGAGCAATCGAAACGACAATTAATTCACCTAAATGCGTGTGAAAAAATTACCCACATTTTGGTCTTTTAATAACGCAGATATGAGAAGTTTAAAAAAATAATTTTTATTAAAAACTGGATGTTAGTGTAGCCGCGAGCACTGTAACAGATATATAACAACTGAGCGCTGTAAAATTCAATTAATAGCATGGTGGGGTTACCAAGGACGAGGCCTGGCAGTTCGAGAGTAGGAAGTTCATAACCACGAAAGGGTAATTTCTTTTTTTTTCTCTCATGTGGATTTTTTTTATAAAAAAAATCCGATTATTTTTAGCATAATCAGCATTTTTAAATTCTACATACCTAAAAAATAACTGCGCTGTCACTTCAAATTTCGGACGCCTTAGCATCTAGGCGAAACTAACTATAAAAGTTGGTTGGTCCTTTCAGGAGCGATATAGAAAAAAATAGCACAAAAAGAGATGACATCAGATTTTAACTATGACCCGGAATTTACTGATCACAAGGCCGTGTATAAGCGTCATATAAAAATGGTAACACAAAAAGAACATGAAAAATTTCAACTTTGACGGGAATCTACTGAAACTCCCGGGCTCCGGCAGGCCAAGAGTTCTCGGAGAATACCTTGTTTATTACAATTTATTCCGACCATCGTACTTTAGATAGACAATGAGAGTTGTTGAATTTTGTATGAAACTACGGACCGTCATGATTTCTGACTCGTGAATTTCCCTTAAGTCGTAAATTTTTGAGCCGCATCCAGGACGCAACATCTCTTTTTAAGATTTTTAATAAAATTAAATCTCGAAATAAATACCTACGCTAATTCAAATATCTCGACAATCCTTTGATTCCTATGTCATTTAAGCAGAACAAAGACGTCAATGAAGCTATTCTATTTGACTAAATTGTCGAGTCAGGTTTTTGTACTGCCAATTTTAATGGAAAAGAGATTTCATAAAACGGCTATCCACAATCCAGTCTAGTCTACCATGTTATTCGGTATGGATGTTGAATGCATGAACTAAACACTCTAAACTCGCTTTAATTTATTTTGAACACGGAGACATCTGGGAATTACCGTTGTCCAGGGCTCACTCGTCACATCCACATCTAGATCTGCATGGTACATTCATGTTGACTGAATACGAGATGTTATTTAAAACCTGTCAGGATAATAATATTGATTGATCCTGACGAGTTGGCATTCCGGCAATGTGCGAGTATACACAGTAGCCTGGATGCCGTCAGTCGGGGAAATGAGAGAAACATGGAGGCATAACCGGCGGACATTTTTCATCTGGAGTCATTTGTCGATAAGGGAGAAGGCAAAGGCCGAATGCAGAACGATACCCCGTTATTTATGGTGTAATAAAGATCAGCGGCCGGGGTGCGAGCTATGTGCCACGGCGAAGTGTGCTCTCGCATATCACTCAACTGACCCACAGAAACAGAAATTAATACGAGGTACTATCTAAAAGAACACACTTTTCAGAGTCCTTGCGTGTTGCTGAAAAAAAAGAAGTGGTCCTCTAGTCTAGTTGGTGTGTTTCTAGGTTCGCTGTTGAACCTCTTCCTTTGCGGACTGCCTGAATCGACGCTATAGGATGATCCCATCTTGAAATTGTAACAATCCAAGATCTGGTACACCTTTCAAGGATGATGGTTGCTAGAGTTGCAGGTGGACCGATAGGAGAAATGCTGAGCTAGCCTTCTCTGAGACGTAGGTCGTGAAAGAGAAAAATAAACCAAGCTCAAAAAAGCTAAAAATATCATATAACATTTGAAAGAGTCCGTCGAATTCTACCAATAGCACAAATCCATAGCTCACATTACCTAAACAATTAAGAGAGCATAAATCAATAATGACTCAGCAGACCATTTATACCAAGTTATATTTTTATGGAAATCGAATCGACATTGAATAAGAGACCGACTCTGATTGAGTCTTATTGATAAACGCTACAATATGTATATTATTAGTGACTTTTTTTAGGTCTTTTAACGGGTAGGTTCTGCTTGTTATATAGTCTTGTTGGATATAATAATGTGATTAGTTCCGAAACTTTTTGACACCACTTTGTATGTTACATGTGATGCGGTTTCATTGCGAATGACCACTAAATTCACTTCCGAAGTTACTCTGATATCGGTTCCTTTAAAGGAGTTCTAACTGCGGGAGCCTTGACTTCACTCCAACATGCCCAGAATTTTATATAAACTATATAAGGAAAATCACATTGATTGATTTGAGTCAATTTCTTAGGAAGAGAAATTGCATAGCGAATGTTATATTTTTACTGAATAAAAAGAAGAAATCTTGCTACGATGTGATGTATCTGTAATGTAATCCATACTCAGTGAACTTAAACCCTACCTACACATTGCTATATGTGGGAATTTATTTTCTTTATAGGAATATTTTTAGAAGGCAGCATTAAAATTGACGTGTGTTTATTATTTACACATATATATACGAAAAATAACAATACATTTACGTCAGTGTGATCCGCTGGTCGATCCTATAAAATTAGTAAAAAATTTATAAGCATCTAAAGTAAC
This sequence comes from Malachius bipustulatus, assembly GCA_910589415.1. Classification (NCBI taxonomy): domain Eukaryota; kingdom Metazoa; phylum Arthropoda; class Insecta; order Coleoptera; family Melyridae; genus Malachius; species Malachius bipustulatus. The sequence goes on along the minus strand of OU342639.1, from coordinate 29,660,988 downwards.
AAACAATCGAAAATCGGTCATACGTCATACGCGTAACTCGATTTTTTTCAACTACCCAAATAAGCCGCTCTGCGGCTTACGATTTTCCATGGTTTAAACGTCCCTCTATCCAACGGGGTATCGTACGTGATAGTCCGATTAAGCACTCGATTTTGAAAGGGACTCGGAGCTTAGGCCCGCATACGGAGCTCTGAAGACCCGGGAAATTCAAATTTCCCGCTATGTTGGATTTTTTCAATATTATTTTTCGAACTTCTCGACCTCGACTTAATAAATATGCCAATAATGCATTTTTAACATATTAGTATGAACCACTAGGTATTAGGTCAAAAGACAAAAAAGTGTCAAAAAGCCACTTACCGGATCGTATTCGCAGTTATATTTCCATAATAATTATTAATACTGGAAAATTATAGCTTGTAGCGCTTCTATTATAAGGTCCATGAAAATGATTACGATATTATAATGGAAGGCAACGGGTAGGTACGACGAACTTGAGTTTAAAGTATTGCATAAGGTTGAAGACCATTTAAACGATAAAATATAAATAAATAAATGATAATTATTTAAAAAATAAAAATAGGACGTGTGAACATTCCTGTAATGATCATTAATAATTATAACATAAGGTATAAAAGTATAAATTTTACAACCACATTGCTTATTTTTCATCGTATTACATCAGTATAAGTTCTGGATGGAAAAAACAATGAACTTTGCTGGGCTACTTGCAGAGATGAACTTTTGGAAAGCATCATGAAAAAGCATTGCCCGGGAGTAAAGAGAATACAACGTGGAAATCCAGAGGCAAGATCTTATGTAAATCTTGTCAAACTCGAGAGTCTAGACAATACATAAACGAGCTGAAGTTTCTTGTAAATAATAACTAGAACATTTCTTTCGTTTTCTGTACTTGGGTATTTTTATGTATAAGTTTAAGTGTATAATAAGGGCCCAATTTCATTATGTCTAAATATTTTCTTTTATAATTGAGATGTGCTTTAAAAATGGTATATTTAAAAAAAATTACAAACTCATTCATTAAATGACAGCATTATTAATTTAGCTCAAGCTAGATGAAAAAAGCCAAATTAAATAACAACAAAAACTTTATTAATGTTAGATAAAAAGAACCTACGCATCTCTTTTTTGTTAAATAAAAGACAATAACAATAGACGTTCTGACGTTCTGAAATATGTACGGAATAGTTATATATTTCACGTCGCGGATCACATTTCAAAGAAACGTTTAATTCTATTGCATCAAACGGAAAAATTCATCTCGGATATCAAATATTTCGGAATTCTTTCGAACATTCGAATCTGCTTTTGATCTCTGGAAATTCTTCATCTTGCAGATGCGGCTCCGGAACTTCAGTCAACCTTCATGGAGCAATCATTAAGGCCTGGCAATCACGCGTCTATGAGATGTTCTGCCACCGGTTCACCGCCACCTCATTTCAGGTGGTTCTTAGACGGAGAAGTGTTATCAGACTTATCGCCCACTCATAGGTTTGTTCTTAGTTTTTTGTCTCGAAACTGAATTAACTATACAGGGTGATTCATGACCAATTTAAGTGGGAGACATCGTCGTGGCAAGCTAAATCTATGACAATTTTTTTTCTCTGCTAACATGTACGAAGTCTTCTATGTTTGGGCTTACATTTTAAACGGCGATATCTTGCAATCTAGGAAAATTATCCAGAAACACTTTTTTACCGCGGCACTTTGAAAATCCTGGACTGTAATACTTAAAAAGAAATGGTTTGCACTTTTTTGATAGAAAAGCTCATTTTCCGATCGACTTTTGGAAAAAACGACATCTGTTTCGGAAAGTACAGGAAAAACGTTATGAAATGAGCTTCTTAAATCGAACGGCACACTTCGGCAAAATAAGATCAAAATAAGAACTTTGTACGGCATTTTACAATCGATTTTTGTGAAGCTGGTCGAAGTGTGCCATGCAAATTCATTTCATAGCATTTTTCCTGTACTTTCCAAATCCAATACCGGTTTTTTTTTCGGAAAATCGATCGAAAAATCCGTTTTTCTGTCAAAAAAGAACAAACTATTTCTTTTCGAGTACGGTCCTGGATTTTCAATTTGTCGATAAGTCCTCTTGAAGTGCCTCGGACACGGTAGAAGAGTGTTTCTGCTAAATTTTGTTGGAATACATCATAAAATTTAAACCCAAACATAGAAAACACCTTATATCTTCGTTGGCAAAAAAAATGTCATAGACTTAGACTTGCCTCGACGTCCTCTACCAGGCATTCAACTACGTCGCATTAGTCCTGAATCACCCTGTATTATTTTAATATTAAATATTAACCCAGCAGGACCGGTAAAATAAACAGCTCGTAAACAGACCGGGGAAATCTATTTTTTTTTTTTTTCAGTCGATGGAGTCGGACCTTCCCTGTCTTTTGACATGTGTCTTAGGTTGGGTCGGGGTGGGGGGTAGAGGGGACACGCTTTTAAAATTTACTGAAAATGAATTTTATCGGAAAAACGGGTATATCTGAGCCGGATTTGATCTGACAAAAAAATTATGGTATCGAAAATTGAAGAGCTTGACTAAACACGGAAGTTCGTTCCGACCTGAACCCTTTAGCTCAACTGGTTCGCGAAATATTGCGATATTAAGGGTGCAAAAATGAATAAAAATTTTACTGACTTTTGCTCGGTAGTTGGTGGAGTTAAGGCGTCAATTTTTTGCGAGAGGAAGGGTGCCACCGAGTACTTTGACGGGCCGGAGGGAGGGGGTGGTGGGCCAATTAGGAGGGGAGATATGGGGGTGAGAAGAAAAATACGGAAACGGTCGTAAAAAGTTTATTTATTGACCTACAGAGACCAGGCACTGCTCATTTTCTTCGTTTTTTTATCTACTACCCGGTAGTCATAGCAAAAAAATAAAAAAAAACAATAATAAAAAATAAAAAAAAAAATAAAAAAAAAACTATTTTCGCAAATGCGCGCTTGGCGCGCAATTAAAAAAAGTCATTTTTTTTCTCGCGTTTTTGGGGGTGAAGGAAGGGGGTGGGGAAATTTTTTTTTCACCACTGAACGGCATTTTTTTAATCTTTGATTTGAGCCCCACTTGAACCCGATCCGACCATAAATAAGAGCACAACGATCCGGCAAAGTCTAGAGAAAGTTGGAAAACACTCTTTCATCCATTCTCGAAATAATTTTCTTACCTGAAGCAGCCATGTGCTGCACTCGCTTGATCATGAATAGATCGAGATGCAGTCTTTTGTGTAGCGCCTCGTTCTATTGTGTACCTGCCTATTGTTTTCGTGAACCCGGCGCGTCATCCCGCAAAAACAATAGAAGGCTAGCAAGATAAGAGAGCGCGACTGAGAATGAAAAACAAGGCCAACAACAGCCCAAATGTAAGAAAAATCGACCCGCCAGCAGATGAAAAAACAGTAACTCGATGTGTTTTTTCATTCCCGATCGTTCAGCGATCAAAAGCAAGCAAGAATTTTCAAAATCGATCCATAATTGAGCGAGGTACGAGCGAACAAGCATTCGAAAATAAATTCCGAGCGCGCGTTCCCGGCCGATCGTGACTGTGCCCGGAGTATAGACAAGCGTAAGCTCCGCCCACGGCTGCTCGGGTATCTTTCTCGCCTGGTTTAAAGAGAGTTCTTCATGTATAACTCGCGCGCGCGGGCAAAAAATAAATGAATAAATAGATAAATAAATGTTTTCTCTTTCCAATGAGCCTAACAAAAACCCCCCACCCCTCTCCGTTCGCCCGAAATAAAGCCTAGACTTTGCCGGTTCGTTGTGCCCTTATTTATGGTCGGATCGGGTTCAAGTGAGGCTCAAATTAAAGATAAAAAAAATGCCGTTCAGTGGTGAAAAAAAATTTTCCCCACCCCCTTCCTTCACCCCCAAAAACGCGAGAAAAAAAAATACTTTTTTTTAAATTGCGCGCCAAGCGCGCATTTGCAAATTTTTTTTTTGCCATGACTACCGGGTAGTAGATAAAAAACAAAGAAAATGAGCGGATTTATAAGTCAATAAATAAACTTTTTACGAGCGTTTCCGTATTTTTCTTCTCACCCCCATATCTCCCTTCCTAATTTGCCCACCACCCCCTCCCTCCGGCCCGTCAAAGTACTCGGTGGCACCCTTCCTCTCGCAAAAAATTGACGCCCTAACTCCACCACCTACCGAGCAAAAGTCAGTAAAATTTTTATTCATTTTTACCCTTAATATCGCAATATTTCGCGAACCAGTTGAGCTAAAGGGTTCAGGTCGGAACGAACTTCCGTGTTTAGTCAAGCTCTTCAATTTTCGATTCCATAATTTTTTTGTCAGATCAAATCCGGCTCAGATATACCCGTTTTTCCGATAAAATTCATTTTCAGTAAATTTTAAAAGCGTGCCCCCCCCTCCCCCCACCCCGACCCAACCTAAGACACATGTCAAAAGACAGGGAAGGTCCGACTCCATCGACTGAAAAAATAAAAAAAATAGATTTCCCCGGTCTGTTTACGAAATACCGGTCCTGCTGTGTTATATTGAAATATTAATATTTAAAAAAAATAAAAAGAATTTGATTGTTTCACTATCGCGAGTGCACTTTTAAATTTTAATTACATTTTTATGTTTACCTCTACCAAAATTTTTTTTTTCTTTTGCAATAAAGCAGCTTGTTTCAGGTCAGGTGATATCCCATTAAGCTATGCGTATTTTTCGTAAAGAACGCGGTATTAACGTAAAAATCTAAGAATTTATGTAATTAATCGGCGAGCGACGGGATTTCAGACAGAAGAATTTGGGGTTCATGTAATGAATGCTTGAATGGCTTGTACTGGTACATTTCCAGACAAAGTTCCTACAAGAAAAGTAACATTAAATATTTGGTCCATTGAAATTGAACGTTAAATGTGTACAGGGCCTTCAATTTCAATAGCAGAACCTCAAATCGGCTTATCTTGGAAAAGTCTACTTTACTGTATAAGAAACCAGTTCCCAGTTGAAATTTCTTTGCATATAGCACATAGCACAACAACATTTAAATATTCCTGTTTACGTTTACATGAAATGATCTTACCTTATCTTTTTGCGAGAATGTTTTGAAATTTTTATCCAATTTCAGGTACACAATAAGTCAATATGTGGACCTAACGGGCGATGTTGTCAGTCATTTTAATATTTCATTATTACGAATCGATGATGGTGGTAGATATACTTGTAAAGCTGTGAATTCTCTTGGTTCTACTGAACACTCAGCACGGCTAAATGTCTACGGTAAGTCTACAGATGCATACGCTTAGCTGTTTAGCTCTGTCTCCCATAAAATTTTCACCTTGTTGATTTCTTGAGTATCTCCTTCATCCAGGAATGCTTTTCAGTATAAAAAAACCGGAACCCTTTCTCATTCTCAGAACTGCTCCACCCCTTTCCCCGGCAAGAATGCTCAAAATTTTATCATTCTCATTGATACATATTTATGGTTCTTTCTGTTAACCCTCTGAAGGTCCGCCGTTCATCAGATCCTTGGGGCCAGTGAAAGCCGTCGCTGGAGCTGACGTGACTCTCTACTGCCCTTACTCCGGTTATCCTATAACTCCTGTTCGTTGGGAACGTCACGACCAGGAACTCCCTTTAGATGTGCGTCACCGCCTCCAGGAGGATGGCGGACTTATAATCGCCAGATTGGATCCTGGCTCCGACAGCGGATTTTACACCTGCTCGGTAGCCAATCACGAGGGCGACATCGCTAGGCGGGAGATACAACTAGTGGTGCATAGTCCTCCCGTTCTTGAACCGTTCTCGTTTCCGTCTAGCCTACAAGAAGGAGGCAGAGCCCAGGTACGCTATAATCTGCTGCCATCTGTACGTAGACATTAACAGAACAATGTTGATTTCACGCAGGTGACTTGCTATGTGACTTCCGGGGACATGCCGGTGCATTTCACTTGGTTCAAAGACAGCGAGCCGATATCTGCTTCTCTTCAAGTTGAGGAACGGGCAGCCGAATTCTACAGCATGCTGATCTTCAAGGAGGTCTCATCCAGGCATCGTGGGGCTTATACTTGTGTTGCCAGTAATGCTGCCGCCAGGGCAAACTATACCGCTCAGTTAATGGTGAAAGTGTCACCCCAATGGATCGTTGAACCTCAAGACACTTCGACTCTGCTCGGCAACCCTGTTACTCTTCAGTGCGTCGCCAGTGGATTTCCCACCCCGCAGATCACTTGGCTCAAAGCTAGAGGTAATGAGACTTGTCGTTGTTTTTTGTGTTTTTTTAAAATGTATGTTTCATAGGCTCGACCATTGGTAATTATCAGCCTTTTTCTACCAGCGTCGGCAAAATAGAGATACTCGCCAATGGATCGTTGTGGATTGCAGCTGCGTCATCATCGGATGAGGGATATTACCTTTGTCGAGCCTCTAATGGGATTGGTTCTGGTATTGGGAAAGTTGTATACCTTGGTGTTAATGGTAATATTTGTTATAGAATTTTACATTAGTCACATTTTCATTGTTTTGCATGCTATTTAGAGCCAGTTAGGTTCGATTCCGCTTTGAAGAATGTATCAACAAGAAGAGGAAATTCAATTAGCCTCGTTTGCGATGCTTATGGAGACACACCTGTACAGCTTGTTTGGACTTTCAACGGTAACAGGCTAGATCATAACAACAACTATAGGTAAGTAGTACTTTGATAATTAGGCAATTAAACAAAAAATCGACAGCGGGTATTATAGAGGCTCATGAAGTTAACGGGCCGATTTCAGTGGCCATTTCTGAAGAAGGTATCGAGTCTAAGTTTTTTTTTTTTTTTTTTTTTTTTTTTAATTGTCATTACAATCTAGCCCGTGGCTAATAAGTAACTTATTTCTATTCTTAAAATACTAAAGAAAACTAAAGATCTAAAAGTCACCCATTAGTGTCTCTTAGTGTCGAGTCTAAGTGATTTTTTTTTTAGATTCATCTCTTCTTGACATGAAAGTAATTACAAAGATGTTAATAAGAGTCATTTGACGTCGATGTTAGCTTCAAAAACGAGCACAGAAATCTTCCCGTTAGCCTAATGAGCCTTTATAATATTGGCTATAAGTATATTTGTCTCCAGATACACCATTAGCAACCTGATCATGGAAAATGGCTTGAAATCCCAAATATCAATAATGCAGGCTGATCGTGAAGATTCTGGTTTGTACAAGTGCCTTGCGGAGAACGTTTTTGGCTCTAGCGAACACGTAATTAATCTGATAGTCCAAGAGCGACCAGACCCACCGACGTTACTTGAGGTTATTGAAGTAGGAAGCCGATCCGTCCGCCTAGCTTGGAGGAGACCATTTGACGGCAATAGTCCCATATCTGGGTACCTAGTGCAGTATCAAATAGTTGGCACTGGCAAGACAGATCATCAGAGGACGACTTACAATCTCACGTTACCGGCTAACTCACTTTCAAGGTAAATAACTTCAATAAACTTTTCTAGTTCCTGGTGTGGTACATTATGATTTTGTTTATAGTTTTGATGATCACTTGCATCGAGAAAGTGCCCTTGTAAATGGATTACAGCCTGCCACAGTTTACACTTTACGTATGTTGGCTGTGAATAACATAGATAATAGTCCGTTCACTGAGTCAGTAGTTGTGAAGACCCAGGAAGAGGAACCTTCCGGTGCACCCCAGAACGTTCGTGTCGAATCAGTCGGATCGAGCGATTTGACCCTGTCCTGGGTTTTTCCGTCGCGTAACACCTGGAATGGTGAACTTCTCGGTTATATTGTAACATGGAACGAGAACGGTGGCCTGTGGAATAACTCCAGGAAGATGACTATCAAAGGCTGGGCCACCACCAAAGCTCAGATAACGGGACTAAAGAAATTCACCAGATATGATGTAAATGTTTGCGCTTTTAACAGCGTATCATCCGGTCCACCTTCACCAACCGTCCTTGCAACTACCAAAGAAGGAGTTCCAGAAGCTGCGCCACAAGACCCTCAATGTTCACAAATCTCTTCCCAAAGTATGAAAGTTTCTTGGACCCCGCCACCTCCAGAAACTCACGCAGGTGTAATCCAGGGTTACAAGGTATTTTACAGGCCTTTATTCACAGAGTACGGTAAGAGATATCAATAAAATATTAAAATTCATTTATAAATCGAAATATTTTAGTGGACGTGCCAACAACTGGTGAAATCAAACGAACTCCTGGCATCGAAACATATCTCCATGGCCTTCATAAGTTTACAAATTATTCAATTAAAGTATTGGCCTATACAAGCGCGGGCGATGGAGTTCTCAGCAGTACTCTATTCTGTACAACAGACGAAGATCGTAAGATAGGGATTATACTTCTGCAGGCTTAAACTATTTGATATCTTTATAGTTCCCGGCCCACCAGCTGCTGTAAAAGCTTTAGCTTTAACCGGGGGATCGATTCTTGTATCCTGGCTGGCACCATCAAAGCCAAATGGTCGCATAAGTCAATATACTGTATATAGCAGAGAAGCTGGTCGGATAGGAAAGCATGTCACCCATATAATACGGTTGGAAGACATGGAAGCAACAGACAGAAACAATGGACTCAGCTTGATTTGTGAGGTTCGTGGATTGACTGAAGAACAACTTTATGAGTTTTGGGTCACAGCAACGACCGGCACAGGTAAGCTAACAACGTTGCCGCGATTTTTCAGATAATGAGTTATCTGTCACGTAAAGGTGAGGGAGATTCCACACCGATAGTCCGCCAAACGACAAATTCCAGAGCCCCATCTAGGATAGCATCTTTCGACCAAATTCTCCGAGCTCCAGTTAATGCCAAAGTGATGCTTCCGTGCTTAGCTGTTGGCAACCCTACACCAAGAACCAGATGGATTCACAGGGATCGACCTGTCACTTTTAGTACATTTTATCAAGTAACACCAAATGGTCATTTAAGGATACACAGTGAGTAGTATCCTAGTGAGGTAGCTTGCATGGGTGCCACGGGTTTATCATTTTCAGGCGTAGATCAAAGTTTGGAAGGTAACTACACATGCTCAGCCAAAAATCTTTTTGGGGACGATAACATCACATATGTTCTATTTGTAATAATGCCTCCAAGTGCTCCCTCCGTAGAAATACAATTTGTGACCACCACGAGTGTAAGACTTCAATGGACACAACCTGAAGATGGAGGAGCTAGTATTCAAAGTACGGACGTGGCGAAATGTGCTTTTTTATGTTGCTTTGCTGATTTAATTTATTCTCTCGTAGGTTATTCCTTACACATAAAGCACGACTCCGGTGACTGGAGAATTATCGATCTCTCTCCTGAAACCTCAATTCATATGGTTGAGGGCTTACGATGTGGTTCACTATACCATGTGTACATGGTGGCACATAACAGAGTAGGGAGCGGCTCACCTAGCCCATTACTGAGCGTGCACACCAAGGGCACAGAGCCTGGCAAACCACGCGACAAAGATCTGATTGTTGCCAACGCCACTTCTGTTCGTTTGAACCTGGCTGATTGGCCCGACGGTGGCTGTCCCATTTCGCGATTCTCAATTCAATATCGGGAACACGGAACCGAAGATTGGATACTAGTCTCAAGTAATTACTTGGACAGTCACATCGTGGTTCAGGATCTGGCACCTGCTACTTGGTATCAGGTGCAAGTGATGGCCCAGAATGATGCCGGGAAGTCAGAAATATTACAGACGTTTGCCACAACCACTTTAGCAGGAGGTAAGGGCAGATAACAATGTTCAATAAATTAATGATAGGTAACTAATGTTTTAGCGCATTTGTTAGCACCTCCTGTTTCAATCACAAACAACACTGCTAGAGACTACGCGATTTCAGATATTCTAATCGTTGCTTCGGCAATTGGGACCGGAATTTTTTTATTTGGTTTTTTATTCTGGTTCGCCTTTCGCTACTTAACATGTGTACGGTAAGTGAGCTGACATTTTCAGAAAAAAATACGACAAGTCATAATAATGATAATTATATTACAGTCAAACAGACTGCGAAGAAATAGATCAAAACCCTCGTCAAGAAGTGCACAATGATAAAACGGCCGAGAGAGACAATAAAAAAAATTGTCAACAAGTGTATACCTCATCGCCAGTCAAGAAAAGTCAAAAGATTCCGGATGACGTATCAGGTAGGTATTATACAAGCGAACGTATTTTTATTCACAGGAAATAAACAATAGAGGGCAGTCGCGTTTTTTTAATGAAATATTTTTTTAGGTATGTACGAGATCAGCCCATATGCAACATTTAGTGTCCCAAGCAACAATCCTCATGGAAGGTCCATGGCTTCCTCCACTCTGGACTACAACATGCATTTTAAAACCTTCGGTCATCTGGATGATGACGCGATTAACGCTCGAGACGCTCTAAGACAGGACGAATGCGATCTCTACCAATCAAAGCCTGGAGGGAAGCACACCTGGCACAAGCACCGCTATTGCGGTAGCGAGGGGCTCTATTCCAAATTTCAGGAACCTGTTGGTCGGGAGAACGTTTCTATTGGAGTAGGAGACACGCAAAATGATTATACAATGGGCCAAAAAAAAATTAGACTGAGAAGCAACCAAATTCCTACTAGAGGTGACTCGGAATCGGATGAGACAAGCGGTAGTCCTTGTACGGAATCGGCATTAGGAGGGCCTTCTTTAGTACCCACTTATCATCTACCAGTAAAACCGCCTCGAGGTAACGCGAAGTCTCTGACGGCAGTGAGGAGTTGAATCAAAGCATCATCTGTTTCAGAACTGTTTAGGCCAGATTCCAGCACTGAATCATACGAGATTTCACCACCGATCGAGAGGCGACATGGGGGAGGTCATAGAACTCCGCATCATGTTCCGCCTTTTAGAAGACACAGACCTTCCAGTTCCAGCAGGTAGCCAAGGTATTCCCCGCTTTTCACAGCTGATCTTTATATTATTTTTAATTTGCTTGGTGAAATGGAAGAAAAAAATTTGTTTTCGTATCGGTTTCATTTACAATAATAATTATAATTATATTTTTTGAATGTTATTCCCTAAATGTTCAAAAGCTACCATAACCTATGTTAAATGTTACATTTTTGCGAGTCATCCTACGTGACGCTTTTTTGTTTCAAGTTCAGTTTCTTCCCGTATAATTATAGGCAATATTTACAGCTCTGAGGAAGAATATTTAAAAAAAAAATCCGAACCCTCTACACCAACTCCGCCGCCACCTCCTAATGAATTTTTGGACACCAGAGAATTTAGCGAAGCAGAATGTGACAGAGATTTGCAGTTGACAAAAATGTCAATCGAATTAACAAGTCTGATATCCAGGTATTTTGATGAAGGATATTTATTACAAATGGAAAAAAAATATTCACAATAGACCAATGAAGTAAAATGAGACATCTCTCGATTGGCTGCTATTTTTATTGAGGTCAAAATACTCTTATATTTAAATGAGTCAAGGAATCTATTATCAAATTCGTGGTCTATTCTGAATACTTTTATTACTAGCTAATCGGGATTATCAATTATTTCTTGCTTCAGATATCATCAGCAAAAGGAACAAGAGCGAAAGGAGTTTACAATATATGTGTAATTACTGTTGATTTACTAAATCCCAAATGTAAACTTTCTGTTATGCCAATGTGAGATTTTAAATAAATACTTTCCTGTTGTGTATTTGTGTTTTTGTTTGCATAAAGAGCAGGCTTTCTGAAATTTTATCTCCTAGACTTCACACACATTCCATCATATGGGGAAATTTTCTCCTTTTCGATTTAGAAAAATTTTGTCATCGCTTTAAAAATTATGAAAAATGCTACGCACACCTCCTGTCACGTGTCTTTAACCACTGTCAAATTTGACATTTTTTGGCAAAAAATTACAAAATTTGACATTATTTTTCAAGATTTTGTTTGATATTTCATTTTTCACCCTTGTACCAATTTTGAATCCTCTAGCAAAAATTTGTTGAACTGATCGTTTTTGAGTTTTAAAACATTTCACAACTTGCACAAAATTATTCCTTACATCATAATATATCGCGCGATCCACAAAATTCTTCATTAAATCTTGCCTTGGAACGAGAGAGGTGGCTATTGCAGTCATGTCTCAGCTCATTGTGAAAATTGAGTGTTTTCACAATAACGACTAAAGCTATCTGTATTACCGACACTTACTAGCGTCAGTAACGGTAGTACAGGAACCCTGCAACGATTCAGGCGAAGAGCGCCACCCCTTGCGGGTGGCAGAAGCTTTTTGTTACTTTATTGTTCAATAAACTCAGTAGTACTACACGCACTCAGTAGATGTGGCTACTGTTCCAGGTTAGTTTCTTTACTCTAACAAAGTTTATTATGTAATAAGTCATGATTTTATTTATTTCTCTATGATTTGTAGATCACTGATTGGAGTAGTTCAATTACACACCTTTCAATTGTTTGTATTTTATCTGGCAGGCATGCTTCATTTTCATTTTATTCAAGGCACTAGTTGATGAAAAAGTTTGTGGATCACACGATATGTACATCTTTTTAATGTTATTTTTGTGATTCGTTGTTCTTCTAAAAACCGTTTTCTTATGAAAATAAAAAACGGACGCGAAAACTGTGTTAAAATTGACACAAACTTCATTCAAAATTGATTTAATTTTTACAAAAAACTAAACATTTGACTTTATTTCGGTTCTCTAACTAAGTAAATACATAATACACTGAATTAGATAACAAATCCAGTGATAACTACATCAGTTATCAATTATCAGTTAACATGAATGGTGGAAGCATCGCTTGCGAACACGTAACCGCTGATGATGTATACCGCAACTGTAGACGAAACGTTTGGAGCAAATCTCCATGGACCATAGCACAACAGCCCAGAAATTACGATTTCAAAAGAATCGATTACAGTTTTGAACTTCTAGTAATTTATGTCGTCTGACCGGATATTTTTATCAAAATTGCAGAGAAAATTTTTGCGTGAAATTGGCACTAACAGTAGCTTGAAATTTTCTTGAAAAATCGATGTCTCCAGAATGGGACGTAATTTTGTGTGAGCACAGTCACACCAAACGAGAACAAAAATTTTGAAAATCAAAAAATCGCAAATTTTAAACTTTGAATGGTAATTTCTCGAGAGCGCGAATTCGCAGGATAAAACGGCTTTCAGTTTCGGAATTGCCATTGTCTGGCACGTCCTCTGGAAAATTTTAAAAGCGCCGCAAGTTATTGTTTGAAAAACTCGACAATTCCAAAACCTTCACCCGGAAAATGATATTTCTCCTGTATCTCGAAAACGAGGAAAGCTACAGAAGAACCGCTTACCGATTTGAACTTCTCGCACTTTTGATGTCTTTTTTTTAATAAAACTGAAGAGAACAATTTTTTTGAAAAAAAAATTTGTGTGTGAAATTTTCATGAAAAATTGATGTCTTCAGAATGGGGCGTAATTTTGTGTGAGCACAGTCGACTCTGCCATTCGAGCCAAATTTTTCAGAAGGCAAAAAAATTGCTTTTTTTCAAATTTGAATGCAGCGTCGCAGAAAAAAATCGCCTTCAGTTTCAGAATCGCCGTTGTCCGATGCGTTCGCGAGTAGATTTACGAAGCCCCAATTATTGACAAATTGAATTTCGTCAAAATTCGTGTTTTGTTATCGATTGGTGGTTTTTTGTCATAAACAATAATTTCGTGTTAGAAGAGTTATTTCATGACCTAGTTTCATGGCATTCGAGGTCGGTACGGTGAAAAGTACCTCAAAAGAGGTGTTTAGTACAATAATTTTTCATTTTACATTTTTTACTTCGGATCTTCCTGTTCTATGTAAATCACTGTTAAAAAACTTCGGATAGCCGTTGGGTTGTACAACCACAACACCTGTACCTGGACTGACAGTGTGAAAAGGGCATACAGGAGAAAAGAAAAAAAAAACTTGCAGACCAGCAGGAATTAGTTCTTTTCCAGCCGTAGCGGGAGAAGGAGTTCATCTCCAGCATTCGCAAGATTCGCTAGTCGGCCTTGAAGAAAGTGTCTACATACGCGCTTTCCGCGTCGCTCGAATTTTACACACAACGCATTTTTTCTAATTACGCAATCTAGTTGTCCAAGAAGGCAGGCATTTTTGATTTACCCCGAGACTACTTCAAAAACCGTAAGTTTGCACGCATTCCTTGAATAATCCGCATTCCTGATTATTTCTTGGTCGTCCACTTATTTTCAAATAAGTCAGATTTTAAGTTCGTTCACAATCAATCCCAAAACAAGATGCTTCAAGTTGACTGCTGTGTCAGAGAATGCTTTTGAGTAAATGTACCCTAGTAAAAACGTTCACTGGAAAAAATGACGTATTACTTTCTCCTGTGCATCTGGAAGTAGGAGGACAGCTACAGATTTTTAAATTGTGATTTCTGTTGTCAAGGTCAATTTTTGGGCTGGACACTACTGTTGGAACACTCTCTACAATTTATTTGAGTCTATCGTAAATAGGGTGAATCGAGCTAGGAGTTTACTGGGATTTCTATATCCTTAGTTGTTTTCTCCCGAACTCAACTATTTTCAACTTTTTCACCCCCACAATATCATTTTGCCAAAAAGGTTGGTTAAAATCTTATACACTTCTAAATTTGCATATTAATTTCGGAATTTCTTGTTTTATTTATTTTAGAAATAATTGCACTTGCTCCCTTACAATGGGCGCACCTTAATTAATCGTCCTTGCTCTTTGTTGTCCTTCTTGTTGGTTGGTATGCAATGTATATACTTTCTGTTGTAGTAATAACTATCTTAAACAGTCTGTGTAAGTGTATAATCACTATCATGGTACCTATCTTAAGCCGATCACCATAGCACCAGCACCCACTGCTAGCTGGCGAAGAGAGAGTTCCGCGGCGGTACCACCAATACCACATTGCTAGGTCTATAGTAAACGGCAGTTTACCGAGTCGAACAGTTGCACATGTGCCGTCTAGCGGTAGTGCCGATACCCCGATCCCGATAGTCTTCGACGTCAACCCCCGTCCTCGCAAGGAGAATTGGCTGCTCCCGGTTCCCGGTACCGTCTTGACGCGCATGGGGAAGTGCTGTTTCTAGCTCCTTCGTAGTGACGCTCGCCCCTAACATGGATCCTACTATTATATTTCGCATGTCGAGGATCTTCTCGTCCTGTTCTTCGTTACTGCTCTTCTTGCTCCTAGCAGCCACCCTTATCGGTACGTGTTTGATTTAAGCGTTCTTAGGCGGTGGTTAAGGTACGGAAGGGCTTTATGTGTAAGGTTTGTTTTGTGCACGCATCGAGTCCTTCTGCTTTTTCTATTATATTTACCATGTCAGGAATTATTATTTGCACAAAAAAATCGAGAAAAAGTTAAGGTGTATTTTTTTTTAATTTTTTTTTTGATAATTATTTTTATTAATTGTTGGTTAGATATTTTCTAAAGAATTCTTCATGCCCTTAACTTTTTTTATTTAAGTAATTTTTTTCAAACTCCTCGTGAAAAAAAATCGTTACAATGTTTGTGTAGGAATAAATTTAATAAAACTTTTTCTTAGAAACTTTACATAATTATAAAAATATCAAATGTTGTTCGTATTAGAATAAGTATATTTTTGTTGGTCCAAATTATCTAAAAGAACGAGAAAATTGCATTTATAAGATGCTAATTAGTGACTTGCGTGGCCTAGTGGTACTCCGCTGGCTCACGAAGCCATAGATCGCGGGTTCGAAACTCACCTCGGCCCGCTTTACTTTTCAGATTCATTTTCGAATGTCTGTGAAAAGTAAAACAAGCGATCGAAGGTTTTAAAGGCAAATATAAATTTAAAAGTGTGTGTGGCTAAAGAGTTCGTCTCAAAGCCAAATTACCAGAGTGGAGCGACTATGTCTTACCTACACAGTTAAGACCGATGCTCCCTCTTTTTTAAAAAAAAAAAAAAAAAAAAAAGATGCTAATAGAGAATCTTGATCGGAATTTTTTTTTAAAGAGACCTGGAAAAAGTTAAATAAATATTTGTAATCCTAATGATGTAACAATTAAAAAGAAATTCCCTAAGTAAATCTAATTAGATAAATGTGAATATTTGGAATTCGTAATTTTAATTACACTTTTATAGGTCAGTACCGAAAGCTTTTCGTTCGATAATAGAACGGATAATATTCCTGTCCATGATCGACGTTCGTGATTATTATTACGTCAATATTTTTAAAACAAGAAGCATAGCAATTAGGCAATGCGACATTTAAATCACCTTAAGATAGGTAGACACATACATGTATAGATAGTTCGAGGATAACGGATCTACGCGAAATCAAAGTCACAATCGAACAATTAAGCATGTGTTAGATTGCAAGGAATAATGGGTTATTGTTAACAAGTAGTCCAAAATGACAGTGGTTATACCTACCCTTTTGCAGCAAATACCTGGCATGTTAGAAAGCAAGGCCGCTTATGTATTAACTAGAAACGGACTCGGTTATATGTCAAGGTCCCAACAATAGTCTGTTTTAATTTGCCGTCGATGTATTTATAATAATTCGATTAGTATTTAAATAGGTGTAACTTGGGTTACACGCTATACATAATACACTTCTTCGGTTAATATTTAATAATAATATATGACTGATAACTGTATGGGAACAGCGACCAATCCAGTTTTCTCATGAGGTTCGCTCAGCGCAAAACAAAAGGTGTAGTAATTTCTGTTTGTTGCGTATATGAATTACATAATTTTATATGTGTGTGTGTATCTGGAATAATTATTAAATTACTTTAGCTGGTTCAACACATAACTTATTATTCTCATATTAGTCTTTGAAGAAATTAACTCCAAGTAATTAGAAAGAAAAATCATTTTTTGTAAAACGTAAACAAACAAACAGACGTAACTAAATTAATTTTTCCACATAAACACACTTTCAACAAAATTATGTTATTCGAGGCAATGATCAATTTTTTTTTCGTAAAATCTCTGATAGTTTTCAAAATGGCATAAGCACAATAGCCCTGTTGCCATTAGGACAATATTTGGATAAATTCAAAACAAATAATCGCTGATGATCACCAGAACCAGGTAGAGCGTTAAATAAATTTAGACCAGTTTAAAATCAATGTAAGACTTGCGGAGCATTGTCTTGTCGTTATGTCAAATATTTTTCAGATTGTATACCTAGCAGGTTATTTAAAATTCCTTTGGAGTATACAGAGTGTCCCATATGACAGTGGCATATCAAAGTTATGTTTTTTTAAATGGAATCCTTCTATGTTATTGCATTTTTAGATTGTATGAGAAGAAAAAACAAGTCCATATTGAAAAAAAAAACATAACTTCAATATGTCACTGTCATATGGGACACCTGTGTTGATTAATAATAACTGAATAACAGGATATGGGTTTTTCATGTTTGTAAACTTTCACGAAAGTAAATTATTTCGTTTTAATTGAAGTTTGAAGCAAACTTTGATCAATGTACCTAACTTTTGCAATTCTGTTTAATAAAATTTCAGAGAAAAACTGAATTTTAATTTTTCTATGAATTCAGTGAAGTAGAAGTAGATCATTTATTTGCAGTGATCAATACTACCTATGTGCAACCATTCAAAAATGTTCTAAAAAAAAAAAAGTTCTAAAAGAGAGAAAAAACTTATCATGGGCGATTCATGACTAATGCGACGTAGTTTGACACATCGAGGCAAGTCTAAATCTATGGCATTGTTTTTTTCCTGTCGAAAAGAAATAATTTGCTTTTTTTACATAAATGTAGATTTTCCGATCGACTTTCGGAAAAGATGGCATTGAATTCGAATAAACAGGAAAAATGCTCTGAGATGAGCTTCTCATATTGCAAGGCACACTTTTTTTTTCCACAAAAAAGTGGAAAATATTTCTTTTCAAGTAGATCCTGGTTAATAGATTTAAAATTCTGGCGATTGTCTATCCCATAAATTCGTAGTACGACAGCTGTTCAAATGATTTTCAATCAATTTAAAGGCACATTAGAAACAATTTGTGCGGAAAAGTTGAAAATAGAAGTTTAGGTGGGTGCAACTTCTTACTTTGATCTTATTTTGTTAAACTGGTGGAAGTGTGCCGTGCGATATCAGAAGCTCATGCATTTCATAGCATTATTGCTGAACTCTCCTAAGTCGATGCCGTTTTTTCCGAAAGTCGATCGGAAAATCCGCTTTAATTTCCGTCAAATAATTTTAATTTCAGAAGAGCTTTAAAAAAATAGCTTGTCTTAACTATAAAAATTTTTCCCTTCGAGGACCGTCTGATTCAGATCGCCGGAAGCACCTCAGCCCCATGGGCTTATCGTGCTAACCCCAGGCTCTTTTCATAATATAATAAAATTTTTGGGACGAAGATAAATACAGCAAAGTTCATGTTAACCAAGAAAATTCTTGTTTTTCTAAAAATTACTTTGAGCACCTTGAATCATATCCAAAAACAATGAGCTATAAAACAATGAACATTGTTATTTTTATGGCATTTACTAACTACGCCTAGTCTTCATCGTCTGATTATTATAAATATTGGATATTATCGAAAGCAAATCGTTCGACTGGATTATAAAAAAAAACAAATAACAATTCATTTCGAAGTGGGACATTCACAATTTTCATCCGGAGGCACTTTCCTATCTTCACCACGCTAATGCTCACCTACCTGTTAGTTCGTTTCGTTATAAAACTTCTTTGGTGAAAAAATTGAACTGGTAGGCGTGCTTTCACTGGCATTGGCAGTGTCATGATAATAAACTATTGGCTGATATTACACTCCTTCATCCGAAACGCAATATCTTTGCAATCTATACAATTCAGGGAAAGGCAATTAGTTCCTACCCAAGTAATCAAAAATTATAAGTATTAAATCCTCATTATAAAAGTGTCAGATCTTTGTCGTTCTCTTTCTGATGAACCGATTGGTGAATGGTGAATTCAGCAGAGCTTCGAGCCAGTTTTTATAAATTTTCAATTCTGATGAGTTGTGACGATAAACTTCAAAGTGAAAGTCCATGAAAAGTACTTATTTGATCCCGAAAGGCGGTTAAAACATACACAGATATGTTATAATATTATTACAAATAAAGGGCAAGAGAAGGAAGAAGGAGTGAATGAAAAACTTACATTGAATTTGCATTTCATCGAGTTATTCATTACAACATTTTTAGAAAGCAGTCTGATTAATGAAGATTTACTGCTGGATTATTGCTTTTGTTGGCAGGGTGAATGCAAGTTTATGGATGGCTAGATCTCAATCGTTAGTATTTCCGTTAAATGCACTGATTTAATAAAAAAAGAGAAACTTATTTGTACCAACAATTGCGATTGTTTCTTAAAGAACGTAGGATATGTTAATTGAGAAAATTATTTCTCCGATAATACGACTTAGATCAATTTTCAATATCGTGACCGACATGTGCGAAGAAGACCCAAAGCCTTCCTATTTTTAAATTAATTTTTTTTAACGCGTGTTTTCTGAGAACTCGCAGGGCAGGGGCAGGCATATTATTGCTTATATCATGTAAAGCCTCAGATATAATAAATATGAATAGAGTGGATAGCTGTCTCAACTAATAATAGTGAAGCAGTGACACCTTATTGTATTGGTTTTCTTTCAGTTCTCTATACTTCTCTAAACTTATGAAAACAAACTGGACCATCAAAAATTCTTTCTTCTTTATCTCCAATAATCACCCACTCCACCGATACCTTTATACTTTCCAAAGCAACTCCTCTTGGTCAAGTTTCAAAATCGACCTTTTCCCCGGAGTGTTGCCACTTTGACTTCATTTCGCAGTCACATCTTTACTTAGTACATAATTAGAAGTTACATTCTAGCAATGAAAATATCAATGTTTGATTTGAGCGTGTTCAAGTTTTTCGCGGTCAACCCTTGAGTTGGAATTAAAGGTAGCCGGGCACGAGTTATACGAAAAATTCGCCGCGCTAGCTATTCGCTGGCATAATCGTGTAGTTGTCTCTGATTTTCTTTTTTATAATAACATACTTACTTCGGAAAAAATTTATAACTTAGACAGCTTAATTGAGTCCATATGATCGGGAAAGATCATTTCTCTTTATCAGCAAATTAAAAGTTTTATTGTTAAAATTAATTATTTTAATTAAAAATATAATTTTTTCTAATTTTTTAAATTAAATTAAAAAAGTTTTTTAACTGACCTGACTCCGCACAATATTTTTTCCTTTCAGTTATCAAAAGCTTTACTGAGTAGCACCCTGATTCATTATAGCTGAAACTTTGCTCGGCCCCGGGTCCTTTTGATTTTGAGACAACCTTTTTTATTTATACTTATCTCGGTATACATTTCAATTAATGACATTGATATTGCATATTTTGATTTCTTTAACCATACCACGCTAGCATACTTTTTCCAAATTCGTGAAAAAGTAAGTAAATTTCAGGATTTCCGCCTCTTCTTGTCTAGTGAACTTCCGAGAGCGGCAAAGCCGATCTCTCGGAAGTTATACGGATTTTTGTGCTCCAAAAACGTGTCTGTCTGTGCGTTTGATAGGAAACACTCTAGAGGCGTCATTTTTCGTCGTAGAAAGTTGAAATTTGGCTCGAGTGAAGAGGCCACGTTCAGGACCGTACTCTTTTTGCAACGTCTCACCTATAGCATTTTTTCTCAGGGAAAGCATAGACGTACAAATTTTGTGGAGATCGTTTTTCGAAAGAAAAAAGAAATTAGGTAAGCGGTAAAATTTTTTTTTGGCGCCCACCCACATTTTTCGCATAATTTCGTATTTTTTTCCAAGTTTCTTCTTGATCGATCGAACAAATACCAAAACAGTGCGATAGAGGCATTCATTACCTACAAAAAAAATAGATAAATTATTTCCCCTAAACGTTGGCAAAACTGATTAAATAAAAAAAACTTCGGCAGGTCATTGAGTATCTTTCCCGTATTTTCTACATCGTGATTTTTTTTTCAATTTTTATTTTTCGACATATAATTTGAAGTAATGGCTTCAATTCTTTCAAGTCTCCCATATGTTGGCGCTGTTATCAAGAAATAAAAAATCCTCCCTGGAAATTAGCTTACACTTACTTAAAAATTATTAAATCGATCAAATCGTTGCTTATTTATTTTTATAATCTTTTTCACATTCACTTTTGAATGATTGTGAAAATTAGGAGAACAATCGCAACGACAATTGAGTCACCAAGATGCTAGTGAAACAATTATCCACATTGGTCTGGTGATATACATGTATGTGGATTTTTTTTAGTAAAATTTGGGGCACCATAGTATCATACTGGTCCTTCAGGAGCGATACAGAAAAAAATATAACACAAAAAGAGATGACAGATTTTAACTGTGACCTGGAATCTACTAATCACAGAGCCGTTGTAGCTTCATAGAAAAATGGTAACACGAAAAAAACATGAAAAATTTTAACCGAAGGCCCAACGCCGCCAGCAGGTCAAGATTTCGGAAGAGAACTTGTTTTTATTAAAAACCATCAAGTTACCTTATTTGTTTGCATACCTGCACTTTCATAGCTTACAGACAAAATTTTTAAACCAGAAAAAAATTCACAATAATTTTTTTTTTTTTACAATTTTTTTCATCGTTAATACCTAAAACTAGCAAGCTATAATAATAGGTAAAATTAAATTTGCGGGAACCAAGTTGAATAACAGCATGCATGTGCCTTACTTTGGAAACTTGTTTTCTCTACATAGACATTTCCTGTTTTCTTTTAAAGGACATAAAAACAAACATCCTAGCAGCTCTCTTTAATAAATAACATAAAACTAATCTACTATAATATATGAAGAGATTGTTACTTTTATTGAATGAACATGTTATCAAAATATTGACATTATTTTTGAATAAATAGTTGCTAAATATTCATTAACATAAATCGGCTGGTCGAAATTAGTATTACCATCCTCAATCGTCACAGTAATCTTATAGGTTGCAACATTGAACAAAGCAAGTTGCACGATCAACGGCTTTGTTTTGCGTGGGAATAAATTTGACTATTCTCAAATTGTTTATGTAATAAGCATTATGAGCTGCATTGTTGGATTAAATGTAACAAAATGAATCTGTTCCATCGATTTTAACCGTGCAATGACAAAGCAAATAATTTTCCTAGGCTCCAATTAGTAAGCTTTCATTCGATCGTGCACATTTTCGTAATTCTTGAAAAGTAAGCATGATTCCCGGAAGACGCGGTGCGGTGTCACATCAGAACGTCGGAAAAGGAAGAGGTGCTCACTTCTTGCCTACTTCTGTTACAATTAATTTTTATTTACTTTTACCCTGATTATGAAACACTTAATGCGACAAAATCACTCGACCGATTAAACATGCTTCAGTTTATCTTTACCGGTTACAAAATTGATAATATTAGTTCATTTAATTAAACAGAATTATTTTCCCTCATTATTTTTTTCATACGATTAGGTACTGGATATAATTTTTTTCAAACCACGTCGATGATGTAATAAGGTGTCATTTCTTTTTATTAATTATTTGAAATCTTTTAATATAAAACGATATGGACCGAAGGTTTGATTTAAAGACAATAATAATGTTCTGAAGCGTAATATAATAGTGAAGACTAAAACTGTGAATATCTTCTGAGCAATAAGCATTTAGCAGTTTCCGTCGCCTGCACCAGAACGCATCAGGATGGTCATTATAGTCCTTATCGAGGACGTAAAAATTCTAAAGAAATTTCTGGATCCATGGAAAAGCTACCTAAACCTGAAAAAATAAAGCCGGGTGGTGGGTAGGATACTTCTTGACGGTGAGACATGGATACTTGATTATAATTCGCAGGAATTACTTTTAATAGTTCATGTATTTATCAATGGGTATAATAAACCTCGCAATTGCAGAAATCCTGAATTAACTTGATTATTATACGATTTAACAGTATTTTTTGTCCAGAGTCTATCCAAGGAAGCTGTGCAATATCTGTGTTGCCCGTTTCTAGGTCACTTGTGTGCAACATAATTATTCTATTATCGAATAGAGAGTAATAATTATTTAGTCTTATTATTTCATGAGAATGGTAGCCTATTCTGTATCCTTGTTTGTGCGATAGGTGTGGATACGACTTTTGATATCGTTAAAAATAAAAGCCTCTAATTATAACACATCTAATTATGAATGAATGAATAACCTTTTGAGTTATTTTTTAATAACTGTTATAAAGTTTTCCTACAATTATAGCTTGACTGACATTCTCTACTTCTCTCTGAATCATAACGGTGTAGGGGGGCGTGAGAGAAAAATTTTACTAAATAGTCCAAATGTACCGGGTGGTCCATCACTTATGTCCACCCCCGAAATAGAGGTTAATTTTAAAGATAAAAAATTGAAACTTTGAGGATTTGTGTAATTAATATATGACCACATAATGGCATAATCAGATTAATTATTTTTTTTTTAGTTGAGCCATCAGCGATAAAAAACTGTAATTTGGTGTTAATGTGACCAAAATAAATTCGATTTTTCTTTAATACACCGATAGAAATCGATTAATAAACTCAAAATCCATGAAAATAAATATCAAAAACCTAATTACACCCCTTTAATTAAATAAAATACTTAAAATATGAAAATGACAGCTGGATTGATTGATTTATGGAAGCAATAAAACTACCAGGCTTTTGAAGGGCTGGTATAGCACAAATGTTAAGTTAACATCCTAAGTAAACATTCATAAAAGAAGCCCCATTCGAGTTCAATGGCACATTCTTCTGACTACTTTGAAGATTATTTATGGTAGGTACCTACCCTATTAGATTTGTCAGTTTTATTGCTATACCATATATCAATCATTTCACCTGTCATTTCCATATTTTAAGTATTTTATTTAATTAAAGGCTTGTAATTAGGTTTTTGATATTTATTTTCATGGATTTTGAGTTTATTAATCGATTTCTATCGGTGTATTAAAGAAAAATCGAATTTATTTTGGTCACATTAACACCAAATTACAGTTTTTTATCGCTGATGGCTCAACTAAAAAAAAAATAATTAATCTGATTATGCCATTATATGTTCCTATATTAATTACATACACAAATCCTCAAAGTTTCAATTTTTTATCTTTAAAATTAACCTCTATTTCGGGGGTGGACATAAGTGATGGACCACCCGGTATATGGGCCGAGAGAAAAAGGAGATAACGGTAACAAATTTTGAAAACTCTTTCCCCACTTTATCCCCAATTTTAACGGGCAGTCTACTTCTTTTAAGCGCCGAAGTGATATAGAAAAAATGTAAGTTACGAAAAAAAACAAAAAATGATGACAAATTTTAGGGAATCTCCTGAAATTAAGCCCCGCCGGCAGACCAAGGTCTCGGAGGAGACCTTGTTAATTCTATAATTTTAATAAGTTTTTTTTATTGGTAGTTTAGAAAGTAAACAAACCTGTTGATCGACGGCAATCAACAGGAAACAAAATTATATGATCCTGATCCTGCATGAATAATTTTTTATTTTATTTTCTCACGTTTTATTGACGGTTTAGAATAAATGAATGATCAAATACATACCTTGTACCAGCAGCAAACCTGCAGGATTTCAAATCCGGATCTCTGGAGCCTGAAAAAAAATAAATAATTGCAATAATTTTCCAAGACACTTTCAATTTTAAAATTGAGCAAAAAAATCCTTGTTTTAATGTGTCGAGACGCTTAAAGTTCATTGTTCATTATAGGTCGAATATTTGTGAAGGATAACAGCTTTATTTATTATTATTATAAAGGACTTTCTTTTCGAACCGAGCGAGATCAATCGAGAATGTAACAGCTGTATCAACATCAGCTCACACCGCCTTAATTCGCCTTGAAATACGATCTGATCTGTAGGTAATTACCTGCGCCTAGCAATGCTTCCTGATCTAAACTAGTTTATCGTAAGCGTAATTTACCTCGCTAAATATCGCACCTCTCTTATTACGTCGTATATCTGTGTGTGTGTGTGGATTTTTTTATTATAATATGTACCTATTTATAAAAAATCGGGTCACTTGATGGACACACATATGACAATGTAGGCGCTTCTCTATGCCTGCTTATTGCGATGATTCATCAGTAGAAAAACTCGCTGCTGTAAGGGTATGAAAGTGAAATCCTCAAATTAAGGCTAACTGTGATAATGAGCGAAAGATTCTGCATTCATCAATTATGATATGTTACAGTACCTAATGACTTCTTGTGCTTTTAATAATATTATATAGAAAAACACCTGAAAATTAATCTTCTAAAACACAGAAACACATCAGTCAACAGTCAACGAACGCATTCATTAATTCGCTTTGACGATCCGCCTATATCACTCAATTAGATTGCATCTAATCCACATTTATATATCAGTAACTGAACTTTATTTTATTTTTCATGCATAAACACATGTAGCGAATAAAATAAAAATCGTGACGTGTGTAATGTAGAAATGAAAGTTTCTTATGGCTACTATAATGAAACTGCTTAAATATTCAGCATTTTACATGTGTGTTAGAAATTATATCTGAAAATGAAAGTACCTACCATACAAAGCGACCCGACCTAATAATCTCCTTTATAGCCTAACAGCGATCAAGCACAGATCGATGATATACTAATCGTTCAACAACTGGAGTAAATAATTGCACACTTTGTGTTGCAAGTGAGTAGTGAAGTCTGATTTTGTAGTGCAGTGAAAAACATCTTATCCAATACTATTCCCATCAGAACCAGACTTTACGACTTCTTGACACATATTTGTAGCTGCTAAAAAAAAATAACTGACTGCAGTAATTGTTACTATACCTATGTACCTAATAGAATTGATTGACTGAAGTACAATAAGTGGAAAAGAAAAATATTTATGCAATATACCCTCTAGAGTCTAGCATCAGTTTTTGAAAGAAGCTTCTCCCTATACCTACAGTTTTGTGGCAGTACATGGCGATCTTGGAAACGAGGTCGGTTAATAAATAGAAAAAAATTGCTGCATTCTCATTTTATTAGTATCCATTATTTCGGTGAAAATGGATCCAAGATAGTTTTGTCTACCGAATATCTTAGAATAAATTAAAAACTATACAAGGCAAACATTTTGACGTCATATGGGAGTCATTTAGGGGAAAAATGAAGAGAAAGGGGGAGAATAAAATTTTATTTTTTATTGCCCCAAAACCAAATTTTAAGTGTATCAAAAATGAAATTTTTTTTTTCTCCAATTTTTTTTCTCCAATTTAACCGACCCTGTATCTCTTACCGTTTCCAAGACCCCCATGTACTGCCACTTGAACTGGACACGCTGTATAGCACTATGAGCAATCCGCAATTCTGATCTTCACGACTTTCATTGTGTTTCGCTTGACGCATATTATAGCATATAGCGAGAAAAAGTGGTAATCTTCAGCTTGCAAGATCACGGTCGAATTAGCACCTTATAAATGATTAGGAGCAGCTTGGACATGAAGTGTTTAGACAAAGCCTGGAGCGGTTTAGAAACACCTATTGTCTTAATAGTTTAATTGAATGTGATGAGTCTTCTATGATAATAGATAACTAAGTAGTGTATTTATAGCATTGTAGAACTAGATCGTTGGAGCTTTAACCCATCAGGAACGTCCTGTTATGACAGCGAAAAAGTAAATAGGGTAAAATTTAAGTACATAGCGAAACCAGAAAAATTGTTCCAGGCAACACGCATCAGGTGGACCCCAAATGACACCCTATCCTGTTTTTTTTTTTAACACTTTTAGCACTTTTCAACAGGTGTTGCTGTTTTGTTTTGTATAATTAAAACCGATAAATCAAGCAAGAAGAGAAACCTGTTTTAAATTATAAAATTATCTCGGCTTTGATTGTCTTCTCCAGAAATCTGTATATATTTTTTTGAGCAGTGATAGCGAAGTAATGACGGGTCGCTTGCTGTTATCGATATTCTTTCTTCCCTCATTTGGACTAGGTCGTATCATTGTGGATGTCTAAAGTTAGCAAAAAGTATTTTTGTATGATCATTTGAATATGGTAATCTTGGTATGCATTATCCTGTTTAGTCACATAGTTTTCAAATCAGTTTTCTCGTATTTTTTGGAATTTGACAATTTTGTCATGTTGTGAGCTTAGTATTTGGGATACATTGACCCTACCTGTCAAACGGTGTTCTTTTCTCTATACGAAGTGTTGCGTGCAGGGATTAAAGTATTAATTGCAAAAAATATTATCACACTTATGATGTCATTAGTACACCAAATTGCATCATTTGTAGCAGTACAATCAATCCCAAGACTCGACTTGCCAAAGAACAAGACTGAATTGGGTCCATGCATTTGACTATCTTCTAGAAGCTTCGACAATTAAAAAATCCCAGCTTAGTGAAAATGTAATAAATTAGTAACATTTATTTTATCTTCTAGTGCTTTATTATTCTTCTTATTTATTCTTTATTCTTATTTATTATTCTTCCACCTTTACAATGTAAAGGAATGAGCACAATGATATTCAGCGTGCTAAAAAATTTGTAGTTTTTTTGTGATTGAATTCAAGTAAATTCCAGAAGTCGCGAAGGAAATGTTTCGTAACGACTGTTGATTAATCGTTTTGTTAAATCACCTTAAATATTCAAAATACTTGGGCATGTCAATGTTTCTATTAGCACTGAAATCGTTAAAATCAGTGATTGTTGCAAGATAAAATAAACCGAGTTATGCGGTTAATGATTTTTTGACTGTCCGTGTAATAAGAAACAAAAACGTTTCGTAATCATGCATCCTTCAACAACATAAAAAAATCTTATTTGGCGTTTCATAAACAAATTACCAACAATGCAGTGAAAGAAAATGCAAATATATTCACTCGTTTAATACCTATTATTAAGCCATTAGCTTTCGTATTTTATATTTTAATGGGACCGCCTTAATGGTTGTATTGACTTTTAAAAGATGTCTTCAATGTTCTTCCTAATAAACTTTTAAACAAAAAAAAATTAATTTGGATTTTTCCTTAAATTAATAAATCTGCGAAACTTTTACTATACAACAAACACTGACTCACTATTTGATTAACACTTTCACTTGCTACTGGTACTTTGACCGTAAGCCTTCTCTTAGTTTCTAAAAAAGTTTTCTTAAAAACTAAAAATCTATTTAGTTTCTTTGGCCCCTCATTGTATTATGTATTACAGTGTGGTGATAAAGTTCATTCTTTTTCAAAATCCTGTAACAGATCGATTTTATTTGTAAAAAAAGGAATTTATCAAAATAATTTTTTTTATCAAATCACATTTTTGAGCTGTGACGTCATCATATATTTTTTTTGTCAAGAATAGATTCTTCTTCGTGAATATAATGATACCGCATATTACTATTCGCTGAGAAGATACAGGGTGTTTTGTTAGAAAAACCTAAGTTAAATGAGTTTAACAAGAAAAATAAGTTTAGAAACGAATAAAATGACAGTTTATTGAAAAGTGAATATTGAAAAAAATATATTTTGTTTTTCCTTTGCAAGATCAACCGAAAGTTTATAACTTGTATTTAATAACATGCAATTCAAGGGTATAACTATGTTGAAAGTGTAAGCAACAAGGTTCCTTATAAAGAATGAGAACTGAGGCCAAAATTTGACATTTTGAGTCGTTATTAATATAGACCATTGTCCATGTTGTTGGTTGATAAACAAATTCAGTAGCATTGTTCTTGTGCGTCGTGCTGTATGTACTTTTCTCCCGTTACTTTATTTAATCTCGCCCAAGTGAAAATAACAGCAATTATCTCTTAAAAACAGAATGGCAAAGAGTTAATGAATTATTTTGGAGATTTCTATCAACTAACCTTGAAGAACAATGCTTTATCGTCGACGTGAATCTTTATTATAATCGTTCATAATTAAAGAAAATATTTAATTATTTTCCAGTCTAGGTAAATGTTTTTTCTCGCTTAGTCCTAAATATCGACTAGCACTATAGGCGTCGGTGCAAATTCGTGCTACTTTTCGAATTTAATTGAAGTGATTTATCTTTACTCAATAAGCAATTGATGTTTTAGTGAAATCGTTCGGCGAACCAACGACTGATTTAACAACAATTAACCTTATTCGACATAACTAATTGAAGTCGATCGCACTTTTCAATTCCACGTCTCAAGCAACGCCTAGACCAGTTTCCTTA
This sequence comes from Malachius bipustulatus, assembly GCA_910589415.1. NCBI lineage: Eukaryota > Metazoa > Arthropoda > Insecta > Coleoptera > Melyridae > Malachius > Malachius bipustulatus. Next base: position 29,631,867 of record OU342639.1, on the reverse strand, counting down.
TCTCTTATAGAAGTGTTTATTAAATATTGAGGAAACATTTTCGAGGACCCCTCCATAAGAAATCCTCTCCTCACCAACAGTTCTTGTATTCAGATTTCAGATGAAGCGAGCAGGTCATTCTCAAACTGTGGAACTGCAAATGGTTTGACATAATAAGAGTTTTGCTTTTCAAAGTTGTCGAGGGTTCCGCTATTAACTCCATCAAACAACACATAATGAGGTTTATTATTCTAATGCCACGAAAGTGTTTGATTTTACGTCAAGCAAGCAACTGCTTGAGCTAGAAGTGTTTGCATGTAATAAGCTATATTAGATGTGGTTACGTGAAATATCAGGAATAATGATACAGTTTTGGTTGAAATAGAAAGTAAATCGTGTACTGAAACAGTAATGAATGTGTCTTGACATACCATTCCAGTATAATACGCACGTTATAAATATATTATCATGGTGATAGATAAACCGTCGGCTATAAGTAGGTGCATATTTTGCAAACTTTTCAAGTTTTTCGTTTATTTGACGTATCGAATTTACTTCAAATGATCAGAATTGTTTGGTTTGGTGGGTCATATTCCTGGTGAAATTGCAGGTTATATGACCTTTAATGCTACGTAAAACTTTATGCAAACTGTGCAATAAAATTAATAAAAAAGTAGTGTAACGTATACAACAATTGCGCATATTCGTGTTGAATAAACCTTGATATCTTACTCACTTGGAACAGTTTCAATAATTAGAATTGAAAACGAAGCTTGTTTATGGAGTGCATCGATGTTGGTGGTTTCACTAAAGACTGATAGCACTCATTATAATACACCCATTACATAATGTGTATGCATTATAATTAAGCTTAAACGTCTAAAGATGTGAAATCTATTAACGCGATCAATAATTGTAATGACAAGGATAACGAACCTCGTTTGGTTGATAACGAGGAACCTTCCGGATTTTTTTTTTCTTTACATAATCAAACAAAAAATGTAACCTGATTTGTTTCTCTAAAATTCAGAGATCAATGATAATTAATAAATCAATTAATTTAGATCAATAATCTGGATTGCATTTTGTTGATCATATTATTATAGCGACACTAGTAAAAAAGTCGTTTTTACCAAACTTTTACAGCAAACTTCAGGACGCTACCAAAATAGAGATCTGTGATAATGGTAATATTAGGTACAGATTAGTCATTTCATTATTTCCTCAACTCAGGGAACTAAAGCTAGGTCTCTTTGAGGAGAGATGGAATTATTCACGTGTACAAAACAACAATTTCGGAGTTAAACGCAAAAATAAGAAAAACATCATCTCTCAAGGGATTCTTATGATTTAAGCAACGATATTATGTTCAACGCGACGATTACATTAGTTGGGATTTTTTATGACCACGCATGACGTTTGCGTTCGTCGGAATTCGTGACCATCACTTTCGCATCCTCTGGTACTAGTATGTTTTACAGTTATTAGAATATGTACGAGTGATGGATGGTCGTTCTGATGGCTTTGATAACGATTACTTCTTCCACATAGTAGACGTTGCGTGCGTGATACCTACACACAAAACAGACCAGTCAGACTTTTTAGTATTCATGAAGTAATGCAAAAGTGAAATTGTAATGAAGATTAGAAAGTGTTCGTATTACGAATTTTATAACAATAAATGCAATCAGTTCATCGTCAAACTTTCAAGGACGGATTATGTCAGCGTATCGCCACCCTAATTAAATGTTCATTAATTAAAGAACTTGACCTATGTCCCAACTCCGATTGTCCCTTACACCGACATAGATTGGTCTGAACGAAAGGCGTATACCTATACACATACGTACACACATCCATGTATAATCAATTATACAAATTCTGTATTATGTACAAAACACAATGAAGCTGCTTAATATGCGAGTGATTACCAGATTTTGTTGGGTGTTAGATAATAATCAAAGGTATACAGACGTGAGAAATTTCTGACGATTATTAAATAAATATGTGATTATGCAATGTTCCTCTGTTAGAAAACAATGCAAATTTATTTATCTGTGTCATAAACTAAATATGAACGTTGATTGTGAATTTTTCGTCGTTTATCATCCAGCGACTCTTCTTTAGATTCTTGTGCGAACTGCTTTTCCAGAAACAGCCTTAATATGGCCAGGGACATTTACATATTATCTTCTCATGCTGATATATTCATATTGTCATTGTCATGTCATGGAAGCATCGATTGGCTCATCAATCATTTCCGCATAAATTTTATATCGAGTAAAGTAAATTACACACAAATCTTTACTTGTCAAGGTCATCGGCGTGATAATTACACTAAACCATTTACTGTCATCTTTGTTTTTTGTTATTATTATGAATCCCTATGCAGCCATTCAGGTTAATTCTATTCTTTCGTCTTAATACAATCCTTGGATAATAAATTTTTTAGGGCTGATTTTCCCAAGGCTGCAGCATGACAAGCTCAATTAAGTGATGGCCACCTAAATGGGCATGCAATAGTTAATATCTTCTAATCTTACAAGCTAAAAAAATCAATAGGGAAAATCACTTCACTCGGTGTCAATTTTCAACCAGTTCAAGCCAGTGCTTAAGGACGTTTGGGTGGTCATTTATGAAGCCAACACGTTCCTAGCTCACATGATCACGTGGTCCTTATTCTTCCGAGACCGTCGAAGCCGAACAGACTGTCAGCCCAAAAGTGGCGTCACACTTTTCTAGGAAACACTCTTGAGGCGCCATTTTTCGTCGTAGAAAGTTGAAATTTGGCTCGATTGAAGATACGCAAGGGCTCCGTTGCCTTTTCGGGAAGATACTAGGAAACACTCTAAGTGTCTGAAAGTTGCACCGATCGAGTTGAAGTTTGGCAGGGACGACCCTTGGGTTCCCCTAATACGACCTATTGAAAAAGGGCAGGATCCGAGAATTTTAAGGCCCGCGTTCAGGATCGTGCTTTTTTTTGCAACTTCCCACTTCTAGGATTTTTATTTGGGTATAATGGTACATCGCGGAGAGATTCTTGTTTGCACAGTTAGTTAGGGAAAGTATCGACGTACAAACTTAGTTTTTCGAAACAAGAATTCAGTGATGTCAAAAAAAAAAAATTTTGGCGCCCACCTATCAATTTTCGCCACTCACCAATAATTTTTTTGGAGGATTTCGATTTTTTTCGATTTTTTCTTGACTTCTCGAAAGAATTACATAACAGTACGATAGAGACCTTCATTAGTTACAAAGAAGGTAGATATAGTTTTTTACCCTAAACGCTGGCAAAACTGACTTAATAAAAAAAACTTCGACAGATCATCGAGACTTTTCTTACGTTTTTCCCGCGTCCTCCACTCGTATCTTCCTGTATTTTCAATCCTCGCTGCTTGAAAATTTTGTAACTCCGCGTATGTACCTGAAAAAAATCTAAATCGGCATTTTGTTGATTCCACAGACCGCGTTGACATATTTGACAGCTGTCAGATTGAACATTTAACAGCTGTCAAAAAAATCCGTGCTTATCGCGATAACTCTCTTTCACGATTAACTTGAACTGCCAAACTAACGCGTGACTCACTTTTACGCGAATCTAACTTTTACGTTTACTCGCGGTCTCGGAAGTTCCTATATTGGTCCTTCAGGAGCAATATAGAAAATAAGGGGGGAATCTACTGATCACAGGGCCGTGTAGCGACATAGAAAAATGTTAACACGAAAAAAACATGAAAAATTTTAACTTTGACGGCAGAGCTGTCCAGTATTTAAATAAACGTAATTGGAAAAGTATTTAAAATACTTTCGGTATTTGAAATACTTTATTTCAAATCCTTTCGATTATCGGTATCTGGTATATGGTATTTGAAATCTTTTGGTTGAGTATTTAGATTTTGTATTTGATTTTCAGAAATGAAGGTATTTCAATTACTTTGCTTGGTATTTCCGATACTCTCCGGTATTTCTAATACTCTCTTTGGTAATTCAAATACTCTCCGGTATTTCAAATACCCCCCGTAATTGTTTATAAGCTTTGAGAAAGGTCTGTGAAATTATTTTTTTATTTGTTGAACTCTCGCATGTGGTATTCGATTGATTTTTTTTTCATTGACTGAGGATGAACTGAACTGTTTCTCATTCATTTTCACAGTAACCATTTATTATTTTCTTGCAAATTGATGACAGAAGTCAAATTAAAAAATAATATTGCTATTCAGTAAAAACAAATGACCTACCTCAAATTATTCTCGCGGCAATAATGTAAGTAGAAGATTTCCACTATAATAATGTTTTGATTGGCTGCAACCTGCAACGCTGCAAGCTGTAACTCGTCAAAATGATTGAAATTAAATTTTCCTATTGGTTTATAGAAGCGTAATAAAATCACTTATATTGCATTTTTATCTAAAATCAAAGAGGGAGATAATATTTTTACATTTATAATGTCTCAAATTCAAGTAAACAGTCCGTACAAAAGATTTTAAATAACTTAAAATTATGTTTTGAGTATTTGAAGTACAATTTGCGGTATTTCAAATACTTATAAATGATTTTAAATACTTTTAAAGGATTTCAAATACTTTTAAAGGATTTCAAATACTTTTAAAGGATTTCAAATACTTTTAAAGGATTTCAAATACTTTTAAAGGATTTCAAATACTTTTAAAGGATTTCAAATACTTTTAAAGGATCTCAAATACTTTTAAAGGATTTCAAATACCTTTGAAGGATTTTAAAATATTTGAAATAGGTACTTTATTTGCTATAAATTTCAATTACATACTTCTCTTGAGTATTTCAAATTGCAAATACCTTATACGGTATTTGGTATTTGAAATACTTTCAACGCGTATTTGTAGCAGATCTGTTTGACGGGGGAATCTACTGAAACTCCGAGCCGAAGGCCCCGGAGTATAGAGGGCCGAAGGCTGGACACCGCCAAGCCTTTCAAGACCTACTTCAAGTAAATGTTTTTTTGACCCAAGTAGATGCCTTTTCAAAGATATATTTTTTCATGATCTCAAATAAATTTCGTCTTCAGTCGAATAAATTAGAAAAAAGTTTCAAAGGAATTAAACCATCCGCTAATAAGGATTTAGTTCAATTGACAATAATAGCAACAATATAACGATTAATGTATCAGTTTATATTTTCAGTAGAATGGGAACATGTTTTTGTCGGTTAATACATGTGTAATTATTTTCAAAATATTGCAGCATCAATAAAAGTAACCCATTCCCGTATAATTCTTTAATAATTGAACACTAATAGGTACAGACCGAGTACAAGGTGGTGACAAGAAGATTAAATGTGCTATTCTGTGCTATTCTGTCATGTATTTCATACATCATACACGTAGTGGCAAAAGAATGTCATCTCTCTTACTTACTTTAATCTCTTCATCTTGCTCGAAGCGTCATGATCTACAATGTCAGTGACTTGATTACCTCGATCATCTTGAACGGGAACATTAAATAAACGGTCATCATTATAATAACCTTAATGATTGAAGAAATCAAAATAAATGATGCGTCTTTCATCGTGGCCAGGATTAACATATGGATAACTTGCGCACCTATCATCATTATACCTACGTGTATGTATTACGGTTGTGTTTCCCAAATATAAGTTATTACAGCTGATATAACAATGAACGGCCAATCAAGTTTACAGTCGAACTTTACGCTCAAGTGACTTTGACTTTCTCCACGGCAAAAGTGACAGTAATAACATCCCAAAGTAAATTATATTATAGCAATTTGAAGCAAACCGTATTTAGTTCTCTATGTTAATATGTTTAAATATGCAACGGAGCAAACCGCTATTACCCAGCCAAGTGAGGCACTGTTACGAATACGAATTCTTCAAGTGACATGCTTGGACCTATGATGTTTATAAATATTACTGTTAAGTTATCTCGCAATGAAATATGCCCTTTTATTATCTTTCTCTGAATATAATTCAAATTTCGCATTTTCTGCGTTTCATGCAGAAGAAACACGATGACCGTTGAACTATCTCGACATTTAAACCCTCTCCCGTACAATGACAATTTTTTTAAAAACAGCCTTATGCAATCGTATCGTGATCCCAATTTACTCGTGGCTTAGACATATTACAATGTAATTTAACCCAAGTGGGTGAGAAGTGAATGTCCAGTGCAGTTAGGAGTGGCTTCTAAGACGGAAAATGCAGTAGATAGATTATTTAGAAATGGTTGAGCCGTGTAATAAGCTGTAAAATCAGATGTCGCGAGTCTGGTGTTACCATTTATATTGGTAATAATATTTTAATAAGCTATTATATTATATAATGCACGCCTACATCATTATTGAACGCCCCAGTTTCATCATGATCATGTCAAAGTAGTCTAACAATATATCGGTGACGATGATTTGTTCTTAGACACCTTATCGATAGTAAATCAAGCCTATAGATTATGAAATTAGTTGCTTTTCAAAATACAAAAATCCTAGAAATCGAATAGAGCTAGAGCTACCGGAGAAGACGTTTCTCACAGCTAAAAAAACATAAAATCACAAATCACGTAACATGTAGACCCTCCGTCTGACTTCAACGCCAATCAAAGGAGAACACTATACTTCTACTTCTAAATGTGAATTGTAAATTATTGTCCTGATACCTATTTATATTTACCTGAAATTGCAATAGAAAAAAAAATCCGCTTTATACGCTTTATGAAAAAATCAAGTCCTTGATATAACTGGCTTATTATTGTAAATAACATAATGATCGATCTTTTTATTATACGTAATGAGCTGACAACATCTTCCTGTCCCTAAATCATTTCGACATTCACATGAAAATGTCAGCGATTCGAAACATCCTTGGTTCAATTTCAAAGAACTGACTGTGTTAAGATTTTGCCATTCAGAAGATTCAGGTGTTCGTGAATCATGAAGAGAATACTTCTTTATCCCATGCACATAAAAATTTTTATATCGGTTGTGAGAAATCGATTTGTAATTTTCATTCGCAGCATGTTCGGCCATTAGTCAAACAACAATAATTTAAGAATTAAAGTTACGTAAACTAAAATTAGAGCAACTTAACCTAGATATTTTATAAATTAATAGCAGACAGTGTTAAATAATGGCATCCTTCATAATTACTAAAACAATGCAAATTGATAGAACAAATGCCTTTCGGAATGAATTATCTGACATAATGTAATAAAGAACTTCTTATTTAATAGTACGAAAAGCTGTACCGGGGAAGGGTCATAAGAGTAATAATTGCAGATTCGTGATTTAGCTTGCAAAAGCGATTTCAAAGATTCATTGCAGACAATGCCGCAATTAGCCATAATAGACTTAGAAAAGTGTTTAATAATAATAAAGCAAATAATTATGAAATTTTTCATCTAGACAAATTGGTATGCTGGAAAATAATTTCCATGTACGATTGACTGTGCCGCATAAATTATGGAACATTTCAAAACAAATCAAATCTACAATAACTCTTACCACTTCATGACAGCAACACGAAGGTTGGTGGTACCATCGTGTGTAGTGTGTACCCATATTGTCTCAAAAATGCCAATTAATCGATGAATTTGTAATACAAACATAGAGATGATGACAATATATGTAAGTATATGGATATTAGTTGTATTCATTGGCAACGCCAATCGCAACTTGACCTTTTCGTTGGCCAATTGGTAAAGCAGTCTTGCCGGTCGACCCTCATGACCTGCTGATTACCTAACCGAGAGTTATTTAAAGATCGTCGCTCAGCTGATCGATACGACTAGTTTACGGTTGGACCAGAATCCGCCATTCAGCCTGAGGAGATCACAAACCAAAAGTAGACATTTACATTACGGGTTACAAATGCTGCCACAGAAATAACCGATTATGTGGGCTTCTACGACCTACTGCTTCACTGACATTTCTATAGCTTATGAAGCAACTGCACGAGTAAAATTATTTGAGCCTAAAAATCAACTGAACCTTCTTATTTAGGAACTGAGAGTATTTCCCTTATAAAAAAAGTGGCACAACCTTATTGAAGACTCAGCAACAAGTGTTGTTAAAAGGATTTTCTAAAAAGATTCCTCAGGATTTTCTAGCTTATTAGCATCTCTGGTGTGTTACAAAACTTTTCAATTAGTTCTTTAATTTTAACCAAAGACTGGTAAAACAATCGCCATAATCACGGACGCGGTTATTAAGTGATGCTAAATTTACAATTAAAATAGGTAATCAAGTATTTATGAGCTTAACTTTGACATATAAACTTCACCTAAACATAAATACCTGTATAAGGTTCTTGATAATAATTTATTTTCACCGTTCTCACGATTATCATATTAGACATTACGCAGGGTAATAATCGACATTTTGAAACGAAACGAGGATGGTAATATTAGATAACAAGAAGTGCAAGTACTTTCACGACGCATAGAAGTTGAAAGTACCTACAGAGGTTTGGGTAAATACGGCAGCGTGCCGACGTGATGGGCAAATATTTAGCCATGAAGATCTGGCTAAACCATCTAGCTACCGGCTATAGTGTAAATAGTGTTAACCTTGGCGGTTGTATGTCAGGCCAGGCATAAGCGTGGGTATGAGCATGAGTATGTGACGACAAATAATGCTGTACACAATCGTGGTAGGATGCACACATTCATGTCATTACGGTAGACATAACCGGAGACAATTAGAATGCCATAACTGTAAGCGATTTGCGAGGACCTCGTAAGCTACGAATGGTCACTATATGCTTTCGTCATGATATACATTTCTTTGAAGAAAAATTATTGAGACAGTTGCCATTAGTCAACCGTTTCAGTCATTTACCAGTTACCACACATCCATTTTGCTACACATATTGCAAATTCTTGGAACTTTTCCTTTAAATACATTTACCCCGTTATATGTATCCATAAAATACCTACCCTGCCTAATTCGTTATGAAATTTATTTATTTTCCGAGTCACGATTTTTATTAAAAAAAGGAGCATGTGAATTATCTTCACGTAATGAACTTCCGTAATGACTGGGTCGTCAGAATTAACTATTTATTTAATAACTTTAGATTGTTTTTTGCGGCTAAAATTATTATTCTTGTGGTTGGAATGTTATTTTATTTGTTATGAAATGTATTTTGCCTTCGTCAAATAAACAATTCCTTTTCTTTTGAAAATAAAATTAAATATGATTTTTTATTTATTTTCTTTTAACACCAAATGATATGAAAAACCAATATGGCGGTCATAAGAAAAATAAAAGTTGGCTATGAATATTCTGGGATCTAGTTGGTTTTTTTTCGGAATCTTTAACGGTTTAGGATCTCTTTACCCTTCCTTTAATTAGTAATAACCCGGTATGTCACATTGAATAATCGATCATTTAAAAATCAGCTTTCAATTTTGACATCTTCTATAACCGAATCGTCCAACCCTAACCTTTGCAGATATGGAGCTTATGAAGCTCGACTCATATCATATAATCATCACAAAACAATCGACATCGGGGAATGCCACAATTCGTTTCATAGTTACATAACGCAAGAATCTTGTCATCATTAATTCAGGGAGGCGTGGTGTTGGTGTTACTGTTACATAAAGTGCACCATGCACGATATTGTTGTACGATATTGTCCAACAATGTGGGCGAACTTGATCACATTTTACCTCTCGATAACTTTTAGCTTCTTATACTAACGATTGCCAAATGCATTTCTACAATACAAAACTCCTGAAGTGACTAAAATTAAAAATTACTTCAGTGATTGATATAACAACTTAAAAATTAGGAACTAAACTGCATGATAAAATACCATTTCCCTTGGAGCACTCCGAGGTCCGATTACAGGTTTGTCGTACACAGGTGAAACTTACGTCGATATCGTGGCTATGTTTTTCCCTTTGAGTACCACCAAGATCATGGGATAACAGATTCTGATGGATAAAACATGACACCAATTATTGTACACCGCTAGGTGGCACAACGACTCTTGTAATCTACCTCGGGTACTATAACAAAATTTGAGTCCGGGATCGAAAGGCCAACGAGTTTTTGGTTTCATTCGAGAATCTACGTTTTGGGTTAACTATACATTTAACTGCGCGGCCATCGTGTTTCTTCCCAACGACAGTGAAGAATTTTCTTAAATCTCGAGCTAATATTAAAACGAATAGTCGTTTAAACAAGAGTGTTTCCGGCGAATTCAACCTTTAATTACCTTAGACTTTCCAGTAGCGACCAATCTCTATTCCAAATACTGCGTAACGGGTTTAATTTCAAAAAACGCTCTTAATATCAAGTGAAAATCGCCGTTTTCAACAGTACCATTTTCCAGCATCTTTTCACTTCCTAGCACATAAAATCGAAACAACTGTTTGCTATTACAACTCCAGGTTCCTTCATTTGGCCAACTTCATTGAGAAAGGTATCTAAAAAATTGAACTCCAGCATCTCCCAACTGTAAGTAAGTTTGTTTTGATTCCCCAAAAGCTTTTGTAGTAGAAAAAGCGAAATCAACATCTTAGGAGACATTTATGAGTCTCGAACTGTCTGCAATTAAAGAAAATTAACGGGAGTGTTTCGTAATTGATGTTTTATAAATATGTAAAATGTCTTGAATTATTTTTATTAAAACTCTGAAAAGCAGAGGTTTAATCGACTTAAACTAAAGCCCATTAAAATATCTGTCAATGTACCCATCAGAATATTTTAAAAGATTATATTTCATTTAGCCGTTATTGGTTTGTAACTGAAGTCATGTAAATAAAGAAATTTGTTAAGTTTGGATTCAATGTTTTAAATAATAGGGACAACTCTTATTAGAAATTTTTGCAGGCAAAAAGAAACAAGTTAAGAAAGCCTAAGGTGATTTTAGCTGCTTTTTAGATCTTATTGGGCTATTACTTTCGTAAACGAACAATTCCAAATTAAAAAGTCAACTGGCATCCCAAAACTTTCATTTTCCTCCTTTTTAAAGTGTAAAAGAGAAATTACCTACCTATACAAAATTTGCTACTTTTATTTTGTTTTTCTCTTGACCCGTACACCTAAGCCCGCTAGTCAATATTCTTCTCTCACGCCCCCTAACAAACCTTCCAAATTTCAAGGTAAAGTGATTAACCATAAATTGAAGCACAATGGAGATACTGTTAAGGCTGTTCAGCTTCAATTGTCTTTGGATTTTGCATTACCTTCTCTCCATTACTGGGTTGTTCCTTGTTTGAGAAAATTATTTCTAACAATCTTCTCTCGTTCTCGAATGGTGTGCCAATTAGACGTCTTTTTATATTTTTGATACAATTTTATTCGCTCAGCTTTAAATCATATTGATAAAGTAAAACTTTCATAACAAAAGCTATAAGCAGTTTTTTGCAATGAGATGGACTTTTGGGTTTATTTTTTTTTAAGAAAATAAATCTATTTTAATTCTGAATAATAATAAATCGTGACATTTACATGAAACTTCAGATAGTTTATTTATTTAGATTTCCTCTCTCTAGTAAACAAATTAAGAATTTGTCGTCGTCATTGAATTTATTCATGATAGGTAGTTTCATTATAACTATGAATTGCAATAGATCGAATATTTTCTGAGTTGTGCAAGACATTTAATTTAAGTGCAAACGCATCTGCCTAATTATTCCGCAAAGCTACGTTTCATTGTTCATTAAAAGGTCTTGTAGATGATTCGGCGTATCGTATACCGAGAACCTTTTCGAGCAAATGATCAAATCGTCAGTTGGTATTTTGTTACAATACCTATACGTTAGTCAAGCTCCGTTAATAATTTCCACATAATCATAATGATGTAAATTCCGCTTTTTATAATATAATTATTATTTATTATGAAATCAAGAATATTGCCGTTATTTTGAAAAACAGCATTCACTTCCTTTTGCAAATTAGATTAATGGAAATTTACAGAATACATGGAAACGAACGATTTTCCGAAAAATCTAATTTATTTTTAAAATTAATGAATTATTTCCGAAAATACCTTTTAGAAACTTTTTTCGTAAGCTTTACAATGGTGGTGATGCGTTTTTTACCCCATTGGAGGAAGCAGGGTGCATGAATGGTACTTTTTGATTTCCAAAATCTATTTTATTTTTTCTAGTCGTTTCGGAAATATAGTAAATTTGTTACCCCATTTTTAAGGGGTAAACCTCTCAGGAGAGGCTTGAAAACTTATTTTTTAATTAAATCGCCCCTCCCCTCCGTAAAATTTATGAAATAATATGCACTGATTAGTTTATTTTTAGTTAAATTTGGGTGCCCATCAACTTTGATGAATTAAATTGTAATTTTTATAACACCAACCTTCGTAAGTTGAGAAGACCCTGAGCATTGCGGTGGAAGGGAAACTTAAATTCAGATAATATCAAATCCTCAGTGATGACATGGAACAAGAATTATTATTAAATGGTTCATAAAACTACTAAACTGAAGCCAGGTAGAAAACAATTCTCATTGTATGTAAACTAGCCTCTATAGTAATTCTGTAGGAATTAGTTAGATTTATTAAAAAAGCAATCATTTTTTTGTTTTAAAATCAATGCCAGTAAAAGTTCTTTTACAGTGATCTTATCTAGCTTGCGCCGGATCTTGAAAAGATTCGATTGTTTAGTTACTGATTCTAGAGAGGATGTCTTTTCGTCTTCCGTCTGTCCATCGCTTTAAGGATATCTTCATACATCTTCAATCGCTTATGCTAAAGCTATAAAAGCGAACGTTGTAAAAAAATCATTTTAGATAGTTACGGCCTTTGCCTCCGGAACAATCATAAGTCAACCGCAGAAATAAAAATCTTCTATAGGTACCTTCAATATAAGTTGCAATGCAAATATCTTTCGTAATGCTCAGATTCACAACACCTTTAGATAATAACACACCCAAATCTTAGTATACATGCACCAAGGACAATAAATCTTCTTCTTCCATTACCTTTCATATTCAGTTGCAAGACACAGAAGTTCTTCATCAGCAGTCATGTCGAAAGGTGGCATAATTGACACAGTAAAGAGTAAAGCCACTTTATCATGTTGATCTACACTAATAAAAATATGTGTAACCCTATATTTTAAAAATAACGACAACTCTTTTATGTCAACCGGAAGGTGCATTAAATTAAAATTCTTGTTTTGAATATGAATTTTGACGGCTCCTGAATAAACATCATTCGATTAACATATTTTATTGAATAACATATACATGATATTATCACATGTTATCTGACACATTTTTCAAATTTTGTAATTGCGCATATACCTACCTTAAGCAAGCATTCAGAACAGAAAGGTGAATATTTGAACTTTATATTCGTATTCCTCTCAATGACATTTATATTATGTACCATGTACCTTAAACTAAATGTTGCGGCATTCTTGTCACTTACTTCCCAATTCTGCAATAATTAAAATCAGTCTGGAGACATAACTTTTCGTACCGCCGCGCCGAATCATATTGCAATCAATTTGCAATCAATCATTTGGATTTCACTATATGGAAACCCGAGCGAGGTAGACTAATCAAGCCATAATATATTTTAATTTTAAATCCAATTAACACCATCTAACTTATCAGGCAGGCTCGAGCGGCGAGATATAATATACCTACATACATAGGTACATGTAGGTATATTATAATGATATTAATATGGGAATTGGTGATTGTTGCCTTTGTTGTGAACTAGTTTTATTGCGAGGTCAGAACGTGGTGCATGGTCGGGTGTGGCCCATGGACGACCTTCTGTTTGCTCTATGTTCTATCCCTGGTTTATTGCATTTAGTCTAAACTTATCGTATCCTTTTCGAAATTACACAATCTCTATAGGAAACAGGAAAACAACTACTATAAATTATCGACCGGCCACCTTCTTTTCACGTGGGTGCTCACTCGGCTTATATAGTTCATGGGCACCTACGTGATTGTTTGTTTTTATTTTTTTAAATTAAGATAATTTGTTCTGCACTTAGACACGGACATGCACAAAAAAAAACATTGTATCCTGTTGCATTAAAAATTAAAAGTCTTTGTGATAAATGAAAGCAAAACGGTCACCTCTTGTCGTTCACCGATTTGTCTTCTTCAGAGTCAGCCGAAGCCACCATTTGTATCATTCGCACCAACAAATGGTAACGCGTGATGGAGATTAACGTAACTAGTTGAGACTACACATGTCGACGGATTGAGCTTACAAGAAGATAATGAATAATTCTGCTTATTGAATTATTTACGAAACAAAGCAAAAGTAACATTTAAATCATTTTATTCACCGAATGTTGTTAAAAACCATAAGACAAGCGATTTTTAACTATTTGACTCGAACGAACCAAATGTTTTGGGATTGATTGTGGACAAAATTAATATCTGACCGAAGTGTCTTGTGACACGTTCGTCTTGCGACGGCTGGAAAAGTACTTCTTCCTGCTGATGTTGCAGGATATATTTTCTTCTCTCCTGTATGCCCTTTTCACACTCTCGATCGAGGTACAGGTGTTGCCGTTATCCAACCCAACGGACATCCGAAGTGTGCTTTGACAGTGGTTTACACAAAACAGGAAGGAAGATTGCGGGGAGGCAGGATTAAATGCGAGTAACAAATGGGACGCTACAAGCGATATGACGTCATTGAGTAGGAGTAGGATAAGTTCGAAAATTATTATGAAACATCAATTATTATTCGTTAAATAATAGAACAATATGCTTCGTTATCCCAATAGCTCCGCTTTAGGATTTACCATTTATATTTGCTGTTTGTGTAAGTTTAGGTCTTCGGCGATGATGCATTTGATACATAGCGTAAAATGTTAAAGATAGAAGATTGACTTTAAATTATTAAGAATTGATTTTGTAGCGATTTTGAATTCTAATATAGGTATTTGTCTACGGATAGAAAAATCGTGTTAATTAACGGTACGTGTATGTTGTAGACAATGAAATATGAATAACAATTATTATTTTAAGAAAGGTGGATAGAGAGGAATCTACCGAGATTGATTACATCGAGTTCAACTATTGTTGTTAAACAATATCACACTGGGCACGTCAGCATTTCGGATGGTTTTGATGAGTTTAAAGATCATCAGTCACAATAAGTCAAAAGGTAAATCTAAAAGTCATTAATTATCCTAGAAAATGATTCTCAGCATTGCTAGAAATCCATTGCGTAAGCTCAATAATTATTCTTGCGTTATTTCATTTCTTGTTCGTTAGAAAAGCTGGCAGCAAAGTCCGTTACAAACACGTTTTTATCCTTCTCGTTTCCTAAATAAAAAATTAGTATTTTTTTGTAATTAGATATTGATCTCTCCATCATATCCAAAAATACATTTTTTTGCAAAAATCATTAGATAAATTCCAATAGCCTCTCATCTATTAGTGTTTTTTCACATAAAAATTTAGTCGCTAATTAAATAAAGGTATTAATAATAACGAGATTCTATTCTAGCGATTATACACACATAGAATCGCAAGACATTATCATATTTTAAGCAATTGTTATTACGATATTTAATTATAAGAACTTGTATGTAAATAAATATTATAGATTTTTATAGTATAGTAATATTTGAAAGGAATTTTGTCACAATTCTGCGCGAACTATGTTGCAATTTCTTATTATTTTTGTTGGTACTGCATGGGTGCATTAAAGTTAGTGAAATTCTATTCCTGGAGGTGATATCGTTTAACAATTTATGGCAGATCTGAAACAGGTCAACCATTCGACATTAAAATTAAGATTAATTACTTATGTCGCTCTTATATTTAGGTATCGAAATCTAATACAAAATACAATCTAGCTGCTGCATGAATTACAAAACCCGATCACGTTATTCTTATTCTGGACAAGTTAAAAGTTAATAGCCAATATCTCTAATCGGATAATTACAATCTTGATTTACCTCAAGAAATATTATAATTTATAACACATTGTTCTAGTCGCACGTTTAAGTAAATTTTTAGACATGTTTTTTTCTTATTGGGCAATGCAAATATACAAATTGTGGTGGTATATTTCAAAGCTCTGGTTTTCCGCATCAGATCACTTCTGACATCAATGTAATAAATTTATAGACCACAAAAAAGTGAAAATATTATACAGTTGATTGTTGGTTAAAGAAGTAGAACAACTTATACCTGCCTGCATAAATAATGTGGTTCAAAGAAACTCATTGTCAAATACATTCAATTATGCTTGAATAAGCCCCGTTTTAATTTTATACAAATAATTAAAATACCATAGTCGTAGTTTTTACTGAAGGACGTTGATCCGTAGGTACTTTTTGATTTCGGTAGATTTATCTCTAATCTGAATAGACATCAGCCGCTGCATCATTGAACAAATCCGTATAATAATTATCATTAACTGAACATAGATTATTTGCGTGCTAAAAGTTCAAATACGAATATCAACTTTTAACATTTGGCTGAAAATTCCTAATTGTCATGTTACAAAACAATTACTTTTAATGTCAAATATTTCAATAAAAAAAATTATATAAGTTCTTCTTCGCGAAACTATTCTCAACATGATATATCACATACAAATAACATAGATTTATACAGGTTATTATTAAATCTTATGCGTTGACATTTGCCATTAGCTGAAGATGCCTATGTATACCTGGGCAATATATTAAAAGTTGAAGGTTGTTAAAAACTTATTATTATGAGCAGTAACCACAATTTACATTCAATTGAAGCTCTTTGATCGCAGTTTAATTATATTCTATATTACATAATAATTGTTATTGATGAACTCAAATTTAAAGTTTAATAATAATCGTCATTATGTAAAATTTACCTCTATTAGAATTATTTTAATCATTTTAATTTAGATACAAAATTTTTTGTAATATAAGAGTTAATTTCTAATAACAGTTCTACCTCTTTGTGAATATAATGAACTCAATTTATTTAATTTACTGTCACTTATGCAACTGTTTACTTTTGAAATTATACTTAAACGATTTTTCTGCCAATTTTACAAACTGTTACCCAGCATAATTGTGATTAATATGAAAGGTAGAGCTAGGTAATAAAAATTCATAAAAGCAGGTTCTCTTACGATGTTGATAAATATACTGCTGCAAAAATGTCGTTATTTATTTTTGACTGAAATACATATTTACATAATTACTCAACAAAAAATAATATTAAGAAAAATTTTTTTTTAATTGTTGAAGAAAATCCCAAATATGAAGCCTATTAACGCTGATAGTTATTCAACAACCGATTCACGCATTAAAAAATGTGAAAAAAAGTAAAAAAATTCCCAATACATACTTAATCAAAGAAATTTTTAGAAAATCACGATTTAGGAAACCAAATAGGTGATTTAAAAAAAATCAAACTTTTATTCTTTTTTTTTTCTCTCAAAAATGGCACAAAAATCGATAATTTTGAATAAGTCTTTCGGACGTCATTCGGAAGAAAATATTTTTTCCTAAAAAACTACGTTATTAACTGATATCTGGTTGCTTGATGATGGTAACCTAAGATGCATTTAAATAAAAATCGTTTGTGATGTTTTTTCATGTTTTAAAATCCTATAAAACAAATCTAAAACTGAAATTAGTAACATAAACAGAACTGATTCTTTTCAATTTCAAAGGTCTTCAATAAATAAATGCATGGTCTTCATCATACGCGTGTTTATTTATAACAAAATGCGACCGCGTACTTCTTATACGGTACCTATGAAGATTAGTAGGTCGCGGAGTCAGACGTCATACCACCCTGCTTGTCCTGCTATCGATCAAGGAAGAAAAAATTATTAACTGGCAGAATTTCCCACACAACACTTGCCTGCTTCTTTTCTTATTCACCCCCCCAGCAAGGGGGAAATAATATTTCGATGCATTTTTTTTTTTAGATTTTCGGTTTACTTAATTTTTTTAATACCAAATGACATGAAAAAACAATATGGCGGTCATAACAAAAACGAAAGGTGACTATGAAAAAAAAACCCTGGTATCTACAGGGTGCACCATATATCCTTCTCTATATTGCTATCTTGTAAACGCTAACATACAGGGTCGGTTAAATTAGAGAAAAAGATGCGCAATTTGATTATTAATAAGAATCTGAAAAAAAAATTTAGCATAATTTCAGTCGGTGCTGAAATATCTTGAAAAAAACTGAAAAATCGAGATTCCTTATTTTTGCCACATCTTTCTTATTATTGGATTTTAATAAATATTTTTTTGTAGACTTACATAAGTCGTCAAGAGCTACCCATCTGATGTTTCAAAAATTTTCAAAGCCGACTAGATCCAAGGATTTTCAGTCAACTTTCGTTTTTCTTATGGCTGCCATATTATTTTTTATGTCGTTCGATATAAAAAAAATAATGTAAACCAAAAATTAATAAACTTCGAAAAAAAAATTACAAAATTTTTATTCTTCATTTTTCGAAGAAAAACAAAAAAAATCGCTGAAATACGTCAATATGAAGTCATGCTTGCATTATAACTTTTTAATTTCTCTATGATATTTGGTCTAAAAAGTTGTCTCTTTTTTTAAAAGAACAAAAATTTTTGAAATTTATTTTTTGAAGTTTATTAGTTTTTATTTTCCATTATTTTTTTCATACCGAACGACATAAAAAATCGATATGGCGGCCATGAGAAAAATGAAAGTTGACTATGAAAACTCTGGGATCTAGTCGGCTTTGAAAATTTTTGAAACATCAGATGAGTAGCTCTTGGCGACTTATGTAAAAGAAGATATGACGAAAATAAGAAATCTCAATTTTCCAGTTTTTTCAGGATATTTCAGGAACGGTCACAGATATCTTGTATATCTTGACGGATTCGAGATGGCCACAAAATTGCACATCTTTTCTCTACTTTAACCGACCCTGTATCTCTTAGCGTTTACGAGATAGCAATATAGAGAAGAATATAATAATATGATATGCACCCTGTATAAACGGCTTTGAGAATTTTCGAAATATCAGATGGATAGCTCTTATGTTAACCTACAAAAAATAATTAATTAATTTTCAACAATAGTCTCGATTTTTTATTTTTTCCGGAACTTTCATAAACGACTGAGCGTAAATATTGTTTCAGATTCTTAATAAGCATAAAATCATACAATATAGACATAAAAAATACAAGCAATAAAAAGATTTGATTGTATCAAGAGCATTCTCCTTAATAAAGATTTCATTTGAAATAATGAAACTTTTGTGTGTTAAATTATTGTCGATTAAAGCAACAACGGCATCTTTAAAAATTGTTACCAAAAGCTATAACTTTCATCTAATTCAACCGACCTTGCATCTCTGGTAGTTCACTAAATTCAAATGGTGATGGGAGAGATAAATAAAAAAACTTCATAAAACTCCAAGTTTTAGATGCTGAAAATTGTTGAGACACCAGATCCAATCTTTTTTAACAATCCCTGATATAAATATTAGGTATTTTAATGCAGTTTTTCTCGATAATTATTCTTTTTGAACCTTTTTATCAAGAAAAACCTTTATTATACTTTTTATAAAAATGAGCTTCCAAGATGCTAATTTTCCCAGTGTCGTACAAAAAAACCTCACGCGATCCCAAAATCTCCGCCACTGAATATGTAAAAAATTTTGTTACCAGAAAAGTATAGCTAAAACCAATAAAAAATTTGTATCTCAAAAACGAACATATCCAATTTTTCGCACTTATTTCGAATAACTTTGTATAGAGATATAAGATTCTTCCCATTATCAGTGATCTCGTAGAATGATTGAAGCCAATTATTGACCCTGAATTACTTGAATCGGTTGCTAATGGCTTCCAGCGGTAGTACCTACTTGCGGTACTATACTGTAACCTGTAACCACAAGAACTTTTGCTTTCATCAATACCAATACGGGTGTGGCGGTTGGCGGTACGCGACCGGGCGAACGGACACCCGCCAAGGTCGCACAAATATCGCTTCTGGAGCACGTTACATATCCATGTGCAATTATGGTATGGCAATCGATTCGGTCACTTTCACTGCACCGCGGCTTCAACCTGGACCTGCCTTGGACACTCGCACGACGTACGGCGTACGGTACCGGTATGGAGTTTGTTTACAACATAAAGAACGATGCCGAAATTTAAACGGATCTCCCGAACTTTGTACACGGATATAAATATACTGGAGTAGATATGGATTAACTAATCCATTGTGGATTGATTAGGATTATTTTTACGGACCATAATTCTGCAGTTTCTGCAGGATACAATTAAAAGCAACTATTTAGTAGATATGGGCCAGTGCAAATTGACTTATAACCTATAACCTAAATGACAATGAAGGACAACTGCATATCTTTTTAATTTCTTTACGGATCTACTTGAGAGAGAAGAGGCCACCATGCTTATTGCTAAATATTGCTTCTCGCCGAAATGTCTCAGCGAGTATCTGATGAGAAATAACAGAAGTGGAAATGTGGACCTTCAAAATCAAAATGGATAGGGGGAAAACGGAGTACGATGGAACTTAGACTAACGGGAGGGCGAGGACCCACCACAACCAATTCCACCTTTACAACCTCACCTCTATCATTTTGCTTCAAGTTTTAATCGAGAACGTTCGCAGGAAAATTAATTATCTTAGAAGTTAAAGCAATGAAGAATGTTATAATATGAGCATAACGTTGAACAAGTATCAAACATTGTAGTTGCTGTTAAAGATGGACGAGGACAGTTACATATGTTCAATTGTTATTTTACAACGGCTGTTAAATAAATCACCGGCCCCTTTGGACATATGCATTCTTTGAAATAAAGAGATAATTGATGGATATTCTAATGCACTGCCAGTAATGCACGGAGATCAATGTAACTTGAGATTACTGAGAGAATATTGCTCGACAACGGAACACAATTTTATGAGCTTGCTAACAACCGATACATAAATTGAATGCGTGGGCATTACATGGGGAGGCATTGCGTTTTGCTATAAAACATTTGACTTCTAGCTTGGTGATCTGACCATTCCTTTCACAATGCTGCTAATGCATTTTCTACACTCGGTGGTTTATTTATGATAATAAAACCACGCAGAACTTTGTGGAAGGTAACACCACAGGAATCCACACTGACATGTAGGAAGCGTACTCAGGCCTACGAAGTAATGATCAAGTTCTATGATTCTTCGAATGAAATGAAGAAGTATCACGTTTCAAAATGTTTTATATGATAGAATGATAGGAGAATATCAATACTTCAACATTATTTTCAATTCATCCAAATCCCAATGTTTTTAATAATTTATCTACTCCCTTGAATGAAAGTTGACAATTACAAAACAACTTGCATAGCCTGAAAGGGAGCACATACCTATTGTGTAATGAGAATCAAAACGGTGTTGTATTTTTTTATTTTTTTTATCATAACACGGTCTTATAAACCACCAGCACCAAAGTCGAAAGTAGCAGCTATGATAGAACAAAAATTATTATCAAGAAGGTATAGATATACTCGATATGTCAAATAATGGAAGCATGAGAGAAAAGGTATAAAATTCACAAACCTGTTATTATCGAAATGAGTAGCACACGCAATATTATGAATTTGTTTAATAATTTTCATTAAATTACATTATAATTCGTCCCGATTGACCGAAATCATAATTATTAATTCGGTAATGTTTTTAATTTAGTAGTTATTGATTGATATCAATTGACAATTGACAATGTTATAGTTTATTTGATGTTTCCTGGTAACTAAAATATTCGATTGTAAAACATCGAGAAGGACTATAATGCCAATTGACAGTTTTATTGAACGCGATGGATCTTGCCATTTTGAGTGGGAGTGAAACTGACATGGAAAACACCTCAAAAAATAGCAGATACTAAAATTGCAATGGAAAATACTTTACCACAGAAGTCGAAAGAAAGATTATTAGTAAATTTTACTATTCAGAAAATACTTCGTAAATCTGAAATGAAAAGTTTGGTAGTAAAAGTAAGGTGAGTTGATGTGTCTGACGCCATAAAATCATTTGTTCCTATATGCTATCTGGAGTAGATAAAGTATAGTACAATATCTCAAGTTGAAATACAATTTCGTATTTGCGGAACCGAAAATGTCACTTTAAACTTTTGCTATGTAATATAATACTATTCTGTAGTATTTTTTGCCATAGAAAATTATTGCTCAATAGTACAGTTTGTTATATTTAAGCCTGGATAGAATCTCATGACAATTGGCATTAGTATACTTTATTTAACTAAAAAAAATATAAAATATAAATATTTCTAATCGAACCACGATCGCTTATCTTGTCAAAAGTATCATTTCAGATCTCCTTGTATTGGATAAATCGCCTTACTGAATAATTTTTTCATGGCTATATTGCTTCATAAATTTACACAATTTCAAGATTTCTAGAAGGCTGTACGCTCAATTAATTTTTGATTGTTATCCCGGGCCGGGCAGTAACGCAAATATGCGTCAAAACAAGTTATAATGAAAAACACCCTTGGAAAAAATCTAACGATCTCGATTTTCTCCAAAAACTTGTTTTATTTTCGAATGATGATGGAGTTGAAAAACGTTCAACATGCTGGTGTGTCGACAAGAAGAAAACATCTAGGTATCTAGGAGATGGGCAATAGGATGGCTTATAATTAATGGTTACTCCATAAAGGTCTCATCATTGTTGCATTATTTAGTGAGTAAACAATTAGTTCTTTTCCCAGTTGCGCTGACTCGGCCTTAGTTTAGCCATAGCTGCTGTCGACTGGGCCGCACTTACATAAGAATTGATCTAGTTCATTCTTTATTAAGCTAAACATAAAGTTAAATGTAAACTAACTCAAATGAACGAAACGCGAGCTCAGTGCAGCAACATGTGCAATAGAAAGTCAGCCTCGATTTGCATACCGACTCGTTTTGCCAAGTACACCAGGAACAACGTAACCGAATTATTTTAATTTTAGGTAAATCGCAATTTTAATTATCTGTTCACGTAAATGCAATACCCATAGCCAGGCAATAATGTAATTTAACGGAGTTGAGCTGCCTATCGGTCTAACGTGAGCTACGTGCGATATGTAACACTAACACTAACACTAACACTAACGCAATGAACATAGAAGTACAAAAAAATCTAACAATAATGTAAGACACCGTAGATATTAACAAATATTGTGGTTTGATCAAGTGGAACTTTTGAAATTATTCAAATTATTGTATCAATTTATAATATTTTAATTATTATGGTATTTCAATCAGAATTTTGCATACATAATTAATGATAATCTAGAAAGATACGTATAAGCTTTTAATAAATGCATCCAACTGCAGAATGCGCTTTCTGTTCTTACTTTATTAGAATGGAATATGAAATGCAGCAGCAATTTAAATAGCCCAACCCTATAAATGGAATTTAACTACTTCAGCGGTTTGGTGTTTGAGTCTCATTTGATCAAGGGGCTCAATCGGATGTCATAATTGATATCTTTGATTTTGGAGGTCTTGATTTGGCAGGCTACCTCGAGGTGAAGTAAACACTATAAGAATCTTAAATTTTAGTGTTTCAATTAAGAAATATTCACTTTAAATAGAAATGTGTGAAATAAAGGGATATGACTCTTTTATTCTACCTAATAGTATAGTAAAATGAAACATTCCGTACATTGAAGGAATGATCACTGGATACTTGCTTACGTTTAAAAATATTACGAGCGAAAGTGAAATGAAATTATGCCGGGTATAAAGAGATACTGTCACGGAATATAAGTCACAAAGAAAAGTTAACAAAGAGAAGAAAATAACAATTTGGAGTGCCAGTACCAGACTATTATTATTATTATTACATAAACAAAAAATATTCAGGAAAAATTTTCAATGTTTTGTAATCTAAATAATAATTTATCTACCTATATAGTTTCCGCACTAACTCTATAGTAAGGTTTTCTCAATAACGAGAGAAAAATGTAGCTACCATTTATTTAAATTTATCTCCTGGCAATTCTAATGATCAGCAGAATTGCCACTCCAATTCAAATTTCAAACTACCAACCGTTAAGGTTAGTATTTACATAATGAAAGAATAAATTTGTTAGCCGAAACTATTAGTTGTTATTATCGCTATTTTGTTGTTTACTATTGTGAACCTGGTTGGTCATTTGCGGAACAAAAACATAAGCTAAACACGGAAGTCAACACCCACGAGTATGATTGTTGTTATTATTTTAAAAACAAACAATTTCGCTCCAAAATTGCTTCAATTGTTAAGGAAGTTTTGTGGATTAATGAAAAAAAATTTATTACAAAAATTTAAGCTAATATTAAAAGTGGGTGAGTCAAAGCTGCTCTCAAAATATAAAATATAATTGAAGCAGAATGAGTAACTTGTATTTTGTGTTACTTTGACAGGCAATAAAAATTTTAATAAATCCTAATCCATATCTCGGGATATATTTCTCAAGATTGCGATAAATGCACCGATACGAATCTTATAATAAGAGTAACAAGCAAGTTATGAAAGTTCTAATTTCATTTAGCTGGTCGATAATGTAGGCCAATCTACTTAGTGTGATTTCACGGCAATACGTAACGTATAGGTACCTATACTTTATTTATAATAGTCCTATATACTTTCATATACTTTTGCGACTTTAGCCTGTAACGCATTTATTGCGTTAAAGTTTATTTTCGCGTACATTACATTTTTTGCTGTTAATTCCTCGAGCTAATATTCCTAGCGACCTTTTTTTTAAAGTAATGCGTGTAAATTCACAGATCCTTTGATCAGTGTAGAAAACATCACCTAAGAAGAGTTCGCGCACATGGAAAAAGTCAACGTGGAATCCAAAGGTTGACTCCAAAGAAATCCAAAACAATTATAAATTATGGACATAATGTATTTGAATTTATAAAAAAAAAGTAGAAAAAATCCATCGTTTGACCCGTAGCGACTGACTAGAATGAGCTGGGACCGTCATATGTTAGTGAGCTTTGGATTTTATTTGACGCAAGTTTTTTGACGTATAAATAAGATTTTAGATTGAGATTTACCTTGAATTTAACTTAACCGGGATTCAATAACCTAAGTCATCTTCTTTGATTACACACGAGGTATCATTAAAACGTTTATCCTATGGATACAACTCAGACGGAACTCCAGTTCGTATAGAAATGAATAGGACTGCAGCCTACGTCAACTCCTTACAATGTAGATAGGTTCGATCGAGTCAACACCTCGATCTAGGTTCTAGGAACGGAACAAAATTGACAAGTCAACTCCTTGTTGCACGGTGATGGCCGTTTTAATTTTTGTGTTCTTCGCTCAACTCACAAAGAGACAAAAAGTAACGACTGCTCACCGGTAAAGGTCCAACGGGCAGCGGAGACCGTTTGTTAATTTCTCGAATTTCTTGCTGCGTTCGGATAGTTCGGCTACACGCGGCGCGAAGGTAGAAAATTGTCGACAGCTGTAAAACGTCAAATCTCACATATGTCAAAATTTATAGCAGCTTCCTTATTTTGTTTACTTCTATAAACTCTGATAATTTGACCTTTTTATGTTGCTTGCTTTTATGCATTCTTGATTATCGACGCAACACTCCCCCTTTCTGGCATAACGTCACAACCAGAAAACTGAAATTAAGTTTTCTTACAAGTTCAACACCTAAAAAAGTACCTCCAACCTCCCTGTTCCGTTTCCACATCACATTCAAGTGATTTCTGATTGGATAAGAGTACAGTTCCGTATTGAGGTGACATTAATAACTGATGATGTCAATAGCTATGTTCACGTCTGGCATTTCATTAAATCTTTATGAGATTTTCAAGTTTGATCGACAATTAATTTAAAAGCCAACTTTTGAATTTTCGATGATTTTAAGTAACAAAACTGCAATATTTTTTTTAGTTATTCGGGTTTTTGTTGAAAACGATAAAGATTTTTTTTAAATAACAAGAGAATTAAAAGTTTGAGAAATAAATTCCCCATAACATGAAATAATAATTTCCTAAATTGACCAATGGGGTTAAAAAATTATTTAACATTTTAAGGGTGCATCATCTCTTATCATCCCTTTAAAATCCTACAATTTTTAACTGTACTTACTGTCAATGAATGCTCGTTGACACATCAATGAATGCTTTGGTACATTCACAACGTGTACCAAATTTGTTTTTTCCCAGTCAAGTGTAACTGAGATATTGATTTTTTTCGAAATTGGAAACCTTATTTTTAAGACCTATAAATTCTCAGGGGTGCAGCAGCTTATTAGTGTAATGGGTTCCCCTACACGCCCCTGCTTTATATCGGTTCTTATACGAAACACCCGGTATATCGTGGGCATGCAGGTGAATTTTGGAAAACCACTTTTTCGTAATCTGGAAGTTAGAATCGGTGCCATTTGATGGGTTTGGGTGATTTCTGAAAAGTAGTGTGGTCTTCAAATCCACTGAAGCGATTTTTTTAAATCATTAAATCATTAATTATTAAATGTCTCCATTTTTAAGGAACAATGTGATTTTTCTTATTTCACAAAAATTTATGTCACTAATAATGTAATCTTATCGATGCAATCTTATTTGTACAACGGTATTTCTTACTCGAGAAAAACTGCTGGGATGTAGAACAAAAAACGCTCGTAATTGACGTTTGATTGTATATGCCGATGCAAATTGTTTGATAATGAGTAGTTTCAGTTGTCCGAGGGAAACCAAAATGAATACAACGTGCTTAATTTACTGTGGATATTGTATAACTTTACGGCAGCTAGGTGCCCTATAATTGTCTATTATTTCAAGAAAACACTAATAAAAACATTAGTTGCTTATAAAACAAAGAATTCCAGTTATTATCCATCATATTTATATTGAAGGATGTATGCAGTGCTATTGTAGGTCTCTTAAATTTGTATATAGGAAATTTAAATTTTTCATAAAAAATTTTTAAAAAATTTCTGATCAAGAGAAATATGGTCGACTTATAATAGCTATAAGTAAAAAGAAATTAGCTGTTTATATAATCTACTTTTACATAATTATATAGGTACTGATATATTATACATTAAATATTAATATTCATTATTGTTCATAATATATTTTTATTAATAAATTAATAAATTATTACTGCCAAAATGTTGATTATTTGGTTCGTGAAGCGCATCCCATATAATAACTCTTTATTCACTACTTTTAGGTAGAATAAATAATTTTTCGTTGAAATGAAAGTGAAACAAATCGGACATTTTTCAGCCTCGGCACAGAGTCTCAATTCTTAAGGTTAAGTTCGGTCAAAGATTCAGCCATCTATGAAACAAGATGAAATATTTTTACGCGGGAAAATTTCGCTTTCGTCAGAATATCTTTGTTTAGATTGACTCCGGCAATAAGATCAACCAATTGATTAACCGCAGATCACTTCACACTATTGTAAAATCTTAATGGAAAGGTCAACAAATCTTGAATTTCTTTACATAATTCAAGCAAACGCTTCCTTATTTACTCGTAAATGAACTCTTATTTAATTTAAACTCTTATATGAACTTATTTTTATTCTTCCAGACACATCATCAGCACAACGAAAAATAAGCAGGAATGCTGCCATAACCACCGAAGTAAAAACCGGAGTAAACTTCGACTGTCCCGAAGAATTCGGGTACTATCCGCACCCTAACGACTGTACGCAATACTATGTATGTGTGTTTGGTGGAGCCCTTCTCGAATCCTGCACAGGAGGCCTCATGTACAGGTAAGATTAGATTTTCAGTTCATGCCACTTCACTCACACCGTATAACTTTTACAATAAATATACTCAAAGGTAGCTATGATTCTTAGTCAGAAGTCATAAAACGTTACAAACTTCAATATATCCCAATGTTGAGCAAGTTAAAATAAAATTATCAATGTATTAAAAAATACTACTTCATTCCAGTCATGAGTTGCAAACCTGTGACTGGCCGAGGAACGTCGGATGCGACGGTGTCGAAGTTTCCGGAAACTCCGGAGGAAGTTCTTCAGCTGCGGCCATAACAACCTCATCCTCTTCAAGGAATCGCGACGACGGCGTCGTAACAAGGACGCGATACACACCACCACCACCACCATCGCCGCAGGCAGTGGTCACTTCCAGAGGCCAGCCCAGGCAGCTGCATCATACACAGCAGAGGATCATCAAGGTAACTCATTAGACTTTAGAATGTTGAAGAAAAATTACAACCTCGAACTTTCCCAAATTAGCAACAGCAGCTTTATGATGACGGTGAAGATTCACTTCCACCGGCTGAGGAAATTGAAAATGATCGACAGCAGAGAGTTTATCGTGGACAGCCTTCTACTATTGGTCAAGTACAGAGGGATCGCGATGGTATCAGAAACTCCAATTCTATCTCGGTGAGTGGTTGAGTAGGTAACAATTATAGGACACGAAATACTGCTAAACTTGGACAGTCTTTTAAAGATAACAAAATTATACTTGTACCATTTTTCGTATCCTATAAATATTAAGTAACCTTCGTGTCTGAGGGTGTTAGTAATTTCTAAAATTGAACAGGGCTATTCCGGCAGAGGTGAGAAAATTGGTGTAATATCATTTGGAACACAACAGAACTCCATACCGTCATACAGGTAAGATTTATCGACCATCCAATCAATTCATTAACCAATCATTCATTGTTCATCAGCAATAAGACGGACCTCTACGATTCACTTACAAATGACTTGACAATAAAGAGAAGACGAAAAAGACAATTGCCCAGAAGGTAAATTTCAACAATATGTCAGACGAACAAAACATTATTAGAAAGGCATTCTGAAAGTAAAATACTTTGTTAATGAAAAATCCCATGTGTGTTTGATTTTTACAACCGTTACTTTCAGAATGTACAGATCTTGACATTCGTACCCCTAACATGGTTGATTTTAGTCCGTCACGTGAACACCGATATGGAGGATCTAACACTTGGCATGGACTGCCTGTCCCTCTGCCTGTTCCTTCTCTGAAACTTCATCCTCCGCCAGAAATATCCACTCCCGCAAATGCATATCGTTACCAATATCCCTCTCAACCTCAATATCAAGATGACAGTAATTTCCAGCCAATCACCGGGTATCAGACTCACACTTTCGTTAAAACCGAACCTTTTGCTCCCTTCACTGGTACGACTCAACACTACTACACATCCAAACAACCGTTGCCGACAAAAACCAAATCATATTCTGTTTACGAACACGAGTACCCATATTTAGAGTTACAGGGCACTTCTGAATTGATTCCATCCGACTCACAGGTGAATTCTAATAGACATCACGGTGTCACTAAGCTTCCCAATCATGATGGAAGTAGACCGCATAAAAATCACTTCTCTAGCTCCTCTTTACCACCAAATCCTCAAACAACTCCCTTATATTCTAATGATCAATACTTAGTGAATTCAGATTTCTTCGATGACGATGACGTAATTACAACGACTTCGTTGTTTACTAAATCTCACGACGGTCCAACACAGGAATCTTCTAACACTGAAGTATCCACTACTAATGAGAGTAAAGACAACGGTCAAAAAAATGATGACCCGTACGGTTTTAACGACTACAAAGATGATTTTCCACCTGCGTCTTACTACGATCCTGTGAACAAATACAAGGACATTGTGAATCCTTTCGCGAGGCCCGATTTCGATTTCGACGCCTTTTTGTCCAGTTTCCAAGAAGAAAATCGCGAACCGACCAGAGCCAGCAATAAAAATAAAGAAATAAAGTTAAATTCTCCTCACAAATCTTCCACTCAAGTTAGGTTACATAAACACCCAAAATACACGATTCAGCAAGCCCCAACACGATCTGATTACTATTATCCTGAAAACAGGGCTGTCTCCCGGCCAGGTAAATTATATTCCAGTCAAATAAAGCCGACCGTCCAAAAAGAAAAATACCATGAAAACAAAAAACAACCTGTGAACGAAAATGAATATTATTACGACGAATACGAGTACACTGACGAGAAAATCGATCCAGAAAGGTACGCCTACAATACTGAACAGATTAGTACGTTAGGAAAGGCAGCAGGTGACAACAAAACATCCAAATACTCGGCAAAATACCACGGAAATATTTACAACACCCAACAGACAACCACCACTACAACAACAGCACCACCAACGACATTTATCACTACTAACACTGCCGTTCCTCCTCTTCCTGCAATTATAAAAAGCGCCAGTCACTTGAGTAAACAAGTCCACCATAACACCAACACTAATCTGCCTCTAATTTCACTTAAACCTACTCTCAAACCTACTAATACTACAAGACGGAAGCCCAAACCAACAGGTACGATAACTAAGGGAAGACAACGACAAAAAGTTACCAGTACCACTCCTACAAAACCAGACCTAGACTTAAAGCGTAACTCTACTAACAGGTAAATTTTGCATTTCATTATCGCTTTATTATGTTGTGTAAGTACTTTTATTATTATTATTATTATTATTATTAAATATGAATGCAAGCTTTTACCATATTTGTTTAAATGATTTCTCTATAGGTTCATTGCATGAAAATGCAGAATAATTGACATTAAAATTATTCAATTGCTTATTGTTCAAGTAAGGTTTTTGGTAGTTGGATGTGTGCAGATCATGTACCAGTAGAAACTTGTCAAAATTCATACCGCAGTTTTTTCCAGAACTTCGCTAGTAGACATTGCGAAATACCATGAAAGTTTTTTGCTCTACTTTCTTGAAAAACTTTTTTTTTAGATTTTACAAACATGGCAAGAACTAAATCTCCTCAATTGAAAATAAAAATAAAATAAAAATTTGCGTACCGATTATTCGCTACCAGAGACGGGTCAAAAAAAAATTGTCTCAGACTATTTGCCGCAAAGTAGTGGTTAATAAGGCGAGACATAATTTTTTTTTTAGTTATCTTTTTTATTTCGCCTTGATATCTAAATGTTATTTTTTTCAAAACAAAATTCGTATCGTGTCTAAAGCTGCGTACTCACTAGAGCACGAGCCCCGAACGAGCGCCCCGAACAGAGCTGAGCCGCTCAGATGTGGACGGGCATCCGAACAGAGCCAAGTACGCTCAGGTTGTTCGGCGAACGTGCTCAGACCGATCCGAGCTCTGTCGGTACATCAAAGGATGTTCGCGTTCAGTCTGGACGGGATTAACCAGCTCTACTGCCAAACTAATGTATCTACGAACAACTGGATCAGTGCCGAACCGAATGCTCGTTCGGGGCTCGGGTGAAAAATATAAACGCCCCGAATGCTCGGCTCTGCTCTGTTCGGCACGCTTGTTCGGGGCAAATGCTCTAATGAGTACGCAGCTTAAAAGATAATAATTGACCCAAATTTATTAATAAAAACTTTATGATAATATTATTGAAATCTGAAGATTTTTTGCAATAAAAACATGAAGGTTGAATTACTAAACCCAAGTAGTTGTACGTATATTCTTTGTTGTCGCAATCGCAATAAAAGCATTAGCTACAGAGTTTAATTAATTAATTTTGAATCAATTATTAATTAACAGTGACCTATTTATTAGCTGCATCTGATGCAGATGCAGCGTCATTCAATCATCGCCATTCAATCCATCATACTTATTATGTAAGAACTAAAGATATGATCTTGTGCTTCTTTCGCCAGTGCTGTAACTGTAACCACTATAAACTAAATACAATCGTCATTTTAATAAATTTTTATTTTTATCAAGACCATTAAAAAGAACGGTGAACGTCGAGTACAACGAATTTCTCAAAAATAGTCAACCTGTCGGTTGGAAGCCTGCTTAGATGCTCCTCTGATTGTCCTATAATTTTAACGTTATACTTTTTGAATTACCTTTTTTAGTCCCTTTGTTTTAGAGCCTCACTATGGGTCGAGTACTTTGATATAAAATAATGATAAAGAGTAAGGAAGCTAATCGTCCCTCTCTGTCCAATTGCTAGCGATCTGAAAGAGAATAGAATATCTCTCTTCAATATAGTGACTTTTTAGTTACTTCTCATGGTCGATTACTGTGCTGAAGCGAACATTGAACGAATACATAGGCGTAACAAGTGATTGACGGACAGAAGATTAATTATTACTTCCGAGAGCGGCGAAGCCGAACTCTCGGAAGTATACTTACTCTTGTGCCCTGATTTCGTCTGTCAGTAGGTCTGTGTGTCTGTGACATTTCTACGGAACACTCTAGAGCCACCATTTTCCGTCTTAAAAAAGTTGAAATGTGGCTCGATTAAAGAGGCGCACGGTTTCACGATGCCTATCGAAAATGAGCGGGATCCGTTACCGGGAAGTGTCTTTTTTTCGTGGATTTCGGGGTTTTTCATCATCAACGACCTAGGAAACACTCCAAGTTTCTGAACGTTGCACCGATCGAGTTAAAATTTGGCAGAGACAAACCTTGGGACTTTTGGGAAATGGTCCGGATCCGAGATTTTTAACGCCCCCGTCTAGGGCCGTACTTTTCTTTATGCAACGTTCCACTTATAGGATTTTTTCTCGATAACGGTGCATCGTGGAGAGATTCTGCTTGCACAGCTACCTATGGAAAGCATTTACGTACGAACTTTGTAGAGATGAGCTTAAAAAAAAAAATAATTAGGCGAGCGGTACAAAATTTTTTTGACGTGCACGTATTTCGCATACCTTCGAATTTTTTTCATACTTTTTTTGACCGATCGAAAAAATAATAAAATAGAGACGTTCATTACCTACAAAAAAAGAAGATATAGTATTTTTACCTTAAGTTGGCAAAACTGACTTAATAAAAAAAAACTTCGACAGATCATTTCTCTTAGGCCCCAGTTACACGGTGCGTGGTTCGGCGAGCCACGGAATTGGTGCGTGGTTCGCCAAGACTCGCACTTTAGCGAATCAGGGGTGGTCACACAGTTCGTGGCTCGTTTAGTTTTATTTCTCAATCGGTTCGCCGAAACAACATGGAACC
The DNA here is from genome assembly GCA_910589415.1 of Malachius bipustulatus. Classification (NCBI taxonomy): domain Eukaryota; kingdom Metazoa; phylum Arthropoda; class Insecta; order Coleoptera; family Melyridae; genus Malachius; species Malachius bipustulatus. The sequence goes on along the minus strand of OU342639.1, from coordinate 29,598,976 downwards.
TAGTTTGTTATATTGAAAGCAAGTTTGATTATGAAGTCGTAATTGATTCCGGGCTGTTGTTGCCGTGGTCCATAGAGATTTGCTCCGAACGTTTCGTCTACAGCTGCGGTAGACATCATCAGCGGTTACGTTTAGACAGCTGGACATGATTGTGTGGACATGACTGAACAGCTAGGAGAGCGCTACTATTTATAGGATGACGGTCTGGAGACGTCATACCCCTCCGCTAGCTATCTCCACTGTAGCAACAGCCGGTCTCTCCAATGATGTTATAGATTTCTGAATCAGACGATTACTTTTTTGGGTGTAACTTAACGTCGGGTACTAAATCCTCCGCAGTTTCATTCCTTCCTCCTGCCTATTGAAATTATTTGGATGTTTATTAGTTTCAATAGACTAACGATGTAAACGGGTGTATACCTATACTGTAGTGGACAGTAGTGGACAGCGATTTTCGTTTCTTCAAAGCAAATGGCATAATGATCCTGAAGTAGTTCCGTTTCGATGTTTGTACTCATACATCGGAACTACTAAACGCAACGTCAACACCCGCCGTGACCGAACATAAGAGAAACTGGCGGCTGGGCGAGATAGACAAGTCAGCTATCGCGGAGTACGCCATGCTTCAGGATCACCATGCCATTTGCTTTGAAGATAGGAAAGTCCTGTCCACTACTTCACACTACTACACCAATTTATACCGTGATGCTATTGAAATTTATAAACATCCAAGAATGAAACTACGGAGGATTTGGTATCCGGCGTTACATCTGATCCAAATAAATCATCGTCTGACTGAGGAATCTATGACATCATCGGAGAGACCGGCCGCTGCTCTACGGTGGAGATAGCTCGTGGAGGGGTATGACGTCACCAGACCATCACCCTATAAATAGGAGCGCTCTCCCAACTGTCAAGTCAGTTATCAGTGTACGAAGACTTGCTACCAAATGCCTAATTATCGAAGATCACAATTTAATTGCCGCCTGCATGCAATACAAGACACAATTGGCATAAAATAAATTGCAAAACTGAGCATTGGTTCGCGATATGGCGAACCAGCACGACAAATCTGCACGAACCTATCGGCTCGCCCGCTTTGTTTTGTGCAAATTTACCGACTCCCAATGGATACGGAGAACCACACACCATGAACCGCGAGCCCATAGCGAGCCACCTATGTCACACGGTGCGTGGTTCGCGGCTCCTCGAGACAGGTTCGCCGAACCACGGACCGTGTAACCGGGCCTTTACGTTTTTCCGCGTCCCCTATTTGTATCTTCCTGTTAGATCGTTAAATTTAAAAAAAAAAATTTCTCCAACATATGATTTGAAGTGTTGGCTTCAATTCTTCTCGATTTCGTTGGCACTTTTATCTATAATTATTATTATGTCTTCATTATTATATTTTATTATAATTTTTTAGCTTATCTATTTTCACGACCTCTTTTCACAATTTTCTCCATTTAATCCTAAATTCGGAATGAATAAATTTACAGAATCGAAAGCAGTAGTGTTGCATCACCATCCCCTTCAATATCGACCGCAACTGGCAGAAATGTCTATAATACGACTCAATATACCACTAACCACTATGATCCATACTATGCGATATATGACGATGACGTTGAACTATACAGGGACATCGGTAAGTCCATCATGCACTTTATCTAATCTTCACATCTAATGACGCATAATATGTCCCAGACTATAGCCCTCAATATAATACCAATAACGGTCAAAAACAACAACCATCTCCACAAAATGTGTACCGTGGCACACCGCCACCCGCAGCTCAGTCCAGCGTCCTCGAGGAGGAACTCCCGCCGAAAAGGGCCAATTCTGCATACATCCAAAATAACAACTACAATCAGGACATCTATCAGCAAGCTCCAATAACCGATTACGCTCAAGATAATAGTTACAACGCTCAGGTAAGTTGACGTTTTTTTTTTTTTTAATTTTTGGCCAACAAGATAAATGTAAGTATACATTAAAGTTTTCTAAAATCCAATCAAGTGTACCTATTTCTACAAACATTTTGTAAGGTATAGTTGCAAACGGTAATTAATGTTTTCGTACGAAATGCGAAATGTAAACCCATGAGAACAATAATTATTACCTAATAATTTCTTTCAGGTTGATGAAAATCAGTACCGACAATCAAATAGGCAACCATCTAGGTGAGTTCATCACTAATAACTTCTCTCTACTTCTTTCACAAGTGTATGTAACATCTTCATAATTATTATTGTTATAACACTTTACCTATTATCAATGGAATGACACTGTTTTATTATTATGTACAATCATTACAAAAATTCCAATAATAGCAAAGAATGTGATAATGAAACTGTGTTCCCTAACAGAAGAAAAATATATACGTAATTCTGTTATCTTATCATCGATTAGGGGTGACAGGAATGAGATTGAGGATATATCCACTCAAAAAACATCTACAAGCCCACCGAGAAAATACAGTGTTAATACCCCACTTCGAACAACGGTTACTCAACGCACTTATTCAGTTACAAAGGGCACCACAAATCCTCCAAGGTAGAACAAAATGATAATCGCCATCATTATTCATCTAGAAGCTTCTATCAAATTATGAAAGACCGCTTATAAGTAGATAGTAGCTATATATATCTAGACAAAAACAGCAGTGGTTCATCATTCTCATCATGTCCCTCTCATACCTATACATGTCTTCATTAAAATGCCTTACTAACCACTCTCTCTTATACTTCTAGTTTCATAGCTTACAACTAATACCGATTTAATTAACAATACTTATTTAGTTAGATAGTAATTAGGGAGAATTGTTTTTTTTTTTAATTTAGCTTGGAGGTAGTTATTATTCGTAGTAAAATTAAAGCCTCGAGATTTGTACGCGAGGAATTAACATTGTTTACTTGTAGTAAATGGTAAATACATACATTTACATAAAATCACTTTATTCTAGCAGTACAGAAGTGATTTCCACAGAAGGACAAACACAAGCTTCAACAATAAATATCATACATCAGGCGAGAGACCAAGGACATAACAAGAATGTCCCTTATACAAAACCAACATATCCTTCATCCCCGTATCCTCAAACATATCATCCAAGACAAATACCACTTAACGTTCCAGTCACATACAGACCGACATCGCATGACATCACAACACTACATTCACTATTGAATACAGTTAGCGCCACTGTTGCAAAACCAGCTCCCTTTTCTCTGCCCGTTGATCTTACAACCGAGAGATCAATCACTTTCCATTACATCACCAAACCTCCCAAGTCAACTGACCATGTCTCATCGATACCAGAGCGTTCCTATTCAACTACTCAAAATTCAAAACGATTTCTCGATTCCAATAACAGCAGTAGCCACATTATTATTCCAACTACTTATTCCCCGTCAAGATTCTTCCTCAAGAATATCTTTCAAAGACCTAATAGCCCCTCAAAAAGTGACTCTGCTACAGTAGCAACAAACATACAATCTAGAGATCAAAAAGCTCCCCTCCAAAACTCCAGTAACTCTGATGACATAGGTAAATCTCTTAAAACTTTGAAAGCTATTAGAAGGTTGATAAATCCAATTTCAGTTAATCACGAATTATCAGAGCTAGCTTTGAGTTCTGATAGAGTAAGTAATTCGGATGTCCTTCAAACTGAAGAATCTCTTAAAAGTGACTCTGATCGAAACAGAAATTGGAAAGAAGTATCAAACATTAAACCAATACTGAACAGACGGACAAGTGATGTACGTTCGATAGAAGCCAAATCGCTGGAAACTACAACACATCCTCTGATCGAGACCAAAACTACCGAAAGGGTTAAATATACCCCAAATTACGAAGACACTTACATACAGGAACGACTTAAAGCAGAAACGGACCACATACGTCAATATAATCAACCGAAGAAGAGTAAACTGACATATACCAACGGCAACCGGTACGTTGCTACTGTCGAACTACCATCAGGTGATCAGTATCAGCAAGCTCAAGAAAAAGATAAACCTGAACCAGACCAACTGCCATCATATAAACCTAAGCCTCAGAAATCTAGACTTCCAACAAATTCACCAAAGACAGACAATTCCCAGACAACCTCTCATCCTGCTGGTCGAGCTTCCCGGGTAAACGAGGCAATAAAATCCCAAATTGCTGTTGGAGGATCACGGAGGCAAACTCCCAAATGCGGTATTAATACGCAATGCCAAGATACCAAGTCGAGGTATTTATTCCTCCATTCTATCGCAGATTAGATTGCATGAGTTTCAGGTCTTCTTTTCTTCTTCTATTTGCACTATCTTCTTTTTAACCAACCCCTCCATTCGCTTCGTTATTTTGATCTAATTAGACGACTACCAGAGTTTCTCAGCTTGTGAGACTGGAAGTTGACTTTACATTATATCCCATCCAGCCCTAATACATAACATCTAGCACACGAGTTAACACCTCGCCACCTCTCACATAAATACTGTGGAGGCCCAAGTGGTCAAGTAACTAGTAGGTGGAAAAACTAAAACACTAGAAAAATAGCAGCCACCTTGCATGGCGTGATTTGTAGTTGTTTAATTTAATTTAATTTAATTTAATTTAATTCAACCATAGAATGCAACTTTGCGATTAGTTTATTAATATTCACTTGCTGTGTTATTCCATTAGAACTAGCAACAGAGGACGTGGATCAAGTCAGTATTCAACTCAAGGGGGTACAGCTGCCAACGAAGTTACTGTCAGTGTCAACAGAGGAACTCCTCCATCGTAAGAACAATAATTTAACTCCCATTGAAAAGATTAATTTATAATTTATTTTCCGAATTGCAGAAGACTGCGACCTACCTTGAAGCCATCTACTTCCATTGTAGCTAAAGCATCAGAGTTCGTTGACATATACAAAAATCCACCAAGGAGACCCGATCCAATTTATCCTCAACCACAACCGGACAAAACAGCAGCAAAATGCAGAAAAGATGTCTGTTTGTTGCCCGATTGCTACTGCGGAGGAAAAGAAATACCCGGTGAGTAGTTGCAATGAAAATCTAAACAGGTCTCAAGACAACAAGAACTTTGTCATAGTACACATAGTACTTATCTAAAATACATAACCGTTAAAAATGAATATAAAGTCAATCTTTACAAAATAGGAGACCTTCCTGTGGAAGAAGTGCCGCAGATAATTCTAATGACATTTGACGATGGAGTTAGTGATTTGAATAAGCAATATTACATAGACCTGTTTGAGAACGGAAGAGTTAATCCAAACGGCTGTCCAATCTCTGCTACATTCTATGTATCACACGAATGGACTGATTACAGCCAAGTACAAAATCTCTATGCCGATGGTCATGAAATGGCTTCACATACCGTGTCGTAAGTGGCCTTTTATTGGCCTGGGTGCTGGACTCATCATCGTCTACTCTTAAAATCTCGTTCTACTTTTGCTTCTACACATCTCTGTCATTGCGTCATGTGCAGGTATTAGGGTATCTATCATATAGTAAACTCACTCAAACAAGACAAGACAATCATGATAAACGCAGAGTAAAGAATATGAAATAGGAGTTTATTATTCTTGTCCCATGTTCTATACTTTACAAGGTTTATAATTACATAACCCTAGTACCTACCTCAACCATACATAACTCATCAAATTTTCTTTTATCCTACTAATATATAGGTGATCTACCTGTCGAACAAGTGCCCCAGATCGTACTGCTTACATTCGATGATTCTGTAAATGACCTCAACAAAGGACTGTACAGCGATTTATTTGAAAAGGGACGTACCAACCCGAACGGATGTTCCATTACAGCTACATTCTATGTCTCACACGAATGGACCGATTACAGCCAAGTACAAAATCTCTATGCCGACGGTCATGAATTAGCTTCCCATACTGTGTCGTAAGTCGAGAATTGATAGAAGAATGCACCTAATAGTATACTCACGTCCCACGTAATATTTGCACTCCCTGTGTCGTAACTTTGTTCTGTACAGCACACCCGATTAGGATTAGGTACCTAATTCAATGTTGTTTGGAATTTTGGAATTAACTAAGCACCGCTAAGTTAACAATGTAGAAGTTGAATGTTTTGTAGGTACGATTTGAGTCTAATATTGTAATTATGTGTACATTTTAACCATGGCTTTGGTATCTTACCTCTGGGAGTTCTTTACTAACCCAAAATGTATTAGGTGTAGCTGCCCGTTTGGAACGATTTAATAACATATTTTAAACTTTAGGCACAGTTTCGGAGAACAATTTTCTCAAAAGAAATGGACGAAAGAAGTAGCTGGACAGAGAGAAATACTAACAGCTTACGGAGGAGTACGACTTGAAGATGTCAGAGGAATGAGAGCACCGTTCTTGTCCGTAAGTGCCACTATTATAGCATCATAAACCGTCAGAGTATGTTACACCTCATTTCCAGGTTGGAGGCAACAAGATGTTCAAGATGTTGTACGACAGCAATTTCACCTACGACTCATCGATGCCCATTTATGAAAACAAACCACCCAGTTGGCCTTACACCCTTGATTACAAACTGTTCCACGATTGCATGATTCCCCCCTGTCCGACTAGATCATATCCAGGAGTATGGGAGGTGCCGATGGTGATGTGGCAAGACTTAAACGGAGGTCGTTGTTCTATGGGAGATGCTTGCAGTAATCCCTCCGACTCCGATGGAGTATTTAAGATGATCATGAAGAATTTCGACAGACATTATACAACCAACAGGTTAGTACGTAAATTGACAATAATTCAATTCATCTGTAACGTTTACAAAAAAAAATTGTGTTTGTCCAATTCACTTTTAAGGTAAATAAAAAGTAATTGTCACATTTCCAATTGCAGGGCACCATTTGGTCTATTTTATCACGCAGCCTGGTTCACACAACCCCATCACAAAGAGGGTTTCATCAAGTTCGTTGACGCTGTGTTGCAAATGAAAGATGTGTGGTTCTTAACCAACTGGCAAGCGATACAGTGGATCAGAGATCCCACACCAACGTCAAGATTGAATTCATTCCAGCCCTTCCAATGCGATTATTCTGTAAGTCGCACAGTAAACACGAATCGCTTTTGACAGTGTAAATATTGAATGTTTTTTTTTCAGAATCGACCTAAGAGATGTAACAGTCCTAAAGTGTGCAACCTTTGGCACAAATCAGGCGTAAGGTACATGAGAACTTGTCAGCCATGTCCAGACATCTACCCTTGGACAGGAAATACCGGAATCAGAAGCAGTAGAATTGACAACGATATTGAGGACTAGGTTGCAAGCACCAACTCTTCGAAAATATTTTAAACCTTAAATGTAATTTGTAAAAAATACTGCAATGGTTGCAGAATATTGCAGTAGGTAATGAATTTTGTATGTAATTTATTGATGTTGCTAAGGTGTCAATTAACATCGCCGGAATTCGTGATGTTACTCATACCTTTGCAACACTGTGCGGTCATTTTAGTGAATTGTATATATTTTCAACGATTAAATAAATTTATTATTATGATGCTGCCGTAGTTGTCAATATAGGTGTTCCTGGACTACTTCCTGGTGGGGCTTATCCCTACCAAGCAGTGCTTGTCTAAACTTCTGTTATAACAAGTATATTTTTATTTATTGTTCGATCTTGAACCTTTCTTTTGTTTTCTAATAATTGTGAACCAGTGAGTGATAAATTATATAATAAATATTATTTCTATCCTATCGTTGGCTCTTTTATAAAGTCCCTTCATTATAGTTATCATTTTCACGACTATCGAGTAAAAATATAAAAATTTCATCAACCTGATATTTCGAGTTTAATAATAATGACGTATACATTCCTCATGAGATGCACATTAAAGCATAAAGTCAATCACAGCTCAGCTTGTGATATAATAATAAAAAAAGCACCACTTATTGACACGAACACCTCAAACAGCAAACGAAGTATCACGAACGCACTCCAACGTATGTTATACTGCCAATCTATTTTATTAACTGCGCACCCACCAGCCTTTGGCGACCGACGAGTTGACTAAGCGCGCACAGAGCAACGGCGCTAGACACACGTGTTCTAATAACGTGGTCCGTTATAAATAATATAATTTTTTAAGCTGTAGAAATGGCGATTTTACCGTAAAATCGTAGAAAAAATAGCGTCTTCATCTCGCGGAGAATGGCCATTATTCACTTGAACTTTAAAACACTAGTCGTCTCGTGAATAATGGCCGTAATTCTTTGCTCGTTGAATAATATACTAATAGAGAGTGCTTGAAAGAAAATATAAGGTGTCCAAAAAACTATCTGGAGCACGAGCAGCGAGAACTCTGATGGGGAAGATACGGTTGTAAATTCTACGAGTCTTTTTTTATTTTGTGGAATTGGGGTTTTTTCATGGATTGCACAGTAGAAAAATTAACGAAAAAAAAAAACCAAATGCTCCTTCAAAGATGTTGTCAAATTGTATAACAAAGATATGTTGCTAAGTACCAGCAGGCAACAATACTAAAAATGTCAGGGGTCGTATTCATTGAGCTGGAAACAACCGATTTAAAATCATCAATAAATTTGAAAATAAATAAAATCAGTGTCATCTTTTTTCAATTTTTGAAATATATCAAATTTAATTGTCATTCCAGATTTTTGTGTATCATCTATATCTCGAGAACGCAAAGTTGCAGGTGAAAATAGCTTACGTCAAAATTCACAATTTAGTCAAAATTCGTCAAAAACTATTGATCGGTGGATTTTTGTCATAAACAATAACCTTCATGTTCGAGACATTGTCTGTTTCATGGCATTCGACGCCAGGATGGTGAAAAATAACGCAAAAGAGGCCTCAAGTTGACTGGTGTGTGAGAAACGGAGTTTTCAAAAATTGGCAGTGTCCAATCGAAAAATGACTCTTCTACTGTTTCTCGAAGAAAACTGGGACAGCTACAGAAGAACCGATTACAGTTTTGAAATTCTCGTTATTTATCTTGTCTGACATCAAATTGTTATCACAATCGAAGAGATACATTTTTGCGAAAAATTTGCAAACTCGATAGATTTGAAAAATTGATCCTCAGACTGGGACGTAATTTTCTGTGAGCACAGTCGACTGCCATAATACGAGTCAGAAAAACAATCCAGTGGGACCGTAAAGTCCTCAGTTTTCTCACAAAACGAGTACAAATAGTTTAAAAAGGCTTTGAACAACAAACTATAAAAATGTGATAAAGAAAAGTTATTATTGTTCATCTACGAACTGCAAAATAGGTTGAAAATTTTACTAGCAGCTATTCTTTCCTGAGGCTTTATTACAACTTTCCAATTCCTATATATAAATAATAGCAACAGTCGATTGATTGAGCTCATCTCAAAATAATCGATTTTAGCTTCAAGTAATTAACCTACGAAATGGAATATGTTATTAAACCACAGAATCAATCAGAAATGAACACCTGCAAAGCTTGAATACTTTATCAGCTCGCAGTATTATATAGATTAACTTCACAGAAGCAACCATCACTAGTTCCAGGTTGACCATGGCTTACATATCGTGGCTAATTTTTCTAATTTTTTTACACCATCGAATGAAAATATCTGAGAGCATAAGCTTTCATTCTGATGACTATCATTATCTGAACAAACGAGCTCTTCAAAAAACTCACGAGAAAACAATTAGCGAGAAAAGAATGGGAATATTTTTCGACTCGCAGTCCTCATCTTCTCGTGAGGAAACTTTAGTAACATTACTGAATAAAATTTCCAGAGAATATTTCTCAGGATGTACCACAGTTATCCTTTACGATAAATTCACTCAGAACAGCAATAGTTTGATATTGGAACAACTCTTAAAATCCTACCCGTTGACATTTATCCATGGTCAGATTTCCGAAGAATACCAATTGGTAGTCAAATCTTTTATAACAGATATGAACACTTGTGTGAATTTCATTTTGTTCCTGAAAGATGTTATGCGAGGCCGAGACTTAATTGGCGAGCAGGCTTTCAATAAGGTTGTGATGGTGGCTAGGTCCTCTCAATGGAGAGTCTACGAGTTTCTAGGAAATAAGGTCTCTCACAGTTTTGTTAATTTGCTAGTCATTGCTCAGGCAGCCAAAATAATAACTATTGGAGAAGTAAGTCTTGTAACCGTAGTTTTTTCAATAATGTACACAAAGTCATTAAAATTAGTTTTTTTCAATATTTATAGGAAGCTTCCTACATACTCTTCGGTCATGAATTATATACAGACGCACTGGGATCGAGCACGCACAAAGTTCTGACTTCGTGGATTAATGGCTCTCTGACGAGACCAAACGTATCGCTTTTTTCTCAAAACGTAATTAATAAATTTTCTGGACATCGCTTTTTAGTATCACTAGCTCACCAGCCTCCGTTTGTTGTTAAAAGGTAATGTTTACATCTTTTTGTCAAGTCTTCATATAAAAGTTTTCAGAGGTTTGGATGAAAACGACGACATTATTTGGGATGGCACTGAAGTAAGATTGATGAAAATGTTATCAGAATTGTACAATTTCACTGTTGAATTCAAAGAGGCTTCGAATGAAATGTCGATGGGGTAAGTCTTGATATAAAAATTGATGCCATCCTCATTAACCATCAGTTAATAATTTGACAATAGTTCTGCTGATGCAGTAACTCATGTTGTAAAGACAAAGCAAGCCCACTTGGGCATTGCAGGTCTTTATACTACTACGGATAGGCTTGATAGTAATGATATATCAGTGCCTCATACACAAGACTGTGCTTCTTTTGTATCATTAGCTTCAACAGCTTTACCCAGGTAATAAAAACAAACTGTGGCTGCAGACATGAATATTCTGATATTTTTAGATATCGAGCCATAATGGGACCTTTTCATTGGACTGTTTGGTTAGCGCTAGTGTTCATTTACTTGCTAGCTATTTTTCCTATCACTTTCTCTGACAAACACACTTTAAAGCCCTTACTGAGGAATCCTGAGGAAATCGAAAACATGTTCTGGTATGTTTTTGGGACTTTCACCAATGCCTTTTCATTTGGCGGGAAAAGGTCGTGGAGCAAAAGCGACAAATTCTCAACAAGATTATTTATAGGTATACCTATTAATAATTTTATTGAAAAATCATTTCTAATAAATTATTTTATAGGCTTTTACTGGTTGTTCACCATAATTATTACAGCTTGTTATACTGGATCTATCATTGCTTTTGTGACTCTGCCAGTTTTCCCATTTACAGTTGACACGTCTCAACAACTATTAGATGGAAGGTATCAAATTGGCATATTAGGTATTTAAAACATTATCCATGACGTGTCTGTGGTCTGTGGATAGAGTATCTTTTTTTAACTTAAATAAAATTTCAGATAGAGGCGGTTGGCAGTATTGGTTTGACAATTCTTCAGACCCACTCACAAAAAAATTGTTGAGAAAGGTTGATCTCGTCACGACAGTAGAAGAAGGCTTAAGAAATACTACGAAGGCGTTTTTCTGGAACTACGCATTTTTGGGATCTAGAGCCCAATTAGATTATATTATTAGGACCAACTTCACAACGAGGTACCTATCAATTTTCATATTCTTTTAATAATTATTGACATGATTTAAAGAGGCAGTTAAATTAACTATACAAATTCCGTGTAACAGAGGCTTTATTTTCCGATCTTTCATTAACAGCGACAATCCGAATTGCTAAACTTTGGGTGAAGGAACGACCCTGAGCCCGTCTACCCAATTAATACATGAGTAATTCATTTGTAACGGGATTTTCGGTATGGTAGAGATGATTACCCAGGGATGGATAATTGCCCCCTTTTAACCGTGACAAGTCAATTAGAATAATAAAATCTTTATTTACAATTACGATATTTACACATATCTGTACCTATTAAATTAATATTGTTGAATCCTGAACAATGTGGGCCGGTTTTGGTCCACGGCGGCCCGCCTGATTGGCGAGAGATACTGGCGTCGGTGCACGCACCTCTGTTAATTGGTCGACCTGACGGACGATTCACCTCCGGCTCCGCGACGTCAGTAGCTCCCTTACCACCGCACGCTGCGTATCGCATCTGCTGCTGCTGCGGCCTCCGGAATACGCGACGTGACGGGATTGCCGGATCGACAACTCATTACATTGCGATCCGACGTCTGGTTTACCTGGCCCTCAATACAGGCCAGGCGGCGTCTGAAAGGATCCGCCGGGACTTCACTACAGCCCCGGTTGATTCCCTGTTATGACCGGCAGTCGATAGGAGCTCAGTTCACTCTCATCGATCTCCCGACGTCCAGTTACAGCTAGGCTCGACTCATTTCATCGTGCTGCTGTAGCCGGCGGATTACTGGACGGAGTGCACTCATTACATCCTCCTGCTGAAGACCTCCTAGCTCAGTTCACCGGGAGGGAGGGTGGTTCTCGAGTCAGTTCCTCGGATCCATCTGACCTGCATCTCCGTTGGGTTTGCTTATATAGCCGGTGCCGGCGAGATAACCTGCTAATCACCGCTGTAAAAACTGTATCCTTCTGATAAAACCCCTCGATTAATTAAAATAAATAATAATTAACTACGAATGCCTCGAAATTCGTTACACATTAAATGTGTAACAAGCGCTTTATAGAGTTCTATCATCATAAATATAACAGAAAAGTAGCTATAAAAAAATATCTTCAGTTTTTTAAAGGAAAAAATCCACAAAAAAAGTAAAGTTCATTTTGATGATTTGAACTCCGTACCCTAAAACTGCGAGGCAGCAATCCGAAAAAAGACATTTTCCGGTAACGGATCCAGCTCAGTTTCATTAGATGTCGTGAGCCAGTGCGCCTTTTCAATCGAGCCAAATTTTAATTATCTCCGACCAAAAATTGTGGCTCTAGTGTTTCCTAGGGAAGTCACAGACACACAGACAGGACAGATATTTTTGGGCTTGTACTCTCCGTATAAAACTACCGAGAAATCGGTTCGCCGGTCTTGGAAGTTAAAAATCCAAGCGCTAACTGAGAAAAGTACAGTAATACCTTCACTATAAGTGGCCGAAGAAGTTTTTAGCTGCTCATTCTCATTAATTAAATGATCATAAAAGGAACTCGGTATATTATTAGAATCCCACTTGTATCCCTATACACAAGAATATATTTTCAAGATTTTATCTAAAATATAATATGATTATATCTTCAGGAGCAAGCGTTCACTGCTTCACATCAGTGATGAATGTTTCGTTCCTTTTGGAGTCTCAATCGTATATCCGAAGAATGCAATCTATGTTCGACTTATAGATAAAGGTATACTCAGAATAATGCAAAGTGGTTTCATGAAGAAGTTCCATAACGATTTTAACTGGCATGTAATGAGAAGTGCTACGGGAAAATTGTTGTCAGTAAGTAACTAGTAGTAGAACAACTAATAGTAAATTTTTCACGAATGACTAGGTATAAACAGAATAAAGTATGTCTTACAATCACTACTTATTTAAAGGCGAGTGGTGGAAATTCTCTTCAGTCCCTCACCGTTGAAGATCGCGCGCTCACCCTTGATGACACGCAGGGTATGTTTCTTCTCCTCGGAATCGGCTTTCTCATGGGAGGGGCTTCACTGCTCTCCGAATGGTTCGGTGGATGCTTCAAGTTATGCAAGCGAAATAAGAAGAGTAGAAGATCTTCGCTGGATAGCAACCCTCGATCCCACGATGCGCCGACTCCCCGCCAGAAGATTGACTCAGTGCAGTATGCGAGTTCTGTTTTCAATCACTTGAGATTAAAAAAAATCGATGACGAGAACAGCTGGAATTCCGATCATGCCATGAACAACGTCGGTGATGTGTTACCCGGTAAGGAAAGGAATTCCGTCACAGTGCATTCTCAAAATGGGAAGAGTGAATCTGTTAACTATGACGAAGAAATTGATAAAATTTTTGATTTTGCGCATATTTTTGGAGAGGAGACTGCTGCCAAGTATAAATCGGAAGCAAGCAAAGAAGCGATCGACAACGTCGATGCAACATGTAAAGTCAAGTAGTTAGGTGATATTTTTGTTAGAAAGGATTATACAGGGTTCCCAAAATCCATCTTCCAATATGGGCAACTTTCTTATGCCAGCATCAAATTGTGCCCAACTTTGCCCGTTTAACCGATTCTGAATCTGCCTAAATAAGAAAGTTGCCCATATTGGGAGATCGATTTTGGAAACCCTGTATAGGTAGTATAACTTAACGGAAAAACAATTCTTAACAATCTTATTTATTATTTTATAAATGAAAAATATAGGTACAATTTTTGATCAAGAAACTTCAATTTTAAAACAAAAATCAACCTGTTTTTCTATTTTTTTCAAAAATCGTCAGTTTTTCCTTTATCGAATTTATGCGTTACCTACCCTTTACATATAAGTATAGTTAGTATCACAATAATCACATTCTGTAATTGAAGGCTAGGAAAATAACAAATGAATAAATTGTGTATTATAATATTAAGCCCTTAAAATAGTTAGGTATACCACAATCTAATTAGACTAATTACTATTACCAGGAATGCAATAAAAGTTATAAAACTAACATTTCTTCACAGTTGTGTAAAATTATACTTGAGCCACTTATATAATAATATAAAAATATAAAGACCTATACTCAATAAAATTTACAATATAGTCCGCAATATTAAAGCCGTGTTTTCTTGTTCATACATCTTCATTCATATCAACGATTCAGGAAATATTGTCATTATTTATCGGATAGAACTCCTGATCCAATAAAATTTTTCAAAACTAAAGCGGCCTTGATAGGCATTACCCTAAAAAAATAAAAACAATTATTGATATATCTGACGTACCTACATTGAAAAAAATATCAATAACAAGAATAATAATTATAAAGCACAAATTATAATGATGAATTATACGAAATAAAACAACTTATTTGTTTGTATCTCAAACGAAAATAAATGAAAAAGTATAAAACAATATCATTTGTTATTCGTTCATTTGAAAACTGACGTCAATGTCATTGAATATTAATGTGTCATTATAATTCTAAGCTTTTTTTACTTTTTACCTTTTTTTCTATATTATGTTTTTTTTTATTTTTATCAAATTTCTATTAGTTGCTTGACACTGTATAAAAAAAAAGTTTAGTCGATCTCATCTTACCTGACCCAATTGTTAAGATTATAAAAGTATCTGGGAAGAGTAACTTCCACCAAGTCTGTCCTTTGGGCATGCATAATTCCTTGGGCAACTTCATCAGGAGTAAGCATTTTCATTAATGACTTGAATTTTATATAGGGACGCTTGCAAAGACCAGTATCGACCATATAAGGCATGATGGTGGTAAACCCTATGCGATTATTTGGATTCTCATTCAGTTCTTCATAAAGAGCCTGCATCATCCCTCTGACTGCGAATTTTGACGCACAGTACGGGACGAGATTTGCTATACCCACCATACCGGCCACCGAAGATAGCGCCACTACATGGCCGTGGTTGTGTTTGATCATTGCTGGGAGGAAAGCTTCCAGAGTCTGTAAAAAATACTTACTGTTAAATACTGTCACTACAAAGTATTCTGTGAAATTCGTACCGAGAAATGAGCCATGACGTTGATGTTCATGATCCTTTCTATTTCTTCAGTGGTCTGCTCAAACAGAGGCCTAGTGGGCATAATCCCGGCGTTGTTTATCAATATCGTAACATCGCCAACTTCTTCTTGGACTTTTTTTGCTGCACGCAGTACATCTTCTCTTTTCGATACGTCTACTCTGCGAATTTACATAAGTTATAAAATGATGAAGCTGCTAAAGAGACGACATACATACCTGTAGGTATATGGTTTGGGGTATCCCTTACTTGAAATTTCTTTGGCGGTATCTGCATTATTTTTTTCATCTATATCCCACGCAACTACTGTCGCTCCTTCAGAGGCGTACCTTAAAGCTAACTGTTTCCCTATCCCATGCCCAGTACCTGTTATCTAAAAAAGTTTTTATTCGGTATTGAGGCTTGCATTGATTAAAATTATGAAGAATGAACTGTTCCAAATAAGAAAATGAAGAATTGTCTCAGTGGAGAGCTGCTTAAAAGGCGTTCGATTTTATTGATTTTATTGAGAAAAGCCTTGTTTTGATTTGGAAAAGTCCATTCGTAATAAAATCGAGAAAGATATTTTTACCAGAACTATTTCACCTTTGACGGGCTTTTCTGTTACAGGTACAATAGCATGATAAATACTTAGGATATAATAAAACAAAATTTTAAGTTGAACTACTATAATTTCTCCGATTATTTGGGAAACGTCCTTGATTTGTTGTCCAATAGTAGGCTCGGATTTGCTGAAAATAAAAATGTTGGTAATATTGAATGCACGCATGTATAATGGTACATTCTTCAACAAGCGCATAATGATGACTATTATTATACGCAAGTGGAATACTATACTTTATCTACGACTATACTTGAAAAAAAAATTGTTGCTGTATTATGTTAAAATTGAAATGTTTGATGGTAAATAATTCAGCTGTATTATCTTTAGTAAATATTTGGAATATTATTGAAATATTATTTGAGATATTATTTTCTTTGCAGAATAATAATTTTAGGTTCAATTTTAGTAATACAATTCTAAAATTTAAATAAATGTGAATTTTCTTAGTTATTTTGATTCGCTTGTCACTACTAACTGTCAGTTGCACCCAGTTAGAAATTTGTTTGATTTATAAAAGCGTCTAAGCTGGCTATACTCTCTATTGTTATAAATAATATGTGTGTGTGAGTAAAGTTGAACATTCATGTGCTTCAAATAATCGAGATGACGACTGCAGGTGTTAACGTGACAAAAGTCAGACGAGCATATTTAGAGAAAGGAAGGGAGATCGGAGGTTTTCAGCCCTGCAGCGATGAAATGAAGGAGTTCCAAGGACAGTCTACCTTTAGCCAGCAAATTGGACGGTAGAGCTCGAGAACGAAACGAGTACCTACGTAGGTATACTCGGTACTTATTGAGTTTCGGGATTTGCGTGGATATTAAGGTGAAGACCGACCGGAGTGTTGTGTACTATAGTCAGAGGAAATCAACCCTGAGCACAGCCAGGTTAAAGCAGTAAGCAATCACCATTAAAATAACTACTAAATAATTAAAGATTATAATAAAACCCTTAAACTATCAAATAAAAGGATAAAACCTCATCTAATAATAATAACAATAATAAATTATAATAGTAATAACTCCAAATAACTAAAACGAAAATCCTGATAATTAATAAATAAATTACTTTGTTATCGATACCATAATCCATAAAATAATAATATAACGATCTCCTTTGGAATTTAGGCACGTGCGAAGAAAGAAGATTTTAGTTAGGTATCTGGAAGCATGCTATTTTCTTTTATTAGCTATAAATTGTAGACGATTACTTGTTTGTTATTAACAATTTTAATTGTTCTGATTGGAAATTTGATTTAATGAATAAATTAAGTTAAGTTGTCGGGTTTCGTTTGCTTTTGAATTAATATTGCCCATTAGCCCTGAATTTGAATACTTAAAGTTCATAAAAGAGTCTCTAGCCGAGGAAAGAATTCACAAAATTAGTAGAGTTAAAATTTGCACGAGTGCACAGTCGATTACCACTACCAAAGCATTAGCTTTCACATCAACTGTTGACAAGCGCTGTATAACTGCGCATGGATATTAAAACATGTGCGTTATTACGGTTAGTAGCTGCATCTGTCATTAGTTGAAAAATTAGTATGAATTTGACATACGTTCTTACGTCTTAACTCTGTGGGAGATGGGAAAACATATCAATTGGAAAGTCGGGTCTGGGTTGCAGAAGTGACAGGATTACCGATTTGAGGCTTAGACACAGCTCTGATGCACCCATACGAGACTCGAAGAAGCACTATTATAACCAGTCGTGGCAGCCAGGGGTATAGTTTGAAAACGCAAGGGCTTTTCTGAGATATTTTCGCCTGACCTATCTTATTTTTCAAAGCAAAAATTTGTTTTTTAAGCCGTCTATAATACCTGATCGAGAATTAAGCTCAGATCGATAAAAATGACCCTTCACGGTTATCGTCATAAATAAATCCTCCTAAACAACGAGGTCACAGTGGCTAAATGATAGATACTGTAAAAATTGTTATTTATTTATTGTTTGCAATTATCAATAATACAATTACGTGATTTGTTATCTATGTTTTGATATTTATTTATGGATATTATATTGACGTACGATTCTAAAATTTATCATCATGGAATTGAGGTAAGTAAATTCGGCAAGCGATTTTTAGAGTTAAAGAAAATGGAAGCTTTAATAAAGATTATTTAGAAATATTAATCCATATTTCTAATAGAGAAAATACATGGGGATCTTAGTTAAGATAACCGAGAACACCTGAAAAACGGGCAGCCTTTATAGTTTTGTCTGGAAGGTGACTATATAGCAAACTTTTTTCGAGCGATGCGATATTAAAAGTATTTTTAGACATTGCTGACCATAAGCTAACAGTTGATCAGTTCAGGTCAGGCATTGATTCTGTCTATTTATATAAGAAATACATTTAAATATGTACTGATAGTAACAGAAAATGAGCACTTCACCAAAAATTAATAAGATTATAATTTTTCATCTTTTAACCTTTATGCAGAGTATCATATTTATATAGTTTATCTAATCTACAGTAATTCATTCTAGTTAGAGGACAATGATATGACAGTTTTAATAAGATACGAATAGCTCAAAATTTTAGGTCAGTTATGTTTAAAAAAAATATTATATTGTTTGTTGATGGTATTACCTACTAATATGACAAACTTCATAATAATAACTCTGCTGTAAATAAAAAAAAAACTACAGATTTGACGTGGGGCTTTTTCGTCTCCAGGCATCCCGACCACGAAACAATCCTAGCCATGTTTACTAGCTATTTTTGAAAATTTTATATGTAAATATTTCTGAACTTTCACCCATCTAATTATTGTACATACGTATCTGAAAAACTGTTGAGAATTTACCTACCAAATTATGCCTTTTGTACCAGATATATCTAGCTTTTGGAAAAAAAATTGGACCACAATCTACCGTACGTCCCTGGTTCAAATTACAAATATTTTCTGCTGCATGCAATAGAACATGCCAGTGCTGCAACAATAACAAGGGCAACTAAAATATTCTTTTTCATTTTTTTTTGCACCAATATGTGACTATATAAGTCAATCTGTAATAACATAACCTTGAATGATATAATTTTTGAACAGTGTTTTTAGACAAATAAATGCAATAAAAGGTGCTTCCTTTATTCACAGATCTAGTATTATATTTCAACCACCAAGTACCTATAATAGTCTTCATTAGAGCCAACATAGCAACTCAAAATGATTGTGTAACAATTGAATTCCGATAGTATTTTGTAACCCTCCATAGTGAAATGGTTACCATATTTTTTATATAACGCACCTACAAACTTGAAAGACGCGAGCTCTTGACATTGGTATTAAGATTGTGTAATTAATTACTAATTAACTATGTAAAATTGAATAAAAATAATTCTAAGTTGACATTAAAAAATTTTGAATTTAATTGAATATTGAAAACTAGATCTTTAAATTCAAGCGAAGGCTAATATTGACATACAGCATAGGCACTAATTAAAAAAAATCAAATTTTAAAATACTTATTTAAAAAAAAAACAGACAAAATACAGAGTTCTATCTGCCAGTGCTGTAATTAGTTTTATTTAACAGTTATTCTAGCAGTTTTTTGACAAAAAATTTCAAAAATATTTGGTTTATTGGTATGTCGTGTAGTCTGTTAAAACTAATGAGCACTATAAAATCTTTCATGTTCAATATTTATTCTGAAGATGATAAATAGTACCTGATTGTGAAAAATCAGCTGAATTGGTGCGGTAAACAGTTCTATTTCCTAACAATTTCCTCATGAAACCTTCACATATTAGCTACAAGACTGGATAGCATCAGTATATTTTATCTAAACGGCCAAAAAAAAAGCAAAAAGTTATGCTGAAAAAAAAAACAAGGCGTTTAATTGAATATCCGACCACGATTTCAACATATTTTGCTTATTAAATTAAAAAAAAATAATAAATTGACATGTGCCAAGGTTTTTCCAGAAAAGTTGTCATTACGGTTTTATTTGATTTATTCTACACTTCTGAAGCTCGCCGTTTTCTTAAGTATAATAATATTAAAATTAATTAAACCAGAATCCAGATGAAACTAAATTATCGTAAATATTACACAAGGTTATAGATTATTATATATGAAAATTATATCTGCTGATTATAATCATTAATTAATTATTATTAGTTAGCTCAGAGTTGAATAATTTTAATACGTTTTGGAAATGATAGAAGTTTTCTCGAATAAGGAAAATTTAACACGTTTCAAAGTAATGGAGTGTTTGATAACATTTCGTACTTTCATTATGAATTGCATCGATCAATCACTATTATAATAGATATGCAAATATTCTCTTATTACATACACATTATAATAATAATTATTCATAATGGAATAAACTAAAAAAAAAAACACACACATATACACTACACTTTTTTAGTCAAAATTTTTATTAAAATAATAATAATTAATTTCAAAGGAATCAAAGGTCGAGGAATCAATTAATTTTGTATATTACTTTGAATATAACATTTTAAAACCCCAAAAAATTGTTTTTCTTATTCAACTTCAAAAACTCTAAAGCTGATAATAAAAATGGGCAAAATTATAAACACGTACCTGAGGGCTCCATTTAAAGAACCCACCGACTTGGCCTTATGATTATGATGCGTCTCAACCATGTTGCCCAGTGTTCTTTCTCTCCCACGATCGCAACAACGAACCAGGACAACCCCAGTGTTACTAATGAAATGACAAATCGAAGATTTGAACTGACAACTTAGCTTGATATCGGTATCAGTAGTGAAGCCGATCACCAGGTTACGAGAACGCTGCTTATAATCCGCGACACTGCGATGTAAAATGTAATCACACACTGGTGTATAGACAACAACAATCTTGGAGACAGGTTAGGTTCATCTCCCATTTCCTCTTAATCGCATCTACCTATGTAATATGTGTGATATGGGGGCGGAAGAAAATGACTCCCTGAATTATGAATTTATTTCTTTTCTTTCATAAATTTAGATTTTAATAATAATAATTATATAAAGAAACTAATTACCTAGTTTATATTAAAATACTTAAGTGGGAGGTATCAATTGCGCTGTGTTCTTTTTAATTTTGCAAGGTTATTCTTATCGCGCAAGGTTCGTGCAGTAGCCTTTAAAAGTTGATTCAGGTTTACATGAATATGTCCTCATGGTAATCTCGATCATTCAGAAAGAGCAGCCGTCAATAATTCTTAAAAACCTTGTCGATTTATTAAGGTAAAATATTAACTCTGTTAAAGGGTTAAACATA
The DNA here is from genome assembly GCA_910589415.1 of Malachius bipustulatus. NCBI lineage: Eukaryota > Metazoa > Arthropoda > Insecta > Coleoptera > Melyridae > Malachius > Malachius bipustulatus. The sequence continues at coordinate 29,577,559 of OU342639.1, read as the reverse complement.
TAATAATTCAGTTTTCCCAAGGTACCAGCCATGAAATTTTTTCTTGCAACAATCGGCAACATTGGTGATCTATTGGTAAATTGACCAAGGGGCATATTGACATATTGCGAGCCGGCGTGTATGAGAGATAGAAAGATACTATGCACAGGATCGAATGTTGCGACAGTGTACGCCAATCTCGGACTCCGACTTGGTATTATGATGTAATGACACTCTTCGTATATCTATGCCGAGCAATAATTAGTAGGTTAATAAATATTTGGTGTGTAGTAAGCACAGCGCTAGCGCAATTCCACGGACTATGCTCCCCTCTAATTCTGGAACTTTATAACGCTTGAATCGTTCTGATACTAACACTTTTTCAAAGTTATAAAAATAATTTATTAATAAAAATTGTTCTGTCATAAGATCAAGAATACCTACGGACAGTATTAAAATAGATGACAATTTAAACTTCTTACCGCCTAATTTTGGTAGGTATCTGTCTACATTTTTAAAAAACTTCATGCGCATCAGTCGCATAAATAGTGTATTTTTATGCGTTAATTCCTCGGTTAATTCAATAATTATGAAATATTTTCCGCATTTTGGAAATTGGGTTGGTTATATTTTTAGTTGTTAGCTGTGAAAATTTCAGTTTATTTCCTTTAAAAACGCGCCCTAATAAAAATATAAGAAATTAGCAGTTTTGACCGAATTTCTACTACGCCATCGGCAAACTAATTAAGTACTAAAACGCAGATTTTAGTTTTGCTCCCTATCGTGTGATCCCGTTCGGGTTTATTGCTAAAATGTTACCTGCCACGACTAATTTTAAATTGTCTTTGATCGAAAAAGGAAATATTTTGGCTTGGTCGTGGAAGATTCGCACTATGTAGAGGGCTGTAGCAGGTGATTTGAAAAAGTACATTTTTTCGTTGGTCTTCTACAGCTTAAAGGCTCCTACTTTCATCTGATTTATTATTAAGCAGAAATCTCCAGGAGATTTTTTTTTCATTTTGAAAGTTATTAAAAAATGCGTCACCTATTTAAAATGTAATTTTTGCTATTTAGACAGCGCACTTTGTTTATTAGTGTGATAATAATTTGAAGAGTGGCATTAAATTAATAAAAAAAATACCTCCGACTGTAATAATTATTAGAGAACAAAAATGAATATGTAGGTAGTAATGGCAGACGAGAAATGTGTGAAATGCCCAAACAATCATCAATAAATAAACGAATTACATGTCAACAAAAACACTTAAATCAGACAGTATCGACGGCAATAATAGATGAAAAAACAAAACAGAACATAATGGAAAAATACTTACCTACCCCTGTCATCATTCAACAACTGCAGATGACCGTTCAAAAATTCAACAACACCCAACCTCCAAACTCTCCTTCTGATCTGACAGAATCTCGCCGTTGAATTGTTTACTGAAATTCACACTAAAAGTCACTACCACATATTAGCACAAAATTTCGTAGTCTTTTTCTCCTTTTCTTGCTGTTTCTCTTCTCTTTAAAAATAAATCTTTCCTTTCCGTTACTTATCTTCTTCCTGCTTTCAAATCTTCTATTTCTTTTTGACAACCTCTCTTCTTTAATTGGCAGGTGCAAGTTCTTACTTTGATCTTATCAGTAGCTTATTTCATAGTATTTTTCCTATACTTTCCGAATCCGATGCCATTTTTTTTCCGAAAGTCGATCTTAAAATCCGCATCTCTATCAAAAAAGTGCAAACCATTTCTTTTCGAATACGGTCCTGGATTTTCAAATTGTCGATAAGTCATCTTGAAGTGCCTCAGTATAGAAGAGCTTTTCTGCTAAATTTTGTTGAATAGCTTCAAACCGTATATTTCAAAGAAAACATCCTGTATCTTCGTGCCTTTTGGCAGAAAAAAAATTTGGTCATAGATTTAGACGTGCATCGATGTCTCCTGCCAGGCTTTAACTACCTCGCATTAGTCATGGATCCCTGTATAATGGCGCGCCGCCGTAGTCAGTGCAGTTGTAATTGGGAAGTGCCCTAGAGTGAAGTGATTGTGACAAGTGAAGTGAAAGAGCATAGTAGTTGTTGTTAGCAGTGTGTGTTAATAAAAGAAACAGCAGATTATTTAGATTTGGAGATTATTGTTTATAGGTTATATAGTCGTGTTACAGAATAAGGAATTTTGTAAGACTCCAAATTTGGAATTGATAAAGTGCAAGACCGTAACAGTATATCGGATCCTCTGATGGTTTTTCAATTTTGTTGCAGACGGGGGTGATTTTTAATTAACAGAAAAATTTCATTAGCAATTATCATTATATAAGAGCAAATTGTGTAATAAAATTATTGTAAACAAGAAAGATATATATGGGAAAAATGGCACAAAAGCAAACTTCATTTTAATTACAAGTATAATTACAGATAATTTTATTTGAATAAGTGGTACCCTGCTTTTCATTAATCGTTATCATTAATATTAAAACCCATTCCGATTAGGTACAAAATAATACTTTTTCGGTTGATTCACAACATAATCGTGACATTAAGTGTAATTATTTCTCTGCCAAGTACCTAATTAAATTTCCATAATACTTAATAGAATGAACAACGATATCCAGATATAATGTCAAGCCGATGTTTTGTTAAAACTATTATATTATTATATTATAGGCATCGGTTAATTGAAAGACCCACAACAGTAGCCTTGCTTTTTATGTACCTACTTAAGATCTATTTTTACGTAACACGATGCCTACATAAACGTAGTAGATAGATGACAAATTACCTGCTTCGAGGGAATTAAATACCAACCGTATAATATATTTGTATATTAGAATGTGGAACGCACTTATAGAAAATTGACTATTCGGAGAAAAAACGTTTTTGAAAAAAAAGCTCACACACCTCAACTTCCACCACCGCCACCCCCACCATTGTGGTCATATACTTTTTTTTTAAACATGACACCCTGTATATTTTTGTATTTTCATATTTACTAAGAAAATCCAGTAAGAATGTTTTTTTCATTTGCAGTTTAAATTGAGTAGTTTATGATGAGTTATAAACAAATTAAAATAGCAATTTTCCATTTTGAAAGCAGTGTACTGCGGAAAGGGCTCAAAATATCGGAAAATGGCTTACATTTCATTATCTTAAATTTTCACATGGATATCCTACTACTATGTGGTTTAAATTTTAATACTGGGTGATGAAAATTATCCGATTTTATGACCGCGTGTATAAAAATTTCACTGTACAAAATGTACACTGTAGGGGTAACACATGAAAATTTAAGATAGAGACAATACATGTAGGCCGTTTTCCGATATTTTGAGCCGTTTCTGCACTACACTGCTTTCAAAATGAAAAATTGCGATTTTCATTTGTTTATAACTCATAAACAACTCAATTTAAACTGCAACTGTAAAAACCATTCTTAATGGATTTTCTCGGGAAATGTGAAAATACAAAAATATACACGGTGTCCTATTAAAAAAAAAAACACAATGTTGGGTGTGAGAGCGGTGGGGGTAAAAAATCAAATTGAGGCTCAAAAAATGCTGATGTGTGCGAGCTTTTTCTTCTCTGAATAACGAATTTTATTCGTATTTAGGTTTATTCATTTATTATTAAACATTTTTTGTAAATACTCTTATTTAACAATCGTCAGTCACGCTTTTAAAGTCATAAGAAAAGTATTTTTTGAAGCCTCCGAGGGTAAGCAGTTCCCAAAAGCTTCTAATAGTAATGGTTCTTCCGCAACTGTATCTTGATAGTCCTGAAGTGATATTTTCCCATCTTTATCTTTATCTAGTTTCCTTAAAATTATATCAACAAAGTCTTTCACACTTTCTTCCGGGTCCTCTTCCTGTGGATGTTTTATCAAGGAGTTCCTGAAATAAGTAATATTGTAAAATCTTATTATCCCGCAGAATTTTACTTACCGCAATAGCTGAAACATTTCATCTTTAGTGATAAACCCGTCGGCGTTCAAATCGTACACAGAAAAACAGAATTCGATCATTTTAGCAGGGGATCCTCTTAAAAATAAATTTAATCCGCAAAGCCAACTCTCCAAAGTTATAGTCCCGCAATTGCTTTTGTCCCATACGCAAAAGATCCTATCCATCAGCATATTTTCCGTGACAATATCAAACGTATTGTGCAAAATTTCCCTGAAAACCGTTCTATCGATTCCCTAAAAATAAAACCTGATTATGCTCGCATGTAAAGCACATGTGCTGTTATTCACTTCTTGAACAATTGTCGGTTTTCCAATGATCGATGACATGCCTGTATTATTTATCTTCGTCCTGTTCATTGTTATTAAAGTCCTGTAGACCTTGTAGAGCTCCTCGACTTCATGTCTAAGAAACAAAGCAAAGTGGGTAATTTAAAATATTGGTAAATGTATATTAGGTATTACCTTTTAAAGCTCGTTTCTCGTTTAGCCATCTCTATGACTTTAAGTGGACATTTCATGGAGTTCTCTTTATCTGACATTTTTCTACGTCCTTTAGGCTTTACCGTCAATTGAGAATTGGCCGCGGAGTGATTACCCGCTAAGAAGCGTTGTATACCTTTGAGGACTAGAACCCCAGCACGCATGCTCAACCTTGAATGCTCCTCCGGATTTGACATCTTGAATTTCATAATAACTCTTCAGTTAAATTATCACATCAAGTAACAAAAAATCCTAAATTATATGATTTTTAATTATGAAAGATCCCGATCCGCAAAAGTTCTTTTGAACAAGGATATTAGATATACTTTTTGTTTGAGTACCTGGTAATACTTTTTAATTAATAAGTAACCAATATTAATTATTAATAACCGTATTAAAGCTGCTGGTATATAGTCGAGTTTAAAATTAGTGAAATGACGTGTACCAACGTCTACAAAAAAATATTATCAAGGTTTGCCGATCGATCACAAGCAATTTCCTACCCTCATACCTACCTACCTAGACGTAAAAATCATGCTTTTCTACTATCTATGGTTCTCTAGGAATAGCATCGCTGCAAGGCAAACTTCCTAGAATCGAAGGGTGATACAAAAAACCTATTATGTAATAAAATCAATGGTTGTGACGTGATTGATTGCTTTTTTATCATTTCTCATTCTGTGCCAGCGTCGGTTGGATTGCAGTGCATAGTGGTGGCGAATGGCGAAGGTTTTTGTTTGGAGTCGGAATGGCACGCGAACGTTCACACGCAACATACGGGTATTATTACCTATACCTACTATACTGGCTAGGCAGGCTAGGTTTCCACCTAGAGACCATGATGATGAAGGAAAATCAACACTTACCTCGTCAGATGCCGATGTGTAACACAGGTCACACCGTTCGGGGAAAAATTACAACAGTCCCCTTGTTTATGCGTAACGTAGCAACTATAAACGTGAAAATAGCCCGGCGTCAATTTCTCCATCGTCTTAGTTCGATCTTACTTAGCAATAATTCAATTTAATTTTATTTTTACCCTGTTTTTACTTCTTTTGAAGTTGAGGTCAAATTATTATATATAAAAGTGAATAAAAGAAATTTTTAATTACAATATCAAATTTTATTATAAAAAAATTAGGGCCAGATAATGTATACCAGAATCAGGAAAAATACGCATCGCCGCCCCGCGTCATCATGTCTACGACCGCAGCCCAAGAGCAAGCAGTATCAGAACTTCTTGATCCTTATCCTACCTGTTTGAGCACTTCGAGTTTTCTGAGTTTTCATCAGTAGTGTTAGTGCGGTCATGGTCACGATCTCTGGCGACTTCAAGGCGTTTAATTTAGCCCGAAAATCTCAATCTCAACGTCTAGAGGAAACCATCTTGTCGCTGAAGATGTCGTAAAGACTTGAGGGTGATTTTGGTCTGCAGTTTCGTTTTGAAAGAGATTTTCTGTTGAGAGATTGGTTACGCAGATTTAAGTTTAGCGATTCTGGACTTAATGTTGGCAAAAGGAAGAAAATGCATAAAAAGATGGAAAATCTTTTTTTAGATGGTAACTGCATACCCGTTAATCTGCTCTAACTTCATTAAAAAACTAATTTTAATCTTAAACTTTCATTAAGTATTTATAAAATAATAAGCCTTGGCAGCAATCGACGAGACTAAAATTCAGGACCTGCCATGCCATCTGGTGACGGAAGTCCTCAACTAGCGGTTTTAATATACGTAATCTGCTTCTACATCGTTCATCCGATGTGGAATGCAAGTTTTCTATAATTTCAGGGAACTGTGCGTGTGTCATGATATCAATCTGTTCTACTTCCTCAGTCTAGGACTAGGAAGATCAGCATCAGCGGTGGCTTCGATAAAGAATTAAGAAGAGGTGGAGTTTCCAGATAGGAGGAAATTAGAGCGTTTTTTTTTATGAATCAAATAAACTTTATTAGTTCAAGTCAAATAAAATCTACGTCCTACACATTGTCCGTTCATGACAGTTACTACCACAACAACAAAGGACAAAAACCGCAGAATAATACACAAGACAAATACGTTTAAAAAGCCAATTACCTAAATTGCGAAAATATTCACAATTAACCAATTAGGTAAATTCACTCTATCATACAGGTCGTGCTTTTTACTCTAGAAACTAAAATTTTTGTGAGTAAGGTTTATCCATAAGAAACTGCCTGGTGTTTAATTTGAGAAAAATCGGTCCAGACGTTTCAAAATGACGGCCATTTAAATTTTCGAAAAATTGCTGTTCTCTGGACCCCTTAAGCAAAATGGTAGAAAAAACTTTGAAACTTAATTAACAGGATTGGAAGATTTTCGAACTCGATATTAGAGTAAAAAAATGTTATTTTTCGTAATAATAAACCAGTGGCGTGGATAGGAAAAGGGTAAAAATGGCTAAATTTCTATAAGCGTTTATGAGCCTATTTTTGAAGGAACTGAACTTAAATTTTTACAGTAGACAACCATACTGCTACTAACGGTTAACTCTCAAAAATTTCAAGAAGCAAATAAGAAAAATGGAGGAGATATTCAAATTTTTTTTACACGATGTTTATTTCTCTAAAATTTTAAAAACGCTCCTTTAGCTTCATCTTTCAAGATTAGTGAACGAAATATTGCAGTCTTGTAAAACTTTCAAAGGACTTTGGATTTTCGTTAAAAGAGCTTCCCAAAGTTGCGTTACTTCTACAGGGTGTCCATTCAAAGTTCGACAATATCAATCCACACCATTTCAGGAATTTTCAATCAACGTGACTGAAAGCTTCGTGGGAGTAGAGTGGTCTGAGATAGCATGTGAGAAATATCGGTCAAGTCGTTTCAAAATGACTGCTACCATTCGAATTTTCAAAAAAAATTGGTATTTTTCTAACGCACCTGCTGCAGTAGACAACTATACCTAACTGAACCTTCAACTTTGAAAATTTTCAAGAAATACATGCATTTACAGAATGGCGAAATTATTCATAGCATAAAAATACACTAATGTAGTGATGGATGCGCGAGATGTTTTTTCTTCCATTGGAATAATTATTGGCAGGAGAAAGGATTAGATGGAGATATATGAAAGTATGAAACTAATACAGAACTTCAGTTGAAGACTCATCTCATTACGCTCCAGTTGAAGACATTCACTACGATTGTCATCATGGACAGAGTGTTCGCGACTTGACTTCCGGTTATGTATTAGTAGTGATAATATTATTTGACGATCTTATTAAATGGGTGCAGTATTGGGCTCGGAATGGGCGAAAATCATCTACTTCCCCTTCATCATTGTCTGTTTCAGTTTAACTCTTAAAACAGCTTTGTCTGAAGATGAACTAAAAATTCATGCCAGGTTTAGGGTAGGTAAATATTATTTAATCCCAAATTCATCTGCTTCTTGATAATGACTTGTATTTTTTATCAAAAATAGAAAAAACTTTTTTGAATGTAAGGATTGTTAGGTATAAGTACTATGTACAGGATTGTATGTAAGTATTAGGTATGTACAGGGGTCCCAACACTAGTGTTCACCCCAAAAATGTCCCGATGAGCTTCTTTATTGGTTTGAAAGTGCAATTAATAAGCGTTTCTTTTTTAATTTTTAGTTTTTTCGTGGTCAAGAAACGTGTCATGGATGTCAGAAAAAATCAAATTATCACTTTAATTAGTTTTCAAAATCACAAAAAATTCATAATTACAACATAATTTTTGGACTCCAATTCCGAGATCGTAAATTACAGCCATCATAGACGACAACAATGAGCTGTTTACATAGGACACATGACTTCTGCAAATAAGTAATCCACAACAATGAAGTCCAAGGTTGAACTTTATTACCCTTCAAGTTTATTATTATTGCCTATTGTTGACCAGTATATTCTTCACCAGTCATAAATCATTCTGCATCTAGAGACTAGCTAATTTTATATCTTCATTTTCGGTATTAATAATTAAAAATTTTTATTGATTTTTGAAGATTCGCATTTTAAACAGTTAAGTCAATTATTTGCCAATAAAAAACTATATAAGTTAAATAATTTCTGAAAATTTCATGTTGATATCTTTGTAATTAACCGTCATTTTGGGGTGGACACTAATGTTGAGACACCCTGAAAAAATAAATCAGATTTGGGCATTAAAATAAGTAATATAGAGACTAAATCTTCCTATACTGAAAGTAACCTTTTTGTTTTTAAGATTTCATAAAAAAATACATATGTTAGTATACCTACTGTCACATCAGTCAGAAAATTAATAACACGGATATAAAACCTTCTTGCCCATCAATCGCGTAAATAGTGTATTTTTATGCGCTGATTCACTTTTGAATATTTTCACCGCATCTTAAATTGACTTTACTGTGAAAATTTCATTTCATTTCGTTTGAAAACTGCCATAAAATCGATTTTTTAATTTTACAATAGACAAAAAAATTGTCAAAATTTAACGATTTCATCATTTTTCCTATGGCTAACTTTACTTAAAAAATACTATTTTTTGCACCACCTTTAATAAATTCGAAAAAAGTTACAGGGCAGTTTTGAAAACTGAAAATTTTAAATTTCAGAGAAAAAAATTAATGTAAAAAATTCAAATATTTCCGCCATTCTTCTTATTTGCTTCTTGAAATTTTTGAAAGTTAGCTGTTATTAGCACAGTTGTTTACTGTAAAAATTTCATCAGTTCAATTCCTTCAAAAATGTGCTCATAGACGATTATACAAATTCAGTCATTTTTATCCTTTTCCTACCCACGCTGATTAACCCTTAGTTGGTAACATCCGACTCTGAGGCGGATGCCAAGTTTTGATGCTGCGCTGAATCCAAACGAATGAATGTACAAAAATTTCGTATTAGGTATGTTCTAGTTGGTTGCCAAAAAGTCCATAGCCGCCTTCGCGAAAATACGTCTGTGAGACGGGTGTTACTCAGAACGATATATTTCAGTCCATCTCTCAGTCGGCTGTTGGTCGAAAGTATGGTGAATGAAAAGGTATAATATATAAAAAAATGTATAAAAATGAAATAGGTCTTGTTTTAATAAAATATATTTGTGTTTACTAGAATACATTCGAATAAATATGTAATTATACATATTATTATAATACCTATTCCGACTGAGCGACGGATGTTACCTATAATGCTGGAACTGTAATATGATCACCGACTGAGAGACGGATGTTACTTATAAAGTGAAAAAAAGTATGTTACCAACTAAGGGTTAATAGAAACAATGCAAAATTTCATTGCGTTAACTCTAATTTCAAATAAGTCTCTTCTAATCTTTTTAATTTGGTTTATGAGTTTTTTTCTATCTTGCAGGGGTTCAAAAAATAGCAATTTTCCCTAAAATTCAAAAGGCCACTATTTAGAAACGGCTCCATAAATTTTGCTCAAATGCAATATCAGACCACTCCTTGTAGATATCTTACTCCCACAAAAATTTCAGTCTTCTAGAATGAAACTTCCACTTTTTCGTGATCTGGGGGTCATGATCGGTGGACATTTGATGAGTTTGGGTGATTTTCGAAAAGCGATGTCGTCCTCAAACGACTTTTATTATTGAAAAATACATTGCGTTGTAACATTCATGAATAATTCGTACTGTGATTATGAAGCTGGGATTGCGTTGAGTGACGGCAGGGAGTTATGTTTACTTTTCCGGTCTTGAATGACACTTTACATTTCTCATTGTGAAGGTGTCAGCGTTTATTACTTTTCAATACTTCCACTCAACCTTTCACCGCAATGCCTACAAAACAAGTAGTGCTAAATAATTTCCTTTGATAATATTCATGTTGTTATTTCCAGCAAAAGCGTCAGATATTTCGTGAACAACTCCTACCCAGTCAAGGTGGCAGAATACCTGAGAGTGCTTTCGATTCGGTGAAAATTTCTCTCAATAAATTGAACCAACATGGCTTATATTATGCTGACGGAATGTATCTTCAGGATACAAAACCAAAACTGGAACATTTTTCTAAATCATCCTTCGCGAAAACACTTAAAGTAAGAATGTGTTTCTTATATTGTTAAATAACCGTTTATCTCATGTCCTCGTTTCATTACAGATCAAAATCTTACCACACAACGTTTTAATTTTTAAAATTGACAGCCTGGAAAGTCTTACTGATGAAGAAATCGATACTACCTATAAAATTAATCAGCATTCAGGTAGATATACAGTGCCATTAATTAATTAGGTTCGCACCATATCAGAAAAATATACTAATAAAAAAATTGTCGTATAATTTTTGTTCTAAAGAAAATTTCGTATTTCTGAACTTTAAAATTAGAAAAAACTTACATTTCGAAAATTAGATGTTTTTACTTCAAATGTTGGGCAACATTCTCGTTAGATTATTCATCAAAAAAGCCAATGATGAAAGAAATTAATTTCTATGCACCTATAATAGGTGGCCAAAAAGTGGTAACTTTGAACATTTCAATTTTTTGCTCATTTTTCTTTTAGTAATTTTTAATTCGAGCGAAATTTTCGAATTTAATAAAATTTCGATCACTATTTTCTGTTTTTCTATGTTTTCAAGTCTATTTTCTATTTCATAAGAAAATATAAAATATTTTTTTAATTTGACGAAGCTACAAAAATGTTTATTTCTGAATTCAAATAATTTTTTGTATGAAAATGAATCATTATAACTCACTGCACCGCTCTGCCTGGCTTACAAACTTAATAGGACTGCAGCCCTCCCCCGTTTTAACCCTCCTTTACCTCCCTTTAAAAGTATATTTAAAAAGATACTCATAGTAAAGGTCTCTGGGAGGCTTAGTTTTTGAGATATTTTCATTTATATTACGAAAAATGATAATAAATATTCACAATAAATGCTCAAAATAATTCTTAGTTTTTTAATACATCTTATTTTAAATTTCAAAATATGTATTTAGTGACTTTTATACTTCAATACTGTCTTATAGAGATTTTCGACGCTTACAGACACAAAATATTGATATCTAAGAACACGCTACTCTCTTGAAGTTTGCAGTTTCATAATGTAATTTCGATTGTAAAAAATCAAAATATCTCAAAAACCTAGCCTCCTAGAGACCTTTATTGAGAGTATCATTTTTCCAGGTAATAATATATGAAATTTCGAAATAAGTTTTATAAAATAGAATTTCTCCAGTTGCGTATTAGTTATAAACATAAAAACTAGAACACCCTGTATATTGTAAATTATATTCATACCCGTGCGGGCGGGGCCGCGATGCTGATAGCACAGTTAACAGACAGCATGTCAGTTGTAACTTGCAATAATTTTTCAACTGTTACATCTAGGAACTTGAAACTTTCCAAAAAAAATTCTTTACATATTCAGCTACAATTTTTCACTAGTGAAAATATTTATTTTGAGAATTTGTAACAAGTTTATATTTAAAAAAAAATCATAAATTTGACATTTTATTTGTAACTAATATTAAAAGCTCTAGTTGCGCATATTTATCTCAAAATTGTTGATGGTCTGTTGTGTAAAAATTTAAAGTCAATTGCTTCTTTATTACCTGAGAAATTACGAGTTAAAGTCGAAATTTAATTGAAAAGGCGCGCGGCAAAAATATTTAAAACTGTTGATTTTTTATATGTTCCAATGTTTAAATCTTCGGTAAAAATCAACCGAAGGTATGTTTTTGCATAAAGAATCGATCACAACTGGATTGAAACTGTTACCTCACGCGTCCTTACTTACCTGTAATTTACTGTAATTACTCCATTTCTAAAGCGTTTTTAGGGGTTGCGCTGCAGACCTATAATGATGGATACCGACTGTCTTAATCACTTGTTTTGACATTTTCCTCAATAAACATAAAATGGATACTGCACATTTTTTAGCGCCTGATTATACGTAAAATTAGGTATAAGTTTCTGTTTCTTTTTTTTTATTTAATAATAGATCTAAATTGCGTTATACTTTGATTAGATGATATCTTGAAGCCACCGAAGCACTCCTTTAGTTCTCTGCCCATTATTCCTCGTTCTTCTCTCTACCTGCAGAGGAAAAAAGAGACCACCCAGACTAGAAATAATGAAAATAACTGTATTTTTTGCTCAAAAGAAGAGTACGATCAGGTAATTTAAAAGTATTTTCAGCTAGATGTATGTATTTCTGAATATCCTGTTTTATAGATTTTCCTGGAGTCTACACCATATTTGTGGAAATTACATGAGTATTCTCCTGACTAATATTATAAGTAGCAGAAACGTGGATATTTTATGTAATATTGCAGCAACTAATCATTAATCCATTTTTTAATATTGTCAAAAAAAATTGCTTGTGCCATGAAAAATAAACGTTTGAAAACAATGTTTTTTCTTAATATATTTTATTATTTTTATTCATTCAGTGCTTATTAATTAATCGCTTCATATACCTTGATTTTTCTGTAGCCTTGAAGAAAAAATATAATGAGATATTATGTCGTAACATCTTACATATTATGTAGATGTTCTGATACAGTGTTACAATAATTGGTTTTAATACCAATTTATCAGGATATGAAATTTAATATCAATGATCAATATGTGACCTAGAAAACTATCAGAAAACTAGATTTCCATCTGTTCTGTTAAACATCTTAACAACAGTTGGTGAAATTTGTCTCATCAGACCAGCTTGAAGTTATTAACATTTTCACAAAACTATACCTACCTGATGTAGATTTAGAGATATCTTCTTTTTACAACATCATGCAAAGCACCACAACACCACAAATAAGTACTCGATTTGTATAAACGAATTTTTAACGAATAAAAATACAGTTCTATTCAGAATTTGATTTTCAGGTTTTAGATCTTATTAGGTATATTTAATTCTTGAAGAGAAACGCTTGGACTCGTCACTAAATACACTTATTCCGATTACCAAATGTTGCACATACATGTTGAACACTTGAACATGAAGAACATAATGTTCATCGTGCTCTTCCTTCTATTAGAAAATAAATTATAATTTTTAATTACTGTAAATTATGATCGCCGGAAATTTTTTTTTTTCGAAAAGATTGAAATATGACATGAAATGATGACAATATAAAATGACCGAATGACATGAAATGACAATATAAAATGAGAAAAATTAAGAAATCTCGTTATTTCAGCATAGTTCAGCAACGCCTGAAGTTTCCATAATTTCAGATTCTTATTAAGCACAAAGCCCCTCTGTATAGGGGTTGAATAAAAATAAAAAAAGAAAGAATTTTTTTAAGACGTAGAAGCATCAGTTCCATGGCAGTTTTTTTTTTATATAATAGCCTAATGCTAAATTCTGTCAACAATTTATCTCTTATACCTAAGTAACAGTATAACTATTCAACTTTAATTAGCAGGTGAATGTATTAATGCTAAATAAAATACAAAAGTTAAACATGCGGAACGGCTTGAATAGACGGAATATACACCGCACAGTCGTATCTGCTGGTCTCAAAACTGGAGCAAATGAAAACGAAAGTAATTGTGAAACACACTTGAGGCCTTTATTTCAATTATATGAGAATTATAAGGCCATTGAAAACAAATGTAAGTACTTATAGCTGTACGATACTGTTTGACCCGTTCCTAAAAATGTATTACGTTATTAGAACGCAATCAACAATGATTGGATATTTTGCTCTCACGTTCTTGGATATTGGCCAGATATTGGATAATGCTCTATGTGTTTTTTTTTTTTGGAATCTTCTAAAACAAATTGTTTTAATTTGTAACTATATTTTATTCTTTATTATGGTTCGTCCTGAATTTCAACACCAATTTTGATTTTCAACATTTTCTCAAAAATAAAAAAAATCGACGATGCGTGTGGTCCATTTTTCTGTATCGCTTTTAGTAAAACAACGAAATTTAGCCACATTAAAAATTTTCTTGCGCATCAATCGCATAAATAGTGTATTTTTACCCAAGTCAAGTTAGCCACGCTTCGGCCAACCACACTTTCAGCCAGGGAGAGGGACTTCGAATGATTATGAGCATTTTTTCGTTCGATTTTTTTTTTTTTTTATAGTTATATTATGGAATTTCACACAATAAAAATCATCGTAAACTGGAAAATCGTATTATTGAGTGGCCACGGCCGCAGTCATGCTTTTGGCCACGACTTCATAAACTGAAAAAATCATTTTTATTGAAAATTTGCTGAAAAAGGTCTGATATTATATAATAATGACCAGCAACGCTTTCAAGTGCGGACTTAGGAAACTGGAATCTTTTGAATTTTGTAAAAACTTTTGGTCACGGACTAAATAAACTGTAAAAACAAATTTTTGCTGAAATGTTGCTGAAGAAAGTCCGAAATTTGATAACCATGGCCAGTCACACTTTCGGCTATGGACTTTTGAAACTAAAAAGTTTCAAATTTCTGCTGAATTTTTTATAAGTTCGAAATTTTACAATAATGCCTGCCACACACTTTCATAAATGCTACTGACTTGAGAAATTGAAAAAAATCCTTTTTGCTGAAATTCTGTTTAAAAAATTCGAAAATTTCATAATATTATGGCCAGCCACGCTTTCAACATAGGGACTTTAGAAACTGAAAAAATCATTTTAGTTAAAATTTTACTGACGAAAGTCCGAAATTTCATAATAATGGCCAGCCACGCTTTCTGCTATACCTACGGACTTAATAAACATGAAATATTTTTTGTGCTGAAAATTAACTGATTGATGAAGGTTTGAAGTCGAAAATTTACAACAATGGCTAACTACGCTCAGCTGTGGACTTAGAAGCTGAAAAAAATATTTTTGCTGAAAACTAACTGAAAAAGTCTGAATTTTTTTAATAATGGCCAGCCACACGTTCGACCATGAACTTTATAAACTGAAACAATCATTTTCGGTGAAATTTTGCTCAAAAAAGTGAGAAATTTTATAATAATGGTAAGCCACGCTTTCAGCTAAGCTAAACGGACTTAAAAACTGAAAAAATCATTTTTGCTGAAAATTAATTGCAAAAAGTCTGAAATTTCATAATAATGACCACCACGATTTTGGCTATGTACTTAGGAAACTGAAAATATCATTTTTGGTGAAAATTTGCTGAAAAAAGTTTCGGCCAGGAGCCTAATGAACTGAAAAATCATTTTTTTGATTGAATTTTGCTCAAAAAAATTCGAAATTTTATAATAATGGCCAGCAACGCTTTCTAATGCGGACTTAGAAACTGAAAAAATTATTTCTGCTGAAAATTAACTGAAAAAAGTCTGAAATTTTATAATAATTGCAAAGAAAATGAAAAAATTACTGAAATTTTGGTTTAGAAATGGTCGGAACTTTTATAATAATATTATTATCAACAAAAACAAACTAAATATTTTCCATTCCCGTCGTAAATAACGAAAAAAAAAATTGCTGGAAATTTATCGAACTCCTCCCTGGCCGAAAGCGTGGCTAGCCGAAGCGGGGCTAACTTGACTTGGGTTGTATTTTTATGTGTATTTTTACCGCTTTTTAAATTGGCTTTCTGAAATTTTCCATAGTCAGGTCATATTAGCGTAGGTAGTGGTTTTACTGTGAAAATTTCATTTCATTTCGCTTGAAAACGTTCCATAAAATGGATTTTTAAATTTAACAAAACAAAAAATTTTGGACAATTTGTCCTTTTTCCTATGCACGCCACTAGCTAAGTTTATTTTTGAAACGCGACCATATGTTGTACGGAATAAAATGTTCGCAAAACTTCATTCTATCAGATGGTAACAAATAAACTGGAATCGTTTTCAAAGTCGCAACTTCGCAGAAATTGGATAATTAATCGGACAAAAACATCGAATATTTTGAAAACTGACCTAATTTTTTGCATTTTAAAAATCTCATTTCGTTTACTAAACATAACTATAAAGTAAAAAGAATATAGTATCCTCAATGTAAGCCGGTGACGGCGAAAGAAAATACTTTGTGAAGTTTTTACTCGCGAAAAAAAACTCACAAATCTGAGATTACACGGCTCTATCTTTTGTCAGCAGCAAGGGAGCGTGTCGTTAATTTTTTTTGTCGATAAATTTCGACACAATCTTTCGAATTGATACCTACGTCATGATGGGGGATTTCGGAGGTCGCTGAATAATAATGCAATGTTAGAAAAAATTACAATTTCAAAATGGTGGACCCAATACGGCCAAAATACTTTTTTTTTAATGGCAAATTTAAAAGCATTTTGACCAAAAATAACACTATAAGGTTTTTGAAAATATCTAGAGAATACAAATAAAGGTGTCTCTTAATAACACGCTAATATTTCAGGGTGTGATTGTTAAGGTCATTTTTTGAAGATATATGAACATACATATGTCCCCAACGGCTTAATTTTTTTTACAGAGTGTTGAATTTTTGTTTTTTAAAAGTTATTTTTATTATCTACGAAAGTAGTTGAGATAACTTTTTTCAATTTGTTTTTGGTAGAGTTGCTGCAGAAAACCCCAAAACCAAAACCTTAGAAAGCGATCGGTCTTCTTTCTTATCTCAGTTTTCCAAATAAATGCGAACTAGAAATTCTAAAGCCATATGGGTAATCTATCGAAGAGAGCCATCATAAATCATTTTTGGGAGTGGCACTTTTATCATCTTTTGGTAATCGACTAATTTTTCTGCGTGATTTTTTTTAATGATCTTCCATTCAGATTATATGGATAAGTATTTTCCGAGCCGAGCCTCCTTCACTTCTCCTTACGCCTGACTTAATAGTATTCATGTCAATAGTGATCATCGGTATAAGATCAACATTATTGATATAAGTGTTTATGAGTTTGTGCATGTTACGCAAAAACACGTTTTACATCTAGAGCATATAGTTTTTAATTCCGTTAACGAATTCGGACATTTCAATGGGTAGTGTCAGTGTCTTGTATGAAAGAGGGAAAGTATTTCTTGCAATGACCCCCTAGCAGCTTCTAGAATAGGACATATTATCAGAATCGTCAGATCTGCATTCAGTGTTCGACAGATAGCATTACTTACCTATACTGCGGTAGATACCAATAATACCTCTTGTTCGGGTCACTGATATTATTCCATCAACACCATGAGTGTTATTACTGGATTCACGACAGTACTTGTGATTGTTTCTGTACTCCTAGTTGTTCATTGCAGAACAGTGGTAAGAAAACAGTGGAGAATTTGATTTATTACATAAGTACTCATCATATTACGGTGCATGACCATATGAAAAGTGAAATTATTAATGCAATTATTATATTTGCTCCCCCATATACCTACTCAGGTTATAAGTGCTTTGAATTAGAACGAATAATCAAAGAAAAAAAAGATTTCTCAAACTTAATGAAATTGGAACAAAAATATTTTCCTCTAGTTGCCGTTACTTATATTTTCCTGTGCGGATTTTTTGTTTATTTTGAGAGACCACTAAATGAAAGTGTCATCACTCATCACTCATTAGCCGCGATCAGTATAATATTTTGACGTAGGTATATGTTACCTATTATTATGTAGAGTTCAATTCACCTGTGTATAGTAGTATCGACAACGAAAGATATTTTTTAGTATCAATAACACTCATTTACATTCATTACTGTGAAAAGTATATAATTTCTAATAACCTGAATTAGGTAAATATAGGTAGTGAGTGACATAACATCTCATTTATAACTTTCAATTTATATTGTCCTATTATAAATACATACCTATAATTTTAGGATTCTTAAAAATTTCAAAAAGTGAAATAAATTAAACAACAATAGTAAAGCCTCTCAAAAAAGCTTTTTTATACAAAACCAAATTGTTATACAAACCGTTTGACACCATTGCTCGTAGATACCTTTCTTAATAATTCCAGCGACAAAGTTACTACGACGACTACCCAGACGCCCAGAGTTACCAGCAATCGGGCTATCAACAACAGGATTACCAGCCACAATACCAGCAACAAGCCTATCATGTAGCACCTGTTAAGAAACTGCGTTCCAAAGACAGGGAACAGAAACAGGATTTTAGTAAAATTCCCGGAGTTGCCGGAGTCGACTATCCGATTTTCCACAAGGTTCCTCCAACCAGTTTCTCCTGCGAGAACGTTCCCGCTTTACCTGGGATGTACGCTAATGTGGAAACAGGATGCCAGGTATCTATAACTATCTAACTAATTGGACTTAATATCATTAAGATTTTTTTAGTTTGCTTGATATTATTGCAACTCAAATGACGTAAAACTTCAGTAATCTTCAGTACACGCCATATTTTATACTATTTTTGCATTAACCCAGCAAACACCAGGTCATGCTAAGCACGTAGCAAACACATAGCAGTGGTAGCATGTTACATCCCCATTAAAGTGCTCACGATGTTCATGGTAGGTGCTCAAGTACGAGTAATGTCAGCAACCTGCTAGCATTAGCGACACATGTCTGACACTCCACCCATAAACTTCTTGAGCACATTACTGATACACATGTCACACATGTCTCCTAGACACATTAATGTCAGCAACAAGCACACACTATAGACACATGTCTGACACAGCACAGATGAAATATGTTGAGCACATTACTGATACATATGTCTAGCACGAAATGTACACACCTCACATAGACATACTTATTCTTCAGGGTTTTTTCCGGGATATATTCTAGGTAGGTATAGAGTTTGTCCCCGCAGATAAATGAAACGACTCTTATAACAGATAAATAATTTCCATTTTGAATTTTAATTTTTTGTTTGATTAAAGACTTATTTCTAACATTATTATTTTTGCTTTGAAAAATAATCATGGATTGGAAATTAAAAAAAAAAACATCTATTTTTCAGTGGAGTAAACTGTCTCTTTCATGTAAATGCAATAAAAAGTTAAGTATTTAAAAAAGTTGTTAAGAATCAACATTTAGGTCTTTATACCAAATTTCATATTTTTTGTTAAAAAAATTAAATTTATATAAGTACCTCTTACCTATTTGTAAAATAAACATAAAATAAATGAAAAATCATATTTAGCCTTAAATTTTGGTATAAAGACCTTAAATTGATTCTAAACAACTTTTTAAATAACTTTTTGTCGTATTTGCCAATAAAATGACACTTTTTTAATTCACAGAAAACTAGAAAAGTTTTTCAAAATTTCCAAGACATACTTACTTATTGTTTTTTCACAATGAAAATAGTTAGTCTAACATACAATAATAAAAAATCTAATCTAAGACAATAATTAAAAAAAAATAATAATAATAATAATAATAAAAAAAAGTCTGACCAAGCAGAGCTGAACGCCAAAAAATTAAAATTCAAATCGAGAACTTTTTATCTTTTATAAGACTCTTTTCACCTATCCGGGAACACACTGTATAATAAATGATTAATGCATACAAAACATAATAAAAATAATATAATTTATTGAAAAATGTAAAACACTTCTAACATAATAATATGAATATTATTAAACATAAAAACATTTACAAAAATTATAAGAATATCTACTAAATATTTTAGAAAACTCCAACTCGTAAGAATTCAAAATTAAAAGAGCATAAGAAAAATACTGGTATTACAAAAAAAAACTATCTAAAGTAAAAAAATTAAGTACTAATTTATCACATATTTTTAAAAAAACCAACCGGAAAAAATTGAAACTTAAAAGCGCATAAGAAAGCATGCACTTAAATATTACAAAAATATTGAAAAATTTAAATCTATAAGTATGTATAAACAAAAATAAAAAATAAAAGCTTATAAAATAATTTTAAAAATTCGAACTTCAGAGAATTCAAACTTAAAATAGCAGGTATAAAAACATAATTAAGACTTAAAATAGGAGGTATAAAAAAAACTCAAAATGTAGAAAAGTAGCACAAAAATAATTACTATATTTAGTTCATATTCTTCTTGCTTGAATGAGCTTGCTTTGAGTGATGCAGTCATTCACCACAATACGCAACTTCATAGGGACACTAATTACATCTGAAACAAAAGGTTACTAATTCAGGACAATCAACATTTTTTTTAGATTGAATAGACATTATTGGTTGCAACTTGGTACAGAACTGAAAGATATGGTTCAACAAATGCATGAACCTTTACTTGGCATTGAAAAATTACATTAAGTAAGTACTTTTCTGTACAAAGTTGGAATCAACTTGAAGAAAACATTTGATAATTTTTATTGAAAAAAATAATTAAAAAAAAAATATTAAAATTAAAATAATTATAAAAGGTATTTTACGATCAATTTTATTGTAATGATTATACTTTTTTAAAGTATTATTTTTAAGTTTTTTTACATTTTTATACATTTTATGAGTGAACAAGGGACCAATAATCGGCCCCGAAACATCTCAATTTTTTATAAAAATCTTTTGGAAAAATAATATATTTTGATCGAAGAACCTAACCCCAGATAAATTTAGAAGAAAAAAAAATCAACTTAAAGAATACAAGCACCCAAAATACAAAAACACTGAATGAAACAATATTCTACGAAAAAAAAAAAACGAGAGTACAGACAATTATTAATAATTATAATAAGTAAAGAATAATTTCTTCATGTTTGATATTAGGCAACCTGCACCGAGTGAATTTTCATAAAAAAAAGTTTATTCCTGCAAATATATACATCAGGGTCGTAATACCTACAATTTAAAACCATTTTGGATTTACTACACAATTAAAAATTTTCTATCAAAGCTGAAGTTTTTACTTAAGAACGCCCTATATTTGTTTTTGATAATTCTATTCTTACTCAAACCAACTTGTTTAATGTAGGAAACGTGAATAAAAAAAAAAAACAGTTTTTCAACCTGGAAATCACACAAAATTTTCAAATTTTATCTCTAGAACTTAACTATTTCAAAAAATCATTTGCAAATATGTAATTTCTTTGAAAATGTAAATTTTGAAAACTCAAAAAAGGATAGATTGTTCACATACCTTTCATATCTGTGCCAATCAATGTGGTACTATTACACAGTTAGTGTTATTTCTTTGTATCAGCCAAGAACACTGCACAGCAAATCATCTTCAAAAATTCAATAAAACCAAATCGTAGGTACCTACACAGGTAGGTAGTATTTGGGGCGGTTAGTTGGCCATGTATATATTTACCCTGTAAATAAATTGTCTTAAGTAAAAGTCCCTCAATAAATTACAGATATAACAACTTACCTTAACAGACAGGAAGAGGAAAATTAAGATATCTTCTGACTTTACTTGCTATTGAAGAAAAAAATAATAACACAGCTAACACTGGCTAACAGTCACTTAGTGAAAACATGCGCGAATTAATACACAAATTACTTTTAGATGGTGTTATTCTGATATTTGATCGGTGAAACTTGGATAAAATTTAGCTGATTAGAATACAGGAACTCTCAAACTTGGAACACTGGCACAGAGACATAAACGACATACACTGGCTACTGGCTGTGAGTTGTGAGTGGTCTGACGCCAGTTAACACATAAAACACAAAGGACAAAGGTATGCCTCGTTATAGTGTGCGGGAGACATCGCCGAGATGTGTTGTACTGGTGCTACTGTTACAACGCCAAATATGTCTCAAGAGGATGTGTCAGACACATCAGATGCACGTAGACAAGAGACATCCTTTTCGCACTCAGAGGCGATATGCACAACATGTAACATGTCACAGAATGTTTGCTGGGAAGTAGTATTGATTAATTAATTTTGCACTACTTGCAAACAATCCTGGCTTTCTGGCATTTGGGAAGTTACATTTTTAATTACAATTAAAGGTTATTAAAATAAAAAGAAGACAAAATAAGAAACTTACCCGTCCTGAGAGATAGATTTTGGGAGCCCTGTAATCGAAAAAATTTATTATTATTTTTTTTTAATTTCACAGAATGTCATAAAAACCATAAAGCAAACTATTTGACGTTATATGAACGTCATTCTTTGAAAAAAAATAATCCGAAAGAAGATTAATGAGTTAATTTTATTTTATTTTATTTTGGCTTCTTAGATTTTTTACAAATGAAAAAACGATATGGCGGTCATAAGAAAAACAAAAGGTGACTGAAAAATTTAGTCCATGTTGAATTTTTTTTTTAAATATCAGGTCGCTAGCTAGCTTAACGGCTCATGTAAAGAAAAAAGAAAATAATAATTTACATATTTATAGAATAAAAAGTGTATGGCTGAAATATAAAATCTCGATTTCTAAGTTTCTGCAGCATATTTTCCCAGGCAACAGGGTCATGTTATAATTACGACATTTTTGGTCATTTTTGGTCCTCGATGTCACATTACCAAAAAATTACGTGATTTTTGTCGTCATTTCTCAGACGTGACTTGGACGTGATATTCATGATGTCGTTCTAACGTTATTTTTTCGTCATTTTCCAGACAAACTGATCTGCCTTACAATAAATTACTTTTATATGAAGAAATCGATTTTAATGTCTTCTTCTCCCTATTGGTCTTATAAGTGCTGCTATCAATTTCTCATCGGGTTTAGTATTGTCGTATCTCGTCGCGCGCAACCTTCTAGGTAGTCAAAACCAAGTTCATCGGTAGTTCTTTGCTGTTTCTTCTTACGAATTCTTCTTCATAATTTTATGTTCATAGATAGACATTTGAGAATTGTTTATTTATATTTATAGACAATAGCAGCTGTAATTATTATTTGTATTGCACAGATGACAGAAAATAGAGCAGTTTAATTAAGTAATAAATTTTGAATCCATGAAACAAGGCCTACAACTGGCCTCCTTATTGTAATCAGCAATAAAACGTATTTAATAAATATTTGACGATTATTTATAAGGTCAATAATACAACGTCAAATTACTTACGTCAGTACGACGTCTAAAAATCACGTCGACGGGCTGGATAGGATCCTGTCATCCTATCGTCATTTAGGATGACCAAAAAATCACCTTGCAACGACCTGACTCTGCTGCTTGGGGTTAAATTTTTCATTGAAGTTCCCATAAATTTTGTTTCAGATTCTTAATAACCATAAAATCTTGCACTTTTCTTTCATTTATCCAACCTCCCATCTTCAGTAGTTGAGGATATCCCTGCAGTCTCCCGTTTAATAATTCTCCACCTTCTGGTATAGATTAAATTTTCCTCTAACCTTTACTAGACTCTCTATAATTACAAAACTTTCTCTTTATTCCGGACAATAAATTATCGTAGATGAAGGGGGTTTTTCCAGTATTCTTGCCAATATCTAAATAACCAAGAAACATAAACTAAATAGTGAGATCTTCCAAAAAAGCCTCTTTGTTGGTTTTTTAGAAATTCTGAGAAACCCTTTGAGAAAAAAAAATTATAAGGAACCCAGATTCCCTAATAGTGTTTTAACTTTAATCTACTCTCTAGTGGTTTGGTTTAGTTTACTTTACAGCATGAATTGCTTTAATTATTTTCATCCTAATATACAAAAACATTTTTTTATTATAAAAAAATTATATTTTTATATATAAGTGACAAATAAGCACCATAGTGCAAATTTTGTAGTATATAGGCTTAAACAACAGATGTAGGTAATAGTAAACTTCTGATATTACGGATGAAGTAATAGGTATCAGAAGAAATTGGGAAACAATAATGAACTTTCAACTATTCAATAATAATCGTTTTCAATCAGGCATATCACGTCTGTCACGATGGACGAGAAGGAAAGCAAGGAGCGTCATTCCTCTGCACAAATGGGACCATTTTCAATCAAGCTGAATTTGCCTGTGATTGGTGGTACAACGTGAACTGTCATGACGCACCAAGTCACTATAAGTAAATAATGCTTACAATTTTTTATTAATATAACAATACATGATAACTTCACTTCCTATTTTTTAGACTAAATTTGTATCCTGAGAAGAATCCCTATACAGCGAAGAAGGCCGCAGAAGAACAAGCTAACCAAGTTCGACCTGAATATTATTAAAACAAAATTACTTACCTACTGTTAATTAATTGTAAATGGAAAAATAATCAATTTCTCTTTTTGTTGATAAAAGTATGATTAATAAAAACAAATAGTAAATAAGCTTTTTCTTTGACTGGACATATTAGGACATCTTTTGACGAAATAACGCGCTCTTTTATTATAGAGTCTATTTTGTTGGATGTAGGAATCGTTCCTCGCCTTTGACTCTTGCTCATTCAGCATACCCGAGTGGATCATAGATGGCGCGAGGCGTATTCAAGCAATTTAGTTTCAAAAATTTGCTACTTTTTGCTTAAATTTATGAAATAGAACAAAAAAAAAAGATCACGTAAGGACCGAATGGCAGTAATAATTGCTATAGCACAAATAATGGATAGCTTTTCTTACACTTATGTTCCAAGTTTTAAAAAATCAATAAATAGTTGCTAGGAACGTTTCCATCAGTAGTTCACTCAAAACAATGAGCCTACCTGTTTGTCTTTGAGTTGAATTGGTAAAAAAGAAATTTAAGTGATCCAAATCATGAATAAAATGGGTGTGATATGGGAAGATAAAGAAATTAAATTTGATATACCCTTTAGGTAAGTTATTATCTTAATAAATCCTGTAAAAGCTCACTTTTAATATATTTTCAATTCAGCGATATGAGACTGAGAGTTGGAGAGAAAATTATCGACAGGTTAGAAAACATTGAAGACACGAAAGGAAACGGTGGCGATCGGGGAAGAATGATTATAACAAATATTAGAATAATCTGGCACTCTACATCGAGTCCTCGCATCAATTTAAGTATGTACCTAAACAAATTTACGGTTAATTAATGGCGGGTTTGCTAATTATAAATTTTACAGTGAAACTTGATTTTTTGGCCGAAGCGGCTTTAAACGATCAGCTAGGGTCTAATAATATTTTATTGATTATACAGTGATCGCCAAAAGGTTTTTAAAACAAAAAAAACTTGCTCGAAAACTTATTTTCCCGTAATCAAATATACAGAGTGATTTTAACTTGTCGAAAGAAAAGCTTTTTTCTAAACGGTGAAAATCGTTAAAGTGCTATTTTTCGAAAACTAAGCTAGATTTCGATTTTATTTTGGTGCAATAAGTCAATTAATCGATAATGTCATGAAAAACTGTGAATAACCCGAAAACCGTAAACAATAGGACCACTGCTTATGGGATTTTTTTTGTTCCAAATTACCCTCCCCCCTTCCACTGGGTTTCGTTTGATCCATGCCTTCTAGGACATATAAGATACTAGAGGAATATCCTAGAGGTCGGCAACAGAGATTTCTTGAATATTGACATAAATTAGGCCTACTTGGAAGTCATTAATTTCTTATATGATAATGTTCCATAGGTATCTTGTAATAATTATACAGTGTGGAACGAACTTGTGGAATAAAATTCGTTATTGAGAGAAAAAACGTTATGAAAAAAAAACACGCACATCTCAACTTCAAATTTTTATTTTGTATTTAAAGCCTCATTTTGAATTTTTACCCCTACCGCTCTCACCCCCACCATTGCGGTAATTTTTTTTTTTTAGGAAAACTTACATGTCCCTATTTTAACTTTTTATCCTATGGTGTAGAATTTTATACTGCGGGTGATTAAAAATCTGATAATTTACATCATCCTGTATAAAAATTCAAACCACATAGTATAGAATATCATCTGAAAAATTAAGATAGGCACAAGTCTTTTTCCAATATTTTGAGCCGTTTCCGCCGTACACTGCTTTCAAAATGGAAAATTGTGATTTTCATTTGTGTATAACTCTTGACCTAACTCAAATAAAACTGCAACCGTAAAAACCATTCTTACTGGATTTTCTCAGGAAATATGAAATTACAAAAATATACAGGGTGTCCTATTAAAAAAAATATATGATCACAATGGTGGGGGTGAAAATTCAAATTGAGGCTTAAAAAATGCCAAATAAAAATTTTAAGTTTAAAATTTTTTCTCTGAACAATTAATTATATTCCGTAAGTGCGTTTCACACTGATTAGCATCTTTAATGTTCTTTTAATCTATTAATTTAAACATGATCATGTATGCAAGTTCCTATATTGCAGCAGATTCAGGTCTTTGGTGATGGAGATGTAAGATCGGGACGATACTTTGATTCGAAAAGAGCATGTTTTCAAGTAGATCTCCAAACTTCGGGGCTGCGGTGTATGTAACCGTTAAATTGATAACAAGCCTCTCAAGACCTTACACAAGGTGCTAATGTGAAACACTTGCCTTTGAAATTGACACCCAACAAATTGATTAACGAGGAATGTCGAACAACCAGACCTAACATGACTTTACGGGATCCTGTGGGATATTTGTTTCGTGAAATGCCCGTGTTGTCGCGGTGATGAATTACATAAATATGTTTGTTGGCTTTGGAGAATCGAGTTGCTGTTATAATCTCTTGGAGTATTTTATGCTTGGTAACTTTTAACTGTTATAGGGCCAGATGATCTTTTTTAAATGATCGCTTTTTCATCCCTTCGGGAGTCTAAATAGTCCAAAAAATTTGTTCTTTGAATTTTGACCATATAAAGTTTCACTGTAAATTGCGGATACTCTCATAATCTGTACTTTTTATACTTAATAAAAAATACTTTCTAGCAATAGGATTCAACTGTGTAATCACAATAGGTACTAAAATGGTAAATTCGGTAAGTTAATATTTTGAACTCCATCTTAACTTTTATAATTTATAATAATTGTTCTCGCTATATTTTAGGTAAAATAATTGTTTTCAGAAATTACGTGGAACATGTCAAGCACTCCATCTATTGACCGTTTATCGGAACACAAGATTTGAGTTTATTTTCACGAATCTCCTACCAGGTAACATGAGGCATTTTACTTCAGTTATGGGCGTTCACAAGTAAGTTATAACTAGCCGAAGTTGGGATTAATTATGAAACGTAGTTACAATTTCTAGGGCTTACATGTCATCAAAGTTGTACCGAGAGCTCAAGTTACGATGCGCGGTAGTGCAAAACAAACAACTGAAAATACTACCCCAAGAACAAGTATTTTCCACCACTCATGGAGTCTGGAACTTGTCTAGCGATCAAGGCAGCCTTGGTACTTTCATCGTCACTAACGTCCGGTTGGTCTGGTTCGCTGATATGAATGAGGCATTCAACATTTCATTGCCTTACCTTCAAATTAACAGCGTGAGTGATAATATGCTTTTCTCAATCATAATAATTAATAATACGTACATACCTTCCGCTTTAGATTAAAATCAGAGATTCAAAATTCGGAAAAGCTCTGGTGATAATAAGTGCAGAATCAAACGGTGGATTCGTGCTGGGATTCAAAGTGGATCCTGAAGAGAAATTGCAGATTCTTTATAAAGAATTGAATTCTCTTCACTTAGTCTACACAAATAACCCGATTTTTGGTGTGGAGTACAAGTGGTGTCTTAATAAACCGGAACAAATTGTGGATCAAAACATCATGGACGATTTAAATGAAATTGAAGAGCCAAGAGGTGAAATGTCGAATACTTTGAACGCTTACTTAGCCGATGAAGGACACGCCAAAGATCGACTACCCGTTTTCTCACCAGATCTAGGATTGGCGATTGAAAGTGTTAAAGATGGCTACTCTTTGCAAAAACTTTGGGAGGTTCTACCATCATAAGCTTTTTTAATTTCCCTTTGAATTAAAAAAATAGATTATTGAGAACAATTGTTTGTTCTTTAATATTCCACCAGTGTACGTAACAACCAGTGCAACTATAGTACAGCTATATCTATTTTTTTTTTAACTAAGAATTTATGGATAATTGAGATTTCACCCATCAATTTGAAAAAAAAATAAAAACTTAAAATTTTATAAAATTGGTTTTACTTCACAAATTTGAAAATTTTTTTTTTAACAATATGATTTAATGCAAAACTTCACTTTTCTGGACCAAAACGTGCGATTTATTGTGGTGGTGGTTATCTAATCCAAGTACCTACATAAAATATAACCCTTGTCAATGATGATTTATTAAGGTTTACCATATTTGAAAGAGATAATGAATGAACTTAAAAAAAAAAAAAAAATATTTTATTTTCAAGCAAGAAACAAGGTTATGGATTCATTTTCGTTTAATTCCACCAGCACCTTGATTTCTCGTAGTGCTTCATCGACTGACTGCTCATGCGGAGATGAAATATTAGCCTCGTATTGTGCAGACACTGGAATTAGAATAATTAAAGTTCACATCAACTCCTCTCGAGTTCTCCAAAAAGAAGCTTTGTGTTAAATTTTGAAACCAAAACCGAACTTACAAGTGGAAAGATTTATGTAAAAAGAAATGTATCTCTAAAAGATTCATTGCCGAAGTGTAAATTTGTTCCGTGGAGATCGTAACATGCTGAATTGGAGTTATGACAGCTATAAATTGAGGCATTATACATTCTGAGCATGTGTCCTCTGATATTTTAAAGTCATAAATGTGTACATATGTGAAATTGAAATATAGAAGGGAAACCCACAGGTGAAACTGGTTTTTACGACTCCTGTTTCTTTCTCTAGTAACGAATCCTGTTGAATGGCTGTCAAAAATTCACTAACATTCCATCCCGGCAGTTATGGATTCTTATCCGTATCTTATCCCATTAGCCGAATGAGAAAAGCGGGCTCTATTTTTTAAAGGAGCAACGTCCGATAATCGTTGAAATGAAACGGACTGAAGTCTAAGACAACGGCAATTTTTCAATGGTATCCTGTCCGTCTAGCTCTGGGGAGAGGTTGGTGGTGATGTTGAAATGTTGCCAGGCGAAACGGGAGTCGCGATAAAGAGCTGCAACAAATCCCCTACCTTCAACGTCCGCGAATCCGACGTCCCTGCTCGCACTATAATATACCGAGGATCGATTTTCAGGCATCCCTTGATTCCCTGTTCCCTTGACCATTCCTAGGCCTGGAACACTGGTAAGCAATAATAATACACGGATCCTGTTAAACAATCACTCATGTTTCATCTGATATTGATATCTTTATAGATCTTTTTTTCATCTCGTTTCCCATTGAGATGTCGAGAAGTAGCAGAAATGGTCGGTCGGTTAAATCAGAGCTTTTAAGCTCATAATTATTAACTTCTGGGGCACTTCACTTGTGCCCCAAAAAGGTCGGTCTGTCTGGTCGTTTGCTAGGAATCACTATAGAGCCCATTTTTTCGTCGTAGAAAGTTGAAATTTGTTGAAATCAAAGTTGAAAAATCATTATTTCTTATTTTAGTCATCCCTTGTTTTATTATTCAAAATAAATAAATATTTTTTTGTCATCAAGAGCTATTCATCTGACATATAAAAAATTTCCAAAGCCGACTAGATCTTGGAATTTTCATTTGCTTGGAACTTTATGTTTCTTTTATGGCCGCCATCTATTTTGAAAAGATTGTCCTAAGAAAATTAGAAGAAAGGATTCTTAATCAAATAGAAATAAATGTATGACGTACTTATATGTATATGACATTATATGTATATATGTAGACACGTGTTTCGTCTTAGTTGAGACTCGTAAGCATGTATGATTACTAAATAATCTGCAACAGAGCATTTCCGAAATTCCAGATATTATGAAACACTTGAATCCTATGACTTTTATTCGAGCCAAAGATTGTTCACGACTTTTATTCCGCTTTCAAGTTTCTTAATTGTTAATTTTATGTCTACCTAATGAAAGATATTGTAAAAAAATATGAACATAATGAAAATTATTGCTGTTGGCATCTAAGTTGTCTGGCCTGTTGGGGGAATATCGTGAGCATTACCGGGGACAGAGGGGAAAGCTTCCCGAAGGCAGAGCTTCGGTGGAGTGCGTTTTTACGCCCATTAGATAATTACCTGGACACCGTTAAAGCAAAGCATCACAGCACCTCTAACAAATGGTCACGTTTTACTTTATCTTTTAACTGAGACAATGCTGCACTCCTATATTGCACTTAACACACATCGAAATGTTAACTGAACTGTAACTATGAGTGTTAAGAAGTATAGTAGCAGGACAAAGACAAAGTAAAAATGATTGGAGCTTTTGATTGCAGGCTGGGCTGAACCGTCCAGTAAGCGGGGATTCGTTCCGAATGTGTTTGAGATTTGCAATAAATAGTTTAGTCGATTAATCGGGCTTCAACTCTTTCATTAAATCGCAAATTACTCTGTGACGTCAGTTGAGGTTTGGGATTGGACGGAATGAATCCCTTCTAGGTCAGTAAACTATTTTAGGCCGTTTGTTTCCAATTAAAGCTCGGAGATTTATGTATGTCACGGGGACTTGAGTTGCCT
Organism: Malachius bipustulatus; assembly: GCA_910589415.1. NCBI lineage: Eukaryota > Metazoa > Arthropoda > Insecta > Coleoptera > Melyridae > Malachius > Malachius bipustulatus. The sequence continues at coordinate 29,546,974 of OU342639.1, read as the reverse complement.
TTGTGGCCTTTTGATTATTACCTCTATATCTGAACGTAGGTAAAGACTGACACGTTATCGATTTGAGACATTTATCAGTATTGAATGCGACGTGCCTGCAACACAAAATTCTCTTGTTTCTCTTCTTCTCGCGCTGACATCGACATCAACTCTTCTTCACTCGGGTGAAGTTGGCACCCGAAAGTTCGTATAAAAGTTCTGACAAAATTAAAGGGAAATCCAAATTTTTTGGAAAAATTAACAAAAATTTCTTTAATACAAATGAGTCTAAACGTCAATGTCAAAAAGAAGCAGCTAACTTCACGCGGTGCAATTTTTGATCAATTTGAACGAGGGATAGAGTTCTTGAAAATTTTTTCAATAGTTTTGGTATTTTTTGTCCAAAAATCTACTTCATCAATTATTTCGCCTTCATCACGAGGAACCTCGCTTTAACACCTCGCGTAATGTATCTATATACAGGGTGTCCCAGCTTATTCGAAGCGGTCTCTGTAGGCCAAACGATGGACTTTTTCAAAAAACTTTTTGAAAATTCAAGTACAGGATCACAATGGCCATAATTTAAAATTATTTTGGAGTATACAGAGTGTCCCATATGACAGTAGCATATCAAAGTTATGTTTTTTTAAATTGAATGCTCCTATGTTATTGCATTTTTAGATTGTCTGAGAAGAGAAAATAAGATTGGCTGTTACAGTTGGTGTTTAAATTCAGAAGTTTTTGAGTTATAAACAAGTGAAAATCGTCATTTTTCAAGTTCAAAGCCCTGTACAACGAAAACGGCTGAAGATAGAGAAAAAAGGCTTACATGTCCCTATTTTACTTTTTCATGTACTATCCTATCATGTAGATGAAATGTTTATACAGGGTGATAAAAAATTTGAAAATCTCTGAGATTTCTCCACGCGTCGACAAATAAATAAATCAAAGAATGTACAAATGTTTCTATACCATAGGATAGTACATGAAAAGTTAAAATAGGGACATGTAAGCAGTTTTTCTCTATCTTCAGCCGTTTTCGTTGTACAGGGCTTTGAACTTGAAAAATGACGATTTTCACTTGTTTATAACTCAAAAACTTCTGAATTTAAACACCAACTGTAAAAGCCAATCTTAATTTCTCTTTTCTCAGACAATCTAAAAATGCAATAACATAGGAGCATTCCATTTAAAAAAACATAACTTTGATATGCCACTGTCATATGGGACACTCTGTATACTCCAAAGTAATTTTAAATTATGGCCATTGTGATCCTGTACTTGAATTTGCAAAATTTTTTTGGAAAAAATCAATCGTTTGGCCTACAGAGACCGCTTCGAATAAGTTGGGACATCCTGTATATACAATTTAAATTTTTTGTTGTTCTGAGCAGAGGTACATGTGAGTAGTACAAAAATAGTTCTGTTATTCAATTACAAAAACACGTGTGTCTTTAATTCTTGCATTTCGAAATGAGGGCAGTTCTGACGAGGTTTCTGAGTAGCACCAGCACCCGAGAGGGGGCAGATAAATCAGTTTTGTGATCAATTTCAACAATATATTTTCCCACTTGCGGTAATTTAAGATGAATAGGTCATTATGTATTTTCCAGTTTAAAATTAGTTTTCAAACGGAAGGGAAAGTATGAAAATCACACTAGAACCCTTGCTTGTCGCGCATTTGTTATTCCATGATAGCAATGCACCGACGACAGCATGCGGAAACTGTCGGAATCAATTCTTATAAATTTGAATTGTAGATTCTCGCTTGACAAATTCAATAAGCGAGTTCATTCTAGATTTGAATTAGCCTTTGTTTATGAACAATTCGTCTGCCACAAAGTTATACAGCATTTGGAGGGGAAGTAAACGCACCAAGCAAACTCCATTTTGGTTATTGGAACGCATGCCAGAATAGATTCGATATTACTCCCCAGCCCCACTCAATTGAGTCCCCCTATTTTTATGACATTTATCAATAAACCAGATTTGCTGGTTGTACGATCTCTGATTGTATAGTAAAGTATAGATCGTTACCTTTCGTCAAGTAGGTAATAAAACGAACGGTAAATGAAAAGCTGTAAATGACATAATATTGAATTTCAAGACACTTTATCACCTCAATACTTTGATCTTTTTATTATGAACCATTTTTGATATCAATGTAATTCCTTGAAATTTATATTTGATTAAAATATGTTCTAGAAATTTTTTAACTTTTTCCAAATCAACTCCTGCTCGGGTGTCGAAATTGAACTTTTCTGCCGCTTGAATTTTTATTTACCGGTCATATAGTTACTTGACGTAGGTCGGTAAATATAAGCTAGGTGCACTCTGACAAAGAAAATGACAACCGTGTAATTTATTCGAGTGTGCCAATCTTCTGCAGTCAGCGCGCGTTAGCAAAAACCGCCGCGGTAGCTGTTATTCGGCCTATATTCAAGTTGGTTGCTTTTCTATAATAAAAAAAAGTGAAATATAATTTTTTCAGCAATTAACAGTTTTCTTGCATCGATTGTGAAAAATTCAATTCATAATTTTTTTCTTTTGAAATTTAAATGAATATGTTAAAATAAGTCCTGGCACCTCCACAGCTTATGCATCGCTCTCAGAGCGCCCTAGGGATTTTTCTGCAGTGCAGTGCAATAAAAAAAGTCATATCGAGTCATGCAAAGTCAGCCACATACAAAAATATTGCTTTTTTCTGAGTAAGTAAATTTTATTGAGAAATATATAATTTTTTTAATCGTGTTTGGCGTTTGCATGTTCTATTGATATTTAAGATCCTGCACGAAGGATCAATGTAATCTTCAGTCTAATTTTAAATTAAGTAAGTAATAGGAAAAATCAATTCCGCTAAGAAATTTATAAGGGTGCTGCACCTATATACTCGTATAACGATGTAGAGTGATTTCTAGCACTTCTGTTGCCCATTTCTCTAACGAATTTATAAAAAAGACCAATGAAATGAAAAACCACTTTAACTTTTTGCGAATCTTAATAGCTCCCGGCGTGCCGAGGCTCTGAGGAACGATAAAGAACAGTGTTTAAGAACAGACTTCATTTCATATTTGAATAAAGTAATTGTTATTTTTTATCTGTTTCGCGATAATAATAAATAATTCAAGGTAGCTTTCATAACTTATTCCACCGTTTTAATTCTGAAAAAGGATCACGATCCTGCCAGAAATAAGACACCTGAAACAAAATTTAAGATAACTTCCGTCCTTGCTGGAACATCGTGGAAAAGATTGAAAATCGATCGAGATTTCTTATTTTTCGCATATCTCTTTTATTATTGGAGATTAATAAATCATTTTTTCAGGCTTACATATAAATCGTCAAGAGCTATCCATTTGTAGACCTGCAATTACCTCCTTTCGTATGTACCTGGTATTTAGGAACACCTGTATATAAAATCATAAACAACAGGTAACAAGAAAAATTTAAATTGCTCTCCTGTAAAACTATTTTTTTTTTTAATGTAACCAGCTTCAATAATAAAAAGATGACTTAAAAAAAGAATCTCGATTTGTCAGTTTTTTCATCATATTTCAGCAACGGCTGAACGAAGCCTAAATTTTCTTTCAGGTTTTTAATGGGCATGAAATTATTCAATTGCTCTCTAATTTAACCGATCCTGCATCATGTTTCTATGCTATAAGTTCTCGAGATTCCAACGATGAGAAAGATAAAAACAAACGATCTTTTTTTCACTGGATGCGCATCTCTCAGATCTTGATTCATGCTTCCTTAGAAATTTGAATATGCAGAAATGCACATTATTGAAAATGATAAATTTTTCATCCAAAGTTACATGCATGATACCTTCTCATGTACTATTCGTGCTTTTCATATCCTCAGTTCCTCAATTCTTTTTATTTTCAAACATCAGTTTGCTTATTCCACCGTACACGTACGTATTCATGGTTTCAAGTAGGTACTTAGATGATTTTCTAGGTTCTAGAAATTTTCTAGGATCTTATTTTCGTTACCGTGTACATCAGATAACTGTCCACATTTAATTCAATAATATTCAATCACTAAATATATGGTAACGTAACAGAATTAAAAATTCGACGAATCAAAAATCGCATCTCAGAAAATTAGGGAGTAGTCGCTCGAGAAAAAACGGTTGGCTATATTCTTTTAATGATATTTAAAAAGGAAGGTAAAAGTCTTTGAATTACTCCGCGAAGTTTTATAAAGATTTTCCATAATGAAAGAAATATGAAGCAATAGCCCTAAATGTAAAAGTATTTAATATGGATTCCAGTGGTCGATACTTCAGAAAGTAGACGGTAGAAAAGTTCTTATAATGACAAGGATTAAATAACATTAACATATATTTGAATATCAAAACCCGAGTAACGAGTCGACCATTTCGCTGCAAACCGAAATCCGGACGAAAAGCGGAAGTTTGGAATAATTCTAATAGGTCAACACTTTTCCGCAACTGTATAAAGGGCACTTCGCATCACAGGTTATATAATTAGAGTTCGTATATAGCTGAATAAGTTCGGCCTGATCCCACCGTCAGTTTGTCCTTCCATAATAAGCCTCCTTTGATCTCTTACCATAACGATTACAATATTACAATCAAATATTCATTTGGCCTTAAACCTAGACCTGAACCTAAACCAAAACTATTATTGTATCACCCTGGATAAGTTCGGAAAGCGAAAAATGTAAACGATTTGGAACGAACTGGTGGCAGTTGCAAATGGCTGCGGGTCATATAGCGCGAATCCTGTTAAAATAGACTTACAAAGGTGATAAACTGAAAGCCGGTTGCACAAACGTTAATTAAAAATCTGTCAGATCATTACTAATTTTAAATTGCAAAATTTGAAATTTTGGGAATATTAACAATGATCATTTATTTTTCATCAGAGTAATTAACTCTTGCATAAGGGAGTAGAACTGATTTCCAACAATATCATTTTAAAGTCGGTAATTATCTGACTGACAGATCTTTGATTAACGTTTGTGCAACCGGACCTGAGAGATTATTAGCATTAAATGGCAATAATGGCATATTTACTTGTATCGTAAATAAGAGAGATGAAATAACAGAAACGTGTAACGGTTTATACTATAATAGGTTAAATATTAGGAGATCGTGAAAAAATAATAACGTATTGTTTTGTGGACTGGAATATAATAAGGGAAACGTTACCAAAGCGTCTCACTCATATTTCATTGCGATTGCGAGACTCTTATTGCGTTGCTTTTTTGTCCTTGGCTAAATTTTAGGGATTTAGACTGTTCTGAGCTTATAAAACTAATTTCGAAATCGTTGATGTCGACGTAATGAGGAATGAGGATGAGACAAAACGATAAACCAGAAAAGTGCATTTGTCTGTCAAATGAAAAAGCTTATTTTCTGGCAAACAAAAAACGACCATTACCGTCTGAGGTTGTTTCGTCCCTAAATTCAGTATCATTAGAGCCGCGGAGGCACCAGCAAAAGGCCGGACACCGCAGACATGCACTTGCGGCAGTGGCGCACTTCTCCCAACACGAGAACCACCTATGGGGCTCAAACCAGAGCCGGAATAATACTCTCCAATATACAATACGACGACGAGACGATAAATACTGAACTAAGAAAAATATACTTCCAAGACAACAAGAATATTATATAATGTAGCGGATTATATCGCGTGTTATTTATTTTTTAATTAATTTCATTAATTAACACGTCCTGAGTTGGCCATGGAGATCATAACTTGATTTTCTATTGATATGGAATAGTAGAGTAGTCTATTCAACTTTCTTATATGACTGTGATCCGCTGTCACGGTTACTAATTGTAACTGTTATTCGTTTTGAGTTGTTTCAAAATAACTGTAATTTTACTGCCGGTTCTTAGCCTAAAATTATCAGTATTTCATTCGTAACTCTAAATTATTCAGTCGATATGCGTCAAATAGTCGTAAACAGGGTTTCTCGCCATTGCTATCTGAAAGTAACAGGTTATTTTAGATCAGTCGCTACTCTCTAATTCCAGTTCTCCCATCTCTAGTTCAAGTTCAATGAATTTATGTGTATTGTTCAAATTAATTAAAAGCACTCACGTAAGAGCGAAAAACCGCTATAGTTGAAAGTTATTTTCGCAATCGGAGTAAACTTAATGAATGGACGATCTCTTTAGATCTGTCTGGAATAAATAGGTATTTTGTAGTGGAACCCAAAATTTATACTTCCTCATCATACTCAGTGTTTGGATGGAATGTTTCTGTATGAACCTGCGTGTACAATCATCTTAGAAAAGGTGCTCATTTTTGTCTTTATCGAGTGATATAGTAGTGATAGTACCCTTACTTTAGGACATTCCTGAAAGGAACTTTTTGTCAATAGTTTTCCCAAAACTTACAGTGTTCACCAAAACTTTTTGCAGGTTTAGCATGCCTTAGAATATCGTGTAGGTCAGTTTCCAGAGTTACGGAACAATTATTTCATGGTTTGAAAACTTTTGAAGCAGCCAAGTGAGAGGAAGAGATCTGTGAAGATTGACGTATCTGTCGTAATATACCGGATACCCTAGCCAGTCAGATTTTGCAAACTCAAATGTGATTTCTTTCTATGCATTTATGCATTTACATCGAGCGGATTCGATATTTTGTATGAGACTGTTAACGAAGTCAAGTAATCGAGAGAAGTTCGTCGAGATAAACGATACACCAGGCGAACTGTTACAGAGTGCCCGTAGTGGAGTGAGAAACCGTGTATTAAAATGTGTCCAGGAGAATCCTCAAATGAATTATATGGTTGATTTAATTTATCTGCTTTATGAAAAATGTCGATAAAGTGAGTGCCTATTTAATTAACCGATCTTGATTTTTTTGACAACTGTCCTAACCTAACAAAATCAAGAGCTGCTAGTTGTAAAGAGTGGATTAAGGTAGGACAAACCTCTTAGTGTCAGGGCCTACTCCAAAACGGGTGCGTTTTCGAGCACCCTTTACATATTCTCTATGGTACTGGTGCAAGAACATTGCCATATAACCATAATATAACCACCAAGGACATTTTAAACATAATAAACAAACCGACCATAATAATAAAAAATTATATTTCAAACTTATTTACTTCTGAACATTAAAGGTTCATTTTTGCTGAAAATTCTTCTGGACGACACGTCAGCGCCAGTGGAGTCAATTCTTTCGTTACCGCCGTGCCCTCAGCCATTCTAGGCGTGTGCCGTGCACAACTGGAAATGCAAACTGCTCCTATCTTTGATGGCATTAACTTACCTCGCCCGTATTTTGCGTGTAAAAGTTCAGCGCCCCGCCATCACGATGCTCCCTCGCAAATTTACACTCGAACCATTCAATTAAAACTTTCAGCATTTAGGAGGTGGCGATTGCAACTGAATCAACGTTTGTCTTGTCCGCACCTTTCTCCGGGATATACTTATTGCCTGATCATCTCTGATTAAATCCTGAAAAAGCTCGTAAAGCACCATGGATCTACTTTACTTTCTATTGCAAAATCTAATAAAAATATTGCTTCCGGGTTTGCTACTTTAACGGATTATGAGGACAATCTATCACACACCCATTGAACGTTTTCAAATTATGAAATTATTTTCACGTCATGGGAAACCGGGACAGATAAATATAAAATATATTTTATTACGAAACCACCCGATCAACGTCAATTCCTCGAGATGTCGTTGAGGGTCCCTTATTCACCATAAAAAGTTTGACGATAAATAACAGTGATGAAGCTTGTTGCGCAATTTTCCGAAGCGGAAAAAACTGAAAGTGTGTGTAATTAAGGAAATTAATAAGGGTTTCTGTAGCCAAAAAGGGACAAGTAAATTAAAGAAATCTCGTCAATTAATTCCAGAAATGAATTAAATTCATGTAATACAAAAGGAACAAGAACTTAAAAGGAAACTGTTTTTTTTTTTGCTGGGAAAGGCAATGAGACTGAGAAAACGATGAAATAAAAATGTAGACAGAAAGATTTAATAATGAAATTAGCGAATGCACAAACAAGAAGATGGAGTGAGTCCTCGCATTAACTTAAGTTATTTTTCCCAAAAAAATAAAAAAAAAACAATCACCCCCGTAAGTAAATCATTTTGTGCTGTTGGTAAACTAATGTTTGCCGCTGACGAGCCAGCAGAACAACATTAGTTATCTCTGGTAATATCCTGTGTGTGGCCTATAGACAAGAAACAAGGGCCGGATCATCAAGAGGAATCTCCAAATGGTCCTCGTCATATTCTAAATATACAGTCCGGGGACCTTCTGTGCGGATGAATTAATGAAAGTGTTAGTTTGGCTTGCAAACGACGTTAAGGGAAAAATGACAGTTAAATATTAGCTCTCTTAGCTGGTGGGATAGATCGTCCGATAGACGGTTAATTCGAGCCACTGGCTGTAATATAACAGATTGTATCTATTAGAAGAATTATTGTGGGCTAATTTGGTTCGTATGTTCGAGTCTATTTTCGGCTAGTGGGGAGGCCAGCGAGACTTAGAGCTCCACTGATGCTCCATGACATTTTCATATTTTTCTGAATCGCTGGCTGTCAGATTTGATGTGTTACGTAATGATACTATATGAATCGTTCCTGCTATAATATGACTATTTTATCCGTTCCGACACCACTACATTACATTTTCTAGACGCCTCGTATTATACGTTTCCGTGTCTCGCTTGAACTTTTAAATTTACTTAATGTCCTAGAAAATGTATAAATTTATTCTAAATACGGAGCACTTTTCTATAACGTATTTTGCTTCAATTACAGAAAAAAAACACGCTCTAAGTAGTATTTTGACCTCAAGCTCAGTTTAAATATTCTAATTTATTCCTAGACCATTGAAAGCACCTTTCAAAGGCGTAGTTTTATATCTATCTAGTTTATACACGAAAAATTTCCCGGTCGGTCTTTTCATTGAGGAGATTATTATCTTTCTGGAAGCGCAAGTAATAAAAATAGACAACCATGAGGAAGGGAGAGGGCTAGCGTTAAGTGAGCTAATGTTGAGGAGGCTACAGTGAAAAACAGAAGACGTCGGAAGGTAATTAAAAATCCACTGAGATCATTTTATTAAAGGAGCAAAAAGAAAGGCGAAACCAAAATAAAGCCCATCCATTATTAAAATAATGACGTTCGCGAAGAATGAGTCATTTAGCAGCGTTCCTTAAAAAGGCCTCGCCTTTGCCATGAACTTTCCGAACTCTACAGGGTCTTGTTTTATTAGATTTTCCGTAAGGAATTCTTTGCGCTTCTACATCGTGATATTCACAAAATTAAAAAATTACTTTCTGATTAATAAGCATGCATAATGCTTCTTTAAATTTTTGAAATAAGAAATACCGATACCTGTTTCATTGTTTTAATTACATATTTATTTTTGAATGCTTATTTTTTTGATTCTGTCTGGTTAATTTTCGGCTTTATAGTGCTTATTTGCTCTAAAATAATTATGGAAACCCGAATTTGTTTAGTGGATAATTTTCCCATACCATTAATCGATTGAACACCCTGTATATGTAAAATTTTGCTTACTGTTGATAGGATACATTAGATGTTCTGAAATACTCGAAACTCAAAACACATCCCCTCTATATTGGATATAAACGTATTATCCGATTTTTCTGTAGCTTATGCAGATATATCCGTTACTATATTAAATATACCAAATATAAGCCGGTATTTATTGAGAAGGCTAGAATTATATCCTTTTGGGAAGTGTTCAATATTTCCAGTATATAGATCAGAAGCAATAAATCTGCATTCGACGAAAAGGTACCTATTTCAGGAGGAAGCCCAGAGAAATATGAAATTATTACGATCAAAACTTCATAATTCATGAAGTTCGCCGTAATTCTTCTGGCAGGTTACTGATTTATTACCCTGCTAATACACATGATTATTAAAAAAAAATCTTGATTTTATGTTTATCTCCCATATCTGGAATGTGGAAAGTTATTCTAGATGTGGATTTAGGTTTAGGTAGGAACTAACTTAACTTTTCAACACTCGTCCGTGAACGCCTAAAAGTCTAAAACATTTCTACCAAGGATTTTGTACCTTAAGGACTGCTCACACTTCAAGTTTATATTACTCACCCAGGACACTCCATTTTTCCAGAGGAAATTTAATTTGATGAATTTTAAAAATATACCTTGACTAAATAAAAACAATTAAATATTCATACTTTATAATAATTATACAGGTTGTCCCTGAATTGGTGTTACAAACTTAAAGGGGGGATAGTACGTCCAAAAAAATTCAAAAATTTTATTTTAAACATACCCTTTAAAATGCACCGTTTATGAGATACAGGGTGTTTAAGTTGAAAAAATTAACTCGTTTTTTGCGGATAACTTGGGAACCGCTTGCCGCACGGATACCAGATTTTGTACAAATAGGAACCTTATAAAAGTAATAATTTCTAATGCCAAATGATGGGCTTTGCATAAAGCAGTGGCGGAGATTTTGGGGTTGACAAGGTTTTTTCGCCCCTATTTTCTACGCCACTGGGAAGATAGCTGCTTTGGAAACATTTTATGAAATTTTGGAGTTTTTTACGCAAAAAATTATACTTTGTAATTTTTTGTGAAACTAACCATTTTTGAAAAAAAGTGCATTTTATGATCAAAAAATTAAACTCAAAGACACAAAATTTTAATGAATTGGAACACCATTGACACCATAGCGAAAGATAAATTGAATTTTAATGATTGTTATTAACAAGATTCTATTTAACAGAGCTCTAAGTATTAACAATTTCAAAATTTATAACATTGTTTAGTGGTTAATTTGTTTTCAAAATATGTTCGAAATGTCCGCCTTGCATAAAATGACATAAACGCTTATAAAATGATATTTTTCTTGACAGTAAAAAAAATGTTTAAATTTAGTAGTTGCAGTGCAGTTTAACGTACATAGTCTAAATTATTGAATGATTTTTAATAATGAATAATCACAACGTTGTAAATTTTACCAATCAAGAATACGCAGATATTCACTTTACATATGGCTTACAGTACTGTCGAGGCAATGCAAATGCAGCTCGAAGAAGGTACATGCAGTTATACCCGGAAAGACGAATTCCTTCTGTTAGAACGTTCATAAAGATTCATGGAAGAATTGCTGAAACCGGTACTGCTATTCCAAATAACCGTACTCGTGGCAGACACTTAGAAATAACCCCTAATTTGGAAGCCCAAGTTTTGCAACAAATCGAAAATAATCCCCAAACTAGCGTGCGTAAAGTTGCTAGTCGAGTACGATTACCAAAAACGACAGTTAACCAAATTGTTAAAGAAAACGGCCTTCGTCCATTTCACTACCAAAAAGTACAGGCATTAAAGCCAGAGGACCATCAGCCTCGATTAGAATTTTGCCGGCGATTGATAGATCTTCATGTGAGGAATGTAAATTTTGTTAGAACGATTTTGTTTACTGACGAAGCAAAGTTTACAAAAGATGGGATACTAAATTTGCACAATTTACATGTACCTATACGCTGACAATGATGAAAATCCCCATGCCATTATTCAAACCAAATTCCAAGAAAAATTTTCGGTAAACGTCTGGGCAGGGATTGTGGGGAATTATTTGCTTGGGCCATTTTTTTTTACCTCGAAGATTAGGAGGTGATGAATATTTGAACTTTCTTCAAAATGATCTGCCCGAACTTTTGGAGGCTGTTAATTTGTAACTTCGGCGACAAATGTGTGGTACCAGCATGACGGTGCACCAGCCCACTTCAGTCTTGCAGTCAGGCACTTTCTACATCAGCAATTTCCTGGTAGATGGATTGGCAGAGGAGCCGATTTTTTTTGTGGGGACATGTTATGGTTTATGCTAATTCCATAAACTCTGAAGAACAACTTCGGCAGCGCATAACGGAAGCATTTGGGACAATTCGAAACTCTCCTCAAGTTTTCCAAAAAACTAGAACAAATTTTATAAAAAGACTGCGCGCTTGCATCAGTGCACAAGGTGGACACTTCGAACATCTTTTGAAAACAAATTACCCACTAAACAATGGTAAAAATTTTGAAATTGTTAATACTTGGAGTTTTGTTAAATTGAATCTTGTTAATAACAATCATTATTTTCATCAATCATTAATAACAATTTATCTTTCGCTATGGTGTCAATGGTTTTCCAATTCATTAAAATTTTGTGTCTTTGAGTTTAATTTTTTGATCATAAAATGCCCTTTTTTCAAAAATGGTTAGTTTCACAAAAAATTACAAAGAATAATATTTTGCGTAAAAAACTCCAAAATTTTATAAAATGTTTCCAAAGCAGCTATCTTCCCAGTGGCGTAGAAAATAGGGGCGAAAAAACCTTGTCAACCCCAAAATCTCCGCCACTGCTTTATGCAAAGCCCATCATTTGGCATTAGAAATTATTACTTTTTTAAGGTTCCTATTTGTACAAAATCTGGTATCCGTGCGGCAAGCGGTTCCTAAGTTATCCGCAAAAAACGAGTTAATTTTTTCAACTTAAACACCCTGTATCTCATAAACGGTGCATTTTAAAGGGTATGTTTAAAATAAAATTTTTGAATTTTTTTGGACGTACTATCCCCCCTTTAAGTTTGTAACACCAATTCATGGACACCCTGTATAATGCATTTTCCCAAAATTCGAAATGTTCAAACCCTTCGTTGTGTTAATCTGAACTTACAGACCATTTTAACATAAGGCCTCGGGAACAACACTCCGCCAGATGACATTTGCGTAACGACTAGAAAACTAGGGAACTACGTTTACTGTACTTTCCGCCGCCTTCGATTCCTTTTTTTCACTCTCCAGGCACCGGTCTCATTTATTTAGAACAATTAGATCACTGTTTAAAAGAGCTGTTTAAAAAATCATTAATAGAGCGCAGCTCAAGTTATTTTTTCTGCAGATGGAGTTAAATTGCCTAAATGAAAGTAAGTATTCGAGAACAACAACTGCATTAAAAATATCCCGCTAACAATCTAAGCTAGTATAGTATTTGTTGAGACAATTCCTCGAATAAGAAGTTACTAAGCTTTATTTAACTTTATAGTTACAAAGAATCAAGCTATTGCTTCGATAAATTTATCCTTTTGCATTCTTACTTCCTCGAACTAAATATCCTGACGCAATTAAACCGCGATACGCATCAAATAATTGGGCTTAAATACAATAAAGCATAAACAATTCCATTTCCTATGCTCGCAACAGTATAATTTCATTTTTCGGCATCTCACTCTAGAAATGTCTTCCAAGTTGTTCTGCTACATGACGGTGACCCCTTCATTTAACTAGAACTTGGAGACCACTTGGACGAATCCATCACCGAGCAAAAAAATGGGAACAAAAGCGAAGAGTTTAAAATAGGAAACCCAAAAATTTTTTTTGCATACCTACTCAATAACTGCACATTATTCAATTAATAAAACAAAAAAATTCGATTACTCAATTAATCTCGATAAATATTTACGCTATGTTATATAGTCAGGAATTCTACAATTTCAACCCAGAAAACAATGACATCTGTTCTTCTACATACTCGGAAGATTCATATAATACTTATCAGAGAAAATGAGAATTTTTTGACTACTTCTGAAGGAGTCACAGCCTTCTAGAAATAATTTAAATAATTGAATTAATGTAATAAAGACAAAAATTAAATTGTTATATACATATAAAGACACTCTTTAGATTCGGTTTACAATGTTTCCGCATTTTATTAAGGTAAGTGCTTATTGAAAGTCTGTTTATGTAAGATTGACTATTGAAGATTGCTGCGGTCGGGCTAATTAGAATTGACTCTGGGCCAATTAAAATGATTCTTGACCAATTAAAATTCGATCGTTGTTGAAAAACAAAGCCGACTTACCTTCGTTGGGCCGAAGTATTAATTGATGCACCAAAATCTCATTCAGATTTCATGCGACTGTAGTGGCATCAGCAGCATAAAGCGGTACGGTTTAATTTCCTCTAAGATAAAAGATAATGGGATGCCAGTGCCTTATGGTTTTTGAATAATTGATCTAAAGTAACCTGAACTATAAAGGCATCAAAATTCACTCAGGTTATGAGATGTTTACTATTTCTAATTACTGTAGTATCTACCTACTGAATAATAAAGTTGATCTTTTAATGAAAAGTATATTTATGAATTCTGTTTACAAAATAACTTATTGAAATTCTATGGTTATGAAATTACTAATTAATTGATCATGAAGTTAATTGCAAAATATCTCATTTAACAGTTTAACTGATAGAGAAAATAGATCTATTTTTCCTTCACATAAAAAGTGACAAATTCATTTCAAGTATTACTTGAATAATAATGGTGATTATTGTATATCAGGTATTTCAAAGTTATTATTAATATAAGTTTTAATTAATAAAACATCAATCTCTCGACGAGATAAGGCAATAGAACGACACAAAATCCTAACAGTTTTCTCTGATATCACTCTGAGCAATAAAAGGTTATGTCACACTTTGCTTACTGATACGACATTTTGCCATCCTTGGAATGTCGTGCCGAGACTGGAGAGCGGGGCCCTGGACGAAATCTCAGGATAAGAGACCGTGGTCTCCCTCTGGGGTGGCAGAAAGACTGGTGGACGGTGTCGTGTCCCGTGGGAACACGTGCCTAACACTGGTAGCGTGGTCGTCCTTCGAGGTTAGATGAAAGATGAAAATATGAGGCTCCGAATGATGAGATCCAGTATTTAGGGGCAGGTAGCAGCAAAACCTTCAGATAGTGTAAGAGATTCCTTCCATAAAAGCGGATATTCGGATGTACCAGAAATGGAAACCAATATGGCGTCCGGGAAGACAGGTGGGGTTCTACTCCGTAGATAGGTTTTCAGACGAGATAAGATAGTACCCCGATTGATAGGGTAGGTAGAAAGAACTATAACAATATATAAACTCTATTAGAGAAAGTTTCAGATAGTTTGAACAATTCACTTACCCGATCTATTAATCGGTCCTTAGATAAAGAGAAAAGGTAGGGGTGCGACTGGTCGCTTCAAGCACCAAGAATGGAAGATGGCCGAGCCTGTTCCAGACTCGCGAAAAGGACCAATCCTTTTGCGCAACTCAAAAGGGTGTTAGTTCATCTTCCGAAACTACATCACAGCGACATCTGTGTTTCTAGTTAATCGAAAAGGAAGATTGTAAGAGAAGGAAGTTACAGATTGTACTACAAGGTAGGGATCTTGAACTTGCCTAGTTTAGTTAGTTTTACCACTCGGCAACAGGTGGCGATGTTGGATCGAAATTCATGTTTCAATCAAATAAAGTGGCTAGGCGGACACCTTTATAGTAGGGATTTAGACAATGATATCTTACTTAATAATATTAAATGGAGCTAATTAAAGAATAAAACCTTTAACGACGTTACACACCTCTCTTTACCGGGGTAAGGAAAGGATTAAAGATAAACCAACTGGAAAAAGCACAGGCGTATTTCAAGTTGTTACTATACCCGAAGAAGGGTATGTTTGCGGGACAACTAGGTGACGATAAGCTTAGAGAATATGATTCAGAAATCACGTTCATAAATAACCTGAACCTTTCGAAGAAATAAGATAACAATTCTGAACGAACAAACTGTCAACGACATCATTGATCTGTTTCATTGAATGAATAAAATTTCTCTTATATATGCTTACTAAGGTAACATGCAACTTTCAAAGGGAATAGCGTTAGGTTTACTAAAATTACATGCAACTTAAATATTAAGCACTAGGTAATAATTATTCATAAGGTATAAAAATAAAATATTCATGCTTCATTGCAAAGGTAACAAAAATAAAAGATATGCTAGTAACGGTAGTAATAAGATAATTAAGACAACTTTCTTAAACGGTAATTGTTCTTGCCGAACAATGTCGATAAACAAAGGAATAATTTCTAGATAACTAGATATGAAGATACGATAAGATATGGTTAGATAATATAAGATAAGATAGATAATATAAGATAAGATACATACTAAGATAAACAAAATCAATAATACTGCCAGATATCACAGTAACGAATATTCTGAAATAAATAAAATTAGAATTCCTAAGAAGGAAAAATCTCCTGAGGTGGGCACGAAATATCTCCCTTACTGTTGAACACCGCTTCCCCGACCAACGACAACCCGCGCTCTGCTTTGAAGCATGCCCCGCCACTGAGACAGTGGTGAGCGGAAAAGTCAAGAATGAAACTGTCGCGGTTAAGTAGCAGGTTTAACAAAGCAAAAGTGAAACTCGATCCTCAAGGGGGTTGATGCTGTCCAAACTTGGGCATCAAAACATCTATGTACAGGGAAAGATAAATTTTTGGAGTCCACAAGGGTAATCCATAGGCAAGATTTTTCATCTTTGAACCAGTCAAAATTTGACTATGTCGTCGTCTATGCGACTCCATAATAAATAATTGAGAGAAAGGAAGTTTGCAGATAATCACTGCGTAGCTTATCAAATAGCGTAATTGTAACAATCATATCGATAAATCGTCCAATAATCGCATAGATAAACATTTGATAATCGCACAGAGAAAACATCAATAATCGCCTGGATTATTAGATAAACATTAAGGTAACGGTAAGATAATTTATCTCACTCGGTAAGATAAGAAAAATGGAACAACCATTTTCATCGCTAAGGTAGGGGACATTCAATATCCGTGTTCAAATTCATTTGTGTTAACACCGAATATCTCAAGTCATCTTTGCAAATTCAACACTAGAATTCACATAGATTTTTATTTTCCATTTTGGAAAATATTCACAGAGAAGATAAGTATTAGCTACCATTCTATTATGGTGCTAATAGATATAGATAAGGTAAGATAGGTAATTCCTTTTCTTTGAAAAGAAATTAAAGATAGGAAAGGCACGAAGCTTTGACTAAAGCTTACGCCTGTCATTTTTATCAAGAAGAAAATTTGCTAATTCAATTTTCGTTTTCTCGAAAGATAGGTAAGACAAGGTAGAGATATTCTGTTGTCTTCCGTTGAGACAACAGAGGGATTTTTCACTTTAGCCATGCAGGGCGGAAAATCTTAAAGCACCCAAATCTTGGAAAGATGGTAGACAAGATAAAAGAGGTCTGCTGTCGTCTGATTTGACAAGCAGAGCAGTTTTCTCTTTAGCACTTAGCAGGGCGGAAACTGTCGGGAAAGCACCCGTCTAAAACTAGACGGTAGATAAGATAAAGGTAAAAGATAAGATAAGGTAGATACAACGGCAAGATAGCATTTTCTTTAGTTCATTGAACATAAGAAAATTTAAAAGATAACATTAGACCTGTAAACGTTAGTCAGACGAGATAGGCGAATAGTTACTTTTCAAGGTAATGATTTCAGATAACCAGAAAGATATGGGTTCTCAAAATTTGAGCGATAAAATAGAATGAGAGCCTGAGGATAGCAGATACTGATCCCAAAATTAGCAACATTTTCACTTGTCCGGACACATTCACACAGCTAGTTTCGAGATCCTTGAGAAATGCTTTGAAAGATACGGTATTCATTCTGCATACATTCTTCATTCATTCTAAGATACAACAAGAAACGGAGCTTTCTCAATTCTCATATTGCTAGACCTCATTTTCTAAACGGATTTTTGTCAAATACAAAAAGAAGATAAAGGTAGGCAGGGAAATAAAATTGGAGAGAAGACATTACAAGGAACTATTCGTCGCTTTTCGGCGGGTCTTCGCCTCGATAAGCCTTCAAATCTTTAGAATGCCAGCGACCTAGGGGATTGCCTTCTTGGTCCTGTAATTCGTACACTAATTTAGACACTACTTTAGATATCCGACACAGTACGAATTTGGGGGCCAATTTAGCAGCAAAATTCTTTGCGGCATTCGAAAGTGGGTAGGTATGTTTCCAGACGAGGTCACCCTCGGTGAAAACATCGGGGCGCTTGCGTAAGTCGTAATGTTTCTTACTTACTTCGTAAGCTTTCTTAAGTCTATCACGTATATCGTTGAAGATAGGAGGTAATTTAGATATGTCTTGTTCTCGATGAACATAAGACAGATCATCAGGTAATTCTAGATAATTATCTGAGACTGGACCGTAAAAGGTTCCGTCTACAGGGACATTTCTAGCGAAGAGTAGGAAAGCTGGAGCGTGTTTAGTAACTTCGCTCACCGATAAGTTAATTGCTTGTGCAATTTTATAAACATTTTTATCCCAATCTTTATGATTGTCACGGATGTAAGATGAGATAGCTGTAAGGATGGTACGGTTCGTTCTCTCGGTCGGATTCACCTGAGATAAATGCCTGGCGCTATACCACAAATTAACTTCGTAGTTTTTTAGCAAATTAGTAAATAGACTGCTTTTAAAGATTTGAGCGTTGTCACAAAGCAGAATTTGAGGCACACCGAAAATTAAGAACACTTGGTTCTCAAGAAATTTTGTAACGGCAGCTGCTGTAGCATTAGGCATTGGTTTAACCAAAACGAATTTCGAAAACCAATCAGTGACGACTAAAAGTTGGGTGTTTCTAGCCTTGGATCGAGGGAAAGGTCCCATGAAGTCAATAGAGAGAAATTGGAAGGGAAAATTGATTTTCTTATAATTACCCATGAGTCCTACACGAGCAGTGTTTGGGGCTTTGTGTGCACCACAAACCTGGCAGTTTCTCACGTACTTTTTGACTGAGATAATCATTTTGGGCCAATAATAAACTTCAGAAATTCTTGCCAAAGTTTTACTTACTCCAAAATGCGCAGAAGTTGGAGGGTCATGAAATTGAGCAATTATTTCCTCCCGATTAGGAGTAGGGACAACAATTTTCCAATCAGATAGGTTAGACACGACTTCCACTCGAGGCTTAACATGTTTATAAAGAATATTGTCTTTGATGGTAAAGTCAGGGTATTTCTCAGGAAACTTGGTAACTTTGGAGACCATGTCTTTATACCAATCATCAGGTACAAAGTTTTGGAGAGAGATAGAAGAAATAGAGCGGGAAAGATAGTCTGCCGGGACATTGCAAGTGCCTTTTCGATGTTTAATGTCGAAATCAAACTGGCTGAGGCGTAAACACCATCTAGCTACGCGACCCATAGGATCTTTTAACGTGCGAAGCCAGAGAAGAGAGGCATGATCGGTGTAAACTGTAAAATTTGCACCTTCGACATAAGGGCGAAAATATTCTATACCAAAGAGGACACCTAAACATTCTCTTTCGGTAACGGTGTATTTCTTCTCGGCTTTCGAGAGCATTCGACTAGCAAAAGCAATGGGGTGTTCAAAATCTCCCTCAAGTTGAAAGAGCACTGCACCTAACCCGAAATCACTTGCATCCGTCTGTATGCAAAAGGGCTTCGAGAAATCTGGGCTAGCTAGAACGGGAGCTGTAGTTAGTCGTTCCTTGAGAAGTTTAAAAGCTTGATCAGCTTCTGAGTTCCAAGTTATTGACTGTCCCTTTTTTCGGTTATGCAGCAGAGCTGAGATAGGAGCACTGATTGTAGAAAAATCCTTTATGAAACGCCTATAATATTGTAAGATACCTAGGACGTGTCTTACTCCAGTGGTGTTATGAGGAACAGGGGACTCAATAATCGATTTAACTTTCTCTTCACTAACTCGCAATCCGTTTCTATCGATAATAAAACCCAAAAAGGAGAGAGAATCTCGACAGAAGTGACATTTGTCGAAGTTGACAGTAAGATTAGCGTCTTTTAAACGCTCGTATACTTCCCTTAAAATTTCCAGATGTTTCTCGAAACTATTCGTGGCGATAATTATATCGTCAAGATAAACAAAAACAAATGGCTCCAAAGCTGGACCTAAAATTGTGTCCATAAGTCGTTGCTGGGTTTGAGCACTGTTTCTCAGTCCGAAAGGCATTCGTCGGAATTGGAATAAACCTCTCCCGGGAACTACAAAAGCGGTCTTTGGGCGGGATTCTTCGTCCAAAGGAACTTGAAAGAAAGCCTGCTTTAAGTCGATAGAGGTAAGGTAATTAGCATCTTTGAGCTTGCTCAAGATAGTATCGATTCTAGGCAGGGGATATGAGTCATGTGTGGTGATCTCGTTTAGTTTCCGACCATCAAAACACATACGGTATGTTTTGTCTTTCTTGCGGACCAAAAGAACAGGGGACACCCAAGGAGAATTACTTTTTTCGACAATTTCTAACTTAAGTAATTTATCTACCTCTTCATTCAGATATTGTTGAAGGGTTGGAGATAATGGATATTGTCTCTGTCTAAAAGGCTTAGCGTCTTTTGTTTCTATGGAATGGCATAGCACATTGGTTTCAGGGAGTATATCAACACGGGCCAAACTTTTGAATTTGTCTATCGTCGATTCAAGTCTAGACAGGTCGGTAGGAGGTAAACAAGAGATATCCTGAATCTTATTGATAGCGCAAACCGTAAGTTCATTAGGTAAGATAGGAGATAATGAGGACGAAGGATCACCGGGATGAACTTCGAAAGATTCATTTACGAAATTAATCATCATGTTGAAAATACGAGCTACGTCTATTCCCAAGATAATTTGTGGTGAAATGGAAGATACCACATGGAATTGAACTTTCTTTGTGACGTCATCTATGGTCAGGTCAAGTTCAATTATGTCGATAACAGATAGAGGGGAACCATCGGCATTTTTCAGAGAACACAACAAATCCGAATTTTTGGAAGGGATGGGTAGTTCACCCAGAACTTCCTGCATGGTTTCCAAATCACAAACAGAGATATTGGCGCCGGTGTCAAAGAGGGCTGTATAAGGTACGTCACACATTTTGACAGCTATAAATGGTCTATTGTCAACAGGGTTAGATAATAAGATTGGAGCTATAACAGGTATTAAAGAGTCAGCACTTGGTTTAGGTATGTCCTTTTTAGGAGGTATTCGAAAAGATTCGAAAAAGTTTGCAACTTTTTGCAACCATGATTTCCACTGTTCCTTTTGAATAGTGAAATCAACAAGATAGTTGGAAGATACTAGTGCTGGTCTTTTGGAGAGGGAGGAGACTGATCGTCCTTTGACTTCAAGCTCTTTTCTACAAGGGCTCGCTTTGGGTGGCTTGTCTCTTGTTGTCGCACTGCACCCTGTTGTGCAACTTCGTCGTTTTTTGAACGAGAAGTGACTTTGAGAGAGTTCAGGAAATCTGCCGAACATGAGGGACATTTAGACTTGTAGACATTTTTATGACCACAGCCATAACAGAAAACTTTTCTAGGGAGATTACACCTTACATAGGTATGACCTTTGTTGGAACAATTCCAACAGGTGACTGCAGAAAGGTTAGTAACTGGGATCTTGGAGTTACTAGGTGTAGGTGCACCTTTAGTTGGTGTGCCTCTGGCTTTACGAGAAGAGAAAGAAGCTGGTTCTCCAGAACATGCTAAGTCTGAATTTAAGAGACTTTGAACCTTCTTAGAGGGAGGGGGACGATATTGTTGGACTATAGTCCTATTATCTTCTAACTTCTTTCCAATTGAAATTATGTCCTGTATGTTGTTTACCTCAACAAGGGCAAGATGATTTTGGAAATAAGGATGAAGATTTTTCTTGATGATTTTAAATTGTTCCACTTCTGATGGGGGAGTAGACAATCTCTTAAATAAGCCTTGCATCGAGGCAACATAGATAGCAACTAACTCAAATTCACCATGAGTCCTTTGTTTGATTTCCTCTAATAGGTCATCATCGTAAGAGAGGGGGAGAAAAGTAATTTTCAATTTATTCTTGAGATCTTCCCAAGAAATAATTGAGCTTGCAACACTGCGAAACCAAATCAGGGCCTTGTCTTCAAAAAGATCCATTGCCGAATCAAAAAGATCGCGGTCTGAGACATTTCTCGACCTTTGAAGTTCTTTGACCTTTTCTAGAAATTGGATCAAATTATCCTTAGAAGAGCCAGAAAATTTAGTATTCCATTTATAAACTGGAACACTAGGTCTAGAATGAGTGGAGACAGTAGAGCTTGATGCACTCTGGGAATTGGGTGAGTTATCAGTTTGGTCTAGGGACTGGTCGTTTTTCAGAAGCCATTGACCTTCTAATTCTAAAGCCTCAGAAAATAAATCATCAGCTAAAGCTTTTGCTTCAGGATCTTGATCAAGTTTGAATCTATTGATTCTAGAGATCACATGATTCAGACGACATTGAATTCTTTGACAGATAGGGTCATTAAGAGACAAGGGAGCGTCCTGTATTTTGATTTTCAAATCTGCAAGAGTCTTTTTCACCTCTGCAGAATCTTTGTCAAAAGGGTAGACAGATTCGGAAATAGAAAGAGAATTTTCTTCCCTATTTAACAGGGCACGAAATTGAATTCGTCTTTTCTCCTGTGTATTAAATGGGACTTGTTTTCTAATCGCTATTTCATAAGCGAGTTCTTCACTTAATAAAGCTTGAACGGGATTCATGATTGAAATCTACTAAAGTCGGTAAGGTAGGGATCGAAAAAGCTATGTGACGCTATGGTGTATCTTTACACGTAAAGAATTCGTTTTCTACGTTTGACGTAAAGAATGCAAGGGATACGTCGCAACACTGCTCGTAGCTTTAGCGCTCGTCGGCACTAATACCAACAGCTGACTGGAGAGTCAAAGATTAATGGAAACCTAACCTAACTTAATGAGAAAATGGTAAGGTAATTTTCAGGGAAAGATTTTTGGATACAGTTTTCAAAGACAGCTTAACTACAGAGCTCTCGTATCGAGTATCCTCTCCGTACGGAATTAAGCTTCTCTAAAACTTGCTCGAGACATCACGACGGTATAATCAACCACTCCGTAAAGCTCCCTGACGGGTTACCCTTTAGCGGCAGTGTAGCGGTAAGAAAAAGTAGGTATTTTCGCGACACGGCACTTTGCACAAAGATAATTAGGTAGGTACACATATATTAGGGAACAATAATGCTTAAAACTAAATCATGCAAAAGCTTTCAATAAAAACATGCAGTAAGCAACAAGAGAAATTTATATAAATATCAAGTGATATCGCAGACAAATCGTAAAGTTCAAATAATTATGAGATTTATTTTATGAAAATCCTAGATACATAAAAGCCAAATAAGATAAAGATAAATTGGGTTTCTAAACCAAAGAAGTAATCGTTCCACACCGGGGAGTGCCAATTGCTGCGGTCGGGCAACAGGTGGCGATGTTAGTTCGAAATTCATGTTTCAATCAAATAAAGTGGCTAGGCGGACACCTTTATAGTAGGGATTTAGACAATGATATCTTACTTAATAATATTAAATGGAGCTAATTAAAGAATAAAACCTTTAACGACGTTACAAGATGTTGTATAAGTAGTAGTGCAGACGAACCTTCAGGAAAGAATGGCTGACACTACAGCGCGGTCCTTTCCTCGGAATTTCATATAATGTTGCATTCAAATAAGCAAGAGACGAGTAGAGTGGTTTATTATTGTCTAATGTCCCCGTAACGACCACCGGTAACTATAGGTGGCGAGGTATAAAAGCGCAATCAGATTCATGTTTAAAAGAACAGGAGATTTTCTTTTCACGACAAGAACGTGAGTGAGTTAGGCGATTGGCAGAGTAGGAAGATCGAAACAGACACAAACAGTGGCTAATCTGAGAGAAGTTAAGATAGTTAATCCGTATACGTGCCGTGAATAGTGTTTGTCTTCCTCTAAATTGGAATTTTCTACAAATTCCTCCTTATTCAATAATGTTATCACATTTCCATAGCGGAATTTAAAAAGCGCATAGGTAAATACATAATATGTAGGCTACTTGGCTAGTTGTATCTTGCAATATGCAGTTAAGGATGCATGACGCGTATCTTCAATCAACGGGGAAGGGAAACATAAATAGCTATGGAAAATAAACCTATGCATAACATTACATTATATCTTCCGACTGTTAGATATTATAAATTCCTTGCGAGATTGCAACTGGACTTGGGAGGGCACCATGCTCTTCCAGAAATCTGCTTCCACTACAAGGATTTCCGTTTTAAATTTTTTATTTCTAAGACGATAGCTATATTACATTTATAAATTGCCCTAATTTTAAATTTTACCAAAATCAAGCAATAAATGTTATTATGGAAAAGCAGAGACAACAACCTAAATAGACCAGCGAATAGCTAGCGCGGCGAACTTTTTGTTTAACGCGCGTGCAGAAATTCCGTAACAGCAATTTCAAGCAGTATTTGTACTAACTGCAGGAAAACTTGCACATTCTGAAATAAATAAAAAATACACTAAAACAGACACACAGACTAACTGACGGGTTGGAAATATAGAAATATATTTTAAAATCGCGTTGTTCGAAATGTGCGACAAGCATTATTCTCATGTAGAGCACATTATTATTTACTTGATATGCAATCAAATCTGGACTCCAAAACAATACTTCATGTGGATAGGTAATAGACCAAACCTGTCATAGAAGAGATCCATTTGATAGGAATCGTGTATCATATATCTAATAGATGTTCCCAATAAATGAATTATAAATCTAGGAACCACCGGGCAGTGAACGATCCGAGCTCTAGTAGGTAGATTCGCCCCTAGTTTCAATCATAGATATCGGCGATGTTGGTGACGGTGGGTGACGGCAATGGGGGTACTAATTGTTCCAACACATAGATAAGCCGGCATCGGGAGTATCACATCGCATCGAATACACGCCTAGATAGAGAGGCGATGTTTAGAGGGCCGATATGGTCCGTACTCCGTATCATGCGGGACTGATATGTCGACAGTCAGTCCGTCACTCAACCCGCCGCCACCACAGCCATCACCACCCGACAAACGCACTTACTCAACCAGAAGCGCATCAAATTAAATCATCTGCAAAACTAGTTAAGCCCAGATGACACCAGATGCACACGTAGGATATTGCGAGCTCCCGTATACATGTCTCACTCGCCCTCTCGCTTTCTCATTCAAATTATCTCGTTAGAAAGTTGCAGCAGTCGTCTACTTTCTACTTTCTAATTAGTGATTAAACTAGTAATTGCTAGTGCCGTCGTAACTATGCATCGATCCACTTGATTAATTAATTCTGGTATCTGTCTTTGGGGTTTCAAAGTAATTCGAGATCCATACAATCATGATTACTGTCCCACAAATTTACTGTTAAAAATAATCCAAGTGAAGTTAGCCACGCTTTGGTCAGCCACTCTTTCGGCCAGGGAGAGGGGCTTCCATTAATTTTCAGCAAACATTATTTTTCGTCATTCACGGCTTGAATGGAAAATTTTTGGTTTATCTTTGTTGACAATAAAATTATTATAAAATATCGGATCTTTTTCAGAAAATTTTCAGTAATTCTTTTTTTCAGTTTATTGAATTCGTGGCCGGAAGCGTGGTTGGCCATTGTTATAAAATTTCGGTCTTTTTGAGCAAAATTTCAGCAAAAATGTTTTGCTAGGTTTCTAAAGTCCGTTGCCGAAAGGATGGTTGACCATTATAGTAAAGTTTCGCATTTTTTCAACAAAATTTCACCAAAAAAGATTTTTCAGTTTCTAAGCCAATGGCTTAAAGCTTGGATGAGCATTATTATAAAATTTCGGACTTTTTTCAGCAGACTTTCGCCAAAAATTGTTTTTTTCAGTCTATCAAATCCGTGGTTAAAAGCGTGGCTAGCCATTATTGTAGAATATCGCACCTGTGTCTGCAAAATTTCAGCAAACATTTTTTTCAGATTATAAGGTCAGCCAAAACCATTGCTGGTCAGTTTGATAAAATTTCGGACTTTTTCAGCAAAAATTTTTTTCAGTTTTGATGTCCATGTCCAAAAGCGCGGAAGGCTGGCCAATGTCAGACTTTTTTCCAGCAAAATTTCACCAAAAGTGATCTTTTTCGTTTTATTAAATCCGTGGCACCGTGGCGGAAAGCGTGACTAGCCATTATTTTAAAATTTCGAGCGTTTTTTCAACAAAAATTGATTTTTTTCAGCTAATTAAGTCCCTGGCCGAAAGTGTAACTGGCCGAAGCGTGGTTATCTTGATTTGGGCTTAAAAATATTAACTTAATGTGAACGAAAAAATCAAAAGCCGCGACTCTCACACCTTCCTAGATTAGAGGATAGCCTATAGTTTATTGAACATCAGCACTCTCTTGTTTCTATTTTACTTGTTCAAGAATAGAGTAAATAATTGGAAATAGCATTGCTGGAATGGAGCTGTTTCGAGTCTAATGAAGTTATAATCGGCCACGGCGTTCGGTGTTGAGGTAGGTCACTGCCGGAAAGTCTACTGAGGTAAAAAATTAAAAAATAAAAACACTGTCCGTAAAAGAACAAAGCGGCCGCGCAATTTTACGTCGTTGGCTTGAAACGTAGTTTCTCGAAACTAGCCCAAACACTCTTTGTTTATTAATTTCCCATTCAAATCTAGTTAAGATAGAAAGATAGAAGCTGTTGTGCTTTTGTTGAAAAAGGCAAGGGCACCGAAAAAGATAAAAAAAGGTAGATTTAGATAAGATAGATATTACAGGTGAGCCTTCCGCGTCACAGGTGCCCCTTGTAGGTTACGCGTCCTCCTGGACCACTCGTGAGAGCTTTGTCGTCGATATCGCCAAAGGACTTCCACGTCAATTGTGCGCGGTGCACCTCTCAGGTGATCAAAGGGTCCGTGAATTTACACGCGATACTTTTAAGAAAAAGGTCGCTAGGAATTTTCGCTCGAGGAATTGATGCAACGTACGCGTAAATAAACTTTAACGCACTAAATGCGTTACAGTATATTATATCTAAGTTGTTTTCCTTCAGTTTGGCGACTTCACGGGTTAATATTATCAGTTATCTGCTGTAATCGTCAACTAAATGCGTGCGTGAGAATGCATCCCTCCGCGTTTAATTCTACATGGCATGTTCACCTTCGACCAACCAACAACTTAATCGCCCTAATGGACAGAACTGTCCATTCGAACGGGGAACAAATCGTTTAATTACGAACGGGCACGTATGACATTCCTGCTTATAAATGCCTCGGAGCTTGGAAGCCGTTTTGCGGTCAGACCGCCGCCGGTTGTGGTGCTCTGCGTATAATGAAGTCACATTATCGGCGGAATGTTTGAAACACATCCCTAAAAATCCCATAATCGTGTAAATGGAGTTCATTGTGTATTTGTATATAGAGTTGCTGCTCGGTTGGGTCCAAAATCAAGTTGTATGCCCGCAATTTTATCAACGATAAGAACAGTATTTAACGAGGAATCTGATGAGTTGAAAATTTCAAATTGCCAAGTTTTCGCTAATGTACATACATATACATACATACATAGTGTGCTGAAATTTAGAACTTTCTTAGAATCAGAGCACAAACAGTTAATGGTTCGTCTATGTCCAGAGTTACTTAGTGTGATAAATGCCTTTGTTCCTTTTTCCTTTTCCTCAGACTTTCCTTGGCCCTGGAATACTGATAATTGGACAGAACATAAAGTTTTATATCAAATGAAACTTGTAACTCTTTTATGGCCGGCTTTCGAAGTCCTGATTTACTGCCATTTTTATTGGAAATAAGATCATCCGTAAAGCTTAAAGGTTATGCCAATCATTAATATGGACAAGAGACTTTGGAAACGCAATATTTTGCTGTTTTTTTGTTTTGCAAAAAAACAAATTTATTATGTACCTGTACCTACCAGTAAGAAAACTTACATCAGGAACTTACATCAGAGTCCTCTTCAAAGTTACTTTTGTATTCACGTCTAATTATTATTAAATTGCATAACGCAGGGGAAGTTCTTGTGCAATCTCATCAGTATAGAAATGTATGAAGATTGCACAATAATAATTATAACGCTTCGAGGCAAACATTAATTGGAAGTGTGCATACGACTATAAATTTGATATACAATAAAGTTTAGCTAGTTATTTGAGAAGTTTCGTTTGCTATAATAATACAGAATGCAGATCGTTAGGAAAATGAATACATAGTAAATTTCAGAACTTTCTTGAAGTAGTTTTCGTCTGTTGACGTCACAAAAATCAAAACTTCAAGAACTACTGCCACTCTGATTAGAGCAACTTTATGGCAAATAAATAAAATTTTAATGAGACGCTTTCTTGATTAAATAAAATTAAATGAAATCACATTATAACAAATTAATAAAGATAAACGTTTAAATATTTACATTCATCTACACCCCGCGGGTAACGATTTTAACCGATAGCTACTATATTAATTTGCTATGCAGATAACAATCAGGACTTTATCAAGATGTTTCATTTCATGTTAAATTGCACGATAATTGGAACTGGCGACTGGACACAAGCTACTGGACAAAGGATAAATTAGCTGACGAGGTCCAGGATTCCGGACGAGGAACCGAAATCCTAGATCCGCGGAGAACTGAAAGCTGCAGGAACTGTTTCCAGCTAGAGGATTAGAAACAAGGATGACGTTGTGGGTGGACACAGATTGGATCAGATATTTACATACATACGAGAAGATATATGAGTATAAGAATGACACACCAAACTGATTAGGATTATAATATAATTAAAATACTAAATTGCTTTGTTGAATATTATACGAAGCTTGACGACCAAACTTTAAACAAAAAAAATAATAAAATTAGTAGTTATATACAAAATTGTTGATTGCCTATGTGTTGATGGGGTACCTAAATATAAATAATTTTTTTTAATTACAGATGTCGTCTAAATTGTATCTTTTTTCTGCTATAAATGGTGACTTGAGACTCGCGTAGCCTAGCGGTTCAGTCCGCTGCCTACCGAGCCTAAGGTCGCGAGTTCGGGACTCACCGGCTCGTGTTATTTTTCGGATGCATTTTCGAATGTATGTGAAAAATAAAACAAGCGACCGAAGGTTTAAATTTAAATGGCATACTTGAGGCTGGGTGAATGAGTAAGAGCTCGAAATCCCGTGTTACCGGAGTGGAGCGACTTTGTCTTACCTACATACATAGTTAAGACCGATGCTCCCTCCTTAAAAAAAAAAAAAAAAAAAAAAAAAAAAAATGGTGACTAGAGTCAATTCAATAAAATTTGCATTATTTCTAATAATGCGCCAGTGGCATGGGTAGAAAAAACCAATCGGTCTTCGAGAGAAAACTTTTCTGAATTCAACGCACACTGAGGCGGATGAATCAAGATTTTCTTCAATTGTTACGTGAGATCAGGAATTCTTACTCGAAGTCTTATTCTCGAAGATTATTTTACCTGAATGGTAGTGAAATGAAAGCAAATTAGTGAAACAATTCCAGTTATGGTCTTATGAGAAGAAAATGATCAGCCAGACTAGCTTCGATAGTTAATTAATTATGGTGCCTTAGTTTCCTTCGCAATCGGAGTTCGGGAGAGAGCTTTTCCAAATTCAAAGCACACTGAGAGGCCGGTGAATCAACATTTCCTTCAATTATCACGAGAGACCTGGAATTTTTACTCGAGAGTAAACTCGCTCACCTAAGTTACTGTTGGAAATGCCAGGTGCATCTTATTGTCGGCGCACTAGTTATTACACGTCGATTGAATTTAAAGCGTGAATGAAAAACTCCATCAAAACTAATGGCCTGGATTTATCCTAATCCAAAATTATCCTAATTTAATGGTGATTATGATTAACCATCAATTTTATAATGGGACATTCCGATATAAAGGTTAAATATCGAAATAAAAAAATATAATAAAATCTCACTATAGTTCACGAACCGGTCATAAAAATTAAGCTTTTTTCATTTAAAAACAATTTCCAATGGGAAAATTTTTTGTCCCCTCACATATTATATGATTTTACATAATACAGACATGGTTTGTTAGTTATATCATCGACAGGAAAGTGCTATTTCTCATGACATACAGAGCCAGGATAAGACGTGCATGTTGAGGGCGACGTCGACGGCGATAACGTCAAGGTTAATAAAGCAACCGTTTGCTGTCAAGTGAAATGATCAGAAAGGTGACAGGCTAAATTCTCGCGTTCGCCTTTGGATGGGTTGGCTTCTTGCGAATTAACTCGTGCATTAAAACGTGATGTGTAGTTATTTGCACGCAGAGACGCATGTAAACACCCCGTTTGACTGGATAACTATCCACATATACCAGTGTCACGGGCGTCAGCTTAACTAGACAGACACCGACTAATTCATTGCTGCTCCCAGGAAAAACCTTCCACAGGCACGATCCGTACCCACCCAAACCAACTCATATACTTACTCCAACCAAGCAGATATTCTGCACACCAAGCTCAATTATATATCCTATAACCGATATAAAATGATATATTATGTAGTCGTACAATATATCACAGCTTAAATGGAACACCTTTATTAAATCTCGTTGGGTGTAATATGTCTTTTTACAGATCGTCAGTGATATCAAGGCGTAAAAGCATATTTATATCTTTCAAAATATACCTGCCACTTTGCGTTTTTAAACATAATTGAAAATTTAATGCAAAGGACCGGAATATTTTTTTCCGGCTGGCGAATAATGCGAAAAATTCGATACATGGAATAATGCTAGTGAAGACTTACATCTTATTTCGCTAAAATATCATCTTCCAATTCTATTTCTTAAAAATACACACTCCCGAGGTATAAGGGCGTTATAAAGAATTTTTCCATTTTTTTATAGACATTTTTTTCCATCCCGTAAGTTGAGACGCGTTCAGGAAGTTTCGGTAGTTATTTTTTTTTAATTACTCTTTTTTTTTTGAAGCCGATATTCTTATTATCATTTTTCAATTCTCATTCAAGTACCTATAGGTATAAAATTTTCTGATGTAAAAATCATCGCATCAAAATTTCTCTTAACTGCACATACAAACTTTGCGACATCTTCCCAGTTAATCATATACGACACCTACTATTTTTGGAAGTTCGTAAATTGTATTGTCGTAATCGTGAAATAATTTATCTTTTCCTGGTGTACCAACTACCTGAATCAGCGGCACCTTCAAGTCATTACAAGAAAATATGAAAAGGCGTTGTAAGTTAGTTTCGGCCGAGCAACCATTAAGAGAAAATGGAAAGGAAATGTGGCTATATTAAAAGGAAGGTAGAGAAGGCCGAGTTTAGGGACGTAATGAGCGGCAGACCAGGACCCGTGTCGGTACCGCAATGTCCTTAATCGCGGACCATTAAGAGAAGCCACTTACGCGCTCACGCTACGGGTATTAACAAGTTCTGCTTGATTGGAGTTTCCCACTTTAAAACTGTTCGTCTCAATTGGGTTTCTAGGTGCAAACTTAGGAATTTAAAGCGGGAAATCTACTGTTCGGGACTTCCCCCGGGGAACAGTCGGGATGTACGTAACACAGATGCTTACGCAATGGCTTATACGTAACCTATACGTATATCGATAAAATGCAGAAACTGTATGGGGCAGTTCGTTGCACATTCCATCGTTTTATAGCTTCATTCTATAATACGCTCTTCGATTGAAAACCAATCAATAAACTAAACATTACTGTTATTAAATAGAAGTATGAAGGTATAAATAATTGGTTACAGAATTGTTTGATTAAAAAATTGACACACAATTTGATTAATAATATGACCTCCTTAGAACCATTTCCTAAAAGCCATTTCCTAAGATCTATTTCTTAAAATTTATTTCTTAAAATCATTTCTCAAACCATTTCCTAAAACCCTATTAAAAAAATAAAAAAAACACAAACCTACTAACTAAAATATCCAGAAAATAATTAATGCAAAACTTTACTCTGTGTAAGCTGGTACCTGCTCTCATAGACGCAGAGGTTCACAAATAATTAATTTTCTGGGTACTTAAATTCACTGCATTTGTTATTATTAAAGATTTAAACTATTAAAGAAAATAAAATGAATTATTCCCTCGCCGACCAACCGCTGACCTCTTTCATCGCAAGCGAGTCTCCATAATCAAACCTTTTCTCTCACTGATTCTAGCACCAATTATTATATTAATAACTAAATTATAACTCCTCTCTCTATATTGACAGAGGTCACTCCCTACTATGATGTCAATTTCATATGTCAACTATTTCCCTAAACTTATTTCCCTATCGTATCTGGATTTATTGGCATTATCTGCACGAATCACGGCCTCTCATACCAAATGGCAACCTTTAGCAGAGTCGGGTTGCTCTTCTCCGCACTGTCTCTGGTCGTTTAAATGTAGGAAAAGGACCATCCGGAAAAAGTTCAATTCGTGAATTCCAGCAACGCAAATCTTTTATTACCTCCGACTTGAATTTAAAGTAAATAATCATTCTATTATTTTCCTTTCTATTTCGAAGCTAGATTTACGAAATAGAATTTAAAAAAAAGATTTTTTTTATTGAAAATGCACATGCACTGCAGGGAAATCCCTATGACGCTCTGGAAGCGGTGCATGAGTGGAGATATCGATTCACGTTGGCCTTGAATCTCTGTAAGTTGTATACTTCGGGAAACACGCCCTTTGGAATGCTATTCCAAAGTGATGCGGTTCTGTACATAAAAGAAGTCTGAAATAGGGTGGTACGAGGTGTAACGAGCTGAACCTGATACGGATGAGCGTCTGCGGCTCGACGTGTATTTCTGCCCGGTCTTGTTCTTGGTGGGATCAAGCGGGTCACGTCTTTTGAACACCTTCCATTAAAATATCTGTAAAACAGACTCAGGTCAGCTACTCTTCTTCGATGTTCGAGAGTGTCTAAATTTTTTGTCAAATCTGGGTCCCCAATCAAGCGGATGGCTCTTTTCTGAATAGAGTCGAGTAGTCTCAGCGTATGTTTGGGAGCTGAGCTCCAAACATGTGAGCAGTACTCCAAGGATGGTCGGATTTGAGCCTTGTATATAAATTTAAAGTAATTAACGGGGAAACTAACGTTATACACAATTTATCAGGCAATCTGTTGCATGGCTGCATCTGCTCATATTGTTTTCGGTGTCTTGTTTGTTAATCTAATAGGGACGCCTCAAAATTTCAATATCCGTGTGTGTGCATTCGAGTATACAGAAGATCTTGTTAATATTTCCTTTATTTTGGGAAGTCACCGCAGTGTATAGTACGTATAGGTAATTACGTATTGGTGTTTGTAATTAACGAGATATAATTTGCAGCACCCTGTAATTTTAGATGCATCCCTAAAAATAGCTTTTCCCAGAAATTAGTTTACCGAACGGAAATCAGAATGATAGGAAGCTTATAAACTAGTAAAACACAAATTTTACTTATTTTATTCATACCAGAGCTGAGCGTAAAAATTTCATCATCAAGTGCTGACGTTAATAATATTAGAAAATTCCAGCGAGCAAAAATACTGGGTGATATTTTTTAAGACGTAGATTCTCCAGGGTACGATGACACAGAAGATCAACGCATCAGATGTCTCGGGCCAGTCTGCTGGTTTTGGTGGTGCTGTTTAATTTCGCTTGAGCTTAGAAACAGCTTTACTCGACTTTAAGATTAGGCAACCATTGTTAATCTCTACCATAAACCATATCACGGAATCAAAAGCGATCTTCTGGAAGAAGAACCATAAAAATCGTCAGACAATTCATGGGTAAAATCATCCGGTAAGATCTATGATTCAGATTCCTCGGTCCGGAGTTCGGCCCATAGTTTCAGTTATTTCCCCGTTAAAGTTAAAATTTATGTTTTTTTTTTTTTTGTGTTATACCATTTTACTATGACGCTACACGGCCCTGTGATTAGTAGATTCCGGGCCACAGTTAAAATCTGTTATCCCTTTTTCAGCGTAAGAATCCTCTACTGAGCCTCGGTTCCCGATTCAGGTAACAAGACCGTTAAATTAGACTTGGAGTTGTTTTCAATCGTATGTAGTGACGTCAACGACGCGCGTAAATTCTCTAATTGCTGCGGATTTAGAATGAAACTCAAATTGGCTAATATGAACTCAGCTTCTAGGCTACCCTCGGTCAGTTTAGCCAAACCACCGCGTGCCGACGTGAGCCGACGAATCGGTCGGTGGAGCCGTTTACATTATGTGAGTGAGACGTAAACAAGATATTAAAATAAAAGCAGATGGATTAGGTATATGATTCATTAGAGGACTTTAAATTAAATATTGGAACTGCCTATACTGTAATGCACTAGCAGTAATCGTATCAGTAACTGATTGGTTAGTTGTTGATCTTGCACGGAATTATTCGCAGTCTATAGACGTGATTTATGTGCTTCTATATCCAGAACTCAGTCTGATGAACTAGTTTTTGTATTGCATTAGGCTGATTAGATCATTTAGATGCAACGAAGTAGCTTCGTAGTTCTAAATATAAGAGAGCTATAACAGAATCAATCCGTGTCGAGTGTGATCGTTTTCATCCCCTATCCGGATATTGATTACCTACTATAATCTTATTGTTATTTCGAAAGCCCTGTCTGTACTGATCCGTAAATCGATATCACTTAAATATACCTACTTCCCTCGTATCATGCATTCTTGTCATACATATAAATTATAAATTTATATCAAATGTTGGATCGTATCGCGAATATGATCGAAATGCAATCGATTAATATGCAGATTCGGCATTTTCAGGTCCAGTCCAGACATAATGCAAAGCTGTCGTTGAGCTTACTTTTCCGAGCATTCCGGCTGAAGAATGTGTTGATACCCCGGGATCGGGGACCTGAGAGGTCGGCAGTTCGGTACGTTGGGACTACCGGTAGAATCGCAGGGAATCGCAGACACAAAGAGCCTTCGCCAACAGGCATGTCGTCTCTGGATCTGACTAAAGACCTCCGGAGGTGAGCATTAGCATTCTCGCCGCGTTTCTCTCGAATCGTAAATCGCTCTATTGCGCGATCGCTGCGATGCCTAACTGCCCGTTCGGCTGGGTGACTCGTTAATTGCGTCCTAAATCGAGCAGGGGCTAGCTTCT
Source organism: Malachius bipustulatus (assembly GCA_910589415.1). NCBI lineage: Eukaryota > Metazoa > Arthropoda > Insecta > Coleoptera > Melyridae > Malachius > Malachius bipustulatus. The sequence goes on along the minus strand of OU342639.1, from coordinate 29,512,219 downwards.
TCTACTTCCCAAATATTCTAATTAAGGTTATTCACACGTCGTTGGATGTCGCCGTAAGCCCCGGAATAAAGCAATACTCACGTTCGCCGCGGGAACACTCCTATTACACACTTTTCGAGCATTCATCAGTATTTTTAATTTCGCTTGTTCGAGGACGGAGAATTTCAGAAATTTCTTTGAAGTGAGGATGTAATTCAATTTATTATGTTTTGTAATGGCCTACGCTCGGTAAAATTGTAAACGAGTATCCCACTTTCCATTTTTAAGTATACACACAAGCAAATATAATAACATGAAGTAGGTAGGTAGGTAAAAGTTTTTGAACAGTAAATTTTTGAAATTAATTTCACTCTCTCCTCTTTCCAGTCACATCATGAGTTATTCGCGTGAGTTATTTGAATAATGTATCGAGGATGCGCGTTAATAAAGAGACTATACTGCATGCGTGCGTTGAAGCAGGACACGTCATTTGATAACAGAACAGAGCGAAGTTTCCAGGAACCAGGAAGGAAAACTACTCAAGGTTTAGGTTGGCAGTAAAAGCAAAGCCAAACTTCACAAATGGAACGCAAACAAATTAGGAACATCTCGATCTAAATTATTGTCGAAAAGTTATTCACTTTATTCCCTTTGCTCTTTGTTTACCGACCTTACTACTAATCAAACTCTTGCTGCGTTTATCGATCTGACTGACGACTTCCACGCGATGCACACATAACACAATAGAGGACTATTTTATTTTGATTTTTCAAAATTGAGCTTATATGGTGCATATGCATACCTGTTGGAATATGCTAACACTCTAATTGCTAAACCCAAAAATTATATAGTTTTTCGATGCACCTTAATAACAATATTATGTTAATTAAAAGTTTTATTTCAGTTAAGAGTTAATTCCTTTCCAGAACACCAGGCGATAACCAGAGAATTTCCACACACGGTGAGAAATAACGTTTTCTCCGGTTGGTATTATTGCGTTGAGCACCATGTATCAGATTGTCAGCCCTTTTATCCATTTAGGTACATTTTTATCATGTTTAAAGTTTGAACTTTCCAGCACGAGGTAAAGAACCGACATTCAACGGTTTAACATGCCACTCATTTTATCTGGAATTGAAATTCTCATCTAGACAGTTGGATTGTAAATCTCAGTGTCTAGATGAGTCTCAGTGTGTTCGGTTTGTGGCAGAGGTACATGGGGATCTTGTAAACGGTGGTAAGAAAAACGAAATCGGTTAAACTATGGAACAGTTGCCCGTTTCTCATCTCAGTGTTATGTTGGTGAAAAAAGGTCCAAGATATCGCTGCATATTTTCGAATCAACCTCAAAAAACTTGATATGTCGAAATTATCATTTTCGATCTCATTAATTTTGTTTATGAAAGTATTTTACTGAAATTTTGTTTTGAGGAATGAACATGAGATTATCTTTTCAAAATATTTTGAATACTTATTGCTTTTATTTACTTTGATTTTCTTATGAGAATCCACATGCGAATGGTGGCAAAACGCATCATCCTTATCAGTGACTCTCAAACGTTGATCTAAACGATCAAAAGTTTTGCGATCGGGAGCTCTACGGTTTGGATATCTTTCCACGTATAATCTTCTGGCTTCGAGAGCATTACAATTAGCCATTCCGTTCATTAAATGCATATCTGCGTATTCAGCGTTTGTGTAACTCATTTTAAAATCAGAAATCTTGGACACTATTTGACGTGTATTAAATTAAGTTATTGTTTTGTATCCTGCTCAATTTACTGTCAAAGGTCAGCCATCTTGTTAAAATTTACTTGAAATTTGGAAAGTTCCTGCGGTGCATCCACGTTAGAAGGACGTTTATATCGATAACGGTTCTCTCTATCGAAATAAATAAAGATACATTTTTTATGTAAAAAATGTCAAATAAAAAGAAAATTAACCTTAAAAAACTGTAAAATTATTATTTTAAACTGTAAAATTATTATTTTTATTGTTTTCTTTCAAGTGAATGAGGGGGTTCAGCCATCCCGAGGTCTGTGTATGTGCTACCAAAGATTATGAAACACTATTCTAAACAGTCTCAAATAATACAAAATAAAACCAAAAATTATCAAAATCGGTCAAGAAATAAAAAAGTTATTGCAAAAAATTGATTTTCAACCGTATCTTTTTGTAGGATTGTCTCTGAGGAATTAATTTTATAGTTATTTTTTAATTTATTTTTACGAAATTTACCCAAATCCGGGAGATTGTCCACATATTATTGGACACCCTGTATTGTAGAATTTTTTAAAACTGTTGTTTAGAAAATTTCATAATTTTTTGAACATTTTCATTCACCACACATGTTATTTGTTATTTGAAACTTGATGTGAGAAATGTTATAATGTTTCAAGTGTCCTTGTGAACGGAAAGCATCAGGTTTATCACAACGTCGAGTGATAATCTCAAAAAATCGTTAATTAAAAATTCATAATTCGCGGCTACATAGTATGTAATATATGTGGCCATAGCGGTATGAAATGTGAACGTGATTTCAATCCCTGGCATTTTACCCGGTTAATAGCAAGTAGTATAATGGTTTTATACAACCGCGACACCATCACATAATGCTACAGTTCGCAGCTTAAAATGCGGAATGACCATTTTTATGAATCGTATTTTAAATGAGATAGTCTGTTCCCGCATATATACATCACCAACGATTAAGAATAAAATGAAAATATCAGATGAGGGGGTAGGTACATTGTCTGCCGCGATCCATGTGATGAATGATTGCGAAATTCTGGTTTTTTTTTCATACCTACCTACCCGAGTAGATGTAAATCACAAAATTGCTCCCCCTTTCTCATTCCATCACTTTTACATCTTTTAGGAGGGCAATGAAAAATTTATTGCAACTTTTGTAGGGTTCTAAAATTCTACCTCGTTCGTAACGAGGGCAGCCGCCAATCAGATTTTTTTTCATTCAAAACCAGAAAAAAATATTAATGCTTGCCTAACAAAACCAAAATTTCTTATTCCTTTCAACATTCGATCGAATCTTCTATCTATCTGGTAACAATAATTCTCGAGAAGCTCGCGTGCTATCCCTAATTGAGTCGAAAATAACTCAACGTAAATCTATTTAAAAGCGTGAATGTTTTTTATAGCTGCGGTAAATGTTTTGACAATTTTCTGTAACACAACAGCATGCATGAAATTTCCCCAACTCTAGCTAGCCGAACGCTACATAAATTAGCGAGAGGGAAACTTAAAATAAGCCGTACGTGTAAAAAACACACGCCTCAAGACCTCGGTGAATTAGAGAGCCCAAATGGGAATATTCCAACTCTCTTGTAACTTGTAACAGGGATTCTCTTGTAATAGGGAGTGTGACTGCACACGCTGAAATAGGATGTAAAGGTCGCTGCCTGAAGGCCAACGAATTTTATAAGATCGCCGCAATCATTTCAGCTTTCAGTTCTGCTCCGATTTCTTGATTATCAAGCTTGAGTGAAATTTTTGTATATTTTTCTGTTTGTACCTTCAACGTTGGCAAAAAAACAGTTCTTATAACCTCTCCCCCTCCTCCCTATTTCAGGTCGCAGTTTTCAATTTAGGGAACTGAAATTGCATTTGAGCAAAATTGATCGAGCCGTTTCAAAATGCCAGACTTTGGAATTTTTGTAAAAATTGGTATTTATGTTTATTCTTACTCTTGTCGTTATCTCGATTATTATTTATGTACTTGAGTTCGGGTTCTCAGAGTATAGAATATTCTGAGCCCTTATTATATTGTACTAATATTCAGGTCTTTATTTTGATACGCACTTCAAGCATGATTTTTCCACATTTTAAGAATAGGTACCTGAGGTCCTCCTGAACGAGCAGATTTAATTCCTACTACTTCAAACAGTAATTATTTATCAGAAGAAAACTACAAAAGCGTGAACATTGGAACATATCTTCGGACAGCGAAAATCAATATTCTGATATTGGATCATTCTTTTAGGTACCAGTCGTACCACTACCAATTTATGTGTCAAACTTGGAAGAGGAAATGATGATCGTCGAACCGAGTGGACGTGCTTGGTGTTCGCCTCCAAGAAACGGTGAAATTTGGTTGTTTTCTTGTGTATTTCTTGCTGTTGCTGACGATGACGAGCTGTGCTATTTGTACTGTAAATTTACCATTTTGTACCATTAACCATAAGTTGTAGTGGGGATGCAAGTGCAAGTATCACTAAAACTGTGCTAATGTTAGGGAAAGTGTCTGGAGAAAATATTCAGCCGAGGCGAGACTGGCATTCAGATGTTTTATCTGCCGGACAAAAAAGGCTGCTGATAACGACAAATCGATGATTCTTACTGATGAAAAAAATGTAAATACTGATAGGGACACAACAGCTGATCCTATACCAACTTTGCTAATAAAATCTGAAATTAATTCCAAAAGTACCGAAATTGACTACTTCAAAGAGTTATTGAGGCACAAAGACATGGTCATCAAGAATCCAATTGGCTTAATGAAGGTGACGATGAGTATTCCCGCAAACGTCGACAATTTGGAGACTGTACCATCAACAGTTATCAAGAATGTTAACAGCTATTATGGCCCTAAGAACTTGACTGATGTAGATTCTAATAATGTCAACTTAGCGGTGACTGGTCCTCCTGTTGTTACAGATCACGTGAGTAAACAGTCGACTGTTTGCAACTTTATGGATCGAAGGATTGACAGAATCTTTGAATAATAGAAATCAACCATCTGTCCTAAATGCAGATGACGGATGGAAGAATAAGTTCCAGGCTAGAAGGCGCAGGACGATTATTGTTGGTACGGGTAACAAATGTAGACTTGGAGCTGCTGAATCTTTCTCTTCTTGGCATGTGTATCCCAGCTAGAACTAAAGACAAAGTTTTGAATTATCTTCAGGGGGAGTTTCCAGGTGTCCTTGTGGAGTCTTTAAGCTCATCATATCGTGAGCAGTATTCCTCATTTAAGATCTCAGTAAAAGAAACGGAGGAATTGAAACTGACGGCTGCCAAGCTGTGGCCCAGGGGAACCAGGATAAATCGTTTTTTCAGTCCAGGAGGCGTGAATAGCTCTCTAGCTGTTGCTGCTGATCAGATTTTAAAAGAAGACGACCATAAAGGGAAACAAGACGACCATAGAAAGAAGCAAATAATACAAATAAGACAGGGCCACAAAATGGCACTTGTAACATCTATTTAAGTAACATTAGTAGTCCGACAGCTCATAAAGATGAGCTTAGAAATTTTATATCTCAGTATAACCAGTCAGCCATAGTGATCTTGACTGAGACCTGTGTTACTGAAGATATTATGGACTGTGAAATTGAGTATGACGGGTACAGAGTGATAAGAGTCAATTCAAGACATACTGGAGGTGTTATAGTGTATGTGAGACATGGTATAGGGTGTGACATAAGGGAAGAGAAAACTGTAGACGTGAATTTTTGGTTCTTTGAAGTTGAAATAACAGTTGACAAAGAACGATTTCTTCTGGGAAGCGTGTATCACTAATAAACGTCAAAAAATTACACTAATAGTTTTATTCTGGTTGGTGATTTCAATTTAGACTTGAAGGGTGATAGTTTTTATGATAAGACACTTAGAGGGCGATTAATGGCAGTAGGTGTAAACAGCTAGTTGAAGATTTCACTAGAATTACTAAAGATACAAAATCCCTGATAGACTTAGTGGTGAGACAGGTTATTAATCATATCGAAGTCAACAATATTCTTGTAGACTTTCAGTTGGGTTTAAGGAAGAAGTACAGTTGTAAAACTGGAATTCAGTACCTACTTAGTTAATAATTGGAAAGTTTCCCTGGATAAAAAAAAAGATTGTAATGGTCGTATTTCTGGATCTTACCAGAGCTTTCGAAACGATTGATAGGGGAAGATTATTACGTAAGTTAAGACTATATGGTATGGAAGGTACTGTGTTGGGATAGTTTAGGAGCTATCTGAGAGGGTTGATTGTGGGAATATATCGTCAGAGCTGGCGAGTGGCGTACCTCAGGGAAGTGTGTTGGGACCTTTGTTGTTTAGCTTGTATTTAAACGACATTGGTTCTATCATTAAATATGGAAGAATACATCTTTTTGCAGACGATACGGTGGTTTTTGTCAGTGGATATGATATTCAGGAAATACTTCTCAAATTAAATTACTACCTTCAGTGCATATTTGGTTGGTTCAGTGAGAACAAATTAAAGATTAATCTTGGGGAGTGTAAGGCCATGATCTTTGTCAGAGACATCAAATACAAGGATATTAAGGACAAAATAGAGATTCAAATTGAGTGAAGTACTATCTATCTATCTATCTGATTATTTATTTATTTCAGGATTCTAATGCTGTTTTGCTTCAAGTTTTTACTGTCACCAGTACCATCGATATTGAACACGTCATTTGGTGTTTCACTGTAGCAGTCGCCATCTGCTAGTCTCGCCAGACCAATGTCAGTATTGTATATAAGAATACTTACAAGGGTCTTCTTATTACTTGAAGTTTAAAATATCTTTGTATTCTTATCCAGTAAACAGTTGCGTTGTTAATATTCAGCATTGATATTTTAAGGGTAAAAATGAATAATTGAAAAATTCCATCTAGAAACCTTTACAGGTTTAATTTTCCGTACGAATTGAAACAATCAACAGAAGGAGTGATTTGACTTTTAGTAAAGAAAGGTTCGCGTGCCGCGAATTCTGTTCTTGTCATTGAGAATTTTTTTCATGGATATTTGCCGTCCGCAGCTGTAATCTATTGTTACTGCGAAGCTGTCGAAGTTTAAAATGCAACAAGTGTCAGGAAATTTCATTTTAGTAAAGAAGCCCTTTGTTTCCTCAAATGTGTGTTGTATCGAATTAAATAACGAACTTTACTGCTGGTCCCCTATGTAGAGAAATTTTTCCCTTGAAGTGAAATCTGGTATGCGGTTCCTCGTAGAATCTGGTGTTAGCTGCCAAGTCTTTCTGAACATGTAGCTTGTGGCCGTTTTGAAACAGATATTAGGCGGCTGTTGATCTAATACCGAATCTCGATATGACGGTTTAACGCGAATTTCAGAGCAAACCGTATGGCCAGTAATAATCGATCTCGGTTGCTCTGAAGAACGTCGGTCGGCTTTCCCATCACATGCAGCATCAGATGCATGTGCTGAGTCTGGTTGGGCTCCCTCATCTCTTATGTGTACTCGTGATATTAGAGCTGTGCCCGCAGGGCGCTTTTAGAGTTAACCTATATATGTATTCAGTTCAAAGATGCAGGCAGCACTCTGGACTTACAACTTTTTAAGGAAAAATAAGAAAATTTCTCAGAAAATGAGGGGAAAATAAAGTGCCATGCGAGTGGAATACATATATAAATAAAATTTATTCCTGTAATATTCATGTATTCAAACCACACTGATACATTTATATAATCATAAATATCTCTTATATACAGGGATTTGAAAACTCTTGGAAAATATTAAGGATTTATTATGTTATGATGGTGGGGTAGGGTGTCTCAAAGATCAAAACAATATTTTCCTTTAATTCCCAAGATATTCTAATAATTTATTTTTAAAGTGTGGAATTCGGAGGTACGAAAATATAGTCAGTTTTTGAGATTACGATTCTATGGTTGCGCAGTGATAACTATGGATTCCCTAATTTTGAAAAATCTAGCTCTTTTGAAAGTTCTGAAATTAATAATAGACCTTTTTCCCAAACAAATTTATTAACTGTAGTGCTAAGTCTGGCAAGATTACGTGCAGTGGTTTGTTTTTACTGCTTCTGAGGTGTTCATAACTTGTTATAACCACTATTTTCACGAGCAGGAATACGTTTTAATTTTTTCAAGTTATTTCCATAAGTATAAATATGGTATTTATTTGGGAGGTGTTGCATTAGTAGTGCGTATTAAACTAATAAATTAAATTTGATGGTGAATCAAACAAACCGGGTGAAAGAACATTGAAAAGGCTATTATTGCCAAAATCAACTTTCCAAACTTTCAGGCGCCAATGTTGCCGGTTGTATATTTTTTATCACCTTTTTATGTGTTAATAAAATGGATTTAATTGTGTTTAACCACACCACTTTGGAATTTTAACAATTTCATTAGATTTATAGTGTTGAAATTTGTCTCGGAAAACATTCCCGAGCAGATTTATCCGGATAGTTTTACTTTTTTAATATTTTTATTACACTCAATATTCTAATTAAGTATAATAATTATTTGACCAATTTAACTTATTTAGGAGGAGGGTGCATAATATTACTCAACTTGTAACTGTGCTCTAGATATCCGCAAACAATATTGACCTAAACAAACATAGGCAATGATTAATGGTATGTGTGGATATTCGAGCCTTACATAGCACCTGTTGGTATATGATATCCTTAATTTATTACATAACCACCTGTACAGGGTGGTCCATTATTTATGTAAAAATCCACCCCTGAAATAGAGGTGAATTTTAAAGATAAAAATTTGAAACTTTGAGGATTCATGTATAATTAATATAGGACCATATGTACAGGGTGTCTCTAAAAGGTCTTTACAACGTTCTACCACGTGTTCCTCGGATGACAGTAAGTCGATTTAAGCCAACTTATCTTTGTGCAAAGTTGCCCGGTTTAGCCACTATGAGATGTCAAAGTGTCAATTTAAAAATCGTTATTTTATTTTCAAAACTTAACCGCACGAGCGATTTTGATTAAATTTGGTATGATGTCATGGTTTCATGGGACAAAAATTGGAATACTAAATTTACCCATGACATTGGCGTAGATCATGAGTTTTTTAGGTTTCACACACTTTGAACTTCTACGCCAATGGAATTAATTTTTTTTTAAACATCGAGTCGAATAATCAACTCATTTTCTAAAAAAATGGTAAGTACTCTAAAATGGTAAACTAAAGTTGATAAAAAAATTATCAAAAACAAGTAATGTTTTTTTCAGAGCAAAACATGTTGCTGCTTTTATGTTTTTCATCATAAAATTCCGTTTTTCTCCAAAACTGTTCACATTAGCGAATTTTGTGTAGAAAACATTGACAAGCTAAAATGTACTTTCACAATGCCACTTTTCACGTCGTTGAAATTTGGGGAAAAAATTCAAGCAACCCAAAAATCTCCGCAATTACATATGGAAAGTTATTTACGTAGCGCTCAAAATGTCAATAATATTAATGACTACAGATGTGTAAAAAAGTTCAGTTTTGCATCTCAAATGGTTCCTGAGACATCGTCAAAAACATCTCAGAACGCACCAAGGAATCACACCTTTCATTTTCCGACACATGTTTTGAAACACCCTGTATAGAAATGACAGGTAGAATAAATATAAAGTGATATAATCTAAAAAGCGTAGGTATCATAAAATCTTGAGTAAACTAAGTAATCAGTAGTGTAGTGAAAATTCATAGAGGGCATGCCATCGAACGCTAGGATAGAATGGAGATTTTACCTAATCAGTTTACTCAAGAATTTAGGACACCAACCTTTTTCAAATTATATTTATCAATTTATACACACCAACACCATAAATCAATCACTTTTTCTTTTCAGCGATTTTGATTTTATTATTCGATTTCTACCGATGTATTGAAGAAAAATGTATTTTGGCCACTGTACTATCAAAAATAAAAAAAAAAATCTGATTATGCCATTCTATGGTCCCTAATTAATTACAAGAATGCTCAAAGTTTCAATTTTTTATCTTTAAAATTAACTTTTTTCAGGGGTGGACATAAATGATAGACCAGTCTGTACATTCTATGATTTCTCCTTCAAGTCCAACCATGCGCAATCCCATCAATACTGCAGGAAGAACAAACACGACGAAGTTTCGGAGAACCTTTAGCTACCTACATGAAAAAACCCTCCGTTTATATGCGTAACAGCATGGTCTGATATGTTTATGTATAATATCATTCAATCAAAACAAACAGTAAAATATAATATGCACTCATACATGGAAAGGTTTTTACGTAGGTACCATCCTGCCTGACTGTATAACAATTGAATAGAAGTTAAATGCCACGAGTTACATACATGAGTACCTATATCAAAATATAACATGAATGCATCTAGTGCATACATACGATTATTATAACTTGGAATGTAAGGGTCAGAAAAGCCGAGAACGCCAGTGCATACGCTTAAACTTATTTGATAGCAGGACCAAAGCTGTGTGCTTTCTTAGCAATGCGACCACAACTTCAAGTGTTCGAGGCTCAACTAAATCCAGGAAAGTTTTCAGATTGGATTTAAGCGGGGTCGCATTGGTTTTCATTGTCTATACGAAACTTTATGAGATCGTGCGGCAGAGTACCTCAGATTCAAACATTATTCAAGCTAAAAAAAACTTTTTATTTACATATACAGACTGTCCCGTAAAGACGCGGATCAACTTCTAGGTCCGTTGTTGTGGGGCCATCAAAAAGTCATGGAAAATGTTGTGTTGTCATGTCCACTACTTCACATTATTACACCCCTGAAGCAACATAAATTTATAAACATCCGAATAATTTCAATAAAACTTGATTCAGAAATCATCGGAGACCGGCCGTTGCTAGGAACGAGATAGCAACTGGAGAGGATAATATAACGTCACCGTACCATCAGACTATAAATAGGAGCGCTTTTCGAAGCATTTAGCCAGTTATCAGTGGAAGCTGCTTGTCGAATCCCACAAGTTGTATAATGTTTGGCAAAAATGTTCAACGATGAAGAATTAGTTTTCTATTTACTCACTAATTCCACATGTTAATGGCTCATTCTTGTAAAAGAAATCCGGCAGAGAAAAAATAACCTCATTATCAGTAAACAACACTAATAATACAGAAGTGTACAGAAAGAAATGTAAAAGGAGAAGATGGAATCATGAGGCATATCTCTATCCGATAAGTGAAATAAATTTTTCTATATAGCTCGAGTGAATGCATGTGAAGCGATTTAAGTGCAATCGGCCTTGGAAGTTTTCCAAAACTGCGCCGTAAACTAAACTTGACTTCTAACCGGAGTTCCATTTAGGAAAAAATATAAAGGACAGTTAATTACGTAAATTTATGTAAGCGGCTGTATTCCGTAAATATAGGGCAAGCTAGATACCAGAATGATAGATTTCGTTCTTTTTTTTCGATGTTATTAGAATATGGAAAAAAACAAGTTGACGAGCGTCATTTCGTGGTGACGTTAAGCTATTCAAAGTTCTTCTGTATATACTAAAGCGACACAGTGATTTATAAGACTTTCCAAGATACATGAAAGAGCGAATTTCAAGAAAAACATTATGAAAATAAATTTAAAGGCGTGAAATATGACATAAGATTTACGGGAGGGATTACATATGTGTGTCAGAGAGCTTTACAAGCTTTGCTATTGCAGTGTTGTGCTCTAAAGAAAATTATTCAAATTATCCTAAGACCAACTTGAACAATTATTTATGACACCTGTTATACTCATAATATAATTACCTACCTATATATCATTTACCATGAATATCTTCAAAATTCTGTTGAAATTGTAGAATTTCTTAATATTTTTGTAAGTCCTAGCGAAAAGCTTTTTTGAGCAGTTTTTTGAGGTTCAATCGACCCTTAAAATTTTAAAAATAAAAAATGGCTTCTCTTTCTCGAATCTTTCGATTTTTTTCGAAATATTTCAGACCAATCAAAAAAAAAATAGAAGAATCCGATAGGGACGTTCATCGCTTACAGAAAAGGTAGGAAAAGTTTTTCATGTGAAAGGTGCATCGGCAAAAGAGACTTATTCGAAATAAAATTAGATTTTTTTTCTCAAAATCACTAATCAATTTTTTTACAGAAACTAATATTAGATAGTTCTAGCGAAATATTGAATCAAAGCTTTTTTAAGAATAGTTTTAGAGCTATTTTTATTTAAAACGTTTTTGTGTTAAATTCGCGTTTTTTTCGGTATTTCCAATACAGTTAAATGTGAATCATACAGATAGTGGCAGCCGAATTTTGAAAATGATAAAAATCCTGAAGGACCGACTAATGGACAACAGAAATGCATATAGTTATTTTTTTCAAAAAGCCTCAAACAAAAGAATTATTGAAGAAAATTTGGACCGGGATCTGTTTTTAACCCGGCATTGGTCGCTAGGTGAATTGTAACACCAGTGGTCGCTAGCGAGCGTTTCGCTCCATGTAAAATCAACAAGCAAATGTGCAATAAAAAGCACTTTGAATTACAATACAAATAGTATGGTGATCGGACATCTAAAATTAAACTTACAGAACCGCATTAGAAGCATAAAAAAGAATTTCCAGATCAGGCGTTGTCTTTTTTTTTGGCTGAGTATTTCCGAAACAAAGCCTACCTGAAAAATGTTATTATTTTTTAATAAAACAAATAAAAATTTAAATTTAATTAAATTTTTAATGAAATTTTAATTTGGCTGTCTAAGTACTGAAAAAAATAAAATATTTATGGATGATTTAGTTTTACATTTTTAGAAATATTTCCTGAATGTAGCCCGATCAGGACAAAGTTTTTCTTTTTTATGCTCATGATGTGGTTTTGTATAATATGAAATTTTATTTTCGCTTTCCGATCACCGAACACCCTGTATTAGCAATATTTGTTGTAGGTATTTTAAAATAAGGGGGAATAATGTTTAACTTGCCAATATAAATTTTTTTGGTATATAACTACATATAGGATTTTTTACATTAAATAACACAAACTGATTCGATTCTTAACTAAGCTAATACCATAATACCATAAAAACAACAAATAACTTCAGATAAAGAAATTACAGCAACCATTGCATATGGCTAGCAGACCTAAACATAAGAGCAGTTGAGTGACACGAGTGGTCGCTAATGAGCGTTTAGCTCGCGCAGCTGCAACTGCGGTGAATGAAGCGTCCATAAAAAATAAATTTATCCGATTTTCATTACAAAATCCTTTCTATGTTTCTTCTTAAGGCTATAAACTAAGCTAGAAAAATCGACAAGATCGTACGAGTTCAAGTAACAGACTAATTACAGTTTAAAGACAATGGTGAGCTAAATGCTCACCTAGCGACCACTCCCGGGTTAAGCAACATTTTATTAGTTTTGTGACGTCACAGGTAATTTATTTAATTAATCAGATTTGGTGAAAATTAGAGTTTTTTCCCGACAGCCAGCTGAACTGTTTGATCATTGCGGACTCGCGGGTTTGAAAATCCGGAGATCGAATCCCCGAAAAGGGTAATTTATTCAATTTTTGTTTTTTTTTGAGTATACGGATTAATTTGTTTGATTTTTTATTTATTAATACGCTGTCCAATTTGACAAAAATTTCCTCGCTTCGCGTCGTCTGTTGTCAGCCTTCTCGGAAGAGTCGTTAATTCACTTTACTATTTGTTTCTACTAAAAGTTGAAAAATCTGAAAAAATTGCTCTTCGAATGCGAGTCTGAATAGTGCGAGTCTGAATAGAGTCAAAGGAGACTCCCGAGGGGCCCAATAACAATAAATTACTTCAGGTAGCATCCTCTATTTCTTTTGTTACTGTTCGCAAAAATAACAGCTAATTAAAAAGTTTAAATTAATTAAAACTAGTTACTAGTAGGAAGCTCTCTGACTTCGTTTATAGAAACTCAATTCCTTTGAATAATATTTCAACTACTTAATATCAAAATTACAAAATGCGGATGAACATGGAATCTATCGTGGCTCACCTGCATGAAAATCTGTCTGCAGCACCACTAGCACCAGAATAAAAATTATTGTTGCTGCTATAAAATAAAAATATACCTATGCAAAGTCGTATCAGAATTATTATTTTTTACTGGGAACGTATAAATATTTTCCTAACAAAGGGAAGGATGAAATTTTCAGTCAAGACTCGCGTTACGTTCTGATGTCTGTCCTCAGTTTAATATAATATGATGAAGCAAGTATCCGAAAACGGGGGCCATATAGGTACTATGTCGCTCGGGAAAATTCGCAAGCAAACACAATTACTTCCGTAAATGAAATTTCTCTGCCACAATACATTCATATTGTGTAAAGTGGAAAAATTGTCGTGACAATATGTGTGTACTGTAGAGGGTCCGTCGGTCCGGGGTTCGGTTAGCAGTCCACATCTATCATTTCAGAATTTCCGGTTCATTGTTCCGGGCAGAAGTTGATACAAACACGGCGGCGGGCAGATGAGAACACCACCTATCCTATCCTATACTCTCTCTCTACTCTTGTAGTATACACTTTCTATATAATATACCGACGTCGACGTCTATACTCTCTACTCTCCTCTCCATGCAGCTTCAGCTTCACTCTTCACTCTGCCGGACGTCAGAGTACGAACAGAACAGACAACAGACAGTTTTACGTGGACTGGAAACTGGAACCCTCCCCGTTCAGCAACACACCACGCAGAAATACTCGGAGCAAATAGAGTTTGGAAACAATCGCCTCTGATGTTAGCTTAATTAGAAATGGTAAAATTAGAGCGGACGATGAAACTAGACGTAGGTAGGGTACAAGCTCTAGCTGTCTATCTCAGTACGAGGAAATATATTGACGGCATTTGTTTGCATCAATTTTCATCCCTAAAAATATTGACACTCGCTCTGGCTAAATGATGATTTTTCTTTTAATTGAACTAGACTAGGTTTTTTGAGGCGTCTCTTCGCCGATGTTTCCGATCGAATCACCCGGTTGTTTGCAAACTTCATTCATATACGCAAAAGAGCCGCTTGAAAAAGTAATTTGGTTCATTCTAAAGCCATGGCATGATTAACTGACTAAAAGAAGTCAGTCAGTTTTTGTTGGATATTATTAAAGAAGACTAACACAGAAGTTTTACAACATATTTGAAATTTCTTCTCAATTTAAAACCGTTTTTATTAGCTCCAGCTTTATGAGAACTAGAAGAGAACTTAGATAAAGTTTTATTAAATGCCAAACTGTAAGTAATGAGCTTGTAGCTGGTCATAATTATTCTATATACATACATAAATATGATTCTGCAAGAGAACTTGTTTTAAATTACCATGGGATTCGGTCGTAGGTATTTGTGTTTGCTTTCATAATTAAAATAAAAAATATGTTTCTGTGGTTCAATAATACGTTTACGGACCTTAAAATGGAGAATGGAGGTACCTAGATACATTAAAAAGTGTGCTGGTATACACTCTTTTTCAGTCAGAATCATTTTGGATTCAAATTTTGGAAAATGTTTTTGTTGTTTTGAACAAACAAGAAATTTTTTGTGTACGATTTTCATGATTTTCCTGAACTATGAGAAGTTCTGCACTGTAATCGATTCCTCTGTAGTCTGCAGCTGTCCCCGTCTTTGAGAAACAGGAGAAATGTCATTTTTCGATCGGCCATTTTTTTTGCCGATTTTTGCAAAGCCCGTTTCTGATACTCCAGTCAATTTGAGGCCACTTTTACGTTATTTTTCGCCACCCTGGCGTCGATTGTCAGACGAAACCTCGAACATGAGGTCATTGTTTATGACAAAAATTGGTCAATCCGTGGAAAAAATCTAATTTCGACCAAAACTACATTCTTGGACAGGACTTTGAAATTTGCTCGAGGACGCATTGGACAACGATGATTGATTTTGTTGATTTGTTGATGAACGATGAGATTTTAATAAAAATCTCATACCAGACGATGGAAATTGGGAGAAGTTCAGAACTGTAAGCGTTCTTCTGTAGTTCTCCTCGTTTTCGAGATAGAGAATTTTTTTTCATTTTCATTTATTTTAATTTTCATTTTTTGACACGCTCTTTAACTTTGGACCTCTTACACAAGCTCTACCAAGGAAAATATTTTAATATCGGAAAATATTATAGTTTAGTGTTGGTATAAAAAAAAATTAATTAATTTTTTCAATTAAATAATTATTTATTTTTGTTTTATTCATGTATCGTCCTTACATTTTGACACTTATATAAATAATGAGAAAAAAGTTTTGGGATTTGAGAATGGCAAGCCTTTTATCTTAAAAGTATAAAATAAATAAAACCCGTTTGTTAAAAACGATCTAGATGATAGTTTATTCAGAGGCTACTGAACCGATCCGGAATTAAATAACCGAGGGGGAACAAAAATATCCAGATATCATAGTCTGTCATTATAATTTAAAAAAGAGGTTGGAGCTTTGAAAGGTTTTGCGCGATTTCCCGATCGCACGGCGCAAAAAGGAGTCGTCATAGTCCCCTATCAGATGTTCAATAACGCCTAGAATAGGCTGGACTAGAGAATGATATTTTCTGCTCCCCGGTTGATGCTGCTTTTAATGAAGAGGTTTCCTGATGCTTCAACAGTTTCAGGGCACTGCTTCACAGGCTCTCTGGCTGAGGGATTCCTCGCATAAAAACGCCCGAAAAGCGAGGAGATATATATCCCAAATATGCAATCTAAGCATAAAACGAAATGGTGATATTAATGACGTTGACCTCTAGAATCACCACTGTCTAACCCTTAGATGTATGCCGGGAACTTTATTCCGGTCTTCCTTTTTCACTGTACCTACCTACTTTAATAACGATCCATTAAGATTTATTTGCAGTTTTATAATGCACACCTCATCAAGTTTAATGGACAACGAAAAAGTGTTTTCTTTAGATATGCGTATGCATATCTAATGAAAATTAATGAAAATATAAAATGCAATTATTTTAACATAGTTTAAACGAAAGCTTTGATGCATATTGCATCGTTTCTCCAGCACTTTTCTTCTTCAAAAAATATTCAACGGAATAATATGGGGAAAAATTTCCCTATTAAATACATCGACTGATTTTTTTTACCGAGGAAACAGCTTGAAAATACAAAATTTTTGTTTTCAACAATAATATTTTGTCCTTTTATTAAAAGGCATTTTGGATTTTATTCACTATTAAATAAAGTTTAGAACCTTATTAATCGATAGAATTGTCTCAACAAATACCATTTGAGCATAGATTTTTAGAGGGATATTTACTTGTATAGGCAATTTAACTCGATCTACGCTTCTACGCTCTCGTGATTTTTTCAACAGGTGTTGTTCCGTCATCTAGATGCATATTTTTTTAATCCCCTCTTTCCTTACGCAATTTATCCTTTGGTTGCAAGACCCTTGCCGCCCATCCCTATAAAATTATGGTTTTCACGGGAAGAGGACATACTAATACGCGTGGCGCGAGTGGACCTTCTATCATTCACAACCAAGACCAGTACGCATCGCGAGGCAATATAGTGAGCAGTCAAGGACGAGCAAGCTAACCCAGCACCCTTCGTCAGTTGCTGCGGAAATCGTCGTGGCTCCCGCATTCGTAAATTCCTCATTATCGTGTTCTATTACAAGCAGTACCCTGCCCCCCTTTTGCATAAAACCGCATTATTTGAAGACTTCCTCATCCCCCGCACGGGTTACAACCATAATAATTATTAATCCTGTCTATTATCCTGTTCCCTGGTCCTTCGTCCAGATTTCGAACAAGCTTTTCGGTCTGACAAGACGACTTATTAAAAATTCCTAATTAACATCAAACCGCATCCGATTGGTTCCCCATTAAGGGAACCATTCAGGTGCCGTTACATTTGTCGCGATACAATCCAAGCTGTCATGGTATACCCTCGATAATTCGAGTAAATCTTGTCCTGTAAAACAATTCCGACCGTGAGTTAAAAAATGAAATTCATACTTCAAGGAAGAGAGGAATTTTAAATGCAACATTACTTCCGGAAAGTGAATTGGAAATTAAGTTCACGATTCTCTGAACATTCTATAGTCCGGCCAACTCCTGGGCACAATTATTTCGCCCTCTTCTGCGATTCAAATAATCTATTTTCGCGTTTTAAATCGACGAACAGCCACCGTTTCTTGTTCTTAAGTATGTTTTCGCTTATCTTGATGTTCATTTAGGATCCTAATTGTATTAATCGATGTTCGTCTCATCATGCATGGAGAGTTGTAATGTAAATTATTTAGCGCATCGCTTCTTCAAAGAAAGATGATAATAATAAATACATCATTGTCCAGATTAAAGCGACGCGTTAAAATTAAGAATAATCTGAACATGTTGAATTATCCGTATTACACGTTCTACATGTTAAAAACATCAACGGTACGCTTACTACGATTCCTTAAAATAAATATTTTTTGTTCTCCACGCTTGTACATGCCAGCCGTTCTAAATATCTCGACGATCTATGCTTTCAGCACTAACCGAGACTTTTCGTCACGTTCCTGAAAAAATCTAAATTTAATGGCCACGCTACCCTTCGTTTCTGTGAATTCTAACAAGAGAACGACTCGTGTAGCCTGTGCCCGAAGAGCTTCTATTCCAGAAAAGGGAACACACACATATAGCAGAAAACGTTAATATTGTTTGTATATTCTATATCCTGGACGGGGCTGGCATATCTTACGATATCCCTTCATCCTAGGGTCAGGTACTGAACACACTTCCGGAGTTGACCTAATACCCTATAACATCTTCAAATACGATCAATTCTCACGTGGCCTGTTATACACTCCGATTCGTCCTAGGGGTAAATACAATAAATTGTAAATTGGTTTATTTTTCAAAGCATTAGGTTTATTGACGTGTTTTCGTTTCATCCATGGATATTTATAAAGCACCGTCTCTGCTTCAACTCGGGATTTGTTTCTGAAGTGAGAATTTCTTTAAATACGATTATAACTCTAATGGCTCGTGTCATCTATTTATTTATTGAAATCTTACCACCTATACGTCCAGGGAAGCTAAGTCATAGTGGTGAGACAATAACATGATTGTTGTATTGGAACTGTTCCGCTTCTGGAACAGTCTGTTCCTGTTGTCACGTTTACATTTTATTTCCGTTCAAAAAGTGATCAGCGATGAATTATAGATGTCGCTTTAGTTGCTGCATTAGAGAATAAGAACATTCCAAACCCATTGTTTCAAGGAACCGTGCAGAAAATCTAACCTCTGCATTTTCTTGGTAAGTTATATCTCCCGTTATGTCGGAATTGTTATGTGGAACCTATTCCTATCTCGAAACCGGAACAGTCCCGAGATACTACAGTATAATGGCTTACGAGACTGGGTGTCCGACATCGGCAGGCATGCAAGGACGGTACCATGCACGTTATACCACAAACTTGGTAACTACCTCACAATCCTTTTTTTTTTGATCCCTCGATTTCTCTAATTACGCAGTTTTCCCCTTTATAATATGTTCGTTGTGAACAAAACAAATACCTATTTACAAAAGGCAAGCAGGAATAATTAAGATCAAAATTAAGAACATCAATCCTTTGTTATATAATATTATAACGAATTAACCGTCTACCGTCTGTAAAATTTACAATCGTCCCGACGTAGATTGGACCAGTTTAATCTTGAAATAAAATAATCGCAGTTCCCTTTTTATTTTAAGAAACACTGACTTTTTACAGACGAACCCTTTACTTTTCCAGCCGGCGAGCTTCCGGTACAGGTAATGGATAAAGTTTTTGAGTTTCGACCATACTTAATTTAAAAACGGCGACTTAAATGAGTGCGGAAAAAATTATGAAGATGAACTTCAAGCGGATGGAGTTTTTAAATGTTCTGCATGATTGAAGCTCAAGGTTTTAGTAAATAGAGGGAATGAAAAAAAAATGAATCCACGGAGAAACCCGATCATTTATCATGTAGAATTTTTATTTTTCCAGACACCCTGACAATGGGAAATCTATTATTGGCTAGTATATAGTACTTGGAGATTTTTTCTAGCGCGGGCGTTACGGAGGAGGATTGAATGGAGAAAGCGAAAAAGGGCGTAAGCTGTTGTTAATGAATATCAGCGAGTCCGGTGTCGTGGCTGCAAGTCAAAGCCGCTTTTAAATTTAGGATTTATGTTTGAAGTCCGGTAACGCGGCTAATGGCAGTGTTCTTTATTTATTATCATCTAGGCAGGTCGGTGGTGGTTGCTGACGTAATCGCCTCCCCTGCCGATCTCAGTTTTTCCACACGATTCCTCACTCTCCGCGACAAAAATAATCTAAATTGTTTGCGAGTTGCACCCGTTGACAAATGAATTCGGTCGACAGCGAGGCGGGCATGATTAATGCGCACGGCTCGTTTTCTATAAAATGAAGAGTAATTTAATTGGAAGCTGCCACCTTGGAACGCTCTAGTATGTTAGATAGGGAAGGGTTTGCCAGTGAGCGTGTTAATGCTACTCACCACATTCTGATTAACTTCCTGGTTTACGTGACGAATTAATTAATCTTTGCAGACTGTTACATATCACATGACTGGAAAGCGGTGACGAGGGTTGGTCAATATTGCGATTATACCGAGGGGTGGCATGTTTATTTATCTCTTATGTCATAATCAACCCTGTTTAAATGGATTTACTTCATTACTTTGTCGGATGAATTGAATTCGTCCGCGCGAGAATTTTCTAGTTTGTGTAGGGTAGCGCAAACAGTGTTCGTTACACACATCTACTGTCGTTAAAAAATATTTTATACGAAAAAGAGCGTATATCTACAAATCCCATCAGACTTCCATCTGAGGGTGCTTTAATTTACCTTCTGATTTATAGTGAGGAGAAAATGATCTAAACCAACCAATTCATACGACTATCCTATTGATAGCTCATTCAACCCAGAAGGGACCCCAGTTTATATGGAAAAGAATAGGACTATAGACTGAGTCAACTCCTTAGTCTAGGTGGATCGGTTCGATCGAGTCAACTCCTCGATCGATTATTTCTATTTCATAGCTTTTTCGTTATTAAATCGATTGTTTTTTAATTTGGTCAATTATGGAATTTTTTATGTTTGTGTTAAATTTGACGTGAATTAAAGTCAAAAGGGCAAAACTACCATTTTTATACGCACAAATATGTAACCTATATATTTTATATATTGCCATCTAGCGGATGGTGATAATACTGACCACTTCATACAATTTTATTGTAATTTTATCGATTTTTTACAGAATTACGTCCATAACGTGTTAGTCTTCAGTTATACGTCCTTCGATCTACTTACACTCCCTCACATGGTTTTTGTTATAGCAAACTGACGAGTCTTTAAAAAAGACAAAACGGCTGTCTTTGTTATCAGATTCACGTGATTTGTGTCGATCAAAGGAATTCATAGCCCCGAGTCTCGAATCTCTAGTTTATCGCAATGACGTAATTACTTTATTGATTAATCTAGAAATCCAATTACGTAAAGCGTAAGAAATTGGTCTGGTAAATGATTAGATTTTGTAGATCCTGTGAGTGAAGCAAGTATCCAAGTGTCTCCTCCACTGTCTCCAGTTCTCAACTGGATAAAATTGTTGTTTGTGTATCTACCTAGGTACATAGGGTTTATAATACCTTGGATATCCACCATTTTCGCGGCCTCATGAATATGGCACTTACAAATAAATTGAAATATTACGGACCCACTGAGTCGCTACTGAAACCTCTAGTTGTCAATATAGCTTTCACTACTCTGAATTATGAAATATAGCCCGGAATAGCAGGAAAACTTGATCCCCTTTCCCGCGCGGAGTCGAGACCTGGCAGAAGAAGTTATACATATTTTATTACACCAGGATTTCAAATATATTTTAAATAATGAATTATTAAAATTAACATCTCCTTTCATGAACTTGTGACTTTGAGCGAGTAAATTGAAAATTCACAAATGGACTTTGGTATTAATATTGTCAGTTGTCGTGCATTTTAGCTTATGATACGTGAGTCTTATTTGCAATATTTTGAATTTATTTTAGGTTAATAAATAATAAGGTATACGGTGTAGTTTTTTTCAAGACGGTTGAAGCAAAAATCATAAATAAGTAGGTACTTACCTGCATACAGAAAGAAGTGTTGTTAAAAACTGATCAAAGTATTAAAAATGTAAGCTGTAATTAATCATTCTTGAATCATGAGCAGCTCTTGTGCTTGCGTCTAGGAACAATTCCTATTGTTTGTTGGGCAGCCATAAGAACTACTTGCCTTTATCTCTTTGTAGGAACCTGAACTTCTGAACTTGCTTTCAGAAGTCAAGTTATATTCTGCATGTAACAATGAAAGAAACATTTTAATTTATTTTCAGAAGGTGCCTGTTGCTGCATAATTACGGAGTGACAAATTTTATAAATATATACAATGTGTCCCAGATTCGCGTCTCTATATGTTGTATAGGCTACTAAGTGGCAACCGGGGAAAAGGTGGGGAGCTGCGATAAAAATACGGCGATTAGATTTATTTATTATTATAATGTGTAGTGGACGAAGGAGAGAAAATAAATATAAAATCAGCTCCTGTGTGTATTAATTAATTACCACCATTATCACCGAAATATTAAGATATAACACTATATACAGGGATCTCAGCTCCTATTACACTTACAGCAAAGGTTAAATTGGGAAAGTTTTAGAGCAAACATTGTGCATTCGATAACCGGTTTCAGATTTACGATCGGTCAATTGGTTTTGGAAATATCGGCCAAAAACCGAAAATGGCGGATTTTGTTATTCCGCAACCCGCCTCAACTTTCGTTTTTCTTATGACCGCCATGTTGGATTTTTCACTTTTTGAACGCAATTTATTTTTCTGATTACTACACTACTAGTTATAATTTTTTTTAATCCAATATGACGTCCATACGAAGAAAAGATAAGAACTAACGATTTTTCGCCATCTTAAAATGCTAGAGACTCGAAAATTGTTTTTCTATTCCTTGTTGAAAAGTGTCCTAACAATTAATATGGCGAAAAATCGATAGCTATCTTTTCTTCGTATGGACGCTATATTGGATTAAAAAAAAATATAACTAGTAGTGTAGTAATCAGAAAAATAAATTGCGTTCAAAAAGTGAAAAATCCAACATGGCGGTCATAAGAAAAACGAAAGTTGAGGCGGGTTGCGGAATAACAAAAGATGATTGACACCTGTCATACACGCTATCTTATTCGTCTTAAAAAAGTGTCCGGATAATGTCACATTTTGACAGCTGTCAAATTAACCGTTTCGGACTTACTTGCGAAAAACAAAATCCGCCATTTTCGGTTTTTGGCCGATATTTCCAAAACCATTTGACCGATCGTAAATCTGAAACCGGTTATCGAATTCACAAAGATTCCCCTAAAACGCGAATCTGGGACACATTGTCTGTGTTCAGAACCGGCGATTTTGGGGAAAGCCAAAATTAAAGATCATCCGCGACATCTTGCGACCCATCATTTCTAATAGATTTTGAGTCGCTGATCACGATGGTGAAAACCGTTTGTCGATACGATGAACAGTAAAAAAGTTACGAGCATCGAAATAGCCAAAATCTCCAAAAAAAGGCCATACTTTTTTTTCGACTAAAAGCATAGAACTCCATTGATTGGCACAGCTCTGTAGACTACCAACTCCCCAATGGCATTAACTCTACAATACAAGTGGATAGGAAACGCGTGCTGCTTTTTTTCCAAAATTTAAAAAATCTCCAAAAGGCCATACGAATAACGGAAAATTAAATTTTCCGCGATACTGGATTTTTTAAAGTATTTTTTCCGAATTCCTCGACCTCGAATTAGTAAATATGGAAATTTTCAAGCTTCTATGAAGACATTTCGATTTCCAAGATATTCAACGTTTCATACATGCTCTCACATAGGTACCTAGGTAGACTAGACAGTGTTTCTAAGTACAGGGTATCTCATATATAACTTGTCCTTATACCTTATTAGGGAACCAGAATGTGTTATAATAATATATTTATTAGGAAAGTTGAATAACAAAAGAATCAATAAAATGTCCCTTTCAGGGAGCATTTATTCGAACATATACTCCTGGACCCCAGAAATTCTCGATATCCTTCAATAAATCCTCAAATTTTGGATAAAAAAAAAAAGAATGAAAAAACAGGTCAATTTTATAAATGAATTTACTTCTTTTTATTGATGTATTTTTTATACACAAGTGTTCCACCTGGCTCATTAATGATGAAATTGTGTATTTTTTTAAATTGAATACTCTGTAAATTTTTGTATTTTCTTATTTGCTGAGAAAATCCTGTATACGGTATTTTCAATTTTCAAAGATTTTTACATTAAAAACGACTTTCGATATTGTAAAATGGCTTACATGTCCTTATCTTAACTTTTTATGTACTATTTATGCGGTAGATTAAATTTATATAGGTACACATCATTTTTACACACTTGTATAGACAAAAACCAATATTAATTGGATTTTATCAGACAATCTCAAAATGTAATAATATAACAGGGTATTCTATTTAAAAAAAAATAGATGTCATCATTACTGAGCCAAGGGACACCATGTATAATTTTTTTTTCATCAATAGAAAGTTGTAAGGGAAACCAAGGATTAATATCTGAATTGGTAACAACCCAATATTATCAATAAGACAACTAAAGTATACAAACAGATGTCTTGCGTAGCCTGGTATTGAACTAATAAAACAAGCGTATTTACAAACAGGCAACGCGACCCTGCAGACGTAGCATCTTTGAGTTTCTAGATTTGTAAGCACCTCCAGTGACCAGTGACCTTGAACCACGTAGAATATAAATAAAGTTAGTTATGTGAGGTAAAGGAATGATTATTATTATTATCAATATTCGTTCGTTCATTCATTCTTGATTAATTGATTGGTTGATTGATTATTAGACATGTAATTAGACCAATAATCCCAGTTTATCACAAAGTAAATCAAATTATAAAAATGACCTGGTTTTTCTTTTTTTTCAAAACTCATAAGTTAGGATTCATTGCAGGGTACCGAGACTTTTTCAACACCGTGTATATACGTTTAAAAAGAAAACCGTCATTACTTCTGGGATGCTTTTAGGTACTTACGTAATTATGGGATACTTTGTGTAGAGAGTCTAAAAGAGCTGTCTAAAGTTTGTTTTTTGTTTCTGGAATAATCATGATAATGCACATACGGGATTATTTCTTGTCTCCAGGTATTTCATTTCTCTATCACATCCTGCATTCTCTGAAAACAATATTTTCTCTCATTGCTCCTGCATGAATTCTGTCATCTGGGATCACCGTGTTATATAGAACTGATATGAGCCTTCCACATGTTGGCTTGCTTAAAGGGAGATGCAGAGAAAAGCCGGCTTCACATTCAGTTGTATAGTGGATCTTGGACAAGGGGTGGAGCATCGATCCCAAAATTAGTTATAACTCGAAACACCTGCAAAGTAGCGATTACTGAAGTGCTTTCTGGAGAACGCTGCAAAGAGCCAACAGCTACTACTGTATTAGGGGTTTTGTCTTGGGGATTACACATATATACAGCAACGTCTCTAAACTTTCGATTCAGTTTCACTTAACAAAGTGAAGCGAATTAATTTCTAGCAAAACTAGTAATGTAATTACCTCTCTGGGGAGACACTAAAAACCACGCGTCAGAATATCGCACGAAAGCCGCTGAGACGGGCATTTAGCTCGCCAGGAAGTGACTATTTCGGGTTAACGCTTCACCACTTTGCTATATGGGCATTAATGGGCAATATTGCTATAATCTCGGCGGCTCGTCTGCTCTATTACATTATTCCTTTATAATGGTAACCAATATTGCTTTATATAGTTATATAGTGCATTAAATGGCTTCTAATCTAGTTTGAAAACTGGTGCGGCGTGCAAGGTGACACTGATCATGATGCACAGTTATGTCGAATTCTGCTTGTTGACTTATTCAATTCAATAAATTTTATAACATTTTACCAATAATAATTATCATTTTTGAAAGTCAACTAATTGCTATTACTCATTTATTATTTCATTCATCAACAGGGCCGGATTGTCCATGAGGCAAAATAAAAGGCAATTGCCTAGGTGGGCGGACGATTTCACCCAATAGACATTATTTGACTAATTCTTTAACAGAGCGAAATATTGAATTTTTATCATTCTTTAACACCAACAAAATTATGAAAAGAAAGCTACTATGGAGCCATATATTAATCGTCAGACAACCGACCCCTGAAGTAACAAAACAAATATAACGGAATCCGAGGCTTTCGTTTAGAATTATTATTTTTAACTTATTAAAGATAGAATTAGTTCATTTAATCAGTCCAAAGTAGGAAGGTAGACTTTTTGCGGCGGTGATAGCGGCCTTATCACCCCGCTGCCGGCTATAAAAGTAGAGCACATCCGAAGAACTGGCAGTGTTTGTATGGGTACTAACCATCAAACATTCAACTCCTGCAAGGTGTACTGAGCCTCGCAGGAGCCAGCACCCCGCGTTGGATTCATTGGACGCCCTTCTGTGGCTCAGCAACAACAGGGATGATTGGGGGAACGCCTTCGAGAGAGACTTGATTGAAGTCGTCTTTCCACTTCAGAAAAAGGTAATGGGTCCTTACGTCCATAAATAGTCCAGAGGGTAATGTTGATTTCGAAAATATTAAGTTATGACAAATGAAATTTCGATTTCATTTCAAGTTAAGTAATTAAGAAGAAAAATACATAAAAAGTAATTTGAAGAGGTCGAAACTTGTAACGCCGCAGAAAGGCGTTGCGATGTATTTTAGTTCCTTAACTCGAGTTTCATTATATTTCGCCTTCTCTTCGTATTCCAGCGGCGCATCATGAGCCAATGAGCTTATATCGTCGGGGCGAATCGTAGCACCGCTGTTGATAAATAATATCATTCCAGACAGAGTGTTCCGGGAAGTTTTGTTATATTTCAGATAGATCGAATATGCAATAGGTATAAAAGCGAACAAAAAGAAACTTTTCGCCCGGGACGTCTCAGGGTAAGGCTTTATTTGGATGTGGAAAAGCTATCTATCTAAGCGGTGACATTAGAGGGAGAACTAATAGAACAGCCGTTCGCGGTAGAGATTCCTCCTCAACGCTGACGTACAAAGGAACCTGGACTTTATCGTGCAGATGAACTAAATAATCAAAAAAGACTGGGACTTAATAAAGAACTTCGACTTTGAGCCAGCCAATGTGCAGCTGTAATAAACCGTCCGGCATATTTGCGGGACCCATTTTTAGATAAACGGCTAAAACTGACTAATCTCGCCGTATTTAATAACTTTTATCAAGTTATTCACTGCTTTATTTGAGATGAGACTGATTTGATATAGGTAGGTAGGTGATGAAGCCGTGGAAGACCTATATAGGTACTCGTACATCTACTTATAACTTATAAGATCGTCTCGTCGGGACATCCATCTTCCTTCCCTCCCTCTAATATAAAGACAAAGAATAACAACACTTTAGAGCGTCATTCTAAATAATTATTCAGCGTAATACCGGCACATTTAACGATGCCGCGTCATCTTTTCATTGCGGCGTCTCGCTGCTGGAAGGTCGCTTTTGTATGATATTTCCCTTTAACCGTATTTTGTGTCGCTCCTTTATTTATTGACTTTTTGTTTTCCACCTCGAGTTACGCCTAAAATACGCTTGGGCCGCTCTATATATCACGCATATTCTTTGCTTCTATTTTTAATATCCCATTGGGAAAGGAATCCTAAATAGCTAAACCGAAATTTATGCCTAAGAAATGACTATGCGGAAAGGATTTACAGGTCAACATTATTTAAGATTGATAATACTTTATATCTTTATTACCCCTTCACATCAAACGTTTTTTTTTATAAGCTCATACAAAATTAAGACTTTTTTACATTCCTCTGCATTCTTATTGTTACCGTATTCCAAATCTAAATAATCAGCTGTTTCTCTTATTTATTTTCACACAGATATTACACAACTATACTCGTTCACTTCAATTGTCACAATCACTTCACTCTGTTTCCTACTCTATGTCTTCCACTTCCAATCACAACTGACTCCTAGAGTGCCGACAGCTCTTTATTATATACCCGTTGGCCCTGGAGTCCAGAAATGTCTGATAGTTTCACGGACAATGACTCTACGCAATCTCGAACATGCGTATAACGCAAAACCATTCTGGTATTTATCAGAATGAAATACCGATCTGGCAATATGTCATTCCTGTCATGTCAACCGAGAACCGTCTCGAATCGAATTGCCCAGTCATAACAACAACAATGGTAGAAGGTCAACAAAAACAAACGAGTCCAGAATATTTCGCGAGTGCTCCGTCGTAAATAATATCCATCACAACTTATACATTCTTATAATGAAAATATAATTATTACATAGGTACTTTTACACTTTAAATACTGTCACTGTCCAGTGTCCACTATATCTTCCAAGCAGAGCTGGAAGTATCTTAAAAAAAAGATTCTTTTCATTATCTAAGATACAAGATAGTATCTTGTATCTTGTATCTATTTTTAAGTATCTAAGATACTTTGTGAAATAGATACTTTTTCTACGTTGCAAGTTACGGCTTGCGCAACATTGCCCGTTTGATTATGTCGCTTGCGTAAAGTCTAGGTCATCTGTCATCAGGAAATTTTATAGTATTTCTTCTATTTGTATTTTTCAAAATGGTATATCTTTAAGAAGCTTTTAGTATATCGGATACTTTTAGTATCTAAGATATCTTTTGGGAGTATCTTAGATATTTTGAGTATCTAAGATAGATTTTTGAAAGTATCTTTATCTAAATGTAACTTAAGATACTTTTTAGAAAGTATCTAGTATCTTGTATCTATAGATCCTTTTTAAAGTATCTTTCCCAGCACTGCTTCCAAGTGCTTTCATAGATGTCATTGAGCTTTCGAATATCTATCCTGTTATTCTGACTTAAAACTAATTCAATCTTCACAATCGATTAAACCATTTAATTAGTCGGTTTTTTATATCAAAGAAGAGTTTTAATTGAGATTCTATATAATTTCTGCAAGGGAAGTTTATTTTTTAAGGTTTCAATAATTAATCTAAGACTTCATTTCGAGATATAGGTATCTAGAAGGAGTTGTTGCTGCCAGATTTCCTTAGATCTTTAGTTATCCTAGGTAATCAGTAGTACTAGCAGATTTCCAATACATGCGACAGTTAATTCAGCAGACCGATGGAAAGTGATAATAGAGCAAATACCTCTAAAACAACAAGGTTTTGAAAGGA
The DNA here is from genome assembly GCA_910589415.1 of Malachius bipustulatus. Classification (NCBI taxonomy): domain Eukaryota; kingdom Metazoa; phylum Arthropoda; class Insecta; order Coleoptera; family Melyridae; genus Malachius; species Malachius bipustulatus. The sequence goes on along the minus strand of OU342639.1, from coordinate 29,483,255 downwards.
AGAGAGAGGCTTGGCAGAAGACAAAGGGGTGGGGAAATTCTAGGCCTGGCTAAAATATTCATTTTTCGAGCTGTGAACGCGCAACGAAAATTAAAAAAAAAAAATAAATAAATAAATATCTTATGGCTGTGGTAAAGCCCAAGTGTCAGAAGTTTTCAAGTAGCCTCAAGGGCCTCTGACGTAACTTAACGACTGCTGTGAAGCAGTCAAAAATTATATTAAATTATATTACTTATATATATTAAACGAAAATTATAGAATTCAAATAAAACATAAATAACTGTCTTTCATGGTTTATTGAATTAAATAAATTTGTAATCTCCAATTTATCAGAGTCCTGAGTGTTGTTACCAGTTTGATTTTAGCATAGATACACTTTAGTTGGTAGGCAAATAGATCTACGCCTTAAAGCATGCATAGGATGATTTTTGTTATCCCAAGAACAATAATAATTATGTATAGACCGAGTAATTACATAAACGAAATATGGTAAATGTTCTTTTTTCGTATGAATTCAATCAATTTTTCAACACAGCACCTGTTTTCCTTGTATAGCAACGATTCGCGTGAAAATCAATTCCAGCCTATTCCCCGACGCGTCTGTTAAATTTGAAGCTGAAGTAACACACACCAAAGCTGGATGTAAAGCAACTTGTAACATTTCCCAAGTAATACACATTGCATAGAGGCGCACCAAATCACAAGAAGGGAGTCTTAACTCCTCTTAACCATCTCCCCTACTTTAGTGCCAGCCATAAATACACACACAGGAGCTTTTCGTTCGGTTGGTTGGGAGCGGGTGGGATTTTAGGTCGACCCCCCGGTGAGCTCTGCAATGGCTCGCCAACTAGCTGCATTCCCGGAAATTAACGTGCTATTATCAGCATGCGGTCCTTGCTGACACCCACCGACTCTAATCTCATTCAATCGATTCTACTCGACTCTTTCCAGCCGATTCTCTGTTGCGGCTCTTCCTATTTAACCACCCGCAACTGCAACCTCCAAACGTCATCCGTTACACGCAAAACAAATGCTTCTGCTATCGTTAGCTTCGCGAATAATTTAATTTCATTTAAATGCAAGCCAAAGTGGAGACTTAATTAGTTAGGGTGCGGCTGAGTTTATTTATGAATCCGTGCACAGAGCGACAGAAAACTCACACAAAAAATGTGAGTTACGAAAAAAACATGAAAAATTTTAACTTTGAGTGAATCCACTGAAAGACCGACGTCTTTTGTTAATTCTGGTGGACGTCTTTTTGAACTGGTTTCCTTTTTGAGCTCCCTAAAATGAATCTGGATGCCACAATTCAGCTTAAGTCAAACTGATGGACAGTTTGAATCTATTGGAGTTTATAAATTTTATTCAGAACGAGATAGTATAGTTTTACGATTTTTCCATTATCCTCCAATGGAAATTCATAATAAAACTGACAATATTAGGAAATAAATAGAATTCTCTGGGTACTTACTCTTAACTTGGGTTGTGAAAATATACCCCAGAGATAATAACTATACCGTTCAGCAGCAATGCCAGTTGTCATATTAATCTTGTCGGTGACTTCCATGAGGCCGTTTGCTCAAATACGAGAGGAATGGTTCTATTTTAGATGTCGTTATAAGCTCGCAAGTGTCGCACGAAGTACATTGTCTAATTATATATACTATACGTTTAAATTCAAAAACAACCACGATATAAAATTATGGCGAAATGCGAAATGTCTAGACTGCCATGTAATAGCTGAATAGGTGCACACCACGAAGAGTAAAATATCTTTCACTTCCAGCCTATAAAAATGTTCATCAATGCTTTTGAATCGTGATGGTGATCTATTATAATTTTTATTTTTATTGAATTATTATTAAATGATAAAATAAAATATTCCTTCGGAATGTCGACCATAAGGAAAACCAAACATCGCATAGAATATTTCCGAGGAATAGAATCCTTCCATTTAAAAATATGAATGAATCACTCATCTGTAACAGAAACTTATTGCATACTACTTTTCCATAGAAAATCCATGTCATAAAATTCTATAAACAAGTCACTAGCTCGCAAGACATATCTCCGGGTGATATCCCTGAATTTTATACTGAATAACGGCTATTGAAAGTAAAGCAAGTGAAACAGGAAATAAGAATACTACACAGGTAGGAAAGCATCGTATTGAGTGAGAACCTCTCATGTAAGTTATCCACATTTTCCATTCTTGTAAATAAACCAGATCCAGGCAAAATGCCAATTTTAAATCGTTGCCTATAGTTGGCGAGTGAGCGTAGATTTTCAGTTATTTATGGATTTGGCATCTACTACTTCTACTTCTGCACCCAGCAACTATACGAGTACAAAGCTTTTTTGCGGAGGTACCTAAATCGGACAAATCCGAGAAACTGCAATTTTCATTCTACAGAACAGAAGGATTTAATAATAACTGCTGAATTATATCTCGACTTCTTTGATCTAGCGATCGCCTGTGTTTTCATTAAAAGATATTCGTTTTAAATTCGTTAACGACGTACTTTTTCACACACAATGTGCTCGTCTTGCCAACATTTCTTTGTCCGTGCCGTAAACGAAATAATATTTATTAAACGCTTGAATCTGCATACTTTTATTATAAATACTTCTTACTTCGTTATTAAGTAAACATATTCAACCTGTCGTTCAACCCTCCTTTCGTTCGCATCCATCTCCTTTTGCGAGATGGTGAAGAAATTGACAAAGAACACAATACCGATCGTTGGTGCTGACCATTTTTTATGAGCTTCCAACAACCTCTTCCCAATGGCTAATAGGGAACGACCTTTAGATATAACGGTCAGGTGTGAATAAGGTATTACCAAATAAGCACCCGCGGATCAACTGAGGACATAGCATAAGGAAGCAGTAGCTATGTCATTACTGGGTTAAGGCTGCTTAGATTTAGACCTATGCAGGCTCGAGCAACAAAGTCGGTTTAAAAATTAACAAAAACAAGACAAAAATAATGACTTTCGATAGATTTTTAATGCCTTGCAACTGACTGATCGTCTAAACTAATACGAACTAGTAGACAGCTTCAAATACCTGGGCTCTACCATAATCAACGACGGAAGCTGCAAGACAGAGGTCCGAAGACACATTGGATTGCAAAAAGCGCCATGGCTGACTAAAATATGGAAAGATCGATCGACTTCTCAAAGAACAAAAATAAGACTTGTAAAATCTCTTGTCTTCTCCATTGTCTTGTACAGTGATGAAACTTGGACCCTCCGTGGTCGGGTCGTGAACATCAAAAGATCGACGCTTCCGATATGTGGTGTTGGAGGCGAATGCTGCGAATAACTTGGACCGCTCATCGCATAAAACATTCTGTGAAGCTTTTCGGGATGCAGACGACAGAACAAAGTGGAAACAGCTGGTGGATATGTCGGAGGAAATCACGATCTTGAGTAATGGGGGAACGACTGAACACAGAGAGAGAAAGCACTTGGATTGCAATAAGCAACTCACTTTCGGTTCAAACTTGAAGTCAGAGGGTGTTTCGTTTGGCGATATGACAAAGGGAACAAAGCCAAACGCCGGAAAACCAATTTTATTTTCAGTTCCCAAAATTGGTGGTCCTTCAAGCCTTTTGAGAAAAACTGTCGTATCAATTCACCATCTAAAAGAGAATGTATTTCACTTCATGGAAAAGATGTTGGGGAACAAATGAAATTGCAATATCAGAAGCTGCTTCACGAAATGAACACTGATGTTCATTTCGTTTCCGTTTGTTTTATTATCATGGTCTTCGTTCGCTTTATGCTTTATGGCTAAATTAAAAACTTCTTCACTCAAAATACAGAGTACCATCAGCTCAACAGCGGCTATAAATGGGCTACTTCTCAATACCAAATTACTGAATTGAACGACGAATCTCTTCATAACAGTTCAGACCGCAGTTATCTGTTAAAATAAAAACTTATTTTATTTTATAAAGACAGAACATGAAATTTTGTTAAACAAAATTCAGACAAACATTTTTTTATCACCCTGAGTACAAATCATTCAGACCAAACTGTACAACAAACCCAGCGCCAATGCTTCATGCGGAACAGGCACATATTGTGTGTTTATTATCTGCTTCGCTGAACGCAGTTAAAATATCAGACGTAGAGTGGATGGGTTGTTTCGTCAACTGTCATATGGAATATTTACCGTCGACTAAATCATTTTAATTACTAAATTACTAAAAGCCTTATCGCAACGCTACACCAACACCAGGACGGATCTAACAATCAATTGAACCATAAATTTCACGTGATCTTACCTCAACTTTGTTGAAGGAAGCTGCCGCCTCTGCGCTACATTTATCATAATATGTGCTTATATTTACGATCAGACATGTAAGTGTAATTGAGGTGCGGATGTGCTGAAGTATCTGTTTGACACTTTTTTATCTATATCAAAAATTAATTAATGGGATGTACTACAGTAGATTTAAATTTGCTGGAGTTAAGTCGAAACTTGCCATGAACGCAGTACCCCGCGTTGGGCGCCAATTATGTAACGTCAAGTATAGCGTACAATTTTATTTATTTATGATCAACATAAAAACTTGTTAATTCTTAATATCATCTATAACGGTGGCGTAAAATTTGGCAAACACATGAACAAGTGATTTTGAATGGTAGGCATACTGGTTAGATTAAACAGTAGATGAATGCAACTTATATGGCTTCGAATGAACGAAAAAAAAAGTGCTGCATCAAGTGACGCTACGACGCCATCTTGAAGTAGCCAAATAGAAAAAAAGAATCCAAAATAAAAAAATCCGAAAAAGCTGAATATTTACAAAATAGCGTGGATATAGAGGCGTTACAAGTCTTTATTAGTATACATGTAGTGTGAGTCATGAGGAACTTTACAAACTTCTACCATGTGTCCCTTAAGGGGAATAATATCATGTGATCCTTAAAATTCGATTTGTGAATTTAGAAAAATATTAAATTTGGTTATTATATCTACAACGGATCATTAGAATTTTCTAATTTTTGGGTGCAACTGTACATTGTTATCTAGCATTCCATTGGCATTCTCTAAACATAGAAATTCCAGGACCGGCTTAATAAAAATTGATTTCGAAGTCTGAGGAGAGTTTTTACTAAGTTCACCATATTTACGATTAAAAAAAAACGTAATTATTGATTTTCAAAGTGCATAAATAGACAATGGAAATATAACGTAATATATTTCTAATAATTTTTATGACCCTGTTTTTAATTTCATTGAGTAGTTTCATTTACCATTCAGTCTACAAAAATTAGCAGGGCGAACTTTTGTTTCAAAAATTAAAAAATAATTTAGCCCGGTCCTGGGAATAACACAAATTGACAGCAACGATTTAATTCAAGCAATGTTAACTTGGGCTGTACTTATTTTAGTTAAAATATCTTCAATTTATAACGTTTATCTTAAACTATGACAATATTATATGATACGACATGGTGGCTTTTCGGTTTTGGTCAAATTCAAACGTTTATAAAAAATTCCACGAAATAAATTTTTTCCAAGCCGGTCCAGGAATTTCTAAGTTTAGAGAATGATCCGTGTAGATATTATAATATAGCAAAATGGATATTTTAAAAATGCACAAATCATCCTGTATATCAACAGAGAAGGGGAGTTGACATTTTTTAGCGGTCACATGATATTCCCCAAGGTACCCTACATATGGTAGAAGTTTGTAAAATTCCTCATGACTTAACCTGTATAATAAGTTAAATAACAACAACTTACCGAATCGTACACTAAGTTATATTTTAATAAAAATCAAATAATGGCAAGACCAACAACCGATGAAGTTGGTTTGAAACGTTAGCAAAGAAAAAAGGAATGGTTCGGCGAGATAAATTGAAGTCTTCACTATAACTACCGAAACTGTATCTGTCAAATAATATTTTGATTTTTTTTTAAATAAAGTACCTAACGACTTACATGGAACCGGCTGAAAGTAATTATTGGAATGACAAATTAGAAAGATCGTGCTAGACAAATTGCAAACCGGTGCTTTTCCGTTTCCTTTTAAAAGGGAAAACCATCCATAATTGATTTTTTATTAAAGTTGAAACGCTTAAGTATAAAGGACGGGCACAACCTGCCACCACATCAAATATAACTTCTATGCCAGTCTTTCTCTCTTGCAATATTCAACCATAAACATGCAATTAAATTTTTAATGAAATGAAATTTAAAGCCATATCGTTTCAATTTTCTGATATGAAGTGGCAATAAATTATTAATTAAATAATTATCAACTGATGCCTTGTGTCAATACTTGGAACTTATTATTTCAAGAACGACTGAGGTAGATTTAAGGCTCTGTTTTCTTAAGCTTATATAATAGAACGTTCATTATAGGTGTTCTGAAATAAAGAAGAAAAATGGTATACTATGTTTTGCATATTTACGTTTTGAAATTGAAGATTTTTTTTACATAATATCGTGAAAAAATAGTTTATAATATACCAAAATACTTGACTACACAACAGAATATTTATATAACAACATATACCATTCGCTGAATAATGCATCCAATTTTCATTGCTTGTTAGTTCCGAATACAAGAATATCCTAGATTCTAGTCTACATATTTCCCATTTTCCTAGGAAGCTTGCCTTCGGCTTACGCTTGAGTCTCACGCACCAATACGCAAAGCAATTTGGATAACTCAAATTCGTGTAGCTTTATTTAATATATGTGCTGTTCAATCATGGACTGCCTCCAGATACTCCACCAGCTAGTGATTTGAATACTGTTGGCAAAATCTATTGATTATAATTCGTCTCGAGTTGCAGCTTTAATTAATCAAAAATTAAATCCGAATTAAGGAATGTATGAACAATTCGATCAGAAGAATCTATAACACTGTGATTACTGTTTGATTAAACACTCGGGACTGCTAACACAATTTATTCAGTCGGAAGAAACATTTTTTTACGAACCATATTGAGCACTGTAATTATAGAACAAAATTTCATTCCTCTAGGCTCACACAATCCACCAATGTTACCTTTGCGTGACGTAAATAAGCTCAATTAACGAAAAATTTGTAAATTCCTCCATTTGAAACGGCAATGTATTTCCCAGCTAATACCTGTAATCAAAAATTATGTTCATTAAGAAGAAGTGGCAGAATAGTTGGTTCAATTAATTGGTTCAATTTATCAGGTATTGACTGATCTAGATGAACTCTACCCCTGGACAAAGATGTTGCCTATGTTCTCCCCCAAATTTTGGCAGCGTCTTGAGCTATAGGGAACACTGCCCCTCAACCTCTTCACAAGGTACAATCTGTAACGATTTGGGATCGCCTGGACAAAAAAAAATAAATTTCGTGGATTTGAGCTCTCGAACTGCCCTTGCCAAGCCTCATCTGAATCTGATAGCACTCAGCGCGTATATCTGCTATTATTATGTGATTGCTCGGTAGTTACCTACACCAACACCACCACGTTTTTAATAAAAATTGTTTTTAAACTTGTTATATCTTCGTTATTAAAAGACCAACGTGGGTTAACACGCATTTAAGTGAATTAATTGCCGCTGCATGCGATTGTTCTTCTAATTTTCTCAATCAAACATAAATCATTATGAAAAAAATTTAAAAAGAAAAATTATAATTCATTTCAGCGATTATTTAATTTAAAAAACTGTAAGCTAATTTTCAAGCAGGGAGGAAATTTTTTATTTTTCGATGAAAGTGCCAGCATATGCGAGATGAATTGAAGTCAATACTTCAAGTTAAAAAGGTAAAAAGGTAAAAGAAGTAAAAAGGTAATTATTACCAAATCAAAATTACCTTAATCTCCTTTTTCCCTCGATCCTTACATTTGGGCTACTCAGTAAATTTTTCTCTCCTCCCCCCCTCCTACACTCGTCTTGTGGAAGGTAGTTTACATTCAAGAGTTGATAAAGAAATTTAAAAATTTTGAGAAATTTCCTAGCGCCGCTATTGGAAATAATATTCATATTTATTCCTTTATAAAAACGTAAAATTGATATTTTAATTTAAAAAAAAAAATTGAATAGTTATTTTCAATTTAATGTTTATAAAATTTATTGTTAAAATAGAAAAAATCATTACTTTTTTTAATTATTTAGGCAAGGAATAAAATTATTGTATATGATGTATATTCTATGAAGTTTGAACTCTGCTATCAACTCAAGAGCTCTAAAATTTTGGTATATCTATTTCAGTATACATATATTGTGGATTTAATTAATATTTGAAGTTATTATTATAAAAGCCAAATCTAATTAAATATACCTACTCCAGCGCTGTAGCGCAAAGCTATTCAGTTATTTAGTTAAGTTGATTTATTTTTGAAACAGCATAAAAAATAAAAATTTGAGTATACTATCGTGAACAGGTATCTTTTTAATTCAATTTCATCTTCATAAGATTTTCAGACTGGTAACAAACTGTAACGTCATAGGAGTTTTTCATGAAGCCGTCTCAGTGAAAAAACGTGTCTTTGGTTATCCTGATTAAAAATTCTATTCCATAAGGATCACTATACATATTGTTTGATCGGTAAAAGAAGCGAGCAAAGCAGGTAGGTAGGTAGGTACGTGTTCTCTGCTCAAAGCGAAGCCACATTATCGGCGTGCATATCCAGAAGTAAAGTGTTAATGAGGCAGAAGTGAATTCACTTTCATATAGTTAATACATGAGCGGCCTGCCCCCTTTAAATAATATTTTTCCCTAACACCTTTCAGCTACTAATTAAGAGCTTATAATTGTCAATTATTTACGCTAAATCAATCTATATTTCCCACAAGTGAAAAATTCATTCAACCAGAAATTTCGAAAGTTTCTTGATTTACGTTTTACACCCTAGTTCGCAGGTAGCACGACTAGAAATAGCTTGTGAAAATTTTACGCGAATAAATTTCCCATCAGTCAATCGTTTAATTTTTTATCATTTTTAGCATCACGCATGCGCTTTTCAAAGAATAGTCACTTCTTTTAGTTTGTCTCTATTATCTCTATTTCTTATTAGACGATCCAGGATTATATGGAATATGGAAGAAGGATAATCTATGCGATCTTCTAAACTTTGCATTCGTCGTAATGGGCATTCTTGCGTAAATATGTCGTTTGTTCAATAATGGGATAAGGGATGAAACTATAGGTAGGGTAGGTATATGACGCCATAGCGGCAAATCTAATATAATACAAGTTCTAAATATAACTTCGCGAGTTCTGCTGTCTTTTGATTTGGGATTCATTGGACGCCTTTACGATTTTCACTTAGGACAAAGCATCGGAAATACATATTCTTGAGAACTCGCTGCCAATACACTTCTCAAGATTTATCCTCGAGCAGTCAACAATACTCAAAGTCGAGTTTACTATAGATAGACGCAAAGACGCAATATACCTACAAACAACGGGAAATAATTTTGGATTCTAGAACAATCGATTTAGAACTTGTCAGAGATCGTCTTTGTATTTCCTTTCAAATAGGATAAAGAATATTATTCGATATTCAGAGTTAGCCGAATATTTTTATGCAGTTATGGTTTTCGAATCCTTACTAGTATTGGAAATTTAACGACAGCTGTTAGTGTGTGCAGATGCAGTTAAATTGCCTACGTGCAAATAAGGATTCATGAACCATAACTGCATAAAAATAACCCGCTAAAAATCTATGCTTGAATGATATTTGTTGAGACAATTCCTCGAATAAAAAGGTACTAAATTTTTTACCAAATTGTTGAATAATACCAAAAATTCCTTTTAAAAGGACAACAATTATTGTTAAAATAAATAAAAAAAACCTTGGCCTGCCGGGTAAAAGTCGGCCTTTTTCGATCCATCATAGCGCCACAATTTTTGAAATTTCAGCACAAAAAATTGTAAATTGCGAAAAAAATCTTAGACTACCTCGCGAAAATCTTCCCGAGTCGCGGTATCCGAAAATTGCTAAGAAAAAAAATCAAAATTTTAGCTGATTGTCCTATTTTGCACGGAAATCGTCGTGTTTTTGAATAGGAAAATGTACCATTCGAACATTTTATTGACGTAACTTCAGTCTCGTCGGTCTTAAGAATATCGCAAATGTATCGGCGTGTAGTTGACAATTCGCTTTCGACTATTCGACTATCGTCTGTCACCATTGAGCTGTCAAAGTCGATCTAAAAAAAATTTTTAATTTTCAAAAGCGTCTGTGGCGGCCATTTTGAGAAATATCGTTATCGCAATTTGCCGTGGCGCACATATTCAACGAACCCTTCCATCCGAATTGTCCATCCCAAGCGTCCACCGTTTTGAAGAAAACACCCGAACCATTTTTTCCCCAAAAACAACCCTTGGAAAATTTCATGAAAAAATAAAAAATAAATCGAAACGGTTAAAAATGTCAGATCGGTATGTTTGAATCGTGGCGGGTTTCGAACCGAAATCCGTTTTTCTATTTCGCTCATAGACTCTGAGAAAATGGCGTTCGATAACAGATTATGCGGAAAATACGTAAACGAGACCAACGAAAATAATGTACCTATGTAATAAAGTATGAAGGAAATCGTCAAGTAAATAATAATAAATTCGTATAAAATCATAAAGATAAAATGAACTATCAAATCAGTGGTAGCGGTATCAAAAAGTATCGTGAACAATATAAAAACGTATGTAATATCAAAAATAATAAGGGGTGCGGTATAGGGGTGTTTCTGTGGTTCAATTAACAGACACGTGATCGTGATCCTGTAATATGTATAAGAGGCGGCTCGTGTTCAAGGGGTACACGTACATGAAGGTGTTAAATTACATTCAATAATATAAGATTGATTTTTGCAATCAATTGTCAATCAATAAATCAATTAGTGTATCCAGAAATGTATTGTGTATTATATATTATGTATATATTCAGTATTCAAAGCGAGTGTGAGTCAAAGCAAGCGTGAGTCTTTATTACTTCAGGATCTGAGTCTGTTAGAATTTGCGAGGGGTTAAAAAAGTCTCAACTTGAACAATATATTTTCTCAGCCGTAGGGGTCAACTAATACAAATCCACTCCATTAAACTGTAACGAGTCACCACTGATGAAGGAGTGATTACACCCCGTAGCTATTAGACATTAACGCCACGTGAAGCTAATATGTGTACCGGTCACGGCAGCAAACAGGAGTTCCCTTGGGAAGTGGCGTCTAGTTGATATCTACCAAGGCGTCGCGCCATCTACCATGCGGAAGACATCGCCAGTGCATTCCTAACGACAGCGACTTTCCCGCCTCATGAACGCAATAATATTAGAAACGAAATCTCTCGACTCTAAACCTTTGCACCAGGACAATTCCTACCTCTGATTTATCACGACAGAAACATTTTGTAATTAAGAAAGTAGCCAGTTAGTCCCCCCGAGAAATTCCCTTTTTATTATTTTGATTGCCCCATTTCTAAAAATTAAGTTCTCTTCATCCGACGGTATATCAGACATGAGGCTACTTTATAACACCGACGTTTTATTTTTCTCTCTTCGTTCATTTTCGGAGATTCGGTAAATCGGGGAAAGTCCGGTTGACAAGAGTAAAACTAGTGATGGGCGACTTCCTCTTAATACTCTCTCAGTAATTCTTCTCGTATAACGTTCTTGGAAATGAGAAAAGTATAAAGATTATATTTATTTCCTACTCCTCGTCTTTATTTCTTTAATATGAAGTAAGGATTTCTATAAATTCTCACTGAGGTAAAATTGCGATTGCGCATCATGCACACTACAAGCTTGGCACTAACTTGAATGAACTAAAAGAAAATTAGCAACTTTTTGGAAGACTTTGATTAACAATAATTAACTTTTTTTACTATACTACTTGTTTTATAGTATTTTTATGAGAAGTCTGTTATCCGGGCCTTCACGCAACCACTTTCCAGGCCGAAATCTATGCCATGGATCTCTGTGCGCAGTTGCAGGAAAAGATGCACTGCCAAAGCAGATCAATAAAGATATTTTCAGACAATTCCAAGTTGGTCTGGAACTGTCAACTAACCTTGAATGCTCTAGCAAAGAGCAATGCAGTAACTCTGGTCTGGATTCCGGGTCATGCTGGATATGGAGAGAACGAATTTGCCGACTTTCGTCTGGCCAGGAAAAGTGCCGAATCCGAATTTATCATTGGACCAGAACCAGCATTTGGCATATCACCAGATATTGCCAAAACAACAATACGAAACTGGACTGAGAGGGAAACCCTCCAGCACTGGCAAAACTTACCAACATTGGACCATTCGAAGGCTTTATAAAGGGTACTTCGAAGAATAGGACCAAAGAACTCAGCGCCTGTACTTGGAGGATGATGAAACAGCAAAACACGTCTTATGCGAGTGTCCCGCTTTGGGAATATGGACATATGCAATTTTTATTACCAGCAGGATGGCCCTGTGAGCCACATAAGCCACATAAGATGATAGTGTTAATTGATTAATAGAAAATGAGGTAATCAACCGTGTAGGTATATCATAAATTTCATTATTGTTGAAAAATGGAACATGCAGGTGAGGTTGCTTTAATTATACAGAACAAGAACAAAATTAGAAGTAGCTAGTGGACACTCGGACGGTTGACATAGAAGAGAGAACTTTCCATGAACCGAGATACAGGATCTTATCGCTTATAGAAAAGCATGGCAGTGTCTTCTAAGTTCATTAATTCATAGCAGGTGGTGTGATATTTTCCAGATTGTCTCTAGTGTTGTTTGCTTTCAGGCCCGAAACGCCGATTAAGTTTATCGATAAACCTTAGACCCCATAAATAAGCAACTGCTCCGATGTTTTGCTACATATAAAGCACGTGATATCGAGAGTATCTCTCCTCCCTTCCCATCACTGAAAACATGAAGTGCATCTAAACAATTTATTTGAAATTCTAGAAAATCTGTCGTGTTCTGGCAAAATAACAAGAGAGAACTTCATTAAATCCTTGAGAATTTCATTCTGTATCGAGTCGCTTAGATATATGTATCATGCTCTGGTTCAAAGCTTTCCTCCGGGAAAGGAAATAGCTTCTTTCCTGACTAGCTATATTTTTGTTGTTCATATTTTCCGCACAAATTACTCTCTATTAACTCTTGAAGGATGAGAAGTTCTATGAGTGAAGGAAATATATCAGCTTTGTACTTATTTTGAAGCTTTATTTTACTTACCGCTGATTTTGAACCTATAATTAATGTTGCTTTGAACAATAACAAGGGTATATATTATAGAGACGCAGAGCCTTCTCATTATACAGGGTGATTCGGGTTTTACCTTCTCAACTTTAGGAATCTAGATAGGTAATTGAAATACCTTTAAAATGAGGTCTCACATGACCCCCCCTTACTCGTCAAAATATTAAAGTTGACAGCGACTACAACGTCATGTTTGACATTTGACAGATCAGTTTTATGTCAAAAAGTAGTAAAATCCATGACAGTTGACTTAGTTTTTTTACCTTTTTTTTAGTTTAAGTTCTAGGTATCTGATTCGGATCTTAAATTAAGGGGGAGGGGCACTATAAACTCACTGTCACAAAGATTGTCAAAATTGACAACTAACATAATTTTTGTTAAAAAAGTGAAGTTGACAGCGACTGCAACGTCATCTTTGACATTTGACAGATCAGCTTTGTGTCAAAAAGTCAATCAGCTTTTCTCATTCGGTTTAAAATTTAAGGTCAGGGGGGGGACTGTAAACGCCCCCCCCCCAACTTAATCCACTTGCAGCGGTGATGTATTTATAATAAGACGCGAGTGCGGCTTTCGCAGATAGATTCAATCAAAACCGCATAACATTGTATCGTAAACCGAGCACAATTCCTGGAAGGGAAAATCGGAAAGCTGTTCTGTCCCAGAATTACTTGAAAAATTTAGTATTTCACCGCGGTATAAGAATGACGTATCGGAATATTGATTTATTTATTTACATACATATTTTTACCGTGAGTTGGTGCTCCCCTGGGTGATATATATGTGTTGGCGATAAAAAGCTTCTTCTCCTGTTTGCTTTACTCATGATGCGGGACCTGCTGTTTCAGCATCCCCTGACATCCGGCATTCGGCATCAGTGTTGCTGCGTTTATATGCATTCAGAATTCACCGGTTTGCCGTGAACGCGGGCGCAATTTCACGTTACCTCTATTACTCCGCTTATGAAACTATAAATCAGCCATCACGCTTCGTTCATTTGTTACAAGAGCTCACCCTTGCCCACCGATTCCAAAACAATTCACCTACAATTAACCGACTGCCGCAATTTATCTACAGGTATTTTATATACCTACTACGATATATTGAAATGGTTAATTAAATTTTCATGCGAAATATAATGGTACAATAACGTTATTATTACAGTGCATGAGTACCATTTTGGTCAGTGTTTTTTGGTTAAATAAAATGGTTTGATTTTTTAGACAGACTTTCAAAGAACAGTCCGAAACATGAAATGAGCATCGATCCTGACTCGTCGTAGAACGCGAAAATGTACAACGAAATAATACGTTTCGGTTCTGGCCAAAGCCTGCATGTTCACATTTTATTGAGTTTACATTGAAACTCACATTGTCTAAAATACATTTAACCTGAAAAAGGGGTTGGTTGTAATTTAATTTTTTTTCTATTATACAGAGTGTTTTGTTAAACAGTATGCACCGAAAATTTTTTGACAAATATTACAATGCCAATTAATTTTCCTAGTAATTAAGGGCAAAAAAATTCCAAGCAGCCTTAAATCTCCGCGAAATAAATTTAGTTAGCGCTAAAAAAGTCAAAAATGTTAATTATATAAGATGTGTACGAAAGTTAAGTTTTATATCTCAAATGGTTTCCGAGAAATATCTCGGAATGTGTCGGAAAATGAAAAGTGTGATTCCCTGCCTCGTTCTAAGCAAAAAATTTCCTGTTAACTTGGATCTGCAAATTTATCCTTTTCGAGACACAGAGTGTCAAAAAATCAGTTTTTTGACAATAGTTTGACACTCTGTGTCTCGAAAAGGATAAATTTGCAGATCCAAGTTAACAGGAAATTTTTTGCTTAGAACGACGAAGGGAATCACACTTTTCATTTTCCGACACATGTTTCGAAACACCCTGTATAAGCCATATATGAGAATTTTCAGAAAAAAAGAAAAAACATCGTTTCTAAATGACCTAGTTATTATTGTACCTATATATTTACTTTTGTGTTGAAAAAAATATTATGCAAAAATTCCTGCACATTTTATATTTCTGCGCAAGAAGTTTTTTTATTCTCAAAATCTGATGGTAATAAATCATTAAAATTTCCATACAAAAATGAAAACGTGAAGAGCAAGAATTATGCACCGTTGTTTGTATGTGTTGTAACAATGTATACATACTTACAAAATTAATATCTAGTAAAGTTCAATTCTGTGCAGTTACTGGCGGTTTAACGGGATTACAGCATTTGATACCCCTGCTCCACATCTATACTCATTTATAGAGCAATATCAGTCACAAACCCAATTATCAGTATTTTATCGACTCCTAAATTCCAGGTAATTTCAACCTGAAATTCTCCAATAATTTAACTCTATAACGTAATAAGTATTATCATCTGTCATAATTATCAACAAATTAATTTATGCCTATAAGAAAGGAATTTACAAACACATCATTTATCAATAAAATACTTACCTTATCTTTAAACAGCGTCATTTTAGTTCGTTTTTGAAGTTGATTTTCGTAAATTCCGATTTTGTCCTTTACAAAAAATTTAAAACTAATAAAAAAGTGCTGTGTGTTGTAAGATACATTGTACCTACTGTTGAGTCCCAAGAAGGACGAAACACGTGTCTGCAATTCCCATCCCTATAACTCACAACGCGGCATCAATGAATGACAAATTGCTTTGCAATATGTCATTCATCTCTTGTCTATATAGAAAAAATTATACCTATAAAAACTATCCTATCATATTCTCTCTTTGTCTGTTCCAAGGATGAAGAATTCTACATGTACAGGATGAGGCGCGAGAATCTTATTTTGATTGTTTTGGGAATAGAAGTCTAAAAGTTTTCTACATATATGACATCAATTTCAACGAGCTGAACTCAAACAATAACACTTCCGGTTATACCAGAAGTTGCCATCAATTTTCTTATTTTAAATGGCACACCATGTATCTTATTATATTTACATATAAAAGAATGTAATAAAAACGGTATAGTTCAAATTTGTAAGGGGTGATTTAAGAGTTATAAACAAATGAAAATCGCAATTTTCCATTGTCAAACCAGTTTAAATTAAAAATGGCCAAGATAGAGAAAAACTGCTTACATGTCCCTATCTTAACTATTCATGTATTCTATGTTACAGAAATATTTTTTTTTAATTCTCAATTTTTTTTTCTAAAATCGCCGATTTTGCATCACTTTGTATAGAAATTTCATTCTCACAATAATAGGATCCTACGTGAAAAATTAGGATAGGGACATGTAAGCCGTTTTCCGATATATCTTGGCTCGTTTTCAATGTAATAAGCTGCTTTAAAAATGGAAAATTGCAATTTTCATTTGTTTATAACTCATAAATCACCCCTTACAAATTTGAACTATAAACACCGTTTTTATTACATTCTTTCAGGGAATCGGAAAATTTTATAATATACAGGCTGTCCCATTTAAAATAAGAAAGTTGATGGCAACTTCTGGTATAACTGGAAGTAGTGTGAGGCTGTAAATATTTTACTCCAGCTCGTCAAAATTGAAATCATACAATACATGTACAAATTTTTAGCTCTACTCCCCACATTTTTACATATAAAAATGCCCTAAAGTGCTCGCGCCTCACCCTGTATTGCATTCAGAAAATCATGGCATATACAGAGGGCTCCCGGAAAGGGAGCGGTTTTACATGAAAAAATAAAAAAAAATTCCCATAACCTTATATGCCTATACGTAACGTTTTTGAGATAAAAGATGTCAAAAAAATATTATTTGATCCAGTTTTTTGAAGATATCTCGGGAACCGTTTAAGATAATACAGAGATCAACATTTGAGCATGTTATATCATCGGTATCAGCTACTTTTCTAATACTACCAATTATTCATTTTCCTTCATGTTGGCGGAAAATTTAAAACATCCAAAATGAGTTTTTCTCGGAAACGGTTAACTTTAAAAAACTGGAGCTGATAACCAAGAGTACCATTTTGATGTAGAAAACATGGGCAGTTCTAAAAGGCTTCTTAAAATCGAATTTATTCCAGTGGCGTAGGAGGGGATTGAAACTCTCAAAGTATCCAAAATCTACGTAACTCAATTTTTTTTATTCCTTAATTTTACAGTGATAACAAATGGATTAATAAGCACAAAGTGTATAAGAGCTGAACATTGTATCTCATACGACGGTTCTCGAGATATTGGCAAAAAAGAAAAAAAATCAACTTTGACCAGTATCTTGAAAATGGAAGGTACGTCTGGACATACAAGTTTATAAAAAAGTCTAATTTTATATGTAAAATCACCTCCTTGTATAGGTACATTTATATTATATTTCCTTCTACCTTTGTACTTATGTGTTTTTAAGGAAACTGAAACTATTAGTAGCTGCTAGAAACAAAAAAAAATAATAAAAAAAATAAATAAAATATGTTGAATATTTACTTGAATTTAAAATAAAAAGTCTCAATTAATCCACCCTCAGAATTGAGTATTAATGAAGTTACAGGTTTAATGTTCCAAAAAATTTTTTTTTTGCTTAACTTCAAAACGGCTAAATATTTTTTCATGAAATTTTTTGTGTTGTTTTTCTATCAATTAGTCCAATATAACAGCGATAATTACGTATGTGCAATTGAAACCAGGGATGTACGATAGATAGAGGTCCAACTTTTTTGACCCCTCTAATTTTACGCCCCGGGATATGGTTTTGACATATTTTTCCAACATTTCTTGTACAAAAACGGGATAATTGGATAGGTAAATTCTCAACAGTTTTTGAGATACAAATGTACAACTATTAGATGGGTGAAAATTAGAAATATTTACATATAAAAAAATAAATTAACTAAAAAAAAAGAGCGATGGAGCAAGGAAACGTGGTTAAGAAACTCTGAAGAGGCTTCACAAAAAGAAATTTATCGAAGAAAATCTGTAAATTTTCCAAAAAATTGAAAAATATTGACGAAAACCTATAATTTTTTGTCCTTTTTTTTGTACCAGAAATGTGTAGCTTTCAGTAAATAATGTGGAAATCAAAATTTGTCCAGTAGGTATACCGTAAAAATTGGGGGGTAAAAAATACTTGGACCACTATCTACCGTAAGTACGTCCCTGATGTTTAAAATTACACAGAGGTAATTAGTGCTGTTAAACTAGACTAATTATTATCAGAAAAACAACACAAAAAATCATAAAAAATATTTCACAAAAAAAAAATAGAACACCCTGTAATTTCGTTAATACTCAATTTAGTAAACTCAAGTAAATATTCCTTAGAAGTTTGTCTCCGTTATTCTGGGAAAAATTTCACGAATAAATGAAAAATTAATATATTAGCCGATATTTCTTTGGTGGGGTATAACTTTTAATTCGAAGAGACCTGGGCCTTCTTGTTTTGATGTTTTTAATGGAAATTTTCATTTTTGTCATATACACACTCCCGTTTATTATGAAGCAATTTTTTTTAAATCTTTTTATTGTGTAATTTCAGGATTTCTGTATGCGCTTTATTAATCATTACGGTGTACGTAGAACCTATGTAGGTTACCTACCTAATTTCAAATCCATTATGAGCTTAAGTCATATTATAATATGAATGTAGATATTATTACGTAATATATCTTGATCTTGGTTGATGTATATGTAGTATGTAGGTAATACCTACATGCACGGTGACACTAAATGTATATGGGGCAATATTATAATGTTGAAACAATAGAATTTAATGAGACTTTAAGAGGCAAGAGGCTACCATTCAAGAGGGTCTTGACCCCTCTCTAGCAGTTGTTGACTGCACTATTGTTGTGACCATGAGATGGCCCATACAATAACGCAAGATAGTAAAAAAATTAAGCTTCCAAAGTATTGTTGGCGTGTCGGTGCTTTTCAAATCGATTCCAGTTCAGCCAGCCTTTCCTTTAACCGACTGACTGTTATAGGATAGGATTAGGATTAGCTACCGCTACTTCTAACTGACTCCGGTAATCGACATTGATCTATCCGTCAAGATCTCTCCCCATGAAAATCGGTCAAGACGAAAATGTAATGTATGGACTATTAAAATATTGACAGCATAAAAGCTGTTTGTATACGGAATTCTTGACGGTGTGGGTGTTTATTAGCCGTTCCCTAGTTTCCTCCAGTCGCGGGGTATCGGCCGCCTTCGGCCGCTCTGCTCTCCGGCTCGGTCGGTTCATCCAGTAACTCGGCGAGCCCGCGCTATCTATTCGGCAATTCGGTGTTCAGTGCCGCTTCTTGTACCGCCGCGAAAGGAGCCCGTGACATCAGCACTCCTGCTGCCGCCTAACCAATACGCACGCAACTCAATTAAACTCTTAGCCGAATTATGAAAAAAGTTTGCTGGACAACTGACAGCCTCTTATGGATCATGGCGGCATTCCCGGACGGCAAAGGCAATGGTTGTCCATTCACTGGTGCTAAGTGATGTTCGAGTGATTCAAAAATGACTTCCTGGATCGTCTTTCTCCTTTCTGTCATCCTTTTGGGTGGAAGAGCAGCCGAAGCGGATAATTTAGGTACTTTCTTGGATATTAATCTCACTTTCATTCATTGTTTTTTCCTGCTCTTGACTTTTACATCAAGACGGGGCCTAAATGTCTAGCGGGGCAGGAATCCCGCTTGGTGTGTAGGTGCCTACTTAATTAATATCATCAGCATCGCGATGGAAGAGCGACATTGGAAAAAATTGTTTTCCAAACTTATTGGAGTCACTTTATCTTGTCACAACTGCAGGGGAAACACTCAATATTAATGTTGGACCATATTAATTAATATCTGAAGCATAAGCAGTCTCTTTAATTTGATGACTCACCGATGAAATCTCTAAATTAAATAAACCGGTAAACTCTTCCTCTGCAGATCATAACTGATATTAGAATCCATCAGAAGTCCTTTAACTTACCGTTAGGCTCTTCTCTGCAGATGAAAATATGATTTCAAGGCTGCCTTATAATTTCACCGCATTCATGTATCGAATAAAATGAGAGCGGGCATATAGGGTCGAATTATATTTACAAGACGACTGTAAATCCGCAACCGATTTTTGGGCGACATCATCCAGATTTCTCCATCGGACTGAAAGAACTGCCTCGGTTTCTCTGTCCCCCTGGAAATATACTCTCGAATAGCTAAGTGCTCTGCTAGGACTCCAGAGAAACTCCCGGATTCTGTTGCCTTAGCAGACGGCTAGAATTTGCTACCTTCCATTATTCGGCTGCAGATCTGGCGGGGACCAAGCAAACCATGCAACCACATCTCATATCCGATTCGGACTATTGGAGGATCACCTTTTTGGACGATCCATATTATGAGAATCAGAATTCGTCCAATAGGTCATTGTTCCCTACACCCTTTATAATCTCGGTCATCTCCCTTATTTCATCCTATAATTTAAATGTAAAATTACCCAATCCAATTAATCAGTTGAGAGAAGTTTAATAATATTCTAGTGACTAATTGGCTATATTGGTATTGGTATCTAATAACTTATCTATCTATATAATCGACAACTTAAAACTGAAATCTGATGGGTAAACATGAAATTACAAATTATTACAACGTATAGGAATATAAAATTATAATTATTCCAATCCAAGGTGAAAATTATTTTTGAAGCCGTTACGGCGAGGAATATGTTTTTAACGCAACGCCGAATGAGCAGATGAAGATGATGAAGAATGTATCTTCTCAAATTAACGTTAAATAAACACATTCAAAATAGTTATGGGAATGGTATATATAGTATGCATATTAATCCCTCATAAAACAAAAGCACCCAGTCAAAAGCTCAAAACTCAAGATTAAATTTACCCAACGGGTAACATCGAAACTTTGGTTCAATGTTGAATCTGGAATTAATAATTAATACAAAGATACTTCTGAAATTTCATTATGTCAACTCCTTTATTAACTTCTGCTTGGCAGTGCTTGGCAGTCTTAGCCGTGCTTGCACTTATTACTATTTAATGCGCAAAATTTTATACTTCAGACTGTTTTAAGAAATTACCTACCCGAGATACCTGCTAATATCTACTTATGCACGTTTGCATTTATAACTAAGTACGAAATACGAAATGTTAATATTCCGTTTTGAGCCCGTCGGAATCAGAATCAGGTTTAGTTATAATGTTTGGTGTTTGGTTATGATTGCTGGCAACAAACCTCACTGAAGTGAAGATAATGAGCGATCGTGAAGGTGTGTCCACATCAGTAAATTTTCAGCGTTCCTTGAACGAGGCCGTACGTTTCTTATTATATACCTAATAAGACAACAAATTAGGAAACGAATATTATATTCTTCAAGTCAAGGAGTGGAGAATTATGGCTATTATTCACGAGGACGGTAATTAAAACTGGGATGAAAAATCGCGAAACATTTTTTTGCTAATAGAACGTTTTGAACATCGACTGAGAATGTCGAACTGTAACTGGTCACTGGTCACAATTCGTAAATCAGCAACATAATGAACCTTTTTGTTCAAATTTGTCTTAAGATTAAAAATTTTATTAATTAACAGTACCTATGCATTTCTGTAATATGTATGAATGAAGTATGAACATCCTTTTAATTGGCATGTTATAGGTATGAAGAACCCACATATTATATAGTTAGTTATGTTGGTAAAGTCAATCACCGTTTCGGCTAGTTCTGCCTTAACTTAACTTAAATAACACACTATACAAGCGATACGATTATACAGGCACAGAAGTTAGTTAGTGTGATAAATTACGACATTTTAATGTGTGGGAAAATCGATGTCCATGAAACAGATTCCCGGCTTATGAGCATATTGCTGATTTAATTCATTAGTACATAGGTTGGTACGCATATATTCCAGTAATCACTATTGATGAATACTCATTATAATATAGTTCGGTCACATTCAGTCATGCATTAAGCTTTATTTTCAATCTTTTAATTATAATTATTTATAAAGTCAATATTTTACGATATACGCGGACTCCATTGTTCTCGTCATGCATTTTAATCTATGGAATATTAATTACGAATTGCTCTATACACAGTGTGATTAATTAAAGGTACCATACCTCGGTGGTTCTTCAAACCAACCAAAGAAATTCGATTATAAAAATATTTTCGAATTCCATATATATTGTCTCTTTTGTTGACTTTTTATACATTCAGGTGCAAAAAACGGCAAACGTGGTATTTTTTGGAAATCGAGTATATTTTTTAGATATTTTGACTTTCAGGTTACAAATTTTGATTTTTTTTTTTTTTTAAACGGACTTCCATAATCTTCTTTTATAGTAACCACAAGCTACCTAGCAACCGAAAAATGACGAGAAAATTTATAAAAAGTTCACGGTGTAGAAAATACAGGAAGAAACAAATAAGGGATGCGAAAAAAACGGAAAAAAAGTCTCAAAGACCTGCACGAGTTTTTTTCGATTAAGTCAGTTTTTTAACTTTGAAAGTAAAAAAATAAACTACCCATTTTTGTAGGTCTATTTTTATAGTCTATTCTTAATAGGTCGTATCTGGGGGTGCCAAGGTTCGTCCCTGTTATATTTCAACCCGATAGGTGCGTGCAACACTTATAGAGTGTTCCCTAGGCCGTATCCTAAAAACACCGAAATTTACGAAAAAATGACACTTCCCGGGAACAGATCCCGCTCATTTTCAATAAGCATCAAATTCCGACTTTCCCAGATGAAAAACTGCGGCTCTAGAGTGTTCCCTAGGAAAAGACACAGACAGACCCGAGAACGCACAAAATTTTGAAGCAAGAATCCCTATACCGAGAAATAGACTTCGCAGCTCTCGGAAGTTAACAATAATAAGACAGAATTTGTTAACCACCCTGCATGTAAATAAAGTAAATAAATTCAGCCTGTAAAGTAAAAATAAGATGATTGAATGAGACTTTTGAGTAGAACTTCCTCGTCTCGTCTCGTATTTTCGGCATGGTGTCTCAATCACCATATTATCACCATAGCTTTTTGTTAATTATTTGCTAATTAATTACTCTGGTCTGGTATTCATAGATATTTATTTCAGCCTATTGATGTCGTGCTTTTCATTTCGATTCTGTTCTCGCCGTCGTATTCATCACTCCTTCAATACATCATATTATATTATTGCCTTTTGATGCATCATATCGAGTATAATACGGCAGGCCATTTTCGTTACCAATGAAGCTCGGTTCATATTACGTAGGTAGGTACTTACTTTTTATAATAAAAATTACAGTTTCGGAAATTTAGCAATTTATTCACCAATAATAGAAGGTTTCCCTCCTTAAAACGTTTTTTTACGCTTGACCCGTGAAATTTTTTCTCGATAGAAATTTGCATTTTTGACATCCGCCGAGATTAGCCATTTACATTCATTGTGAATTTTAGACTAAGAAAGGGGCTAAAAGAATTATGTTTTATTCATTGTAATATATTAAAATCTTATTCGAGTAAACAGCTAAGAAGACGCATTATAATATCACCGCTAATCGCCTCGGCGCTGATTTAAATCTATATTTATTATCTCGAAAGGGCTTTAGTATAATATCAGAAAAGGTGGAAAAGATCCCTAATCCAGGCTGTAATTCTGATTGTAATGCACCAATCATGTTTTCGCAATAACTGCGAAACTCTTTTACTTAGCATGGCTCTTTGTATTCCTTCCAGTTTCCATCTTTTTGCCCTTTAATTATTATTGTAGTTCGATTAGAGTATAGGTGCATATGGTCTGCTGCAACTTTATATTCTTTTTCTCCTCGCTGTCATTTCACAGTAATGATTAGTAATCATTTCTATTATAGTTCCAAGAGAGTGTTATCATTTTCCTTTTTTTTTCAGAATTCTGTGAAAATTGTATTCGCACCGTTGGATGACTTTAAAATTTGTGGTTGACCGGCCTTCATAAATATTTATAAGAATTCCTTTAACCTTTGGGTATTAAATTTTTCACCATATAACCGCCGTGGTATGCCCTGTGTCATTGCTGTCACTACATATAAAAAGAGTTCCGAACTCAACGAAGGGTTAGGTAGTCATGTAAATGCCACCGAATTGCTCGCACTCCCTATTTCCCTCTCGAGCAAAAACCACGCAAGAGATTTTATTAAAACCCTTCCCTACCTCTATGCTTCGGCGCTTTTTGCCTATTGAAATTCTTGTAAAGCTATCAGAGAAACTTTGATTAAGGGGGCAAAAACTACAAATTACATCGATTTGATCTAACCGTTTCCAGTTGATGGTAGGTACGTGATTGTCATCAATTAGATGCCTATATTGTGCACGCAAACATTCCGCCAAGGCTAACGGTAGAACGTTCAGACGTTTTTTTATTCATTGCCATCTGGTCGCTTGATGTCGGCATCAGTGCTAATGACATCTTCAAAGGACATACCTCACTTTATAATTTCTTCAATAAACAGTTTGATATGATGATGACTGTACCAAAATAATTATTGTTTGTTATCTCGCGGAATTCTGTAGTAACAACGCTTGGCCGCTAAGTACCTACGTAAATGTAAGTACGAATAACACATCCACCGAGAAAATATAGTACGAGTATAGTTCGCTCACAGCTGCTTGAAAAATAACGACGTTACGGTATATTAGTCAAGTGGATAACAGTTTAATTTGATCTCGAGTGTCCATGATATGGTTCTTAAGCATATTGCCCATAAACCATAATATTGGTAGCCGCCATTCGAATATTGAATTTTCTTTGAGAGGAAATAATGCTTCATTTCCCCTGTAGTAGCGTAGATCCTTACTACTCTGGTCCGACTGTTTAATAAATATGTACCACTTATTTTAATGATCATGTTAACCACAACTTTAATTTAATAGTTCCATTAAAGTCTGTGACTAATTTATGAATTCAAGTAGGTAGATCTTCCACTATACAATATAGACACGACTACAATGCTTTTACTCTTTAACAACCCACTTCAAGTAAACTTGCTGTCCTAAATTGCAGCAATTCAACGTTTATTTTCTGGTAGGGTAAACAATACATAGTTTTATTTGTGAAGATACAGGATATCGATTTTAAACTCCCACAACTAAGATGATAGGATCAGGAAATCTAAAATTCGTCTTCCTATACTTATTTATACTAATTTTATATACGGATAGTGAGCTTACAATAAGAACGCATACCTTCTATTAATTATTTCTTCACTAAACCATTTTGTGCGATTAATCAGAAACCATCTAATAGGTGCTGAAGAACTTTCTGGGAAGTCCGATGTCCAACAACACCAGGTGAGCTACAGTCCGTCTAGGTTAAAGTCGATTTCTTTACCTTTCCTGCGTCTTTTGAGAATAATAATAATTGCCGTGGTCTTTTCTGGTTCAATTTTCTGTTTGTTCTTTCTCATTCTCAGATTTATAGTCTCTAGTGCCCGCGCTAGTGTTCATTACTTTTGAGGTGCGTGTTGTGAGAATCGTTTGCGAGCGGTTATTTACACGACTAAGCTGTCCTCATAGCATATCAAGTGATATCTTTCGAAACTGCTAAGTGCTAGTTCCATGACATTCATTACTTCCGAGGTAGGAGTTTTTTCGAAATCCTCAGATGTAATACTTACCTACTCTTCGGGGCGCCAGTTCGTAACAGTTCCACGAAGTCTATGAAAAACCAGCGTGATCCGTTCCCAGGGAGTGTTATTTTTTCAGGAATTTCTGGATTTTCCGGTAATAGCCTAGGAAACACTCCAGGTATCCGAAACTTGCGCCGATCGAGTTGAAATTTCACAGAGGGGTACCTCGGCACCCCCAAATACGACTTATTGAAAATGGACCGGATCCGATAATTTTAAGGTCCTCATTAGAGCCGTGATTTTTTTGGACTCTAACCATACCTATATAAGTATATCTCGTCTTTTATCGGTAATGGTCGAGTTTCCAAAACCCCACGCGATGGAAATAGGTTTTTGTGCGCTCTACCGGCGAAACGGTTAGTCTTCTAAAAAAACTGATTTTTTTGTATTTTGTAAAATTTTGTATAGAATGGATTTGACGAAAAACACTTCCTTTCTGAGAATTGGGCCAAAAAATGGAAAAAGTGCAAGAATTTGGGAAAAAGTGCAAAAAAAAAACAAGTTCCGACCCAAATTTTTACCAGCAAACTTCAAATTCGTGTTCAGCGACCCAAAAAGACGACATGGAGGATGAGAAAATCAAAACCATAGCCCCACGCAATAGGAATATGTTTCTTTTGGGTGATCTACCGGCGGACCTGCTAGTTTTCCAAAAAAAATCTTTATTTATGAGAAATGTAGGAAATTTTGTCTACTTCAATTTTGTATGGAATGGAAAAAAATTCCCTTTTTGAGACTGGGACCAAGAAATGAAAAAATTCAATAATTTGGGCAAAAGTGCAAAAAAAACGAGCAAAATTTTTTTGAGCAAACTTCAAATGAAAAAATTTACACATTCTTACACTTGCGGATTAGATACATCGCGGAGAGATGGTTTTTATGGAAAACATAGACATACTAACTTTATGGAGATTCTTTCAAAAAAAGGTCACCTTTAAAAAAAATTGTAGGTAAATAATTTTTTTTTTATCTTGCAATTCAAAAGAATGCTCTGTCAAATTTGATAAATTTGACAGCTGTCAAAAAAATTGAAACTGCGGAAGATTTGGTATCCGGCATTAAGTCAGACCCAAATGAGTAATCATCTGACTCAGGAGTCCATTACATCATCGGAGAGACCGGCCGTTGCTGTGGTAGAGATAGCCAGTACAGGGAACTATGACTTCACCAGACCGTCACCCTATAAATAGAAGCGCTTTTGCAGCCGTCCAGTCTGATCGACGTAACCGCTTTGATGTCTATCGTAGCTGTAGACGCTATAATAGAGCAAATCTCCATGGACCACGGCACAACAGCCCGAAATAAATTACGATTTCTACTTTTTTTCTTATAATAAGTAACTATTGTTATTTGATGCGTTTAATTTGTTTTCATCAAAGACTCCTCTTCATGCTGATACATTATTTAAGGGCTTAGAAATAATTTTCTAAAGAGAAATTTTCAAGGAGACAATGCATTCTTTTTTGTGAATATTGCAGGAGGAATCCCGAGAGGAATATTATACGGATATGACATTCAGCTATTTCCCCATAAGGCAATGTTTATATATTAAAAGCATTTTCTTGGGAAACTGAAAATAAATATTGCAAACGCAACACAAAATTGGCAAAGTCTGCGATACAAGTAGGCTATTTGCTTTTAAGGAATTAAGTGGATCGAGTGTGTATTTCAGACCATCCTACTTGGAGCTGTTTGCATTTTTTCCTAAAACAGAAAATGCGTTGATATAGTCACTCGTGGAAACTTCAGACATATTTAATATTTATTAACATAATTTTCTTTCGCCTTTTAATCTCAGGATTGAGCGGGACTACGTCTCAAGTACCAAGAAAATAGGAAACTTTCCAAGGAAGTATATTCTTAAACAACATTACTTGCCAACTTAGATCATTATAATAAATTAGAGCATTTTATATAATAAAGAAATTATTACTTTGCACAAAAATGCGGAAACGTCTCTCTCTTATCTTGAAATTAAAGTTACAAATTCAGAGCTTGATTTTGAGACGATTTATTATCCATGTAAATAAAATCCAATAATACTTAATTTCTTCTAATGAAAAGCCGATAAAACTGTATGGGATGGTTAATTAATAATAAAAGAGCACTCATGTTTAGCCGGCCCCGATGCATTAGCACTTTATCTTTGAAGTTTCAAGTTCGGAACTATGATAAGGGAAAAACAGCAGGTATAATATTTAAACTAAACGTGACGCCTGGCAGATGACAGCACATTGCTATACCCCTCTCGCTATCCCTTTATTGTCTTGTGCATGGACCCTGATGAAGTCTGAGGTGGACTGCTTGTCAATGTAATAGACACGCGGCTTGAACTAATTTGGTAGAAATATTTCATGTTAACTTATTTTTATTTATTATTGAATAACATAATTTTTGTGTTCTATAACTTCTATACGTGAAAATGACGTCGTAATAAGGAATAAATGTTTATTTATTCACGTAGAAATCACGTCAAAAAACGACGTAGACCTTAAAAACACGTATTTTAGAGGATCATTATAAGTCAAAATTTCGACACTTACAAGATTTTGAATAAAATACATAGTATACGTATCAAAATAGGACAAAACAATCGTAATTCTAAAGTAGGTACGTGCATTTGCATTCTACAATGAACAGCTACAACGAATATCATAACTACTTACTTTTATAACAATGGATAAAACAAGCATAATCTTAGTTTAATAAACAAGTATTTTGATTTATTAAGATTTATCTAGACAATAATAATGTCGGTATAACTACTATAAGATCTATATTGTAGTTCATAAAAGAAAATCCGGTAAGAACAGTTACATTCTTACAACATATATGTGGCATTTTAATGATAATTTCGTAATATTGTTGAATTACGAATGACCAGAGAAGTGCTTCCCACACAATACGCCCAACAAGGCTATCGATGCAACTCTCACAACGTCAGAATCGGTGCCTGTTTGTTTGATTCGAAGTACTCGTTACTTATAATCAATCTACCAAGTATTAGTATTCCCAATAATTGAATATCGAATACCGTTACTCTATAATTAAAAATGTTAAAATGTTAATCGCAGCGCCATATATCAAGTCAATATGACAACTCAGTAATCTACCGAAATTTAATTAAACCGTATTAATCTGTTCCACTGATGCGAGTGTATTTGAAGCCAGATTTACAAAAAGCTCTTCATAAATTCATCTAAAAACATATTACTCTTTTTATAAAATGAAATTATTTTTAACACATCGGAGGGTACTCGACAAAACTACTAATACTAAACAATAAAACAATTTTTGCAACCAGAAATGAATCACACTAAAAAAAAACAAAGTATAAGACGTTCAACGTTATAAAGGAAAACAACCCCATTCAAGTTTTCAGAAATAATACATACCAAAACGTGTATGAAGATGGATTGTATTTTGTATCTTCAAAGTGTTAGTTTCAATTCGTCCCGCATATGTTGACACTTTTATCGAAAAATAAAAAATTTCCTCGGTGGTCGAAAACTCGCTTACTTTTTTTTTAATAATCGCTGAAATCAATTATAATTTTTCTATTTTTATTATTTCAACCTTGATTTTTTTTGGTAAAAATGAAGTATCAACATAAAAAACATCCTGTATAAACCATAGCCTGAACATGAGTCTCCATCTTGCAATATGAAATAAGCAAAAGGTATAGCTAACTATACTGATGACTTCTGGGGACATTTCTAAATGGCGTTTGCAATATTATGGCAAAATGGATCTTCTTTACCAATGCTTAGTGGGGGCGACGATCGGTACCTATATGTCCGGGAATCTCTGCTTATATTTCTGTGCTCCCCCGATAAAACCCGTCTCTGAGCTTGTGGTCAGCTGATGCAAAAACCTATAAAAATTTCTGATCACTTTTCATGCATTACGTGTTTTTTCTTACGTGTTATCTTTTCAAATATTGATTTATTTCCTTGCTGAAATCTGAATACTTATACTTATTGGCCCATTTACAGATCCAGAGAATTTCAAACGGTGAATTGGTAAACTGGCAGCTATTGTACCTTCAGGTGGTATCTTCAAGTATTAAATTTTAACACAGTAGGTGCATGGTAGATACCGGTATCTGCTTCAAGTCTTCATTGTTCATTTAGCTCGCATATACGAATTCTCGCAGAGTGCGAAAGACACACTTTGCTCATAGACTCGGATGAGTCTCATGCAGAGTCTTTCAAATTTACTTTTTTTTATTTCTTCTGTCCCTGATATTGCTTTAGAGATACGCGTGCGGTTTTGATAATATCGCGTCATATTTCTGGGAATCAGCTACACGAGATTTTGTTAATTACTGAGTACTGTTAATTACTTAATTTATAATCCAAGCAATCGGAATTTTAACGTGTTTTTTTTTTTTTAATTCATGACGATTAGATTTTTTTCTATTGATTATTGTTTCACCAATACTTCAATTTTTAAGATTCTTAAGGAAGCTGTTCTTTTTTACGAGCAGGAGATTCTTAATAATTTGAACTTTATATATAGGAATGATCAGTAATTTTATTGTCGCTACGAGATAAATTCTCGAGTCGAAAAATGCGAAAATATGTCCAAAACACAATTTTATAATATCACCTTAGTTATATACAGTAGTGTCAGTCATACCCATGCCTATTACGTCGGAAGCTATTACTGAGCCGGACCTGTGCGGGGCAAGTTACGGTCGGAACTTGTGGATATGGTAATTCGGCATTATCCATTCATTTTAGTTAAAGGTCAACGACTTCGATAAATTGCTTATCATTAGACCCTTATGGTTTCTTTAATTGTGTTTAATACAACCACTTATTGCTAAAGAATGAGTTAAAGTGATTGTCTCCGTTGATCTAAAATTAAATACTCATTTAAATAGATCTGAGAAAAAATTATAATTAAAAAACAGAAAAAAATTCAACTAAATCCCTAATTTTTAAATCAGAGGATGGGAAGTAGAACTCGGAATACCTAATTCAAATTCCGTGTTTTTTGAAGTTTTTTTCTCTTCATTAATAATTAGTATGTCCGGAACTAGAACACGAACATTGGACGCTTTGAAAATTTTTATCCAATTAAAACTTTCGTCTTGCATTATTATCTCGTAGCTCCATCTCATAGGATCGAACGAATATTGATTACAAAATACATTTTTGTCGCTTAAGAGGGTGACAAGGTAATTAAAAAGAGAAATAGTCCGTCTATTATCCTTGTTAGGTCCATTTACCTATAGAAGCGAGCGAGTAAATCCGGTTCCATTAATTAAATATGAATTTGAAGTTTATTAAGATAACCAGCCTGATTTTTTCCACTTCACGAAGCGACCATCGAATTAAATAATGTCGAATTTTTGAATAATACTCGATAATATTTGTTCCGAAACCTTCGGCCCTCCATCCTCGAGTTTCAGTAGATTCCCCGTCAAAGTTGAAATTTTTCATGCTTTTTTCGTGTTACCTTTTTGGTATATGTCGCTATACGGCTTTGTAATAAGTAGATTCCGGCAAAAAATTATCGTTCATGGATTTGAGTTCCGCACTCTCGAACTGCCAGGCAGCGCCCTTACCCACTCCGCCAAGCTACTAACTGCATTTAACAGCGCTCAGCGGGTATACGTGTTACATTATGTAAGTAGGTACCAGGTACCGCACCACATTTTTAATAAAAATTATTTTTTAAACTTGTCATATATCTTCGTTATCAAAAGACCGATGTGGATAATTTATGGATATTTTATTTCTTTAGTGGAAAAGTATTGAGTTTCCGTGAAATTTTTAAGTGACAATTTTTTTTCAATAGAACTGGCCCTCCAAAGTGTGAATTTAAACATAAAAAAATATTAGGAAAAAAGTTTTGGAAAAAAACTTTTATGGGTAGTATGATTCACACACTTGCAGAGAGCAAGGGTGGATAAAATTATGTAATTATGGAGGCTTCCTGGTAGTATAGTATTCGAATACATACCTAGCCGTTTTTTTTTATTTCAAGTAATTTCAGAAAAAATTGATTGATGTGAATTTTTTACCCTACTTCAAGGGGATGTAACGTCTTAGGGGAGGCTTTAAGAAAAATTTTTTTTATGACAAACCCCCCTTAAAATCTGCACTGATTAATGAAACATCCTGTATAAGAACAATAGCACCTCACAAAATTTTGTAGTATACAAGTTCTTTTTGAATATTTTTTATAAGAAGCACTTAACTCCAATAACTATTACAAATCGCGCACACTTTTTAAGTTTATCAGACTTTTATTTCAGTTTCCCATAAAACAGTTTAAATATCTTTTACTATAGGTCCACAGTACCCTTCTCGAAACATGTAATCATTTTTCACAAGCAAATAAAAACTTTATCGACTTACTCAGGTCAGTGGTCCAAGTGATCACATTTCATTGGATACTTAAATTACAATCCACTGTAACTGTAGCCGAAAGTTTGAGAAAAGCGAGAGATGAAAAAAAGTTGATAGATTTCAATAGGGCGAAATGGTGCCGGGCCATAATAATAAAACGTTATCTGTTTTGCGACCATACCGGACGACCGAAATACGAGGTCCACTATTAGAATCTCCGAAACTATCACAGATATGAGATCAATAAAAGGTATACGGTTTGACAATAAGGAACTATTATTAAGTGCAAAATTATAAAAAAGCAGTTCCACTTCCCCTCCCCTTCGTTTTTTTATCCAATCAAGACAATAGATAATTGAAACTCGTTATCCGTCAATAGTTGAAGGTATAAATATTGTTACGTGATAGAGGTACGTTAAAGCCGTATAAACTACTTAGAGGTATCTTTGGCCCGAGCTTTAGCCGACGAGTTTCTTACTTCGCATTTAACTACGTCGCATAGTAGAAAATGTTCATGTTTCTGGTGTTGAATTTGTCAAGATGTTTCAAAACCTACGGACTGCGCTTATTTTGTTGTTCTTTCTTATTTTCGAAAAGTGTTTCCAATTTAGGTATTTTCCTATCCGAGTGAATTCCACATAAAATTGGGCAACAACTACTGCTACTACTACTCGGGTAGGTATAGTAATTAAGAACACAAAAAGGTTTCCCGAAGAAACACTCAATTCCGATCAAATAACTGGCCGAAGTTGTTAACTGAGAATGAGAGTGTAACAGTTCATTTAATCCGGGCCTTTTTATTTTCAATTCTTCGGACTTGGAAATAGACGCGGTATTGACGGCTCTCCCAACAAATGGCATATTTCAGCGGAGATTGCCTCGTTTGTTTTCTTGTTGTTTCATTAAATAGAATGAGTTGTATCTTGTTCTCTAACTCAACGCAACGATGACTTTGTGTAAATATTCTTGTGGAAGTTTTATCTTCAGAATATCACATATGCAAAATGCTTTCAGTATTTCAGTCTTTCAACATGCACGAAACAGTCTGGTGGCCTCAGTTTGTCTACTCTGACTGACTGATATCAGCCAACCTCACATTGCGCTGACATTTCTTTGAAAGAACAATATAAGAACCCTTCATTTTCATCTGTTTAATAAGACAGACGTATATTCCAGCTAGACGGGAAACCATTTCAAGTGTGCAATTCGTCTCTACCCTTGCAATTTAGTCTACTAAGATTTACGATTTTTGGCATATATCGTTTCGGTGGAAGATCCAAATTTTGAAGATGATAACACTGAGGCAAGTGAATTCCAATTTTCTCATTTCATCTAACGCTTATGAATTCCCCTTCAGTTTGTAATACAGGTAGGCACTAGCAGAGTATTATTGTTAACAGGTCCTACTGAATAATGCAGCCTGTGGTGTAGTCGTTGCAACATTCAACATTAACTCGCTAGTCGGCTTACAATTAGGGAAAGCATCATATGCGTTAGTAGGGCATTGGTTAGAAGAGGAGCGCAGCTCATGGCCTCATGCATCTTTACAACAACCTCCGAGCCCGGTTCCAGGTGTTTACCTTTACATCTAAATATTTATTTTCCGCTGTCGTCGATACCGTCTCGAGAGGCACTAACCGAGATAATTAAATGCAAATAATCCCTCTTTGAATATTTATTATCATCGGGTTCTCTTCCTTTTACTGGAAGCACTGTTTCGTCCTGTTTAAAATTTGAAACTCCATATCCATAAAAGTCAACCCATAACACATTTATGAGGAATCAGCATGCGAATGCCCTATGTCTTCTCTTCGTAAGTATTATTTGGTTCCGTAGCGTATTGTTGATTTTCATTTCTCAAAGGGATGATATTTTAAACTATAAAATTAATCATGTTATTGCGAAAAGGGGGCAATATTTATATAAATGGTAATTTATTTTGTATTTGAGTTGATTAACTTCCGAGACCGGCGAAGCCGATTTCTCGGTAGTTATACGTGCACTTGTGTCTCAAGAATGTCTGTGACTTTTTCTAGAAAACTTTCTAGAGGTGCCATTTTTCGTGGAAATCGGAAATTTTGCTCCTTTTAAATGGAGGACGGTCCCACTATGCCTATTGAAAGTGTCGGCTTCAATTCATCTCGCATATGTTGGCGCTTTTATCAAAAAATAAAAAATTCCTTGGTGGTCGAAAATTAGCTTTAAGTATTTAAAAATTATTGAATCGTGAAATCGTGAAAAAACTATCCAAGTCTTTTAATAACGAAGATATGACAAGTTTAAAAATCATTTTTACAACAGCAAAAGAGACAAAAAAAATCTTAGAGGCGTTATATAGAAAGACACGAAGCAACATGTTTATTATAAGACAGAATTGATTCAAAAGTGACGCCAAGATCATTAAAAGTGATGATACTGCGTGAAAGATAGAGGAGGAACCGAAAGTGTAACTGTAGACAAACGGAGATTTACCACGAGTATAAGACATTGCTCTGCGTTTGAAAACATTAATGTACATTCCGCAGTCCCTAATGTGTTCATAATTGAGATCCAAGTTTTTCTGCAGAAAGACCGCGTCTTCGACCATACGAACTTAACAGAAGATTTTAAGATCATCGACGTAGAAAAGAAACTTTAAACCAAATATCCTGGACACATCAGTGATAAAAATGATGAACAGCAAATGAGAGCGATAGTCGGAAATTTCTGTTATGTAGATAGCTGCCGAGAAGATGCGAAAGACTATCTGAAGCTCAATTTTCCAAGTTTATCCCTAAGAATGGTCCGATCGATCGAGCGCATTGCTTAGATCGATGTACACCACGTCAACCTGAGTTCCAGCATCCTAGCATCCAGGCAATTAGCTAAATACTGTATAATACCAACGAAGTTGTTGTTGAACGACCCTTAACAAAACCGTGCTGATGAGGGAATGGAGTCATTGAGACAGGGCTCGAACAACTTTACTCAAATATTAAATAAACATTTTATTATAAAAAAATACTTCCATGCACACATAACTTGTATCGTTTCTTTCTGTGTATAGCTTTTCAAAAGCTTTTTGGTATCTTTGTCGTAACTGAATTTTTCTATAACTGAAGTTGATAGAATAATAAGCACATAAATCTTCTTATACGACCTCAACAGCAAAAATACCTAACAGTAGACTCTACTTACAGTGGTGTGTATAACTTGATAATCACGAAGTGAATGATGGAAAGCTCAGGATTTAGGTAGGGGCCTGAATGAATTGTCTTTTATTGTCCGTTAAATATGCATACCAGACAAATTAATTTGAGCACTTCTTTCTGCTTCCTCCACTTTAATTGCAAATACTCTGAGAAATTTATTAAGTCGTCCGATTCGGGCGCTTTAATTCTTTCTAGTTAGATCTCCATCTGTCGACTGGGACGTTGTTCTCATGGCGGAATGAGACTGCCGTTCGAGCCTTCACTCGGAGACTCGGTTTTGTGTGATGCGTCAAGTCAAGATATAGAATCTGTGTGACTGCGTCGAGGTCGGGAAGCCGTTGTCATTAATTCCAAGCCAGGAATCTTCATATTTATGCGAATTCTTAGATCTCTAAGAGGCCTATAACTGCCTTCTTGGTTTAACCCACTTAGTTTTTGACTATTACCGCTGTATATTCTCTTTTGCTTGTCTATGGATGTGGCATAGTTCAGTCCAACTTGCTGCCACGTCCGCATTGTCTCGATGCCCTACTGGATTTAAATTCATTACAAAGTTCCATAAGGAATGGAACCCTTATCTAATTTAACATTTAACGTTCTCTCTCAATTTTGCGGAAGAACAAATATCACCGGCTGCCACTAAAAAAGCGTGCATTATTTCCGCAACCGTGTCCATTAATAATATATACTCACTATATATACAAACCAAACCAATCGTTTTTCATTTCTTTTGATTCTCTTTCTTCTATTTGAAGGTTGTCAAAATTCAAGTTTATACATGCATGCACACAAGCAGGTAAACATAAAACAAGGAACAGTAGTAGCAGAGTTATGTATATGTATATGCAAATAACTCCAAATATTGACTGTAATCTAAATTACATTCCCTCCTCTGCATTAAAATTAAGTGACGTGTTCTAGCCTGTGCTAATAAATTTAAGTGCTCAATCTCAAAACAATTTACAACACTTGAGAATATGTATTTAATTTCCGTGTTTGGATGGAGGGCAAAGAGCAGAATCCAGACAACTAAAGTAACAATGTAATCGAGAAGTTAGTTAACAATGAAGTTGTGCTACACCATCAAGTGTGGTATTAGGTCTGTAGAACGAGTAACTCCAGAATGCAGTGAATACATATATATATACATCGGATGCGAAATCCTACAGCATTGTTCCAAGGAAACAAGGAAGGAGTTCATGTAACTGATTGATGACGTTTCAACTAATACAACCCTCCAACTCATTATACCCCTACTTTACCAATTTACTGGGCTCCTTTATGCGATTTCTTGCTACTTGTTCTAACTCAACATTTGAAAGCTCACTTGTTATACATTTCAATCAGTAAATTTTTTATTCGCCTAACCCTAACACACACCATCATCTTTCTAATTCTAACAAAAGTTTTGGTATCCCTGAAAAAATACATATCAGATAAATGACATATTTTTGAAAGAAAAGGTATTTTAAAAAGTATTGCGTAGATTTAGTGTGACATGTTTGTTTTTGTGCTGGACAAGTATAAAGTATATGATACACGCATGACTTCGTAATTATCTAAAAAATTATGGTTTGTGAATAAGGGGGTGGTTAATCGTGAGAATATTTTGCACTTGAATTAAAAACGTGATAAAATGAAATATTTAATAATTGTTATTGTCTGTTCGGATTCGAAATCAAGCCCCACAGCGATTGAGACTGAAGACATGGAACAAACATGCTCTCACGGACTGTTGACGTTCCGTGATATAAAGCCATTCTTTACTCACGCTTATTATTTAATAAAAAGGATTTCATTTTATAATTAATCTCAAATATGGCAAAAAAATTAATTAGGTGCATCGTGCATTCATTCACGATGGCTTTTACGCTACCTTATCTATGCCTCTACAGATATAGGTGAAGCAGAAGCCACTGCCACTGAAAATATGTCAGATGAAGATACTTTTCTCGGTGCTCCGGTTCATCGACTCTCTACGAGTGTTATTTGTTTGTGAACGAGACTGTTTGAGTAGTTTATTTACGTGGCTAATGTGATAAACGTTCCACGCGGTCATGGGGGAAGTTGGATGATTTCAAACTTCTAAGGTTTATTTCCGCTCCAGATTCGGACAATATATCATCCTTTTTATTTAATCCCTTATGATTTCCAAGGGTATATAGATTATTAGAAAACTGTAGAAATCGATGCCATTAACTACCCCCAATATTGACTTATTTTTGTTGAAATATAACCCTCCAGATAATATTACGAACTGTCGTTCGCTATAGTACGTATTATGTTTATTGGATAATATAAAAAAACTTACATTAACCCCTGACATTTCGACTCAATTTCGATCAAATCATAAGCCTGCCGTTCCCCTACTTCATGAAAATATAAAATGGTTCCGAAACTCACTTTCTTTATTACAAATTAAATTATACAATAATATTCTATAATAGTATATTATGCAACGAGCCGTAGGCGAGTGTCTTAACCATCATAAGAGCGTAT
The DNA here is from genome assembly GCA_910589415.1 of Malachius bipustulatus. Classification (NCBI taxonomy): domain Eukaryota; kingdom Metazoa; phylum Arthropoda; class Insecta; order Coleoptera; family Melyridae; genus Malachius; species Malachius bipustulatus. Next base: position 29,445,427 of record OU342639.1, on the reverse strand, counting down.
TAATAGCCATTATCTGCGAGTTCCATACACTATTTTTTCTACGACCCTTTTTTATTTCATAGAAAAGATTAAAAAATTATATATTTTAACAATGACCCATGTACAATTGCGGATCATTGAGTTTAAGATAGGTTGCTATTTGCTTACGCATATTAGGTACCAAATTCTCTCTTCGTTGCTAAGATTATTCTGCTGAGACATGTTTTAGTATCAAGTTTAAAGGGCACTACTCACTACTGCGTAATTTTTATTATGCGAAGTTCGAATTCCGAATTTTACGCTTCGATTTTGAGATTAATTAATAATTTTAATAACTGACAGCCATTAATTACGATATTGTATGACTGCGCAACGCGGGTCGCAGCGTTGCCGCTTTGAATACTATCACGGAGCGCTACGAATGATATAATACTTTATCTTCCCATCTTTTACACGATATACCTACTTATCAAATTAATTAAGGTAACATAAAATCTTGATAAATTTTCTTTGAATGTTACTTATGTTCTAAATTAAATAATGTCCAGAATTTTTTTTCAGAAATACAGAACTTATATCACAAGGCAGTTTTTGCGCGTGAGTATGACAACTCTGTGACTTCGGTTGGCTTGCCGACCCGATCGTGAGCGAAAAGGAACCGATTCGATTGCAAATGCTCCTCTGCCATTGGATAGCTTGACCAGTGCTTTAATGAAAATTTGTATCTTAATGAGACCCATTAAAGCACTGGTGATTCATATTTAAATGCATATTAAAAGTTGGGAGTAGAAAATAATAATTTTCAGTCTTCATTATTTATATTTATATTACCATAATCTACAATTAATAAACCGTCAGATTGCCCTTCACTCAGTACTGCACACTTATGTCAATCCTAATAGCTGAACTACCCCACTTCACACTTCTCAATCTCATTTCAAACTATTCTTCTTTACTTTTCTTTTGATCTTACTTCCTTAACATTCAACACTACACTTCTATCTCTAACTTTCCAACTACTAATCTTTCTCCAATAGCTTCGGAACTACTACTCTATACTCTCTAAGACGACGCGTGTCTTAGATAGCTCGACGAAAGTGATCGCCATGTTCTAGACACTATACAGGTTGTTTCACGACGAGCGTCAGTTAACCGTATATGGGAAACTACGCTTTACAGAAATCTGAAAGTTGGTATAAAAAGGTTTTACACAAAGATGAATCAATGGGAAATATTTTCAAAATGGCGGCACTTCCGGTTATAGCGGAAGTTGACTTGACGTGTCTTATTTTAAATGGGACACCCTATATATTATTGCATTTTCGAATTGCCTGAAAAAATGCAATAAAAATGTAGCTTACAGTTCAAAATTGTACCGAGTGGTTTATGAGTTATCAACAAATGAAAATCGCGATTTTAAATTTTCAAAGTAGCTTAGGTACATTACAAGTCCCTGTATTATATTTTCATATGCTATCCTATTGTGTGGGTGAAATTTCTATACTTGGTGATGACAAATCTAATGAAATTCATGAAAAATCTAATAATTTTCATCACCCTGTATAACAATTTCATCCACACGATAATGCTAGTACGTGAAAAATTAAGAGACGTGTAAGCCGTTTTCTGATATCTTGAGCCGTTCTCGATATAAGCTGCTCTGAAAACTGAAAATCGCGATTTTGGTTTGTTTATAACTCATAAACCACTCGGTACAATTTTGAACTGCACGCCATTTTTATTGCATTTTTTCAGGCAATTCGAAAATGCAATAATGTCCCATTTAAAATAAGACGCGTCAAGTCAACTTCAGTCAACTTCAGATTTCTGTAACGCGTAGTTTCCCATATACGGCTAACTATAACGCTCGTCGTGAAACACCCTGTACAGTAGGCCTGAGTGAAATATGCTTCAATCCATTCTAGAGTTATTCTGGAATACAATGTGAGAGTTCAACTGACGCGTTATTCCAATAACTCTCTTGGAATTTCCATATGAGCGCAAAAGGCCAGAATCTGAATAAACAAGAAGAACAGATGTTGGATATTCCTAACCTCCGGTTCTAGAATCATTGATTCATTCTTCACTGATAGGTCTATCACTGGTGTATTTCGACCAAAATGGGTAGCGTTCCTAGGGGAAAAAAACGATGAAAAAACTTTTTTTTTTCAGTTTTTCGCTTAGACGGTGCAAGGGGTAAGAAGCGAAGATTGAAGATTTTTCTGCAAGGGACGTCACGTGCCATGGCACGTCATAATCCGAAAAAGTTGTTTCGTATCAACGTCTGTGTTCTGAGAAAACAAAAAATAAAAACTGCCAAAAATATTAGTCGCCACCGCATAAAAACGCGTTGCTGGGGGAACTGGTGGGGCCGATTTTTTTTACCGAACAAATTTCGACCAAAATGTTTTCTTTTCGTCGTTTTTATTTTTTTTTCGGAACGCGGTGAGTTTTCTTGCATTTTTTCCACGTCTCCTATTTGTATTTTCCTGTATTTTCTGAATCGTGAACTTTTTTCAATTTTTTTTTCTTCGACATACAATTTAAAATGGTGGCTTCAATTCGTCTCGCATATGTTGGCACTTTTTTCGAAAAATAAATTTCCAAGCTGCTCTAAAAGTATGAGTGAAAGTTCGAATTTTCCTATTTTCAATTTTTTCACACTCATTTATGTGTGATTGAGAAAATTAGAAAAACAATCGCGACAATTAATTCATCTAAATGCATGTGAAAAAAATTATCCGCATTGGTCTTTTTTATAATTATTTTAATGCTAAGAGTAACACTGAGTTGTAATATTTTCCACATAGAGTCGATATCTTCTTCAAAAACATGAAAAACACACGACTGCTAGAATTTTACTCGAACTATGCGGCTTGTTAAAAGTGTCCTTCAGAGCACCCGCGCGTATAAATTTGATGGTGATAAAATAAATTATTGCTAAATAGAATTGTAGTGTGAGACACGAAATCGACAGAGTAAATTTCCGACAATTCAAAAAGTGATGTCGGTCAAAAAAGGCATCGTATACCTGCCTCGCGGGGGTTTTATCCTTTTCTCCGGTCCGTTCCTATCGGAAACAGACGCGCATCCTGGCATCCTGATTAGTTAGGATCGAAAACCCAGGCCGATCAGAAAAAATATAATTTCAGTGGAACTGCCTTTCAGTCAAATGTAAAATAACGCAGACGAAACTATTTTTTTCTATACTTCAATACGGCTTGTGCTGTTGAAAATATAAAACGCGCATATAAACTGGAATATTCAATCGAATCTGCTTGGCCGGCTATAGAATTATTTTCAAATAAGGTGAATTTTATAGCTCGATAAAATTGCGCTTTATTATTTCATTGAGGAATTATTTGCAAATAAGTACTCGAACCAGAAATATTTCACGTAGGTAATACAGCAAGAAACAGGAGATCAAAATTTACAAAATATATCCGGATATTTCAGTTTGAGAGATTATTCTTATAAATAATATAAACTTTGGAATCAATGGAGTTACACATGTATATACTCTCTTATTTTGATTAAATAAATCTGTCTGAAACGATTAAAGAGCGTTTTGGAAACATGCTGTATATCAACTGGGAGTCAAACTTCCGATCATCAATTTCCACAAGAATCCCTCTCCCATTATTATCAGATGCGAACTGTTCGACTTAAATGTGAATTTTTGGATTCCATAAGTCAACACTTTCCCAAATTATTTGCACTGTTGTACGGCTGCGGCAGATAAATGGCAAAGTGAATATGACGTACAAACGAAACCAATTTCTCGCTGGCTGCACCTAAATGACCGACGAGAGGCAAGAATTCCTTACCTCCGGTCAGTCACTAATGTAACTCCTTCACTATAATCGCTTCCCGTTTACCAGGAATTTCAGGATCATTATTGCCTACTGAAGTGAGCCTGCATGCCCTTTAAAAAACTTCAAAATTCCCTTGTCTTTGAATGTTATAGGAAGGATTTTATTATGTGCTTAGCTACCTTTAATTTTTGGATTTAGAGGTTTAAGTCTCGCTTAAATATTCTTAGTACAGCTTTCTGGAATTCCAGTTGAAAGTTTTCAGCCAGCAGCGCTTCAACCCCGGGCATGTCTGCCCAAAGCACGTTATCTTAAAGCTATCCTCATTAGCATTACAAGTCGAACAATGAGACATAGCGGTGAAGATGGCCGCTTTTAACGGAAGAGGTTGTATGACATCTACAACCTTTCGTCATCAGGCTAGGATTAAAACTAAATGCCTGCTTTAGCTAGTTATCATATTTTGCATAAAGTGACTACAAATCCTAGGGATTAATGCATTAAAAATAAATTTAAGATTAAAATATAATTTCAACGTACTTTTTACCTATTTAATTTTTTAATACGAAATTTCAAAAAAATGGCGCCATCGTATAGGTATACAGGGATAGTGCGATTTTGCTTACATTTTAGATCCAGCGTGGACCTTTATAACTTACAGCGACATCATCAGACATCACAATGAGTTCCTATAGTTTCGGGTCCTATCAAACTTTTGTATAAGAAATGCAGAAGAAGTTTTCAACGAGAACTCGATTTTTAAGGAAATCATCGAATTAACAATAAACATGAATAATTTCTGAAAAAAATTAATGCGTTCAAGTGATTTTGAAACAAAAACAAGTCCAGTTCCCCTATAAAAAAATTTATTAATTACCTGATTATTAAATTTGATCAAATCTGGACCTTCTAGCACATTCTTTTTTGATTACATCAGCTTCGTTCTTTCAAGGAGGCTCAAGGAGTGGGAAAGATTGATGATACTGATTACACTTTTTTGTTTATTAGACTAAAAAATATACAGCATCACTTTTATGGTTAGCTGAATGGCCTGCAGATTTTCCAATAAAGTAGCAGGAACTAGCCAGCCTGTCTTTCACGATTAACCGGATTGCAAAGAGAAGCGTGATCCGCATTCATCTCTCCGCATCGAGTATATTATACGGCACGGACGGCACATCAGGAGCTGGGCTAGTTACCTACACGCAGTACACACATTCAAACCATTATCAAACATACCGGTCCGCAACTAACATCCAATCTCTAGCCCTAGTTCCCTTTGCTCCATGCCCTGCTACTGATCCTTATGCCCTACGCCCCACCTATAATATGCCCACACTGCTATAGTAAACAGATTCCCACTGAGAATACCAATTGACTGCCTTTGACGACTATTAACTAATCCATCCTCCACCTGACTATTATTAACAGGAGAATGCTACCATATTGTATTTCCCAGTCTACTACTATCCTGCTATTATAATAATACTCCTTATATGGAGTGTAAATTAGGTACCTGTCAATAAAAATAAAATACATTTGACAAAATCATTGTTAATATCTCCTCGACCGGTTTCGTTTTTTTAATCCATCATCAGGACAGCTAAAAGTGATAAAAATAACGAAATAACAAAACGAGGGCCCGCATATAAACGTAAAAAAATACAGTTAGGTACTAAAAAACAGAACCAACTGACAAAAAAGTGGAACGCTACTAATGGTAGAGGAACTACGAATACATTTGGACGAGCTGAATGTCATTTAGTCTGAAGTCTTCAAAGATAACAGCTGAATGCGCCTCAATCGCTAATTGAGTATATTTATGGTTAATACAGAGGGAACATCGGTCTTAACTATGTAGATAAGACGCCACTCTGGTAATATTGTCTTTGAGAACTAGCTCACTCAGATCTCTCCGACTGTACTTTTGATCATTGAATCAATAAACAGAGCGTGGGAAAAGAAAATATAGATAAAGTTTGTATTGAATTAAAAAATTTATAGAAAAAAATTATTACGTTAAATGATAATACTTACTGACGTAATGGAACTTCAGCATTCAATAATGATAAATTCGCATTTAAAGGGGGATAGACGAGGGTGGATATCGAAACCAAAGTCGTTGTGCTGGGACGAAATTTGTGGCTTGCGACGTGTTCACAGTGAACCCGCTACGGTAGTTTGCAGGATCTTGCACTGGAACCTGGCCATAAAGCCTATCCGCATATGGAGAATCAAGGAAGTTAACTAGACGGGTTAAGCTTGGAGAGGGTATCTCTAGTCAGCTTAATTTATCACTGGTATTTCTCAGCCGTTCTTCGATTTATCTCTTTACCGATGGCGTTTATTGAACACTCCGAGATAATTCTACCATTTATTTTGTATTCCTTTCAAATGCTATAAACAATTTGATACGATTTTACAACAGTTAGTTAATGTATCTAACTTTTATTAAGAAAATAGTGATGTTATAGTAATTATTACTTTTCTTTAATTAATCAAATAACTCAAAAGAGGTCTCAAGTTGATGGACGTGTCAGAAACACCGGGCTTTGTAAATATCGGCACAATAACTGTACGATCGAAAAAGGACTTTACTGCTGTATCTCGAAGACGAGGACAGCTACAGACTACAGAGGAACCGATTATATCTCTGAGCATCTCGCTCTGTCCATCGTCTGATGAAGGGGGGGGGGGGGGGGGGGAATTTTTATTAAAATCGAAGAGAACAAAAATTCCGAAATATTTACAAGGTGCCATTTTGAAATATTTTCTTAAAAAACGATGTCTTCAGAATGGGACGTAATTTAGTGTGAGCACAGTTAATTGTATACTACGAGTCAGATAAACGATCCAGTTGGACCGTAAATTCCTCAGTTTTCTCACAAAAACCAGAATAAAAATTTTGAAAAACTCGAGAACGCGAATTCCCAGGATAAAAGGACTTTTAGTTTCGGAATTGCTCTCGCCATTTTCACCCGGAAAATGATTTCTGTTTCTGAGGTATACCGTACGAAAAAAACAATCGCATTAGTAGTTTTGTGAGTCGAGAAATTAAAATAAATAAATAAAATATCATAAGCAGTGAAGATTCTGATCAATTAAATATTTTAAGGGTCGAAATTTCACAATAAATGAATAATTTTCTCCATAATCATCAAGTAAATAAGTTTTTAATTGATAAATGCACAATTAAAACGTTAAAGCTGCTAAAAAATAATTTTTACCTTGATTTCAAGATAAGGGGTGGCTCTAAAGGGTTGAAAATTCACAGAGAATCAATAAATCATATCATAAGCAGTAAACAAATTTTTTGTGTAATGTCATTGTGCGATTTTATATTTCAGGGAGACAAGAAACAATTTTTTCACGATTGTCGACCTAAGGGCTTAAAAATTAATGGAAATCATAAATTTATGCGTGAAAATGTTACAGAATATTTATTCTACTTAGCTAAACAAGATTTCCACCGCTTGAATTGCTTTGATATACATTATTTTTTGCAAAGGGGTGTATTTTACCCCTAAAATGCATAAAGCGCAAGTCTAGCGGTCACTTTTGAAGTTTTGAAGGGTAAAATGAGCTTGATAAAACCGATTGAGGTTCAAAGAATTCTAAGATAATAGCCTATTTTCACCTTCAGTGACTGCGCTATCCTAGATTTTTCAGTTATTTGACATATCTATAATATACGTCTACAACCTCGTTTTTACTCGTGGAAAAACATGCCTACCCATTTACTACAGGAAATTGTATTTACTTGTGTAAATTCTATGCTTTGCAACCGTTTAGTATCCAAGCAAAATTAATATTCACTAGAAGTTTGCAGCCATATAATCTCAAAGAGATCTTACATAAGCAAATGATATAACATATAACTTTGAAACATTATGATTATCAAATTATATCTACGCCAAGGTTTCAATATAAATGCAACTAGTTTCAAATTCATTACTATAAAAAATCATATTAAAATTTATGACTTTAAAAAAAAGAAAAACTAAAAAAACATCCATTAAAAGTATTTTTTTTCTTCCATTAAACTCTCAACCAGATATGCAAAACTTCAATCGTAAATATAAAGCTAAACCCTTACTAAATGGATCCTGATCCTAAAACAAAAAAAAAAAAGGAAGTGCTTTGTGGATTTGAACTCCAGACCATCGTACTCAATGGCCTTATCAACTCCCCGAAGCTCTTATATGACTTTGATAGCGCTCAGCGGCTTTGGGCCGGTTGAACGAACGTAATTAAAAATATTTCAGATAATTACTGATTTTAAATTTCAAATTTTAAAAACATGGTGAATATTTTCAATGATGTTTTATTTTTTATCGGTAATTAACTCGCTAAAAGGAAGCAGAATTTATATCCAACAATATCAGAACAATATTTTGATAATACCTACAGGGCATTTTAAAATCATTAATTATTTGACAGATTTTTCATTACGTTCGTGCAATTACACGGATTGCTTCGTAGGTACCTACACCTACAGAAACACCGCGTTTTTAATAAAAATTATTTTTTAACTTATTATATTTTCTTGATAATTTTTTCACACGCTTTTTCTCAATGCAATATAAATCAGTGAGAAAATATTAAAGAAAGAAAAATTATAATCGTTTTCAGCGATTATTTGAAAAAAAAATGTAGGCTAATTTTCAAGCAGCGAGGAAATTTTTTATTTTTCGAAAAAAGTGACAACATATGCGAAAGGAATTGAAGCTAATATGTACTTTAAATTATATGTTGAATAAAAAAAAAGTTCATAATGTAGAAAACACAAGAAGATACAAATGGGGGACGAGGAAAAAACGTACGCGAAGTCTCAATAACCTGCCGATCTTTTTTTAATAGGTCAGTTTTTCCAACGTTTAAAGTCAAAAAAGGGAGACGCGCACGATTAAATTTTTTCATGAAAGTATCATTTCAAGAATTTCCCTCGGTTGTTTTTGGGAAAAAAATTGTTCGGCCGTTTTCTCCAAAACAGTGGACGCTTCGGATGGACCATAGTTTTCCGTCGAAAGGGTTCGTCGACTACGTGCGCGAAGTCAACTTGCGATTGCGATATCTTTCAAATGGCCGCCACAGACGCTTTTGAAAATTAAGAAAAAAAAATTTTTTTAGATCGACTGACAGCTCATAGGTGACAGATGATTGCGTTGATTGCGACGAAACTTTGCATTCGTCGAAAACGATTTCTCAGCCACGCGCCGATACATTTGCGATCTTGTTAAGACCCACGAGGCCGAAGTTACGATCAATAATGTCCGAATGGTACATTTTCCTATTCAAAAAATAGGACAATATCAGCTAAAATTTGCATTTTTTTTTCTTAGCAACTTTCTGGGCCGTTTCTAAGAGAAGTTTTGATTTTTTCTAGCATTTTTTGCATAACCGAGTTCAAGTCCCAGACATTATTTTCATTTTGACACCAATAAAAAAATTCATCACTGATTTTAACGTAACCATAATCACTTTTGTTGATGAAACAAATTTTTTTCTATTACTTTTCGATTTTGACTTCCAAGCACGCGCCGTAGCTTGGAGTCTCATCGTTACGTCAAAATCATGATACTATCTTGATTTTTTGTGGCGGAAAAAATTATTTCCTTTGGTCCGCCTGCCCTTTTAAAGCAAACTAACGCGTGACTAACTTTTATTACGTGAAACTAACTACACGCGATCTCGGAAGTTCTGGTCCTTCTCCTGGTCTCCTGGTCTTTCAGGAGCGAATTAGAAAAAAAATAACACAAAATGAGGTGACAGGCTTTAATTTTAACGGGAGTCTACTGGTTAAAGGGCTTAAGTGATATAGAAAAATGTTAGTTACGGGTATGGAGGGCCGAAGGCCCGACGCCGCCGTCATGTCAAGGTCTCGGAAGAGACCTTGTTCTTAAGCATAAACTTATTACAAAATTAATCAATGTATAATTATTCATGCATTTTCATCCCATTTTTGTTCCTAAATAAAATTTTCACGCTTTCCCTTATTCTCTGCGAGTAATCTCAAGAGCTTAATCTGAGCTTAATCCAAATATACATATATTATCGATTCGGAAACATCAAGCACAATACAAAATCGCATCAGGCAATACCAACAGTCTTTATCTTGAGAACTAAATTACATAAAACATTTAACTAAACTCTAATGAAGTTTAACTTCGTCAGTAAAAGAAAAAAAAAACTTTAATGTATTGGCAATAGGAGTAAACTCGTTTCCAACTCTGTTAAAAGGACGTTAATCAATAAAATACGTAACGAAAACGACATCCGAAGTAAGTCTAATTGTTCCGAAAGCGATTCTGCAAACAAGGGAGGAAGCACCAACTTTGAAGTGATGCAGTTCGAGCATCCAGAAAGTCTATACAAAACGGAGCTTAAATAACAGGAAGTAGCGGCTTTCCAGCAATCAACGTTGAAGTCTTAATGGCATTCTAAGGATCAATTTGCAACTCTTTTAATGCGTATTGAATTTACCATTGAAATAATAAAAAAATATCTCATGAGAGATAACTTCTGTTGGATTTTATGGAGACCACGCAGACCAAAGAAAGCTGACGCAAAAAAAGTTAATGCCGGAGTTGAAGAAATGAATAATATTGTGCCGTATAATAGTGACCCAACTGCTACAACCTTGTATAACTCTCAGAACTCATTTATTCCATTTTGCATAGTAAGTCACGCATTTTTTAAAGTTAATTAATTTAGAAGATTCGAAGGACCAGCGGAACTAATTTGGGAAGCAATTAAGGGGTATAACCTATGGGATAAGAATTATGCACCTACCTTAACAAAGGCCACACGGTTGCGTTGCAGGATGTGATGGGGGTTCGCTCAGTTCTCGTACAGGTGCACACATGGACGTGGTTTTACTTAAACTCTGCAGAGTAGGTACTCTCTGCTGCAGTGCCCTTCACAGGGACGCACGAACTGTTCTCCCTTTCCCCTCCCATAGTGCATATAATTCAAAAACGGGGATATTATGGGCAAAAGATTGATAAAGAAATGATAGACTCTAAAATTACAGTTCGTAGGTGAATATGTGTCATCAAAAGCAGAATATAGTCGTAGTAACATCGGAAGAAGTTTTGCAATGTATGGATTCAGTTAAGTCATGTTAAAATTACCTCGTCAGTGCTTATGCTATATAGATTCTGTAGCGCGCTTATTGCACGAACTTCAGCAACCACAGTTGTACGATGTCCACATTCTGCAGCTCTATAGAGTAGTCTGCATAGCGTAGGAGTAGTCCTATAGAAGTTTCTGATATGAGCAGCGAATTTTCGTCTAATTATATGCAAACAAGTCTAGAATTGGTGGCTATCGGGAAGCACTTACATACAATAGTTTGCTCCCGAAGATAAAAGACAATTCACATCAGAATCACATAACCAGTCCCTGCATGAATTCACAGAACTGTTATAATCGAAAGTATGGTGACAGTTCGATTAACCGCTTTCTTAATTATCGACATTGTAATTTGTCACCTTCCATGCGCGTTCTGGATATTCCCGCATTAACCGAAGTTTTAGTGTATTATTAGAAGATCAGACCAAATTGCAATTTCAAATTAATTGATATTTACGAAAATTGTCATCAGCATAGAGCGCGTTTCAAAATGTTAATGTTTCAAAACTGATAACTCTCCACAAAGTTCCTGTGAGAGACATTGAAAGGAGACATGAAAGCATATAGAGCTCGATTTAGAACCGTTGCATACCGGATATAGGTATTGAGGCTGATGTCCGGTTATTGTGGTACTTTCACAGACATTTGGTAAATGATCAAGCAGCAAACATCAAAGACTAGAGAGAGCTCCACTAGCATTTGGTAATTCTGAAAACCATCAACCAGATTGAATTTCATTCAGGCAATATACGTGCGGTCAAAAGATGAATGGAAACCAAACAAGCTCGCATAATCAAACTTCTCAGAATATTTCCTAAAAACTTGAAATTGACTTTGTAAGGATTTGAAATGAAAATTAAGCTTTAACGGTCATTGTTGGACGCTTATGACGAGAATTAAAAGCTAAATCTTTTCATCAAAGGTCGCGAGTTGTGCAGCAATCTATAATATATTCTTTAAGGAAATTTCGCATGAAAAGTACTTAAGCTCGGTTTTGTTTTAAGAGAACGGCGGAATATATTGTGGCAATATTAAATTTAAAAGCTAATTAACTTTTAGGTCCATTTACTCGTATAGGAGTTTCCAATAAAGAGGCTTCTAATTACCTATACGAAGATGTTAATGGTTAATTTTCCCTGTTTAACTATCTTGAAGGCAGCTGTCATTTGCCAGTATCATTAGTTTCTATGAGTTGAAAAAATCTATCCGTCATATAACATTTTGAGCAAGACAAGTTTTTTCTTTCGCTCGTATCGAAAAGTTTCATTAATTACAAAAGTTGTCAGAGTTTCTCCCGAACTTTTTATCAGTCATCATGGAGTGTTACTAGGGCTATGTAATGAATTTAATATTTTATTACACCTACTGCTTAGTACAGACCACATAAAATATTTTTGGTAATTATAGTGTCCCATCGTGTGAAATTCTAAGTACACGTTATAATTAAATTAGAGTATTTTATTCATGAATAATTTAATTCTTCCTAACCTGGTCTAATCTAATAAAATTAAGAGTACATCAGTTGCGAAAAAAGAGTTGAACAAAAAAAAAATTCTGATAAATAAATTTAAATAATTTACCAAAAATTATTACACCATGTTATTGTAGGTTTATTGTAATGTATGTGCATAAAGTTTCATATAAAAATTTCAATTAGGAATACCTTTTTTTGCGAAAATTCTATACTATGGAACTTAGAGTTTTAACAAAATTTGAGACAAGTGGTAAATATTCTTAAGTCATAACTACACTGCGTTTACTTTATAAGAATTGGACCTGTTTCATTCACATCAAGTAATTATTCATTTTCTTACAGGTTTGTACCATAAACAATGGGGTCTTATCTTGCTGCCATCCTGCTTTCAAACTTGTAAGTTGTTTATCACCAGAATGTAGTTTTGTTGGTTCTTGCCAAGGGCCCCGCAGCTCAGCGGCAATTCGCATAGCATATAATCGTACATTATTCTCTAATTATATCTGGAGCATGGCATCGCTGCTTCTAGGAGGGAGTTTTTTGTCGTTTAGGTAAGCTGAAAACAAATACCCGAAAACAAAATCCCCTTTGGCACAACTCAAGTAAAATGTTCAGTTCCAAATCCTATATAACCTCCCCCTTTAGAAGTCTCCTAAATCAATTCTTGATATTGACGGTTATTTGGGATATATTTTTATCGTTTAATAATAAAATTGAAAAGGCCATCTCATGAAAAGCATTAGCGTTGCCCCGATGAATTTCGACCAGTTTGTTAAAAACATGACAACGAATTCAATCTTTTAACTCATCCACTTCTAAATTGAGTTTTTTTTTTAACTTTGTGATTTATCTACAATGGGAGACATATTTCATTTTTCAATTGAAAATGGCTACCTACCTATATGAAATTAATTAAATCTTTAGAATAAAGTTTCGAAATTTGTTTTCCAGTACATCGAAGAATGGGAAAAAATTTATTGTGATGGTGAGAGTTTTTTGATTCGCCTCAAAAATTACGCATCAGAGAATGGGGAAAAAATAGAACGACTTAGTAAGAATAGCGCTTATGTTTATAACGTGAAAATTTCACTAATAACACAAGTCAAAAGGGTGCGTATAGCTTATGTTCGTTACAGCTTAAAGCTGCGTAATGTGTCAACATGTAAACAAGAACTCTAATTTCCAACATTTGCTTTGGGAAATGATGTTAATCAACGCAACGGAACTGCCAAATGATCCCATATATATTTCAGGCAGTTGCAAACAATAAATTACATTAAAAAATCCTACACTGTTTGTTAACTTTTCATTAATCACGGTTATCTCTAAATTGTTTTTTTTTTAATAATTAGACATAAAGCCTCATATGTATCCACCTCAGTAATTATTCACAAAATACCTGCAAACAGCACTAATATTTTTGCGAAAAATTAAAAGTACATATCTATTCATAGGTCATAAAAACGAATAAAAGTGAATTTATCATATTTTAAAATCACTAGCTCCCCAAGACAATTCCCTTGACATTAATAAATAATTCATAAACCTAGCGCAATAAAAAGAACATAATTATTATTAAATCATTCCCATTCATTTTCTGTAATTCAGGACCAGTTCGCTATCTCTTTCTCTATCTCTCTCTATTTTCCCCCCTCTCTCTCTCATCCTCCCTCCCTTCCTTGAGTATTGGGGATATTAAAAAATAGTCCATGCTCTCCAACTGATGAGGATAATTTAAACTTAATTAATGCAGTTAAATCTGTTTAACTCAGAATTCCAGTAGTTAAACCGGGGGAAAAGAATAATCCCCGTTGCATATTACGTCATTATTATTCACATTGCACGGTTGTTCAGCGAAAATGGCATAGCAATCAATATGAATATATTATACCGGTTCCTAGCTGGTTGGAAGATAGCTGATATTTATCGCCTAGAAATGAGCGATTATTATTCACAGTTCCACGCAGTCCCTCTTGAGTCTCAACATTTTATCGAAGCATATCGATTAACCTGTAAAAACTCTTTTTTTTAATATACAGGATGATTCTTATAACCTAGAATATCAAAATATCTCGAGAAGTCCGCACTCTACGGAAAAAAAGTTTTTTTTCGGTGGGGGACATCGTTTGAACACAAAACCGCTCTACATCCCTCATTCTTTGCGAGGGAGTGAAGGTAACTATTAAATTTTAAAAACAATCCCGATTTTTTTTATTGTAAAATCGTATTCAACGTCAAAAAAAAAGTTATACTTACCTGAAACATTGCTGCGCTTGTTTTTTCCCCTGAATACGAATTCGCAATAAAAAAATTGTTTTTATTTAAAATTTCAAAGTTACACCCACTTTTTTGCAAGGGGTGAGGGATGTAGGACGGTTTTTGTGTTTAAACGATGTCTGCCAACAAACTAAACCACTTTTGTGGTTACAATTTCCCCGCAGAGCGCTTACTTTTGAAATATTAGAAGAAATAAATAGAATCAAATTTCCTCGATTACAGGGCCATCTATAAATAATCGCAAGAAATGTTTCAGAAAAATGTTACGAATTTTTTGACGCTGAATACAAATTGAATAAATTGAATAAAAAAATTGTTTGTTTTTTAAATTTTCAAAGTTACCCCCACTCCTCGCAAGGGATGAGCGGTATAGGTTGATTTTTGTGTTTAAACGTGTCCTTCATCCATCAAAACCACATTAAAAAAAAAAATTTACCTCAGGGTCCGCACTTTTTGAGATATTTGAATAATTCAGGTTATAAGAATTACCCCGTAAATACAGGGTGTTTAGTTCCCGTAGGTAGCTACTTTCAGGGACGTTTTAAGAGGGTGCCTCCCTGATCATTTTGAGATGGGACAGGGGGCACTATGGATCGGAGACATCACATAAGCGAGCTACGGCCCCTTTAAATTAGCGGTAGATTACTACCTGAAGTTGTTCTTGCAGCGAGTCACGATAGACATAAGATGATAAAAATAACTTCAACAGTCATATTTAATTCACCGATAATCAGATGTTCTAGATATTTATTAACTCAAATCGAAATGCTATGTCAGCGTATTTGATCAGATACGTGAAAGATCTTGATCTTTATCTCGACCGATTGCCCCATAAAAATTTATTTAGCTACAATCAAACAATGCCCGTTTTGTACCTCGACCCTTTACCCAATATGGAATAATTTAATAATAACTTATCAATGATCATGACCTGTATCTCGCTATAGCTATGTTACATTGTTGTTGAATCAATAGTTATTAAAATAGGTAGCGTGAATCGAGATACAGGTCACGGTCATTGATAAGTTATTTTTAATTTATTTGTTATTACGTGAAGCGGATTTTATATTGCTAAACGCAACTCTTCCTTGTTGCATTAAATGAGACGTCCAGCCACTGGATGCGATTTTAAACGATTTCATCAAATGGCAGAGACGTGCTTGCATTGCACGTAACGTCTAAAAAAATTTAGCCTTCTGGTGTAACGCGTATTCGTTTCACTACTTGGCAGCCGTTTGATGTAATGGCCAGACTTTAGACGAAACGGGCAATTTCACCAAACGGCACATATAAAATAGATTAAATTTTTCCGCTGAAAACATAAATTTTGTGTAAATAATATTTCCATCCCAAAAACATTAAAAATTTTGCATTAATCGACTTTCAGTAAAGTTTTTTTCGCACTCGATCAGCCTACTCGTACCTAAATAACCAATAGATTCAACTTAAAAATCACCAAAACGCAACATCCCCATAACATCTACTTAAATCAACCTGTTTGTGAGGGTTGCCTCGTCGTAATTGGTTAGGTACTCGTATCGTTTACACAGTAAAATATCTCGTAAACTATATAAAGATGGGAACGCGAAATTCTAATTAAACGATATGCTAATTTTACAACCTCCATCAGGCTTAATTTTAGTCAAATGTTTCTCCATTACCAGAAGTGATAACATAAACATAAATTTGTAGCGAATAATTTCAATTGTTAGGGCATGTGGGATATCCAAAGGAGTCCCTACTTTATTAAGGGAACCCTAATTGCAAAAACCGGTAAATATGTGTCCTTCCATTTTTTTTTATTATTAAATTATTCCCAGGTGTTATATAGATATTCCGTTCCGATGTTCCTCTAGTCGAATATTATAAAAGAACTGACCCCGTCTAGAATTCCGAGTAGGAATTGGTCCTTTCCGCCAGGCTGGTCCCTCTACTCTACTCTACATTCAGCGAGCAAGCGCTATTTCCCCTACGGCCTTTTCCTTTCTTTTCAATCTCCCGATAGATAAGGAACGTCTTATTCTTATTAAAGAAACTCCTCGCAATCAATGGCATAATGATAAAAACGTTTCTCTGTCCCGTACCTGTGAGTGAAAACCTTTCGGTGTGTATTAAGTTACCTCGCAGTGGACAATGACGCCATCAATTACGGAGCAAATGAACCAAAAATAGGAAATTCCTCTCAACATTCTGAAGCCATCACTTTATCATGTAATCTTCGCTTTGTCTGGCAAAAACACTTGCTGGGCTTAACGTTTATTGACTGTGAATTGATCCACTTAAAACCTGCTTCCATTCCAGTTATTACTTAGGTACTTTTTAGTAAACAAAACCAAGCCGTTTAAAAATGATACTATTTTCGCATCCCCTGCGTTCCCCGATGGCCTTGGAATCCCAATCGTACTAGGAGTGTTTGAAAACATTCTACAGGAGATGGCCCATTTTCATCTAAAAGTTTGCCGGTAGCGCCGGCTGTGTTTTCAAAGCAAGCTAAATCAATTCGCGGGTCGTAAGCTGTAAAGACTATGAATCACGTTCATTGCCAAATCAAAACACGGCTGAAATTTACATCTAAATCAGAGAGCTCGAATTAAAAAATGCATCGCTTACTCTTTTAAAAACAGAACATGATTAATGACGATGCATTTGGAACCCAGCAATGTGAATTTATCAACGCCCTGTAACAAAATTTATTCGCGCCAGACCCGTCCTTACTACCACCAAGACAAATTAGATTTCCACCAGACTCAGTGCGAATCTTTTTTATCTCTCTGTTTCAGTTAAATCCTGCAGTTTACTTAATTGTTAGTTGATTGTGAGGGAAAAACAGTCCGCGCTGTGGTTTTCTCCTTCTATTATCACGATGGTGAAGATAATATCTTAATGGCCTTCTACGCCTTCTACGCCCAAATTTTCTAATGCGATTGAACCGGATTTTAGAAATTCCAGTTACTCGCGACGAAATTATTTTCTTTAACGACGCCCTCATCTCAATCGACTAAAGTTCCCAGTTCTCACAATTTCACTAATCTAAAATCTATCAATCTGCTGTTATTGATCATCCTAATGAAATTGTTACCTAGTAAGGCATGTGAAAAAAAAATTGTTTCAGAGCTCACCATAGGTATCTACTTAACGCTAAGAGATTACAGGGTCCGTTAAATTAGAGAAAAGATCCGCGATTTTTTGGCCATCTCGAATCCGTCAAAAAAAATATGAAAAATCGATATTTCTTATTTTTGAAATATTTTTGTAACGCATTTACTGCGTTATTTTGAGAGATTCTGTTTGCACAGTTACTTGGGGGAAGCATAGACGGACAAACTTTGTGGATATTGTTTTTCTAAAAAAAATTAAGTGAGCGGTAAAAAAAATAGGCGCCCACCTATAATTTTTAGCTTAATTTCGATTTTTTCCAACTTAATTTTGACCAATCCAAAAGACAACAAAACAATGTGACAGAGACTTCCATTACCTACAAAAAAGGGAGATAGTTTTTTACCACCAAGGATGCCAAACTGAGTTAATCGGAAAAAACTTCGGCAGGTCATTCTGACTGTTTACCGCGTCCCCTATTATTTGTATCTTCCTGTATTTTCTACATCGTGAAATTTTCTTCAACATATAATTGGAAGTATTGGTTTCAATTATTGGTCTCCCATATGTTGGCACTTTTATCGAAAATAAAAAATTTCCTCGCTGGTCGAAAATTAGCTTACACTTATTTAAGAATTATAAAATCGATTAATTTTCTTTTTTATTTTTTTTCACATTCACTTATTATTGATTGTGAAAATTAGAAGATCAATCGCAACGACAATTAAATCATCTAAATGCGGGTAAAATAAGTTTTCACATTGATCTTGTAAGGCTTGAGGGTACGGAGTTTAAATCCAAGGAAGGATCATGCCTATTTTTATTTAGGTATGAGGATTTTTTCCCTTAAAAAAATGCAAATTTTTTTGTTAAGTAATATAGGTACCTATGTGGATTTTATTAGTAAAATTTGGGACGTCATAGTATCTATGCGAATATTACTTTTACGTGCGATTGGTCCTTCAGGAGCGATATAGAAGAAAATTTAATACGTAGTTCTAAGATTCAGTTTAAATCAAAGTCTGTAAAGTTTACGAGACAAATTTTCTTGAAAAATGGGGTTGAATTGAATAAGACGTATATCAAAGCTATTCTAGATTTGCCTAACCCCAAACTATAAAGAATTCTACATATGGCAAAGTATCCACGTAAATTTGTGACCAACATGTCAAAGGTTACAGCGTCCTTAAGATATTTAACAAAACTTGATGTCGAGTGGGAGTGGAGTCATACTCATGAAAGATCTCTTTCGCAAGTGAAACATTTGTTGACTTCTGTTCCTGTACTTAAGTGTTTTGATTCAACAAAAGACTTTGAGATAGAAACGGATGCCTCAAGGGATGGACTAAGTGCCTGCATTCTACAAGAAGGTCATCATGTGGCATTTGCTTCCAGAAGTCTGACTTTAACAGAGCAGAAGTATGCGCAAATTGAGAAAGATATGCTAGCAATTGTGTTTGCGATTCAGAAATTCCACTTGTATGTGCATGGTCTTAAAATTCATGTGAGGTCAGATCATAAGCCACTTGAAAGTATTTTTACAAAAGAATTAGCTTGCATTTCTACTCGCAAAGAATTCTATTTGCAAAGAATAAGATTGAGACTACTCGGTTATGATCTGTCAGTTACATACAAACCAGGTAAATGCTTGTGTGTATATTGTTGATACGTTATCAAAGACATTTCTTTCAAAAAAGGGTTTGAACTTTGATCATGTCAAGAATTTAATTTTGACAAGAATGTGCCGATGTCCAGTGAGAGAAAGCAGAAATTTTAATCTGAATTTGAAAAGGATTTGGCCCGTCATTATTTTAAAATTAAAGCTAATATTATTTAAAATTATTAAAGTTACTTTGTGTTGACAAAATTGTAGTACCCAAATTACTTCGTAATGACATGCTCGGTCTAATACATGAAAGACATATGTCAGTAGAAAAAGCGAAAGCTAGAGCACATCAGGTGTTTTATTGACCTGGCACGAATGAAGACATCGAAGGCTACATTACATCGAACGTTGTTGTTATATCCGGTACCTGAACGTCCATGGGAAAGGCTAGGAATTGTTATTCTCACATATACCGGGAAAAGTTACTTGCGATAATATACCATTTGGGAGTTACGAGTATACAATTTTTGCCAGGGAGTGGAATTTTAAAGCAGTCACTAGAAGCCCAAACTATTCACGTTCTAATGGTCTCGCTGAAAAGAGGGTAGATATAGGCAAGGGAATTGCTAAGAAGTGCATAGAGAGTAATAGTGATTGTTGTAATTTGCAATATAGAAATTCGCCTCTTGAAAATGCTGCGGGCTACAACCCCTTCGAACATAAAGCAATGTCAAGAAATATGCTACTTTTTCCACTTTTCATTTTTACTTTTTTTGCTTTCTTTTAATCTTGTATTTGTTCCGAGTCCTTGCTTGTGCATGTGTATTTCGCAACACAAATTGGACGTTTTACGGGTAATATACCCACAACACCTGTAAATTGGATAAACAAGGACAGCTGAGGGCCTCTCGTCCTTCTTCGCAGTTTTAGTTTTACATACCTACGCATTTATTAATTATCCGCAATCTGCAATCAAAATTAATCGCAGTGAACCTGCAAAGATAATTAATAGTTAATACATGAATCGCACCACAGAGGTATCCAAGAAGTAACGCATCTTCGGCTTACAACCGAAATTCAATTCACAATTTCCTAATTTCAATCTTTCCTAATTTTTTAAATGAATTATTATCCATTTGGTCGTCAAGATCCATGCTTTGAAAACCGCATTTCTTCCTTAATTAAATGCAAACAATTACCTTAATGAAGATAAGAATTTTACAAGTAAGCTGAAAATATCACCTACGGAATATTTATTACCTACCGCAAGTTGTTGACTGATCGAATGTCTCAAACCTATCGTTCGTATCAAAGCAAAGATACAAAAAGATTTAATCAGATCCGAGCAAATACTTGTCTAACCAAAGCAAACTGTCTCTGGGCTCTAACCAAAGCAAACTGTCTCTGGGCTATCACTGGAAGCCTCAAATTGATTAATGTAAAGAATTCTAAGGATTAGCATTAACTTGGTGGCTGTTTCAGTAAACCATCCGGACTTCAACGTCTTGTTTCTGTCTGCTCTGTTGAGCAGGACCAAAATAAAACACTAATTCCCTAACCTCTCTTAATTACTTACTCGACAATACCAACTTCCATTAAACAGTGACATAGACATAAATTAGAATTAGGAAGTTCACATAATAACTACGCTTGAAATAATTGAAAATAAAAAATATAATGTGAAGATTCCTAATTAACCTTGCCAATATAATAATAGTTTACGTTAGTTATTATAGTTTTATAAATAATGTTAAAAAAAATTATGAGCGTATTTTGAAAGAAATTTATTAAGTGAATTGTTTTTCTTTAACAAGCTAATTATGTACCTACCTACCTAATTAATATTTAACAATAAAAAAAATGTACACCTAAGTAAATGTTACATTTAATTAGAGTAATTTCAGGTATATGTTAAGATAAAGCAGATAACAAACATTAAAGTAGAAACTCCTGCCAAACCATAAAATGCTATTATTGTTTTTCCTTTAGAAACTGAAGAATCAGACAAATCGGAGTTATGGAATTTCTCACGAATCGATTCGCAAATCCTGACGTTGCAGAACATATTACTACGACCTGCATCCGCTGAAATATTATGTGAATTCCAGTCGCAGGGATGCTTCTTCGAGATCGGAACTTCTAATGAGATACTGTCGCAGGTTACCTGTGGTAGTGAATCATTATAAGAATTTTCATGATTTCCTCGGACTTGATGATTAACGTTGCCAACTTCATCAGTTTGCTCGTTCTCACAATAATTTAAAACTTCTACATCAGCGATGGGTTCAACTTTTTTCTCCGTTTTTGAACGGTGATCCAGATCGTAATGACAATCAAGCTTACTCAATAATTCCCGACGTTCACTACTGGTCTTGCAGCGTTTTGTAGAATCCAACTCACTGCAAACACTGGGATATTCTTCAAATGACTTCTGGCACTCAGAGAATTGGTTTCGATTAGGCTGCATATTTGCTGCAATTGGGATACCCTGCGTTTCACAATATTCAGAGTTAATTTTATTAGTGTCGCTTGTTTCTGCAGTCACTAAGCTTCCATTTCGATTTGTTGAAAATAGGACGAAGATATTTTTTCACAAAAATTGTTTAATTTCACGAAGCGTACTGACTGTAGACTTACTTTGAGGTTTAGTTTAATGAAAAATATGAACAACTTCTGCTCGTAGGTATTCAGAGTGACTGAGAAACATTCATACCTTGCTTCTGTAATAATCATGTAAATTGCATAGATTAAAATTATTGAAATTGACGATAAATTTTATTATGATGGTAATTCGCGATAAAATAGTCTTCATGGTTTCAATGTGAATAATCTGATGTGGAATTAGTTTAGTGGGAAATAGGTGTACTATAATTTTTTTATAGCATTAATTGCACTGGTACTAATGAAATATTTTCACATATACAGGTGATTCATTGCAATACCTATGCATATGGTTCTCTTATCAGATTTTGTAATATTAAAAAAAAGTGTTTCTCATCATTGAATACTAATATAATTATTATCAGCTGTAGTTTTATCAAGTTATTACTTGAACAAAACTATTTAAACTGACTAATTTTATTTTTATTATTTTTTTATTTTATTTTATTACTTTTATTATTAATGACGTCATGACTAAAAAACCATTTTTGACCATTTATATTATCACGTAATCGATTTTTGGCCGATGAATTCATATCAATTTTTTTACGACAATCCCCTCTACTTGTAGAACTTTGTTGCAAAAGTCCTTTAAAGGACAAAGTTTTCTGCTAAATTTAATTTTATGTTTGCAGAAAAAAAAGCAGAAAAAAAATTCTTTGAAAAAAAAAGCTCATGTATCATTTCGAAGGTTTTTCTAATAAGAAGCACATTTTCTCAAAGTTCGCCTGTACTTATGTTCATAAATTTAACAATTGAAAGTTTGATGTGCGGTAACTTTTTTGAATTTAGGATAATCTTCGAAATGACATGAGCTTAAAAAAAATTCTTCTGCTTTTTTTCTGCAAACGTAAAATTAAATTTAGCAAAAAAAAAACAACCAAAAACCGATGACGTGATAATATAAATCGTCAGAAATGGGATTTTATAAAAACAAAATCGACCTCTCAAAGCGATTTCCATGAAAGCCTCAGTTTCAATCATTAATTTTGTTCTAAACTAAACATTTGTAGGTTTATCATAATATTATTCAATAGTTGATAAAAAACGCTTTATACAGCAATCGTGCGCTTATTTTTAACGTAATAATTCCATCAAATCAGACACTTCTTTTTGAATGTATTTATTTGTTATATAACACATTCTGAAAATGTAATAAAACGGTTAGCCGTGGTAATGGAAACATACATAAAAGTAGAAACCGTATAATAAAAATAGAATAACTCAGAGGGGCTGTGGAATATTCAGCAAATTTTCGAAATTATCTTACTGATTTATAGGCCATCAGCAATATTTAAAGCGGCACAGACCATTTTCTCGGCGTGCGGGAACGCCAAAGGGTCCTCACCCTTCCAGCGCCTCCCATCCCTAGTATAAACATAAACAGGTGGAGTCTGGAATTGTGCACGCGTCAGAGGGTGAGATAAACACCCACGCACCCCCGCCGCACTTTGGGCGTCCGCGGCAAAAGGACTACGCGGAATCAAGGATTTAACTCATCCTGAGGGACGGGAAATTTTAAACTCCAAGCCATGTAAAGTAGCATCAACCAAAGAGTAACTGCTCTGCGTACCGGTCATTTACCATCATAACTTAAGACCCCGTAGCTTATTCAGCTAAGGATTTCTTCGCAAGTCTTCACTATGAAGAATGTACGGATAAATGAACGCACAGCATTTATCATTTTTATACACGGTGATTCACGACTAATGCCTGGTAGGGGACATCGAACCAAGTCTAAATCTATGACAATTTTTTTTGCCAACAGGTACGAAGATACAGGGTGTTCTTATCTTTGCAACGGTTTGGTGAAATCCACCAAAATTAACAGAAACACTCTTCTATCAAGGCAATCCAAGATGACCTACGGGCGAATATAAAATTCAGGACCGTACTCGAAATAGTTTGCTCTTTTTTTACAGAAAAGCCGATTTTACGAAAGACTTTCGGAAAAAACAGCATCGGATTCGGAAAGTGCAGGAAAAATGCTATGAAATGAACTTGTTAAATCGATCAGCTTCACAAAAATCGATTGTAAACAAAGTTCTTAATTTGATCTTATTTTGTGAAAATGGTCGGATTATGCCGTTCGATTTAAAAAGCTCATTTCATACCATTTTTCTTGTACTGTCCGAATCCGATGACGTTTTTTTCCGAAAGTCGATCGAAAAATCCGCTTTTCTGTCAACAAAACTTCAAATCTTATATGTGCCTTTTTGTCAAAAAAAGCAAGTTTTTTTTCATGTATACGATCCCGGATTTACAATTTGCCGAAAGGTCATCTTGAAGTATCTCGATAGAAGAGTGTTACACTAAATTTTGTTGGATTTCATCGCACCATTGCAAAGATATAGTCGTTTAAAATTCAAGACTCCCCCCCCCAAAAAAAAAAAATAGAAAACAATCGTGTTGGCAAAAAAAAGTCTCCTAGATATACCTAGTATTTAACTACGTCTCATTAGTCGTGGAATTTTTACTAGAGCCACTTTCATTTATTTTATTGCAATAATAAGTTATGTTGGTGGGGGTATACTCCTGCATTTGGGGAGGATTGCCGCTTGAAGATTAGATATCATAGAGCAGTATACAAATACCGCGGAGCTTATGAAATTGCCGCATAGTGCATGAAGTAGAGGAAGTAGTGAAGTTTGGCAATAACAGTGCCTAATTGTTATTAGCACTTCCAGACCAGTAGCTAAGATATAGAAGAGCTCTCTTAAATCCCAACTAACCGCATATTATACATCTGGAATAGAGTAGAGAGCAATGATAATAATAAAATACTGCCCGGGGATAGGCAAATCGCTATCTAACCGGGAGAACTCGCTTTACCGGCAGAAAACTTCACCAAATCCTGATGTTGAAGTTTTGTTTTAACCACAGGCAGTTTTAGCTGTATCTTTCCGACTCATTTCCTTCCTCGATGCCTGTTCTTCCATAACCGTCACTGTTTGCGTCCGCGGGGATACGCAAAAGGTTCAGAAACAAATCGGCAATGACACATACAACTGTTCCATTTAGTAAATTACTACCTGATGACGCCGTCGAGTTGAGACAATTTAATCTCACGAAAGTCGGGATCGAAGAACGCCACAAAACAAATATTCCATCCAAGTTCTCGTACTCATATCTCTTCTATAGTCAGGTTGCTCTAGGCGTTCTTCCATTGAAATATTTCAGGAAAAACAGGACGCATTATTTTTCTCTGTAATCTGGTTGAAATCCCGAAAACAATGTAATATAATTCCACAACTAGGATCAATCTAACTTGGTCAATCAGTGAAATATCTCAACTTGACATAGCATTTTATAATTTATTCAATTCTCGTTTCGTTTTAAGTTCTTGGAAAACTCTAACTCTAGTGGCATCTCGAGATCCATCCTTGTGGTTGATTTATATTTAGACGCAAACTAATTTAACATTGTAACTATATAAAAAAAAGTGTTGTAATATTTGTAGAAGTAGAAACAACAACTACTTGTAAAGGTACCCGTTTTCAAGGTGCATCCGTCTAAGCAATGTAATTTAAAAGTTCTTACTAGCGGCGTTTACTTAAGAGTCATTAATTATAACACTATACAGTTTTTCGTACAATTCATAGACGTTACGCTCGTACTTGCACTTGCACGTTATTACTTTGGGTTATATTAATTAAAAATATCAAGCGATTGTTTTTTAAATGGGTTTTCCGAAGGCGCCGCTTTATATTTCGTCTATATTTAGTTTATGGACTTCAGAAGTTTATTTCGTTTAATGGAATCAGTCGTACTTATTTAGATTCGCTGAAAGCATCCGAATGAAGGATTAGTAGTCGGAGTCTTTCACCATGAATCACCAACTATGAGAACTGAGCGAGCCACTTGGAATATTTGCCGCTCCAAGTCCCGCGATAGTGATCAGATACGACAACAATAATAAGACTAAAATAGTGACTTTGAAATAACTGGACTCGTTATACCTACCTTTACTACACAGATCAAGCGCAAGGAATTGCAAAATGATCTGCATTGCGAATTCGGCAGTATGTATTATTACGGAGTTGCTAGGCTCCGACAAAAATAAAATTCACCGAAAGAAACGAGTACAGTAAGTACAATAAGTACAGTAGTAGTCGAAATCATTAGGATTGACTCTTCCAAATATACGTTTTGTTATACGAATACTCTCATTTATCAAACTTGATGGAGTTTGTGTATATTTATATTTTTGCTCGTTTGAAACGGATATTTAAATGAAAATGTAAAAACGATTCAGATCGTCCCAATTATCCACTTCTTATACAATGTCTTTCTCTCATCATTAAACAATTATGTCAACTGTAACCGAATTGGGAAACAAATTTAAATAACTAACTTTATGACAACAAAGAGTTAAAATGATCAACGCAATTGGAAAACACCCTTTTATTCAAATTAATTGGGAACTAAATGAACAATAATTAGCCGGTTCCCTGAAAAACTCATTACGATGCTGGAATTCTCCAGTGTTCAACACTCAGGATTGCTAAAACGCTAATCACGGACACCATTCACTGTATTTCTATATTTCCGACTGGCTCAATTTTTGTTCCCTAGTAATCAACATGCAAATGAGCGGCCACGCCATTCAAAAAAAGTAGACATTAGGCTAGATTTTCTAAAATCGTATTTATATGTATATTATACGCCTCCAACACATGCATGCCTTTATTTAATCGCCCAGAAAGAAAAACTCATTATACCAATGAATCGGCTTGTGAGTTCCTTATAAAATCACTCAGAATCTCACCTATTAAATTCAGCAAATTACTTGATACTGGATGAAATTTTATTATGTATATGCTCAAGGCTCTATGATAAGTAGGTAGGTGTATTGCTGCTGTTTACAACTACTGTCATGTATGTTATCGAGTGTAACGATGACTGTTTGATTTCTAGACTTTCCAGTATTTTAAAGCAACCGTTAAAAGCTAAGAGAATCACTGTCACTGTCAGAGCATTTTTAATTTTATTTTATATTTATACAAGGTGACTCAGTGGTAAGTACCATAAATTGGAGGGCCTGTAGATAAAGCTAAAATATTAAGAAAAATCAAATAATTTTTTCCAGGGTCATTGGGCACCATTCGTGTCTTAAAAAATTCTGAACTGTTTTTTTTTCTCATTGTTTTATTGTTTTTACGGAATGTCAGATTACTTAAATGGTTAAACTAAGATGGGAAAATATTTTCGAGAAAAAATCAAATGTAGCTTTTTTTACATTTATTTTTATTTTTTTTTATTTAATAGTCCAAGATAAGTACCTACCATAAAATGAAGAGAGAAAATTTGGATAATTTTTTTCCGAAAAACCAAAGCAGGTTTTTCAACTATGTAGTTTAAAAAACATTTTCGAAAAAAATTATTCCGAAAGTTTGAACTTTCTTAATATTTTAGCCTTATCTACAAGCCCTTCAATTTATGGTACCTACTTTTATCTTAGACTTTTAATTAAAAATAATTAAAAAAATTAAAAAGGTTAAAAATGCTAAATTTGCATTTTTTCGAACATATTTCATCGAAATTTTATATGTAATATGTCTTTTTACAGCAATTTTATCTGGCATTTCGTGAAAACAATAAAATAATGAAAAAAAAACAATTCAGAAGTTTTTTACTGGACACGAAAGGTGCCCATTAACCCCGGATGCTCCGCCACTGGGTGATTGGATCATACCCACAATTTTTTCAAGTACAGGTTATTAAATAGAAAACCTGTATACAAAAATTCAGGATTAATGGTCCACTCTGTAGAAAGATACAATAATAAACTGTTTCGTAAATCGACACTTATCTTGGAAAATTTTTTTGAAAAATAATTATTTTAATTTTCTTATTATTTAGGCTGTTATATGGTAGGTACTTATTTATGGTACTTACCACTGAATTACCTTGTATACAAGGTGGTTAACAATTCGATGCTCACCATTGGGATCTCAGAAATTGTAAAAGATACATCAGGATCGGTTCAATAAGGAAAAAGTTGCATAATTTTATGCTTATTAAAGAATCTGGAACAAAATTTTGGACAGGTTTAGTCGTTGTTGAAATATCCGGAAAAACTGAAAAATCGATTTTTTGTTTCAGTATAATTGACAATAAATAAATTTTTTTTTGGGCTTACATAAATCGTCATCATCTATCCATTTATAACATTTCAAAATGTTCAACGTCCAGTAGATCCCAGAGGGTTTTCATGGCCGACTTTTGTTTTTCTCATTATTACCGCCATATCGTTTTTTTTGTGTCGTTCGGTATTAAAAAAATCTAGGAAACCAGAAAACTATCACATCAAGAAAAATCTGCAACATATTCTTCTCATTTTTCGGAAAAAGATGGATTTTTGGTTTCCCTGATTTTTTTAATACCGAATGATACGACAAAAAAAAATGGCGGCCATAAGAAAATCTAGTAGGCCTTGAACATTTTTGAAAACTTAAATGGATGGCCGTTGACGAGCTATATAACATTTTTAATAATAAGAAAGCTATGGCTGAAAAAAGAAATATCGATTTTTCTAGTTTATTCATAATATTTCAGGAACGACTGAAGAGTTTTAAAGTTTTATTTTAGATTCTTAATAAGCATAAAATTGTGCAACTTTTCTCTAATTTAACCGACTCTGTATCTTCTATACCGTTTCCGAGATCCCAATGGTGACCAATCCAATTGTTAACCAGCCTGTATATACCTATACAAAAAAAAAACGTAAACACAATTATAACTGGAAATAAATCTCCAGTCTGAGTTTTTGACTCGTGGTTACCTTTTCAGGTTGATAACGTCTTTTTCGCTAAGCCCGAGCTCAGCTGACTGACGTCCTAAATTAGGGTTTCGCAAAGGACTGATATTTTAACACCATTAATTTATCGTGCTTGATTTTTTATTTTTTTATTGCTCCACGTTAACACAAAGGTGAGCTTTTGTATATAAGGGAACTACAAATACTCAAATACTAATTTGAATAATCTCTTAGCACCCTTTATTGTGAGAAGAAAATTACAAGGCAAGACAAATAAAATGTTTCGTTATTCTCTCAACAGTTCCGACAGCTAGTGACGAGCGACACATAGTCTTTCATTTACATGTCGGTGTAAAAGGAATTCGACTGAATACTAATGAGACATGATTGCTGCTTTAAGTGCAAAAAGCACTAAAAAGTTTTTACTAATGGTAACAACTTGTATACTTAAATTATTGCGCCCAGAGTCAGCCAGGTTAAGTCGCCCCTGCTAATTTCTGTCCAAGGTATACGTCGAAATAATTCGATTCATTAAAAATGGGCGCGCTCGAAACTGGAGATACCAGGGATAAAAATTTGAGGATTCAATCCAAGATGTCTTATTGTCACTAGTCTAAGAGGTCAGACAAACTTTCCTAAAACATTAACTTTTTCTCTTGAGCATGCGAGGTTCCGCATGAATGTTAGATGGAACGTTGAGAGTCGCATTTGGGGTTCCATTCAACAAGAAGAAATAGTAAATATGGCGCTACAGAATCAAAACTAGAAGAAACCTTCATCTTACTATAGGACCACACCTTTCCTATGGAAGTTGAAGAGGAATACTTTCCTTGTAAACAGAGACGTGTCTTTTTTTTAATACGATTAATCAAGCAGCTATCGGTTCCCGATCCTGCTGCATGCTGCGGAGGCATGACTTGAAACCTGGAACTCTTTTTATTTTCACAGCAGTGTGGAGTTCTGAGTTCCCCGATGAATGTTTTGTGCAGTTTTGGTTGAATAAGTTATACCGCCCTAAGCGGGTAGCGCGCCGCTAAACCTGCGAATACGCCTTGGAATTATTTACTCAACAGCACCCCTGAGTTCCAGCTCTCCAAATGACCGAACTCTGAAATAGAAGTCAAATAGAAACGGGTGCTGTCTTTTTTACTTCCTTAATCGCACACGAGACCGCCAGAGTGGCGTAAGACGCTTCGGGACCGACTTGGCATGGGCGCTGATGGAGAAACTGATGAAAAAACTAGAGGCTTTTGAAGATGTACCATCCCATTCTACGTATTACCCGATCCCAACATACCACCAAAACTGCTACCACAATCAAACAAAGCAAAATACAATACCTGGTGGGTTACATACTGATGAGGCACGATAAACACTGTAGCCACCTGCTTTAGTTAATCATCCAAAAGAAGATAGACAGCAAACGGGGTACAGGTAGAAGAAGATACTCTTGAATCGAAAACCTGAGGTGGTGGTTAGGGGGCACTTTTAAGCGGTTGAAAATGTCAATCGTAGCGGCCGTTACTACCCACCCCCAAGAAGTTAGGCTCTAGAAGTTAGGGTAGGTATATTTGGAGGATCAACTTCCCAATCGATGGATTAGTCCTGTTGGTCCCCATTCGTAGCCCGTCAAATCCCCGGTCCGCACTGTCTTTGATTATTACATTTGGAGTCGTTTGAAAGACGTGGTTTACAGAACTGAAGCCAACATTAGGAACGAGTTGAGAGAAAGGATCTGAATTATGAGCAGGAGATTCGGAAAGTCTGTAGGTAATTACGAAATGCTTTAAAGATGGAAAATGACATTCCGATGGCATCAACAAAGCTTCTGTTTGAACTTCTATTCTTATTGTCCATTTTTCCGTACTTTTAATTAATTTTTTTTCTTTGTGCTTCCATTTTATCATTATAGGGGTATATCGCAGACAGATTTTGCGGCGGAGTTCCCGGCTTGTATTAATTCTGTACTGTATACTACATCACCACCATCATAATAGAGTTAATGCGGTCAAGAGCAGGGAGAGCGCATGGTGTATAAAGGCCATGTTCAATCATCCGAACATCGCCCTGTGTGTTGACCAAGTATGATATCTATTTTAGAGCATATATAATTAAGTGATTACGGTGGACTTAATTAATATTCATGTTCGTTTTTTATTTTTCTCATCACTGGGATCTCGGAAAATAGCAGAGATACCCAACAGTGTCAGTTAAATTAGAGAAAAGTTGCATTAGGGATATGAAACATAATTTCGGTAAAACTTCAGTCGTTGCTGAAATATCCTGAAAGAACTGGAAAATAGTGATTTCTTATTTTATTATGACTTCTTAAATTAATAAATTAAATAATAAAAAAATAATTATTATAAATTTTGTTTATCTTATTCCTTCATATTGTCGTTTTTTCTCGAATAATACAGTTGGCTATTGATAAAACTGTGATGCATGGGATCTAGTCGGCTTTGGAAATTTTTGCAATGTCACATGGATATCTTTTGACGACTTATATGCAACCCTACAGAAAATTATTTATTAATTTCCAATAATAAAAAAGATAAATGACTAAACAAAGAAATTTTGATTTTAAAGTTTTTTTCAGGATATTTTAGCAACGACTTTTCAGGATATTCCAGCACGTTAGACTAAGTTTTGTTTCAGATCCTTAATAAGGTTAAAATTGTGAAACTTTTCCCTAATTCAACCGACCTTGTATCTCTGCTAGTTCTCAAGATTCCAATGATGACTGAGATAAAAAAAAGAACACCCTATTATAGCTATAAACTTCAAAAGAATCTAAACTTCAAAATTTTTTAAAAACTTTTTTGCACTTATGTAGTTATAATGCGACGTCTCTATTGATATTCCACGAATAAAAGAACCTTTTTCTTTGATGTAGGTAGTCATGTTTAACAAGTATCTATAGCTTTTTCAAATACAGCAAATCGTGTACTTGTGTATAGTTATTTATTTACTCTGTCTCGTCTACTGACTTATCTAACCAGACTATTATAATAACACTACCAGTGAAAGCTTAAATATCTTTTGACGGCTCATAGGCGTGGTGGGATTTATATTTCATCTATTATTGAAGCTGGCAGGGTGTTATTTTCTTCAATACAGCTCATTAGATACGTAATAAACGTCTCGACGCTCCGTGACAAAAATAACCCACTGACAAATCAATATATTTATGTATAAAAAAATCCCAATCCATATACACCCCCGAACCGTACGTACGCACGCTCACATGTATACACACGAATTTGAACCCCACCTCGTCCTGCTGATTTATCGCTCCGCTTTGAAATTCATGAAGTTTGCCATTTAGATGAAAATAAATCTCAATATTTGATTTGGTTGCATTGATTTATATTTTGATATTTATTGGTTTGCATCATGAACTACTGCTGTCTGTCGCCGGAGTAATAAAATATTTATTAATTCCTCTTGTCGCACTACTGATTTGTTATATCATACGGACATTTTTAATTAATACTAGATAAATAATTTAATTCTCATAACCAGGATCATCTGCTTGACTATTAATTCGTGCATTTGTTTATATGCTTGATAGATCACATCGGTTATTGTATAATTATATATGTATAGGACGACACTTACGAAAATCACCCAAACTTTTTTTTACAAAATTTACCTGCCCACAATATATGTTAATGGATTTTTTCCGTCCATATAAACTTCCGTTTCCCCATATTTCGAGCGACTTGAACTAACTATAAAGAAAATTTACCTGGTCTAATCTTGTTTATAAAGCAAAAAACTTCAAACGAAAGTAGCGCAATTTGAAGCAGGGGCGGAGAGCAAGATCTAAAGAACGAAATAGCTTTACAAGGTAACACTCTTATTTAATGGAGATTTGAACGAATTAAGGGCTAAAGTGCAATAATAAAAATACACATAAGCCCGCATGGAGATTGGAGAACAAGCAGCAAGCGGGATAACTCAGTTATTTCCAGCATGAAAATGTTGGGAGTTCCATTGAGATATTACACGTTAAAGGCAACCAGCACAGAGGGAACCGGTGAACAATTACATAATTAGATCCTAAATAGTAAATTTACGAGGCTCAGATAAGAATACTGATATGGTGTGGCATGAGAGACAGAGGGTATGACTACAGAACACTAGAACAGGCAATAAAATGGGATTGTCTAATTTATTCTCGAAATGCCTTCCGTTCCATGGCACGTTGTGTTCCGTAAATAGCAAAGCGGTGGCACACTGTAACTTATCTTAGCGTTAGAGGCTCTTAATGCGAAGAAAAGCCTTCAATAAAAGTATATTCCTTGAAACATGGCTGCTCATAATTCCCTAAACTTTCCTCACTACACTACAGCGCTATATACTGTTTAGTGGGGCTTACAACATCACAGACTTTCGTTATATAAACCTCGGCGAGATTTTCATGGGCCAACATTATGAAAACTTTCGTGTTGAGTGGCGACGAAATTTTCGTCCTAGAACTAAGTAGGTAACTAAATAAAAATCGTAATTGTTCACCTTTTTTAATTCACTTCAGTAATTATTGTTACCTGGATTCTTTTTTTTTGCGTTCCCTTTGTAGCATTATTGCTTAATACCATTAATGGATACATGGAACAATAAAGTGCTTGCCAGCATTGCCCCATTGGAAATTAAAAGTGGAATTGATTACGCGTGATGAGTAATGTTATTATCTTAACAATAAAAATGCGAAAAAAGCTTGCACCATTCACTCTGCGTGGATGGGAATACGGATGAAGACACCATTAGCGAAAATTGAAATACCG
Organism: Malachius bipustulatus; assembly: GCA_910589415.1. Lineage (NCBI taxonomy): Eukaryota > Metazoa > Arthropoda > Insecta > Coleoptera > Melyridae > Malachius > Malachius bipustulatus. Next base: position 29,411,838 of record OU342639.1, on the reverse strand, counting down.
GGATGAGCTTTTGTGTTTCCGTTCAGTGTAACAACTAAAGCTAGTAATTTATAACCAACGGGCTAAAGCTAAAATTCAACCGATGCAGCATCAATTAGGATCTGAAGGTTTTATTTCGTGTAACGAGAACGTAATACACCCCTCTCTGACACTGTTTGCTATTTAAATAAATTAACAAAGGAATTTTAAATAACACTTCCTCTTGAGCGGATTATCCTCGGGTTTGGGAAGCTTTTGAAGTCACGCCTGAATAACTGCTCTGTAATCTGGCAAAATAACAAGTTCTTCCTCCTTTACTCATATGGAATGGCAACTTATCACGTATTCAGCGCTTATGCGACTTCCTTCTACCACTGCGCTTGTTATATCACTTGTGTCCAGGCCATTCTGAATTTTAAAATGCCGACAAACTATGTACCTACGTGTTGTATTTATAAGCCTACCGAGTTCGGGACACATATTAAGTAGGGCAAACTCAGTTTTAATTAAATTATCTGGATTAAGTGTACTTCAATCTTCGTGTTGATATCTCGCATTCACCCAACCTGCCTGTACCTACCTCTTAATCGAGTCTAGAGTAGTCTGCAAGTTTTTATAAGCTGATAAAAATGGTCCCGGCTATATAAAGAGGTAGGTACATCCTAAGTAGTGGATTATCGAAAGAGCTTTTTCCCAAATCTAATTTAATCGAACTTTTAGTTTGAATAAATCAATACGTTTAATCAATAAATGTTTAAAAAGGTCTAAGTGCCATTTCTTAAAACGAGGTGTATCACCTAGAAAAAATTTCTTTGTCGATCTTTGTTATGATTTCAACAGTTATCTAAAAATATTAATTAATTAATTAGTGGACTGTATATTTAAAAGTACTCGTAAGATTATTTCAAGTTTATTATTTATTTATTTCTCATAATTATATTTTTTGGCAATCAACAAAACAACAACCAATTCGTTTCTATGTAGAATACAATTTGTTCTGCCTACTACTTTTTTGAATTTAAAACATCCCTAATAATAGCTCTAACAATCTTTCTTGTTATACCCTTTAGGGGAGGGGGGAGGTCACTGGTAGTCTAAATTCAAAATGGCTACCAGATCCGAGGTTCGCATCAGTCCCCCATTTTGCCATTTTGAATTTTATGAAGATTTGTTTTATTGACCATATTGTTCCCGGAAATATGGGATGTTAACACCTAATACGTTTTTTTTTTCTAACGGGGGCACCCTGCATGTTATTATATTTTTTAATTGTCTAAGAAATTGAATACAGGGTGGTTTTCACAAGTTATGAGTAGTTAATGAGTTATAAACAACTGTAAATAGCAATTTTTATGAAAAGCGATTTTTACAATTTCCAAGCAATGACGGCTCAAGAAATTTCAAAATGGCCTACGTTTTAACTTTTTATGTAGTTTCAAGCAAAACTTTGAATTTTTCTGAAAATTCAAAATGGCGGGCTGATGCGCACCTCGTATCTTATCGCCATTTTGAATTTAAACAGCTAGTGACCCCCCCCCCCCCCCCCCCCTGACGGGAAAAACAAGAAAAATCTATGTAATTTTGCTTATTTCAGATCGATTTTTTTGGAAATAATGACTGGGCTAAATTAATACTTTGACAATAAATCAAAATATGTTGACAATAATAAAAGACAACAATTAATTTCGTCAACATGGAATCCGGTATACCAAAAATCACATGTTGTTTTCTAGTGTTAATTCTCGATTCGCAAAATACAGCGTTTGTTTCAACTTCGGATAAGGGATGGTAATATCCTCTCAACCATACCTCTTTATTAGACGCCTTAGAGGGGCGACGATTCTTTGAGTATTTTCATCCAGGAAAGTCCGCCGTGTAGCTTAGAGTTTCCTTAAAGTGACCTGGTTTCGTTTCAAAGCCTGAGCTGAGTTGCCGGTTGGAAAGGAAATACAAAAACAATATCTCTCCTTGTGGTGGCTGGGGTTATTAGAGCGGCTGGTTATGACTAGATGTTTCTTTCGGGCATGAGTACCTTTCAGATGAGAATACAATAATTATCATTATTGATGAAAAGGTACTTACATATATTATAGTGACCAAACTGCTCGTTCAGTGATCTCTCATAATCGGCTATAAGGTTATTTTTATTTCTATTTCAGAATTTTGATAATTAATTTAGTTTAATTAATCAATTGAAATATAATTAGCTCCTAGTCAGTGAAGTGTCAACTCTTACTTCTCATTAGGGGTAAATAATAAGTGTAAATACTGCAGCAATTTTAGAATTGCATTTTTCAGCCGACTTGGGTACCTAAGTAAAAAAAAAAATAAAAAAATTAAAAATGGTGGGTCCCTCAACAGGACTCGAACCCTGGTCTAATGAGTGGCTGTCCAACGGTAATTCACCGCCACCGCTGCTACACACCTAGCTGTCTATGTCTGGGTTTGTGAAAAGCGTACGGGGATATGACCTTAACTTACGAAAATACAAACTAAAAAATGCTGTAAAAAATTATTTTTCTCAATTATAGAATAATCGCTTGCTAGCTTTTTTTAATAAGCAAACAGTCTTCGAAAAAAATAAATTGAGATCTATTTTTGATTGTAATATTCAAAATCCTTCCTCAAGCGCTTACTCGTTAAAATTAACCTCCAATTCACCCTTATGTCTCGCTTATGTCCACGCAAACCGCCGGTCCCCGAAACACCACTGACTTTGTGGCTCCTTAACTTTTTCCAAATCAACTCCTCTATAGGTCGGGTTTCGAAATTGAACTTTTCCGCGGAGTTTTGCCGTTTGAACTTTTATTAACCGGTTGTACAGTTACTTGACATAGGTAGGTGAATAAAAACTGGGTGCACTCTGACACGAAAATGGCATCCTAGTGATTTATTCGAGTGTGTCAATCTTCTGCAATCAGCGCGCGTCAGCGAAAACCGCCGCGGTAGCTATTTTTCGGCCTATAGTTAAGTTGGTTGCTTTTCTATAATAAACGCATATTGCTGAAAGATTATTTGTTAATATTATCAGCAATTAACAGTGTTCTTGAATCAAAAGTAAAAAGGGTACTTACCCAAAGCGAATCCATACCATCAAAAAGCCGCATAAGAAGTGGACTTGTGATTTCGTTAAACTATACCTGATGCAGTCGATGACAGGCTGCTTCATGAAACTGTAAAGAGATTAGAAAAAAAGATATAAAAAGATTATTGTTAAGAGCAAGAACAATATAATAGCAATAAGTAGCATGTCGTGGTTGTTGCAGGTTGTGTCATTTAAGCTCGTATATGCCATTATTAAGTCTGAGGATAGCAAAGTTTTAGCTTTAGTAGCATCGGTTCGAAAGCATCTTTGTGGAGTCGATTGCAGAAGAAAATTCTACTTTCGAAACATAATGTCTTGCCTTTAGAAGCCTCTTTGAGCTCTTTTACAAAGCAGAGGCCTTTGAGAGTATGTGTATACCTTTACTGTAAGTATAATAAACCCAGGAATATATTCGGCATTTTACTAGCCATAATCATAAACGAATAGAGATAGGAGTATGTGCTGAAAATTGTATTTCTGTACATTTAATAATAAAGGTTCTATTCTTATAATAAAGGAGACATTATTGACAACTCCTTCCCAACTTGATTATTATTTTTTTGCAACCTTCTCAGACAAAAATAATTTTATGGAATGTACACACACATATATTTTATTAGATTAGATTATCTTTATTTGACCACGTATACATAAAATTATGTTTGTAGCAAGTCAAGGCGTACTACATGCGCACAAATATTAGTACAATGTACCTAATCACAGATATACAATCTAACAAAAATGTAGTGTACATCGAGAAAATAAAACATATACAATAATAAAACACAGAAAACTAGACATAATAGTGTATAAAACAACAATAAAAACAAGTCAAAGTTTCAGGTCATATGCACATCGGTGAGCGCCGTCCCAACAGACCACCTCGTCCAAATATTCATTAATTGAGTAAAAGCAGTGGCTTAGGAGATAGGATCTGAGCGTACTTTTGAACCTGTTGGCGTCAAGAAGCCTTACACATCTAGGCAGTGCATTATAGAGTCCATAATTTAAACTATTCTTCCGCGATCTTGTCAGTCTGAAGCGATCTGTCCGAATGTCGTCCGCGCCACGTGTGAAGTAGTTATGGACGTCTGACTGCTTTATTAATTGGTCAGATTTTTCATGAATCTTAAGCAGAACATTAAGTATATACAGGGATGGTAACGGAAGTATCCTCAGCTTTTTGAACAATGGCCTGCAGTGATCATTGAAAGGTGCATTAGCCAATATACGGATTGCCTTTTTTTGCAATCTAAAAATATGTAGAGTCTCTGTAGCAGCGCCCCAGAGAACAACCGCATAACTCAGGCTAGAATGGAATAAAGAAAAATAGACCACTCTCAGGGGGCCGGGACCAATGCTGGATCTCAGCCTACGAATCAGGAAAAGAACACTAGATAATCTGTGTCTTAAATACTGGACATGACAGTCCCAGGTCAGGGTGTTGTCCAAGGTAACTCCAAGCAGTCTCGCACTATCTATTCTGGATTCAGAACGACGCGTCAAGAACTGCAACTTTTGTGTTTTACCAGTGTTCAGTTTTAACCTGTTTGCTGTAAACCAATCCTGTGCCCTCCTTTCGGTTTCGTCAGTATTTGCTGTTAATTCTGACAGATTTTTTCCCGTGCAAACGAAGGTGACATCGTCCGCAAACATTACAGACTTACATGGGTGCATAAATCCCTCTAGATCATTTATATATATGATAAATAATAAAGGACCCAGCACCGACCCCTGAGGTACACCATGTTTGATCAATCTGAAATCAGACAGGATGTTATTACACCAAACTGCCTGAGAACGCCCCGTCAAGTACGAGCGTATAAGAGACAGCGGGATCCCGCGAATGCCATAGTGATTAAGCTTGTCCAGTAATATATCATGCGAGATGCAATCAAAAGCTTTGGAAAGATCACATAGTGTAATCGAGGTACATCTACCCGCCTCAAGGCCCTCGACCACACCATCAACAATGTCGAGAAGAGCATCTGCCGTAGAGGAGCCCTGACGAAACCCAAATTGACTCTCACCAAGGAATTTGTTCTCTTCAAAATAACCGTAGAGAGCTCGTTTTATTAATTTTTCCGTAATTTTTCCAAATATGGAGATGATGGAGATCGGTCTGTAGTTATCAATAACAGAACTGTCACCTTTTTTTAAAATAGGTATCACTTTGGTAGTTTTAAAAGCATCCGGAAAAATACCAGTGCTTAATATAAGATTTATAAGGCGAGTTAAGGGCTGTACCATTGTACTGGAAATCTCTTTGATTACATAACTATTCAGTCCATCTACATCTAGGCATCCCGAGTTTTTTAGCGAACGTATAACATCCAAAACATCCGCCTCCATAACCGGCCTGAAAAAGAAGGAGTTTCTCGGAGTCGGGAAATTTTTGTAGGCAAACAGATCAGTATCTGATGCTAAGGGAAGAGATTTTATGATATTCTCCGCTATATTTACGAAATACTCGTTCAAAGAGTCAGGGGAAATGCGATCATAGTTATCATTGAACACATTTACATTTTTATTTCTCTCAAAATTAACTATCTTCCAGCAAGCCTTTGATTTATTTCCAGCTGACAGAATGAAGTTATCGTAGGCCAACTTTTTTGCATTTTTTATGCGTTTACTATATTCTGCCTTGTAAGATTTATATGCTTTCACATCATCGGAACTTCCCGTCATATCAGCTATAAGTTTGATGCCAGACAGTGTATTCCTCATTGCTCTTAGGTCGTCTCCATACCAGAGAACTGGTGATTTTTTATTCTTTAATTCCAACACCTTCATTGGAAAAAATTTGCTCACCAAGGAACCAAGTGTGTTGGTTATACAAGATGCAAGAAAATTTACATCATTGCTGACGCAAACATCACCCCAATCCAGACCGGCCAAAGCATGGGTCAATTTCTTTACGCCCTTCCTAGTTATGACTCTATTGAACGTCGTGTAATCCCTCGCTTTTTGTCTCCCCTCAAGTATTATATATTGACCACGGTGATCAGCAATGCCGAGTTCAACAACTCCAGTCTGAATGGACTGTGTATCAAGGTCAGTAAAAATATTATCGACACAGGTAGCAGACCGGGCTGTAACTCTGGTATAGTCGGAGATGGTGTGAGTTAGGCCAAATGAACTCAACAGAGATTTAATCTCCCGCAATGCAGGCGAATCAATCATAAAATCAATATTTATGTCGCCCATAATTACAACTTTCATGTTGGGTTTCATTATATCGCTCAACAAGTTCTCAAAACTGGCAAGGAAGACATCTAGATTTCCCAAGCCAGATCTGTAAAAACCAATCACAGCAACATTACCTTTATTTTCGCCTCCTACTCCTGATATGGAGATTCCACAAAACTCAGCATTCTGTTCAATATTGAAGCGCTTCAGATCCAAAGTCACGAATCTAAGACCTCTCCTCACAAACAATGCTGTCCCACCATGCCCCAATTTCCGCCTACAAAAAGCGCTGGCAAGTACATAGCCGTCCAGGTTCACAGCACCCAGCTCCGCCTCACCCATCCAGTGCTCGGAAACAGAGAGTACGTCAAATAGATATTCCGACAAAAGTATGTCGAATTTTTCGATCTTATTGGACAAACTTTGAGCGTTCACATGTAACATGCTCACCGATGTGTTACAGTTTATGAGACCCATCAAATCTACATCTAAGTTAAAATTAACCTTGTCACCGATTAAGTAATTATTACTAGATATTTTTAAGGAATGTCCGTCGAGTGTTTCACCTTCTGAAAATTTCCTCCAAATCGAAATCTTCTTATAACAGAACCTTTCGGCCAAATCGATGGATTGTATGCCACATTAAGTTCTTCCAGGGGAAACGATACTTTGTAAGTGGATGTTCTTTCATTTCTGTTCCACTCTTGACAAACAAAAAAGACGTTAGGTGCAGTCTTCTTTAACAGTTTCAGTAAGTCATCAGATTTCATATCAGCACCAATACGTGAAACGTGTAAATGTCCCTGTCTAGGCAATGTGGTAAAAGCACTTGATTCATCACTACCAACAATCTCCTTATTATATTTATTTACATTGTTTTTTCTAGGTTTGTTTTTTTCCTGCAGGGGATTCCGACTTGAATATTTATTTACATTTATTTTAAATTTATTATAAATTATATAAATGTTAATAATTATAAAATTATTAAATAAATATTATAAATGTTTAATCATTTCAAAGAGAATATACGAACATTATTAATGTTCTAGTTTTAATGCAAATTTGGGTAAATGTACTAAGCTTTGTACTAATACTCATATCACCCCTTTGTGCATAACTACGATAGGAATTCACAAAAATAGAAATGAAATAATAATTATGTTGCCGAATGTGCGCCTTCTAATGTTTCCTTTATGCTTAAAAACATTATGAAGTTCGTTTTATTTGCCAGGATAAACTTTCCAGAAGCTACTTCGCTGGTTGAACCCACGCAGAGAGATTAAGTGACATTCAAAAAGTTCACGCATTTACATGTTTTCCTCATGGTCTTTATTGCAATTGCTGGAAACCACTTTACACATTATAACAATTACCTAGTAATTTATTTTCTTTTAAATTAAAACGCTCGTAATTTATAAAATTAAAACCTATTTTTTTATATTGTCCTAATTCACTGAGAATTTGTAAATGCAGCAATATTAAAAAATACTAGGATAACACTTGTTTTGCCCATAGTGAGGGTTTCACTTTCGGAGAAATTGAAATTTTCTTCCGAGTTTCAAAATAATGAAAAATAATAATATTGCAGCGGTAATAAATAGAAATTAACGAATGGCTAAGGATGACTTAATTCTAATTTTAATTATTTCTTTCACTGCTGGCTTCAATTAAAGATATAACTAATTTCGGGCTGTTTTGCATGGGTCCATGGAGATTTGTTCCGAACGTTTCGTCTACAACTGCATACTGCATGTGGTAGACATGTATCATCGGTGGTTTTTAAATTTACATTTTAAATAGGGATCCTGTTAATGCGTCTCGCTTAACTGAATGCTTTAAAAAGAAGAACCTCCTTGACGTTTGAAATGTCAACTAGTCTGTCATGAACGTCTTGTTGAATCCCGCCCTGAAGTCTAGCTGTGAATTTGAAGTTATCCCGCCTTAATTTCAAATATTTTAAACAAAATAGCCGACATTACCCTGTGTGGTTGTGATCGTGATCGTCTAGTGTTTAGAGCTCTAGGACCTTCTATGTTGTGTTTGTTGTAATCTTACCTTGTTCGTTCGTAGCAAAACGCTACGAAAATATTTGAGCTAGTCATTTATTGAGAGAAAGGAGATATTATTAAAAAACAGAAGTTCCCACTAATCCTATTAAAGGAATATCAATCGTTTTATTATATTCATTCTTTACACCCCTTCCATAGCCTGGTTCGGTGCAGCTAATCAGATCAGAGAAAGAGCCAGCTGGTAAAAAAAAACTCTGACTGTCAGTCCCAAATATGTCGACAACTGTCGCCAATTCTAATGAACTCTCTTTCACACCGAAACATTCGCGCAAATCATTTCAAACTGAAGAATTACCACTGAAATCTAACTCTTTGAGATAACCGTGGGTCTTGTAACGAAATCCAATTACGAAGCTCCCGCCTATAAGTTGGGGAGGCCCCTGTCCGGGGTCCGATTAGGATACTATACCCGTTGACTGTTTGTCCCTGGCAAAGACGAAAATGTAAGTTAGATTCACGTAAGGTCGTTGCATACGTAGTTCAATATATCGGTAAACTATGTTACCTATCAGTCAAAATGATCCACTCCTTTAAATTGAGTTTGACGGAGATAAAGAATGTAGTTTCGTTGATAATTTAGAATTTAGAAATAGAGTGTGATAAATTAATTTAAATAAATGGGATGTAAAAATGTGATAAAAAAATTCCAACCCTCATTTATGAAAGTGCATGTGGTAATTAATTTTGTTATTTAATTTAGAAATATTGATTTGGAAATATTATATAGGAACCTATTTGGCTTATTTTATTCAGTAAGAATAAATTGTTATAGTCAAAATGTAAGATATTATGAAAGAAGTAACATCCACATGTTACCTTTAAGAAATAAAAACCTACCCTTTGTTTTGTTTTTGCAAGGAACTCCACCTGTGTTCTTCGGTGGCTGAAGTAAAAAAGTGAACAAATCTCCAGAGCAACTAGATATTGACATGAACGACTGACGTTAGAGCTTGAAAGCTTGATGGATGACAAATGAACATATTATAGGTTGCGTTTTCAGATAGTTTCGACTCTAAAGTTTCGATTTTGCCATGCGCGTTGACATTTGTATCGGCAATATGGCTCATTTCAGTAGGGAGAGTAAAAAAATAAAGTTATAATAACACCCGATCAGCGATAAATTTCTGAAAGTATTTTTTTTAGAAAATTCTGGATAAACCTGAAGTCCTGCTAGTGGAAACCTCGTAAATTCTAGGTACAGTGCAACGTGTAATCCCTTCTCTGAAGTTCGGAGTTCATAAATATGGGATTCAATGACTTTGAATCATAATGATATTCCAATGTAACGGTACCCACGTGACTTGGTACAATATTTTATGAAATGTTCCTTATAAAATAGGTGTTTTATGGGTTATGACATAATTCATAATAATTTGTCATAGAAATGCCCAGAAAGTTGAAAAAACCGTTCATAACTTTAATTTATGACAAGTCAGATGAGCTATCTGCTGTTTTCCACTGACTAAGGGAAATTCTAATCCTAGGACCATCATCATTGTGCATGCCGAGCTAAAACAGATTTATTTTATTATCGTGGCTCTGCTCAGTCTAATAATTGTAATAAATTTATGATATATATTATTAAAAGCATCTTTACTGCTTTAACGAAACGTGCCACAATTTAATAACTATGTAAATGATAGAGTTAGTAAGCAACTTGGATATTATTACTGCGCAATATCCAAAATAATAAAAAATTATAACTGGGCCATTACTGTGTATATTTTAACACTTCATGATAACGACTTTGTGAGAATATTAAACTTATAACGACTGCTGAATCGAATCTTTCAGTTTCAATTTTCTGCTCAAGTACTAGTTTGCATAAAAATGCTTTTAGGTCGGATTATTATTTCATACAGCTTAATCTTCATTAAAGGATTCATTATTTTGTGTACGGCATGTTATAACCATTAAGCTGCTTTGAACTTTCCAAGAACATTTCCCGAGAAAATAAATCTCGCCACGAAAATCTATTGGGAAGTCTCGGTAGGTAGGTAAGTACATTTTTGCAAAGAAGCACCGGCTAAATCAGCCCAGGTCAAAGCCTGTCAACTCTGTTCCCTGTCTCCCGAGTGTTATTCACAGGACAAAAGAAGTAATTACCGCCTGATTCCAACTTTTTTTTTCAAATTTATTTGAAGAGAAAACTTTGAATTTAAAGACTAGACATTTCACAAAGTGAAATATTACGCGATTAAAAATTAATTTTGTCTCGTGCAATTAGATAATCCAAGTGCTGGAACTGGGTTGATTGTTGAAAAGATAATTCTTTTTTTGTCAATGCTCTATTATGATCAAATCTAAATAAATTAGTATATTTAATTAAGGAAGGGGCGGTGAATGGAAGAGGTAAATCGTTAGGGATTATTGTCGTATCACTGCGTGTTGTTACGACCAAATTGAAAACGACAGAAGTGAATGTTTGCATGATTTTCAATGAAATCAATTAACCCTTCGATCACTTCTCATTTATGTTACGAAATATCCAGCGCAAGGTATTGTTGTAATGCTAACCGATTTTTCCTTTGACTTATTCAATTACAAAATACAACCTCCTCGCGCATCGATCACAATTCACAAAGTAGTGTTTTTTAGTATTAAAAAAATTTCCGCCATTCTGAATCGACTGTACCGATATTGTTCAAACGCAATACCAGAACCAGACCACTTCTTCCGGACAACTAATTGTCACACAACAACAAAAAATATATAGTTTTGTAGATTGAAAACTCTGACCTGTAATCGTGTGACAAGGACGGATGTTTGGATGCGAACTTCGAAGAGACACGAACGAACCACTTGACTTTAGAAAGTTTTTGTAACGCAAATCCAAAGTGCTCCAAGAGTTGTACAAGAATTCAAATTTTGCGCACATACCTTTAAAGATGAAGCTACAGGGGCGGCGTTACTTGTCATCGTGTATGCATGTAAGTATCTACGAATATATCTTAATAACACAAAGCATGTTGTACTAATATATCAAAATAAAGCGTTCATTTAAACTATGCAGAAAGTTAACAAAGTACGTGATATATTGAGAGAGGAGTGGATTATAATGTTTCAAGAAATTCAACTTCATTATAGTAAGTTTAACAGTTTATAAGGTTCAAAATAAGACCCATATGCTTACGACTAGAGTACCTGCTTGATATAAAATTATTATAAACAGTACGGAAGCTAATCTTCCCTCTCTGCCATATTGCTAGCGATCTGAGAGAGAACAGGATATCTCTCTGCGAACATCGAAAGGATACATAGGCGTAACAAGACAAGTGATTGACGGATAGAAGATTAATTATTAATAGTTTTTTTTTTCAAAATTAATTAATTTGCTATAAAAAATAATACACGGATCGCTTAACAATGTAAATTTTGACAGTTCGAGAATAAATAATTGTGGCTGCACGTCAAAATGAGTCGCTTCTGCCGAATTTTACTACTACGGATCACTACTGAACGGATCAGTAGTACGGATCATATTACTACTGAAAATGAGTTTGGAATATTTTTTATGCAGATTTATTAATCAGTCAAAAATACAGGAAAATTAAATTAAACAGTTATATCGATTATAATTAGAGAAATTTATAAATACCTACTACTTATTAATAATTATTAAAATGCACGTCAATGACTGTAGTTGTGAATTTCGATTGAAACCGAACCGAACCAGGTAATACAACTTTGACGCGAGAAAGTAACTGCAACGTAAAAAGAGACGACGTAACCTTCCGTACTCTTATCGATAAAAATCTGTCAAGATCCAGGTACTCTACTTACCACTGGACTGTAACAATAAAATAAAAACTGACAAAAAAAATCGTTAATTTGACTTTTGACAGTATGGATAAATGAATAATAGCATTACACTAAATTACCCCTAAGTCGTTATGTAAGAAAACACCTTCCAATTCCCATTAAACCCAGAAGCATAATAAGTCAATGTTTAAAACAGGAAATTAACTACATTATTAAGATGACATTGAATTTCGTTAAAGGGTAGATTGGTGGGTAGGTAGGTACGAGTAAATGAAAGACGAATTTCCTTCAGCAGAGCAAGCGGGGCGCAACAAAAACATCCACCCAACGATATAAATATAAATGGTGGGGAGTCAAAGGGTTAGAATCAGCATATAAACGGGTAATTGTTTCACAATCTAAACCAAACCGTTCGCGGGTTGGCACATCTGCGCTCCTGCTCCGGGGACAATGGAAAACACGACCGGAAGTCAGCTGGAGAACTAAACTTCTAATAACTCCAGGAGTGGCTTCTTTATGCATTTAAGATTACGATTACTTCGGTCTGTTCCGTACTTCTTCTGTTTCACGTCTCAAAACTCAACCAATTTCCTCGCTCGAAACCTCTGCCATTCCTGGATCAATACTTCAAATGTTAATAAAGTGACCTCTTTAATTTAAAACTAACTCAGCCTCTTATACAAATTCCAGTAACCCTAAATAAATTAAGAAAGACCTTTATGGACTAATTTTATGCAAACAATTCAACATAAGTATGTCACATGTTTCTGGATCAGATTCAGATCAGCCTAATGAGTTCATAGACTGCTGCCATTATAATAGAGTTGCACAGATGCCTCCAGATAATTTACAAACTGAATCTCGTAATTTGGGACTCGCAGGTTGATGATAAGAAACGAAACTGCAGCTAAGACAATGGAACTGCTGTTGCAGGCGGATGATTCTCTGCATAGTGCAAGACTTTGCAGCGTGAGCAAAATTATTGCCAATTGCAGCGTGAGCAAAATTATTGATTATAATTCAGGGAATGTCGAAAGTAGCAGTAACGAGAGCTTGCAGTGCAAGCGAAGGGCAAAATGTTGTTTCGGCAAAACGATAATACTGCAAAAGAAACTTTCACGACAAATTTCTCTGAAGATAATGATGTTGAATAACTTGAAAACTGAATCAAATACTATCAGAGTGCTAGTTATTCTGCTGCTTTAATTATTTAAAAAGGTACACCCTATATATAGGTATCTAAGGTAGATTAGGGATGCCAAAGAGTTCTTCAGTTCTTATTAACTCGATTTGCTCGAGTTCTTATTTTTATTGTGCTACCTAAACTCTATGAAGAACTAATAAAAAGTAGATTTAGGGTTATAAAGATGTTAATGTGATTTTCAAAGAATAAGTTAAAATGGACAGATGTTTAATGAGCAAATTATGGTTTACATTTCCTGTTTAATTAAAATCAAATAATTATCCTGTCTTATTTTAAAAGCTTTAAATCTGATATAAATATGTTTAAACAATCAGTTTGTTTGAAAATAAAGGATCCTTTATCTTGTACAGCTGTGTACAAAAGAATAAGATACTTCCGATATCATTTATATCAGGAAAGATAAAGTTCGTGAGTGATAATTAATTAATTTACTAAGTTAGCACTGATCTTCTAGTCCTTCTTCGTCATGATCGGTGAAATAAAATAAAAGACAACACTTACAGTTTCCGGGATGAAGCTGATTGAGGTAAAAAACTGTCTTTATTTTGACAGTAAAAAGGATATTAATAACTCCTGGACTTTACTAGGTGTGGTGCTTAATCAGGCATTGAAATCTCCAGAAGAAAACCAGCAGGTGTAGGGACCGCGCCCTGACGAGGCTCCTGGGGTTGAAAGGTCGTAAACAGCACTAGCACCGGGAAAATGTTCTGTTGTTATTGGAGATCTTCGAAATGTTGATTTATTTCACCTTGGATGAATGAAAACGGTGGAAGGATGAATTAGATAGTTGGAGAATAAAAATGGGCCATGCTCCCTTTGTTTCTTAGTTCAAGATGGCTTCCTCGGTCGCAATAGGCAATTAATCCAGATAATTAGTAAATACCGGAGAAGACAAAGTATTTACAGGTAAAGATAAGGTATAAGGTAATGTTGAGATAGAATCCCCGAAAGATTGAAGGAAATCCCAGAAGATATCCCAGAAGCTAAAAATAAGTAATAATCAAATTAGAGCTTCTCTTCAAAAATATCTGTAATGGCGACTTACCCTGAACAACAGGCTTCGATGGGAACGATCAAGAGAATCAACTTTCTTGATGGACAGATAAAAAGGAAGTGAATTCAGTTCCGTGAACTGGAGAGGAAATTCGCCTTCGGTTGGTGAAAGGAGAAATGTCATGGGCAGATACTGAAATCTGATTGACAGTTGACAACTTATTTGGTTCCTGAAAGGAACTCAGGATCGGACTGAAACGACAACTTATTTGGTTCCTGAAAGGAACTCAAAATCCTAGTGAAACGAAACGTGCAATGCCATCTAGTAGTGAATTATCCAGACAGTACCAGCGCCAGAATATGGTGTGGGTAGTCAGTTCAAAGATGCGATCTATATTATAGGGAGTTGTAGGGAACTGTAATTTTACAATTCTCTTTAAAACGAGGGAAGCTTTGCAAAAAGGACAACAGGTGACGTATTCACGTTACAACTTATAGCGTGATATGCTGATATTCCATGAAACCAAGACGTCTGCCTAATTAAATTTTACATTAATACTTTCCGCAAGAACCTTTTAATTTAATAGTTTGAAAAGCAGCTTTATACTATTATCATATGAAAATTTCACAATAGTGCTATGGAAATTCAATTAAGTGAATCAATAAGTTTTTACTTTACTTTACAATTCACACACCTATCGCATTCTTATATCGCATACTTATTTTCGCTGCCTTATTCGCTTAATACTTCGCAGTCTACACTGAACAAAACTCGCATCTTTCCTAGCTCCGCTTATATGTATACAACTTCAGTGTTCTTCTGAAATGTACTTAGAGAGTTGTTTCTTTTCCGAACTTCATTCACATCTTTAATACAAACTATTACCTACAGTTTATCATTGGATTGAAGTGCACAGATCAAAGTTCATTGTGACCCTCTACGTCAATGAGAGCAGGTACCTGCTGACACAGAGGTGAATTTTTGCATTAGTTATTTGCTGGATATCGTAGTTTTCTTTTTATAGTGTCTTAGGAAATGGCTTTTAGGAAATGGTTCGAGGAGCAAGTTCTCGGAACGAGGTTCTAGTTTTATTCTTCTTTTGCCATACTTCACAAGAAAAAAGCCGCTAGTTGGGCCCGTTAGTCTATGTTTTCTCTTACGCCACCCCCCACAATACCGAAGAAGCATGAAGCGAGGCTCTTCGGGGACACTCGACACACACTCTTGATAGGTTCTTTGACAAGACGGTCAACCATGAAGGACAATGCGGGAATAAGGATAGGCGGAAGGATTTAAATAATTAACATGAAACAACTAGGTAAAGTTGTTTTTCAAAGTACTTTTTGTATTTATACAATATTTATAATACTACCGCCATTTTGATGACGTAAGGGGTCTCAGTTTTGAATATTTGACAATCCAATATGCAATAAAATCGCAACAATTACCAATTACACTAATATGGAGCGAACTGTTGTTACAGCACGAACTAAGATTAATATTGAATTGATTTATACTACTGAAATGTATTCAGCATTTTGGCACTTTATTACGTAACTTTAATGCATTTATACGTCCCCAACTATGCCATATTAATAACCTATTCCAAGGATGATTAATAATTCAGGATTCTATAGTATTTCCTGTGCAGTAGGTATTTTGTTAATATTATAGAGAACATTAATGAATCATTATCGTGTAAATTGCTAGTAATCACTTTATGTATTATATTTTCCAACACTTGTGCGAAATAATGCGGTAATTACGTATAGATAGTTTAGAATGTGCATAGGTATTAGGTACATAAAACGAATCGAGTAACTCTAATATAAATCAGTGAAGTTTCTCATTTTTCAAGATCATTTTTCTTTTATACCATAAGAAATGACAAGGAGGGGGAAGGAACCAAACAGCTCGGTGAAAAAAAAAAAAATACATTCAGATGAACTGGTCCAAATATAATAAATACACCTTAGAATTGGATTTTAAGTCTCTATATTATACATAAGAGGAAAATTCTGGTGAAAAGGAACATTTCTTATATACCAGGATAATATTTGTAATTTTTAAGCCGCTTTTCTCAACCCTTATTTTCTCTCAATGTTCATAAGCTGATTCTCAAAAAATTACGAATTTCTCGGGGAGCTAATCGAACAGAAAATATTAATAAAACCAATTTCTGATGTATCCCCTAATCGTCATCGATTATTTATCAGGTCCGTAAAACGATTAATAAGCAAACGTTTCTAGAAAAAACCTCACATTGGGTGAAAATATCATCAAAATTTAGCTCACGTGATGAAAGATAAAATTTTTAAAAATTAATGCATCCATCATTTTGCCCTTCGGTGTACGATGATGGTTTTTTAATTCAGATAAAGCAGACATTTTCAAATTTTGCTGGCGTAATTCAATAATAGATTTCACTTTAAATGCTTCCACTACATCTCGGTGTTAATTGACACATACATTCCCCAATTAAAACGTACGATTTTAATTACCTACCGAATAATTCACCGACAGAAGTCTGACATCCCAATTTACCTTGATATAAAATTCATGACCAGGAAATGTTTCTACCGTCTTATCCTTGTTGTTATAGTTTAATAATGCTAATCTTACGGTAGGTAAACGTCCACGAAATTCTGAAACATGTCTTAAAAAAAAACAAAAATGAATATTCAAAATAATAACGAACTGAATAACTTAATTATTACAGTGATAACACGTCGAGAGGCTGGTTGGTGTCTCGACATTTCTAGTGACATGATAGGAATGACATATTGCCAGGCCAGTATAACTCACATTCTACTAAATGCCAAAATGGTTCCTCGTTCGGCGCGTGATCTGAGTCTAGAGATACGCCAGAAGACTTCGATGGCACAAGAAGTTAATGAACAGAGTGAAGTGATTGTGACAAGTAAAGTGAAAGAGCATAGTTGTTGTTTTTATCAGTGTGTGTAATGTAAATAAGCGAAACAGCTGATTATTTAGATCTGGGAGTTATTGTTATAGGTTATAATAGTTGTGTTAAAGAATAAACAATTTTGTAATAAGACTTTAAATTTGTGAATAAATAAAGTGTAAGACTGCGTAACGTTCGTTTGGTCGTTAATTATTAATTTAAATCCTTCTTTTTAAATTTTATTAAATTAATTGCTTGTGACCCTCTGCGTCAATGTGAGCAAGTACCGGCTTACACAGAGGTTAAAGTTTTTGCATTAATTATTTGCTGGATAGCTTGGTTAGTTTTCTATTTTTTAATATAGCTTTAAGAAATGATGCTAGGAAATGGCTCTTAGAAGTAGGGAAAAAAGTAAGTAGGTATCTTTATTTTTCTTACCCCGATTTTCGCTTAAAAAGGGTGAATTTCGGGGCAACCGTAACAATAAGCACATCTTTAGTAGTGAACTGTTAGTTAAATTAGGATTTATGAACTTTATAGCCTAAGGAAAATTATATTATAATTTCAGGTCAGAAATCATTTTTATATAATATTTTTGGTCTCCTGTTGAAGAACGCTTTCAGTTTTACAATAAAGCAAAAGTATACTCTCCTCTTTCTAAAGATGGAAGCGAATATTTTTCAAGCATGAATAAAACTAAAATGTTCCACACAAAGTTAGCCTACTCGTATATCATCACTTTCATGCTCGTGCAAGCAGGTTTTGAATGCTGAATTTCTGGAGGATCCAAGTCTTCCTAGGAAGACGTGATTTAAAAGAATGATTACTTTTGGATTTATTTGGCTCATGGAATTTTATTAAAGGGAGCGATACAATAGATGTTGGCACCCAGACAAGTGTTACGGCCATTTTATAATCGTTGTAAAGGAAAATGTCTTTATTAGGAGAAACTGGATTTCATAAAATTTTTGTGATTACCCCGTTTCACCTCCGTCGTATAAATTTATGGTAAATCCATACAGGATCGGATCCTGCGGATGTGTTTTCCATGTAATAAAAGTTGTTTAATGTATCCTAATCTGGAAGCTTCGGGACAGCTTTATTGCGTTCAACTTTTCAATGCATGCAGCGAACAAAATTGAATACGTAACATGTCAAGTTACTTATATAAAATGACCTATAATACACGGTGGTCCTCGCGGTGGTCACTTTTTTACTTGCTCGCAGAATCAATGCTCAGAAAAATGCTAAAAGAATTTAAAAATCAAGATGTCTTATATTCATTCTTATGCCTTCCATTTATTAATATTTTACGTCATTCAGTGTAAAAAATTTATATTTTTTTTAAGAGAAAATTTTTTATGATCTCGCTATTATAGTGATTGTTTTATGGTTTTTGATGGCAAACAAAATATTCTCATGTCTCAATTCACTTCACTTGTCACTTTCACCGAACTATTCCCTCTTTGGAATGACTCTTATTCTACAATCAGTCCTCTCTAGACTATAACTAAAGCTTCCACATCACTTATTCACTAGACGTCTTGTTTCAAACACCAAAGCTCTTCTTTGATGCACGTTGAAGACACAAGTGTTTTGGAATTAGGTTCTATAAAGTTCATCAGAGTGATCGCACCACCTTCTGTTGGAGGGTAAGAAGTGGTTAGGAATCTAGGCTAAAAGAGATCTTCTAGAACCCTGTAACGTGCTTTTTTTTCTTTTATCAGCTTTTCGTCCAATATCAATTGATTTCTGTAAAATTAAGGAAGATATTTGATTTAATTTGAGTAACATACCGGACAGGGATAGAATATTTGAAGCGAGAGGGAATGATTCCAGTAACCTACGAAAGACGGAGATCGAAAGTTTGAACCGAGGGCGAATCGAGCAAGGAATGGTTGCCAAGTGAGGTTATTTGTCGTAGGTAGTTCAGGGAATTATCTGAAATTTATCGGAAATTTACCTATCAATGGAGTACCTAAGTATTGCAATCGGACCTCGTGGAGAGTCATGTTTGAGGAGTGACTCGCTTTTCCCTTTCCAAGACGCTGTTGTAGTAACATCGTGGTGTTAATTAATCCCTTTGTTTAATTAAAGGTTTAATTAAAGCAGAATCCACTATGATAGGAATTTTCTAATATTTTTTGACAAAAACGTCAAATCTAAGACTGTCGTAGAGTTTGAATATTTATCATGTCTTCACGCATCATCCATTTTCGCATTTTTGGCTGAAAACTAAAGCTTTTCTCAACCCTCATAAGTGTTAGGTGTGAAATAACGCATTTTTTGCAAATACGTCCAGTTATTGGTACATGGGAGTGAAGAGGAAGTGAATAATGTAAAAAAAATGTGAATACCGAGATACATAATTGTCGAATTCAAATAGTGTTCCATCATGTGGTATCAGTCAGGTGGAAACATCGAGCACTTGTCTTTCACCATTTCCTATAAATTATTTCTCCTTTGCTTTGAAGTTCTCTCAATAGCAATTGATTCATATCAAGCGTGTGTTACGTAAATACCCCAAAGAGCGGGTACGGCATATCGCTACTGCCGCAATTCAGGTAAAATTGATTCGCGCTAGGAGTCTGACAGACTCTTTTTACAGATACGGTCCACATGGGATGCTTCAATCTGACTCTACCATGAAAAACGAGGCAGTTGCTCCGAACGTTTTGAATAATTAACGCGCATAAGAACAAAAGAAAACACCCAACACAGAAAGACAATCATAGCTATACAAATACGAGTGTGTTTGCATTTAAGTTCCGGGTTTACAGCCAGGATTTCGGCTCGGTTTTAGAATTAACACTACTAAGAGTAATCACGGAAATAGTCCTGCCAGCTTCATATTTCAAGACAAAACTACTGCACTGGCGTCAAAGTAAATTAATTTTAAGATCTCTTCAGAGCTCGTTATGATCTCTCATTTAGTAAACTCGAGATACAAAAGTTCAGGTGCTGGAAAATAAAGTGAAATAGGACGATTCATCATTCTCTGTAATAAAGTACTTTCTCAAATTTCGAGCTTCAAAAATCCACCTATCGTACTTACAAAATTAATTACGATCACTCAGATTGTGCCTATATTATTATTACGTCATTACACTTTATAAATTCCCAAATTAAAATTTTTACAAAATATAAGACTTTATTTAAACCGGTCACTTCACAAATATAAGCAAATGAACAATTAACCTCCAAATCTACTATGTGCCTCCAAACAACAATTACTATGCTCTTTCACTTTACTTGTCACAATCACTTTACTCTGTTTTCTACTCTATGTTTTCCTTGCTCTGTGGTACTTCAACTTTCACCACTTCCAAATTATAACTGATTGACTCTACAGCCACGGCAGCTCTGATATAGTTCCCTAAGCGGCCATCTAAGTCTTTGCCGCATCTCTATACACAACCACGCGTTCCCGAACATACGTAGAACGCAGAGTAATTCTGTCATCTAATAGAAAGTGAGTTAATCTGTCAATATGTCATTGCTATCATGTCGCTAGAAATGTCGCGAATTAGCTGTGTCATAATAATAATTATTGTAGAAGGTAAACAAAAACAAATACGAATTACGAATCCAGAATATTTAGCGAGTGCCCCTTCGTTATAATAAATGTAGCCGCCTGGAAAAGGGTTCTTGTGCAAACTAACCATATGCTGCAATAATTTAAATCAAACTACTCTGTGTATTGTGCTGTTCACGATTATTTGTACAAACATTTAATTAAAGAGAACTTACTAGAAAATGTAAATATGTATGGTGACCACCAACAGCGTTTAGCAATTTTCGACGCAACTATTATATAAGCTAATTAATTAATTAATCTACAAGCTAATTAAAAATAAGATACATCAAACAGTATATCGGGTCTTAAAATTTGCCTTTATTAAAAAACATGGAAATTGTTGCTCTGAGTAGACCTATATAAATATAGAGCACAAAAAAACTAACTCGAGGATCGTGGTATGAGTTACAGTTAACACAGTGACAACATAACCCAAATAAAACTTTTTTTATTACACAAAGATTTACTACATTAAGGCGTCGGGCCTTCGGCCCAAATTTTAAATAGATTCCCAGTCAAAGTTAAAATTTTTCATGTTTTTTTCCGCTTTCACGATTTATCAATTTGTAAATATAAGTGTAAGCCAATTTTCGACCAACGAGGAAATTTTTTATTTTTCAATAAAACTTCCAACATACGCGAAACAAATTGAAACCAAGACTTCAAATTATATGTTGATGAATTTTTTTTTTAATTTCACGATTTAGAAAAAACAGGAAGATGTCGGGAATTACCTGCCGAAGTTTTTCCCTATTAGGTCAATTTTGCCAGCTTTGAAAGCAAAAAACTCTATCGACCTTATTTGTAGGTAATGAACATCTCTATCACACTGTGGTGTTTTTTTTTTTTGATAGGTAAAAAAAATCTAAATTATGTGAAAAATTATTAAAAAAAAAAAGATTTCTACAAAATTTGTACGTCCATGCTTTGTCTATGTAACTGTGCAAACACAATCTCTCCGCGATGTACCGTGTTACCGAGATAAAAATCCTATGGGTGGGACGTTGCAAAAAAAGTACGACCCTGAACGGCGACTTTAAAATTCTCGGATCCGGCAATAGGGCCGTATTTGGGGGGGTGCCAAATTTCCATTTCAACACTCCACGACGAAAAATGGCGCCTCTGGAGTGTTTCCTAGGAATGTCACAGACACACAGACCTACTGACGGACAACATGAGGACACAAGTGCGTGTATAACTACCGAGAAATCGGCTTCGCCGGTCTCGGAAGTTAATAATTGAAATTCAAAATGAGTTACGGTGATTGAATTGAAAAATTTAGCGTTGACTATGAATAATGGAGACTCGAGACTGGCAGCAGTTCTTGATTGGGTTCTGGAGTAAAAAAAAAAAACAGAAGTTTACAGCTTCTTCGGTAATGGATTCTTTCCCATTTATAACACATTTGCGATTGATAGGATAGGTAAAGGGCGTCCAAAGGAAGAGGTTTTGAAAATTTCAGAAGAGAGGAGTCAAAAATCCCAAGAGGAAAGGTCGATAAAGTCCCAAGGGGAGGCTATAAAAAAAGTTTTTTCACTATAAGTATGGCGATTTTCAACAGAAGGTCGATGTCTAGATTTTTCACATAAAGGTAAGGTAACATCGGGCCAGTTCTTAAAAATGATCGTTTTTTGATTAATTGAAATAATTATCAGTGAGTTCGATCCATGCGTTAATATACATCAGGGTGTCCCTGAATAAAGGAGACAAACGTCTAAGGTAGAATGTGTACTTGATTTTAAGACTTAATTTAAAGACTTGATTTAAGACAATAAAACCCTTCTCTAAAATGGGTATTAACGAAGATACTGTTTAAGGCTGCTCAATGTCCGAAAAAAAAAATACTTTTTTTAATAACTCCGAAACGGCTTAATATTTTTTTTTTTGATTTTTGTTGTTGTTTTTCCATAATTTGTAATTCGAACCAGGGCTTCAATTTCTTTACCCCCCAATTTCTACGCCACTGGAAAAATTTTGATTTCGACATTATTTTCCAAACGATGTCTAGCTTCTGGTACAAAAAAGGAATAATGTTTGTTATGTAATTCTTAACAGTTACGAGCGAAAGACTCGTTTAAGAATATTTTAATTTTCGTATAAATCTATTTTGTATAAGAAAACACACGTCATGTGAGTAATTTCTAGAAGATCCACTTAACATAGACAGCTGGATTTGTTACTGTAAAATTCCAAACGGGAATAGAAGTTGAACCCAGGGGTTAAGAAGTTGGTTACCTTTCATGTAAACTTGGATAAATTTTCCGGATATGTCGATAGGAAAGGCGGGAAAGGGTCCCTTAGATCCTGTAGTGGTGTACTATGTAGGAAGGAGTTCATTAATATTGATTTACGGGCCAGTCGAATTCAATTGAGAAAGTCTTAATGAATATTTGGAGCGAGTCTGGATAGGGTGTGTCGTCACGTAATATCGAGGCGCGGTCAATTTCTAGACCAGCTCGTAGCGTTGTATGGGGAAGGCGAAGCCCGAGACCCGACCACGGCCTGTCATAACGCGGTATGCACTGGCCTTTCCTTCCTCCCTATCTGTTCCTCCTCTTCCTGAACTGAACTGAACTCACTTTTAAGGCCCAGAACACCAGACAACACCCATCGGAATTAAAACTGTTTCATCGTTTTACTAGTATACCCAAAATAAAATTTAAAAATAACCGGAAAATGAAATCTTGATGATGAAATGATCATCAAA
Source organism: Malachius bipustulatus (assembly GCA_910589415.1). Classification (NCBI taxonomy): domain Eukaryota; kingdom Metazoa; phylum Arthropoda; class Insecta; order Coleoptera; family Melyridae; genus Malachius; species Malachius bipustulatus. Next base: position 29,388,367 of record OU342639.1, on the reverse strand, counting down.
ATTGATTGAGTATTATTTATTAAGAAAAAATAGGCTATATTTCAATTTTTTGAACGTACACAAGTGGTAATAAGTGTGGTTTTTAAGATAATTTTTTTTGCCAGTATGGGAATTAAGTGCGAATTTACGAATATCTTGTAGTCGAACTTGAAAAAATCTTTATTTTTTAAAATCAGGGAATTTCTTCATTTGTTTTCCAAATTAGAGAAGTTGAAAAAAAACCATCTTGATTTTTTTCAAATTAGGGAATTCCCTTCTTTTGTTTTTCGAATTAGGGAATTTGAAAAAAAACATATTGATTTTTTCAAATTAGGGAATTCCTTTTTTCATGTAATTTAACACGAATTTTACTGAAACTGGAAAACTGATTTTCAAACTATTACTGCATACTAAAGCGCTAATTTTTCAGGTAAACCAAAAATGTACCGACCTCTGTAGGATTTTTCCTAAGGTTGTCGTTAAAATAGTTATTAAAATCCGTTTCCTAAACTGTCAAAATTACTGTTATAAACATAATTTTTGATTAAAAAAAAAAAAAAAACTGAAAAACGGCGAACTTCACGGAGAAACGTTTCATTTAAAAGACCTTAGGTTTTTTCTCTTAATTACGATTAACTTGAAGTTTTTAGTAGGGAATAAAAGCAACATCATTACTTTGCTGTTATTTGTTACTTTTCAGATTTGTGTACAAAATTTTGAGGAAAAATCAGTTGAAAAAAAATAAGTAACTTGAATCTAACGATATTAATAATTAGGCTTTTAATTAAAAAAATTAAATCACCATACTTTATGTCTCGTTATACCGTGTAAGTACTCTTAGGAATACGTTTCCTCTTGAATAAACGAAATAGGGTACGATGTGTTAATTAATAATAATTAGAGGGATGAAATAGAACGGTGAAGTTGGCTTATAATGAACCGGGCCTAGATATTATCCGATATCCGCAGTATCCCGACACCTCTCATGCCGAAAAACCCGTTATCTGCGGATTCTAATAAACTAAACCACTAATGAGAACGAATGCTCCCAACAGTGCCCAGTTCATTTCACAGTAAAATACACACATTTCCTGGAGCCCAACGAGCGATCCTGCCAGCTTTATATGGCGAGATTCACCCTTGGGATCGGAACTCCGCTACTCTGCAACGTCACTTGTCAAACGAATCGGATACTTACAAGGGTAAAAAATACCCAACCGATAAAATTCATCCCTTAAAACCAGAAATCCAAGTCTGTATCTTTGCTGATGCCACGGTGACTCTCCTGCATGGCTGGCTGAATTGTGGCTTTTGATTTTACTTTCTAATCGGAAGGGTTAATAGTAAAGTCCTGTTTTTATATCTCTCTTTTTGGTTTGAAATTCCATGAAATCAATTCGCTATAAATAAATACAATACGAACAGTATATTATATCAATGCCATGCATAGTGGAATATATGCGAGTACGTTTTATTTAAATTTCACTTGAATCCTTAACTAAATTAGAATTTCAAATCCCCTACTGGTATCAAAATCTGTTGAGAAAAGTGAGACAAAATTATTCAAATCGTATGTATAATTTAAATGATAAATTTATTCCCAGAACCGTGACTTACAAAAAAGGTCATGTAATGTTTATTTATTCCGCACGAAGCGTATAACGTTTGATCTGATTCCAATTATTTTCATTAGCGAAATCAATTCTACGTATCCTAATACGTATAAATATCGTAAACAAAATATAAAATCAGCTGAAGGGAATTATTGGATCCCTAGAGGCTCCCTAAATAAACTCATTTATGCGACATAATCCAAAAACATAGAAGGACCTTTGAATATTTGCGCGAAACTAAGAGAGAACGTAGAAAGAGAGGTATAATAATTATCTGCAGAGATTAAGGGGCCTCAAACACATCATCAAACCATGTCCTTTTCCTCTCCCTGTCCAATTCTAGTAAATACTCTCTTTCCTGGTTTCTTACAGTCTCCTGGGAGGAAAAACAACAGTCTATCTGTACCTACACACAGACATTTACGCAAAACAAATATTACACTGCACGAATTGTCAGTTTTAAAACCTGCCGTCTTATTTGGTTAAGGAAATTAAGTCTCTGTCTCCCTCCAGATCCAATTTGTTATGTCTACATTCAGGGCATTTTTTTAATAAAGACCTGACCTGGAAATCCTTTGCATTGCGTTAATAATAATTGTTAGAGATACGCAAAAACAAGACAAAGTGAGACTTTGAATCTGATTGAGTATATATGGTCCGGTAAGTTGGCTGATCATTAATTTGTGCTTGCGTAATTACTGTAAGTAATATTCTTGTTCTTCCGAGACCGGCGAAGCATTTTTTCTAAGAATTTTTTCACATTTATCTAGGAAACAGTCTATAGGAGCCATTTTTCGTCGTAGAAAGTTGGAATTTCGGGTTTTTTTCGGGAAGATCCTAGGAAACGCTCTAAGTGTCTGAAAAATGCACGACCTATTGAAAATGGACCGGATTGGAGCATTTTAAGATCCCCGGTAAGGGCCGTACTTTTTTTTTCAACCTATCGAATTTTTTCTCTATAACGGTACATCGCAGAGACGTAGAAAGTTTGTAGACATCGTTTTACAAAAAAAAAAAAAAAATAGGATAGCGGCAAAAAAAATTTGCTGGTCACGTATCACATTTCCCCACTCATCATTTTTTATCATTTTTTGCAGGGTTTTGATTTTTTTTTCGATTTTTTTTTGACCGATCGAAAAAATAATATAACAGTTCGATAGAGATATAAAAATGTTAGAAATAGTTTTTTACCTTAACCGTTGGAAAAACTAAAAATCTGGAAAAACTTCAGCAGGTCATTCCGACTATTTTCCGCGTTCTCCATTTTGTATCTTCTTGTATTTTTTACATTGTGAACTTTTTGAAATTTTTTTCTTCAGCATATAATTTAAAGTATTGGCTTCAATTTGTCTCGCATATGTTGGCACTTTTATCGAAAAATACAAAATTTCCTCGCTGCTTGAAAATTAGCTTAAACTTATTTAAAAATTATTAAATCGATTAAATTTCTTTTTTTATTTTTATTATTAATTTAGGTTTTCCTCTAAGAATTGTATATTCTCCAAGCAGTGGAGCATGATGGCTGTCATCCACTGTACAACGAAACTTTCAATACGATCAATGGGCGAGCAACAACAACAAAAATCAACATTTTGTTCTTTGTTCGACAAAAATACTTTTTGTCGTTAAAAAATAATGTGAATCAGTATGACTTCATATTGACGTAAAACCCCAGATGGAATTTATAGCTCTTGTTCTTGTGTCAGCAAACGTTCCAAAAAACGTGCCAAAAAGCTTAAAATTTCTCATGTACAGATGAGAATCTAATATAACGTTTTTGAAGCGGCCGTCGAATTTACATAGACTGATCAATAATTAATTACTAGAACTAGAAGATAACAACTGATTTAACTATAAAAAGCAGTCACGTCAATTATGACATTAATGATCAGCCAACTTACCGGACCATATACGCCAAGAAATAAAAATCTGTTGATCGGCCGAAACGAACAAAGAAAAATCATGTCAGGCGATCTAAGAGGGAAGAAAAATGTAGAAACGAGCTGAATACGTGGGTCAATACGTTCCACGAGGGTACGTTATAGAGGATGGCATACGCATGTCAATAAATATTTGATAAGCGAATTTAAAAAATAACATATAAAAAGTGAATATTAAATAAAAAACGTGTAACGTTACAACGTATACGTTACGCAAACTTGAATTAAAATAAGACCGAAATGGAGTGCGTTCGTGCTACTTTGTTTGCTGTTCTAACGTAGCATTATATCATCGCACATGTGTTGTGTCAATGCTATGAAGAGTCAGATGAGGTGATTTCCTGTATCTTTTCTGTTGTAATTGGCTCATACTCTTGATATTTCATCCGCTGATCTGTGATTGCTTTTACTCTTACCGCTTGAGGAATGTAGGTACCTATGTCATATTAAACTGAAGTCAGCAGGATAATGGAGAATAATACGTAAGAAGTAGTAGTTCACATCTTCTAATTTATAAAATGATAGATAGATCTTGACGCTGATGTTAAATGAACTCTGATTTTCTTATCAAAACACAAAGGTGACTTCAGTTCTTACGTTAATTACCATGACAACATGGTTTAATTACATCAATTTTTTATGCTAAGCACTGTCTCGACTTAAAAAAAAGTGGCCCCTAAAAGGATTTTTTCACTCATCTAAGCTCAGAAGATGGGGTCTGGAGTCTGGGGTAAGTTTTCACTGGAAGATCCCAGGGGAGTTTATGATTCGTTAAGAACAGGTAAAAAAGTACTTTGAGACATTATTTCACACGACATTCCCGACAGTCTATGTCATGAAACCAGAAGATCATTAATTTTAATAATACATTTTGTGTCTGCTAGAAAATATTCTTGCTTTATTAAATATTTTTATTCTCATAAAAAATCAAATAATTCTCTTTCTGATATTTCAGATAGACTCTACTTTTTCGAAAGCTTATAAAATGATCTCCTCAAAGCCATGTACTATTTTTAGAGCCAACAATTGAAATGACAGCAATGTGTAGACTAGATCAAGACTACTAACTATACGGGTAAATTTTTTACCACTCTATGGCTTGTAATTTGAGTTTACTTGTCATTACTTGTCGTATTCCCCTCGTTATTTCTATTAAAGATCTCTTTTGGGTTCTTATTATGTTTTTTTCAAATTATGGAATTTTCTTCTTTGTGAACAAGAAAGGTTTTCACTAACTTGAGTAGAATGTCGCCAAATCTGATGAACTCGATATTGAGTGGTCTAATTTAATTGTAATTCAATTCCCACTAACGCCCACCTTCTTGAAGAATTTTGAATCCATTAATGGTAAGTGGAAATTTTAAGTCAAATTATAGATAATTAGGGGGTGGGACAAACTGAATAATAATAAACAGGTACGGAAATAAAATTGAGAACATTAATTAAACATACGAAACTCTTTTGCGTTGTTTCGTTGTTAGTTTTGAGGAAATATATATTTTATTTCAGTTTGAACAACCTACAGAAGCTTATTGAAGTGGGAAAATTTAGAAGAAGTAGGTTAGGTAGGCAGTCTGAGACAAGCGATGCATGAAGGCAGGGAAGAACTGAAAAACATGAAAATAAACCCGATTTAAAAATGGAATTGCCCAGCCGCTCCTCACGTATTATTTTCTAAACAATAATATTATAAAGAAGTTGATAAAGTTCCCAACCCCAACTTCGCCGGAGTCTGCTTTTGATACACTTTGAAACATCTAATCAGACATGCAAACTCTACATAAAACGAAATAAATAACATATATTACATACACATACATAGCCAGCACGAGAGCACGTTTCGGTTAGTTTGTGATCTGAATTTTACACGACGGATATTTCGAAGTGTTTGCTGAGATGACTGGTGGGGGTGAGTAGGTATTCATGCACCCTGTGTACAAAATTAATCGCTAACTGGATTACAATATCTAGATCAGGGAAACAGTATTTAAGCGGTATTGAATACGTGATCTTATTACCACCCCTAAAACTCTGAACAAGTTATTCATTGCTCCGGGATTATAAAGGTAGTGTTGATTAATGTACTTAGTTACGAGAGAGCTACTTGGAGTTGAGACCCCGTTGCTTAATACTAATTTATCTATTGACTTATCTCAGTTTACTCTTAGACGTGCGGTCTGGATATAAAAGAAAAGCAGCGGGGACAGAAACCTGTATACATTTTCACTCCCTTCTAATTAATAAAACGTAAAATATGACGTAATACCATGATGGAAAATTTTAACAAAAATTTTTTCTTGAAGATAGAAAACACTTGATCTGACACAGGGACTTCTAGTAAACTCTGAACTCAGATTCTAAATAATTTTGAACAATATAAATTACCTCATTGTTGGACGAAGATACATAATTCCAAATTATAAACAATGACTAGATATCAATTAGTAAATTAAAAGTATCTACTTTTTATCAAAGAGATCTTATAATATCGAGATGGTAGAAAGATTTCTATTGAACCGCGAAATGTTCATTCGTTCAGTAATGATTATCCGGTCTTGATTGGCTAATTAGAGATACTCCCTTCGATCAGTGACATCTCTCTGAATTTAGAAGTCCTTACAAAGGGACGATTCCTCCAATACCCGGCAGAAGGAGGAAGTCGGTGAAGCTCTGAATAGAATTCTTTATTAGGACAGCGATAAAGAAGAAATGGCACTACGCTTTCAATTCGATACACTGCATCAAGAAGATGGGATGGAATCATAATATATTGAAAGTGATACTCTCCCAGCTTACTCTCATTGTTTTTATTGATAGGATTTCCTTTGCTGTTGAAACACTTTCCTGGTTCCCCTGAAGAAATTTGTTATTATTATCGCGCATAAATATATACATATACACGAAGTGGAAAATATTCGCACTATAATCTCCTATCGTATTTTTACACCATCCTTATTGAGATGTTACAAATTGCAACGATCCGTCAGAAGGGAGCGTAAAAAATTCTTAGTTTACTATTATCTTAGTTTTATTTCTCCGCTCGTTGAAGATGGCGCTATTTTTTCTATGACTTTATTGGAAAGTCATCAAACAGCTTTTAAAAAATTAAATATGCTGATGAACTTTGTTATGCTGCGTTCGTTTCCCGGTTAATTTTTAATTTAAATGTTTTTTTTATTTTATTTCGTAAATCTATCTTCGAAATAGAAAGGGCAATTATAGAATGATTTGTTTACTTTAAATTCAAGTCGAGGATAATAAAATATTTAATTGCTGGAATTCTCGAAGAGAACTTTCTTCAGGTTGCATGGTTCTTTTCATGCCTCTAATCTGTACTACATGTTGCCAGTTGGTATGAGAGACCGTGATTCATGCAGATAATGCCAATAAATCCAGATACGCCAGGGAAATGAGTATAGGGAAATAGTTGGCTAATAATCAAATTGACATCATAGTCGGAAGTGGCCTCTGTCAGTATCAGCCGTCTTATGATCTTTTCATGCTATGAGAGATCCAGCCTGGAATCAAAATGCCGAACTACGATTGGCGTTGCCACAACCGTATGACGTGAGAAAGTGTTCATTCCAAGATGGCATCATGTGAAATGTAAGCAGTTCCTAAATTAAAATCATCGAAGTTTAATTAAATAATCGTATATTAGAGAAATAAATAATCTATTGATTTTCTGCCGCTTAAGCTGTAAGAAAATATTTGCGGCATCCTTCTGTTATATATAAATGCCGAAATTGAAGTTTTAAGAAAAAGTAGGGCCTTTGGTGAGCTCTGCTTATAAAACCTCTTAATTAAAATTGCCCTTAGATGTCATGCATTGTATAAATCTGACTAGACTTGATATGGGCTCAGCATCTCTTTGATCTTTTGATGAAATTGAAAAGGTCTGTAGATTTATATCATGTATTTCTTGAGCCTTGGGAATTTTGTTGAAATGTATGTGGGTGATGGAGTAAAAATAAATCTCGGTTCAACTGACTCAATGTTTAGTTTTGAATTTGTCAAACGCTTGATAATAAGACAGAAGAATATTCATCTTAAAGGATATTTCAGTGAGATATATCTACGTCAATTCGCTATAGAGGATAAGTTATATACAGGGTGTCCCTTCTTTCAGAGCTATCTCGCAAACTCTTGATAATTAAATAACAGAAATGATGCATTATTTTGTGGCTATCTCGGATCCGTCAAGCATACAAGATGTTTGTAACCGTTACTGAAATATCCTGAAAAAAAAACTAAAAAATCGAAATTGCTTATTTTAGCCATATTTTTTTATCACGAAACAGAACAATATTAACTTAAAATTTAAAGCAATATTATTTAAAAAAATAGTAAAAATATCCACTTATATAGGAGACTGAATGCAATAACTATAAGAATGCCTCACCGCGGTAGTAATGACGTCTCAGCCAAAATATTCAAACCATCAAGCAGCCTTAAGCAGTTCTTCCCAGGACTTATGTTTCGTCCCCCTTGAGGCTAAGCATCATAGAGCTATAGTAAATAATCAGTATCACCCATAATTAATCTTCACGTGACAGTTTTTTTTGCATTAATAATGAACTGTAACCATTAGTGACACGTTGTTATGATTTATGATCATCCATAAATGTTCTCATGATCGAAAATATTATTATTGACTCTTTATTATTGGGTATGCAAATAATTTTCAACGAGCAACATTTGGCAACAGCAAATATCAAGTTGCGGTGAAGCCCCGGGAACTTGATAAGATTGCAGTAGTAAAATTAATTTGGTCCTGGAATAGTTACGGTTCCTGTCTGTTCCATGAATCCTGAATGTTTACTTATATACGAACGATTTAGCTTCGACGGACACCCGTTTGTTTATAATTACGTATGGACTCTACGGCAGGGATCTATAAAGCGGCAGTTGATGAAGAAAAATAGAAAGGTGCCCTTTCGAGACTTTCTGTTATGTTCGTTATAAAGTATATTTTTGAAAGTCCACTATATGCGAAATATTTCTGGTATCTTTCATCCAAATTATTTTTTTATAGGATACTAAACTTTTTACTTACAGAATAAAAAGATTTACAGAAAATTATTTCTTATGTTCTGACTATTTCGGCGGCAGGTGAGGGTTACGATACGAGACTTTATAACTATTTAAATTTCAGCTTCGAGCCTTCTTCCAGTTCAGAGAAATTCGACTGTGATTGACAGTCACAATCACAGACAAATGATTGATCCTGCAGGGGTTCCGTCCGTTGTTCCGTTTTATTAAAATAATAAATCCATTCTTAAGTAAAATTGCAGCTCTTGCATTATAATCATTCTATCGCCCTATCGAAACAATGATTGTCTGATAATGCGGTTGTAAATTATTTGCCTGGATCTGAATTTAGCATTTACATTTTCAAATTAAGGTATTTTTAATGGTCTTGAGATATAGGTATTCATTTGTCAGATCGTTTTGCGAGACGTTTCATTCAATTTAACAGCTAACATCGATTTTTTATTTTAATTATTGCATTAACATGCCTGGGAAGGCGCTTGAATTCACAAGCAATACGCCTTGTAAAGAATTTATTAAATTACTTCCAGGCTGAAACGATAAAGGTGGCTTTTTAAATTCATTGAATACTATCCAGTAGGCGTTATATTTAAAAGAATTTTTATTTGTTAATCATTGAATTTGTTAATGTTATCCTGTACCGTTGGATATTATAGCTAGTGCTAGAATGTATACAACATATCATACCTCGTAGGTATAGGCATTTTCCTACGACCACTAATACAAAGTAGCACTTTGCGCATTGTTATTAATTGTATGCAAGCTATAAGATTTCTCACGTTTATAAAAGTGCGCGGGAAAGTAACATAAGGCATACCCAAAATTCATTACCGTACAGTTTTGCAGTTATGCCAATGAAGTTTGCGTACAAAAAGTAGCGTTCAATAGTCCTAACCACAGAGTAAGCACTATGTAAGATTTATAAAATAGACAACAATAATAGTGATAGGTGAAACAGTCGCTTTTGAAACAATTACTTTTATTATTAAATCACATAATATATAATTACTATTAATTACTAGTACACTCAAGACATATAGTTTAATCGAATTGGGAGGGCAGGTATCATAAAATTTTTTAATCAGTTCGCAATCAGCGAAATGGGTACCGCGCAACTGTATTAAATTATAGGTTTTTATATATCTGTCAATTTTTACGCACTCGCAATCAGCTGGACCACCGACCAATCAATTATACTGCAATGGTCGATCTATTGATCATAGCGTATTTATTAAAATAATCATATAATTAATACATAATGATAAATATTGTTATTAATTTTAAATGTATAATCGTAAGTGAGTGAATGAAGTGAATGATTTCAGTCACTTGGATCTTCGGACTGATATAGTAATTTCGATTCTGATTAGAAAATACACAATCGTTTAAGTAACTGAGGGATAAAAAATTGTCTTGTTATGCTCATAGGAAAAGTATAGTGTGAAACACGTGCACAAAAGCAATTTCTCACTCGTGTGAAATATGCTTCTTTGTGCACTTATTTCGCAATATAATTTTCAAAACCAATAAGTAATAATGAGTAGGTAATGAAAGTGACGTCAGAATTTTCTAAAATCTTGAGGATTCTTGGTTGTCTTTTCATTTTTGCAGGTCACAGTATGGCGAATCAAATCACATTTCTACCACTATTCACGAAATTGTCGCAGAAATACACAATGAGAAGATAAATAATATATCTATGGGCATTCTACGGCATTTAATCTGTCAAAAACAAATATTCACACGAGGGAAAAATATAACGAATGCAAATTCACTCTAGAGATGATATATTTCATTTTGTCTGCATTTGAAATATTTTGTCGGTTTATTTTTCGGTGGAATATAGAAATCGAAACCCTAATTGCAGGAATTCAAAGGGCCTGGATCTGCATTGAAAATTCCGGAAGGAAATCAGCTTTGAGTTGCAAGTAACGTCACGTACTGCAGGCACTTGCTTTGATAGATACCCCTGGCAATTTTAAAATTATATTTTCAAATGATAATATGTTACCGCAACTATATACACGTAAATGAAAATAAAACACAAGCGGAACTCCCTAGAAGTTAATTTTTCGTGAAATTACTTACTTTGAAGTCGTTCACGTATTATGATGCAGTACTTTATGAATACAGCGTATTTATTATATAATCCGCATTTATATCAAATAAAATCCCGAAAAACCACCATACACTTATACACGGTAATGTTGCGTTCCGGGGTTGTCGTTCTTCTGACGTCACGCGGTTCACTGACTGTGATTAAAAAATCAGGGAAATTAAAAACCTCTCACATTCAAAAAAATATTCTCAATTTTTTTTTTTCATTCCAGAATAAAATTACCCAATGACGTCATATGACGTCGCAGTATGACCCAACATTGCTTGCCATATGATTATTGACGACATTCGGTTAATGAAAAGTTATTTTCATTATTTGATACATTTTCGAAAGAGAAGTAATCATTTTTGAAGAATTTTTTATAGAGGTTTTTTTATTTGGTTTGCTTGTATTTTTCAATTGCTTTTTTAAAAAAAAATTGCCGTTCACCTATCATTTTTCGCCGCTTTCCTATCATTTTTTCATGATTCCGATTTTTTTTGACCGACCGAAAAAAAAAGGAAAACAGTGCGATAGAGATATTCATTACCTACAAAAAAAGGTCGATATAGTTTTTTACCTAAAACGTTGTAAACTGTCAAAATCGGGAAAAACCGTAGGTCATTCCGACTGTTTTCCGCTTCCTTCATTTGTATCTTTCTGTATTTTGTACATCGTTAATTTTTTTTTTCATTTTTTTCTTCTCAACATACCTATAATTTGAAGTCTTTGCTTCAATTAGTCTTGCATATAATGGCACTTTTATCGAAAAACAAAAAATGTCTCGCTGGTCGAAAATTAGGTTACACTTATTATTTATACACTTATTTTATACACTTATTTATACAATTAAATCGTAACAATTTCTTTTTTTTTTCTTTTTTTCACACTGATTTATGTTTGTTTAAAAAAATTAGAAGAATATTCGCAACGACAAATAATTCACCTAAATGCGTGTAAAAAAATTATTTTCAAGGGCGATTCCTGGCAGTTCGAGAGTAGGGAGTTCAAATTCAAGAAAGGGTTTCTTTTTTTATATAAAAAAGCTCATTATTTTTTAGCATAATTAGCATTTTTAAATCCACATGCCTAAAAAAATGCTCTGTCACGTCAAATTTCAGACGCCTTAGTGATGCGAAACTAACTTTTACGCGCAATCTCGGAATTCATGCAGGAGTCCTTCAGGAGCGATATAGAAAAAAAATAACAAGAAAAGAGATGGCAGATTTTAACTATGACTCGGAATCTACTGATCACAAGGCCGTGTAGCGACATAAAAAATGGACTTGATATAAATAATACTATAAACTATAATAATAATAATAATAAAAATATACAAACTTAAATAAATTACTTTTATTTTTTCGTCGATAATAATTTTTTGTTTTAGTACTTTTTTAGGATCCTTCTTCATAAAATCAATGATAGAGGTCATTTCGCATGTAAAACATCCAAATTTTAAGTTTCCATTGAAGTCTATACATACTCTTTCATGTACTTTTTTTACGACAAACTTAAGACAACTTCTGATTACTTCACCGTGGTCGCGGTACACAGAGTGATAAAAGGACAGGAGAAGCGTGTATTTTGTTAATGCCAGAGATTTGAGTCACGTATGACCGTAAGAGCATTCGAGTACGCGTGGACGATCTTTTATAGCGCCGTCGAAGTCTGGATGACTAAAGTTCTCCAGTACCCAGTACGACGGAACTGTTGCTTAAATTCGTGCTTTTGGTCAGAGAAACCTAAACCTGCCGTTCACTTCGCTACTTTAGGATCGAGTGTGGGCCTTAGAGAAGTTTGACCCTCCTGGAAGGGCGAAAGGTAACCACTGACAATTAAAATACAAATAGCTGGACGTGTTTCGGAATCTGGATCCGCATAATGAAACACAGGTTGTCAATTCTCCCCACTGGAAACTTTTTATTATATTCAGTATTCGTAAAGTTTCGATCTAATGGAGAACTACTCTAGGAAACCCTTGGAAACTTGTTAACTTATCTGTATCCTCGGCCCTAAAATATACATTTATACAAGGGAACAAGTTAATAAGGTTTAAGATGGGAAAACTATCATGCATTTGTTTTATAGCATCGTAAAGGTTGCCAATATTAAAGGTGGAGCAAAAAGGCTTCCAGCTTTGTGACATGCAGACGGCTAAATGTTCAAAAACTTCATTCTCCTATATCCTACGTTGATTACATTGTTGCAAATACTATTGTTCTGGTATCAGTGAAAACATGTCGACTTAAAATATGAAGTGACTTTAGAGAACGATTGAATCGCATTTAGAAAATAAAATTTATGATCCAATTTGGAAGGTTTACAATTTCTCATAATCAAAAGAAATACTTTTGAACGGGAGAGCTTGTAAGACTGTAAGCTTAAATCATTTCCAAGTCGACTCGATACATGAAGTCATTTATTAAATAAGTCGCGGCCTGATTAATCGACGACTTCACTAAAAGAGAGATAGAAGAATTCCATTATCATAGACTCCGTATATCTGGATTTTGTAAGTAAAAAGTAAAAGGAAGAGTGAGAAGATAAATAAACGCAGGACTAACGACCTGTCCTTCTGGAAGTGAAAATCGCGCAGATGAATCGATTAACAAAGTTAAGGTGACATGCCAGCTGATCTGTCTGTTGCGACTGCTAACCTATAAATAATTCGTGTTGTTTTTGAGGAAGACCAGAGTCTGTGCGGTCAATGTTTTGGTGTTTTCTTTTACGCTGCTTCCAGACGAGCGGTTTTTATACAATTTAAAAATAGTACGTCGTGGATTGCAAATAGACTTTCCTGAAAACTAAAAAGAAAAAAAACATCCATTTGTATAAAAAAAACATATGTCTCTATGTATTTGTATGTCGTATGTGACGTAAGGTGATTCAGTCACGTTTCCCATTCTAATTGTCAAACATTCACATCAACCTCAACTGTAAATGTTTTGTCATATGCCACCGAAATATCAAACAATTCACATAATTTTAGAGCAGCTAAAACTCAAGTTTAAGGTAGTCAAGTTTTATCTTGGATACGTAAATAAAGTATTGTAATTCACTTAATTGTAAAATTGCAGGTTGTGATGTATTAATTTATAAAGGAACTGAGAGTGTACGGCGCAAGCGAGAACGTGAGAAAAAGCCTGCGCCAGCGGAGAGAGAAAAATGACCAGTCAGTCATGTTTATGTTAAGTTGGGGACAGAATGTAATTATTATTACAATAAAATAAATGGTGTCATTATATCCAGAGGGTGTGATTTATTCCCAACATTACACAGGTAATTATAGTTTTTTTTTTTTTGTTAAAGAATGAGTAGGATTTTCCGATATATGGGGAGCTTGAAACCATGGCAATAATGACAAAATTCAATATGTCTTGAATGGAAATTTTGAATGACATACCTAAATCCGTTTTTTTCTCTTAATTTGTCTTAATAATTTTCATTATTTGAGATGACTAAAGGTCATTAGTCATTTTTCACAATCATTCATAAGTGAATGTGAGAAAAAAAAAAATTCATCGATTTAATAATTTCGAGCAGCGAGGAAATTTTTTTATTTTTCAATAAAACTGCCCAACATATGCGAGAGTAATTGAAGCCAACACTTCAAATTATGCGTTGAAGAAAAAAAAATTGAAAAAATTTCACGATCACGATGTAGAAAATACAGGAAGATACTAATAGGAGATCGAAGTTTTTTCCGATTTTGACAGTTTTTACAACGTTTAAGGTAACTATATCTACCTTTTTTGTACGTAATGAACGTCTCTATCGCACTGTTTTGTTACCCCGCTCATTTTCAATACGCATCGTGAGACGGTGCACCGCTTCAATCGAAACAACCATCAACTCTCCACGACGAAAAATGACGGCGCTAGAGAGAGTGTTTCCTAGCAAACGCACAGACAGATCGACATTTTTGGGGCACAAAAGCGCATTTTGGGGTACAGAGAAATCGGCTTCGCCGGTCTCGGAAGTTAGTAAGATTTTGTAATAACAAAAGTGATATTCGGTAGATGGGGAAACATTGAGGGAAAATATGAAAAAATTCATTAAAATGAATGAAAAACAACTTCAAAATCTACTTCTTTCGGGAGATGTTAAAAATTTTGCTCGTTTAACCATTTCATAATATCTGTTTTTAGAAGTTATCTTCAAGTAAAAGATGATTATTGTTGATGTAGTGACATAATAGATTTGCATTACCAGAATGCGTGGCTCTCAAAGGAGCATATTTATCTTTTTATGCTGTCAGGATAAATTCATGAAATTCTGCTGCCTAAATTATGCCACCAGCTTAGATGTGTAGGTATATACTTAGGGAGTCTTTGTTGGTCGTCGAGGCTTTGGTCACCTTGTCTGGGATAATAAATGTTGAAAGAGATCATCGCGTCCACTTCTCCACTGTTTTGGAACTAAGAGGAGAATTGGGATGTCCCGCAGGAATCAAATACGCTCTCCAGCCGTTTGACAAATAACGAAATACGAAATACATAATCGGATAATTCTACCAAACTGATTCCACTAGTTTAAGATGACATATTATTATTTTTATGTCATATATTTTTGCCATTTCACCAAAAAAAAATAAGTTATAAATTTATTTTTTGGTATATTATTCAGTCGCGATTTTTTTTTTTTTAATTTAAATTGATCTCTTATTAGATTTGACGTTCCGTATACCTAAATAACACCGAAAAAAAATGAGGAACTCGTTCGTATATTTTTAGGTACTGTTTACGGTTTCTATACGTATAAACATCAAGCATTTCACAACTCAGCTATTGTATCTGAAGTTCTCTGTTTGTAAACTGAACTGAATAAGCTGAGCTACAAAACTATAAGGGGTTTGTAAACATGTAAGAGTATAAACACTAAAAACGGTACTCTGGTTCTTCTCTGGTAATTAAGAAAGTAATATTATAGTTATCCTGGCTCATCATTAAATACTCAACTTAATTACTTTATTTCCAGTTGCTCGCAGGAGAAAAATACAAGTTGGGAAGTTTTTGTACTACCCATCATTGGGATCACGTGAACGGCAACAGATACGCATCAGCAGGGCCGGCTTAATTAGAGAAAATAGAACATTTTCTCATCTTTTCCGTTTTTAAAATCAGTTTTAGAAATATTTATAATATTAAATCGTAATAATAGATTAGAAAGACACCTGGGTCCGTCGGATTTCCCTAGACCTAAGGAAATTTAATCCTCCCACTTAAATCTAGGGATATTTTTAGCCTCGCCTTATGAGAGATTAACATGGGTGTAAACCCCCTACCAAAATCTAGGGAAATTTTAAATAAATACTAATTAGAGAGTCTAATAATGGAGAACAATAGAAAGGGGCGTGACTATTATTATTATTCTTTTGACTGATCGAAAAAATAACAAAACAGTGTGATAGATAGTTGATATTGTTTCTTACCGCAAACGTTGTAAAAACTATCAAAATCGGAAAAAAACTTCGATCCCCTATTTGTATCTTCCTGTATTTTCTACATCGTGAAATTTCTTCATTCTTCAACGCATAATTTGAAGTTTTGGCTTTAATTCGTCTCGCGTATGTTGGCACTTTTATCGCAAAATAAAAAATTTCTTCGCTGCTGCCATAGTATCCATGCGAAACTAACTTTTATGTGTGATCTCGTAAGTTGGTCCTTCGGGAGCGATATAGAAAAAAAAATACCACAAAAAGAGATGACATCAGATTTTAACTATGACCCGGAATCTACTGATCACAGGGCCGTATAGCGACATATAAAAATGGTAATACGAAAAAACATGAAAAATTTAAACTTTGAGGGGAATCTACTGAAAATCCGGGCCATAGGTCCGGAGGACAATAAGGTCTCCGAAGTTCTTTTAAGTTTACGCTTGCGCATCCGGTTTTTTTGCTCCATATAAAAATAAGGCCTGCTGCGGGCACAGAAACCAGGATCCTTGTCTCCGCGGTGATCAAGAGGAATCAAATTCATTGTATTGTAGAAAAACAGGATTATAGTGGAGAAATAAAAATAAACTAAATATCCGTTTTCTTGTGATACTTGTTCAAAATATCTACTTAATTATGAACCTACGAGATCGCCCAAGTTCTGAACTTGACATTTAAATTTGGTTCCATAAAGAAAAATATTTTCCGGTAAATGTGAATACGATGGCGTTTGTTTTGAAACGTCAGTCACACGAACCAGCATTGGACTCTTAAAAAATAAAACTGTGCAAAACTGAATCATTTATGAGGTTGGAGCGTCTTTCATCTCAGGGGTTGACGTTCTCATGTAAATCACTCTCTGTTACGGGTAAGCGAGAGAAAAAGTGAAACTAATGATCCAATTTAAGGCAGAACCTCCGTAGCCTAAGAGCAATAAGTAACGTCTCCAGGATCTTCCAAAACGCCATTTAATATAATAATTCCTTGACTTGTTTCTTCAACGTCTCCAGAGAGCAACATCACTACGTCTGCCACATCGCAACTACCGTTTATGCATAACAGTTTAGAGCTTTCTGTCATCTCCCCCTTTGATCTGATTTTACATCTAACATTTAAGTAAATCCATGCAATTTTTTTTTAATAAGAGCACGCTGTTTCGAAAAAAAAATTATTCAGATGGCGTGACGTACCTACAAAGGTAAAAAACTGAATGGAGCAAAACAAGCATCCTTTACTTTAAAGGTTCAGGGAAACAAAACGCTAACACAGGATTTGTTAGTGCTGGAGGTTCATTTGAGTGAAAGGCTAATGGGATAATCAGTCAAGATATAATAAGGGTAAACAAAGGGTAGAACCGTTAGGACAAAGAGTCGACGTATGTGGAATTATCACGAAGTGTAACCCATTAATTTATCAAATATAGAGAAAACTTGACACTTATCAAAGCTAAAATATTACGTCATGCTGTCGTAATTATAACATAATAAAAAGAAACCAATCCTCCAGCGAGTTCCGCTTTTGTATGCTTAAGAATTGAGAGGTTTTTGATCCTTCTTATTAATTAGCATCTACTCGATATTCACAATAACCAGTGTGTACTTGCATAAAGAAAAAATCTATCTGTATTATCTCCGCCATATGCCATATTGAACAATGGAACCAGATTTAAAATCCTTCCTAAAGTTTATTAAACTACAAAATTTAGTCGTCATTAAGTGTATCTTAAATCAATTATTATAGATTAGATTGTTTGATGTGAGAAACGTTACCAAATTATCCCCGCAGTCCCTTTGCAGGAGAAAGCATTATGGCTGCACACACTGAGTTGAGACGGATGACTCCCGGAACGACAGAGGCTAATTGGAATGATTAGTGAAAGCTAACAATGGCGGACCCTTTCTAGGGCACCATATACCCAATACAGTCCTAATCCCATGACGAATGTTTCAATTATTACGTATGTGTTTACGGTAGAACATCGAGGATCCCCTGGTTATATTCACGAGGTGATAACAGCCAATACATTCGCTCTCTCTCTCTTTCTCTCTCAGTTAAGGTCCATTAATAACACTATTCCTGATACAGTAACAGCTAATTAAATTTGACATTTTTCATCATTAGTAAATTATACGTTTTTATTAATTATTAAAACGGTTATTTATACACTATCACTATCGTGCTATTTTGCGCTTTTTAATACTTTTTCTAATTATATGAAACACTTCTATTTTGTTATGCCAGAATCTCTCCAAGATGACGTATCTAACACATTGATCGCGCAGTCGCGGAGCTTAATAAATATCCATGAGTATAGTGACAATTAGTCCAAATGCGACGGAACGAAGTTAATAAAGAGATAAATAAAGAGGCTAATTTTCTAATTACTCAAGGCCATTGACAATTCTTCTTTTTGTCCTGATAGTGCACCCAGATTTCTATGATTCTCAGTCGAGTCTTAGAGTTACCCCCTTTATGGTATACGCGCTCAGGTGGATTCTGTTCGAGTAACAGAGCCAAGGCTACAACAACAGGTGTTCGTAGTTGATTAAACTGGCAGGTCTGTAAATTACACTACGAGATATCACTCTGCGAGCTACAATGTAAGATTTTATCTTTGAACATCAGTAACCTGTTATCAACTTACAAATTAGTGTAATGATTATTGGTTTCTACTTAACAACGTAGGTAATGATGAAGTAAAATTATTATCTTTATTAAATGGACTCTTTCAATTATTAATTTCTCTCCATAAGGTGCCGTTCTAAGCACTTTTAAATTGATATGAATTAATACATTGTCGATATATGTATAGTTCGGGATCACTTATACTTTAAGGTTAAGGAGTTGTTAAATATTGAGCAGCATGGATTTGTCAAATGTAGATCTGTGGAAAGTAACTTATTTTTGTATTCAGAGTATGTTTTGAGACATCTAAATGAAGGTACTCAGGTAGATGCTGTGTATACGGACTTTAGCAAGGCGTTTGATAAGATAAGCCATAATATATTGCTAGAGCGGCTTGCTGGGACCGGTGTCCACGGCAGTCTTCTGAGATGGTTTGCTTCATATCTGTCTAACAGGTCACAGGCTATAAGACTGGGCAACTGTACATCGTCTTTTCGCGTAGTTACTTCTGGCGTTCCACAAGGATCCCATCTGGGACCCTTATTGTTTAATATTTATATAGACAAAATTTCAGAATGCTTTAAATTTGCTAAATTTCTAATGTATGCTGATGATTTAAAAAATTTTCATTCGATAAAATGTTTTGAGGATAGTACCCTAATACAGCAAGATATCAAACGATTAGAAACATTCTGTGAAAAAAACCGTTTGCCTTTAAATTTAAAAAAATGTCAGCACATCACCTTTTCACGCAATAAATTTATAATAGAAAATAGCTATGCAATAGGTCAGACCAAGCTTGATAGGGTTAATAGTATAAAGGTCCTTGGTATTATTTTTGACTCCAAAATGATGTTTGATCAGCACATATATTATGTCTCAAAAAAAGCTAACAGAATGCTGGGTTTTATAACACGGGCCTCTTATGGTTTCAGGGATCCTTTTGCTTTACGCTCTTTGTACATGGCTTTTGTTAATGGCTTATTGGGCTATTGCTCGATTATATGGAGTCCATGCTATTCTATCTACATAGATAAACTAAATTCTATACAGAATCGGTTTGTAAAAATTGTCAAAAAAAGATGTTTTAATAATATGGGTGATCATAACTCGATAGTGAAAAAACTTGCTTTGTATTCACTTGAAGATCGCCGGAAGCTTTCGGAAGCCAAGTTTATTTCAAAAATTATTAATAATTTGGTTGATTCTCCTGACATTACTGCATTTCTGCACTATACAGTACCCATGCATAACACTAGAATTAAGAACGTGTTTTATTTGAATGCATCTGCCACAAATTATTATCAGAACTCCCCTCTAAATCGCTGCCTGAGAACTTGCAATACCTTATGTGGTCTCTCTGGGGCGGATGTTTTCGCCCTCTCACCTTCTCAACTCGATCGTGCATTGAAGCACTACATAAAAAATGTTTGAGTAGGTATAATTGATGTAATAATTTATTATTGTGTCAATTTGTTTCGTTTAAATGGGTTTTTTTGGGTGACACATTAACGGTACTTGTTATTGTATGTCAGTTTAATTTGTTATAATTATGTTTATATTAATTATTAAATAATTGATTAATTTTGTTATGTTTATGAAAGTAATTTCACATCAATTAGCAATAGTGAATACTATTTTGGGTTTGTCCCGTTTGTATTCCATTTTATATAAATAAATAAAAATAAATAAAATATCTGTGTCAAAATGGCGTTTTAAAAGTCATTTTAAACATCTTTTAGAACTTTGGGACGAGTTGGATTTCCGTTAATAAAACTTTTATAAATTCGCGTTACTTCTACAGGATTCCCATTCAAAATTCGGAAAAAAAAACACATTCTTGTGGTAGTTTTCAATCTACGGGACCGAAATTATTATGGGAGTAAGATATCTACAGGGAGTGGTCTGGCGTTGCATTTGAGCAGAATCGGTCGGGGCGTTTAAAAATGATTTCCGTAAAAATCGATATTTTTTGAGCACCTGCAACAGCAAGATTGGAAGAAATATTTTTTTAATTTTACGTAAGAGGGGTAATATTGCTAATTTTTTATAACCAATTTTACCTTGAAAAATTTCAATAACTCAATTTCCAAAATGGCGAGAAAATTCATAATTGAATCAAAGCATAAAAACACAAAGACTTGCTTCGGGTTGGGTAAAATCGAACAGTCGAACATCTCTTACGAAAGGCCAGTGAAACTTGGGCCGATTGACGTAGTCGTGACTTAATATCAACGTAAGCGTAATTATTGGTCGAGTCTTCCTTTAAATGAGCGTAGGCAGCTACACGATATCGGATTCGTAATATTAACCTAGTGATGACCGAGTTTTGCCGTAAGGTCAGAGTTAATGACAGGATATCAGTTAGCAATAATATCAGTCTTTATGCACAAGGTGCGTACCAAGAACTAGTATCTTTCCCTCATTTTTGACATATAAAATCTTGTTTATCATTAAAAATCATGTTTAAGCCTTACTGTTGCATTAAAAATTAGATTTTCGCCTGATTTTATTTGGTAATGCCATTAAGGTTATTATTGTTCTAAGAGAAGAACTTCGTTGATGAATCTGGCTGATGTAGAAAAGCGGTATCGATTGTAAGTAGGAGCGTGGTAGTGAATATGTTTTCCGACTGCCGCCTGCCGCCCGAGGGACATGAGACCGTAGAGTCTCCGCAAGGACATAATTACGCACAATTAAGAAAGGATTTGTGTTTTTAGTCACGGCGAAACGGTTCGGCCGAAGCGAAATACAGTAGCTATGGAAACTCTTATTCGCCCGAGTCCCCCTATTCTCTCCCCGTCCCGCCTACGAGAAACAGATGACTAAGGAACTGAATTATACAAGTACATTTTACAACTGAATTTCCAATTACAATTGAAAGTACATTTTATTCTTATTAAATGAGACTTTAGAACGAGACTTAACGAATTTCCATTTTTGGTTGTAATTTAGCGAACAATTAAAACGTTCGTTGAGTTGAGAGGCAATAACAGAGAGAAGTTCATTGTATCGAGCAAAACTTGATCATATTAAAAATTAATTTAATTAAGTTCTTGACAACTCCACTGAGAAGTACATCTAGAAATGAGAGATTGTTTTTTTTTTGTTATACAACCTGCCCACGCCCCACGCAGAGAATCGTTTGCTCTCTACAGACAATCTCAGCTGGAGAAAAAAAACTTTACATGACATGTTAATGAACCTTTTTTGTATCAAATAAAATTTTATAACAGACTTTTCGGTGTTATAGGTTATAATTATCCAGGATGTCCGTAAATGAATGGGATACAGCTTAACTGCAACTTTGCGGCATCAAATGCGATTAAACGAAACATATTGTTACAATATTTCACTTTATTAATTCTAAATTTAAAGTCTTACAAACTTTTTATTCTCTAACACGACTGTAACTTATAACAATAATCTCCAAATCTAAATAATCAGCTGTTCTCTTATTTATTTTACACAGATATTACACAACTATACTTTTTCACTTCACCTGTCACAATCACTTCACTCTCTTCTCGTTATTCTTTACTCTATGGTAAAGTTTCCATCCACGCAGTAAACTTATACATGGTGTTCTTTGGCTCAGTAATGACGACATTGGTTTTTTTACATAGGGCACCCTGTATATTTTTGTATTTTGAGACTGTCCGAGATCCAGTTTTTACAATTGCGGTTTAAATTGAGCAGTTTTTGCGTTATAAACAAATAAAAATCGCAATTTTCCATTTTGAAACCAGTGCATGGTGTAGGTACAACGGAAACGCCTCTAAATATCGAAAAACGGCTTACATGTCCCTATTTTAATATTTTATATTATATCCTATGATGTACCTGGATGAAATTTTTATACAGGGTGGTGAAAAATCTAATAATTTTCATCGCCCTGTATAAAAATTTGAAGTACACTGTACGATGACCCTTGAAAAGTTAAGATAGGGACATGTAAGCCGTTTCTCGATTTTAGAGCCGTGTCCGATGTAGGTACACTGTTTTGAAAATGAAAAATTGCGATTTTCATTTGTTTACAGCTCATAAGCAACTGTATTATCTCAGACAATCTCAAAATGTAATAATATACAGGGTGTCCTGTAAAAAAAACCAATAAATAAAAAATCAAATTATAAAATTGACCTGTTTCGGGTTTTTCATCTTCAGATAAATTTGGTGGGTGGCAAGTTTTTAAAAAATCACCCGGTATAAATCAAAATAGGTACTTTAAAAATGTGGAAGAGATTAACTGTTGAACGTAGTGAGTAATTAAAGTCACTCGACGAAATATCCTTTGTTAGTTTAAGCATCACATCCTTTATCCAACAAATACCACAAAAACGGTTTCTAAATTTGGAACAAGTCTATCCCTGAATAACAAACAATCCCTGTAAGCTGAGTTATTGGATTCCAAATACCTATTTGTCATTTCTGGGACTCTTCTGGTAACAAAATATACGTGAGAATTCTTCTGGAAGGTTATTGTTGGTCTTTCCACATTATTTACCTCAAACCCCACATTCAGTTCTGTTGGTGGCTAAAATTAAACAAAAAGAAGCTTCAGTTCGTAATACGCATATGCTATGTACTGTTCCCTGTTCTTTGACGAATAAAAAGTGATCTTTGAGACGACAGCGTTCAAGGTGCGCGCCGCGCTGACAATGCAAGACATTTTAGAATGTAATTTAGCAGCGTTCTCCGCAGGAATTTTAGTTTCCTGCTTTACTTATATGAGTAATTTTCCATTAAATAGTTGGGGTTGTTAACTGGTATTAAGAAAACCACCTTTTCCTAAAAAAGGTCTATTTTGATTATTTTTCTTATTTACTTTCCAGAAATAATGAATCTTGGGAAAAAAATTATTTGTTTTCATTCGTTTTTTTTTTTTTCAATTACCTCGAACACGAACTCTTTACATTCCAAAATCCAAAGTGAGCTCGATTAAGCTATTCTAGGAACGCTACGCTAAATTGGCCTAATTCTAGGATTGCAATACGACTTCCGAGTTCCTCATATTCTGTGCAAGCTATTTCAAAAATTCATATTATAGTATAAGTCTCTTCGGCGTAAAAAATAGTTGTCAGCGAATACATAATTTTAGTTTCTAAAAAATCAAGCGACTCTCTATCGTTAATAGGTACTTGAAAAGTTTCATTAAAAATTTTTTTTAGATTTTTTCTCCAAAAAAAAAATCACTGATCTAGTACCTAGCCCTTGATTTTGCAGAAATTTTAGCTCCAAAAAAATACAGTTTATTAAAGGAAGTTCTATCGATCGGAGAATAAGATTTATTTTATTTAATAACTCATGAAGTCAAATTCTGAGTTCTCTCATGCAATGTCGAGTGTCCCCAGTGGTGCATTTCAAAGCTAGTGAAGTAAAGATTTTACACAGGACCAATTTTTTTGTATCAAGGCCCAGTTAGACAGGGTTCTATCAATGGAATTACTATCCCCTGGAAAATTTGTCGTTGGAAGTCTTTTCGGCTCGAAAAATGTTTCTTGCCCTTGTCCAACCTGACCTTGCAAAAAAAATCAAGCTGACCGGGCCTTCTTGTCAATATGGATTTTGCCAAAAAAAAATCGATCCAACCGGAATAGCCCCCATATCCGGATCTAGTTAAAAAAAATCGAGCTGGCCGAACTTTGCAGTAGCAAAAATTGGTTTATGTAGATCGATACCGTCAAGTCTTCATAAACAGATTTTATGTAGCTGAATATTTTTATAATTAAAAAAACAAACAATATTTATACAAGGTGATTCAGTGGTAAGTACCATAAATTGAAGGCTTTTAGATGAAGCTTAAATATCAAAAAAATTCAAATAAATTTTTACCGAAAATGTTTTTTAACCGAGATACAGGGTGTTGAAAACGTGTTTTTCAATGACACTTAACACCCTGTATCTTTGTTAAAAAAAAACATTTTCGAAAAAAATCATCTAAATTTTCCTGATGTTTTGGCTGTATCTGCAAGCCCTGCAAGCATAAATTTAAAAAATGCTAAAACGCTACATTTGACTTTTTCTCGAAAACCTGTATAGGAAAATTCAGAATTACTGGTCCATTCTTTATAAAGATACAATAAAAAAACTTTTTCACAGATTAACACTGGAACACCCTAAACTGTATCTCGGTTGAAAAACCTTTTCAGAAAAAAAATTATTTTATAATGTATAGCTTTATCTACAAGCCTTTCAATTTATGGTAGTTACCACTGAATCGTTTTGTATATTAAAATGGGTGAAGTGGCATTCCACTCACTCCATCTAAAA
Source organism: Malachius bipustulatus (assembly GCA_910589415.1). Lineage (NCBI taxonomy): Eukaryota > Metazoa > Arthropoda > Insecta > Coleoptera > Melyridae > Malachius > Malachius bipustulatus. The sequence goes on along the minus strand of OU342639.1, from coordinate 29,363,347 downwards.
GAGCGCCACTGGTATAGCCCTCTCCGTGCTTTCTATTTCCCTGATCGGCCAGACGCTACGTTGCCAGTTTATAAGGCATCGAAAGATTACGCTTGAGTAATCAAAACAAATTGACCTATGTATTTAAATATGCCCGTATGCCCGAATGATCTGAGATAACTAAACATCCAATGGAGTCTGGCAACAGCAACACCAACACCAACACCGTCGAGACGTACTGCGAAAATAAACCATCATCTCGTTGAAAAAAATAAAATTAAAACTCTCGTCGCAGGTATGGTTCAACAAAAAATTAATTTTATCTTAGGTATACTATTAAATACGATAATATTTTTATGACACAAATAAGAGTGTTCTTTGCTACCAAACATGCATCATAGACCAGTTAAATGGATGAATTTCGGTAAATTGAAAAGGAAATTTATTCCATGATATAAGTTAGTAGTAAAAAAAGTTGAAGATGAGCGAGAGAGAAATTAGTATTTACCTAAATACGGACGTTAACCGCGTTAAAATTGTTGATCACTGTCAAAACAGAAATCAAATTACGAAAATTGTTGTCTCAGACGATCCAAAATATACGTTACATGCAAATCTAGCTATCTGCATGTTAATTTATGGAAATGTAGTACCAGAAAAAATGTTGTTTTTAAAACACATCGACGGGCTTTGATTCTCTATTCAAACTGCTGGATGGATGGATGACTTTCGAAACGTTCAGTTTAAATTATTCCTAACATTAATATACCCAACTGGATTGAAAATGGATGGATAACATTGCATAGAACTAGAACGTCATATAAATATTGTAATTTTCAGGACTGATTTTTTTTTGTGAGACCGGGTGGTTGACATTTATGCGAGTGAACGCAAGTACATTACACTCATCCCGGAGGATATAAAAAACTACTTACATTTATGATTGGGATTGGGCAATGCTAAATAAATGAATCAAGCAAAACGCAGGCGAATAGCATTATCGCAACAAATAGGTAACAAAGGATACTTTATGTCCGTTATCTGAACGAAGCGCCGAAAGCGTTTCCCGCTTGTCAGAGTTATTGATGAAAATCATAACCGAAATCGCATAATAGAGGAATGCTTTCCCGGTAATTTATCGGGAGCACGTCCAGGCAGAGCTATTCTTCCCACAATAGTAGTTAGATAATGCCAGCCAAGACTTCCCGAGTGTCCTGTCCTGGTCCTGGAGAAGGATTTTTCAGCGGCCTATTTAGAGGGCTATTTATATCCAGGATAATGGCGTTCGGAGGAAGCTTATCGGCCGGATTTGAAATTGAGCCTCAAAACGGCAGACTCGAACCGGCGACATTAACATATACATCGCTGGATTAGGGTACAGTATACAAGGCATTATCTCGCAATCCTGTCGATCTAGTTAATTGTTTCTTCTTACTTTTGTAATTCAATTTAATCAAGGGAAAAATTTTGCATCCATACGTTTCAAAACAATTCCGATACTTATTGCTTTATAATTATTATTGTTTCACTTCAACGCGATATTTAATTTTGTATTAGTTAGTATGGACTGATCTCTTTTTGATTAAGTAAATTAATATTTCCAATCAAACTCTTTAATTTATACAATGTACCGAAAACTTATAACCGATGGACGAATCAGCAACAATGAAAATATTCACTTAATTAAATCTCGCTGTACGTACGCTTTCCTCCGGAATAAATTTGATTTCAGTTTGTTTACGGGAGAGGAGAAGGAATATTGACTTTTTTTAATTTTAGTTGTCGGAGGTCATAAAACAATTTTCAACTCTAAAGGATACGCAGTGAATTTTTTGAATTCATCTCTCAATTCATTATTCATCAATATGTACAAAACTTCCTCTTATAATTTTAGCAACTCCGAAATTTCAAAAACACACATACCCACAGCTATTACGATCTGTATTGTGTATTGTTATTACCATCCATCGACATAAAGCTTAGTGAAGTTGGCACCCCTAAGGGCAAATTTTTGTTTACACGTGGACAAGCGAATGCCGTTTGAATTTTATAAAAATTCCCATTTGGGGCTGCTTTCAATTTATTTAATTTGGTTGTAACTTTTTTTTTGTATGATGGCCTATAGAAAATTTTGGTCGGACAAATGTTGACAAACGAATGTCGTGTGCATTTTATAAATAATTCGCACTAACCCTCGACATAATATATTCTCATGTATTCTCATAACACACAAAATGAAGAATATGACGATCTGAAACTGTACAAATACTGCTACTAAAAGAGGTTACTGTAAATGATGTTCTTTCCGTGTTTTTTTTTGGAACGCTGGAGAAGATGTAACGCCGTAATTTGATTGATAAAGTCAAAAAGTCTGAAACTGCACCACTCACTATTTCAAAAGACGAACTTTGGAGCTGGGACTGCCTAATAGTTACATCATCACGGGTATAATTTAGTTCTGAAGTTCTATTTTCTAAGTTATTACAAAAAAAAATCAAGTATTGTTGTTGATATATGAGGATTGACGAGTTCCATCAGCAATACTCCGGTTTCAGGGAACTAATTAGAAGTCATGCTTCTGCTGAACTCTCCACCAGTCACCCTTCAGGTGCTCGGACCTGATCCTACCAGAGTGGATACAGCGGCAGCTCTATTTCTCGCTGCTCTCTCTTCTAGTTTTTTCTCCACACCTCGTTCACTGCTGACTTTCTATTCTCCTGCTTGTAACGCATTTATGGCGTTAAAGTTTATCTACGCATATCGAACATCAATTATAAATTGATTTCTCGAGCTAAAATTATTACAAAGTTATCTAGAAAATTATCTTAACAACATTCGAGTCCGAGACCGAAGGGCCAACGAGTGTCTATCTCCATTTCGAGAATTTGCGTCTAGCAAATTTACAACTGGCTGCTATATTGTTATTTTTGAAACGCAGTTACTAAATTTCCTTAATATAGAATCATAAAGCACGAATAAACGAAAGTGCCCCCTGTAATTAATCATTTTAAAGCTGTGAAACTTTTGATTTTGAGAGACTCTTGATAAATTAATAGAAATGTTACCGTGACATCATCATTCCATCGAGCAACACCATCTACATCCAGTACGGTTGTTATTTTATATCGTAAAAGAGAAACGACGTGTTTGTTGTTCACATCAACCACAAGTTTCATTTACTTGGTCAATTTATTTGAATTCCAGCAACTCCACCTGTAAGTAGAGTTACAGTCAGTCGTGAATCTCGTGTTGAATTCCTGCCCTGAAGTCTAGCTTTGAATTTGAGGTTATCCCGTCCTTAAGTCTTGGAGATTATTTGAATTTGATGTTATCCCGCACTTATTTCAAATATATCAAACAAAATGGCCGACATTACCCTGTGTGGTTGTGATCGTGATCGTCTAGTGTTTGGACCTCTAGTACTCTAGGTTGCGTTTTGTTGTAACCTTATTACCTTGCTCGTTCGTATAGCAAACGCTACGAAAATACTTGAGCTAGCCAGTTTTTGAGAGAAAAGGATATAAATCGTATTTTTTTAATAGCACTCCGGGTTTATTTTTTCTTATTTGGAATCTTCACAAATTTATTGTTTAAATTCATTAAACAAAAATGTTTCTTATTACTTGGTAATTGAAGTCGTATATTTGTTACCAAGACTAATAATTATAAAGTATACTAAGCGAGGGTAGGTAATTAATTAACCATAGAAACACACTCATTTTAACTTAGTTAAGTGTTTAAGACTCATCCGTCGAGTTTTAGACAAGAGTAACCTTAAAATAGACATCACATCTATAGCGGAACTTTTCCCTTTAAATTTTTAACAGATTGTAGATATCTTTTAAAAATAGACAAGGGTAAAAGCGGCCTAGCACAAGAACGCATCCTTCCCTCTGACTCTGAAGGCACGAGATACGAGCTGCTGATAAGGAACAGATGCATATGTGGTTACGTTCGCTGGCTGCACACCGCCGTGCTATTTATGACATATCTATACCCACTTGAATAAAAACTCCCCTTCCATTACATGTTAGCAGGGTAATTATATAGTTACGGGCAATAAAAAAATCTTTACGGTCGTTTATGAATGTTAACTGCAAGCATTTAGAATCGTTAAATCCCGCCACTTGGCTGTATGATGGTGATGGTATTATTTATAGGAGTGTTTATTAATGGTTTGTTTTGTTTTGAATTAGAGGTTAAGATGCTATGAGTATCATATAATCTCGTCATATATTATAACCATGAGTATGTGTCTGAGCGTTATTTATGCGAATTTCTGAAAATACTTTACTCACTCGTATTCTCATCTCCTTTGACGTCATACTTATGTCTTCCTATCCGGAGCAAAAATTCTGCCTATCAATTATTGTTGTACAATTTTGACCGGGCTGATGGTCCTATGAGCGTGTCGCTGAAAAACTTGCCATGAATGTTGTCCACATCCACACCGTCAGTTCGAGATATCATACACCGAGGAGACCAATGAGATCATGTTGCACATCTCCCAGGGGAAAAACCCTGAAGTTACAATTTTGGGTCGGTTTTTGATTCGCTTTTTTGCTTTAATACTTATTAATACTCGAAGCGGACGGTAGCTCACGGGTTAGAAGTGCAGACTACTAATCCGTTTACTGTCACCGCGTGAGTGGTTGGTTATAAGCGCTAGTTCTCGAAGCCAAAATTACCAGAGTGAAGCGACTATGTCTTATATACATAGCTAAGACCGATGTTCCCTCGTTTAAAAAAATGGTCAAAATAAAATTTGTCCCATCAAAGTTGAAAGTGTCTCTCCCTGTCGGTCTCAAGATCAAGATCTATGATTTTTGCTAAGGCTCTAGTGCCACAATTTTTCGTCCTGGTAGGTTGAAATTTTTGCTCCTTTTATAGGGAGAATGTTCCCATGAAGTTTATTGAAAATGAGCTTAATCCATTTCCAAGTACCTTACTTTTCTCTATAAAGCTTGTTCTGCGGGCTAACTGATTCCTTGTCTGCCTTTATTTAATAGCTTCTATACCACGATGTAGGTATATATTTTAGAATTTTAAGGTTTATTGAACTACATCGTTGGAAATGAATTGATAATTACGTTTTACAACAACCCCTTGATGACTATTCGGGATGCATTCATCTTCCAGTCGCCGTATTAATATTAATACGCCCATATGGACCTTGTTATGGGAATGATTGATTATTAGAGTATTTGTCTCTGTCAAACGGCCGCTCAGAGGTAGACAGAAAAATGTAATTGAATTCACACACGCTGCCGGCGTTACGGGGTAAGTGTCATATGGGAATGAAGCCGTTCTTCTCTTTGCATGTGAAAAATGTAACATTATGGCTTTAGAAAGTTTGGCGAAAACAGGTGAAGGCCTTTTCACTGTTCGTTCACTACATATATCCTTACCAGCTTGCCAGGTTTAACTCACTAGGTATAATACATTTGAAATATAAATTACAATGTTTTCAAAAGGAGAGTAACTCTTTTCGAGATGAGGCCTCGTTTAAGAAATATTTCCAAAAATGTAAAACTAAGGCTGCTAAAAAATATGTTTTTTTAGTACCTGGACAGTCAAAATCGAACGTGATGTATAAAATCATATTTTAGACATAAAAGAGAGAATAACCTATTGCAAGATCAGGCCCTCGTTTAGAAAATATTTACAAAAATGTAAAACTAATACAGGGTGTCCCAGCTTATTCGAAGCGGTCTCTGTAGGCCAAACGATGGACTTTTTCAAAAAACTTTTTGAAAATTCAAGTACAGAATCACAATGGCCATAATTTAAAATTATTTTGGAGTATACAGAGTGTCCCATATGAGAGTGGCATATCAAAGTTATGTTTTTTTAAATGGAATGCGCCTATGTTATTGCATTTTTATATTGTCTGAGAAGAGAAAATAAGATTGGCTTTTACAGTTGGTGTTTAAATTCAGAAGTTTTTGAGTTATAAACAAGCGAAAATCGTCATTTTTCAAGTTCAAGGCCCTGTACAACGAAAACGGTTCAAGATAGAGATAAACGGCTTACATGTCCCTATTTTAACTTTTTATGTACTATCCTATGGTGTAGAAACATTTGTGCTTACTTTGATTTTTTTATTTGGCGACGCGTGGGGAAATCTCAGGATTTTTCAAATTTTTTATCACCCTGTATAAACATTTCATCTACATCATAGGATAGTACATGTAAAGTTAAAATAGGGACATGTAAGCCGTTTTTCTCTATCTTCAGCCGTTCTCATTGTACAGGGCCTTGAACTTGAAAAATGACGATTTTCACTTGTTTATAACTCAAAAACTTCTGAATTTAAACACCAACTGTAAAAGCCAATCTTATTTTCTCTTCTCAGACAATCTAAAAATGCAATAACATAGGCGCATTCCATTTAAAAAAACATAACTTTGATATGCCATTCTCATATGGGACACTCTGTATACTCCAAAATAATTTTAAATTATGGCCATTGTGATCCTGTACTTGAATTTGCAAAAATTTTTTGAAAAAAATCAATCGTTTGGCCTACAGAGACCGCTTCGAATAAGCTGGGACACCCTGTATGTCGCTGTAAAAATACGTTTTATTCATGCAATAACTTTGAAACAACATTTTTGGAAATATTTCCTAAACGTGGCCTGATCTTGAAAAAAGTTACTCCCTCTTTTATGCTTAAAATACGATTTTATACATGGTGTTCTGTTTTGACTGTCCAGTTACTGAGAAAAAATTTTTTAGCAGCCTTATAGTTTCACATTTTTGGGTATATTTTCTAAACGAGACCTGATCTTGAAAATAGTTCTTCTCTCGTTTATGCTTAAAATACGATTTTTAAAGTGACGTTAGATTATGGCTGTCCATTTACTAAAAAAAATATTTTTTTGCAGCCTTAGTTTTACATTTTTGAAAATATTTCTAAAACGCGGTCTGATCTTGAAAAAAGTTATTCTTTATTTTAAGCTTAAAAAATGATTTTATGCATGACGTTTCATTTTGGCAGTCCAGTTACCAAGCACCCTGTATGTATGTAGGAACTATAGGATTTCAGTTAATTGAGGAAAATGGCTTTGGAGAGAAAGAGAGAGAGCGCGGTTGCGGTTAAATACATTAGATCTAATGACGTTAAGAACTCTGGCTAAATCAGTAAATCAGTTGTTCCGTGTATTGTATTTTATTAGACCGAAGAGTTAGCGAAACTAGATGGAGAGCAAGTGATGTAAGGTCAGTATATAGAAAGCAAGAGTTTGCAAACTCTCAACTTCGACTAGGCTTCAGAAGAGAAATCAACAAGACTCGGCTGACGCCTTTATCTCTGATGAACGTGGAATTTTTCAGTCTGAGAATTCTCGTTCCCGATTCCTAGAGTCAAAACTTGTCCATTGTTAGACTAATAGGGACAGCTAACATCATGTAAAGTCGGGGAAAAGTTCGGATTTGAGATTCAGATGATCAACCGGAACATTCTGAATATTTTACAGAATAACGAAATATTAAACGGTTCAAGGCGACAGATGTGTACTTTTAAATTCTCAAAAGTGTATTATAGTACTCGCATGGGGAGTTTTATTAATATTTATGATGAATATTTTTGTTGCAGGTATGTGCCGTTATTATAGTAGCAGCAGAGTGAATATGTGAAAGCCGAGGTGTAGTAAGTTATTTGTTTTCGTTTATATTGAATCTAAAGCACTAACGTAAACGCAAAAATAAACATCTGTCGATATGAGAAATTATTATTTTCGCCTCAGTCGATAGCATTAATCGTAAACCTCTTTTATTTCCATTCTTTACACTTGAAATAATCCAGCAAATACTCTACACTGTCGGATTCCAATTAATGGCCCAAGACAAGCTATCTGATAAATTTAGTCTCAGCCGTAAATTTGTTTGCGTACAGCTTTCATATCATCATGCTTTACTTCGTTACTGCACGATTAATCTCAGGTGCTCTTTCTCAATCGACTCGGTCCCTTAAGAAACTTTCCCGAATTAATCGAACTCTCAGACTTATAATAAAATAAATTCTTCTCTTCACTTATCTTATCTTGGAAGTCCGAAACTTCAGACTTCCGATAACTATACGGACTTGCTATTTCATTTTTTAACGTAACATTTTGAAAGTTCTGTCACTTCTCCTTGTCGTGTTAATTAAAAGTTGTCACTTTGATGTATGTTATTGGTTCAGTGGTTTACGCATTTTTCTATGAGTTTGATAATTACATTTAGCTCGGGTATGCCCAGCTTTTGTTTTTCATATGGACGACATATTGGTTTTTCATCAAAATCATGGAACCAAAAAAAAAATAAAAAATAAAAAAAAAAATCTCTTCATCTGTTAAAAAAAAGAACATAATCGAATTTGCTTGTCTTGTGGTGGTCTATGACATACAGTAAAAAACACATCGTTTTTTGGGAAAAAAATTAATAGTTTTCGAATGTCACAGGTTTTTGATTTTTTTTAACCAAATGTCACGAAAAAACAATATGGTGGCCGTAACAGAAACAAAAGTTGATTATTTTTCCAGCATTTAATTTTGGTTTTATCCAGAAAATGAAGTTTCATTAAATTTACTTGCACTTATAAAATGAAACACACTACCTGATGCAGGTATTCCTGCTGAACGCGCCAATTCTATGTTGACATCTGACATTCTCTGAAATGTCTGTCTAGACCTAGAACATGGATAACTGTCTCGACAACAAACTGCTTTCTGTAATTTTTACATGCTCCAGCATAAAAAAAATAAGAAAAACAATAAGAGTATTCAACATAACCTCGGTTCTATTTTCTATTCCAGATATTTCAATAAATTTCTGGCATCAATATAGGTATACATATTTTATGTTTCCTAGTTTAGATATCCTAATATCTTTCTGTTTGCTCAAATAAGCAATAAAATAAATAAATAAATAACAGAATTACTAGGGGGTTGTTTCGCGAACAGAATAAAGTGCTGTTTCAGTTCAGTAAGTCGTCCTTTTCAGAATCAGAACAGAATCGGATGCATAAATTCAATGTCAGATAAAGTAGGTTCAGTGCGGGTAATATAACTCCACAAAGAAAAATCGCGACAAGTGTACAAAGCATTCTTTCAAACTGAATTTAAGCGAGCCCTGTTTCAGAGCCATTTTGTTTTGTAGCCCTTATCAGTAAAACAAGAGAGCATGTTAATTTCGTGGAGTATAAATAGCGGTTTTCTATTATTCCGACAGTTGTTGTCAACCCCGGCATACCGAATGAGATTTTTATACACAATTCCTCGTCCACTATATGAATGAATCATTGTCTCCTTTATTCACCTCCAAACTCCCAAGTTACAAGCCAGCTTTAAAAAACGTCTTGCGAAATTATGCTATAACCACAACTCTCTCCGCCGAAAGTCCGTTCCAAACAGAGAAACAGAAAACTCACACACAACTTCGCGGTTCTACATTAACAGCTCTTCAAGTTGAAAAAAAAGTGCACATTCAGTGCTTAGTTTATCGAGAATTAATTATCGAATTATCGATTTCACCGCAACTCGCCAACAAGAATTTCAACGTATGATTTTTATTTTATCACTTCTTTTCACGATTTTACTTCCATTCCGCTACGTGCATTGACGTTCTTGAAGTTAATGCCATTGACATATTATTGAGTTTTCTTTGTTACCAGCAGCGTTAGCTCAATGAATGCAATCTCGAATTCTAAAGCTTTAAAAATACTTCAATGAATAACACACACCCGTTCGAGATGTAGGTTAGGTAGGTATTGTTTTAGAACAGACAATAAAAAAATTCGAATAATTTATTTTCGAAAAGATTTACCCCCGCTGTTACGCCGGGAGAATTTTCTTGTAAAACTGTCGCGTACGCCCTTTTTGCAGAATGAGAAACGTGAAAAAATTAATGATCCCAGTGGATTTAATGAGAACATAAATCACAGCTTGATTAAATTCATTGTTAACCCTTGGAGAACATCGGTTATTACACGTGCCATGACGGCGGTTTATTTAAATGGAAGTTGGCTCTGGTTATTTCCTCTGGACATCATTTCATAATGTAGCCGAATAACGCGTTCAAGTGGCACGAAATAGATAATATGCGTTCTGGTGTTTCCTTGGTCCTTTTAGGTCCGGCCTGCGCTACCGGACATTGCGTACATTCATTAAGCTAGCAATAAATCAACTCCAGAGCCACTGTGTATCATCGTCCTTATGATCGAGCGCCCAGTCTCCCTTCCGCTCATCTAGCTTCCAGCTTACAACTGGCCTGGGAAACTGAAACTGCATACTTGCAACCACCATTATTTACCCAGTATTTTGGCCACCCCCTTCCTTTGGATACAGCTAAACCGTCAGAATTACTACATCTGAAACATCAGTTCTTCCAAACTAAACTCCCTGATTATTATTATATTCAATGACCAATGCCATTTTTGTACCCCAACCACGATTATTTTCCTGCGTTCACACCCGGTACTTATCTCGTTGATCATCAAAGTTCGAATAATTGTAAGCGGATAACAACAAAATTTAGCAACAAACGCACTTCTAGAGTTAGAGTGTCACATCAGTGTGGCATTACCGATGGAACTCTTAGAGTTGTCTTAACGGTCTATCAGAGTCTAGGTCTATTGCGATGTAAGTCCCGGGAGTGATATTGTTCCCTAGGGAGACGACACTGCTCATTAATGCAACACCGGATCTGTCTAACCTTAGTCTCCCATCTCCAACAATCTGAACCTTTACTATTTATAGCCTCCTCGACCTACCTGCTTACCTGCAATTACATCTAAACCCTATTTCAATTCGGTTAGCACTTTATGAGGAGTGGACTCATTCCGCATGTGGAAATTCAAATTAGAGCGAAAACACAAAGGACCTAATCTAATTTAAGAAGATATCGGTGATGACATGTACCTCCAGAGAGCCCAGACATGTGCAAAAAAAGTAATTTCAATTCGTATTTCGTAGACGAATACTTATGCTGAACTTATTTCTAAATCTCGCTCAACAAGAAATCTTAACCATTTTTTTTTTAGTCTAGCTTAGAGATGATTCAAAAGATAAGCAACAGAATTTGCTATCAAACAAATAGGATAGGAAATCAGTTCATTACAAATTAATGATTGGGTCATTAAAAACCGAAGTTGTGATTCATTTCTTGAATGTTCAGTTTCCAAAATGAAAGTTCAGTTCACTCGACTTACACCAGCAGTTTTTTTTTTATCTTTTTTTTTATACAGGGTGTTTTAAATCGTGTCGAAAAATGAAAAGTGTGATTCCTTGACGCATTCTAAGAAAAATTGACGTCGTGTGTCCAGAAATCTATCGTTCTCGATATACATCAGGGGGTCAAGAAAGTTTTTTGAAGTCAATTCAATTTTTTGTCCAAATGACAGTGAGGGAGAGTTAAGTGAGGTTTTCATAAACATAATTCTAGGGAACAGTGAAATTTGGAACTTTGAAAGAATGCCGATCGAGGTCATGTTCACTCGATGAAAAAGTGTACAATTATTACTAAATTATGTCCATTATTTCCATTATTCTCACTATTTCCACTTTATTCCCGCATTATTTACACTATTTCCACTTTTTTCCATTATTTCCACTTTTTCCACATTACTTTCACCATTTTCGCTTTATATCAACTATTTCCAAAGGTGTTTTCAAAAACTATTGAAAAAATGCAGTTTTCTTCCTAATTAACGGTTTTTGGTAAAAATAACTCAATTTTATTATGTTTTATTTCAATTCTAAAAAATTGTAACATGCCGTGAGAATCCTTTTTGCTGCATGAATTCTGGACGTAGGAAAATTGTTAGGTTCAATTTCAATGAGTTATGTAAAAAAAACAATAGATGAAAACAATGACAATTTTTTTTAATTATTTTCGATTTGAGTAAGCGTAATGTAAAAATGAATAAATCGATTATTGGAGTTTTTGGTAGAAACGTTTTTTCACTGTTTTTGCAATAGAGCCTTGACAAACGAAACTAATCATCAGTGTACAAACGTAGGCTTGTGATAAAAAAAAAACGATTTATGTGTTTTTGCAATTTGGGGTTATGAATGGATTTTTAAAAAATGTTTTTTCAGCCCATTTTTTGAATGTTGACGTTTTTTGGACACCTTTTGTAGGACATCATGAACCTACGACGGACACCCCAATGTCCGCGAATAAATTTTAAATTTTGCATTTGAGGGGTGCGCACTTCACAATTTCCAAAATATTTTATTATTAATTTTGAAAAATCTGTGGGTAGGCCAATGAATCTAATGGTTGGACAAACGATGACAAACGATCTAGGTATGTGGTACAATTTGTTTTTTGCAATTTGAAAATGCCAGTCGAAAAATTGTAAAAAAATTCTATTATATTTTTTTAAACGGTGTTTTTGTTTAAAAAAGCCCTCTTGGTCCACCTTTCGTAACACAATCATGAATCTACGATGAACACACGGATGTGCGAGAAAAAAATTTAAATTTTGTTTTTGAGGGGTGCGCACTTCACAGTTTCCAAAATATTTTATTATTAATTTTGAAAAATCTGTGAGTATGCCGATGAATTTAATGGCTGCACAAACGTGGAGAAACGATCTAGGTATGTGGTTCAATTTTTTTTTTATTATTTGAAAATGTCAGTCGAAAAATTGTAAACAATTTATTCCCAGTTATTTCCACTTTATATTCACTATTTCCACTACTTACAGTTATTTCCACACTGTTTCCACCTTAATCATTTCCACAACTGAACACTCCCTCACCGTCGATCTTTTCTACAGAAAAAGGTGCTCTTGGTTATTAAAAGCGTTAATGTGAACTGTTTTCTAGAAAAACAGATTTTACGATTAAAAACGTCAAAGTAGCAACATGTTTTTTGTGTAAAATATTTTTATTTTTATTTTTTATTAATTTTTTTGCCATAAGAAAAAACTGAGTTTTCTATCTCAAACGATTCCTGAAATATTGTCAAATTACTGTAAAAAAATTCTTTGAGATCCTGTATCGCCAAAAACATTATTGCGTTTACGGACCAAGTATGTACAAAAGAACAAGTTTTCTTATAATTTTCCAAAGAAATATACCGCTTATTTTCTGACTTAGGTATTTGTGAGAAACCCTTATACCATGTATCCCTATATAGAATCGATCAAATTGATGCATTTTTTTTCTCGAATATTTGTATTTTTTCCATTATTTCTAAATTCTTCATCACAAAAACTCAAGATAATCTTCTTTTTGTCATTTAAATGAACCAACCAAAATCATAAAACGTCGAAAAAATTAGGAGCGACACTTATAGCAACAATCCTGTATTGAGGTGTAGCGTCCTTTATTGGTGGTGGAATACCTCCATTGGATCTGAGATATGTTCTACGTCTCGGTAGCAAAGATGTTTACAATTAATTGAGGTTCCGATTAGTAGCGGTTGGTCAAACACAGAGACTGTCTTAATTAAGTTAACCTCCAAGGATTCCCACTCCCCGAGGTGATGATTTTATTGCAACACCTCCCGGATACCAGATAAACTCATGGCTCTAGTTCGGCAATGGTACGTACCGTTGCAGATCCCGTCTCATAAATTATGCATCGTACCGGCTGTAATCTGTCAAAAGTCAATCATCATTAGTCACGGGCAACACTCGATGCTCTGTCACAACCCTGTCAACATCTGAGAGAGGTTTCTTGTTTGAACTCACGGGAAATTTACCAATTTGATTAATGCCGGTTATGTTTATAAATGCTCCGTAACTCGCCCTGTTTACTCGAGGACTTCAAAGCAAGATAATTATTTTTATTAAGACAAGCAAACGGAGCAGTTATGTAAATTAGATGTACCTACCTAACCTCTACCAACCGACTCACCTACCTCAAATGTTGAACAAGGAATTACTCTATCAGGATGTAATCTATTAGCGCTATTAGATTATACACCTAATATTTCGTATAAATGTTGCTGAAAATGTTACTCCTTATTCGATTCCGCCGGAGAACAACTAACAGAAACCCGGAATTTGTGTAACGTGAGGCAACAAAGGTTGCACCTGGCAAAGATCCTCCCGATCCGTCCAGCTCCAGCTAAGCGAGAGGTATTTTTGTTTATTTCAAGCTCATTTGATTTTCTCGTCTGGAGTAGGTGAAACCGAACACCAGGAAACGGGGAAACAAACACCCGACGAAATATCTGTCAACATTTCACGCATCAAACGAAACACTGTTGATGTCGAATAAAAAATTCCTCAGATCCTCAGATCTCGGAAAGAGGCGTTCGAGTGTGCTTAAACTTATTCCGTCAAACGAAAAACAGTCGGCCATATGGCATCCCGATAAACACCTAAATTACATAAATTCAAATATAGGCCCGTGTAAATTCAACACGATCAGTTCCAGGTTCCTTAATAAATATTCTAAACAGTGGTGTCTGTTTATTCATCACTAGTCGTAAATAAAACGGTTAATCCTGTGAATAAGGCCCGTTATTCAGGATCAAGTTGCCTTTGAACATTCACCGCTATTCAAAGCAGTCACTCCGCTCTCTTTTATTTAGGGGCGGCAGCCCTCACTGCTGGATTGATTAATATATCATTCTTTCCGCCTCTTATTTGCGTCCAAGATTGAGATAATAATTGACTAGAAAATTTCGTTTTCTTCGCACTTTCGATTGTCATTCACAGTTCAAAGCTCACCACTTTTTATTTATACGCAGTAGGTAGGTATATAGGTACGTTGATATGCACGTCAAATGGCAACAGCGCCACTCTTCTTTCCTCTTACTTTAATAATTAAAGTGAACTGTTTGTTCTCTCTTCTCTGTGAGCATTGGAGATAGGATAAACTGTAGTGATGAAATTTAATTGCTGGTGGATCCAAGTTATAATCTTTAGCCAGTAGGAGGAGATATTGAGTTGGTAGCTTCCTGCAGATATTTCGACGCCGCAGTTAAGTACTGTAGTCTTCCAGGACGAGGGGGGGCGACCGTCTCGAGACAAGAACTTCATATTTGTGTGCTCTCTGTCTCCGTAGCTTTAATGCTCTTTCCAGCATCGGAAATTTCCGCTCGATTTCCTTCATGTGGTTAAAAGGCTAAGGCAAAAGTAAAATTCCTTTCATTCTGATGAGTTTGTCTTATGTGAACTCCGAAGAACGATGCAAGATAACACGGGATTTCGGCTATTTGAAGCTTATTAGTTTAACAATTGCGCTCCCAGTTTAAAGGAGAACCACGGATTAAACCCCGATTATTATGCCAACTCTCAAATTGGGTAATTGGATATTGAAGCTTATAGTGTGCGCCGGCTAAGTTATCGTATTAACTAAAGTTTTGTATATTATGAAACCTGTGGCGCATGCTTGTGAACTATTTTTATGAAGCGATTTACCCACCCCCTCTATCATCGTAATGTTACTGTTCGGAAATACTTAATTCCATCTTATCTTACGTAGTTTTTCATTTTATATCATATTTTGAAAGTTCTAGCCTATATAAGGAAAGACAAAAAAACTTGATTTTTCAGTTTTTTTTCAGGATATTCCAGCAATGACTGAAATTAGATTAAATTTTGTTTCAGATCCTTATTAATGTTAAAATTGTGCAACTTGTTTCTAATTTAACCGACCCTGCATCATATACTCTGCTACTTCTCGAGACTCGAATGGCGAGAAAGATTAAAAAAAAAACCGCTGTGACATGTTTTAAAAGTTAGATCAGACGAGGAAATAAGGGCTCGTTTCATATATGACTGTTTTCAGTGAGATCCGTATTATAATTTCATATTTATTTCCCGGATCTCCATGTGACAGGAATTATAGTTGGAAGTTATCTTTGTGTAACAGGAGTTGTAGTTGGAATCGCGTTTCTGATAAGCTCGGTGGATCGCCGTGTGATGAACTGGCAGGGTCGTCATATAGGATAAACGTAGTTAGTTCCTGAGGAAGATTCGAACACCAGTGTAGAACATTTTGGTTTATTGTTTGGTGGTTAAAGTAACAATATGATGGCAGCCCTGGCGGGGACGCCGAGGACGTTGCAATACGACGTTAGGGGATTATCTTACTTGCTAACAAGTATTCATCTCCGACTCCCTCTAAAGAGATAGTTGTGGTTCTAATACTAATTGCTCAGTGCTATGTTTTATTGTCAAACATACATGACCTAGGCTACTCTACGGAGAGGTTCAGTGGAAACGAGCAGCTCTTTGCTTGTATACTACTGTGTGTACATATCCTTGTTTGGTATTGTAACTATATTGTATACGGCATTGTTTGTTTTTTAAATGGTAGTAGTTAAAGAGTCCTTGACATGATTTAACATTCTCTACTAGTCACAATTTCAATCTGATTTCTCGTTATGTCAAAGAATCAAAATTAGAGAAAGATGATCGGCTTCGAATAACTCATCATACTTCTCTGGAATCTTACTTTACTAGGAGGAACGGGAACTATTTGACAAATAAATAAAAGCAAAGCCAATGTAGGGCAGTCTACATTGGAATATCAGCGACATTACAAGCAAGTTACCAGTGAAATATAAAGTTTAGAATTTATCGAATCCGCTATTAAGAGAATCGTAACAATTGGTAACCAAACGGAGTTACTTGACACAACAGAAGAGTGATCTAAGTTAAGTTTGTGAGTATTGCTGATGACAAAGAAAGAATAATGATGAAATATACAACACAGTACATACATACATACATACATATACATTCATTCCATGCTACTTTGAGTTTAACTTTCCGAGAGAGAACAGTAAATTTATAAAGTTAAGTAAATGACAAATTCGGTAAGTAGGAAGCTCGAGTGATGCCGTAAAGACTTTTACAATGGGAGTTTAGCGTTTCGTGGCTATATTTATTATCCTTTTTAGATCGACCTGCTTGCGCTGCTAAGCTCTTATATCACGGGAGGGGAACGTTTCCGCGTAAGCTTGTTAAGGACTTATATACGGTCCTTCTCTCAAAGTTACAGACCTAAAACGAAATCTCCCAGTATGTGTGACTAAACAAATCTATAAAATGAAATGTTATGTTATGTTACAACCTACAGAATTACCCGGCTGTATCTTGCTGGGTCCCCACTCCCCATCCCTATCCTATCCACTTATGTATATAACATACATTATAACCAGAGTGTTATGTATAAAACAAGATATTATTGCGCCTGACAGATGAAAAAGCCCAGAATTTTTATTTTATTACGCCGACGGATAGTCTCGAGTGGCCCAATACATTTGCAACCTTATTACAATTCTAGTCATTTATGACATTGGACCATTTCTTATAAGATATACTCCAAAGCAAAACCATATTTTTGTATTATTTGTTTTTTTTTTAATAGTCACACATAAAGTACGACGCATCATATGGGAAAAATTTTTCCTTTTCCATTTAGGACATTTTCAACATCGCTAATGATACTTTGATTGCTGCTTAAAGAATTATGACAAATGACACGTACACCTACCGTTAGGTATCTCTTATAACTGTCAAATTTGACATTCTTTGATAAAAAATCACGAAATATGGCATTAGGTTTTGAAATTTTGGAAAATGTCGCAGGAAAAAGTTCTTAAGAATTTTATTTTTCACCTATGTGCCAATTTTGAACTCCCTAGCAAAAAAAATCAAAAATTTGTTGAATTGGGCATTTCTGAGTTTTGAAAAATTTCATAAAATTTCCTTTATATCACATTCATCTTTTCAATGTTTATTTATGACCCGTGGTTGCTCTAAATCCATTTTCTTCGAAAAATAAAAGCTGGTTAAAATTGGTGCACGCACTTGATGCAAAGTTGGCATAATTTTTACAAAAAACTAAATATTTTTGTGCTTTACCAAGTATATACACCGAATTAAATAACAATCCCAATGAAAAATATTTATTTTTACCTCGATTTTTACCTTTCCTAGCACTTTTTGAACATAACAAAACATTTGCTTTTGTTTTCAACAAAATCAACTTTGCATCAAGTTTGTACCAATTTTAAGATAGTTTTTGCTGCCGTTTTTTATTTTTCTGAGAAAACGGTATTCAGAACGATTATTCATAAAAAAAAACATTGAAGAGATGCATTTTTTTACATTTTGTTGTAAATTTGGAAATTTTTGAAAACTCAGAAATGCTCAGTTCAACAAATTTTTGAAAAAAAATTACTAGAGGCAAAATTGATACACGCATTAAATAGTATATTGTGAAACAAGTGCGGAAACGTCACTCAGAAATGCTCAGTTCAACAAATTTTTGAAAAAAAAAATTACTAGAGGCTTTAAAATTGATACACGCATAAAATAGTATATTGTGAAACAAGTGCGGAAAAAGTCGAGTGTCACAATTCACACGAGTGTGAAATTTCTTTTCCGCACGTGATACACACAGTACTTTTCCTACGACCACAATTTAACAGATTAATTATTTAACAAATTTAACACATAAATTCCAGATTCGTATTTTTCTCTCGAAACTACAGGTAGCAAATTCAAAGAACACAAACCTGCTTGTTTTCTGACTTCAGGTGGTGTTTCTGCTTCAGATTCAGAGGAATCACAATCCATTATAATGATAGGTACCTAACTAAAGTTTATTTTTTCAGACTACCTACCTAGGTAGGTATTATTTTCAATTCTACCAATGACTTTTTAATATTACTATTATATACTGTTAAATCATTGAATTCTACCGACAAGACAATATTATTATTATTTATTATTAGACTCCGTATAAACTAAAAATAAGTGACGTGAGCGTGGAGACGTGGTAGATAATAACAATGATTTAAGAGAGGTTAGTATATCATTGATATGAGACTTCCACACAACGCAGGCGCTGTGCGTCGTCGATTGAAGTTAGTAGAGGTGTGCGAGTTATTTTCACGTTCGTGAATTTGATTTGAACGCTACCAATGCTGTTATTAGCGATCAACTCGTAAATTTTAATAATTACTGCCACAAGAGAATAATGAGTATATTTTATAGTCTTGTCGGGTTTTATCTTATCCCATTTGTGTTTATTTTATTACCTTGAAGCTTTAAATGAATAGTTATTCCATTAACAATAAGTAACAGTGAGTTCTCAGTTACCGCCCATCACTATTGTTTACATTAAAACTGTACGGAAACGATTTTTGGCTATGCGTTATGTCACTTTGTCGCACAGTTTTGGATACGTGAGAAATCTGCTAGTTTGCGCACAAAAAACGATGCGCAAAGTAGTGTTTTGTATAGTGGTCGTAGGAAAAATAATATATCAAACAACTTTTTACAAAATTTTGGGAACCAAATGCCATATTTTGCATATTTTGCAAAAAATGTCAAATTTGAAAGTAGGCCGGTGTCAAGATACATTTCTCACTCGTCCGTTTGTTCTGAATTGTGCCTCACAGTGCTCCGATCCAGTTGTGGAAAATCAGGACGTTTCTCTTGAAACAAGGCGACAACTTCAGCTCGAGTAAATTATCATAAGAATTTCTATTTTTAAAGTTTCAGTTAAGCAAGCCATTTTTTTTGTGCGTGTTTCCCAGCTGCTAAAGTAAGTCAAAGTGAGGTTACGTTTCAGCTCATTAAGAAAGTGAAAAATTAAATTCTTAGTGGCAAAATGTAACTCGCAAAAAATCTCAATTGACGGGTTTTTCATTTTTTTGTCAAATTTTTTTCCCTGCTTTTTTAGAGAAAAAGTTCCAGTTAAAGTCCCCACCCTGTATAATAAGCAGTCGGCTTATTACTTCAAACTTTTCGAATTTTTTTTTTTTTGATCGATCGAAAAACTAACAAAACAGTACAGAGACGTCATTACCTACAAAAAGGTTGATATAGTTTTTTACCGCCAAGGTAAAACTGACTTAATTGGAAAAAACTTCGTCAGGTCATTCCGACTGTTTTCCGCTTCTCTCATTTGTAACTTTCTGTATTTTCTAGATCGTGAACTTTATTGAATTAAATTAAAGAGGACCGTACGCTTCTTTTTTTTCGCATAATTTCGAATTTTTTTCAATTTTTTTTGGCCGATCAAAAACATAACAAAACGCTGTGATAGAGACGTTCATTACCTACAGAAAAGGTGCATATAGTTTTTTTTTACCTTAAGCGTTGGAAAAACTGACTTAATCAAAAACAAATCGCCAGGCCATTGAGACTTCTCTTACGTTTTTTCGTGTCAAAAAGAAAAAAAAAAATTTTCTTCAGCACATAATTTTAAGTATTGGCTTCAATCCGTCTCGCATATGTCACAGTTTTCAAAATAGAAGAACAATCGCAACGACAATTAATTCACCTAAATGCTCGTGAAAAAAATATCTGTCCGAAGTCCGAAGGCGTAGGGTATCCTTCTCTAAAAACCTTTTCAATCTTAACAAATGATGCATTTGATATTTCTCTCTGGAACAATTAGGGGAGCCCATATCTACAAGTCTATATTTACTTGGGAAAATCGTATATACGACAAGACACACTCAGGGATTGATAAAAATTTCTAGGATCATCTTTTAAATGAGAATTAGGCCGAAATCGAATGTAATAAAATAATCTTGACATGCTGTTTAGGGGAAAGTATTTTTGATCCATGTCGTCGAGATGAGAGAAGCTAATATGGGACGATCACTTCTCTTGATATAAGTAATCTTGTGAAAGCTCAAATTTTATTAGGGACGTCGACAATGAAAATTGAGTGTCTGTTTAAACGTGTAATCGATATCATTTCCAATGGAATTTAACGAAACCGAGTGCTTTTATTTTAAATGTCCAATAAATTGATTCAAAAGGAAAATAATCAAATTAAAGAAGAAACTAATTAACCTTGCAAGTCTTCAATAAACTAAGGAATTAAACGAACCTTAGTCGTCCGCTTTGAATTTCTAAAGCTTAAAATGTTGAAATATATTATTTTCGACTAAGTGGGTCGATTTTAAAGTACTGGGTAGGTACTTAACGGCAAATATTAATACAAATAAACTTTATTATGAACAGAACGTACCTACCTATTTTATTATTTTCATTTATTGTTGCAATCAAACGCGCCTGGTTTGGACTGGGATAATTTTTTTGACTGAATCGAGAAAACTGTCTAGTCTCTGTTGTAACATCTCTATAATTGAAGTCTGGTCTTTAGAGCGACAGACAGAGATCTATCAGGTCATGTGAAAAGGGCCCTCAGACCTAAGTCAAGAGTGTGCAGTTCTTTAGCTCGCCTCCCATTCGAATTATTTGAATTAGCAATTTCTCTAATCTTCAAATAACACTGAACTTGATTCGTGATCGAATTTACGTCCACGAAAGATGAAAGCGAAATTCTTTCTTTACGTTACAAGTTTAAGGATGCCGATACCAGTCAGTTAAATTAGCGAAGCAGTGCGAGACATAATTGAAAGGATTCTTTATAAACTTTGTTGTCTTCTAATCTTCTTTAAGTTAAAAATGGTTGCTTATTGTTAAATGGCAATTGTTAAACGTTTTTTTGTTATTTATTAATCTGTTCCTATTAGAATGAGTGTCCTTAGAGGTTTCCTCACTGAAACGTAACAGCAATGAGGCAGCAAACGAGGAAAAAGAATGGAGCAAGAGAGTGAGCGCTTAGCTTAGGGCCAAAAAGTGGGAAACGAAGGGCGGAACATCCTAGCAGCGTAATAAAATGTTAATATTTCTGGTAATAAATTCTTTTACGACCATTTGTGTCTTAAAATTAGCATTGCGTGAGCCATGTAAAAATATATTAAATTAATACTGCAGGTTGTTTTATGACTTTTTATCCGTTCTATTTTGTTTATGCGTTGTAAAGTAGGCACCTCTGTTGTTATGTTCCTGAAAAACAAAGAAGGCAGTTTGGCTCTCGTTTCAGAGAGTTTCTCTCAAAGTAACTCCTCCATACTTCTTCTCCATATTCGTCCATATGAAAACTTTCAACGAGTTTTCCTCCTGTGATATATCTGGCCGAGATCCTGACACACTTGAATTGTTTGTGAAATGTAGTTTTCGCAAGTGTATAACTGGATTAAGAAGCAGAATCGGTTCCAGTTTTATAATTAATATTTGCGTATATTTTGCCTTTTCTTTTTTTCATCTTATTATTATTAGATCTCATATTTTTCCCAAAAATGTTTTATGCTTGATTACAACTCACAAAGGGATTTAATCATTGAGTAATTCAATACAAGAAGAGCATAAACGTCAAGTAAACCTAGACGGGCACGAAATAGCTCAACAATATCAGTTTTCTCTCGCCAACTAGTATAGTTACTTCCAGCTAGTGCAGATTTCGTTTAAGGTAGATTCCTTCAAAGATGCTTTACGAGCAAAGTCTCACCATAGTTTTGATAACAAGCGGTAATCGTGGCTTAGACGTCTCGTTGAGAGAGTGGCAAACAGTGATCTATATATGTAACGTTATCTCGCGCATAATACGAAAGAAAACTACTAGAGGGATTAGATAACAGATTGCATTAATCTCAAGTGGATCTCGGAGATCTAAATCCTGCATGGCTAATACACTTTTTGTCATGTCGATGATTGATCGACCAAAATTCGTGGAAGAACGCATCCCGCTTGAAAAACACGTATCACGCGCACATGAGATGTGCCCTCTCCCTTCCTCACTTCGAGACCAAAACTTTCGTGAACTGATGAAAATGCCTGCAAGATTTGAATTGTATGGAAAAATAATATTTCAAGATATCCACTGATTCTGATGCATATTATTTTGTTAATTAGTTTATTTCATATTTTTGTAGCAGATGAATGAAATAATTTGATTGAGCTTAAATTATTAAAATAAATACTAAAAAACAACTAGCCTGAAATTTATGATTGTATCAAATTATGGTTTCCTTCAGATACCCGAAACTTTTTTTTATTATTTATCATTAATTGAAGTTTCTTCAATAATTACTAACTTTCGAGACCGGAGAAGCCGATTTCTCGGTAGTTATACGCGCTCTTACCTCCCAAAAAGTGGTGTCGCTCGGTCTGTCACACTTTTTCTAAGAAACACTCTAGAGCCGCCATTTTTTGTCGCAGAGAATTGAAATTTGGCTCGATTGCGTCTTTTTTCTGGACTTTCGGGGTTTTTAGGGAACACGCGTAAAAGTTAGTTTCGCATCAATACTATAGCGTCCCGAAAAAAAAAAAAAAAAAAGTAATGGTCCACCATTCGTGGATTTGAACTCGCACTCTCGAACTGCAAGGCAGCAGCCTTACACACTCGCCCAAGCTCTGATATGCATTTCATAGCGCTCTAAAAAAAATTATTTTTTCATTATAGTGATGTCAACATATGCGAAACGAATTGAAGCCAACACTTCAAATTACATGTTGAAGGAAAACAAGTTCACGATATAGAAAATACAAATAAGAGACGCGAAAATACGTCGGAAACTGCCGAATTTTTTCCCGATTAAGACAGTTTTTCCAATGTTTAAGGCAAAAAACTATATCCACCTTTTTTTTGCAGGTAATTAACGTCTCTACCGCACTGTTTTGTTATTTTTTCGATCGCCAAAAAAAAAACAGAAAAAGTCGAAATTTCTGCAAAAAAATGTTAATTTTTTTCTATGCTTTCCATAAAGCAGCCGTGCAAGCAGAATCTATCCGCGATGTACTGTTACAGAGAGACGTTGCAAAAAAAAGTACGGACCTGAACGTCAAGAGTATTGCACTGTTGACAGAATGGTGGATTGTCAGATTCAATTAGATGATGGTACTTGGCGCGGATGTGTCCAATTCTCAACCTGCGTATCATGGTGTTGTCTCGTCTCGACATTGGCGGCAATTGTATTTTATTTTACCACTTCACCAAGACGGTTTTCTTCAAGAAATTGTTTAGATCCGTATGAAGTTGAATGTCGTTGATAAGAACTTGAAGCTTCATGAGCGACAACATCAGCTTTTTGGTTGCCGATGATGCCAACGTGGGATGGTACCCATGTAATGTTTAGAGAAATACCTTGAGTCAGAAGTTTTTGACATGTTTCATGCACTCGTTGCACTCGCTACCGACTTTTTGATTTGTTCCTGTTATGCTGTTGTGTACCAAACGCATCGCGTACAGCTCCACTAAATGTATGCTGCAGTGAGAGGAGACCTGACGTCCTGATATCATGATGTCTGACATGGTGACAGAGCCAGAGCAGCCAACTCCACATTCGATTTTAGCGGCGTTGGTGTATAAAATTTTGTCAAATTGTTCAGAGTGAGTGAGTTCCAAGAGAGCTTGTTTGAGGATGGTGCTAGAAGTTTCGTGCTTTTTGAGTCGGCACAGAGAGGTATTTATGGAAGGTGGCAATTTGTTCCAAGGTGGTATGATAGAAATGATAGGAATGGTTTTGTGAAGGTTATTGTCTCTTCAGATTGTCTCTTCAGGTTATAGATTCTTCAGATTGGTCTTGCTAGCAGAGGAGTAGACTAGACTGCTATAATCCAATTTCGAGCGTATCAGGGCTCTATATATTCTGAGAGGACTTGCTCTTCGGCTCCACACTGGTGGTGTGATAGTTCAGACGAGCTAAGCAGCTGCGTTGGAGATATCGTATGTGATGTTTTCCATACGATAGCCATACCAGTTTAATGTTGTCCGTCACTTGCAGACGGGTACCATTTAGTGGTGACTGATAGCAGGGACGTCTTTACTTCTTCGTCTACTGCTAAATTTGATTACTTTGGTTTTTGTAGATGAAAAGTTGAAGTCTGTCGTCTGTGATCAATGAGTTAGGTGGTCTACTAGGTTGGAGTAGATCGCACGTAGTAAATTACGCCTTATTGTACTTTTTTTGCAACGTCTTACCTATAGGATTTTTTCTCGATAACGGTACATCTAGGATCTGTTATTCTAAGTTTTGTGTAATCCCTCAGAATTTGAGTACGGATTTTCTAAGTAACGTTTAATGCAATGAGTACCTTAGTAAGATTTTGGTGTAAAAACAAACTGGACTACTGAAGGCCACGTCATAATATGAAGTTTGCTGCAATGATTAATTGTTTCTTATCTGTTAGCTCTTGTGGAAATTTATTTCAATTTCTTACTTAGGACTCAAAAATTAGTTGAACATAATTTAGCAACATTGTATGGAACTGAAAAAGTATACCCGTCACAAATGCATAAAAGCTCTTGCAATGCCTTATAAATATGATTAATTAATATCCACCAGGATTTTAATAAGGACCCCGCCCAGTGTAATATTATTGGTCGGTCCATTTACCGTATAGGTTAATGAGATCCCATATTTATGGGTGTTTTTGGAAACGTATACATCTTAGCAGAGGCATCAAACTTATATGGAAAGGATACCGTTGGTGGAGACCGTTTAAAGTTAATGATAAAACGAAGCCGGGGTACATGATAAATTTGAATTAGCTTTAGCATGCAGCTTCCGATATGAGGAAAGGAGTAGAGCGCAGCAAGCTATAACCAGCTGCATCTTAGAGCGTTGGTTTTGAGATGGTTATTATGGATTTAGACGGGGCCAGACAGTCGCTGTAAGTCCTGTTCCTCATATTAATATTTGGCAACAGCTGCGGTCTTCTTCAAGCGAACCCTTATAATTAAAGGTTCCGCTTCCGTGCTTGTCCCGTCGGTACGCTATCGCTAAATTTCATGTGCAGAGATGAACGCCGAGCCACTCTTATATGCTAATAAAAACCCGACTTCTGGTTGACATGGGTCAAGGAGTGGGTTTTTCAGCAAACCTTCCTGTATCGCCCGTCAAATTAAACGCAGGAAACTTTCTCATTTAATTTAAAATCAATTCTTTCACGACATAGTGCTATGTTAACTTTTCGAATAGTTTCAGTCAACCACCGCTTCAGGATCCATTCTACAAAATTTACAATGATTACTTTCTCAACTGCTATAAATTTTACAATATCACAGTGGCAATTAAAGAAAAGCCATCTAAAACTTAACGATTCTCACAAAAACCAATGGCTAAATTTAGAAAAGGTCAATAAATTACCATCACCTTCTTCGCAGATTCAGTTTCGTCTACCGAACTTTAGACGTTGCATTAACAGCGAAAATATACGGTTATTATAAATATTTATTGTCGGAAATTATAGTTATAGCGGCCTCATTGACCATTTCTCTACTTTATTCGGAAACCAAAAGAAAGTGGTCAAGTAGGGTACCTGTTTTAACGACACTGACGCTTAATAGGGTAGCGTATTCACTTGTTGACGTTTACTTGACACGGTTATGTTTGAACAGCGCGATGTCATATTTTTTGCAAATTTGGTCACACACGTAGGTAGCAAGTGGAAAACTTCTCTATATAACATCTCGTCTTTTAGATAGAGCCACAATTGGTTGGAGCCCTTATCCGTAACATTTTTGTCCTTCGAGCCCGATCTGAACATTATGTTCCTGGGAGCTTAAACCCTTAACAAGTATTTATGGAATATTATTGCTTATCCTCTCTACAAATTGTTATCGCAATTTAATTCCAACTATTCTACCTCAATGATTGCCTCTAAAAAGTCCTGGCTCCACATCAGTTTGTTAGTAGCATATCATCGTAAAGGTGAAAAAAGCATGAAACGGAAGTTTGCTCTGATCATAAAAATGTTCGGATATAACAAATCGTTACCATTTTTTCCGACAAAGGCTAGTTTTTAATGTGGCTAATCGTCAGAAAATGCAGCTGCGGGGCTTGAGAATATCCAGGTTTAGGAAAGCAGCCCAAATTTATTACCGTTTGATACATCAATACAGATTTTCCTTAAAAATTTTAACTCGGCTTTAAGTCCCTATACCCCTACACACACCAATAGGCTACTCAAAAATGTTGAAGAGAGACATGCTCATACTCTCCAACGTTTTTATGTCGCAGGGTTCGAAATAGAAAGGGGGAAATAATAAATTACCTGGTGAAGATTCCAGACATCGAGATGCGGATTTCCCGATAAACACCGACGACGTCTCGCTTTGGCTGATCCTGATCCCCCGCCTACTTTAAATAGATTCAGATGGGAGGTTTGTAGATATGGCCGGCGATATTAGGAAAGAATGTCACGTATCTTGTCGACGCACTGGTGCTGATGAGCAGCACGTGATAAGTGGAATGGGACCGACGGAAATGGCGGTCTCTTTACGTGTTGTTCCTCCTTCTGACTGGCTCATTCCTCAGCACTTTCGCAGGAGGTGACGGGAAGAAATTGCATAAACAGCAGGCGAGATCCCCTCGGTCGTCGAGATGAGAGATACCGGTTACTCTAGGCTGCCTTATTAAGAGCTTTTTATAAGGGTCAGATCGTCATAGATAGTCGTACGTAATTAAATGTCACCACCACCACAACAGTTCATTAGAGTTAGAGTTAGAATTAAAGTAAGCATGCAGGCTGAGAAATGTAAACATAGCAACTGGAAAAAAATTCAAGAAATCCAGTTATAGTTGTAAGAAGTAGGTACATTTCGCGTGCATGTTCTCCATTTTTTCTAATTTAATAATTTAATTCACTGTTAACGTTACATAACAGAATGTTAGACTGTGAGTGACATAATCACAGTCACTAGTGACTATAGTGACTAGTGACTAGCGCATCCCTATGATTGTGAGCTCATTAAAGGGCGTGGAATGAGTGTATATGGAATCTAGAGAAGGGACCAAAACAGCTGACTGCTGTGTGTTTCATTAATAAGCGACCCAAGTCGTTTTCGCAATTTAACTTACCACCAGAGTACAACATAAGGCACCGAGCTTATATACCTATTCTATGATTATTATTTTAATGGTTAATAACAACCTCACCTCCATAACTGTTTTTGTCTCATTGCCGTGGTGTTGGTGTTGGTGTTTCACACCCGGAAGTTTTGACGGTGCAATTATATCCCCTTTTATTTCCCGGCCCAATTATAATCTCATAAATTCTAGCGCCAACTTCGAAATCCTCTAACAAAACGAATCTGCAATTGCATGTGTTTGTATTTTTAGGACTATTTTTATAAATACTTCCTAACTGACCAACTTTTAAACTTCTACACGTTATTATTAAACGTATTTGTTTTCCAATACCACTTGGTCGATTTTGGCGTAAAAAAAATTTCACCTTTGAATTTTTGTATAGATAAATTCATCCATTTAACTGGTCTATGTTCGATATCAACAGAAAGTTTTAATTGAGATTTATTTATTTATTTATTTGCTTGAATTGTATAGGTAAGTACCGACGCAGTTTCTCCGAGTTTGAGTTTTATTAGACGGTGTTGTTGCTGCCATATTCCCTTAGATGTTGAGTTATTTTAGATAAAAATTTTAAATCCATCTAATTGGCCAGTTAAAAGTGACGACAGAGAGTTTTGAAAAGAAGCGAGCGGGAAGCATGCCTGGCAGTACATAATGCATAGTAGAAGACAGCAAAGGGGGAAAATTCCAGGCCGGCTAAAAGATTCATTCGAGCTGTGTGCACGTCCAACGAAATAAATTTTTGACTTGAAACTAGGAATAGATAAATGTTTGTCATGGTTTATTGAAATAAATAAATTTTTTATCAGAGCTTTCGTTACATGTTACATGTCAATAATGTTTCAATGTTTGGTGTTGTCCCGAGTGATATTATTAGTTAGTGGAACCTTTCAGTATAAGAAATTTGAGTATAAAGTTCCAAAGTTATGTTTCACGAAATGAGTACCTAAAAATTTTGGTATTGAAAACCAGGCTATACCACGAGAGGTGAATGATTTTTTATTTTTTCCCATTT
Organism: Malachius bipustulatus; assembly: GCA_910589415.1. Lineage (NCBI taxonomy): Eukaryota > Metazoa > Arthropoda > Insecta > Coleoptera > Melyridae > Malachius > Malachius bipustulatus. The sequence goes on along the minus strand of OU342639.1, from coordinate 29,334,714 downwards.
CATCGAGAGGAATACTGTTCTATGGAGCTTCATTCTGTTACTGTTTCTGTTTTACGAACAAAATTATAATATTGAGGACGACATTACTTTACGAAAATCGTCTAAACTCATCAAATGTCCAACGATTCTGACTCCCAGATCACGAAAAAGTAGTTTTCCAAAATTCACACACCCACGATATACAATATCTACAGGGGAGTTTCTTTTTCAATGTTTAGTACAGGGATCTTGTAAGTTACTGTAGTTAGAGGAACGGTTAAATGGGGAAAGTAGTGCAGTTTTATGAACTTAATTCGAAACAGCTTTTTTTTTTTTTTTGTTTTTTTGAAAATCTCCATGGGTGCTTAGATATTTAAAATAAAGTAAATTCCGCGAATTTTTTTATACTGAGATTAGATAAAAATCGTAAATGAAAACATCTTAGGCGATTTTATAAACAATAAAACAGCGTAAAAGTTTTTTTATTTGTCGTGTAATTTTCGAGTTATGATTACGACATAAACATGTGTTTTTTAATGAAAAAACCGTCATAAATTCTTCATTTTCAGAAAAAAACATATGGAGTTTTATATGTTGTTGTATTTAGAAAAAAAGACATATTAAATGATGTCATAGCCAACTATGTCTTACATTGTTAATAACACATAAGTTTACGTCATATATAGAGCTCGAAAATGAGCTGTGGCATAGGTAAAAAGTAAGTAAGTAAAAAATTTTCATAAGAATATGAGTCGTCAGTTGCATGATTTTCGAGATACAGGGCGACAAAGTTTTATTAAAAAATTGATTAAAATGAATTTTTTAATAAAAATACGTCACTACTTATATTACGCCCTGTACACAAGAATTGTAAAATAAACCTCGCCATAGGTGCGTAGGTAAATACCTACTTGGGTTAATTCTCAAAATTCTCTAACAAATTCGACATTACTAGTCTAATTAGAAGAGATATTGAAAATCCTTCCTTACCTCAGTTTCACGTTATACTGCCCTTATATTACCTAATAATAGAAAATATGAATATTTTCAGTGAATTTCAAGCATGTTAAAATAATGAATAAATAACAAAACCTCATTTTAACAATCTTAAAATAATAAACAGAAGGCATTCAGTATAACAGGATTTATCTTATGCTCTGCCTCTCCTTGTTCAACCATATCTGTTAATATCACATCAGGATTTCAAATAAACGGCTCTAGACAGTTTATTTTTGAAACGCGACTGTATGTTGTGCGGAATAAAATGTTCGCGAAATTTCATTTTATCAGATGGTAACAGAAAAACTGGAATCGTTATCGTGAAAAAAAAATTAAAGGTGTTCAAAGTCGGAACTTAGCATAAATTGAGTAATTGATCTGACAAAAACACAGAATATTTTGAAAATTGAACCAATTTTGTGCATTTTAAATATGTCATTTCGGTAACTAAGCGTTCCTGTAAAGTAAAAAGAAAACTAGAGTCCTCACTGTGAACCGGTGACGGAGAAAAAAAATGTTTTCTACACTTTTATTTTCTACGTGTAGTTAATGCAGGTAGTTTTTACCAGAGGTAGTTTCAGCTAGTAAATTGTTTCAATGCTGTCAACGGCCAAAATCTGACAATTGACGTAGGGTCTGCCAATGTCAAAACATGCTCTCTCAACCTCTATGAGCTTTTTATTTTGAGCTTTGATGCCTTTGATTGCTTTTATTAAATACTTTACTGTTTTTATTAAGGCGTGTGGCGACTGTGGCGTCGCTAATAATCAGCAGGTCAACTTATACAGTGCTTTCCAAAAGTAACGGATAAATTCGATAAAACGGAGAGCGCTGTTTTTTTGAAAAAATAAAAAAACAGGTCGATTTTGTTTTTGAGTTGTTCAACTTTTGACATAATATTTGGGTATACAGGGTGGTTATCAATTCGATGCTCACCATTTGGATCTCGGAAACGGTAAAAGATACAGGGTCGGTTAAATTAGAGAAAAGTTGCACAATTTTATGCTTATTAAGAATCTGAAAGAAAATTTATGTAAACTTCAGGCGTTGCTGAAATATCCTGAAAAAACTTAAAAATTGAGATTTCTTACTTCAATCATATCTTTTTTATTATTGAAAAGAAATTAAAATATTTTTGTAGGTTGACATAAGTCATCAAAAGGTATCATCTGTCATTTCTAAAATTTTCAAGGACTACTAGATCCTAGAGTTTTCATAGTCTACTTTTGTTTTTCTTATGGCGGCCATATTGTTTTTTCGTGTCATTCGCTATTAAAAGAATTTTAATTAAATGTATAATTTTTGCGCGAAAGTGGTGTCGTCATCGGCATTTTTTTTTAATGGCAACCCTTATTTTTTATTCAATTTTTTGATACTTCATTCAATTGCCAATATGGTAATTTCGAGGGTAATTCAATCAATTTGTAACCTTAAATAAGGAGATTTCTTATGAGTCGAAATTGTGCACTTTTTACTGTGAAAATCGCCAAAATCGGAACATTAACGATAAAAATTTAAAAAATATAAAATAAAAATAACTGTTTCTATGGTAATTTTATAAGATCTGTCTATTGAATTAAATTTGTCTAAATTAAGTTCTTTTCTTAGAAATTTTCTTATTTAACGTTACAAAATGATTACATTACCCTATTGGCAATTAGATGAAGTATCAAAAAATGGAATAAAAAAATAAGGGTTGCCATTTAAAAAAAAAATGTCACCCTGTATACCCAAATATTATGTCAAAAGTTGAACAACTCAAAAACCAAATCGACCTATTTTTTTATTTTTTCAATAACCGTTTATGAGCCTATTTTTGAAGGAATTGAACTGAAATTTTCAATTCAGTTCAATTCAGTAGACAACTATACTAATAACCCTTAACTCTGAAAAATTTCTAGAAGTAAATAAGAAAAATGGCGGAGATATTTGAATTTTTTCTCTGAAATTTCAAATTTTCGGTTTTCAAAACTCACCTGTAAATTTTTTCGCATTTATTAAAGGTAGGGTAAAGAATAGTATTTTTTAAGTAAAGTTAGCCAGTGGTGGTGGACATAGGAAAAGAGACAAAATTGTTAAATTTTGCCAATTTTTTTGTTTCGTTAAATCTAAAAATCCATTCTAAGGCACGTTTTCAAAACTAAATGAAATGAAATTTTCATTGCCTTAAAAATGGACTTGACTGGTTATTGCATTGGACCCTTCAATTAATTTATATTTAAGGTAAATTAAATTATCATCGACGAATTTAGTTGTTTTTTTAAGATTTTCAGATACCTTGTTTGACCATTCTGTTGCTCGTGAAATGATTGAAGTTTAAAATCCTTATCTTAATTATGTTGTGGTTGAGTAAAATGAGGCTTGAGATGTCATACGGTGAGCGTTTTATAGGAAAGTTTGCTTTGACTTCTTTTTCTGATCGAGCTCATTGTAATTTTTAATAGAAGCCAATATTCGCTCTAAATCCCTCCCTTAGAAAGGACCCTGTTAGAAAAGTAAAAATATAGAAAATGAAAAATTATCTTTTCATCCTAGAAAATTGAATTTTGATCTAGATTGAAAGTAGATTCTGCGCTCAGAAAAATAATCCTCTGATGTATGCGAAATTTTAGACTTAATTATTAAAGCATAAATATCTAATAACGATTCCATAGATCTTGTACCGCTTCAACGTGAGATGAGTGGGTAACAAGAGGAACCTAATTAGAGTAATTAATGAGGTGAACCTTTCAAGGAATTTCAACTCTCATCTCTTGGATCTCATTTCTTGGACTTGCACCCCAGCTCTCTCTAAGTGCTAGCGGGTTACGTTTGATGGCATCCAATCACCAATGCAATTACCTATTGAGGGTCCCTAAACAACATCTTATCTCATTTATTCTTGTTGAGTGCTGGTTTTCTAGGTTATATTACATTAAAATCTACGAAATAGACTACGAAATATCATATGATTTTTTTTTTTTTTTTTTTTTTTCCAGTAGACAACTTTACAATGAATTGCATAGGAATAGTCAAATATAAAACATCACGAAAGATACAGAGAACACCGTCTGTAGATACAGCACATAAACACACATAGCAACAGCAAATAAAAACTGTCATAATCAATCTAAATAATTATTCCTCTGTCGAGTACAAACATTTATTTATCCACTAGATATGATTTAAGCTCCTTTCTATTAAAAAACACACTCAGATCTCCTGAAGGCGATCTGTAACAGTTAAGTATCACAAACATTTTCTTAGTTGAATCCATAAAACGTATCGCACACATTTCACAATGTTTTTCAACACATAGATCAAGCAGATTAATTTGCTTGAAAACTCTGTCCGGCCGGATCCATATAGCTACACCTCCCCCCTTTAACTCAGATCTCGAATAGCTACTTCCCAGCACAAAATTATCTATGTACATACCTTCGATAGACTGACTGCTGGCCCAAGTCTCCGTCACACACAACACCGTCAAACTTGCAAAAGTCGACGTATCCAAGATCAATTCATCAATTTTACCACTCAAAGACTGAATATTCAGCAGAAGAACTGTAGGTTCAAAATTCACTCTGCAGTATAGTCCGAGTTCGTCGATATAAAAAAACCTTCTTGCGCATCAATCGCAGAAATAGTGTATTTTTATGCGATTCAATTATGAATATTTTCACCGCTTTTTAAATTATTGGCTTTCTGAAATTTTCCATAGTCATGTCATGTTAGCGTAGTGCTTTAATGTGAAAAATTTTCTGTGATAATTTCATTTCATTTCGTTTCAACACGTGCCTTAGAATGGATTTTTAAATTTAAAAATCAAAAAAATTGGCAAAATTTCACAATTTTGTCCCTTTTCCTATGCCCGCCACTGGCTAACTTTACTTGAAAAATACTATTTTTTACACTACCTTTAATAAATTCGGAAAAAACTGAAAGGAGAGTCTTGAAAACCGAAAGTTTGAAATTTTAGAGGAATAAACATCATGTAAAAATATTCGAATATATCTCCGCCATTTTTATATTTGCTTCTTGAAATTTTTGAAGGTTAAATGCTATTAGTATAGTTGTCTACTATCAAAATTTCCGTTCTATTCCTTCAAAAATAAGCTCATGAATGTTTATAGAAATGTAGACATTTTTACCCTTTTCCTACCCACGCCTCTGGCTTATTAATAGAAATGATGCAAATTGTATTGCATTAGCTCAAATTTCAAATAAGTTTATTCCAATCTTGTTAATTTTGTTTAAAAGTTTTTGATCTTGCCTATTTAGGGGTTCAAAATCTAGCCATTTTCCAAAAATTGAAAAGGCCGCCATTTTGGAATGTCTTTACCTATTTTACTCAAATACAGTACCAGACGACTACTTGAGGGTATCTTACTACCAAAAAAATTTCAGCGCTCTAGATTGAAAACTTCGACCAGAAACCGTGCCTCACGGACGGTTTTTTTTCTGAAATTCGGAGGGACATCCTGTAGAAGTAACACAACTCTAGGAAAATGTTTTTTACGAAAATCAAATGTCAGCCCTAAGGTTTATAAGAGTAAAAAATTTCGTTCATTAATCTTGAAAGATGAAGCTACAGGAGCGTTTTTAAAAATTTAGAGAAATTAATTTAAAAAAAACATCATGTAAAAAAAATCGAATATCTCCGCCATTTTTCTTATTTACTTTTTGAAATTCTCAAGGGTTGAAGTCTATTAGTATAGTTGTCTACTGTAAAAATTTCAGTTTAATTACTTCAAAAATGTGCTCATAAATTGTTGGAGAAATTTAGCCATTTTTACCCTTTTCCTACCCACGCCACTGGCTTATTAATAGAAAAAATGCCAATTTTGTTGCATGAAATTAAATTTCAAGTCATTTACTTCCAATATTGTGAATTTGATATAAAACTCTTTTTCTATCTAGCTTATACAGGGGTTCAAAAAATAGTCCTTTTTCCAAAAATTAAAATGGCCGCCATTTTGAAACGGCTCGATCGATTTTGCTCAAGTGCAATACCAGACCACTCCTTGTGGATATCTTACTTCCACAAAAATTTCAGTCTCCTAGATTGAAAACTGCGACCTGAAATGAGGTGACAAAAACCGGATGTCTGGAACTTTGAAGGGACACCCTGTAGAAGTGATGGGACTTTTGGAAATTTTTTCAACGAAAATCTAACGTCATTCCAAAAATTTGCAAGAATCCAAAATTTCGTTCACTAATCTTGAAAGATAAAGCCACAGGAGCGTTTTTAAAATCGAAATTTCGCGATTTTGGAGAAATATATATATAAATATATATATATATATAGATCTTTCTATCCTTCCTGAGCCAGTCGAAATTTCATACCATCCTGAACCATGGCTTAAATAAGCAGTTGGAGCCCGTCTCTCGGCGTATATTTATTTGTCATTATTCGAATATCATATTTTTGAACATATACATCACGAAAAAAGAGATTTATTTTTTATCATTTTATACAAAAAAAACCGTACCATCCTGAACCATCATACTTGTGCTGACCTGAACCACTGTATATATTTTAGATGGTTCATACAATTCTGAACCACGTCTTTTCTCACAACTGCCTATTCACTTTTTTTGTAAAACGCAGGTTCATGTCGCTCGAAAAACTACTTATCCCATTCTAAAAATTAAAAAAAATAAATATTTGCATCCACGTATCCTAAGCTTCATCAATTTTTTTGGGATCGAGGAGCGAAATAGGGGTGCTGGGTGGGTAAGAAGCTAAAAACCACTATTGCAAACTAATATATTAAGGTCACAACTAAGGCCTCTTTGACTATATTTCTATTTTTTTTCTTCATTTTCAGGGCAAGGAATATCTTCGAGATTAACAGTAGCATGATTATTATTTTGAATTTTGCATTTATTTTTCATTTGAATTCCAAAAAGCGTGACATTAATCCCTGTATTCTGGATACGATATGAGAAAGCGGATATAATGCAGGTCCTGCTCCGTACGCTTCGAAGCGGTTTGCATTGTCGTCAAGTTATTACTTCCGAAACTCGGCGTAGTTATTCGCAATTCTCGCCATGACCGTACTCTGAAAACCTATTTTTAGTGCCGTTTTTTTTTTTTTTGGCTAACCATGCATTTGCAAAGCAAATGAATACCTTCCTGGTGTTCTATAGATATATTCTCCGCCCCTAAAATAGATATAAATAAAGGAGCACAAACCATCGAGTTTGGCACTTAATTAGCACATAATTAGCAGATAATTCTGGTGCAGTTCATTTTTAATATTCCCGGAGTGGGGAGGCGGGAGTGCAGCTCAACGCAGCTAACAAACTGAACTATCTGAACTCAAAAAGTGTTTCCCAACACGGCTCATTTGAAATTGTTTTTTCAAAGAAAGTGTTCTAACCTGACCAGAACCTGACCGGTCAGATCATTGACGGGTTAAATATCTTTCCTTTGAAAAAATATTATCTAAGTAGACCATATATGCAGTTACCTACTCGTATAAAATAATACGCCAAAATTAATGCGGCGGTTTTTTGATTTAAATAATTTTATTGCTCTGAGCGTTTGTAACTGACATTAGAAGTAAGAGGAAATTTAAGATATTCTGGTCACTGGGTTTTTAAATGGCTTCTAATAAAATTTGGTCACCATTGTTCAAGTAAGTAAAATATGTTATGAATACAATGAGAATTCTTATTTTGATGTTTTGTTTAATAAATTTAATGGAAATTTAGGGCGCATTTTTAAAATATAATTCAACAATCTGATAGGGTGACTAAATAGAGCAAAGTAAATAACAGATTCATAGTTTTAAATCTTCAGAAATACCAATATGTAATACCTAATAGCATCAAGAGGGTAGGTATGAGGATGCCGCTATTGCCACTAGCCAACTAAAAGGAAAGCAATAAATTAATCCCGGGAGCTGACAGCTATTGATCATAATCATAAAATACCACCCGTTATTCATTCATTCTTTTTTTCATTCATAATATTTATGTTGTATTGTACGTTAATGAGTAAATTAAGAAACAGAACTTGAGAAACTTCATTTGAAAAAATTGTTTTTGCTGGTTGATAATAATAATAATGAATGGAATTTTTTTTGTTAATTCCTGTAGCTGATTGACTACAAAAATTGGTTTTAATTTTTTTATTTTAAGATTGAATAAATTTTCAACTACTGGAAAATGTTTGAAAACCTTGAACTTTCAACCATTTTCGGATGCGGCGCTACCCCTCCCCCCTCTCCTACGAGGCTATTTTCAAAATTCTGGTGATTTTTTAGTGGGAATACCAGGACGATTTAGTGGTGAACATAAATTTGTGTTGGTAACGCGGATTAGAAGTCAATTTTTTATGGCTCACACTTTATTATGTTATACATACCTACATTCATTTAATTAATAAATAAATGTTTAATTAGTATATTATGCAACGAGCTTATAATGAAGGCTATTAATACGCGAGTATGATGGTTAAGATACGAGCCGTAGGCGAGTGTACCCCAATATAGTGTATCCCGTACCCCAATAAGAGGAATAAACAATTTTACTTTCATTATTCGGAAGCTCTTCAAATTCTTTAAGCAAATTTTTTCAAATGGCTTAATTAATAAATTGATTTGCCGATGGAAATTAGTCGGTCAAAGTTAACGACAATGAAAGATAAAACATTTATATAGAATTCTTCAAGGGATATTATTATTAAAAGATATCATTATAGGGTTTTTTGAAATACATAATTCCCTCCTTTGTATATTAAATTTTATTTTGGTTTTGCTAATACCCAACAAAAAATGTGAAAATAAATAAATGTAGGTATTATAAAGTAAGTAAGTACAATCATTTATTTGCAATTGAATGTTTTTTAAGCTATAAGAACTCTAATAGAAATCATGCAAGAACATAACTACAAGAATTAGAGAGCCTCGTCAGGCATTTTTATCCTGATTTTTTAAGTAACTTCACCACTCGACCATTCAATTATTGCCTTATAATTAATTAATAATATTCCTGGTTGTGGTTTAGTATCCTGGCGTAACCATTGCAGATTTCAGACAGTTGTTGATTAGAGTCCCTCGATTCAGAGGGACTTTATATATTGTTTACCTGACACTTCACATTTTCTTCTTTCTTCTTCTTTTTTGTTTCATTTTATACAAAAAAACAAAAATCTTACAATGCAACAACTGATTCAAATTTACGTGTTACCTATTATAGACAGACATGCAACTTCATCACATCACAAGTCATTAGCGCTGTTGTCATATTGAACGTTATAGGTGCTTGGGTATTTCCCCGTTCATTGCAGATATCTGTTCATTGCAGTATTGCAGGTTTTGGTATTCGACAAGCAAGATATTTCATTTCATTAGAGGGAACAAACGATGATGGGGAAGTATTAAAACTCTTAGTAAATATATACATCCGCGTCTCCTAAGTTATTCCATAATTTTTTTCGGGATCGAGGAGCGAAATTAGGTGTACTGGGTGGGTAAGAAGCTAAAAACAGATATTGCAAACAAATATTAAGGTCACAACTAAGGCCTCTTTGACACTACGATCGCATTGTTATTTTTTATTCAATATCAGGGCAAGGAATATCTTCGAAATTAACAGTAGCACGATTATTATTTTGATCTTTACATTTATTTTGCATTTACATTCCAAAAAGCGTGACATCAATCCCTATAGTCTGGGTCATATCGTACCCAGGATATAGAAAGCTATATTCGTTCGGATCCGTCTCTGTATCGTCGGCAACGCTACGACGCGATAGGCCACTTCAGCACTTCTTCTAGTGCTTGTTTACCATGTTATACGCGGTACTAACCAGGACCGGACTCCCTATATCGATTTATAGTGCCTTTATTTTTGCTAATCATGTATTTGCAAAGCAAATGAATACCTTCCTGGTGTTACTATAGGTACGTCCTCCATTCCTATATGGTAGATGCCATAGTGAAACTGTAGGATAGCCAAATATAAATACTGACCGAACTCTTAGACAAAACAGAATAGTTATCAATTTTTTTAGGTGAATGTCTAATTAAGCAAATAAGACACAGTGTATTCCGCGGGAGGATATTTTTACTAACTCTATACTGTGTGTACTGCATGTATAGTTTTTTATTATTATTATTGCTTTTTGGAAATGCCATTTTAAATTGATACAAAAAGCCATCATAGGTACTTATTAAATTTCGATAGGACTCAATAAAATTGTCTTCGATAAAAACTCAAATGTAGCGCTCTTAACTTTTTATTTACATTTTTTATCTTTATTATTTTTAGTTAATAGTTAAACATAAATACCATATAAATTGAAGAGCTGCAGGCTGCAGATGAAGCTAAAGTGTTAAGAATTTTTTTTTTCCGAAAATGTTTTTTAACCGAGATAGACGTTGTGTAAGTGTCATTTACAAAACAGGTTTTTCAACATCCTGTATCTCAATTAAGAAACATTTTCGAAAAATAATTCCTTTGCGTTTACTTCAGCTTTTTTAGCATTTTAATATGACATTTCAAAAACGCAATAAAAATAATGGTTCAGAATTTTTTTATGAGAAAAAAATAAGGTGTCATGGGACCCCAGATTCTACGCCACTGGGTTCTTCGATTTCACCCAGAATTTTTTTAGGTTATTTTTTATTTACAGGTTATTAAATAGAAAGACTGTATACAAAAATTCAGAGTTATTGGTCCACTCTGTAGAAAGATATATATAATAAAAACCAGTTTATTAAATCGAAACTTAAACACCCCGTATTTTGTTTAAAAAACGTTTTCGGAAAAGAAAACTATTGGAATTTTCTTAATATTCAAGCTTCATGTACACGCCCTCCAACTTATGGAACTGCATTTAGAAGTACCTAGTATAATAAGAATGCTATATCAATATAAAGAAATATGCGAAATGTTTATGTCAAATATCTATAGGAACCCAGAGATTAAAAAAAGTTGCTTCAATTTAATTCATAAAACTGCATTAAGTAGGGGGCATTAACTAAACTTCCCCATTAAGTAGGGGAAGTAATCATTTAACCGTTCCTCTAACAGAAGTAGTTTACAAGATCACTGTAGTACTAGACATTGAAAACACTTACCCCGTAGGTATATGTTTTTTAATTTTTTGCATGTGAAGTGTGGCTTGACGTCGAGCTACACCCCCCCACCAACCAAATTTCACCGAAATGAGTTTTAGCATAATAATGTGCTCCAAGATTTTTTCAAAATAATTTTGCTCTAACGTAAAAACTAATAAAGATACTAGACTTTCAAATTCATCCAATGCACGGTGCCGCAATATTAGTATTCTCTACTAATATTCTCTATCAGTGGGTCTGCTTTAGAACCACTGTGTTAAGTACCATTGTTGTAACATCGACAGTAGGTAAGTTATGTGAGTCGGCCTTTTGAAAATCTTCTTCCATATTCGTGTAATTTTATATTTTGTATTAAACTTTTAAATTTCTTAGCAATAATGTGCGCATATAACATTTAACGTAAACCCCCTCACACGACACCGAAGCGGAATGCCTGGTTTACGGCGTTATGCATGAGAACTGTGGGGCGCGGGTCCACCAGATTCAGACAGAGGTAGTGACGTCAGGCCGATTCAAATTATGTACTCCGATACTTACTTTTAAAGGACTGTATCTCGCAAACGGGTAAAGATAAAATTAAAATTCTTGCCCACATATAATGCTATTATTATTCTTAAGTGTTTAAAAGTGGTTATTAAATAACCATTTGTCCACAAAATTTCCACAAACATTGTGGATTTTTTTTGTGGATTTTCGAATTATGACTCTAGCAGGTATGTTTGTATTTTTCGAGGTTTTGTTTTTAATGTAGTCATCATCAAGTATTATCACAGAAAACTTTCGAATAATTTTTCCAATTATTCTAGGGTCATTTGATACAAAACTTTGAAACATAGTTTATCTCATTTAAATTGACGTATAAAAATAAACCAGAATCAAATCGCATAAATCTAATAATCACAATTTCCATATTTTAATTAACATTTAGGACTGAATTCCTTAAATTATATAATGTAGATAGAGAATTATTGTATTTTTGTAATTTTGTATTATGTAGAATGAACCGGTTGTCGTTTATGACCAAGACCAATATCTGTCAGCTCCATCAGGGGGATGTTCCGGATATTTATTTATTGCTCTTCTAGTCAATGAACATAGAAAAAAAATTTAGTGAAATACCTATACACGCTCATTGTGTCTTCTAATATTATACTCCTATATCACATTATTGTCGCGCTCTAAAATTCCATTCATTTCAGGAATAATATTTACCTAGGCAAATAAACTAGCAAAAAAAAACAACTTATAAATAGTACAGACCTACCTAATTTTGATTGAAATAAAAACATATTATTCGGATTCGCTTATGAATAATTTTAAAGGAATTCTCATTCCTAGATACCTATACAAAGTAATTTTTGCGACAAAAATCGGGAAAAGCCCTAATAACGGAACACATTATAGTCCAGTCGGTAAAGTAAAAAATATAGCAAAGTTTATAAAAAATCTTATCTAAGATATTCTTTCAATAATTGTTAATGAACCGGTTATAGAACATAAACAGACAAAAATTATAGTTCTGGGGGTGTAGCGCATCCCCCCCCCTCGCCCAAAAAAGAACCATCCCTTTGGTGAAAAAAGTATTTTTTTTTTGCTAGTATAGCTCGTTAATCGTTGGAAAACTTAAAAAAATACGTATTACCTTAGAGAAAAGAAGCAGAAAAACTATTATAGAGTGATTTTGCAATTTTTTCGTATATGTCATAGTTTTAGAGTTATTTAGTATTTAAGAAATTGTAAATTTTCTATTTTTGATGCTCACGAATTTTTTGTTACTTTAAATTTTGGCAAAAAATGAAATTACTCGAAAACCAAACAACTTATAAATAAAAATAAAAATGGGTTTTGAAGGGGACATGAATACTTACAACTCTTTTTTGCCTTCCCTCTGATTATGAATATTTTTTGGTAGGTACATATTACAATATGGTAAATTGTCTGTCTATTGTGGGTCTTATAATAGTATATTCTTCAACGAGCGAAGAATGATAGCTATTATTCACGAGAACGAAAATTTCACAGGCGAGTGTTGGAACGTTTGAGTGGATAATAGCTATTCTTCGCGAGATGAAGACGCTATTTTCTTTTCGACCTTTTGAGAAAATTTATTAAAATTAGTTCAAAAAATAAATAAAACTTTTCAATACATTTATTTCTTGATATTTGCGTTGTCGTTTTTTACTAAATCCCCAGTTATTTCAATTATCAATAAAAGGATATTCTGGAATGGAGAGCAACTCCGAGGTCATTTTTTATCACACCACCACCCAGCCATTTTATATATTGTTAAGGGGACATATATCTCTATAAATATTTTCATTAATAGATATTACCTAACCCGGTTATTATGACCTGTCTGTCAGGTCAGGTTAGGTTCGCTGGCCAGACTAGCTAGACTGGCTAGACTAATAAAGAAATAAAAAATGTTGAAAACGCTACATTTGAATTTTTATTGAAAACAGTTATTAAAAATTTTGATAGTATTGCTTTTTTATAGCAATTAAATCTGGCATTCTGAAAAACGAAAAAAAAAAAATTAAAAACCGGCTCAGAAATTTTCAACGAGAAAAAAGCTGCCCTGTGCTGTGACGTCGGATTCTACTCCACTGGGTGCTTCGGTGATACCACTGATACCTATAGAATTTTTCCCTTTATTGGTCCACTCTGTAAAAAGATAAAATAAAAACCAGTTTCGTAATAACGATACTTATATTAAACACCCTGTATCTCGGTTACTCGGTTAAAAAGCATTTTCGGAAAAAAAAAGAATTTAAACTTTCTAAATATTTTAGCTTTATCTACACGTCCTCCAGTTTATTTTACTCTATTTAGAAACACATTTTTGTAGATTCAAAAATTCGCTTTGGAAAAGGCACAAAAATGGTAAATGTTGAAAAAATAATATTATTTTTGTTTTGTTAATTCAATATAAACAATACAAACATATTCTTCTCATCCTTGAAAACAATAATACACAACCTCAACTTGTTTATTATCCTATAAGTCCTATTTTCCCGCTGTCATAATAATTCTTCCCGCACTTTGTCCTGATTACTAACCGCCAATGTATTATTGCCATACCAGTTTATTATCGGGACTGACAAGAAGTGCCAGAGGAATTAAATAAATACTAGTCGGTAAAATTTAAAAAGAAATAATCCCTGCCAGGGTGAGAAATGGTATCTTATAAAGACACTCCACCAACTGTCAATTAAATATCACTGTCATTATTTAAATCTTGGTGTCCTACAGTTTCACTATGGCACTTATTATAAGGGTGAAGGACGTAGTAACACCAGGAAGGTATTCATTTGCTTTGCAAATGCATGGTTAGCAAAAAAAGGCACTAAAAATCGGTCTAGGGAGTCCGGTCCTGGTTAGCACCGGTCCTGGTTAGCACCGGTCCTGGTTTTGGAATGTCAATATTTAAGGAGGTGATTTTTGAGTCCATTTTAACAAGAAAACTTCATAAGAACCTATGTCCTAAAAGTCTTAACTTTTGAGATACAGGGTGGTAATAGTTTTTAAAAATAAATAATTTTTTCATAATATCTGTAACACCGCTCTGGATATTTTAATAAAATTGAATAGACAGGTATTACTCATCAAGAGGAATTTTTTCATGTACCACATTTCGTTTTATCTCCACTAGTGACATCTTGCAGAATTTTACCTATGAATATTTTTTTATTTTTTATTGTCATTTAACGACAATCTTGTGATATTGTAGAGAAACAGATTTTTTTTTTAACGAAAACCGTGCATGGGACTGAAAAAAAATAAGGAATCAAATTTGCTTGGAAATGAATGGGGATCTCAAAAAAGATTTCTATTTGAACAGAAATCAGTGGCGTACCATCAATGTCTGCTAAAATGTGCCGGTAAAATTCTACACGATCGTGCACCATCGTCACTAAGTGGAAATAAAATCAAACGCGGTACATGAAAAAATGCCCCTTGATGCGGAGTACCTGTATACGAAATTTCATTAAAATATCCAGAGCGGTACGTGTATTACAGATATTACGAAAAAATGATTTATTTTAATAAAACTTTACCGCCCTGTATCTCAAAAGTTAAGACTCTTAGGACATACATTATTATGAAGTTTTCTTCTTAAAATTGACCCAAAAATCATCCTCAAAATATTGACATTCAATTACATAACACCCTGTATACTGTAATGAAAAATTGGGTTCAGCTGTAAGAAACCGGTGATTTCAAGTTTGGATCTAATTTGAATATTAACAATTAAAGAATAATGACAATTAAATTTATGACTTGTAACAAATAAAAATTATTAAAGGAAAAACTTTATTGAATAAAGTGGACTGCCCATTTAACTTGGGTTGCATTAATACACAGCATATCGATCAATCAAAAAAAATGACATAAATATTAAAAATTGTAACATAAATAATAATTAAAGAACATTAATTTTAGGAATAAATGTGTTTGTTTATGATTCTGATGGAATCTATTAAAATTTGTTCAGAAATTTCGTTAGTTATTTCTGAGTTCAGGTTAAAGCGATTGAAGAATTCAATTACACTTTTACCGCATTGTACCACGACTACCAAACCAAAGGCCGATGACTTCCCATTTGCGCATGCCAAAACTTGGTGAATATTTGCTCTGGTAAAAATTAAAACATTTTTCATAAATATTCTTTTTTTCTAATTGAATTTTATCATCTTGATGACAGTCATTACTTTCAAAACGAATTGTAGGGTCGATAATAAAGGCAGAGTCTGTTTTTGGATCAAATGCAATAATATCACTGAAGCGATTACTGAACCGCACTGAAACTACACTGAACCGCAAAATAAATAACACAATTTAACACATTACCACATAGACAAATAAGTCAAGGAAATGTGTTGAGTTTGATGGGTGGTCTCCTTGACCATTACCTGCACTGAATTGTAGTTTTTCTTCCCAAATTTTTTGTTGATATTTTTCTTCCTGTTTCGTTTATGTGGATACTTGTTTGTCTATGTGGTAATGTGTTAAATTGTGTTATTTATTTTGCGGTTGAAACTTATTTTTAGCTCGAAACAATCTGATGTAGAAGGGTCCCCAATCTTGGCTAAATCTGTAGATAAAGTAAATTTATTTGAAATAACTACAAAATACGCAAGTTTTAAAAAACCACATTTGATTTTTCTTAAATTATCAACAACACATGAATTGAAATCCCGAATAAAAAACTAAAAAACTTAAATTTCTTCTCGATTCAGTTTAATGATGCCAAGTAGTTTTTTACCACAATTGTAGCATTTTTCACGTAGTTTTAGAGAATGGCACCAAACTTTGAATAAAATGCATACAGGCTGAACTTTTCGACAAAACCGAAAGATATCAAAATAATAAATACGGCCCTGCAGTTTTCGAATCGGCGAAAAATGCGAGGTATTAAGTGTCATTAGTAGAGCATATCTACCAAATTTCGTTAAATTCGATCAATTCGTTCAAAAGATATCGCTCATCAAAGATTTCGGCAAATTGCACAAATCACCCTGTATAATCGAAACGGAAGGGCCTCAGGAAAATTTCAAAACCAGATCCTGAATCGCCTTGAAAAACTACACCTACCCTTAAGCTATGGCAGTCATGTCGTGGGACACCCTGTATAAACATGCAAGGACGCGGCAGATTCATCATCTGAACGCTCCAGTACCGGCATAAGTTCCCAAGCTCACTCATAACGTATCCAGACTATAATAATAGTAAAAATAAATAAAAATAAAATAGCACGGTGGGTTCGGCTTTCGCCATAGGATGCAACCCCAGGCAGCTAAAACGCATGCCAACAACTGAGTGCAGTGCCTCCCGATGTGCGTAAAGGTAGGATAGGCCTACTTCCAAAGTTTAACAAAAAGATGAATGACATATCGTAAAACGATACGTCATTCATTGATTTCATGCTGTGAGTCAGGGGTGGAAATTGTTTCATTTATCCACCCCTGACTCACAGCATGAAATCAATGAATGACGTATCGTTTTACGATATGTCGTTCATCTTTTTGTTAAACTTTGGAAGTAGGCCTATCCTACCTTTACGCACATCGGGAGGCACTGCACTCAGTTGTTGGCATGCGTTTTAGCTGCCTGGGGTTGCATCCTATGGCGAAAGCCGAACCCACCGTGCTATTTTATTTTTATTTATTTTTATCATTTTGCTCACTATTAAGTGACTAAGATTGTGCTGTGTGTTAGCAAGATACATTACACTGAAGAGTCCCAATTAGGACGAAACACGTGTCTACAATTTCCACCCCTGACTCACAGCATGAAATCAATGAATGACGTATCGTTTTACGATATGTCGTTCATCTTTTTGTTATAATAATAGTGATCAAATGTCACGCTTTTTGGAATGCAAATGCAAAATAAATGCAAATGAAAAATAATAATCGTGCTACTGCTAATCTCGAAGATTTTCCTTGCCCTGAATGTGAAGAAAAAAATAGCAATTCGACCGTAGTGTCAAAGAGGCCTTAGTTCTGACCTTAATATTGTTTGCAATGGCTATTATTTTAGATTATTACCCACCCAGCACCCCTATTTCGCTCCTCGGTCCCGAAAAAATTGATGGAACCTAGGACACGCGGATGTAAATAATTACCTACCTTGTTTTTTATGTCGTTCGGTATGAAAAAATAATGGAAAACAATAACTAATAAACTTCAAAAAATAAATTTAAAAATTTTTTATTCTTCTAAAAGCAAAGACAACTTTTTAAATTGAATATCATAGAGAAATTAAAAAAAACTATAAGGCAAGCAGTATGACTTCATATTGACCTATTTCAGCGAAAAATTGTCTGTTTTTCTTTGAAAAAAATTTGAGTAAAAATTTCGGAATTTTTTTTCTTAAGTTTATTAATTTTTGGTTTAAATTTCATATCGAACGACATAAAAAAATAATATGGCTGAATATAAGAAATTAAGATATGTCAAAAACTAGATTTCTAGAGTTTTCAGTTTTTTCAGGATATTTCCGAAAATACTGGGGATAGTATTTCAAAATTTTTTTCGTAAAATACTCATCTAAAAATAGCGCAACTTTTCTGTAATTTAACCGAACTCGTATCTTTAATGGTTTATGATATCCCTGTAGTGGCCCTTTAAATAGTTCTAACCCTGATGTATACCAATATCACTAACTGTAACTGGATTGCATATTTTTAAGCAAAAACATGTAGGGTGATTTATAATAATTAAAATTAGGTAGGTATGTAATAAATTTATACAAGTGTTCAGAATGCCATTTGAGATAAAGAATTTAGTTTTTGGTTTTCTGTATCCAATTAAAATAGTACATCAGAAGTAGAATTTTTTTTGTAAATAACTTTGTAAGGAAGCTAATTAAATAAAAAAATGTAGGTATACCAGTTTTTCGTTTCAAGTGTCATACTGAATACTGATACTGAATAGGTACTTGTGTAATTTTTTTCTTGATTATAAATCACCCTGATGTATAGCACCTAGACCTGTCCTGATTGAAATCAAAATCCGAACTAAATAAAATACAAAATTTAAACTGTCATCGATAAACGCAAAACTCAGTAGGTAGGTAAGTATAAAATGAACAAAAAGTAAAAACTACAGTCTTAAAAAAAATTGGTTATTTAGGAAGAATGAGCGGGAAGAAGGACTTAAAAGGTTGAGTTGGAGAACTATTACAATATAATAATGATGCTCTTTCAAATGTGAAACCCTTAAAATATGGAATTATTATGTTGTAAACAGAAGTGCTGGGTTATTCTGAAGTGCTAGACCGGTTCGTCCGCCGTGGCTGCAACACTTCTCTAGTTTGATTATTATTATAATGTTTACAATGTTTGTGTCTTTCAGAAAAAATCCGACCGCCAGTGCGCCAGTATTCGACATCAAATCACACCCTGGATCCCAATAATAATTTACGATACATAAATAGACTGGCGCTCCATACTTTATTACCTTTATTTAGTATATGTATTTAGTATAAAATGCGATATAATGCGATAAAATTTCAAATTAAAAAGAATAATAATAAATACCTACCTAATACCTTTACTAATAAGAGAAAATTATAATTTTAAAAAACATTTTTCCGATTTAAAAATACATTATTTATAATTAAAAATAGGTAAAGAGGTAGATATAGTTACTTCATATCACTTCATAGCCGCCACTGCGGCAGGGATTGTTTTTTTTATTTAAATTGTTATGGAATATTCATTTGATTTATCAGACACTTCTGTGGCAATGAGCAATAAACGCGGGAAAATAGGAATAAGAAAAACAAGATTCAATAGTGTATTGGTTTTTCAACCCCAACCTCAGTTCGGTTAGAGCTGATGGATGAGCCGACGAGTTAATTTTCTATTATAGTATTATTAGCCCCAGTCGGTAAAGTAAAAAATGTACCAAAAGTTCATAAAAAATATTATCTAAGATTTTCCCTCAATAACTGTTAGTGAAGAGGTTATAGAACATATACCTAAGTCCACAAAAATCAGTTCTGAGAGTGCAGCCCCCCTCCCCCCCCCTTAAAAAAAGCTTTAGTAAAAAAATATTTTTTGCTAATAACTGTTTATCCGTAGAGTCCCTCGAGTTATCCGTAGGTATATCATAAAATATACAGGGTTAGAACTATTTAAAGGGCCACCACAGGGATATCCTAAACCATTGAAGATACGAGGTCGGTTAAATTAGAGAAAAGTTGCGCTATTTTGTGGCCATCTCGAATCCGTCAAAACATGCAAGATATTTGTGACCGTTCCTGAAATATCCTGAAAAAACTGAAAAATCGATAAATCTTATTTTTGCCATAATTATCTTTTTTACAATTGGAAATTAATAAATAATTTTTCGTGGGCTTACATAAGCGGTTATGAGCTATTCATCTGACGTTTCAAAAAATTTCAAAGTCCACTAGATCCCAGAGTTTTCATAGTCAACTTTCGTTTTTCTTATGGCCGCCATATTATTTTTTATGTCGTTCGATAAGAAAAAAATAATAGAAACTAAAAATTAATAAATAAATAAATAAATAAATAATAAATAAATAAATAAATAAATTTAGAATTTAGACACTCAACTTCAAATTGCATTTTAAAATATTACAGATAAGTACAAGTGTACCTACTATGCATAGCAACCGTTGCCGACGCTATGGTTACTTACAAATGCGTGCATACAAATAAAAGAAATGTCATAATAATTATTATTGATTGCAATTTCTGAACAATTATTATTGTCTTGAATTCTTGATTGGGTACTTATTTTTTATTAATATGTTTGCCAGTAATAAAAAGAATATGAAAAAATCTTACTACCAATAATTTTGTCTGATTTCATCATGAGGAAATGTAGTTCAATGAGAGAATGTAAGTACAGAGAAAGTAGATAGAATTACTTTTGACACTAGTGTCAAAAATATTTTTGACACTAGTGTCAAAAGTACTTTTGACACGTTTCCATGTAAACAATCACTTTTAACACTGTCACCTGTCGTCGAAAGTGCGACTTTTAATGGCAGTTGCACAAAATTTTTTTTTTGTACAACTGCCATTATAAGTCACACTTTTAACGACAGCTGACAGTGTTAAAAGTGATTGTTTACATGGAAGCGTGTTAAAAATATTTTTAACACGATTGTTAAAAATATATTACAACACTCGTGTTGTCGTGTTAAAAATATTTCTATCTACTTTTTCTGTACATTCTCTTTTTAAACTACATTTTCTCATGATGAAATTAGACAAAATTATAGGTAATAAGATTGTTTCATATTCTTTTTATTACTGGCAAACATATTAATAAAAACCTAGTCAAGAATTCAAGACAAAAATAATTGTTCAGAAATTGCAATCAATAATAATTATTATGACATCTCTTTTATTTGTATGCACGCATTTGTTAGTAACCATAGCGTCGGCAACGGTTGCTATGCATAGTACACTTGTACTTATCTGTAATATTTTAAAATGCTGTTTTAAGTTGAGTGTCATTCTAAATTCATCAATTTTATTATCATAATAGAGCAGTTTTACAAAAACCATTGTATGATATTCGTCTAAAAAGTGATTTTATTTTGTTCGTGAATTTGTTGAATTCGCTCCGCTACGCTTCGCTCATTTCACAAACCTTTTCACTCACAAAATAAAACTTCACTTTTAACAATAATATCATAAATAGCTATTAGCAAAGTTCTATCTCGTCCGGCTCG
This sequence comes from Malachius bipustulatus, assembly GCA_910589415.1. Classification (NCBI taxonomy): domain Eukaryota; kingdom Metazoa; phylum Arthropoda; class Insecta; order Coleoptera; family Melyridae; genus Malachius; species Malachius bipustulatus. The sequence continues at coordinate 29,313,445 of OU342639.1, read as the reverse complement.
GAAGTTAAAGGGTAGGGGGGAACTATAAACGTCCTCACTGGAACGTCCTCACACATATAAGAATGTGTGTAATAATCAAAATACCTTCAATGATATTATTTAATAATCTAACGGATAACAGCATTAAACCTCAATAATTAAGAAATCAGATTTATTTTTAAAGCAAACGAGTTTTGGACAAATATGTACCTATAAGGTATTTTCAAAACAGTTCAAGGATTTGGAGGATCTTAAAAAAAGGACCTTATTAAGACTATGGCTGTCGAGTCAAGGGACACCCTGCATATTTAACTTTTTTGATGTAATAAAACTTCCGGTAAGTCAAAAATATTGTCTCTAAATTATGAACCATAAAGGAGATAATATCGTAATTTTTGTAGCCAAGTAAAAAGTTAAAAAAAGTAAAAAAAAAAGTAAAATAGATGAAAAGAAAGGCTCTTACAAAAGGACTCCGCAGATTCCTTATGTGAACTGGCTCCCGGTTAAATTTGTTGCAACTTTGGTGATCGGTAGTATTCAATGAGTTGATCAGAAGTCTCCATGGGCTTAGCCCCCAAAAAGTTCTGTTTTCGAGATATTCACCCCTGAAGATGGATTTTTTCCTATCATGACAGTCACGCATATATTTTAAAGTGTTGGCCGTCCTACTTGTTTTAGAGAGAAAATTAGAGAGATCATTTGTTACGATTAAAAAGCTGTCTATGTTTCAGTAGATACATTTTCGGTATGTTGAGTCATTTTCGAGAAAAAAAGGAAAGTTTTCATTTTGTCTTATCATTTTCGTAATTTTAACAATAAAAACTACAACAAACAAAAGCGCAAAAAATCCAGTTTGAAAGTCACAGCCAAGGCTATTGGTAAGGCTATGATAACATAAAATGAAAACTCTTTCCCGTTGTTCTCGAAAATTACTCATCAGACCTCAAATGTAACCACTGATACAGAAGCAGCTTTTCAATCTTAACAAATGAACTAGGTATCTAAGATTTCTCGCGTCTAAACGTTTAAAATACCGCCGTTTACAAGTTTATTTCATTAAACGCAATTTTTTATCCCTAGTCATAGAAAAAAATTATCTTTAGACTTTTATCTCGAGAACAAGACTTTTTGGGAAGCTACGCTCATGGAGACATCTGAGCTACTCATTGAATACCTACTATCGATCATCATAGTTACATCAAATTTAACCGGGAGCCAATTCCCATAAGGATTATGAGGGGTCCTTTGGGCTGTATGTAGCAAAAATCTCAAAAAACGCAAATAATATTTTACCATGCCATTTAAAAATAAGCGCAAGTTGATGTCTGCAAAAGATCAACGAAACGAAACACAATAAAAAGACTCAGCCTTACAACAACACTACTTTACAAAAGTTGTTTTGTATCCTTTTAAATCATCGCTTTAAAAAAGTTGTATTCAAAGTCCTAAACAATTTGTGACTTTTTTTGCGAAATTTGGAAATGACTAATATCATAAATCTTTTTAAGTCTTCATTTTTCGTGTTTTATTTTTAATATCCGTATAACGAAAAGTTTCCTGTTTCTCAAAATGTTTAAAATTATAAAAAGAATTATTAGACTGATTCATTGGTGGGGATGTTCTACTGTATTGTAATCAAAAACATTAACGCTTTACCAAGAAATTTCATGTCGGCAATGTTTCAATTTGATAAAAAAAATATATAGCACACATCATATTTTACTTTTATCTTATCATTATAATTATGCTAAAATTTTGCAATTTTTTTTTAAGTGGTTAAAAAGTGAGAAAAAGTGAAATATTCCGAAAAATACCTCAAATCGTCTTGCTAATACCTAAGGAGATAACAATAGGTAGGTAGGTATAAGTACATTATTTTGATTAAAAATTGAACAACAATCTTAGATGAACAGGACAACAAATGTAACCATAATCTTGAGTATCATGGCCTCTCGCTGAAATCTGACACAATTCCATTCAATTCGTGAACAAAAGAGTTTTATTATACAGGGAACGCTTAGACTATTAAATAAATATTAATAGTCTAAGAGGGAACGGGTTTGGCCATCCTGAGCCATGCGGCGAAGACTCGAGCCGAGCTGTCGCATGGTTCAGGATTGTCCCCCATACGCAAACATATACATGTATATAATGAGCGACGCGATTGCAGCGCCATCATCACAAAATGCGGAAATAGGCTGAACTAAAGTTTGGAGTTTCATACCATCCTGAACCATTTTCATATTCATACCACGCTATCTAGAGGTCACTCTAAGTCGTTTAACAAGGGTCTGCAATCCTGAACCACATATATGGTTCAGGTTTGTTCGACTGGTTCAGGATTAACCGTACGGAAACATACATTTGGTTCAGGATGGTACTATAGCGCTATATATATATATATATATATATATAAATATATATATTTATTTATTTATTTATTTATTCTTTATTCACCCAACGGAATACAGATTCCAATTACAAGGTTAGCAATCAACAATAGTAAAACACAAAAAGTAAAAGGTGATTCTACATTGCCAAACCGATAACAGTCCATCTCGATATAAGATCAACATGCATAATATGCATTTCATAATTAATCAACCAACATAATTAAACATGCATTAGTGTGGTCGGTAAAAGCAGTCGGTAAAAAAAACAAAAAACAAAAAACAACAGGTATACTATTATGGCTTACAAAAGTACTCTTTAGCAACAGACAACAAGGTTCCCAATGTACAGCTGAAGATGTCACACCGTGCAGAGATCTGATTATAACTGCTTGCTATAACATATAAAGGTGACTTTAGCATGAGGTTAGTGTAAGCCCTAGGTAACTTAAATACTTGGTGCGTTCTAGAACCACTTCTTGCCGGGTGGAGCTCCAACATATCCCTGACCACAGGAGCATCAATGCGACTATTAACTAATTTATACAGCAGGACCAAACCTGACACTGTTCTTCGACTGGCAAGTGACTGAAAATCAAATTCACGAAGAAGCAATCCATAATCGTATCCCCTATCCGGATATGTTCCGTGCCTCTTGAAAAACAAAAACTTTAAAAATTTCCTCTGTACTCTCTCTATACTACTCTTGTAAGTCTCGTAATATGGATTCCAAACAACAGAAGCATACTCAAGTTTGCTGCGAACAAACGCAAAGTAGAGCGATTTCACAGCAGACAGGTTGGTGAAACTGCGTGTATTTCTGATAATAAAGCCAAGCATCCTGAGTGAATCAGAAACCGCGCCCTGTACATGTCGACCAAACAATAATTGACTGTCAAACAAGACCCCAAGGTCTTTTATATACGTCTCGCGTTTCAAAGAACCAGATGAAATCGAATACGAATACTGTATGGGCTCTTTCTTTCTCGTGTAGGAAACGATTTTACATTTTTTTATATTAAGGTCCAATCTGTTCTCTCTGCACCAATGTATAAGAGATTCCAACTGCTCCTGCAAGACCACGCAATCGTCTAGGGAATCAATCTTCATAAATATCTTGAGGTCGTCTGCGTAAAGCAATTTACCACAGTTTAAATGATCCGGCAAGTCATTAATAAAGACGGAAAATAAGAGAGGACCCAGATTTGAACCCTGCGGTACGCCCAGTGAGCTCACATATGGCAGTGATCTATGGCCACCGTATACCACACAATAAAGCCTGTTCTCCAAATATGACGCAAAGAACCTACAAAGACTGGGACCAACGCCAAAGTCAGACAGTTTAGATATAATCCTATCATGTCTGACCCGATCAAAGGCTTTTGAGAAGTCCGTATACACGACGTCAACCTGCCCACCAGAATCAACAATGCTTGAGACGCATTGTGTAAACGATACCAGATTAGTGACTGTTGAGCGTCCCTCAAAAAACCCATGCTGATGAATCGTAATCCGATCCTTTATCTGCGGGAACAGCCGACCATACAAAGTCATCTCAAATACCTTAGCGAAATTATTGAGCAGGCAAATCGGTCTGTAGTTTTCAATGTTCGATGGATTCCCGGACTTCAAGACAGGGCACACCTTCGCCTCACGCCACCGGTTTGGAAACTTACATAAAGTTAGTGACTTGTTAAAAAGTATCTTCAAAGGGATGTCAAACACACTTGCACAGTCTTTCAAGATGAACGACGGAATGCCATCAGGACCAGAGGTCATTTTATTACCCAATTTATGTAGTGAACGAGATACGTCTGTCTCCGAGAGAGAGAGAATTTCTATGATATTCGGCAAAACAGAGGCCTCTAAGGTCTCAGCGTTGGTCGAACCATGACCATCTCCAGAGTAAACATCAGAGAAGTGTCTCGCAAAGCCATTCACTATCGCTTGAGGTGTGTCATAGGAGAGACCGACATTATTCCGCAGAACACCGCCAATACGTGCGCTCTTTCTCATCTGATTAAAATGCCTCCAAAACGACCCCGGATTATCAATTACCGAATCCTGAACAGATCTCAAGTAAGCACCATATGCATCCCTAATCTGTCGCTTCAAGCGTGATCTTAGTTCCTTAAACTCATTATAATCAGACACTACACCATACCTCCTACATTTCCTATGTAAAACCGCCTTCCGACGCACACCCCTCCTAATTTCGGGCGTGAACCAGGAAGGATACCTCGATCTCAGAACCCCAAATATATATATATATCGTGGGCAGGTGAATTTTGGAAAACCACTTTTTCGTAATCTGGGGGTCATGATCGGTGGACATTTGATGAGTTTGGGTGATTTTCGAAAAGTGATGTCGTCCTCAATAGTGTATTTTTTTGTTAAAAAAATACACTAAAACGGCGAATACAAGTGTTCTGGGGCCACAGTGTAGGATCCATTGCACTTTTGAAATTTTCTTCGTTTATGTCTACTCTGAACGATGAGTATCTCTCAGGATGTTTAGGAATCAACTCTTCACACTTTACCTCAGGAAAATTAGGTTTTAAATAGTTTTGATAATAATTTTGAATAGAATAAGAAAAAAAACTGACCACATCGGTGTTTTCGAGGGTGTTTTTTTCGCTGGCAATTTCCAAATGAATATAGTTGCAAAGAGAATAGAAGAGAAACGACGAGAAAGTGTTCAATGTTATGAATAGTTTATATGGCCATAAAACCACTACGCGTCAAGGAATATCCTAGCTGATGCCATTCTGGTCTCTCTATTTAAATAATTTCTTCTATAAACTATGCATATCATACATTAAAGAGGCGATTCAGTATGTCAGGGAACACAAAATACAACCACTCAAGTAGACTTTTCCACCATTTGCTTTTATTAAGCCATACACTTTACCTACCTGAAAAATTTAGATTTAGAGCCACATGAATTTTTATAGAAAACTATTATCTCCGCCGATAATATCCTACCTACCTATATTCTCCCAGGTCATTCTCATCCAAGATAATTTTAATCATTCATATAATAGTGGACGTTCATTTTCCATTTTGCGCTTGATGAATTCATAAATTATAATTATTACAACAACTTTTCTAGGGGTAATCTTTAAGTATAGGGACCTGGCTCGTGCGCCTCAGGTCATGGGTCAGGTTAGCTATTTTTTTTTCTGAAATTCAGTCAATCAGCAAAACGGTCAGCCGCCAGGTCCCTATAGGTACCTACTTAAAATTAACCGAAATAAATAGTTTTTTAGGCGACATATTCAGTTAAAATCGGAAATTATACCGTAGTATTAGTACAACTAACAGTTTAATATTACTTGCCCTACAATCATATAAATTGCATATAAATAAACTTAAACTATGTTCCCCTCACTTTTAATATCTATAATTAATAAACTTGTAATAGTAATTCTGATAAACTTCATCATATACCCGTCTGTTGGTAAATACCAGTGAATCTGGCAACACGGCATGACCATCAGCTGTTTACAGTGACATGCGTATAATTTTCCCAAACTCATCAACCACTTCTATAGAATTACCAAAAGCCGTAAGGGCAAGGGGAAAAAAAACCTAACCTGACCAAAGACCCGACTTAGTGGAGGGTCAATCAGTAACCGGTCAGCCGCCAAGTCCCTATACTTAAAATTAACCTTTCTAGGAAATAGGAACCCTAAATTACAACAAATTTTACGCTTGTTCATTAACATAGTTATCAATATAGGGGATAGTAGAAGGTAGGACACTTCAGCCCTTAATGGGTTTTTTATGCAAATTAGCTCTATTGTTATCGGGGTCATTAATCACGCCCACCTGTCATCGACGGGGTCATTAATCACGCCCACCTGTCATCGAAACAATGGGGTGTACTTGATTTATGGGGACACCTGCATCGGGCCCTTTGTTCGGAAACACAATAGCCTAATTAGCTCTATTGTTATCAAGGTCATTAATCACGCCCACCTGTCACTCCTTTGTTCGGCGGCCCTTTGTCGGCGTTCCTTTGTCTAGACTAATGAGTTCTTTTGTTATCGGGGTCATTAATCACGCCCACCTGTCACTCCTTTGTTCGGCGGCACTTTGTCGGCGTTCCTTTGTCTGGAATACAATAGAGATGCACACCTGCGTCAATAATTATGCAGAGGCGCATATTGACAAGCTTCGACACGTCTGAAAACGGAACACCTGCATCAGGTCCTTTGTTCGGAAACACAATAGACTAATGAGTTCTTAGAAATCGGGTGTCATTAATCACGCCCACCTGCCACTCCTTTGGTCGGCGTCCCTTTGTCGGCATTCCTTTGTAGGGAATACAATAGAGCTGCACACCTGTATCATTAATTATGCAGAGGCGCATATTGACAAGCTTCGACACGTCTGAAAAATGGCCACCAGCGGCAAAATACGGTTGTTATTCATGGCAATAAGATAGTTATGCAGACGTACGTATCGACAAGTTTCGACACGTCTGAAAACGGCGCACCTGCATCAGATCCTATGTTCGGAAACACGCTGCACACCTGCGTCATTAATTATGCAGAGGCACGTATCGACAAGTTTCGACACGTCTGAAAACGGCGCACCTGCATCAGGTCCTATGTTCGGAAACACGCTGCACACCTGCGTCATTAATTATGCAGAGGCACGTATCGACAAGTTTCGACACGTCTGAAAACGACCACCAACGGTGAAACCCGGTTATTTCTATTAATAAGTCAGTGGCGGTAGGTACTAATGAGGTACAACAAAAAGTACAGTTACGTGAAATACACTAATTACCTAATTTCGATTATTTTTCTAATTACCGTCAAATACACTAACTTATTAATTAAGTACCTAAATAATTATTATAAGTAGGTATCTATGCCCAAATACACTAACTTATTAATTAAGTACCTAAATAATTATAAGTAGGTATCTATGCCTAAATCATGATTATATGAGGTGCACCAAAAGTACAGTTACGTGAAATACACTAATTACGTCTATCCCTAATTACAATTACCGCCACCCTAATCTAATTACCGTCAAATCCACTAATTACTTATCTAATTACAAATAGAGAATAGTTCGGCGGAAACAGTGTGATAATATTATTATCATTATTATTATTATTATTATTATTATTAATATTTTTATCTCAGTCGTTACATCAACGTCACTTCTTATTAATTAAATACCTAAATAATTATAAGTAGGTACCTATATGCCTAAATCATCATCATAATATAGGTAATTAGGGGGGTATGTAGGTATGTGTAGGTATTAGCATATTAATTAAGTACCTAAATAATTATAAGTAGGTACTTGTGCCTAATTCATGATTATAATAGGTAAGTACAGGGCTGATAGTATTAATAACGTACAGCTGGTGTAGGTAATAAAATATAATTCATACTCAAAAGGGCGCAGATATTATGAATCACCTGTATTAAGTATTCTACAGGGATATCAATGGAGTCTTAAGTACTGATTACAGCAAGATATGAGCGCTCACTGGGGCTCGAATATATACCAAAGTGTTTAAAGACACTCAGCCGAGGGTCCCCCAATAGAATTACACCCACGAGAGTTGCTAGCACAGGGTGCGACTCTATCAGAGTTTCCAGACACCCAAGACCTCAGAGACGGATCTGACAGCTCCGTAAAGTTGGGTTGAAACTGCATGATATAAAATGTCGCTAAAATACCCAAGCAGACGGGGAGCTCATGGAATACAGCCCAGAAGACATGGAACGAATCTGATCGCAATAACCAAGTATCCTTCAGAGGGATCCAGAGCTAAATCCGCCAAAGGACTTGCACTTTGTTTTCAGAAGAGACATGCTGTGCAGTATGCTTATATATCAGCTCCTTAAACAACCTATTATGACAGCAGCGAGACTATAGGGATATTAAAAACCATATATTAGTATTATTTCATTCATGGTTACATAAAAGGTATGTGATAGGGGGGCCCTAGTTCATAGGTCATAGACGCTCCGTAGATAATATACCTATACCTATACCTATATATATAGAACCCAAACAAACGTCTTCTTTTTACTAATATGTACTTGGCTCGAATAACTCTCCACTTTGTTGTTGTAATTATATATATTTATATACCTATAATAATATATACCTATACCTATTACCGTGAATTAAGACAGAAATTCATAAATAAATAGCACTTCTTTTAAAAATTATACATAACCGCTAATCGGCGACACCACGTACACTGTTTTGTTATGGGAATACAATAGAGGAGTCAAGTTATTCCTTCGTAATCGACAAACAACGGACGGACGACCACCAACGTCGAAAACCGTTATTATGTTAATCCATAGATCCGTCGCACCCATCAGCATCGAAAACCGGTATTCACTACGAAGATCTAACTGTATACCTACCCACCCACTTACCCAACTACTACCTGCACCGAAAACCGGTTTTATATGACTCACCACGGAGACGACAAGTTTCGACACGTCTAAATTGAATCATAATATGCAGAGTGGTGGCCGATATCCACTACTTGATGCACTCATTAGCATAAACATAATAGAGGGGATGGGGAGGAAATCGGGGTGTATGATGTAAGGGATGTGTACCTGGTAGGGGAGGGGGTAACGCCTAAGTACACCGCTATGCAGCGGTATTACCATATAGTCTTCTGACTGAGTGTGCGAATTTAGTTCATTCCGGCTGAAGACAGTATTGTTATACAAGTTGCCATGGTGTACCCTTACAAGACGCTGAATCATCATGTATCGTACAAATCTGCTATCCGAGGCCATACCGGAGTCGCAGCAAGAGAGGCGTATGCAGGAAATCTACGCTAAGTGTCTCCTATATGCAAGCACAATCCCCTTAAATGATAGCGCGTGCAAGTTGATAACTTTGGGTCTTAATCCATGCACGAATTTATGGACGGTGATTAAATTACACAGTGCGGAGTCTCCAAATGCCTGCGTAGTGATGAACACCGAGGGTTTCTACGCATTGATGCAGATGCTACCAGAATTATTCACCGAGTGCGAAATCGCCACCATAGAGAACCGCCGCAGTTATAATCTAGAACAATACGTCATAAATCCCAGGCAAGGCACCAACATACAGCTGATACCCAGGTTTCAAGGAAAGTACGGATATAATATATGCCTGGGGATTGCAACTCTTAAAAGACTGAAATCTCTAGAAAACTACATCCAAGATTTGATCAATAGTTTGGAAAAGGACGACAGACGTATCAATACAGATGCCTGTTTGTGAACAATGGCTGAAGAGGCAGCCATAGAGATAGGTGAAGCAGGGAGTCTGAATGCAGAAAGCCTACCAAGAATATGCAGCAAGCTGGGGCCTAGATTTATGGATCTAACAGAAATTGCAGCCAAGTTTCCCAGTGTGTTGCTACCAATAGTGCGCGGTGCTGTGGATCGCATTCATGAATCATATCGGATCGAATATTCGCAAATGTACTGTGTATTATGAGATTGAGGTTATGGGCATAACCGCATTTATTGTAATAATCTTTGAATAAATATCTAAGTATAAAATCATTTTATTTATTTTAATATTACACCTAAGCTCATGTGATAGATATAGCGAGAGTCGCCCCGTCAAGGAACGTCCACTGGCGTTGGGACAATGACATGATCCAGCGGTGTAAGTTAAAAACAAAATTTATTAGTATATTAGTATATTAGTATTATATCCTGGTTACATAAAAAGTATGAGATCAGGGCATAGTTCATAGGTCTTGGATGATCCGTAGATAATAGACATATACAATAAATAACACATCTTAAAAAAAAAAACATTATACATATCCGCTGGTTGGAGGCATCCAGATAAAATATATGTTAGAAGGGCTAGTGAGATAAAATACTATTGGAATAGGCTACCCATAGAGTAATCAGGCAGATGGTGATACCTTCAAAATTATAACAATTAGCTTCACCCCTGATAGGGCCTCAGGGCGAAACATACAGTATACGTTGACATTATACCGAGAATTGTGCCAAGAGAAAGGGAATAGTTACCATTAAAATAAGGATAATTAGTGCTTGGTGCGTCCACTGGTGGTTGCCATGGCATACCTTCAGAACGTTCCATATCTTAACTAGATGAGGCGAAATATAGGAAAGAGACAGGACGAGGAAGTAAAGAAATTAATATTAAACAGTTTCTCAACTTAATATTTCCCTTTATAACCTGCATAGTAGCAAGGTTATTATCTTGGTCAACATCATGGTGGGCAGAGGGGTACCACCTGGGCAATAGTCTACACCGGTCCAAAATAGGTATTGGTAGTGAAAAATCTGCACCATAATAATTAACGACCCTGACTGAAGGCCCAGACGGTAGTGGCGGCCACCCTGCATATCATTCGCCCGGTACTTTGTCTGACATACAATAGAGCTGCACACCTGCATCCGGTGTTCGGCGGTCCTTTGTCTGGAATACAATAGGGTTAATTAAGCAGAATCACGTATCGACATGCCTCGACTTGTCGGTACCCGCACACCTGCATCCTATTGCATGGCTGCTCAGCTCGGACCAAGTCAAATCTGCTTGTTATCAAGTCTCGGATATCGCGGGTCAACGATTGTTCATCTCCCGTAGCATCTGACCATTGCCTCGCAGTTAGGCTCTGACCAAATCTCAGCGAGTCTGACTGTAGCGGCGCGGATCGGACTGCTCAACGTCTGATCGTCTCTTATCGGATCTGGCTGACTGTGCGGACCTGATCAAGGTATCCGGGCTTTGTTCTGCGCATATCCTATCGATTTTGGTTGACTAACACATCTCTGATCTGAGGGGTAACGTATGTCCTATGTCTTGGTCTTATCCATAGGCCGAGGGTAGGTAGCGGAAACGTGGTAGCTGAAACTCGATGTATGATGTGGACTGGTAGCTGAAACATAAGTGTAGATAAAATGACAGTTATAAAATTCTGTAAGATAACAATTATTAAGACTGTATGATTAGGTGGCAGTTGGCCAAAAATGACAACACGGCACTCGATAAGTGTACAGGTTTATACCCATGTTATCAAGATGCTAACAGGGAAACGATCGATTATTACCCTCAACAACTTGAACAACGTTGTCACATTGAGAAAACCGGTGGGCGATGACGGGTTAACGGCTGGTCATATCCTATCGGATCCGGCCTAAGGCGTCGAGTCGACCAATGCATAACTGCTCAGTTATGACCAGGTCAAAGCTGATTGTTATCAAATCTCAGAGTTCGCCGGTCAACGGTTGTTCACCCTCAATCGGATCTGTCAGGCGGTGCAGGCCTGACCAATGCCTCGCGTTTAGGCCCTAATCAAGTCTCATCGAATTTTGCTGGTTGGTGCGTCTCGGATCGGGCGGGTCATCGTCTTAGCGTCTCTTAACGGAACTGGCTGACGGCGGACCTGATCAATGCATCGCGGCGATGCGCTGACCAGGTCCCATCGATTTGATTGGCTAACACGTCTCGAATCTAACGGGGCAACGTCTGGTACAGAGCCGGCAGGTCCGGTCAGTTCGGCTCTCATTTCCCTAGACTGCCATTATCCCCTAGAATCTACGGATATACAGCCTACCTGCCCCGAGTCCTTAAGGAACCGGTTATCGATATTAATCAATGATGCTTATGGGTATCTCAACTATCTAATTAACATAAAGAAAAATTAACTTGACAGGTTCATTGCATACCGCTCATGATTAACGACTCTAATTTGCATAAATAACCCATTAACTTGAAAGATTTATTGCTATCATGTGGCCGGGTCAGATCCTGTCGGCTCTGCATGAGCCCCGGTCAGCTCGGATAAAATATTACAGAGCCCCGGTCAGCTCGATTAAATATTACAGACCCCCGGTTAGCTCGGATAAAATATAAAGTATAGAAAGTGACTCATATCACACGAGTGGGAGATTGGTATCGTACGAGGCGCAGCCAAGTACGACAATCCCCCGAGTATGAAATGACACTTCCTATACTTTATATTTTATCCGAGCTAACCGGGGGTCTGTAATATTTAATCGAGCTGACCGGGGCTCTGTAATATTTTATCCGAGCTGACCGGGGCTCATGCAGAGCCGACAGGATCTGACCCGGCCACATGATAGCAATAAATCTTTCAAGTTAATGGGTTATTTATGCAAATTAGGGTCGTTAATCATGAGCGGTATGCAATGAACCTGTCAAGTTAATTTTTCTTTATGTTAATTAGATAGTTGAGATACCCATAAGCATCATTGATTAATATCGATAACCGGTTCCTTAAGGACTCGGGGCAGGTAGGCTGTATATCCGTAGATTCTAGGGGATAATGGCAGTCTAGGGAAATGAGAGCCGAACTGACCGGACCTGCCGGCTCTGTACCAGACGTTACCCCGTTAGATTCGAGACGTGTTAGCCAATCAAATCGATGGGACCTGGTCAGCGCATCGCCGCGATGCATTGATCAGGTCCGCCGTCAGCCAGTTCCGTTAAGAGACGCTAAGACGATGACCCGCCCGATCCGAGACGCACCAACCAGCAAAATTCGATGAGACTTGATTAGGGCCTAAACGCGAGGCATTGGTCAGGCCTGCACCGCCTGACAGATCCGATTGAGGGTGAACAACCGTTGACCGGCGAACTCTGAGATTTGATAACAATCAGCTTTGACCTGGTCATAACTGAGCAGTTATGCATTGGTCGACTCGACGCCTTAGGCCGGATCCGATAGGATATGACCAGCCGTTAACCCGTCATCGCCCACCGGTTTTCTCAATGTGACAACGTTGTTCAAGTTGTTGAGGGTAATAATCGATCGTTTCCCTGTTAGCATCTTGATAACATGGGTATAAACCTGTACACTTATCGAGTGCCGTGTTGTCATTTTTGGCCAACTGCCACCTAATCATACAGTCTTAATAATTGTTATCTTACAGAATTTTATAACTGTCATTTTATCTACACTTATGTTTCAGCTACCAGTCCACATCATCACACATCCACATACATCGAGTTTCAGCTACCACGTTTCCGCTACCTACCCTCGGCCTATGGATAAGACCAAGACATAGGACATACGTTACCCCTCAGATCAGAGATGTGTTAGTCAACCAAAATCGATAGGATATGCGCAGAACAAAGCCCGGATACCTTGATCAGGTCCGCACCGTCAGCCAGATCCGATAAGAGACGATCAGACGTTGAGCAGTCCGATCCGCGCCGCTACAGTCAGACTCGCTGAGATTTGGTCAGAGCCTAACTGCGAGGCAATGGTCAGATGCTACGGGAGATGAACAATCGTTGACCCGCGATATCCGAGACTTGATAACAAGCAGATTTGACTTGGTCCGAGCTGAGCAGCCATGCAATAGGATGCAGGTGTGCGGGTACCGACAAGTCGAGGCATGTCGATACGTGATTCTGCTTAATTAACCCTATTGTATTCCAGACAAAGGACCGCCGAACACCGGATGCAGGTGTGCAGCTCTATTGTATGTCAGACAAAGTACCGGGCGAATGATATGCAGGGTGGCCGCCACTACCGTCTGGGCCTTCAGTCAGGGTCGTTAATTATTATGGTGCAGATTTTTCACTACCAATACCTATTTTGGACCGGTGTAGACTATTGCCCAGGTGGTACCCCTCTGCCCACCATGATGTTGACCAAGATAATAACCTTGCTACTATGCAGGTTATAAAGGGAAATATTAAGTTGAGAAACTGTTTAATATTAATTTCTTTACTTCCTCGTCCTGTCTCTTTCCTATATTTCGCCTCATCTAGTTAAGATATGGAACGTTCTGAAGGTATGCCATGGCAACCACCAGTGGACGCACCAAGCACTAATTATCCTTATTTTAATGGTAACTATTCCCTTTCTCTTGGCACAATTCTCGGTATAATGTCAACGTATACTGTATGTTTCGCCCTGAGGCCCTATCAGGGGTGAAGCTAATTGTTATAATTTTGAAGGTATCACCATCTGCCTGATTACTCTATGGGTAGCCTATTCCAATAGTATTTTATCTCACTAGCCCTTCTAACATATATTTTATCTGGATGCCTCCAACCAGCGGATATGTATAATGTTTTTTTTTTTAAGATGTGTTATTTATTGTATATGTCTATTATCTACGGATCATCCAAGACCTATGAACTATGCCCTGATCTCATACTTTTTATGTAACCAGGATATAATACTAATATACTAATATACTAATAAATTTTGTTTTTAACTTACACCGCTGGATCATGTCATTGTCCCAACGCCAGTGGACGTTCCTTGACGGGGCGACTCTCGCTATATCTATCACATGAGCTTAGGTGTAATATTAAAATAAATAAAATGATTTTATACTTAGATATTTATTCAAAGATTATTACAATAAATGCGGTTATGCCCATAACCTCAATCTCATAATACACAGTACATTTGCGAATATTCGATCCGATATGATTCATGAATGCGATCCACAGCACCGCGCACTATTGGTAGCAACACACTGGGAAACTTGGCTGCAATTTCTGTTAGATCCATAAATCTAGGCCCCAGCTTGCTGCATATTCTTGGTAGGCTTTCTGCATTCAGACTCCCTGCTTCACCTATCTCTATGGCTGCCTCTTCAGCCATTGTTCACAAACAGGCATCTGTATTGATACGTCTGTCGTCCTTTTCCAAACTATTGATCAAATCTTGGATGTAGTTTTCTAGAGATTTCAGTCTTTTAAGAGTTGCAATCCCCAGGCATATATTATATCCGTACTTTCCTTGAAACCTGGGTATCAGCTGTATGTTGGTGCCTTGCCTGGGATTTATGACGTATTGTTCTAGATTATAACTGCGGCGGTTCTCTATGGTGGCGATTTCGCACTCGGTGAATAATTCTGGTAGCATCTGCATCAATGCGTAGAAACCCTCGGTGTTCATCACTACGCAGGCATTTGGAGACTCCGCACTGTGTAATTTAATCACCGTCCAAAAATTCGTGCATGGATTAAGACCCAAAGTTATCAACTTGCACGCGCTATCATTTAAGGGGATTGTGCTTGCATATAGGAGACACTTAGCGTAGATTTCCTGCATACGCCTCTCTTGCTGCGACTCCGGTATGGCCTCGGATAGCAGATTTGTACGATACATGATGATTCAGCGTCTTGTAAGGGTACACCATGGCAACTTGTATAACAATACTGTCTTCAGCCGGAATGAACTAAATTCGCACACTCAGTCAGAAGACTATATGGTAATACCGCTGCATAGCGGTGTACTTAGGCGTTACCCCCTCCCCTACCAGGTACACATCCCTTACATCATACACCCCGATTTCCTCCCCATCCCCTCTATTATGTTTATGCTAATGAGTGCATCAAGTAGTGGATATCGGCCACCACTCTGCATATTATGATTCAATTTAGACGTGTCGAAACTTGTCGTCTCCGTGGTGAGTCATATAAAACCGGTTTTCGGTGCAGGTAGTAGTTGGGTAAGTGGGTGGGTAGGTATACAGTTAGATCTTCGTAGTGAATACCGGTTTTCGATGCTGATGGG
This sequence comes from Malachius bipustulatus, assembly GCA_910589415.1. Taxonomy (NCBI): domain Eukaryota; kingdom Metazoa; phylum Arthropoda; class Insecta; order Coleoptera; family Melyridae; genus Malachius; species Malachius bipustulatus. The sequence goes on along the minus strand of OU342639.1, from coordinate 29,297,530 downwards.
TGCGACGGATCTATGGATTAACATAATAACGGTTTTCGACGTTGGTGGTCGTCCGTCCGTTGTTTGTCGATTACGAAGGAATAACTTGACTCCTCTATTGTATTCCCATAACAAAACAGTGTACGTGGTGTCGCCGATTAGCGGTTATGTATAATTTTTAAAAGAAGTGCTATTTATTTATGAATTTCTGTCTTAATTCACGGTAATAGGTATAGGTATATATTATTATAGGTATATAAATATATATAATTACAACAACAAAGTGGAGAGTTATTCGAGCCAAGTACATATTAGTAAAAAGAAGACGTTTGTTTGGGTTCTATATATATAGGTATAGGTATAGGTATATTATCTACGGAGCGTCTATGACCTATGAACTAGGGCCCCCCTATCACATACCTTTTATGTAACCATGAATGAAATAATACTAATATATGGTTTTTAATATCCCTATAGTCTCGCTGCTGTCATAATAGGTTGTTTAAGGAGCTGATATATAAGCATACTGCACAGCATGTCTCTTCTGAAAACAAAGTGCAAGTCCTTTGGCGGATTTAGCTCTGGATCCCTCTGAAGGATACTTGGTTATTGCGATCAGATTCGTTCCATGTCTTCTGGGCTGTATTCCATGAGCTCCCCGTCTGCTTGGGTATTTTAGCGACATTTTATATCATGCAGTTTCAACCCAACTTTACGGAGCTGTCAGATCCGTCTCTGAGGTCTTGGGTGTCTGGAAACTCTGATAGAGTCGCACCCTGTGCTAGCAACTCTCGTGGGTGTAATTCTATTGGGGGACCCTCGGCTGAGTGTCTTTAAACACTTTGGTATATATTCGAGCCCCAGTGAGCGCTCATATCTTGCTGTAATCAGTACTTAAGACTCCATTGATATCCCTGTAGAATACTTAATACAGGTGATTCATAATATCTGCGCCCTTTTGAGTATGAATTATATTTTATTACCTACACCAGCTGTACGTTATTAATACTATCAGCCCTGTACTTACCTATTATAATCATGAATTAGGCACAAGTACCTACTTATAATTATTTAGGTACTTAATTAATATGCTAATACCTACACATACCTACATACCCCCCTAATTACCTATATTATGATGATGATTTAGGCATATAGGTACCTACTTATAATTATTTAGGTATTTAATTAATAAGAAGTGACGTTGATGTAACGACTGAGATAAAAATATTAATAATAATAATAATAATAATAATGATAATAATATTATCACACTGTTTCCGCCGAACTATTCTCTATTTGTAATTAGATAAGTAATTAGTGGATTTGACGGTAATTAGATTAGGGTGGCGGTAATTGTAATTAGGGATAGACGTAATTAGTGTATTTCACGTAACTGTACTTTTGGTGCACCTCATATAATCATGATTTAGGCATAGATACCTACTTATAATTATTTAGGTACTTAATTAATAAGTTAGTGTATTTGGGCATAGATACCTACTTATAATAATTATTTAGGTACTTAATTAATAAGTTAGTGTATTTGACGGTAATTAGAAAAATAATCGAAATTAGGTAATTAGTGTATTTCACGTAACTGTACTTTTTGTTGTACCTCATTAGTACCTACCGCCACTGACTTATTAATAGAAATAACCGGGTTTCACCGTTGGTGGTCGTTTTCAGACGTGTCGAAACTTGTCGATACGTGCCTCTGCATAACTATCTTATTACCGTGAATAACAACCGGGTTTCACCGTTGGTGGTCGTTTTCAGACGTGTCGAAACTTGTCGATACGTGCCTCTGCATAATTAATGACGCAGGTGTGCAGCGTGTTTCCGAACATAGGACCTGATGCAGGTGCGCCGTTTTCAGACGTGTCGAAACTTGTCGATACGTGCCTCTGCATAATTAATGACGCAGGTGTGCAGCGTGTTTCCGAACATAGGATCTGATGCAGGTGCGCCGTTTTCAGACGTGTCGAAACTTGTCGATACGTACGTCTGCATAACTATCTTATTGCCATGAATAACAACCGTATTTTGCCGCTGGTGGCCATTTTTCAGACGTGTCGAAGCTTGTCAATATGCGCCTCTGCATAATTAATGATACAGGTGTGCAGCTCTATTGTATTCCCTACAAAGGAATGCCGACAAAGGGACGCCGACCAAAGGAGTGGCAGGTGGGCGTGATTAATGACACCCGATTTCTAAGAACTCATTAGTCTATTGTGTTTCCGAACAAAGGACCTGATGCAGGTGTTCCGTTTTCAGACGTGTCGAAGCTTGTCAATATGCGCCTCTGCATAATTATTGACGCAGGTGTGCATCTCTATTGTATTCCAGACAAAGGAACGCCGACAAAGTGCCGCCGAACAAAGGAGTGACAGGTGGGCGTGATTAATGACCCCGATAACAAAAGAACTCATTAGTCTAGACAAAGGAACGCCGACAAAGGGCCGCCGAACAAAGGAGTGACAGGTGGGCGTGATTAATGACCTTGATAACAATAGAGCTAATTAGGCTATTGTGTTTCCGAACAAAGGGCCCGATGCAGGTGTCCCCATAAATCAAGTACACCCCATTGTTTCGATGACAGGTGGGCGTGATTAATGACCCCGTCGATGACAGGTGGGCGTGATTAATGACCCCGATAACAATAGAGCTAATTTGCATAAAAAACCCATTAAGGGCTGAAGTGTCCTACCTTCTACTGGGGATGAAGGGCCAAGGTACAGGATACACAGGGAAACAGTCAGATAGACAGGATTAATGTTATTATGAAATAATGTACTCACTGTTTTGTTTGCACTGGCGTATAATAGCACTCACTGCACTATGCACTGCACTATGAAATACACACATAACTATGACCGACCGGTGCGGGGGATGCGGACACCCAGACGCGGTTTTTCCGATGGAGCATGCAGGGTACTGCGTGCAAGTACCCCTGCCACGGTTATTATTGCGATCGCCTTTTGATAAGACACGATTATGAAAATTAGGATGACGGATAGAGACACTTCCCGCAAATCTTCCTTGACCTTGCATTCAAGATTCAAGTTACAACGCGTCCTCGACACTCGACCAGACGAGATGACCGGACGACCCGACGACCTGACCTATTGACCTGACTCCCGAAGTGTTGTTTTCTTTTCACAACTATTGGCCAATTTCCGCGCATGGGTATTATTTACTTCATAGCGAAATCATAATTTCGTAATACTAGGGATGGGTAACCAGGGTTAGGCAAAATCAAAGCATAAATTCGTAATGAAGTAATGCGCAAGAACTTCTTGCGCATCAATCGCATTAATTGTGAATTTTTATACATTGATTTAATAATAATTATGAATATTATCGCCATTTTGGCAATTAGGTCGTTGAAATTTTTTTGAAATCCATTTGAAAACGTACCCTTTTTTTCTTGTTTTATTGAAAATGCACATGCACTGCAGGGAAATCCCTATGACGCTCTGGGAGCGGTGCATGAGCGGAGATGTCGATTCACGTTGGCCTTGAATCGCTGTAGGTTGTATACTTCGGGAAACACGCCCTTTGGAATGCTGTTCCAAAGTGATGCGGTTCTATACATAAAAGAAGTCTGAAATACGGTGGTACGAGGTGTAACTAGTTGAACCTGATACGGATGAGCTTCTGCGGCTCGACGTGTACCTCTGCCCGGTATTGTTCTACAATAGATCTATTGTAATGAGGCAATTTTGACCTATTTTCTATCTATGCCACAATAAACTAATTATATAAACGCCAATTTTTTTGGAACAAGAGCATTGTTCATTAGGGTACGATCTTCTCATTCTATTATTTTTTGCTCTACCGATTGGGAATGGTGGATAATACTGCCGTGTTAACCGTAAACGCCGTAAGTGACAATTTTCTCATTTTCGGCTTATTGGATGTTCTGATGGGACTTTCTATTCTCTATCTATTACCATAAGCGAAAACGCCGTATCTCCATCCTAACAGCTATAAATCGCTAATTTAGTTCGCCGTATTTGCAGGTTTCATCAGTTCTCTAGAGCATTTTACCGTATGTTCATTTTATTAGGGAAGTTTGCCGTATCTGTAAGCATAATATGCAGATACGGCATAAATGTTAAATAAATTTAATACGTATATGAGTAATCCTGATCGAAAATGCCGTATCTAGAAAATAACCAAGTAAGATACATAGTTTGTTTTATTTATTTCAAAGAATAATAATAAAAGTAATAATAATACAATAATAATTATTGTTTTACCGAAAGTACTTAGGTACTTTAATAACGTTAAAAAAATACATAATAATAAAATTGTGTGTGCATTTACCATAAGTGCTCGGAAACTGTAAAATAAAGGCTGTGTTAAATTAGAGAAAAGTTGCACAATTTTATGCTTATTAAGAATCTGAAAGAAAATTTAGGGATACTTTTCAGGCGTTGCTGAAATATCCTGAAAAAACTTGAAAATGAAGATTTCTTATTTCAATCATATCTTTTTTATTATTGAAAAGAAATTGAAATACTTTTGTAGGTTTACTTTAAAAAGGCATCATCTGTCATTTCCAAAATTTTCAAGGACTACTAGATCCCAGAATTTTCATTGTCAACTTTTGTTTTTCTTATGGCCGCCATGTTGTTTTTCATGCCTTCGCTATTAAAAAAATCTAAGAAACAAAATAAATAATCTATCACATTCAAAAAAAAAGAATTTCTTCCAAATTTTTGTTCTTCTTTTGTCGGAAAAATAACCTTTGTTTAACCGAATGGTTTAACCGAAACCTAAAAAAACCCATAAGGCAAGCAATATCAAGTCGCAACGTCATAATTGACGTTATTCGGTGAAATTATTTTCTTTTTTTGCGAATAAAGAATAAAATTTTTAAGATTTTTTTTTTTAATTTGATAGATTGTTTCCTTGAATTTTTTAATAGCGAATAACACGAAAAAACAATATGGCGGCTATAAGAAAAACAAAAGTTGACTATGAAAACTCTGCGATCTAGCAGTCCTTGAAAATTTTGAAAATGACAGATGATAGCTTTTGATGACTTATGTGAACCTACAAAAATATTTTAATTTCTTTTCGATAATAAAAAAGATATGATTGAAATAATAAATCCCCATTTTTAAGTTTTTGCAGGATATTTCAGTAACGCCTGAAGTTTCCATACATTTTCTTTCAGATTCTTAGTAAGCATAAAATTGTGCAACTTTTCTCTAATTTAACCCACCCTGTATCTTTTACCGTTTCCGAGATCCCAATGGTGAGCATCGAATTGTTAATCATCCTGTATACGGCAACAGCTCCTAGTATGTATAAGATATTTTTAACTGAAAAAACGGTAAGTTCATTTACGGCTAATCTATCTATTTTTCCTTTGAATATATTGCCGTAAGTGATTTTTTGAAAAAAACTGCAGTTTTTTAGAAAAAAGAATACGACTAAATAAAATTAGGCATGTAAATAATAACTTATGGAAAATCAGGATTCTCAAAGATAACAATTGTGAACGGCAGATGGCAAAAGACAAAAACGTAAATATCTCAAAACTACTAAAATGTAGATACGGCGTTTAGGGTTAACACGGCAGAATACGTCACTCCGAATTTTGGCAAAAATACATAAAACGTTAAGTTATGACCAGTATAGACGATATCTTGAAAAAAATTGCGGAATAAACATAAAATATTGAGAAAAATGAGTTTAAAGTATCATAAAATTAACCAAAATGACAGTTCAATTTCTATTAAATTCGCTAAAATGACAGATTCCTATAATCAATAAAGATATTGTTGTGCAACGTTGCCAGATTAATTTATATTACTTACATTTTGTGATTTAACAATATTTGGTGTAATTTTTATAATGATTTGTCAATGTGTGAAGAAAATTCTATAAGTTTCTATTCCAAAATACATCAAGCTACAAATGAGTCACGCAATGAGTTCAAGGCAATAATGATTACTTTCGTTTCGAGGGGTCGTCAAATACCGTTTTTTTACACTTTTTCTGTTCTTAGTCCTTGCTTTTTCCATTTTCTTGAAAATTCAGGTAAAAAAAAACAACAATGACCAATAACCTGACTAGGTCACTTCCTGCTCATCCCCATTATTCAATAAAATCGGTAGGTATATCGTAAACTCTATTTGGTGAGAAACATTATTTGGTGAAATTTGCTCTAAAAAGATCTATTCCAAAATATAATGTCAACTTACAAATTGGGGCATGCGAAAAGGGTAAGGAGAAATTTCGATAGGTGGTCAATTAGGTACATAATGGGCCGATTGGCGTTTTTTGGCATCTTCGCAATTTTCGGCGGGCACCAGGACTTGACGATCATTTTCCTGAGGTTGTGAGAGAGTTGCTTTGTCAGAATTATATTATATATATTTATTTATTATTATATTGTCAGAGAGACTCTTTCAAAATGGCCGATTTTTGCTCGCGATTTTACAATTTTGACGCTTAAAAAATCGCAGCTTAGATTTTTTCTTCGCGTTTGAAGAAAAAAAAAACTGTTCATACATAATGATTTAGTAAGTAAATAAAGATTTTCCAATTCCAATGAATAAAAATAATAAAAATGGCCACTGGCGCGGCACGCATTGTGTCTCCGCCCTGCCCTCGCGCCATCTCTCCTCACTTGGCCTGATGACAACGGAAGGTTTTAAAGGGAGATTGTACCTGGCCCAACCAAAAGACCCGAACTTTTCGCATCAAAGTTTTTTTTCAGTAGAAAGTTGGTGTGTGGATTCACTTGAACCTGTTTATTTTAAATGGACGCGACTCCATCGACTCCAAAAAAATTCCATCGCCACAAAAGATTGCCATATTTTGCCATCAATAATAATAATAATTGTAAGCGGTGTGTCTTGACTTGTCCGTTAATGCGACGCGAATATCTTTTATAGTTGACTGTTGACAACTGCTGAAAAATTTTATTTTCGTAGGCAAACGAAACAATTTGATCCACGACTTGAGAAAATCTATTGAAAAAAAGTTTTGGAAAAAAATGGGATTTTTTTTTAACATTTTTATTCTACAAAAACAAATAAAAAAAACTCCCCCACCAAAAAAAAAGTATCTTTTGCAATAAATAGATTTTTTTTATCATCATTTAATAACAAAATAGAAAATGGATAAATAAGTAATAATTCCCACTAGTTACTTACCTACATTTAAAATAGTAGAGGGATACGTCAATAAACTTTCGAAAGATAGTTTGGTAATTTTTTAAAATATGGTATAATTATATAAAAATAACATGGCAACAGCGCACAAACATCTTTCAGCTAGTCTTTGACAGTTGACCTGCTGAACAGAAGAATGAATGAATTAATGAATTTATTAAGTTTAATTTTCATTTTTCGTTTAAAGTGAGGTTAGAAAATGTGTACTAACACAATAGAAGATAATCCAAAGAAAACAGCGTAATTTTAAAATTCCTTCTTTTAAGTAATTTGACTGAATTGAAACATAAAACTGGTAACAATACTTTCGTAAAACCTTTATTAATCTTACTAGACAAGTGAAAGCACTCCTGGTACGCACAAAACTGGAAATAATGGAGCGAGAAAACTACTAATGAAATGAAAAAATCGAGTTAAAAATTAGTTTTTTTCAAAATCGTACGAAGGATCCGCAATTTTTTTGCTTAAATCGACGTTTTAAGGTAAGCTTTCTTCCTATATAGAAATTTTCCTAAAATTCGGAGTGGCGTATTATCCACCAGAACCCGATTGGGAACAAGTGCAGTAGTTGTGGATATCTTTGTGGAACCACTCTTTGTGGATATCTTACTCCCACGAATATTTCACTCGTGGGAGTAAGTATTCAAAACTGATGCTACCTGGGACAAGAACGAGTTTGAGTTAAGGTATTTTTGATAAGAAAACAAATAAAAATAAAAAATTAAGGACAACGCCACTTTACGAAAATCACACAAACTCATCAAATGTCCACCGATCCTTCGCTCCCAGATCAAGAAAAAGTGGTTTTCCAAAATTCACCTGCCCACGATATAATACAGTGTGGAACGCACTTATGGAATAAAATTCAATATTCAGAGAAAAATCCATTTTTCCACTCACCCCCACAATAATTGTGGTCATTTTTTTAAGTGGCAACCTGTCGTTTCTTTGCTAGAAATCGATAGTCTAAATTTTTTGAACATGTGTGGTCTTTACAGTTGGTGTTTAAATCGAAAAGTTTGTGAGTTATAAGCAAATCGCAATTTTCCAGTTTCAAAGCAGCTAAGATTGAAAAAAAAAACTTTTTATGTAAGTACATTTTGAAAATAATAAAAAACGCGATTTTGAAGAAAAATATATAAATATACAGGGTGAGTCAAGATCTGGTACAGTGATCTCGTAAAATATAGGAGGAGCGATTAAATTGGAAAATTAGTGAAATTTTATGAGTTCAATTGGAAGCAAATTTCGTTTTTTTGAAAATCTTCATGGGTTCTTAGATATTTATTGACGTAAACTTAATTTCGCGAAAATAATAACTATTATTTAATACCTATAATAGCAAAAATGATAAGGAAAAGGAACAATATTAGCCACCTACAATATTTTTTTATTATCACATAGGTAACAGTAAGACGATCGATTTTAATTAATTTACAGCTAACGTAAAGTTATCGAAAAGAACACGTGTATAATAAATAATGTACAATTTTTCGCGATACAAGATAATTATGATTGAAGACAAGAAAGTACAACGATACTTTTTTTTTGTACATATCTGAACAGAAAATCGTAAAAATAAAAAAAAATGCTTAGGACTTGATGTTTGAGGTTTGAGGACAATGTGGCAGTGAAAGGTCCTTGATTTCTCTCAATTTGCAAGGGCCAGTCGCAGATAGCTTGGGGTTTCTTTATATATCAAGAAAGGCTCGGTTGAATGTTGAAAAGGTTAAATTGAATAGCCATTTTATGTTGGCTAAATTGAAATAATAGCAGTTGGTGACAAGTTTGAAATGGAGCTATTAAGGGTTTTGATATATTGAAGGAGTTCAATTTCCAACGCACATCATTAATGTAAATTTACAGAGTGTGATCTTGTGAAGTTTTCGTTACGAAAAGAATTTAAACTTCGGAACGAGTTGCTATTTACAAGTTGCGTTCCAAGAGGTAGGTAATCCCGAACAATTTCTCTCGAATCCCTTTTATGCTGGTTTAAATATAATTTTCATAACTTGAATCAATCACTTCTATACTAGTTCCTGTCTTCCTTTCTCCCAAATTATTTCCAAAGTATTCAATCCGGAACCGGAACTCCATCTTTTGTTATAATTCCTTCAAAGCTTTACTTCTAACAACTTTTACAACTTACTTCCGATACGAACATTGACACTCGGCGAGATTAAAGAATTTCAGAACTCCATCCCATTTGCATAACTTTAAAAACTTTCGGCTCGAAAAATTGCTCAAGGAAAATAAACTACAGAGTGTATTTTCTTTCGGTTTTCTCTACTACTCACTATTATCAAATGGGCAATAATAAATTTAATCCGAGACGCGCCGAAAGCTCTGTTGATGGCATTGAGTAATTATACGTTTTCCGCGAGATTGAATAATTGTCTTATTAAGTTTTGCATCTTTATTAAAAGACGACATATTTTTGCAAATTTTTCCAATTTAGCTGCAAACATTCTTCATTTCCCAACCATCCAGTTATAAAAGTCTTTTTTGAATTATGTTGTACAAGTATTAATTATTATTGATCGTAATAACGTCGCACATTAACCCCTTCCAACTCAGCCGTCATTTTAAAAGTACCTCATGCACCTACACCAGATTATTATTTTTTATGAACATTTTATTACGAGATGTTTGCGCCTTTATTTGATATTTTGTGAATTTTGCAAAGAAATAATTAGAAACAAAATGGCGGCGATATATACCCACCAGTTATATATCCATGTAGGTATAGCAGCATGGTGATAAAGTTCCGCATAATATTCATAACTTTGTTATTTACCATTCTTTCAAAATCCCGAAAAGGTCGATTTTATTTGTAAAAAAAGGCAACATGAAAATTATTTTCTTATGAATCATATTTTTGAGCTATGACGTCATCATAACTACTTTACATGCTAACTTTACGAAAATCAACGCAACTCATCTCATATAAAATCGCGTATAAACATTTATACAGGGTTGCTCATTACATTAACACTTCTTGTCAAAGTCGCTTTTACCTATACTAGAATTCTCAATAGCCGTATAACACGATTTCCTCGATGATTTCGTTCCAACTCCAACAATGCCGCCCTATATACGTTTATATTGACGATTTGAAAATGATGAAGGTTTTAATGCTCGGATATACTACTTGTAGAGCTTATTATCTCAAAAAGGCCTTAATTTTTCAAGCTTTGCTGAGTTCCACTAGCAGCGCTCTTGTTTTCTGAGTATATGCTCAAAAATTAATTACCGTACAAACCATTGCTTTATTGTGATGGATGTTTTAAAAAGCGCATACGTAGGTATTTCAAATAATTTCTCAAGAGCAGAAAATTCGTTTTAGTGTATCTATTTAATAAAAAAATACAACATTGAGGACATCACTTTTCGAAAATCGCCCAAACTCATCAAATGTCCACCGATCATGACCCCCAGATCACGAAAAAGTGGTTTTCCAAAATTCACCTGCCCACGATATATAAGTACTTATATATTTTTTATATGTTTCTCCAAATTTACGAAATTTCGATTTTAAAAACGCTCCTGTAGCTTTATCTTTCAAGATTTAGCGAACGAAATTTTGGATCCTTGTAAAAATTTGGAATAGTGTTAGATTTTCGTTAAAAAATTTTCCAGAAATCGCGTTACTTCTACGGGATTGGAGTGGTCTGTTATTGCATTTGATCCAAATCCGCCGAGTCGTTTCAAAATGGCGCCTTTTTGAATTTTCGGAAAATTGGCTATTTTTCGAACCCCTGTATGAGCAAGATGAAAAAAAAATTGAAACCAAATCAACAGAATTGGAAGAAAATTACTTGAAATTTGATTTAATGTAATAAAATTTATATTATTTTTGTTAATAAGCCAGTGGCGTGGGTAAGAAAAGGGTAAAAATGGCTAAATTTCTCCAACAATTTATGAGCACATTTTTGAAGGAATTGAACTGAAATTTTTACAGTAGGCAAGTACACTAATAACCTTCAACCCTTAAAAATTACAAGAAATAAATTTTTTAAAATAGCGGAGATATTCGATTTTTTTTTATGTGCAGTTGTTTTCTCATACTTACTTGCATGTAGGAAATTATTGAACTCCATCTGCAAAAAAAAAGTATCAAAAAACCTACCTAGAGCTCACTGATTTTTAAAAATTCGTTAAACTACACTCCAAAATTTGAAGCTAATAGGTAACAACGCCAAAATCTTAAACATCCTTTCCTTCATAAACCTCTCTCTGGTCCTCTATTTCTCTCTGTGACTCCGCCGTCTCTTGCTGCTTCTATCCTTTTCCACTTTCCTTTGACACCCTGTTGTAACCGGATCGGGATTGTTTGGCTTAAACTGAAACCCAACAATTTTAAATTGATTGTTGATTATTTCATTTATCCAACTTTCTTGCTATTATTTCTACCTAAAACAGGACGCTTGATTTTTTTCTTCTTGGGGCGACTCATACAAGAAGACTTTCCATACCCCTAATAACCTTAATTTCAAATTACACTTTCCCAGTGAAGTTTGTAGATTGTCTCTCGTTGCCAGCACAAACGACCTCCGAGGTAATTTCGTGGTAAGAACAAGTATTATGAATAGGTACCTCAGCTGTTACTCGATATTCTGCGTATATACGCAAATACAATAAAGAGGTAACCTGTCAGCGATTAGTACAAAGTTTGAGGATCTTAGCAATAAAACAGGCTTTAATGGTAGGTAGTTGGTTTGGAACAATTAATTAGAAGAAACGTCAACGGGAGTAGACGGGAGGCACGCGCTCAAGCCCGCAGCAGGCTCTGTTTCCGCGAGGGCTTATCTATCCTAACTCCCGTGCAAAGACTTCCTCTTGTATCAATTATTCAAACCGAGAATATAGATGAGCCCGCTACTCTCATGATATGATATATGCTTAACGAGAAATACAGTAACTAGAACATCAAGTGACATTCATTCGGTTTTGATGTAGTTACGTGTCGTAAAGATGATATATGTACTGCCTGCCTGAGAACATGTGTTATTTTGCACACCAACAACATAATGCCCTGCTGCGAGCTGCCTATCGCCCGCCTGCTGGATGCTGGGTGGGAGCAGCCTCTGAAGAGTATAACGTAAATCTGCCTAATGCCTACATAATTAAAATGCCATCAGAGGATTATATTGGAAGCTATTTGTATATTTCCACGTTCCGTTTCGACTGCCAGTGCCAGTGCCCGCACGTATTTGCAGCTGTCTCGCTGCGACAGGCAGACATCCCCTCGGCTGTCCCAACACACGTCAAATCTTCCAAAACAACGTATTAGCGAAACTTCTCGATCCCGTAGCCCCTCTTCAACACGCGACAAATTATGATGCTCACAGCTGGGCTTCGATTAGTTCGATATGTTTATTATCAATAACATTATTCTAACAGTAATAAAGGCCATATTAAAACAGTACGTAAACAAGCGTAGTGTACACATTGAGGAATTATCAAAGGATCAGAGTAATCTACGATCAAAGCATTAATTATGGATTTGCAAAACGTTAATTAACTGAGATACCGATTTTGTATTTGACAAAATAATTAAATTCAGAGCAATTTTTTACTAATGAATTGTACACAGCCCATTTAATATACCTACCTACCTATATACATATTACGGCCGAAATAACGTGCAGTAACTGGCATTACTAAAAAAGCAATTTCGGAGAAACGGCTTTTTTAGACACGTTTTTTCGGTCCTGAGGTATAGATGTATCTATCTATGCGGACACTCTGATACAAGAATAATTTTATAAGGTCCTTATTCGCTTTTCATTATATGTACGCGTTTTTATGAATCATGAAGATTATGAAAAGAGCTCTAGATTCTTCTTGTTTTACGACATTGCCGGTACAGTAGTAGCTCAGCGACAGTTCGGTCGGTATTTCGGTTTATCAACAATTTCATTTATTTCGTTTTTATCGCTTAGGATAAGAGATTGAATATGGGATATCTCGTCCTCATTTTTTTCGAGACAACAAGAATATAAACGCTCAATTTGTTAAAATTTATTATCCTCCGTTAATTTACCGATGAAAATTAATTTTTGGTTTCGACATAAAAAAAATATGGCGGCTATAAGAAAAACAAAAGTTGGCTATGAAAACTCTGATGGGATCTAGTCGGCATTGGAAATTTTAAGTGCCGAAGATTAATTTATTTTCAATAATAAGAGAGATATGGCAAAAATAAGAAATATAGATTTTTCAGTTTTTTCAAGATATTTCAGGAACAGTCACAGATATCTTATATGACTTGATGGGATTCCAGGAAATTCATAATTCTAGAAAAAATATTGTTTGCAAAATAAAAAACTGAAAAACTGGATTAAAAGTAGAAGAATGTGAGCATCACATTTTTTTCAAGTTTTCAAAATGCATTTCGTGTCGAGAGTGAAAATCTATCACATTGAAATAAATTGTTATTCTCTAAAAAAAAAATAACAAAAAATAACAATAAATTCACAAAGAGCGTCATATATTTTTGGTCTTCTTGATTTTTAAGCCCGACCAACATGAAAAGCCTTGAGGATCTATATAGTAGGCTTTGAAAATTTCTGAAATGTCAAATAATGGATACCTCATAGCCCAAAAGCCTATCTATATATAAACCAAATACCTCAAAGTAAAGGGCTTTCCTCTACGAGCCGATCACCAGTTTATAATAGCCTTCTTTGTGAAAAGCGGTTACATAAACGTTAATAAGATACGATTTGAGGAATGTAATAAAAATAATATGAGAAACGTTTCAAATCAAAGCAATTGTGTGCTTGCGCTTGAGTATCATCGAGGGGTTTTCTCCCATCGAGTATTTAACTGCATTCAGCAGTGTCATTTTCAACTGGAACGGATCTAAACAATTCCGTTTATTTGCAAAATAAAGTACCGTTTGGAATTTGCTGAACCGGTACGGGCCATTCTTGAAGACATATTGAAGTTGGTGAAAAGAGGCGACATGCTTATGACCGGAATTGAGCTTTTTCCTCGGAGACAAGTATGGTCCCCTAAATAACCGTCGAGGAGCACTGGTAATTGACTTGGCGAAAAAGCAAGAATTCTCAGCTATAGATCTTTCTCGGTGCAATAAGCGCTAGGCGCACTAGTTGCCGTTGAACTGCCCCACCATTTAAAACTGTCAACCGTCGTTTGAATAAATAATGAACAGCACAGCAGATGTGACTTCTCAAGAATAGTGCTTGCCAACTTCCTCTTTCATTGTACTCTTTCACTGAAAGTTGTCCTCGAACTCTTTTTATTACTGCTTGCATCGAGATCATTATTGCCGTCATTTTGTCGAGATTTACATTTTGGGCTATTACTCATTACTCTAGATCTTCTTAAACTCTAACCTCATTCTGAAATTCATAAATTCAATAAATTTTAAGAACTAAGACTTTGATTTTGCCGGTCTAGATCTAATTTATATTAATGGCATATCTGAAATTCTACGAGTAGTTTGTGTATAAAGGGAAAATTCTTTTGCAAATATTTGTTTCTTGAGAAGGTTTATGATTTAATTCCTAAATCTAGTCAGCAAACTAAATTATATTGAAAGGAAACTTTGGCGAAGTTTTCTGTTCTCCCAGTCTTCGTGGAATGATTAAATTGCATAGTATTAGAGTTTGTTTATTATAAGCAACTCGATATTTCCGTTCCTAGTAACTCCCTTTTGTTATTTTTCCAATTAAATTGTGTAACTTGCAGCAATCTTTATTGTGGCTGAGCTGTTTTTAATTCTTCATTAAGTATATAATTTAATTATGCAAAATAAATGCCGTCTAAAATATATATGAACACTGTCAAACTATCTTCATCATTAACAACGTTTTTTTATTTTTTAATAAAGTAAAATAAAGCTTAGGTCAAAAAAACCTTCTTGCGCATCAATCGCATAAATAGACACCCTGTAGAAATAACGCGACATTTGGAAATTTTTTCAACGAAAATCCAAATTGGTTTAATAGTTTTACAAGGGTCCAAAATTTCATTCATTAATCTTGGAAGAGAAATCTACAGGAACGTTTTTACAATTCAAAATTCTCGATTTTGGAGAAATATAATTACAACACAAAAATATATACATACAGGTTGATCCATTTTAATCTTACCAGGGAAATATTTCGAAGCGGTGGTTTGTTGGAAAAGAAGTTTTAGACAAAAGTTGTATGGTTGTTAGGGGGACATCTTTTGGGGGCACAATTATCCCTCCTTCCCGCCACCACCAAGTTGGAAAAAACAAATAATTTTTAAAATTCATTAATCTTTTATTTTTTCTAATTTTTCTCAAAAACGGGGTTTGCGAGATTTGACAGAGCTGTCAACTATTTCGTTGATAAAACTGTTGACAGTGAGAACAGTAACCCCGTCGCCCCCAACCCATCTACCCACCGGTAAAATAAGAAAAATTTGAAGTTTTAAACAAGTTTCATTTTTTTTGTCAACTTGATCGAATTACGTCATAAAAATGGGGGTTGCCTTTTAAGAAATTTGACTGGAGGAGGGGGGATGATTGTACCTCCAAACGATGGTTGTCCCCCTAACAACCATACAACTTTTAATGCATAAAAGAGTGAATATAGGTCGCATGAGTATAAAGCACATATAAACTGCAATTACTAGCCTGTTCAATGGGGTCGGAGTATTCCTTCATCGCACATAACATTTTGTCATATTGGCAGTGCCCGAAAGTCCAATCAAGAGAGCCTCCACACAAATAACAACAGAGCCACCCGAGTACCAGGACAGTTTGTTCTGGTACTACCTATACATGAACTTTTCTCACTTTGTAAATAATGATAAAACTGCGACACCCTGTAGCTTAAAAGTTAGGACGCTCGAGACATACGTTCATTTGAAGTTCTTTCTTAAAATGACTTCCATAGTTCCCCCTGTATATTGATTTAATTTCACTGAATTAATCCATTCTTCCAGCATTCACCGCTGCTCTTGATCATAATAATTATAAAAATCGGTCGGCATCATCGATTATAACAAACGTTTATTACACACATTGAGCTGGTAGGTAAATTCACTTGATGCTGCTGCTTGGTATTGGATTGATTCTCCTGTAATCTGCTGTGATGAAGAGATTCTGCCGTCATTACGAATGCTCGGCCTAGAGTTGGGAATGACAGGGATGAAATAAGAGCACAGGGGGCTTAGCGATTGAAGATCTTTCGTATTCGAGTAAATTGTCCATGGAATCGACATTGAAAATAATTAGAGCTGGAGAAATTTCCCGGAAACTTATTCCTTTCCCTTTTGCGGTGCTTGAAATAAGTGGACATCAAACTTGAAAAAGCTTCCAGTTAAGTAATTTCATAATTATTATTCTTATTTTTCTTTTCTTTTTGCATCATTCCTTGAAATATATTCTTTTCGGCCTATATATAAATAATTATAATTTACACAGATAAAGATTGGGATTAGAAAAAAAAAAACTTCAGGGATTTTGGAGACTAGACTGGCAGCTGTATCGATGATAATAAACCCATAAGATTTATTATATGTCTAGTCGATAATGGTTGTTAACAATAAGCCACAAAAATAACGGTGCGGTGCAGAAAGATAAGAAAATAAGGTCAAGAACGCCTAAAATGTCTTCGAAAACCAAAAATGTGCCAAAAAGCTGAAAATTTCATATGCATGTATAAGTATCTAATACTATATTATGTTGCGAATCCCATCAAAGTTCTACAAACATGATAATTGATCATTAGTTATAAAAAGATAACAAAGTATCCTAGTCATTACCCCTACAGTAATTACGCAAAAATAATTAATAATAAAGCCACTTACCGGATCGTATACGAAGTTATATTTTAATCAAAATCAACTTGACAATAATGACGATACCAACAATAGATGCTGTTCCCGTTACACCTTTGCAGAGAGGGTCAGGCGATTTGGTTAACGAGACTTCGTTAATTTTAACATATTATGCTCGTTATTTTTCTCTAAACTGCACAAATAAATGTAAAGCGATAAATGATTTTTTTCATTATTAAAAGAGGGAGCATCGGTCTTAACTGTGTAGGTAAAACACAGTCGCTCCACTCTGGTAATATGGCTTCGAGATCGTGCTCATTTTGCCACACACAAATGTCGTCGGGTGTCGTACAAGTGGGAACCAGACTCAGGGTGAAATCCCCCCGCAATTTTGTCGTATTGTCGCGTTGTCGCTGTCGTCGGGTGTCGTACAAGTGAGAACCGGCCTTTATCCAGCTATGGAGATTCTCACTCAGCTAAATATTCTCACTTAAGGGTTCATCATCCTTAAGTTTCATCTCCTCAAAATATTTACCTCCAATAATCCCCACTACTTATTCTACAAAATATGTTTTTTTTTTCAAAATATGGTTTAATCTACAAAAAAAATATTTTTTTGGGCTTCTTTCAATAGGGTGTGCTGAATGCCTTCTCCGGCAACTGGAAAATATAGCAATATCTGGGACGGCCATCTCTTGATTGAACAGGTGCCTACAAGAAAGAACACAGGCACTGACTGGTTTTGATTGGTGAGGTCCGTTTTTGCTCCGATCTCCTATAATTAAACTCCTTTAGAATTAAACCAAGTTAAGCGACTTGGCCTTCTGATTTTTTTCCTTTAAAAACTGATTCACAAAAATTAGAAAAAACTGCGCTGTCCGATTTTCCAGTTTCAGAACTGATTTCCTCAGTTGAAGGTCTACCTCAGGAAACCTCTTAGTGAAATGGAACCATCATATATCACTGTTTATGATTTAGTTTGAGTAATTTATGTTGAGCTTGTCACTTCAGATCTTGACTTTTTCGAAGTTGGTAGGGAAGAGTGTTTCTGTCGCGTCTAGACGTGTGAACGCTTTTCTTCGTCAAAACCGGGGAGAGGGTGGTTGGAGAGGTATAGTTTTGAATTTTACGCAAAGATTAATATGCTTGTTGTATGCAACCAACTTTTCGTGTACGAGTTTGGAACAACCACTCTGGATCATATCCCCATCCCCTCTTCAATATATAAGCTTACATTATTGGTATTATTTTTGTGTGTACTATTATGCTATATGTATAATGCAGTTGTTGCTAATCAATTTTCCCTTTATTTTGTGAAACTGAGCACTTTTAAAAATAACTTCGTAGTAGGAGTCAGTGATAAGAAATAATCATACATCTCTTATATACCTAATGTATGTGGGTGAGACAAATAGGTTATATAAGAGAGTATAAGTAATTAATTCCTCAACCTACACAGCACACACATCAAAGGAGTCTGAAGACAAGAACAGCCGTTTCGCCTTCATGCGCGTCTTTCGACGTAAATAGCTGAATACCCACGTCATAATTCAGGGACATGGAAGGTATAGTTACAGACTACTATTATTATATGTAACCGCAAAAATATCTTTTTCAGCCATAACAAATTCCTATCTCGATCCACGACTAGCAGAAGCAATAAGCCTCCGGCGGAGATTTATTGATCTCTTAATAATAAACACTCCTAAGACTTCGGTTACTTGTGTCAATCATGGTGGCCGACGGATTTGGTATAAGCTGACGGTCTTAATAATAATGACGATTCTTTGTCTTCAGACTCTCTCTTTGAAAATCGACCAAAGTATTTTACTTAAAGAAAAACCAGTCATACCGTCATAAATTTAGAAACGATTAAGTTGTGTCACAATGGCTTAAGAAGCAAATTTGTATGAACGATATTTTCATCTGCGGTCGGGGCAACAAATCGAACGTCAGCACCTGACATTTTTGACTTTTTTATGGAATAACGATCAGTTCTGGGTATGAAAGTTGAAAAAGTTTGATTAGTTAAATATGTGGTATAGGCTTCTTTCTCTTTATATACACTTCTTGCAGCATCTTATATTGTTTTGCTCAGGAAAATCGTACAAAGAAAAATAATTTCGGAGTAAAGTTTTTCTATATGCCTGGATATATTGATGCATTATGTAAAAGGGAGTATTGGGCGAAAATGAGATATTTGAAATGCCTCAGGGATGATCCGTTTGTTATTTGGAGTTTTTACCAAACGCTGTTTCTAGGCACGTGGATTGAGAGCTCAGGGAAGCGTTCGACATAATAAAGACACTACGGGGCTAAATTTACTTCATCCAATAGCTAGATGGCCGAGACAGTGGTGGCTCCAATGGCTTTTAGTTCCGCGCACTCTAAACTCCAACCAGAACATCGCAACATTTCATCTCTTCCGTTTCTCTTATTCTCTCAGATATCATATTGCAATAAACACAGCTACTCATCCCGTGGAATTAACTTAGAATTCATTCAAGATCCACCCTTGGAATTCTCCATCTCTAGCTTGGGAAGTTCTATTTACGTGAGCGGAACGATTTCTTTATATATCGCTTCATATTATTGCCTTATGGGAAAGACAAATGCACATATGAGCTTTAATCTCCATCTTTAATACAATATCCGCCGTAGCAGGCTTTCAAATGACACGAGTTTCCTCTATGAATACCGAATAACTAACTTCTCAGCCGTTTTATTACCTATAAGATGTTAGGAGTAATGTAATCTCGGCTATACTGAGTAACTTTGCGCTCGTATTCGATTACCTATATATATTCTGATTCAAATCAACGTTTACGCCCTATAGAATTTCACTATGTCGCCTAATGAACTAAATTAGGGCTCGTATTAAATACTGTATATATTTAATAAAGGGCTCAAGTGAGCGTAAGATGAACATTCATTATGCTCCCGGTGAAGGTGCGTATATTCTATAGATTCATCTATACGCATGTGAGTATATGTATTATAAATCCTCTGGCGCATCATCAATCGCAGAAATAGTGTATTTCCGTGCGTCCATTCAATTTTGAATGTTTTTTTCAATTTGAAAAAAGATACAGGGGAGTTTTGGAAATTTGAGATCTATCTCTATCATGTAAAAAAAATTCGAATTATTAAAAACTCATTAACGGTTATATAAAAATTTAGCCGTTTTTACCCTTTTCCTACCCACTCAAATTTCAAATTATTTTCTTCCAATTCTGTTAATTTGGTTTCAAAGTTTTTTTTCCATCTTGCTTATACGCGGGTTCAAAAAATATCCCTTTTACTTAAGATTTTACCCAAATGCAGTTCAGACCACTTCTTGTGGATATCTTACTCTCACAAAAATTTCAGCCCCCTAGGTTGAAAACTGCGATCTGAAACCGTGCCTCATGAACGGTTTTTTTTTATTTGATGGGACAAATGAAGAAGTAACGCTACTTTCGGAAATTTTATCAACGAAAATCTACCGTCATTCCAAAGTTTCACAAGAATCCAAAATTTCTTTCACTATCCTTGAAAGATGAAGCTTGAAGCGTTTTTAAAATCGAAAATTCCCGATTTTCGAGAAATATATTATACAGGGTGAATCAAATTCGAGCTACATCATCGGGATCTCGGAAAATAGAAGACGGGCACGTACCACGTCTACAGCTTCAGTTTTACATCTCTCTGTTCACACTCAGATAATAGAACCGACCTTCTCTTCATTCTGATCTTCGAACGAGTAACAGGCAGCTATTTTTTTTCCATTAATTAATTATTACTGAAATATAACTTTGTATACGATCCGGTAAGTAATTTTTGGCACGTATAAGGCTTTTGAGCCCATTTTTGGCATTTTGAGCTTGGATTCCATTCCCCCTAATTTTTTTTACAACCCTTGTCGATTAGACTTATGTCTCCGGGAATGATATGGCATTTATACTATCGGTCCAGCTAACATTCTAGCATCCATCATCTGTGAAAGTTAGTACGAAGAAAGATAGATATCAATAAAGGGATAGCAAAAGAATGGTCTCTCGACTCTTAGGTTAATATTATTAGGTAATCGATCATTAGATCGAAGCTCGATTGACGGTTATCGAACATTGGTCGATGGGCACCTGAAAATATTACAGAAGTTAAAAAATAAGTGAGTGATGGATAATTTACACAATAAAATCCGGCACCTACTAACTATAATACTTGAGCGGGTAACACGGGTTGCCTGTAATGTAAAATGTAGCAATAAAAATTTTCTACCAGAAATGTTGCAAGAAAAAGAAATTGTTACACCGCGCTACCCATCATACCAACTAAGTAGGTATCTAGGTACAGAGATGCTCTTTACATTTTTGGCTTATTTTTGTATCAACTTCCTAAATGACTTAGCGTAAGAATTCAAATAAAGTTGGCAAGGGATCTCGTGAAATCGAATGACAAGTTGACTTGAAAAGTTCCTTCTATACACTAGACGACGGAGTTTGTTGTTATTTAGAAGCAAGCCCGTAAAGTGGAAAGCACAAGGCGTTCCTGGTTGCTGTGTATCATTAAGTCCTGACTGTAATCGCCTCGGAGATAATTGGCCTAAACTGAATAGTTCTTCCTTAAACTTTTCAAGTACTTCACTATCCAACTTTGCCAAATTACATTTTACGCCTGATCCTCTTGCAGCAGATCTAGAATCCTGGCATTACTTTTCCGACTTATTCTGGTTAAATTAAGACAAAGTTGCTACTAGGCGATAACGCAAATTTACATCAGCCGCCTTTGTCTACCGTTCAGAAACACGTATCACCGAATATGTGAAAAAGATGTAAAGAATCGGTCGATTTGGCAACGTTCTTGAAGAAGAGAAAAAATGTAATTATTTTAGAAAATACATGTCATTCAAGCTCATGAAAGAACCAAATTAATAAGGTGTGACTCTTAGCTGAAGCAGGAATTCTCTGAACAGAGAGTTAAATCTACCGTAACTCTCTGGAGTAAAGCTGGATTTAAGCGCCACCGAGAGGGGTTTCTATTATCATATTACGCGCTTTTTATAATTCATGTAAAATTGGATAATAAATAATAACCCAGTAATTGCGGATCTCCCGTCGAGCGAAAGTCGAAAGAAGAAATTCCAGCAAAACGTCAGCGATGAAATATGTAGGTATGGTCTAATGGGCAAATGACGCCGGAGGATTAGACAAGCGAGTAATAATCTTACGTCAATAAGTTTTTTTTAGCTCAGAGATAAAATTCCGCATGGCTGGAGCAAGTGCTGTGGCTTGGCCTTTTATTCAAACGTAACACGAGCAGTGGGAATTTTAACAAAAAGCCAGTAAAATGGGAGCGATAAATCGGCCCTGCGACAGGGTACATGTATCCGAGCGCATATTAGGGAATTCTGGCAGCTGGATGCTGGATGCGGCGTAGAGGTAGAGATGCGCAAATTCAACCTTTACCGCGAGAGCTGAGCGCCCCCGACCACCTACGCGAGATGGCGCCTTCGGTCGCAACTTAAAATTTGGACAAAAAAAATAATAATTACAAAGTGCCCGCTCAAATCAACTCCTTCTTGCAAGATACTAAATGTGTTTATTAAGTAACTTGACTAGCCTTTCTGACATTCATCTTATACGCACATCTTCAATAACTGAACACCGTGCATGGACCTGTATAGAAACTTTAAAGTTGACAATAAAAACCAGACTTCAGATAAAGGAACGTTGATGTTCGTATTGGTATTTCGTGTGTAGTATAGCCTTTGGTTGTAGCAAGCGGCTGCACTGGTAGCGTAGCTCGTATCCGGGCGCGTCATCCAGGATTATCCTGTTGCAAGCTCGCGAGAGGCTTAGCGATGCTCGCGCGACGTCCTTCGCCGGTAACAATGATGTATGGGCTCAGGCTCCAACCGAACCTCTGTCTAATGATCTACCTAGTCGCTCGCTAGCAAAACCTGTCTTTTGCGTGTCATTGGTAACCACGAATAAAGTCAAACTGCTCATCAAATATAGAATATACTCGTACTATCCAATGGCACATTGTTGACACATGTCATTTACAAATTACGTGTTATTCGAATGTTTCATTAAGCCTCTGTCAGTAAGCCTTAAGCAGTGAATCTCATAATTATCCCGGTAAAGTTTTGCTGATTACAACAATAAATTAATGAATTCCTCATCGAAATAAAATCCATGTGAGGGTATTTTATTATTGGTTCGGTGTTAAGGCGAATCTGAATTTCAGCAATTTTCCTGAATGTCGGCAGTTTCCATCGTGACTTCAATTTGAAATTCATACTTATTTGTGATTTCTGAAGCAAGCGAAAGCTTTATTAAGCTGAACAAAAATTTATTATACTTATATAGGATCATCAATTTCAAGACTGGAAATAGGGAAATGGATAATACAGCAAATTTTGCACACTACTTTTTCTGACGCGTCTGTACTTGGGTGAATCTGGAAACGGTAGTAGATGCAGGAAAACGGTCATAGTTCCATATACTAAATTTTCAAGGATATATTTCATTGGATTTAACAATTCCTGCTTATTATGAAGTGGTAAAAAAATTTGATGGTATATTTTTTGTGGTGTGGTTGGCTAAACTGGGGATATAGTTTCTAGCAATTCTGAATATGATTAATATAGAGTAGTATCAATGAATGAGACAAAACAAATTCCGAAATTAAATTACCTACTCGAAGCTTTAACTGTAGAAGAAACGTCATCACCCATTTAATAGAGACACGTGATTAATCATATTTTGATGATGAATGGTCTCTGACGTCAGTAACCCGTTATAAGTGACGTCGAAAATTCGACAAGTCGTTGAAGTACCTACCTAAAATCTCACGTAATTGAAGTCACACCGGTTTTCAAAACGATATCTCAAAAAATAAATGAAAAAATAGGGATGTACCATTCCTCTGTGACAAGCGTGGTAATTTTGGTGTACAATAATGATCGGCTGAAGTATGAGTGTCTTTTACGTGTTTTTTTAGGCCAATACGACGTTTTTAATTTGGTAGTTTTTACGTCGTTTAGTGACGTGATTTTTACGTGAAAAAATGGCGTCATTTTCACGTCACCTTAATTATTAATTCGATGTCAGAGACCACAAAAGTTGATACAAAAAAAAACATATACATACAGGGTGATCCATTTTAATCTGAACAGGGAAATATTTCGGAATTGTGGGGTTATTGAAAAAAAAGTTTTCAACAAAAGTTGTATGGTTGTTAGGGGCACGTAGTTTGGGGGCACAATCATCCCCCCTCTCCCCCACCCCTCGCGGGAGGTGGGGGCAAGTAAATTTTTTTAAACGGGAACCCCCAGTTTTTATGGCGTACGTCGATTGAGTTGACAAAAACGTGAAACTTTTGTTTGAAGTTTGTCAAGTTATCGAGATGTCAAAATTGACATTTTTAATTTTTATCATTGGGTCTTGTTGAAAACATCAATCACTCCAGTGCACAGTAATTTTTAGATCGCATTTAGTGTGTTCTTCATTATTAACTTAAGTGTCAACCTTGAATTTGGAAAGTTCTGTGAACCCGTTCATCGTTTCTGAAGCCATAATGGCTAACTATCCGCCGCAGAAGATAATAGACATTATTATTTCGTACGGTGCAGTTGGCGAAAATGCGCGGGCAGCCGCAATTCATTATGCCAACAGATTTCCTTTACGGCGTCATCCCAATCATGTCACCATTCTCGCTTTACTGCAGCGGAGTCGAGGTGGGTTTCTCCACCGACAAAGAAGAAAAAGGCGGTATGATGATCCAGATGATCCAGAAATACTGACTGTCCTGGGGATGGTATTTATGAACCCCCACATCAGTCAACGTAGGATTTGTCGTTTGCTGAATATGACGTATGGGACGGTCAATCGAATTTTGAAGGCTACTCACTTCCACGCTTCTCTTTGCATCTCATCACATCTCTTTGCATCAGGCATTGACCGAAATTGACGCTGAAGCAAGAGTCAGATTTTGTAGATGGGCGCAAGAACAAATTGTTCAGGATAGACAATTCTTCAATCGCGTGTTGTTCAGTGATGAAGCTACCTTTAAGAACGATAAGACAATAAATCGGCATAATTCTCAATATTACGAGTATTCTCGGATGCAGCCGCATTATGTTCGTGAGATTGATTATCAACACCGTTGGAGTCAATGTCTGGTGTGGCATAGTGAATGGTCAGCTGATCGGTCCGCATTTTTTTAGGGTAATTTTTTTCATTCAATATCAGCGATATCTCATTCTTACAGTCAAGTTTCTTCCCGTTCTGCTACCCGCAAATTTAAAATTTGTTTAAGTTTCGCAAATTCTACAATTTCTTTCTCAGGTATTCTAGATGGCCCGACGTATCTACGATTCTTGCAACAAGATTCCCCGGTACTGTTGGAGGATGTCGATTTGGACACACCTAGACAAATCTGGTTCCAGCAAGATGGTGCCCCGCCACATTATGCTGTTGCTGTAAGGAACTATCTGGAAGCTAGATTCCCAGGTCGGTTGATCGGAAGAGGATGTGGCATTCCTTGGCCAGCAAAGAGCCCGGATTTAACATCCCCTGATTTTTTCTTATGGGGGTATTTGAAAGGGGTTGTTTATGAGAGAGACCCAACAACACGGGAAGATATGAGGCAACGAATTATTGAGGCGTGCCAAAAATAATTTAGAAAATCTCAATTTTGACAGCCCGATAACTTGACAGGTTTTCGTTTAAAAAAAAAAAGTTTCGAACAAAAGTTTCACGTTTTTGTCAACTCAATCGACGTACGCCATAAAAACTGGGGGTTCCCATTTAAAAAAATTTACTTGCCCCCACCTCCCGCGAGGGGTGGGGGAGGGGGGATGATTGTGCCCCCAAACTACGTCCCCCTAACAACCATACAACTTTTGTTGAAAACTTTTTTTTCAATAACCCCACAATTCCGAAATATTTCCCTGTTCAGATTAAAATGGATCACCCTGTATAACAGAATGATGAGTAGTAACAAAGGAAGTTCGTTTATTTGAATTTGAAATGCTCATAACGATTCCGTGAAACCCCTTCGAGTTGTCGAGTGATACAACATTGCTTCATCGCAGATTTCTGGTTATCGATTGCTTTATGATTTCTATATTCACAGCTTTTTTTTATTCAATTGCGGGTATCTGAATTATTATGGTTAATAATTACTAGGAATGGGTTTCTGAAAATGTCACGTTCTTGTAAGACAGCTACGGTGCTGCCATCAGGAGTTATTAGTAGTACTGGTAAGTCTTTGCCACTGAATAATCGACCTGTAGCATAATTAATAACATTGTTCCTTACGTGACGATCAAAAGCCTCTTTATCCGAATCAGTGTTGTTGCAGAAGTTTGCGGCAAGATTGCTGAAACCTGTCAACTGATCGTGTTTTGTTGGGGTGGAGAACAAGCGTTCTCCACAAATACAAGTTTAGTTTAGTATAAGTAGCTCCTTCTTTTTCGCTTTTTCCCTCCTGAAGGCAGCATATTACAAAAATTAATCTCATAATAATAAAGTGCTGCATTTCTATTTCCTTTGATCTTTTATAGTAATTTGCCATCTATTTCAAACTTTTTAATCATTTTGAACCCGAGACGCTAAAAAAAACAAGTTTACGAAAAATAGCTTTGGAAAATTTCTAGTCTTTCCTTATTATTGTACCTGTCGATGTCGTAGGCTAATGAAGGTAATCTGGCGACATAAACAAACTTATTGCCCCGTCAGGTCACATTGAGGTTTATTGGTTTTCCTGTAGGGCTACAATAAAGCGTCGTCAGCTTCTTTGTGAATCGGTGGGCTAGTGTGTGCACAATGGTCATCAATCAATCAGTCGATTCCCCCACATGACTTTCAATTTCGCGACTCGGAGTGAAGGTTTTTTTTTATCAAGACCGTAACTCTGGAGACAAATACTCTTGTCATTACGGTTGCTGTGCTGTGTTCGAGCATCCCTTAGAGCTAAGGTACGGCGATATCTTTGGAATCTCTTTCAGGATGAGCAAACAAATCAGGTCAGAAATAAAACTTACAATGTAACCTACAATAGACGACAACATACAGGAAATAATAGACCCGTCGTCTTATAAAGTTGTTTACTCGACGAAACACGACACAAGTAAAGGACTGCTGAAACAAGTAAAGTACACAGGAACGGAGTGTCCCGCCATGGGAATATTAGCCCGGCAGCTTATTCCCCTAAACGAATCTAAATGAGTTTTATTCTTGATTAAAATTTTACAGATCGCTCGCGAAAATTTCCTCCTTGAAAAATATTTGCAGATCTCTTTTTAAATAAAAAGGAGACCGTTTTATGAGGCCTCTCTCGGTCATAATTTACAAGCAAAGGATATTTGAAATAATTCCGCAAGGGTGTTATTAGTACATGGCGCATTATTAGACGGGTAATTCAGTACAGATAACCCTGAAATTGTTTCATTTAGAAAACAGCAACTAATAAAGCCTTAACTACATTTCTCTGTTCATCAGACGTGTCGTTGACTGACTACATTCTCAGTGAGAACGAACTAAGAAAACGTATTATTGAATGTTCTCGAGGAAAACTGCAGAAGCTGCTTTTTATATTAACAATGTTTCCTAATTTCTCCTGGAAATTCTACTCGGCGAGAGTGTTGAGATAGCATGAACTTGGGTTTTTAAGACTCCTGATGGACTTCTTAACGTCCGACCTTTCCCATCCTGAACCCTCTACTTTTATAATGAAATCGTTCGGGCTTCCTGGAAAAGTATTTATAATCTTTCATTTTTGTTCAGTATATAAGAAAGTCATATTTGTAAAAAAGTAACCTGTTTTTATTATTATTAATTTTAATGACCTAAAATGATAAACTGTGTAGTAACTGTAATGCGAAATATAAAAAAAAACACTTTATCTAATTAAGTTTCCTCTTTTTTCCTTTTCCGGGTGCTTGGTGATGGTTTTGGTGGTGGTGGTGGTGGTGGTGGTGGTGGTGGTGTTGAATGGGCATAATATCCGATCTGGCCCTTGACCAACGCAGCTTTGTTGTCAGGAACCCTAAGGACGTTCCAGCGGGCGGGATGCGACGACGACGTGGTGACACTGAGGTGTCCCCAGGGGACCAGCATTTCCATCCAGATCGCCCAGTATGGGAAATCAGCTCCGTCCAAAGACCTCTGCGGACCTAAGAGTGGCACTATGTCGCCCATACAGAGGACCTACAACTACAATATTTCTTGCCTATGGCCGGTAGTGCAGGTCAGTATTCTACTTTTAACCAATTTTTAAATAACTGCGTAAAAAGGCTTTTAATATTGAAAATACTTTCACAGGATCACAACGAAAAATATGAGAAATATGTTATCACACAGCTTAATAATATTAGAGTAGGTATTCTGAAGTCCACCTGATGAAAAGTTGCATAAATATGTTAGGGTTGGAGCACGTTTTACGTGAAAATTATGATACACCTAATAGCGCAAAGTACTTTTTAAGTCCCGCTGCAAATTGTGTATCATAATTTTAAAGAGAATCGTGTTTCAGCGGGAAAAGTTTGATAGAACTCGTAACACGAAAATGATGGTGGTGTTCAACTGTTTTTCAAACATATTCCCTAACATGAGAAAAACTGAAGTGGCAATTTAAAACTTATATAGTCCTCGCAATCATATTTTTCATTTTACACAAGATGAATTTTTACGACTTGAGCTAATCTTTTTCCTAAAGCATTTATGTAGCATATTTTCACTGGAAAGTTTGGCAAATGGTTTTTTACGTTTCCTATACCTATTCGATATGTTATCTGATTCCTTTTGCCACTATTAACTTGAATTTAATTTTATGCTGCAATAAAATACACAAATTCTTTTCAGTAGGCTTCCGCTACCTACTGAAAAATATATTTTGAAGCTCATAATAATACTTTTCCCAATCTAATATACCTATTCAGCCAGCAATTTATTATCAACTAATATTTCTAATTGTTGATAATACAGCGTGGATTCATAATATTCATAACTTTGTTATTTACCATTTTTTTCAAAACCTCGATACAGATCAATTTTATTCGTAAAAAAAAGTATTTATGAAGATAGAGCTGTGACGTCAATATTTTTGAGGGTCACAATTAATTTAAATCTGTGCACGTCAATTCACTGATAAATTGCATTTGTTTGTATTAAAGATGTGCACTACTCAAGAAAAGAAAATGAATTACTCCCTCGCAAAATGAGGGTTGCTATTTAAAAAAAATATATGATGACGTCACAGCTCAAAAATGTGATTTTATAAAAAATTATTGATTTGTTTCTGGATTTTGAAAAAAAGGTAAATAACAAAGTTATGGACGTATATTATATGTGCCTGTACTAAATCCATTAAAGTATTCGATGTCACAATCATATAAGAGAGAAAATTTATTAGCACTTCTATCGGACGATATCTTTTCGCATAAAAATACCAAAAAGTGTCAGAGTTTGATATATTATTCGTCTCCCTTGTTTATTGTCATATTTTAATGCTCGCCAGAGATTACGATTACACATCCGTTCATTTTATAAATAATGTTGATAATTCCATGAAAACACCATCAGGGAATGCTGTTAAACCGCCCATCCAGAGCTTTATCGATTGCATTGTTTCAAAGTTTTGCCTCCATATCCGCTCTGGAAAAATAAACCT
The DNA here is from genome assembly GCA_910589415.1 of Malachius bipustulatus. NCBI lineage: Eukaryota > Metazoa > Arthropoda > Insecta > Coleoptera > Melyridae > Malachius > Malachius bipustulatus. The sequence continues at coordinate 29,267,912 of OU342639.1, read as the reverse complement.
TGCTAGAAGCCGTAAGCATTCCACCGTGCGCAGTGGAGTTTAGCATATATAGGAATACCTACTGCCATAGTAAAAACCCGCCCAGAAAAGCAAGAACAATAGGGGATGGTAAATACATAGAACGTATAGAACGTAAAATGTAATCTTCTCAAGGCCTGTTTGTATCAGAACACTCCAGATTAATGCATGCTCTTTCGCTAGACTGCAACAATTAAATAAGTGAATTGGGATATCTCCTCTATTATCCCTTAAAGTATTACCAAATTAAATTCTCCCTAAATTACGGAAAAGCTGCGCAATTTAGAAAGCTTCCAGATTCAGATTATACTATACTGCTCAGGTAGTCAATTTTTTCAACTTTTCTTTTTCGTAACTCAAGCAACTTTCTGAGTGAATCACCTGTATAAGGCTTTGTTGATCCAATTTTCTAAAGTTTCTAAAAGAGCAAACAATTATTCAATAACTTCCAATAATAAGAAAGATAAGGCAAAAATAAGAAAACTCGATAGTACAGCTCTTTCAGGATATTTCAGTAACGACTTAAAATACCGTAAATTTTGTTTCAAATTCTTAATGAGCATCAAATTGTGCAACTTTTCTTTAATTTAATCCCCGTTTTGAAGGTTTAAAAAAAGTAACGTCCTCTATAACTAAATAGAATGTTTTTCCTTTTTTTTTATTAAATAGACCATTTTAATTTTGAGAGCTTTTCTTATAGGATCACTGTCCTATATCAGACTTATGGTCTGGATCTGCTGCCTTTTTAGGCTTAAGTAACCACCCCCTTCAACCTTGAATAGTCTTGATTAGCGATAGGTTTTTCGCATTTTTCGAGTAATAGTAGGAAAACAACCTCTTGGAAGTTTAATAATTTTATCTGTACCCCTTTGCTTGCAAAAATCTGGAACCCTTCAACATTAATTCAAGTCTCTTCTAAACAAGCTGATAGGCTGTTCCCGAGATTCTCCTTAAAGTTCTTCAATGTATACAGTTGCGCATCTAGCCTCAACTTCAACGTGAGGGTATTTTTACCTTCGGGTTATTTTTGTATGAAAGGCGCGTTTAATTGACACTAATGGACTTTTTCCCAATTCGCGGGGCAAACCTGCCAGACTGACTGTACGCGTTTACATCATTATCACGGGTATTTCAGCTATATACCTCTTACATCTGGTGGAGAAGTCTAGCAAAAGTTTTGTTTAAAAAAAAATTATCGTAGATAAACACCGATTTTGCGGTTTCGTTTCTGGTTATATGTCATGAGTATTCCACTTCCAGACAGGCCACTTTTTTAATGTTTCGTGCATATACTTGTATCGTTCTTCATCTCTGGCATAACATATTTTTGTATATAACGCTTACGTCATAACATTCATCTGTATATTAACCTTTAGATATAGGTTAGACTTGTGTAAGCTGATTTACTAAAAACTCACCATATCATTTCCAAAATCTACCCGAAGCTTTTCCTTAAACAATACTATAATTCTCACTAAAAAAAAGCAAACTTTTAGGAAATAATAGTAGCTAATAAAGTCATTAATAAAAGGTCCTCAATAATAGATCTGTTATTTCAATTCTCTTGAAAATTGCTCACAAAAAGACCTGAAAATTATTCTGCTAGGAATTAAATAGAATCAAAGCATAATCTGAACATCGCAGGATTTGACATTTTAAAATTCGTGCTGTTAGTTAAAGTAGAACGTTTGCTTCAAGTAAAAAATCACAATCATAAGTGATTATTTCTGTGATTAATAAATACTTATACAGGTGTCCGGAACTTACGCGCAAAAAATAATTAAGGGACTACTTGAAAAAAATATTGCCAAAATACCTATAAATTTTTTTTTTCGAAAACTAACAAATAAAGAAATTAATTTATCAATCAATATATTTTTATAGTGTACGGATTTTCTAAAAATTTGACACACTTGATCACTGATTTTCCTTTGTTTGCATCCTTGGTTCAAATTAGACTATAATCCCTTGAAACCAAGCGAGGCCTAACTTTTTTGTTAATATTTTTTTCTAAGTTTTGAAAATGCTCAATTGAAGAACATAAAAAAGGTGGTGCACACTAAAAAAATTTAAAAAAAACTTCCTTCTTTGTGAGTTTTCGGAAAAAATTTTGAGGAACTTTTGGCAATATTTTCTCAAGTTTAACCACCCCCATAATTTTTGCGCCTAATTCCGGACATCCTGTATATTAATAAAGAAAATATCCGTTAAAACCATGCATTTTTTAGACCTAGGTACTGTAAAATTTTGGTTAGCTTTCCTTGTACTTATTTGCAGAATAAGTGGGAGGAGGTTGCTCAAGGAAGCTGGGGAAGAGTAAGTGATCACTGTAGTGCTCTAATATCTGTTTTCAGTTATTATAAATGCAAAATTGCCGCTAAAAACACTCATTATACAGAAAACTAACCGATCATCGACAGCGAGGATGCTTGTCCTACTTGTACAATTTTCTGACATTTCATCAGGAGCTGCTGCGTTGCTTTGCTATTGCTAATTTGCCTCTTACTAAACGCTTCTTCCCATTCTATTCTCAGTTATTAACGATGTCCAAAGGGCGACGTATTTACCGTCTAGAATTCATTAAGCTCTCTTGATATTCTTTATTTTGAAAGTATAAAAACGAGTTATTTTCTCAGCGTAAAAAAATGATCCAACAGGCTGGCAAAATCTCTTGGGACGCTATTAAAAAGCAGTGAGTTCATCGTGGCAATGGGTTTCATAAATTTTTATCCGTGAAGTTGTTGTTTATACACGAAGATTAAGGCAATCTAGATAGGATTATAAGATTTAGGTAAGCGACGATTTAAAATAATTAAGAGATTTTCATGTTTATTAATGTGGATGACCTGGGCAGAAGGTGGGAAATGAGTTTTAACGTTAAATGGCATGAAGCCCAAGTGTAATAAATACATTCACCAGTCTTCGGAAGCCTTTATTATAACTCTTATAGAAAATTATTAACCTCGCTTTTAACACAATTTCTTCCATTTTCGACCTCTCCGTTCTGAGTTCTAAAAATTAACATCGATTGCTTTCTCTAAATTTACTAATAGAGCAAGAGCCCGCAACTGCCAGGCCTTCGTCATTTTATAAAAGTTGAAAGTTTCTGTGCGCATGTCCCCAACACAGACAAAAAAATTAAACTTTGTACTTCAAAGATCTTGAGGAGTGATTTTGTACACCTTCTTCAGCTGTTACCTGCCAAAGCCACGATGATCCAAACTTCATAGTCGCTGCATTGTTCCTGCCTGTGTCGGGGACATGCGCACATAAACTTGTCTGGCAGTCGCGGGCTCTTGTTCTATAAATTTACTAATCACTCTCTGATCAATAATTCTGAAACGAACATGACGCTCGCTGAATTAACATTAATAAAATAAATTATTTTTCAAGGCGTAACTCTTAAAATCGTGAAGAAGTTAGTAGAGTATGGCGTAAATTTCTTACAAAGTTCGGCAAAAATCGGTATAAACAATCAAATATTCAGTGAGGAAAAAGTAGGTTTCGTAATGTTCAAACTTCTTGGATTTTTATAATTAATCACACTCGTTTTCAGCAATTCCAAACTTCCATCTGCTCTTTCGTTCTAATGATTCTCATCTTTAAATAAAGATAAATGGGATTAATAAATTAAACTTGAAGATTTATTTACTTAGAATTAAAATTATACAAGTTCCTTAGCACATTCCGAGCGCAAACACTCCAAGTTGATATGTATGTTGCTCTTTGGACTCGTTAGACTTTTAATGGATTAACCAAACGTAACAAGCGAGAGTTTTTCCATGAAGTATGTAAATACAGTCACTTTTTTATATATTTTTTTTAATCCAAAGTACACAGAAAGAAGTATGCGCACATCAAAGTAATACGACTTTCTTGTTGTTGTTGTTGTAACCCTTGGAAAAAGTACAAATATGTTGGTTAATTCAGTTTTTGCTCTGCTGCATATTAATTAATATTATTAGTGAAGTATTTAAGAATGGGAAAGGTATTATTGACTGATTCTCTTCGGTTATTTCGTCTGCAAAAAATTGCCAGATGTTTTAACTAGCAACTAAATTTTGCGAATTTCTAAGAATCCAATAAAGTCGACTTTTCACTTCGATAGGTGACCGCGGGGTAATTTCTCACATCATCTCATAGAATATTTAGACTTATGACGCGAAAAATAATAAATACGGCCTATTCTAATTTTCTGAAAGCGCAACTTCACGTCGTACTTCAACCGCTGAATTGCAACTTTAGGAATATTTTAATTTCGTTGAAACTTACTGATAGTTAAAATCAAGCCCTTTTTCTGACATTAGTCGAAGAGAACAGGCAATAAGGCGGTCAGATTTTATACGCCTTCTTCACAATTCGAACGCTTGTCATTTTCACTCCACAAACAAACTTGTCTGCATGGGAAAAAACTGATTTCTTTTTACATTGTTAGAATTTTCATTTAAATTAGTATACGTTAGAAAAGCATTATAATTCATTCAGGGGGATACTTATTAACCCTGCGTTATATTCTATCATCATATCTAGTTATTAAAAACAACCAGAATAGTAGTAGATGCGGTTCTGGCCCAAGGTCAAAGCCGTCCCAGAATCATCGGCGTCACATGCAAATTTCAATGTCAAACATTTTAACCTTGAAAAAATATATTTACGTTAGGTTAGATCGTATTGTTTGACCTTGGAATGACTTGACCTTGAAGATTAACATGGTGTCGGTTCTGGGACGGCCTTGACTTTGGTCGAGAACCTGTCAACTCTATATCTACTCACAATCATTGCCTGAAAGTTTTCTTTCCATGTAGACCGTCTGTTACTATAACTAGCAGTGTGAGCACGGCTGTAAGATCTCGCATGCAATTGTGCATTGGCTTGATATTTTTATTATTATTTTTTTACCCTAATTAGTATAGAATAGATCTGACTGACGTTGCCTAGTACTCTCTGTTGCAGACCGTCGTCGAGGCCTGTCAGAAAAAACGCCAATGCAAATTCCAAACATCGCCCAAGACCTTCGGTGGAGATCCTTGCCCTGGGGTTCGAAAATACGTGGAAGTCGCCTACAAGTGTCGTCCATGTAAGTATTTACATTATTAGAATATAGAAATCATTAATAATTAGTATTTTTTATCTGCATTACTATGTTTTTGAAGGCTAAGGAAAAAATTCAGATTTTTCAAAAATAATGTCTCCTTTAATTTGATGCAACTAAATTGGATATCGTAACTATTAGGGATGTTCCGAGGGATGTTCTGTATATTATTGATGCGAATACTCGCGAATACGAATACGAGTATATATTCTGAACATCCCTAGTAACTACCCGAAATATCTCGATATACAGGGTTATAACTATTTAATGGGAGACTACAGGGATATCCTAAACCATTGAAGATATGAAAAAAAAAATTAAGAATATTTTCAGCGGTGGCTGAAATATCCTGAAAAAACTGAAAATTAAAATATCTTATTTTAGCCATATCTTTTTTATTTTTGGAGATTCAGAGTATTCATTGTCAATTTTTGTTTTTCTTGTGGCCGCCATATTGTTTTTTTTAAGGCGTTCGGTATGAAAAAATCATATAAATCAAAAGTTAATAACATTCAAATAATTTTGAAAAGTTGTATTCTTCGTTTTTCGAAAAAATAATAATAAACAATAATTTTTTCATCTAATTTCATCTAGCAAAAATGACAATTTTTGACAACTTACGTAAACCTACAAAAATAATTTATTAATTTCCAAAATAAAAAAGTTATGACTAAAATAATAAATTTTGATTTTTCAGTTTTTTCAGAACATTTCAGCAACCACTGAAAATATTCTGAATTTTTTTTCAGATTCTTATTTAGCATAAAATAGCGCAGTTTTTCTCTAATTTAACCGACCTCTTATCTTCAATGGTTTAGAATATCCCTGCAGTCCCCCATTAAATAGTTCTTTAACCTTGTATACGATGTTCTTGCGAGAACAGCCGAGTTGGCTTTGTGAGATCGACTCGATAGAATGGGTAGCCAGAACTTTCTGGACACTTGTTAATCTAGAAACTGTACGAATGATAAGAATTGGGTATAAATAGATCACCTGCCTTATGGAGAAATTTAGTTTGAAATCACACCACTTTATGTGAATAATTTGTTATTGTATTATCAAATGTGATAAATAAATATAAATACGTTTGCAAATGAATATTAACACTCAGTATTTGAATAAATAGTACTGTTGAGTAGTTTTATTTGGCTAAATAAACTACATTTCTGTAAAAAATAATTAATAGAGTCTGAGTTTACTTTGATCAAACGAGATGAATTTTCGTCGCCGGCCTTTTAGCTTATAATTGAATTTTCCACACGATGGATGTAGGTAGATATACAACTAAAAAATATATATTAAAACAGAGTCGAAGTAAATGAGGTTCTCTAGACTTTATAAAAGCGCTAATGATCGTGTAAATAGCAACCCTTGGCTTAGTTTTCAGTTTAATTAAAAGATGTCTTATCTGTTTACGCTCAAGAGATTTTCATTACTTTGTTAAGTAGGTACTAGACGTAACTGTATTAGATATTATTTATTTTTCAGATAAGATTATAAAAAACATTCCAATTTGCATCCGAAAATTAAAACGAGGAGATCTCTTTTTTATATTCGTGATTAAAAGGAAAAATTAACTCGAGTATAGTGGACCAATAAAATGTTTGTGACTTTTAAACCCGTAAAAGGAAGGTGATATTACCGCTAATATATACAGAGTGAGGCATTTTACTCGAAACATTTAAAGAGAGAAAAATGTTTGAAACGAAGTTGTTTTGTAATCTCCGCGATAAAACTAAATATAGGTACGAGTATATCTCTGGCAATTTCATTGGAGATCTACTGTTATTGCAACTTTTTGGAAAGAGGAGATCTTCTCTCTATATTTTATTAGTGTTTTCGTTTAAAAAAAAAACTAACTGCTGTTATTAATAGGCAACAGAAACATTTTAATTCCAGTTAAGATACAATTTTTTTAAGAATGAAAATCGGTCTTAACTATGTAGGTAAGACGCAGTCGCTCCATTCTGGTAGTTTTTTTGGGCTTCGAGAACTTGCTGATTTAGCCACAGAATAATTTCAATGATATAAATAGTTAAATTAACGAACGCCAACAACCATGACGAGCTGCGATTCGAATCCAGGCGGTATGGCAGCGTCAAAGGTTTAGTAGTCTGCTCTCTAACCCGCTGAGCTACCGTCCGCTCCCATAAGTTGATTCAATAAAAAAATCGTTTCAAGAAAAATAATCTTTTTATAGAAACTATTTAAGTAACGAAATTGCATTTAAATATAATGAAAAATAATTCAAAAGAGGCCTCAAGTTGACTGGCGCGTAAGAAACTTGTTTTGCAAAAATTGGCTCAAAAACGGATCGAAAAATGACTTCTCTCCCTGTCTCTCGAAGGTCAAGGGACAGCTACAGAGGAACCGATTACAGTTTTGAACTTTCTATCACCTGGCTAGGGATTTTTATTAAAATCGAAGAGACAATTTTTTTCGAAAAATTTGAATAGAAATTTGAGCTTGAAATTTTCATGAAAAATCAATGTCTTCAAAATGGGATGTAATTTTGTGTGAGCGCAGCCGACTGCCATAAGAGTCGGAAAAACAATCCAGTTGGACCTTAAGTCCTCAGTTTTCGCACAAAATGAGAGCAAAATTTTTTTTACTGAAAAAATTACTAATTTTCAATTTTGGACTGTCATATCACGAGAACGCGAATTCGCAGCATAAAAAGCCTTTCAGTTTCGGAATTGCCATCGCCTAACACATCCTCTAGCGAACTTTCAAGGTCCGCAAGTTATTGTCGTTTTGAAAAAAAAACGACAATTTCAAATATTTCACCCAGAAAATTATCTTTCTCCTGTATCCCCAAAAAGGGAAGAGCTACAGAAGAACCGCTCACAGTTCACAAGTTTTCGATCTTTCTATCGTCTCTTTATTGGGACTATCTATCGGGACTCTTTATTAAAATCAAAGATAAATTTTTTTTCGAAAAATTTGAACGAGCCTGAAATTTTCATGAAAAAAACGAATGTCTGCAGAATGGAACGTAATTTTGTATGAGCACAGTCAGCTGCCATCATACGAGTCGGTTAAACTAATCAGTAAAGTCCTCAGTTTTCTCACAAAAACGAGAACTTTGAAAAGGGCTAATTTTAAACTTGGAGCGGTCATATCTCTACAGGATAAAAGAGCTCTCTGAACCTATTGAATCAAATGAATTTATTATAAAACCACTAAAATGAATGAAGACTTTGATGTAGGTCTATAACGCACGTTATGAGTATTTAATCAAAGTAACAAATTCAAAATTTTGCAGGGGCTTTAGATTTTCAATTTCAATTCCGAAATTGATAATAGAAACTATTCTTAAATAAGGAGAACGAAGCTCAATTATGTGAAACTAGTTCATACTACGAGGTTCAAAAGATTTTTGCCTTTAATTGAAACATAAAAATGTATAAGAACCCTTCGTCATAGATTCTTGTTTACAATAATTGTATTTAATTGCAAATTGAAATGAGTAAGGAAGGCTTTTGATAGAACGTCTTGTAACCAATGAAAATTTAAATTGGAACTTTATATTATATAGGTTGTGTACTTGATGATATTTTTGTCGATTTTTTACGTTTCTATTATATTTTTAAACGTTAATATTTTTTCCAGTTGAATTTCGAAGTAAGGTGGCATGTGAAAATGAACGAATTCAACTTAAGTGCAATCCAAACTCTCGAGTAGCGGTCTACAGTGCGAGCTACGGAAGGACCGAGTACGAAAGCATACAGTGTCCTCAACCTCAAGGCGTACCAGAGGAAAGTGAGTGATTTTATATTCCTTCCACTTCACTACATCCACACTTCACCCTAAATCAAAACGCTTTTTACCCTGTAAGTATTGCTTAATTAAATTTCGGACAGCTCCATAGGAAATTAACGAAATAGCACCTTGCTCTTCAAATATGGCTTTTAATTACTTTATCGGAGACGTTACATGGAGAAGATCAAAAAGCCAAAACCTAAAATTCAATTAATCCGGCCCTTTTAACAGATAATTTATCACATAATAATCGATGGGTAAAAATCACAGTTTTGATTCTTGTTAAATTTAGGTCACTTCTAATCTAACGTCGTTAAATTATCACATCTTAGTTGAAAGGAAATTTATCAATAATTTTAGATGTCGACACTAGAGTTAGAGCAGTCCATTAATAAGCATGGGTCAATTAACACGGAAAGTTTTGAATCCTCTTATTATTTATAATTCTAATTCTTCTTGGCATCATTGCTATTGCAAATCTCCGTGCGCAGGCGGACTTGAATCAAGTCTGTAAAGGGGGATTAAACAAATTGCTTGAGGAGAGATGTCTCCCGGTGTTACTCTTTGTTCCAGCAAAAGAACCCCTCTTTACTGAAGTAAGACTAGGTAAATATTTATTGGACCTTCTCGGCAGCGAAATGAATAAAATAACAGAATTGTTAAGATATAGAAGAGTATACGGGGTTCAAATGTTACGCGAGTAGAGTTCATAGAAGAGGATGAATAGAATTCAGAAATATACACCTAAAAATTTACTCTAATTCCAAAGACGTGACGGTACTATAATTTAAAACTTATATCGATTACTGTTGTCTATATTTGAATATTGCCGCACTAAAACTGCAGTTTCCTTTTTCTCACCCTTGCCTATCCCTGCATTCTTATTCCTCCCTTCGCCCCTCTTTTAAAAGCACTTGTTTTATATTACGTCTTTTCTTCTTGTCGAATATATCTCAGCATTCCTACCTCGAATAAATTATGAAGCGATAATTACATACTATACAGGGTGATTCATGACTAATACGACGTAGTTAAATGGAGACATCGCGGCAAGTCTAAATATATGACAATTTTTTTTTCTGCCAACAGGTACGAAGATACAGGGTGTTGTCTATGTTTCGGTTTAAATTTGAAACGACGATATCTTTGCAACAGTTCGATGCAACCCAACAAAATTTCCTTTTTTGATAGAAAAGCGGGTTTTCCGATCGACTTTCGGAAGAAACGTCATCGGATTCGGAGGGTACAGGAAAAATGCTATGAAATGAGCTTCTCATATCGTACGGCTCACTTCGACCAGTTTCGCAAAATAAAATCAAAATAAGAATTTGGTTCAATCGATTTTTGTGAAGCTGGTCGAAGTGGGCCGTACGATATGAGAAGCCATTTCATAGCATTTTTCCTGTACTCTCCGAATCCGATGACGTTTCCGCGGAAAATCGATCGCAAAATGTCCTTTTCGTTAAGAAAATGAAATCAAATTTTTCTCTAAGTACGGCCCTGGATCCTTAAAAGTCTCGAATAGGCTATCCGGTAAATTTTGCAGTGGCAACAATTTTACGGCAAAATTGAAAATTGAAGTTCACGTATTTAGTTTTGATTTGATTACTCAAGTTCTTACTTTGATATCTTTTTGTGAACCATTTTGAAGTGTGCCGTTCGATTTAAGAAACTCATTTTATAGCGTTTTTCTTGTACTTTCCGAATCCGATGTCGTTTTTTTTCCGAATGTCCATCTGAAAATGTGCTTCCTTTTAAAAAAATGCAAACAAGTTTTCTTCATGTACGGCCCTGGTTTCTAAACTTAAAATTCTGGCAATTCCATAAATTCATAGAGCTACAGCTTTTGAAATGGTTTTAAGTAAATTTTGAGGAACATTAGAAACAATGTGTGCGAAAAGATTGAAAATTGAAGTTTAGCAGGTGCAAGTTCTTTTTTTGATCGTATTTTGTGGAACTGGTAGCGAAGTGTGCCGTTCGATTTCAGAAGTTAGTTTCATAGCTTTTTTTTTTGCACTTTCCGAATCCGATGCCGTTTTTTCCGAAAACCGATCGAAAAATCCGCTTTTCTGTCAAAAAAGAGCATTTCTTTTCGAGTACTGTCTTGGATTTTCAATTTGTCAATGAGTCATCTTGAAGTGCCTCAGTAGAAGAGTGCGTATCTGTTAAATTTTGTCAGTTTAAAATTCATGCCCAAACATAGAAAGCACCCTATAACTTTGTATAGATTTTGACTTGCCTCGATGTCTCCTACCTGGCATTTAACTACGTCGCATTAGTCATGAATCACTCTGTATACACAGTGTCCAAGTTTATAGTAGCGTAACTTCAGCATTCTGTAGAAAACGTCATTTTAAGTTCTCGAGACACTGGGTGTTGAGTTTTCTGAAAGAAAATTTTTTTTTTTTAATATCTCAAAATTGGCTAAATGGAATTTCTCAAAATTGTTCACAGTAGCTGCGGTAATTAAAGTACTATAACATGATTTGATGCTCATAATAAAAAAAATTTCAATGCAGCGGCGGAGATCTGGGTGTGTTGTTATTTTTTTATTGCATAATTTCTACGCCACTGAGTTTCATGCCGATTTGACATTTCTGGTAGTTAGATAGCCCGTTTTGTTTAGAGGAGAAAAGTAATTTTACGTTTTCATCGTAGAACGCACTGTTTGCGAGATATTTCACAATGTACGAACTCGTACAGGGTAAAGTAACATAAAAATCAATGATAATGAGTTTTTTCGGAAATCGATCATTATTTCTCTGATCGTTATTGAAGCGTGTTGCATTATAAAAAACTTGCAAGGGCTCCTACATTCTGGAATATCTTGAAAACAGTGCTTCCTGCAACAAAAACGTAACATGGCTTTTCTGCTCTAAACATAACAAGGTACCTATCTACCCAAAACATCAAATCTGCATTAAAGTCAGTGGTGTAGAAATTATCAATAAAAAAGGAAACAACACACTTTAACAACAATCAACGCAGCTATTGTGAAAAATGTTGAGAAATTCCATAATTCCAAAGAACTAAGGACTTTTCGATGCATCTTGTTGTATAAAACTTTCTATCTTAAAAATGATTTTTCTATCGAATGCTGAAGTTATGCTATTGAAAACTGGGACAGCCTGTATTGTTTAATATTGCATAAAATTTTAAAGCGATATTTTTTGGTCAAAACAGATTATTTTTCCAGTTTTTTGAAGATATCTGGGGAACTGTTTGAGATGCAGAACTCAGTTTTTGTTCAGATCTTGTCATTGATACAAGCTAATTTGTAAAAACCAATTCAGTTTCTTTCATGTGCGATTTGCAGAGATCTTGAGGTTTGAAGATTTTAATGTCTTGAACATCTGAATGTTTTGAAACATCCAAAGCGAGTTATTAAGGCCAAAGCATCTCGATTTAAAATTTTATGCAATATTAAAGACACAGTTTGAAGATAATTACAATTAAAGATAAAGCTTATAATAATATTACATATCATTGGTTTTCATGGGGAAAAGAAAAAAGAACGATCTGTAGGATATTCTGATACGATATTGACATCATGGTGAAGCATTTGCTTTGTAAGATGCAGGAAATCCATTCGTATTTAATACTTTGAAAGAAGCTCACTTGATGAACATTCATCATCTAATTACGTTGATACAAATTACTGCCGAGATAGGAATTCCAAGGAAGAAGTAAGAAAAAGGAATTTTCGTTTTATGCATTCGCAGACATGCCTACTGACGCAAAAGATGAACGTCAGATATTAATAATGAAAGTTGTAGTGCTTTAAATAATTTTGCAATAACGCCGATATGAAATTTTTGGAAAATCATGCATGTATAATTGATTCATTGTTCTCCAACAGAAGTTATTCTCACGTTCCATCCAGGAATACAATTCGAGTAACAGAAATGATGAAACTTGACTCAGTTAACTTTGTCGCAATAAAACCGAATTGTAAAATAAAATGTGTGCCTTCACTTGAATACCTCTCCAAAAGTTATTAGATCTCCAACAACTTCAAGAAACATATACGTATGGAGAGTAGAGAAGTATTCAAGGCTTTGTGTTCAAGATTCACAAAGAATTTTCCAGATTTTATTGTAACTAATCCCATTTATCTGGATAAATGATGAAATACATTCAATAACGTGAAATGACGAATTGCCAGTTGCATTGAAGCTGAAAGACATCGGGATTTCATGAATAAAATCGGGAATATATCAATTTTATATTTCATAACAACATAGTCACACCTTTGCACTGTTGATTCGAGATATGTATTCCCATAAAATGAGAACAATTAGGCTTTGAGGTTCGAATAATTTCAGCATAAAATTTTTTAAAGTAAAATGTGTAAATATTAAGAATGATTTTGTCGTGTTTAATTTATTTCAACTATTCGTTGTGAAAACCAGATAGGTAATGATAAATGGTAGATAATGTTCATACATGAAACTGAGCTGTGTCCAAAAATGGGTTTTATGCCAGTTGCCGGGAAAATAATGAATATTTATGGAAAGGATGCTGATTACGATGTATTTTTTTAACATAGGAAGTTCTATCCCCATATTTTTATATTTCCCTCGTTTTCACACCCATTTTAGATTATTTTCATCTTTAATAGCAAGTATGATGAATTCTAGCATGCTTGGTGAGTTACGCAACCGAAACCGTTATGCAAATTTGCCATGGAAAAAGAAAATGTGAACTTTCCGCTGACGTAAGCACTTTTGGTAGTCCTTGTCGACCAGAATCTCGCATGTACCTCAAAGTCGTTTACACGTGTGGTAAGTTAAAAAATTTATATTACGACCCATCGTCTATAGGTTTATTCTCAAACCTAGAGAACCGAAAAATGAGTTTTTCTTTTCAGTGCTTGGAAGAATTTAATAAATATTACTTTTGCTTGTATGGCGTAAAATTTAGCAACCAAAAGTAATACTTATGTCTTAAGCACTTTGAAAATCTGCATGCAATAGCAAAACCAAGACCAAGACTCGCAAGAACGAAACCAAAAGACTATCATGGTCTTGGTCTTGCTCATCACCAGCGATATTTAAGTTTACTGTTCTCAGTTCCAAGAAAAGTGCTGAAGGAACAATACGAGGGCCAATTGGAAGACGACGAAGTTGAGAACGATCAGGAATTCGAAGACTTGGACGTGGATGACTTTGACACATATGACGTCGGTAACGAATACATCAGGGAGTCGGCTGCATCGCCTGCTGCACCCAACGTAGAGAGTACCGCGAAAGGCGATAACTTAACTAAGGACTCGCCCAGTGCAAATGCTAAGAGTCCTCCTCACAAAACCAACGTGCTCGATTTCGGTAAGTGTTATTAATAATTTCCTCACTGCACATGGTCTTAGTTTATAACGTCATTATGGTGTCCCAGAGGTTCTAGGACATTTTTTGTAACCCAAAATTTAAGAGTTCTGAGTAGGTACTAAAACATGCATAATTAGTCATTATTTCCAGAATCGTGTACTTATCGGTAAATTACTGGCATCGTGGATTTGAGTAAAAGGCGGGGGGAGGGGATGTTTCTGGCTATTCTTGCAAGTTTGAGGCCCTCTCTCAAATTGACCATTTTCTAATTAATTCCTTTGGTTGATATTGTAGGTGAAAAACTCCTTTGATATCGTACTTTATATGTAAATCTTCAATTTACAGTGTGCTCTTCCGTTAACCCCTTTCTTTCCCAGTTCATTCTCAAACATCTGAAAAAACATTTTTTGTCAATCTGATGACAAATTTCACCAAGAATAATAGTACAACAAAAACTGTGTAAAATGTCATTATAAGCAAGCAGTGATGAGAAACTGTCATCAATGTTGCAGCTGATATTTCAGTTAGTTATCTGGTAAACTGACATGACTCCATATGAAGAGCGTGAAGTTGGCCCGAAAAAAAGAGTGTCTGGGTGGTAAAACTCATAATCGATTGAGTAATGTTTATGAACTTTTTCAATTTTCGGGCCAACTTCACAAGCCCAAAAAAAAAACGCTGGTCTGGTGGTAAAAAATACCATTAGGTTGCCCATCTCCACCATGTTACCACCAACTCATTTTGTTTTACCACCTTTAGAAAAAAGTTAAGTATGGAATAAATAATTTTTATACTATTGCCGACACGTAATGTGATTCTGGTAACTCGGACCAAGTTTACATGGGTGGTAAAACCAAAATGATGGACTTATTGTATATAAAAAGTTGTACCACGTTTTCAAGTCATCGTTTTGGTTTTACCACCCACGTAAACTTGGTCCGGGTTACTAGAACCTCATAGGTACTGGCCATGGTAAAAATTATTTATTCCATAACTTTTTTTCCACCATAAAACAAGGTCTAACGATGGGCAAACGAATGGTAGCGTTTTACCACCATTTAGGCCTGTGAAGTTAGCACGAAAATTTTTAAAAATTCATAAAAAACTAGGTGGTAAAACGAAAATAAATATGATAGAACGTGGTTCTATCATATCATATATTGGACAATCGATTATGAAGTTTTATCACCCAACCCGACTTTTTTTCGGGCCAAATTCACGTACCTCTCCATATGGCATCCCTGGGAAGGAAAGGGTTAAAGAAGGAAATTTCTAATTCTAAGAAAAATTATTTTCGAAAATGTAGTTCGTGCACGTCAAAATCAATTTAGTATTTGTTCTTTTAAGCATAAATTTGAATTTTTACTCGCAGCGATATGGGGATAATTTTTTTATTGACAAGCTGGAAATGGTATCTCCAAGCTAGATTTTTCTGGGTTAGAAGGTACCACGGAAGGGTTCAAGTTTATAGTTTCCAGAATGCAGGATGATTGAAACTTAGGGTGAAAATGCATTAGGTATAAATAAAAAAATGACATTTGAAGAAAAATTCAAAAAAGTGAATCAATTTCGAGTATTACGACACAGATGCTTAGATCCTTAGAGTGGTGGTACTAAAAATTTTAATTTGTGCTGTCGAAATGTTCGAGCCTACTTTTCAAAAATATTTTTTCTATAAAATTATCAATTTTATTCTATAAAAAGAGTATACGCTGTGTAGTGTCCACTATCAGTATAGTGTCACATGCACATAAAGTACATGGAATTTGGATATTTTTCAATTTTCAATTAGTTTTTCCATTGAAAAATTCTTCCAGGATTTTAACTGATGACGGGCATGAGCAGTCACGTGACTTTTTTCAACTGTAAAATATATTTTTTTGTGGAGAAAATACAAAAATTAACCGGTCATATACGTAAATGATGCTGTAGTATAATGGATGTCATAATGTGGAATCAGAATTGAATGATTATAGGTATATGAACATCAAACATCGGGAAATGAAATATTAATTAATTAGTTTAAATTATTTATGGATTTCCTTTAAAATTGCTAAAAAAGATTTGTAAACGAATGTATTTGTTGATGTTACATATTTTTTTGTTTTGTTCCATCATATATAGGTACATATATGTATAGGTGAAACTGCACCCGCTTTTGCTTGATAACGACAATTTCGGTGTCCCATTTTTCAGCCTGTGTTTGCTGTTACCTATTTTATTTATATTTGCTTCATGGAAGAAGCATGTAATGTGGGCTTGTGAAAATGTTTTTATGCATGTGAATAATGCAACTCTATGCTTTCAGTGATATGTTGTTTGTAATGCTGTATAGTGCCTTTGTAATGTTAATATTGAATTATATCGGTTTCACATGAAACGTGAAAAAAAATTGAAGAATTTCAAGCAAAATATCTTCAATAAGGATACGAAGGCTCGTCGGAATAAAGCAAACGCGAAATTATGGAATTAGGCAGCCATTTGAGCGTGGAAAAACAGTCGGGTTTGTTTTAATTTCATCGATTTAAGTTCGCTGTTTATAGAGACAGTCATTTTGTGGGTCCTTTGAATGAATTTATCTTATAAAGGATTATTTCCTGGTTAAAGGGGCTTTGTTGGCATCGTTTCTTAATTTACATAACGATTTAAAGAATAGGCATTCCGAAAACTTTTAATAAAATTACGACAGTAAACATTTGTTTTTAGACCGGACCGAAATCAGTTCGCAAACGTTTGGTATGACGGCTGCCTGCGCTTCCAAGCAAGGCAAGATGAAAAATCAGCATTTGCAATCAAATTTATGTAGATCATTCGCAATTTAACGAGCATTATCCAACGAACGAGAAGGCCTCTTTTGCCGAAAAACAAAATGAAAATAGCAGAACTTATTAAAGAATATTAATGAAGATAAATACCTTCCTGGCGAAAACCGAGGCACTTGAATATATATTCGGCCAGAATTACAAATGAGCTGGTAATATGAAGGCGCCGATTTTTCATCTCTCTAATAATCTGAAAATCGCAATGCATGACATGAACAGTCGCAGATGTGCTCCTTTAAAAATCTCTCTCCAGACGAGACGTATAGGTAGGTACATTAATAATTTTATTCTGGAGGAGTGACGCAAAAGAATTTTATCTTTTTAAACCCGAAATACATACTCTAACAACACTACTTAGTAAATTGCATTAATTATAGTTAAGTACATACTTAGGTATATTAATAATAATTGTACACTGCGCTATGGGAGTTACATTTCCATTGTTTCAACACACGACTAGAAGTTATTAGGATTATAATTATTATTATTGATTGATTATAGGCACTAGAGTAATGGCACAATTTCTCATAGTTGCGTTAACATTTCAATGCACTCGCCCCATCAGTCGGCTCACCCTTATGCGTTAACCTAAGCGCTTCCTATTGGTGGTTTGTTATTAATGATTAATCAACGTAATAATTGAGTCATGTTGATAATTTCCGTTTATCAGTAATAATCGTGGTTTCAGTTGTCAATTGCTACAACATATTGCAGGTATAATTAAAAATATATTGTAACTATTAGATTAAAATTTATTAGGATTCAGGATTAATTTCCATTAAAGATTCTTTGCAGAACAAATTAAACATCTTTCGTTTCGCCCTTGTTTATGGACTCATTAGTATATCGTATCACTCAGATACACACCACACATATCATACGAAAGATTTAAAGTAATACTTATTCTAACTAGTCTTTTATGATGGTAGTGACTTTTAATTTTAATGAATTTCGAATTGTAAACTGGCAAGTTAAATTAAAACCTAAAAACCAATAACTTTCAAATTTAATTTATTCAAAGTGGTTCAATATGAAAACTCAATACACAATAGCGCGGTACATAACACATACAGTCTGACTCAAAGAAATAGTAAAAAATTTAGTTTGGTTAAATTGATTTCTAGTTAAATTATAAATTTTGACTTAGATATAATTGTATGTCAATTTGTACTTATATGCCAATTAAATGTTCATTTATGGTTTTGGTTTAATATGTAATTACCAGTCAATAATCGCCGATATAGTTAGATATTGGTCGCACCAGAAATAGGATGAGGTTATGTGTAAATTTCCTCAATCCATGATTGAAGTGGAAGATCGGGGATCGAATTGTCGGACACATTAAGGGTGGAGCCGGCTCACTATCGCACATACACTACCGTAAACACAGTGGCGTACCTTGCAACTAATCCCAAAAGCAAATATAATTATCCAAAAAACATATACTTTTATAAAAAATAAAATGTAAAAATTAAAATTCGTATCAGTTCGAAATTCCGGAAATACTTAAAATCAATTTGTGTCAAAACCCAAACCTCCTTTGTAAGAGAAGGCTTAACTTTTCTTAGGGTTAATTTATTTTTCCTGTCCCCTCTCTCTCTCTCTCTTTCTTTTACTACTATAAATTTGACGTCAGCTACCTACCCAAAATTTCGATGATCATTTCTTCATCTCCTGCTAGTTAATTTCTTAAGTTTTAGGGCTTACAGAATTGATCCAGAATTACTTTACTTCAAATCGTCAGCCTATCTAATAAACCAAAGTTTGTTTTGTTAACTTTAATATAGGTATTGGGTAGTTAGTGTTCGAAAATTTCACCAAAACGTGCTTTTAAATTCAAAATTTCAAAATAATTCTTGATCCATCTGACTAAATCGGACGCCATTTTATTAAAAATGATCGTACATCTATTTGGCACGACAGTGTCCACAACTACGTCAGACTTCATTACCGGTGACGTAGTAAGCAATAAAAAGTTCTTAGTCACATTGATATGAAAACCCTCATTAACATGAATACCCTCTCTCTGCTGAATACGCCACTGTTTCGCACAGCCTTTCCACACGAGCCTCCACCATTCACGGCATATCGGCCAACGGCCAACGGCATCGACATCGACATCGATATGGGGAACTGAAACATCACTCGTATTTCGTTCCAGCATCAGGGAAGCCCTCTCGGTCCGCAGCCCCTGACCTCTACCGCCCCTCCCGAGTCCCCGACCCTGAGCCCACGGATATCAACTGCACCATCACCATCTACACTACCGCCGCCGACCAGCAGGAGAAGTCCAGAGTGGTCGGCTTTGTTTCTGAATGGATCAACGCTTATACCTTCGTTTCACGTAAGTAGGTCATCCGAAGAGTAGGTACGAGGATGTTGCAAATAAAATCGGATTATAGAGAACGATGAGGTACAAACCCCAAAAACAGAAAGCAAAACTGTCTTCTCACGAGTGCAAATCTTTGTGGAACAATGAAATTATTTTTCAATTAATCTTCATACAACTTCATTATCTGGAGATTGATATAAGCGGGCCATTTAAGATAGATAATAATTTATTAAATTGATTCCATGGTTGAAACAAAGATTTGTGCGTTGTGCACTTTTTGGAACAGCCTCGTTACAGGAACACTCTTTGGTATCTTCAGATAGGTATTCCTCAGGATCGCGTAATATGATCTAAATAATTTACCGATTCATATTTCTGATAATCACTGAACTACCTACCAGCTAGCTACAATATTAAGGTTGCTTGAGTTATATAAAATCGGCAAGACATACAGGTAAGGTTTGTTTTAACTGGGTAACCAATATTGAACTATAGTTACCCCAACTAATAGGTTTTTCTTACATAAAATAGTAATTGATTACGCTTAGAGTTGTAGTAGAAAAACCGCTGCATGTGCATTATGTTTTGCATGTTTAGCAATGATCTAGCTCTTTCTTCAACCAACAGAAATTCCGCCATTTTTAATATTGTGCATTCCTAAATCGTTTTCACGCAATGCTATACGATGTTCTTATATATTTTTTAATAGACGTGTTATACCATGAATTTAAAAAAGAAAATCATTTCCGTACTCTCATGAGAATATTTATCCACAAACACAACTATTATAAGACTATAGGTGTGTGCAATACCTTTCTGGGTATTCCTCCAGTTTGTGAATCGTTTAGTCAAAACTTTTACAATGCATAAACATAAAATAAACACCTTTCATAGATAAACTAGCTTTCAAATTAAAATTAATGTGTATAATTACAGAAAACCAAGAGCGCTTCTACCTATATCTAATAATCAGCATCTCCGGTGGTGTCCTCCTTCTGATGGTGGTACTTGTGGCCCGTCTTCTGGTGCAGCGTCACCGCGCACGACGAGAGGCCAAATTCCACGCCACCAACGTGGCGGAAAATTCTGTTCCGAACGGCTTCACCGACGACATCAGCGAAGTGGACGCTGACATCGACCTAACGCCGCAACCGACTCACATTCTCACACATCCGCTGGGCAGCATAGCCGAAGTGGTGCGGTATCCTCACGTCCATCAGCACACATTACGCCGCCCGCCGCAACCAGCAGTTGCCGAAAGCGACCTCGTGCCACGTGCGCTGAGCTCGGCTCAGGGTGGCACAAGGTACTACTATGGGTGACCAGAGTGCCCGGGCCGCAGGACGCAGCCGCCAGGAAGTCCTAGCAGTCCCGCGTGCCCGGGCCAGCGCACCTACTGCTTCTAGTCGACCTGCGCACCGATGTGTAATAGTGCTAGTGCGCAACCTTGTCGTCGAGCGCCGGGATGCCACTATTATTTTATACAGGGCGTTTGAAATTATTAACATCTCGTTTTGTATATATCTTCTTGACCTAAATCAAAATATGTCCGTTGGTTATTGGTTACTTTTTAAAGAATACTTACGCGGGGTGTGTAGGAGTCTATTTACAAACCGGCTGTAAACAATTTTAATCCAAATTGGAATTGTATTTTTGGAAATATTTGAGTTTATTTGTGTTAACAAATAATCATGATCGTGAAAACGTGGGAGCGTACCTAGACTTCTTATCGCCAGGCATTTCCTTATTATTTTTTATTAAAAGGTGTTGTTCATGAAAATTCCGTACTTGTTTTCAAAAAAAAATTAATCGCTCTTTCCCTTTGTTAAATATCTGTCATATACCATTGAATAATATATGAATGTACCTATTTATTATAAATGTCTAGAACAAGTACTGATTTACTGAACTTGCCAAAAACTCAGCGTTTCTTCTTTTGTTTGGTAAAAGGACGCTCGGTGATGCGACACTTCTTAGCCAAACATTAATCAGACCAAAGAAATACTCAACTATTTACCAGTGGAAATGCATACCATGTTTTATGTTATTTTTCTTTATACTTATCCAGAAAATAAATGAAAATGTTGTCTTATTTCTGAAATTCTGTGCGACTTTCGCGATTAAAAGGAAACGAAAACCAACATAAAACAGGGTAGGTTTGATTCCATGAAAAGATGTGAATTTATCTTACTATTATAAACTTGTTAATAGATTTATTATTTATATTAAGTGAAATGAATTTATATCAAATTTGTTTATATTGAAATAAACTGTACATAGAATCGCACTTGATGACTGGAAATTAATATATGTGAAAAACATTTATGTTGTTCGTGGTACATTTTATAATTTATGTGGTTACATTACATTGTAATATCTATATGTTAGATAATAAATAGAACTGTAAATATCTACACTTATTTGTGACCATTCTGTACATTGCATTCATGTTGTCTCTCATCAAATGTTTAACAAATCATCGTAAGTCACAACCTATTGTTAATTTATAAAATGTACCCTAAAGATTTGTGTTTGTATAATAAAATTATTTATAAAACAACTGCAGTTTCATGAAAATTATAAATAAAAATGTGAGTATGGGAAACCAAGATGGGACACTATTAGACGAAGAATTCACGCAGCTATTTTCGAAGAAAGTATCACCAAGTGGGCACTGGCAAATGCTGTTTCGACAAATCAAATCTTTGTTGAAAAGTTGACACTGCTGCTGGTTTGTACAATAATCATCGATTTCTACAATAATAATAATTATTAGTAGGTAAGTATTAAGTATTACTACATGATAAATTAATTACTATTTTATACTCACTTTTCATTAGCAAACAAGCCCCGTGTATTTCAGTATATAGTTCATCACAAGAACAAATTCCTTCCAGGCAACGCGTATATGTTGCATTAGCTAAACACTGCTCATCTACCAAACATTGGTCGTACAACTGGGATTCTGAAATTCAAAAGTACACCATAACTTAGTATAACAATAAACGATGAAGAAAGAATTCTTGCTCATTATTTAAGGTGTTTATGCATATGCGAGCCGAGTGGTTCGTTAGAAATTTTTTTCAAATCCTGTTTGATATTTTTAATTTCTTCACTAACTTCCCAAACAGCATAGTCACGTCTCTGCGGCGGGATTTTTGGGCCATCCCAACGCCATTAAGACTTAGGAAATGACGCTAGAATGACGTAATTGTGTTACAGCCCGTCGACGTAATTTTTAGACGTCGTACAGAGGTAAGTAATTTGAAGTAATATTATGGGAGTCATCATAAAGGATCGTAATTAATATTTATTAAATACATTTTATGGCTGGCTACAATAAAGAGGCCCGTAAGCCTTTTTTAATTGATGTAAAATTTATTACTCAATTAAAATGTTCTATTTTCTATCCGCTGTACAATACAAATAATAATTACAGCTGCTATTTTCTATAAATATAAATAAACAATCCTCAAATGTCTATCTATAAACATAATATATAATTCTGAATAAACCTTGTGTATTGAGCTTAGATATGTAATTTGCTGCTTAGCAGATTTTATATTAGTGATAATAGCATTAATGATTATTGATTAGATTGTTTATATTTTGCGGAGATGTTATACTATAACGTTACATGCTTGAACAAGAACTAGAACAACTAAAAGAGAAAAGACACAGAGTAGAGGGTAGTAAGAAGTAGTAGCTAGCGCGACATTACAACACTTACAGGACTAAGCCCGATGAGAAATTGACAGGAGAACTTCAAGTAATCAGTTTGTCTGAAAATGACGTTAGAACGACGTCTGAGAAATGACGATAATAATCACGTTATTTTTTGGTAATATGACGTCGGGGACAAAAAATGACGTCATTATTACGCGACTCTGCTGCATGTGTTAGAGCTTTTAAGCTTTCAAAGTACAATTAACTTAATTTCATACTTTTAAAGCAGTACGTGTTATTATTAGGTGCCTGAAGATATCCTGGTGCACACTGGCAGGTCGTATCGCATACAGAATTTTCCGGAAAACAATCGCCGTCATGGGTGCAGGAAACATTCAAGCCTGAAAATTGTTATCATTGATTTTCATTAATTAATTTTTCAAGAAGAAAAAGAAACTTACGGGCTAAGCAAGCATCACTGACGTCATAGTGATTATCGTCACAAACACACAATTCATCCTTGCAGATCGTGTTAGGTTTGATACTTGCACATTGTGCGTCAGATTTGCAGATTCTAGAATCTAAAAATCAAAATGCACATTGCACAATAAGAGAATAATTCAAAATTTAGTTGTTAACAGTAAAATTACTCACAATTAGGATCGCAAAGAGTCAAGGTTTTGTTAAACTGAGCCAAAAGACTGCATTTGCAAGTTTTATCATAGCAATAACCATCTGGACCTAACGCATAGCACCATTCATTCGTGAGACAATTTAATCTTTCTGAAGAGGTAGCTAAAAAGAAATTGTTATGAGCCCTCAAAAGATGAAGGTAGAAATCTACTTACATTTGACGCAACTTCTTTTGTCTTCTTCTGCGAAGAAGTAGTCTGGACAGGAACAATGTTTCGTTTTAGCGTCACACTGTGAAAATCTTAGCGACTTACAGTCAGATTTAACAGTGCAAGCCTGAACTTCTAGCTCTGGAACATGCAATTTAAGTTTCAATTGAAAAAAAAATCCTACTATAGTGCTGTACCTGCTGCGCACGTCGTTGCATTATGATAAAAATACCCATGAAGGCAAGTACACGTTTTTGTTTGGGAATAACACTCGGAATTGGATAATATTTTGCAGTCATCATTAGTGGCACAATTGATTACATCCGGTTGATTTGCTAAAAATTAATTAAAACATCAGTTTCATGGTAGGAAACAAAAATTAGAATATTAGTGGTACGACAGCAAGACTAAAATTGTTCAAATACTTCAAATAAAAGTATTCCCCTTTCCCTCCTTCTTGTAGGTGGGG
The DNA here is from genome assembly GCA_910589415.1 of Malachius bipustulatus. Lineage (NCBI taxonomy): Eukaryota > Metazoa > Arthropoda > Insecta > Coleoptera > Melyridae > Malachius > Malachius bipustulatus. Next base: position 29,243,582 of record OU342639.1, on the reverse strand, counting down.
TTGGGGGTAACTTTGAAACCTTTATTGAGAACCCTTTTTTTACCGCTAAAGAAAAGACATGCATTTTACCATCTTTACTAGGTATGAAACTGATGCCTGATCCTGGATCTTCATCTGTTACAAGCTCCACAGTTATCTCAGTTATTAAATCATTATCAAGGGATGCTTTCACACATTTTCCACTTTTACAGAGTTCTCCGTCATCACAATCAAAATCGATGTAGCAATTCCCTAAAAAATTGAATTTATTATTTGACCCCCAGAAATATACAAAAAAAAAAATGAAAAATTTATTCCTTTTCCTCTTCTCACCTCCTAGATGTGCTGCTTTTCTACAGTCAGTATCTTTCCTCCTTTTAAATCCATCATTACAAGTACAAACATTGTTTTTTGAGTCGCATTTTAGGGATCCAATCGTATATCCATCCCAGCAGTCGCTATCCTTATTGCAGGAGCCATCGAGACCGCTATATCTTGCACAACTACCTTTATACCATCGATAGTTTTGCACGCATTTGCACTGATTATAAAGGCACTCGCTGTGCGGACCAAGCCAAACACACTCCTCGTTCTGGGTGCAGTTCCCGTTGTATTCCGTTGCGTCTGGAAGGAAACAGGATAATATATAAAGTTGAAAAGGAAATAGGGCAATCACAGACAGGATATATATCCCATTGTGAATAGTAACATTGAGAGATTGTCAAAAACTTCAGAAATACTTACATTTCAAGTCATCTCCTTCGGATGTTACAGCATATGTTGAATATATTCCTGAAAGATCATAAAAAATATATAAGTAGGTATATTTGTATAAAAAACGATATTTGAGTTTTTTAAAAGTGCTATACTAGTGCTAGTGCTAGTGCCTCACTGGCTTAATCGGATGCAACTAAAATGACGCAGGTGGACATTATGTTTTGAAATTTTATTTGATAATGCAACAGGCGTCTTTATTGCATCTCCAGAATTGCCTTGACGTAAATTTGACACAGTCGTAATAAAGAAATCTGCAATTTCCCGGTGAAAATCTGAGCTAGAATGCTATTTGGTGAATCATTTCTTCGAATAAGAAGGTATTTAACTGTATTTAACAGTGAATAAAACCCAAAATGCCTTTTAATAAAGGGGCAAAATATTATTGTTAAAAACACAATTTTTCTATTTTATGTTAATATTTCTAATAAAAATTATAACGGCAAACGGTATATAAGTATATTATCGACAAAGCGCATTACAGTGGTATTACGTCCTTATCCAGGCAGCAGAGTCACGTCGCTGCGACGTGATTTTTTGATCATTCCCAATCTCTTTATGACTTTAGAAATGACAGTAGGATGACTTGAGTATATCACAGCCTCACAAAGATTCGTAATTAATCCGTAATAAGTCCGATGAGAAATTAATAGGGGCACTTTATAGAAGCAAGAGGTACAAGAAGGCATTAAAATTTACTTATTTATACAGAAATAATTTATAGTAAGGCAGAACTTATAGTCAGATTCAAATATTCAGTTTGTCTGAAAATGACGTTAGAGCGACGTCATAAACATCACGTTTGAGAAATGACGACAATAATCACGTGATTTTTTGGTAATATGGGGACCAAAAATGACGTCCATTATTACGGGACTCTGCTGCCTGGGTCATGCTCCAAAGGATCTAGGCTCAAACCCTGGTAGGGCCAATGTAAGTTATTTTTTCTGCTATTTCCAAACATTAAAATGAATTGTGACATGGAGCAATAGTGCCAAAGAATTAAGCCATTAGCAACATTATGAACCATGCAGCAGAAAATAGCCGATAGCAAACGGCGATTTTTGATCAATCAAATCGGTTTTATTACATATGAGTGGACTTGTCTATAATGTCAACAATAATTGAAATTAATACTAAGATTTTGAGTGGGACAAAAATGTTCTATGTTGACGTCTTGGATGTATTTCATTATACAATGTGTCCCAGATTCGCGTCTCTATACAGGGATCTCGGCTCCTATATTACACTTACAGCAAAGGTTAAATGGGGAAAGTTTTAGGGGAAACTTTGTGCATTCGATAACCAGTTTCAGATTTACGATCGGTCAAATGGTTTTGGAAATCGGTCAAAAACCGAAAATGGCGGATTTTGTTTTTCACAAGTATAAATCCGAAACGGTTAATTTGACAGCTGTCAAAATGTGACATTATCGGGACACTTTTTTAAGACGCATAAGATAGCGTGTATGACAGGTGTCAATCGTCTTTTGTTATTCCGCAAACCGCCTCCACTTTCGTTTTTCTTATGACCGCCATGTTGGATTTTTCCCTTTTTGAACGCAATTTATTTTTCTGATTACTAAAATGTATAACACTACGAGTTATAATAATTTTAAAAAATCCAATATGGCGTTCATAAGAAGAAAAGATAGCTATCGATTTTTCGCCATCTTAATTGTTAGGACACTTTTCAACAAGGAATAGAAAAACAATTTTCGAGTCTCTAGCATTTTAAGACGGCGAAAAATCGTTAGTTCTTACCTTTTCATCTTATGGACGCCATATTGGATTTTTTTAAAATTATAACTCGTAGTTGTAGTAATCAGAAAAATAAATTGAGTTCAAAAACGGAAAAATTGTCCGGATAATGTCACATTTTGACAGCTGTCAAATTAACCGTTTCGAACTTACTTGCGAAAAACAAAATCCACCATTTTCGGTTTTTGACCGATATTTCCAAAACCAATTGACCGATCGTAAATCTGAAACCGGTTATCGAATGCACAAAGTTTCCCCTAAAACTTTCCCCATTTAACCTTTGCTGTAAGTGTAACAGGAGCCGAGATCCCTGTATAGAGACGCGAATCTGGGACACATTGTATATTGTATTTATTAGCTCTTCCCATCCGCCAAGATGCATCTTGGTCAATAGCATGATATAGCTTGCAATATTATGGGCCAATAGAGATGAAGTCATAAATGTCTCCGTGTGTGATTGACTTCTTTCCGGGAATATGCTTCGATCATCATACTGGTACATTATTATTGAACTGAAATCAGCAGGATAATGAAAATTTTATTCCATAATTGTAGAGAAATTAAACTATAAATTTGAAAACGCATGTAAACTCAATACAAATAACGATTGATCACGGTGAAGTGTTTTATAGTTCACAGCGCAGCTGCGTGGAATGTTTAAAACCTTATCAAAAATGTAAATGAATAAATTCCAGGAACTGTTTGATTACAACCTTTCCCAGGTGTTCGTTTAATAACATAATAATAATAATAATAATTGGATTATTGTTCTCGGTCATAATTTAATTCTTAATATTTCAGACAATAAATATATTTATAATCTTTTTTTATATTGTAAATAATTATTTCCATTCCATTTTGGTAACAAGGCTTGGAATGGTTAAAAAGTAGATTGAGATGTTTTTTAGAACATTAAAAATAAACTTACCTGATGATAAACACAGAAAAAACAAAAAAAGAATAAACAGCTTCATTGTTTGTTTCTTTGGAAAGTAGACTGTCGATCTAGACTGTACTGAAAACACTAATAATAATTGTATTTCCTATACAATGTATATATATTTAATCATTATTTAGATAATCGTGATTTAAACTATGAAGTACCCACCTGTACTCTAATGACATTGTTCAACACTGCACAGCTGCTGTTATCGTTTTTAGAAATATTTGTGCGGACAAAATACTACTGAATTTCTTATTTTATTTAATTTATATTTATTATTTTATTCATTTATTTAATTAAATGGATTCTGCTTCCGAGTCAAAATGACTCCCTATCCGGGTCACCGAGCGGGGGTTAATCCGGGAGCTTTCATGCTAGAATTACCATTGCTCCCGAATTGGAAATTTTACAGCTGAATTTTGTAACATTGGAGGTTTAAACACGAATATAAATTCAGTACACCAACATCTGCAATCTGCAAGGAAATAGAGCTCATATTCTCGCATTATGTGAAACAATAGTCAGACGGTCGACAAACATACTGAATTCTCTCTATCCAGGAAATTAATTTACTCCCGATTTAGACGTAAATTCAGGGTCGGAATTTTTTGACAGAAATTACCTGTCCTGTCAACAAGAGTAAGCTTGGAGCGTTGTGACTTTGATATTATATTATGTGACTTAAGCTCACATAATTACGATCACAAAATCAAATCATCAACCACGCAGCGGTTATTTCAGCCGACACATCTCTCATCTCATGACAAACTGATGGCCTTAGTGAAGACGAAACTGGAAAATTTGGACAAATACTTACAATAAAATGCTAATAATTAATTTTTTTATTAATTAAAGACAAAATCATAAGACCTAATAAAATAACCTTATCAATATTGTTGCATGGGGCTATAGGTGGAAGCTTTGTTCCCTAAATGAATCATACAAGTCCTCATTCTTTGCTGAACTTTAACAATATCCGGGCATGGGGGACTGGTGAATTCGTATAAAATATTAATAGCTTTCGTATACACTTCCAAAGCGTTCATGTAGTCGCATTTACTGTAGAGATTTTCCGCTTGTGGAAGAAGATCTTGTAAAACCTATAAAAAAAGAAAAGCAGACCATTCAGATATAAGCCCCCATCAATTATTCAATACAACAGAAACGAGTGCCATAAATGTAACGATGACTTGAATTAAGCTTGTCAAACATAACGAATTTATCAATTTTCGAACAAAAAAATTATTAATTTAATATTACTTATGTATTTTTTTTGACGCTTAACTAATGCGCTCATTAAAATTGATAATTTATAGTGTGGAAATTAAGTAAAGCATTTATTTAAAAAAAATATATTAACGTCTTTTTGGTTGAATCTAAAAAATCGTCAATTTTTGTTTTGAAATTGTCGCTTCTTTGAAACTTCCTCAAACCGCAACCCCCTTAGAAGGGTGACGACCCTTGTGAAGTTCATCGATGCCATTTAAAATGTAGTTCAGTTGTCTATTCAGCGAACATAAACTTTTTTTTTATTTTGATCACCATTTCTTTTTATTTAATCGAAAAATAAAAATTTCAACTACAAAGGTTACGTTATGAAAAAATAATAATACGATAAATGAAATTTTTATTTTTCGATTAAATAAAAAGAAATGGTGTTGAAATCAAAAAAAAAAATTATGTTCACTGAATTAGAGAATTTAACTGCATTTTAAATGGCATCGATGAACTTCACAAGGGTCGTCACTCTTCTAAGGGGGTTGCGGTTTGAGGGTAGGGTGTTGTGAAAAAACATGAAACTCTCACCATAAGTCCTTTCAAAAATGGCAGCATGCCAGTACTTTGATTGCAAATATCGCAGTTAAGATAAGGACAAAAGTCATCTTTGTGTATAACGAAAACAAAGGGGCATCTTGGAGTTTTACATGGTAGTCTGAGTTCATTTTCGTTCATATATTCCAACGTAGGCCAGAAATCAATACACGGTGTGCATAGGCATTCAAATAAGTATCTCTCTTGCAAATACTTTTGACGTTCTTCTTTTTCCGTTGTTGTATAAATGGGCCCATAATTCTCATATATTACATCTCCAGCTTTTATGGGTTTAATAGTACGTACGTAGACTTTATTACCAATGTTGTACCTGAAAAAAGAACCCTTCAGAATAATAATGATAAATGTTACTTTAATGTTAAAAAAAAATCAGACAAAACATTACTTGAATACTTAAAATCTGAGAACGTGAATGAATGACACCAGTTTATCAAAACAAACAAAAATCGTGCACATATTCTTCACATTTCATAATCTCTTCCCCAATAAATATATCTCGTGACAGATGAGTATGTATGACCCCGAATGTAGAATTTTGTAAAAATATTCATTCATGTCAAAAGATCTACTTTTTTCTCAGCAATATTTTTTTAGGGACCTGACGCAATCTTAAGCGTTATTTAATTACCTCACTATGCTGGGATCGCAGGAATGGTTGAATAACGCCAATGTAGGATAAATGCCTGCACCGATATGAGCAGACTTGAAACCGCTTTCAAATAAATTTGCTTTTTCGCCGGAATCGGCGTTTTGTAACTCTGAAATTTCGTGAGAACTGAATTGTAGAATTTGTAAGTGTCTCAAAATTAGTGCTGCGATGAATTGTTCGTCTTCAGTCAAAACATCAAGCTGAGTTTTGTAGCCAAAATAGTTGGTCAATTTCAGTAATCCAAGTAAATAAATGGACATACAGCTATAATGAATCAGTTCTTCTTTCTTTCGTAAATGTTCGTTCCTACATAAAAAGAATACTGTATCATAATCATCAGATCGGTATGGTATTTTCTTTAATGGCACCCTTTTGCCATTACCTTTCAGAAATTCTTTCAAAATTTTACGTTTGTCTTTGAAGAACTTGAGACTTTTTTGTGTAATAATCCGTAAGGCCATAAAACAATTAACAGATGCTCCAGATGAAGCTAGAATGGGCAATATTCTGCACTCGTATCTATGATAAGTTCTGTTGGCCACTTTCTCGCAATTGGAAGAGCAAAAAGCAACAGAGCCACAAGCGGGACAAGCATATGGCTGATAGAGAGAAGCAAAACAGTTCTGGCAATTATTGGTAGATTGTTCTAGTGATAATACAGCACAATGGGGATTTTCCTGAATGATCAAAGTTCCCGTCTCAATATCATCCACAGCTCTAGCATATCTCCCAAATACTTGATTCTCCTCAAAAGTCACACTGTCGTTGGCAGCTATGTATTCTTTCCCATACGAAAACATGTCCATGTCAGCCATTTCGTTCGGAATATGACATTTAGGAATTTTCTTGTTTCTAATATTCTCTATCTCTTTGATTTTTTCTTTTAATTTATCTTCTGTCAGTTTCAAAAATTGAAGGCTGTTAATTGACTGGTCATATGATTCAGACGCCGATTTTTCGTTATTTAAAGCATCGTAGCATCTGGCTTTTCTAAGCCAAATCTTATATTGCAAATTTTGGGGATATTTCCCTATTTCTAATATGTAGTCTATGTCGTTTAGAACTCTTCTAAATTCATTCAGTTCAAAAAGCGTTGCACTTCTGTTAGCTACAAGTATGCTGAGCAATTCTTTTGATTCATCTGTAAATAATTCAGACAAAGAAAGTATTATTAATTGGTTAAATAACCAAACGCACCTATATTTAGACTTTATTCACAGAACCAGAACTGCATCAGGTGAAAGACACGGGAAAGATTTAAATTTTTGTTAATACAAAATTAATTGAAACTTACCAGAATTTTGTGGACATTTCAAGATACCACTGTTGTAAACTGACAGTGCATTTTGATAATCCTTCTTAGCAAATAACTCGTTTCCTTTGGCTTTGTCTTGTTGAGCAACCTGTAGATTTTTACCATAATCAGCAGGATCTATGGGAATATTTTTTGCGAATTTAAATATTAATTTGATGCGCGATTCTTCATCTTTACAAGATTTAAACTCTTCTACGTCGGTTTCACTTATATTTTCTAAAGCTTTTGTACAATTCCGTTGGAACAGAGTATTATTTTTACTCATGGCGGTAGATAAAATTGTGGGTCTTTCATTGGGAATACTTCCTACCGGCTGAATATTTTTGGAACAACGGATTTCTAATTTTGTCACCGGGAATTTCTACGCGCATACACTCAGGAGTGTAATAATAGAGAATGGTAGATAATTAATTAACAGCTTTAATTATAGGTATTGGAATTAACATATTTAATTGTTAGGCCAGTATCTTTCTGTGAGTTCTAACAACTCTTTCAGGTGAGCTTTTATTCTTAATTCTTTTGAAAAATTAGCAGGTCAAGCCCAATTTTTCAAATTTATACATATTTATATGAATGATGTACATCAAGAGACATCTATTGGAAGTTGCTATGGCTATAAGCAATGAGTTAGGTACGTGAAAGTGAACCTACCGAAATTTGATATGTTCCGAAACTAAAAGTGTAGTACCATACTCTTCAAATGTTATTTACATCGTTGCCATAATTAACTGATTAATGGATTTTAGAAACATTGGAGTAATTATTAAATTATTAAATAACTCGATTTTTCAATATTTTGTTCTTAAATCACTCAAATCAGTTATGAACGTTCACGATACGCATTCCGATCATACATTTCCACCAATCAATCAAAACGCGCCATAGGTATACATTGGCAAAACCTAGTTGGGATATAAATAAACGCCAGTTCTACATCTAGATGCAATAGCCGAACGCAGTGCCAATTCGAATTATAGTCAATCTGGATATTCTACGATGACAATATTGAAACCGTGTCAATGTAATCTTGAACAAATGTCACTTGTACTGTTACTTTGACTTGCCGTTTGCCGTAGTTGCCGTTGCTGTCACCATGACGTCCATGAAGTTAATAACGTACTGCCAGCATATTATACCGGCTATATTAGATATCAGAAATGTTTGGCCAAACTTGAAGGGGTGGTTCCTTCTCATCAATGTAACTTGGAAAAATCAGTTTCAGCTCAAAATGACGTTTCGTTGTCAAATTTAAAAAAAAAATAAAAGAGTTTATGGTTATAACTCGTGTAAATATAAACTTGTAAAGTTCAGTTGCGGAGATATGATTTTTTAATTTTTAGGCGCCACCTTTGAATGCCAAATTTGACTGTCTTCCGAGCAATTAATTTGGATGAAACTTCGCACGCGAACTTGTCTTTAGATGTGCTTTCGACTACTGATAGTGCCAAAGTGTCACAAAGTTCAGGGGCGGAGATATGATTTTTTTAATTTTTAGGCGCCACCTTTGAATGCCAAATTTGACTGTCTTCCGAGCAATTAATTTGGATAAAACTCCGCACGCGAACTTGTCTTTAGATGTGCTTTCGACTAAAAATAGTTCCAAAGTTTCACAAAGTTCAGGGGCGGAGATATGATTTTTTTAATTTTTAGCGCCACCTTTGATTGCGAAATTTGACTGTCTTCCGAGCAATTAATTTGCATCAAACTCCGCGCGCGAACTTGTCTTACTTGTCTAAGACTAATTTGTAATAATTCGAGGTTCATTGCCAATTAAATTCACAAAAGTCGTTTAAAGTCCCATACTGAAGTGATTGTAGAAATTCGCATCGACGTGGCAACACTGCACGGGAATATGTACTCTCGGCGCTAGAGCTTGGCGCTTGGCGCTAGTTCAGGCGAGCCCCGTTATAATATCCTCGTACTTCACTGTTTGAGGTCAGCGTTGTTCAATGTTGTACAATTATTGTACCGAATGTTGTACATTCGGGAGTTTTGTTGTACGTTAGTACGACAATAGAAAAATTAGCCCAAATGTTGTACATTTTCACAATTTTGTAAAAATAACGTAAATACTGGGGAAAAGTCATTCAAAATGTCAGAACTTTGGAAAAAATTCCACTTAGGTATTTACTTAATTTATCCTCCAATTTCAGGTATCGATTGTTCCTCTCATGGCAAAATTACAAAAAAATAAGTTTCACAAAGGCAAGAAATACAATACTAGAAAATAATTCATATATTGGCGCCAATCATTTTACAAAAAAAACATTATTTTACCACGCGCGAGGGCTTTATGCGCATGCGCCAGAGTATTATTTCAGTAGTTGTACGTTTTCAGTCAAAGTTGTACAATTTCACTAAAATATGCAGTACAAAATAGGACGGCACTGAAACAACGCTGTTTGAGGTTTGAGGGATTGAGGGATCGTTTCTTCTCCGTCTTGAGCGCAATAATCGTTTGCTTCTTCACAACTCATGATTAGAGTTCGGAAGTAAGTACCCTACTACAGGAAAAACTACATGTAGTTTTTAAAAAACTACAGAAACAAACTCAAACTCAATTCCAGACTTCAGAGACGCTGGAGAATTTATAATAAAATAATCCCATAGAGGTTCTTCTTCTTTCTTGATGGCTTACGCACATTTGTGCACTTGGCCAGCTTCAAGTTATGAGCCCATAGAGGTTAATAAGAGAGTTGATGTTTTGACACTGACACACCCAATGTCAGTTGTCAAATTTTGACCCGGCCAGTGTAAGAGTGTAACTCACATTCTACTAAACACCAAAATGGGTCTGCGTTCTGCGCATGTTCGAGAACACGGATAAGTCTATTTGGAAGTAGATGACAGCTGAAGTACAGGATAGTTAGGTAGACATATAGAGTAGAAAACAGAGTGAAGTGATTGTGAGCTGTGCCAGAGTGAAGTGAAAGAGCATAGTTGTTGTTAACTTGTTTTGTTACCTTGTTAGTAGTGACAGGACAGTGTGTTAATTATTTAGATTTGGAGAATATTATTATAGGGAGATTTATAATAGTTGTGTTAAAGAATAAACAATTTTGTAAGACTTTTAAATTTTAAATAAATAAAGTGTAAGACCGTAGCAATATTATTATAGCAGCAATATTCTAGGTTAAGATCATAAGATCTATAGTTTAGTTAAATTTGTTGCAATGACGGTCGCGTGTCGGCGTGTCTATAAGAAAACGTTATCGATTAATTCTTTTCTGAGAATTTTAGCTGTTCATATATCGTACGTTCTGTAAGTGGGACATTGTAATAAAAGATAAAGATCAACGTTATCCAAAGCTAGTTATTTTGATAGTAAATAGAGTGACACTTAATTGCGGTATTGTTATTACTACCCCCATTATCCAGACACACACTACATATATCTTTCAACTCGAGATATTGTACTATATTTTATCTACTCCCGATAGCGTTAGCGTATAGAACAAATAATTTTATCCCTTATATTTTATCCCACGAATCCCTTATATGAAAGTTTACAATTACAAAACAATTTGCATAGCCTGAAAGTGAGCCTTTGCCCCTTTGCACATAAGTACCTCCGTTGTGTAATGAACATCAAAAGTCAAAACAGTGTTGTTTTTTCATTATAACACGGGTCTTATAAACCATCAGTCAAAAGTAGCGGCTATGGTGGAACCACGTTACACATATACACGGTATGATAGCGTTTTCTATTTTGGTCAACTACTGCGCAATGACGTCATGTGGTTTTATTTTGACTTAAAAAATTAATCGCGTCGAGGTTGTTTATAAAATAAATGTCAAATTATATTGCTTCGATCCTTTTTGTTTGTGTTTTTCTTTGTGCTAAATCTATTATGGAAAAATCTTCCATTTTTTTTCGAAAAAAATAAAATGAAATTTTTACAAATCTTTTAAATGTTATTGAATTTTGATTTTCATGATTTTTTTTGTACCAAACGGCATAAAAAAACAATGGCGGCTACAAGAAAAACAAAAGTTGACAATGAAAACTCTGGAATTTAGTTGGCCTTAAAAATCTTTTAAACGGTGCATGGATAGCTGTTGCCGACTTATGCAAGCCCACAAAGAATTATTTATTTATTCCTGACAATAAAAAAGATAAAATATGAGGAATCTCATGGTGTAGTCTTTGAACCACGTGACGTCACAAGACCGGAACGCAGCCTGCGCGTCATCGTCTATCGGCATACCGGTGCGTTGTAGTATCTCTAGTCACTGCCACAGACTCAGCAGCATCGTTTTTAGGCTTTAGGATTAGGTTAGGTTTTTATTTTTTAATCATGAAAGAAATTTAAAAATGGATGACCTCATAGGATAGGACTATTAATTACCCATAAAACATGTGTGATTTTATTAACTTTTTCTTAAATGGTACCTTAATATTGATTAAAATCAGTTGATATTATGTAATTATTGATAACTAATAATTGGTGAAACGTTAAAAAGCATGAAATCGGCTTGTATTGACGCGACTAGCAAGAAAAAACTTTCAAATGAAGTGGTATGATGTTTACCTATATTTTGCAGGTCAGCAGCGATTATCATCACCTGTGATGGAATTAGATAAGAGCTACAACTCGACCTTAAAACACCGCAGTAGCATTAGGCAAAATGTAGACCAATCAAACAGATCCTCTGACATGAACCAAGGATACACCTCAGTGGTATTATAAAATCCGAAATTCTCAAATTGGCAGTAGGTAATGATTTTGTAATTGCAGGAGGACGATGAAGAGCCAGAATCGGGCTCCGATTCCAGCATGCTGCTAAACGGGGATGGTCAGCTTGAATTCGCTCCGATCCACACGGAATCAGTATGGGTTACCGCCATTCAGATGTTCATACCGTTCCTCTTAGCCGGCTTTGGAATGGTAGCTGCGAGTCTCCTGTTAGACAAAGTTCAACACTGGCCTGTATACAGAGACATCTCCGAGGTCTACATCCTTGTTCCTGCTCTCTTAGGACTCAAGGGCAACCTAGAGATGACGTTAGCATCTCGTCTTTCAACGCATGCAAATTTGGGCCATTTGGATACGAGAAAAGAGAAATTGAGTCTGATCTTTGGAAATATTGCTCTGATTCTATGTCAAGCGATTGTCGTGGGATTTCTAGCATCTATAGCTGCAGTAGTGTTTGGTTGGGTCCCATCGGGAGTTGTGAATATAAAACATGCGTTACTGTTATGTGCCAGTAGTGTTGTGACTGCTTTCGGGGCCAGTTTCGTTCTAGGTTTAATAATGGTCGCGGTGATAATGTCTTCAAGATATTTTAAAATCAATCCTGATAATGTCGCTACACCCATCGCTGCTAGCCTGGGAGATCTGACAACGCTGGCCTGTCTCTCCTGGATTGCATCGATTTTCTACAACACTCTGGATAGTCATCCCTGGCTGACCACCATGTTGATTGTCTTGGGTTTGATTATGGTTCCACTTTGGGCTTGGATCGCTAGTAAGAACGAGCACACTTACGAGGTGCTCTTCAGCGGATGGAGTCCAGTGATAGCTGCCATGGTGATCAGCAGTATAGGAGGCTTAATTCTAGATTTCACCGTGAGTAGATATAAAGGTGTAGCAGTATTCCAGTTGGTGATAAACGGTGTCGGCGGAAACTTAGTCGCCGTCCAGGCTAGTAGAATTTCAACAGAATTGCATAGTAGGGGGAAGCCAGGCCGGCTGCCCAGGCATATGCAGGTGTGTATCAGTCCATGTTCAGCGTTTTGCAGTAACAAACAAACCGCTCATTCTGGTACTGCAAGAATGCTTATGCTGATGGTGATACCTGGACATTTGATATTCTCTTACACAATAAGTTATCTACAGGCTGGCCATACTTCGTTCACAGCTACGTTCCTAGTTATTTATCTGTCAGCAGTATTACTGCAAGTGTTTCTGTTGTTATACATTGCTCAAGTTATGACGTTGAGTATGTGGAAAGCTGAGGTCGATCCTGACAACTCAGCTATCCCCTACCTCACTGCCATAGGAGATTTATTAGGGACTCTCCTATTAGGTCTTGCCTTTGAAATATTATTCCTTATAGGAGACAGAGATAGTGATGTTGGTGATTGATTTAAATTTAGTTGTTATGTTTTATATTGAGTAATTTGAAGCTGTATTTTTAATATCAGATCTTAACTGAAACTTTCCATCACTTGATGTATAAGTACTTATTTACTGACTTGATTCGGTCAGTTCAGTTACTCAAATAGTTTTTTTTTTATCTTGTGCCATTAAACTGTTTGTTGGCAAAACATGGTAAGCACCAAACTGTAAAGTAGAAATATTTTTCAAATCGCTTGTTTTTATGAAATAAATTAAAAGAAACTTTATCTGAATTCAAAACAGTATGATGCTGGTGACCTGTTGTGAGCATTAAATTATTTGAATTCTCTTCATATTTATGACCACCCGTCCAAGTTTTTGTTAAAACTGAGTGAAATTAGACTTTAATTGTGAATTAATTCGGGATTAAATAATAAAACAACTTGCAAGTGTACTGCATCAGTGTCAGCCATTATTATTCAAGTCATACAGAGTTCATAGAGTAAGTGACAAGGTAGCATAGCGCTACCAGAGGCTGCTCTATGCTCTATGCATCCAAATAAGTCTTTTAGTGTATTTTTTAACAAAAAAATACACTATTGAGGACGACATCACTTTCCAAAAATCACCCAAACTCATCAAATGTCCACCGATCGTGACCCCCAGATCACGAAAAAGTAGTTTTCCAAAATTCACCTGCCCACGATATATATATATATATTTATATATTTATATATTTATATATTTCTCCAAAATCGCGAAATTTCGATTTTAAAAACGCTCCTGTGGCTTTATCTTTTAAGATTAGTGAACGAAATTTTGGGTCCTTGTAAAGCTTGGGAATGACGTTGGATTTTCGTTGAAAAACTTTCCAAAAGTCCCATCACTTCTACAGGGTGTCCCTTCAAAATTCCAGGTATCCGGTTTTTGTCACCTCATTTCAGGTCGCAGTTTTCAATCTAGGAGACTGAAATTTTTGTGGAAGTAAGATATCCACAAGGAGTGGTCTGGTATTGCACTTGAGCAAAATCGATCGAGCCGTTTCAAAATGGCGGCCATTTTAATTTTTGGAAAAAGGACTATTTTTTGAACCCCTGTATAAGCTAGATAAAAAAAGAGTTTTATATCAAATTCACAATATTGGAAGTAAATGACTTGAAATTTAATTTCATGCAATAAAATTTGCATTTTTTCTATTAATAAGCCAGTGGCGTGGGTAGGAAAAGGGTAAAAATGGCTAAATTTCTCCAACAATTTATGAGCACATTTTTGAAGTAATTAAACTGAAATTTTTACAGTAGACAACTATACTAATAGACTTAAACCCTTGAGAATTTCAAAAAGTAAATAAGAAAAATGGCGGAGATATTCGATTTTTTTTACATGATGTTTTTTATAAATTAATTTCTCTAAATTTTTAAAAACGCTCCTGTAGCTTCATCTTTCAAGATTAATGAACGAAATTTTTTACTCTTATCAACCTTAGGGCTGACGTTTGATTTTCGTAAAAAACATTTTCCTAGAGTTGTGTTACTTCTACAGGATGTCCCTCCGAATTTCAGAAAAAAAACCGTCCGTGAGGCACGGTTTCTGGTCGAAGTTTTCAATCTAGAGCGCTGAAATTTTTTTGGTAGTAAGATACCCTAAAGTAGTCGTCTGGTACTGTATTTGAGTAAAATAGGTAAAGACATTCCAAAATGGCGGCCTTTTCAATTTTTGGAAAATGGCTAGATTTTGAACCCCTAAATAGGCAAGATCAAAAACTTTTAAACAAAATTAACAAGATTGGAATAAACTTATTTGAAATTTGAGCTAATGCAGTACAATTTGCATCATTTCTATTAATAAGCCAGAGGCGTGGGTAGGAAAAGGGTAAAAATGTCTACATTTCTATAAACATTCATGAGCTTATTTTTGAAGGAATAGAACGGAAATTTTGATAGTAGACAACTATACTAATAGCATATTTAACCTTCAAAAATTTCAAGAAGCAAATATAAAAATTCGAATATTTTTAAATGATGTTTATTCCTCTAAAATTTCAAACTTTCGGTTTTAAAAACTCTCCTTTCAGTTTTTTCCGAATTTATTAAAGGTAGTGTAAAAAATAGTATTTTTCAAGTAAAGTTAGCCAGTGGCGGGCATAGGAAAAGGGACAAAATTGTAAAATTTTGCCAATTTTTTTGATTTTTAAATTTAAAAATCCATTCTAAGGCACGTGTTGAAACGAAATGAAATGAAATTATCACAGAAAATTTTTCACATTAAAGCACTACGCTAACATGACATGACTATGGAAAATTTCAAAAAGCCAATAATTTAAAAAGCGGTGAAAATATTCATAATTGAATCGCATAAAAATACACTATTTCTGCGATTGATGCGCAAGAAGGTTTTTAATGTTTCCAGCAGTTTGTACCCTGATTTTCTTTTTCTTCAACGAGTTTCTAGGATCGATCTCAGTATGATCAACTTATGTAATTGTAATACATAATTATATACAACTCGGCTATTACGATGCATCAAACTAAAATGAGAAAAAGAACAAGAACCACGCCATAGGTACTTAGTCTTAGTACCGTTAGAAAATTTGTTTATTATTTGTTATATTTTTAATTTAGTTTTCAGGTGCCATAAAATATCAAGTCATACCAACATAAACATACAATAAAAATACAACTTGAAATATTTAAAATCACCAAAATATTTTATATGATCATTGATCACATCTACTCCTACTACATATCCTGTAAATTATAAATTTAACTCGAAATTTATTAAAGACATATCAGCGTAAGAAGTTTAATACCGTCGACTCTTCCTAAATTAAATTCTCATAAATCATTTGGAATTACTTTAAGTTTGAATTCGAGAGCATGAACAAAAAAATAAATTTCTATGAAATGTATAAGGTAAATAATTTTTTATGTTTACTGTTTTGCAGAATGAAGGTTTAACTGGCAAATGATCATATTCGATTTCACAAATCAAATCTTTTACAATCAAAATTAATAATCGGAATTAGGAGGAGTCGACTGTTTATAAAACTTGGTCGCTATGTTGATGTGACATCAAATCTAATTGATAATGAAAACTAATAGGTACTTATCATTTTAAAAATTTATAAAACAAATTCTCCTATGAAAAATCTTAAGAATACATTTCTGTAACTTATTACAAAATAATTTTTTATATAATACACATTGGTTTTTCGACCCATGTCAATTTTACCACTCATCGGCCAGCCACGCTTTTGGGCAGGATGTTGGAGTTCTTATTCTGATCTAAATTCTGCCTGGCCGAAAACCTTTCACTATTCAACTCACGATGATTAAAACTGCTATCAATAAAAACAAACGAAATATTTGCAATTTCACAAGTAAATTATTGACCCTTTAAGGACGGCACCAATTGTACATATGTTGGCGCTAAGATGGGAATTTTTGCAATGGCAGATGGACGGTCGTGGACAGACTATTATTTTTTTATTAATGTAACTTTTTTGCCTTGAATCGAGTTTTTATAATCATAAAGAATAAAACAAACTATCAAGAATGATTTATTGATGATATTTTTTTATTTAATAAAATATCTCGTAATTACGAACAATAAGAAAAAAGTTTTTTCCAAAATGAGACAGTTTATTCTAAAAACTTATATGAAATACAACCCAAGTAAAAAAATCGTCATCGAATTCATGTAAAATATTATTCACTACATCCTTATTAGTCAAACCACAGAAATTTCCTACATCTATTTTGAGCTTTTTTGAGCTTTCGGAGCTTCTGGAGGTACCCGCAACCGCTTCGAACGACATCTCGACACAAACTGCACCTGCAGCTAGTAAACAAACGTAAGGGTAAAAATAAAAAACTTGAAATTATTTAAAATACCTCTCTGGATGAAAGCGTGGCTGGCCAAAGCGGGGCTAGCTTGACTTAAATAAACTTTGTAGTTTGTAAATTATATTATGTCTGATATAACTTGTCCCTGTACTTTATTGAAGAACTTGAAGAACCTGAAGGTGGTTCGAATAAATGTTGTTTCGGACAATGAGATTTTTTTCTATCCTACCTATGCCTATGTGTTTTTAAATTGCGGTAGACATCATCACATCAAGGTAACTAAGCCTCATAACTATGTATAACATTTTGAAACTAGTACCTTGCTATAAAAAAATCTCATTGTCCGAAACGGAAACAACATTTTTCTATATCACCTTCAGGTTCTTCAATAAGGTAGGTACTCACTGGGACAAATTATACGAGACATACATATTACAAAATAAGACTGTCAATTACATAAATTTTTAAATAATTTGTTCTGATGTTTATCTTTCATAAAACTAAATTTAACATTGTTACCGAGGGGTAGGACACTCTGTGGAAATGTATGTACACAGCTTTGGAAATGTTTGGCAATGTTTGGAAATATTTGGCAATGTTTTTGGAAATATTTGGCACTGTTGTACACATTCATTGCCAGTGTCTCACCCTTCGATTGTTACGAATCGACTACTTATTGACTATGCATCAGTACTCTAAATAGTTATAATTATTGTTTTAAATTATTTTCATATTCAATCCTAATGTGATATTGTTAAATTTTAAGTACATTTTTATAATGCCCAATTAATTATGTTGGTGAATTTATTTTACGTCTAGTCTTGATTTTTTTTAACTTTAATGTAATTTTTTGCAAAAAAAAAAGTGTTTCATATGAGATGATCGGTCATATCCACATAGAGCAAATTAGTACAATATGAAAAGCATGGTAAACAGTGCTTAATCGATAACTTTTCCTGTTGAGGTCTTACCCAAATTTGTCCTATTGTCTTGTATTATGTAATACTGCCAGACCTCAAAGGTAAAGAAAACTAAATTAAGCAAAAAAAAAGGACAGAACATGCATTTTTACTATTTTTAGTATTATTATTTGTGTACCTAGTTAAGAAATTTTAGCTGAAAATGCTGTTCGGGCTAATTTCTTTGAAATCGTGTATTATTTTTTTAGAGAAAAAAAGAAAAGCTATTTTTTTATTATAGTTCTATTTGGGTAAGACAGGTGTTAATTAGAAAGCATGTGATACCTACCTACTTTTATGTCTCTTAAGAAATTGGAACAAATAAATTATTATTTATATTTATAAATATATTAGTTCACTATAATGATATGTACTTAGATTATTGTAACTAATATGTAAGCATATGCTCTTGAAGATCTTGTGTACCAATGATGAAAATAAAATTTTTATTATGTTCATTTTTCATTTTAATAACCATAACTACGGTGATTGAGCTAGGTCTCATGCCAAATAATACCAGAGTAGAAGGACTCCTGTCCGTATTCATAAAAACGTTCCTGCCCTGTAATAGCTCGAAAATAATTAAATAAATGGAATGGAGAAATAATCCCCTAAAGTCCTAAACCAAGCTATGTATCAAAATTTTACAAGTGAAAAAAATAATAGAAATGACGCTTGATCTAAAAAAACAATAACTCTGTGATTAAAAAATCTACCAAAAAGTGTGTCATCATGAGAAAGAGATTTGTTCCAAATTTTTTCTAAATATCTTGAAAAGCAGAATATATTGATAAAAAATTCTTATAAAATGTTCTTTAACGCCGTCTATCTTGAAAAAGGGACGCCTTCTACCAATTCCTGACATCCTGTATATGTTTCAAATGTCACTTTTACTTTATCCACGTTCGATTTATCAGTTTCTGTAAGTTCCAAAGTATTCATCAATTCAAGCGCATCTTCCCTCATCAAATTTAAAAATGTAGCAGCAATCATAAGTAAGGCCAGTGCCGGCTTATAGGAAAGTGACGCCCTGTTTGAAAGTGCGCCCCCCTTCCCTTCCCCCCAAATTGCAAGTTTTATGAAAAAATTTATGTGGAAAATAAACACAAAAATATGAAAAACACCCGGTGACTAATATTAATGATCTACTTGAATCAAAGCCTAATACAAGCTTTCTCCAATTTAAATGCAGATTTTAATTAATTTTGGTTTTGTTAATTAAACAAACATATTTATCTATCTTTACCAGTTCAAAGATGGAAAATTTGAGGATTTGTATAGGGCCGTTAGAATGGCATAATTAGTTTAGTTATTTTTTTTTTTGTTCGAGCATAAGTAATAAAAAAATCGACTATCATTCCATACATCGTCAAAAATAAAATCTAAATCGCTGAAAAGAATATCAAAAAACTAATTACAAGTCTTTAATTAAATAAAATATGGAAATCGACAGGTAGAATTATTGATTTATGGTTGCAATAAAAGTGACCAATAACCTGAATGGGGTATGTGTCTACCCTAGAAATCCTAAATAAACAGTCAGACTAAAGAATGCCCATTGGAGTTCAATGTCACTTTACATTGGGGATTGGTCACTTAATTAGGCTGGTTAAGGATTTGATTCAGATTTATTGGTCACTTTTATTACTACCACATATCAATCATTCTACCTGTAATTTCCATCTTTTATGTATTTTATTTAATTGAAGGCTTGTAGTTAGTTTCTTGATATTTATCTTCAACATTTTGATTTTATTAATCGATTTCTACGGATGTATTGAAGAAGAATTGAATTTATTTTGGTCACTTTATCACCAAATTACATTTTTGTACGGCTGGTGACCAAACGAAAAAAAAAATACTAACCTGATTATGCCATGCATTCTATGGTATATCATATTATATTAATTACAAATAAGTTTCAATTTTTTTATCTTTAAAATTGCCCTCTATTGCTATGATGGTCATAAGTGATGAACCATCGCTTGTATATGTACTGTAGCATAAATTTCTTATACTCAAAAAGTTGCTTCACACCTTTACATTTTTTAATTATTAATTTAATAAAACACAACTGCTTAATCACAAAATTTATTTTACAAGCATTCTGGCTAAAATTTATACAAAAAAAAATAAATTAATTAAACAAACAATAATTACTCATCGTGGCTGCCAGAAGAAAAAAAGGGCATATTTCAATTGCATTAGATGACAATAGGAAACCTAAAATAAAAAACTTAAACACTGTACAGATCTGTGTGTCCTGTTGTCGGTACAATTAATTCGTTCATAAACAGTTAATTCATTACAAAATTTACTCATTTGTTAGTTTATTTTTCCATTTTTATATACCAATATATTTTTTCCACTTTGTTTTCTATTTAGTTATTTTTTATCAATTTTTTTATCATTCATGTATATATTTTTTTTTTCTTGTTTTTTTTTTCTTTTCTTTACTATAGAAAATTTTTATCACACATAATAACGAGCTGTTACATTTAATAAAAAAAAAATAAGTTTAAAGACGAATAAAATGACAGTTTATTGAAAAGTGAATATTGAAAAAATAGGTTTTAGCTTAAAATAGTTTATATTGAGTTTATTCTTGATTACCTCCTGAGAAAAAAATCTAGAGATGTCAAAGTCGAGTGACTTGCGGTGGAGAAGTACACTGTTCTTTGCACCGTTAGGAAAAGCAAGTGCTAAAGGATGGGAAGGACTTCTTCAAGCAAAAAATGTAAATACTGCTCAGCAGTCAAATTTTCATAAAAAAAATAGGGCTCGTCTAGAAGCAGGTCTCCAATTATTGCAGTCCACACGTTTATTGTTCGTTGTCTCTGCGTGTGAGACTCTTGGGTCCAGTGAGAATTTTCTTGTGACCAGTATCTGGAGTTATGGCGGTTATTTCACCGTCCCATTCAAACAAAAAGTCGCTTCGTCCTAACAAATAATATTTAATATTTTTTTTTAAGTTGGTATTTTGTCATATCTCAATAATTTCATAATTTCAATAATTCATTTAATTCATGGATTCTTGTAGAAGTGTGTGGATTATCTTCAACTTCAAGTAGTACATTCAATTTTTTATCGGGTATTTTAGGCCGAGGTAAAACTTTCACGCTTCTAGTTTCAGTGAATTTTGAAACTATCCTATACTCCTGAAGACGTAGTAATAGGCGGCCTATGTGGATGCTCTTGATTGAATAAATCAGAAGCTTCAGCGTGAGATCTTAATCGATCTCCCAAACCAACCATCATCAAAACTTAAATTCTTTCTTTTTCCGTTAAATAAGCATTTTTTGTTTTTATTTTTACAGGTAATTTAAAAAAAAACCTTAGAACACTTTTCACGATTCACGTTCAAGCGCAGAACTGACTCAGTGTGTTTTTCACCTTAAATCTCTTGGATAAGTTTTTTGTTAGATGAGAGGTTTTAAGATAAAAAGAATGAAGAACCTAATTTTTTAGTTTGATTCTAATCATTCGCCTCGATATTTTTTTTTTCAACTTGAAGTTATTTTAATTGATAAGAATTCTGCTTGCTTACATTTCGACTTATTTAGTTTTTCTAACAAAGCACCCTGTATCTTGCCCTAGTTCGTGGTATCGTTGATGTATTCACGAAGAAGAGGAGAGTCCATTCTGGACAAAAAAATGGGGGTTGCTATTTTAAAAAAATATGATGACGTCACAGCTCAAAAATTTCATTTGTTAAAGAAACAGTTTCTTTGTTGATAGACCTGTTTCGGGATTTTGAAAAAAAAATGGTAAATATTATGCGGAACTTTTTATATAGGTACCTCGGTGTACATCATAATTTTCCTTTTCCATCGCTTATACTTTTTTTGAGACTCAACTGATGTTAAATAATAAGGTTTCAAGAAAAATGTTAATTACCTATACAATAATAATAAATTCTAGTCTATCATTTGAATGATTAGTGGAAGTTCTTTCACGAGTTGTATTGCCCTAATTAGCTCCCTAATTAGATACTCTACTGGATATTATTTTGTATGCCGAGGAGAAGTGTAGATTTGTGAAGCACGATCAAATAAGAGCACGTTACAAAAGAGAAATGTGACCCATATTCGGATGTCGAATTGAGTTTATTTGTAATAATTGACCTAAATAGTAAAGAGCACATTTTGCTCGATACGAAAAAGTTTCGAAGCAATTATGATAGAAAAATCCATCATCAGGATAAGAAAGGGGAATAAAATACCTTATTCGTGCCTATAATACGAGAACATTACGGAAGGAAGATACGAGTTCATCATTTGCAAATGTTGAAACGGATTCAAGGCCCTCGTTCAAGCTTTTTCTCGCATCTAAACAACGATATGAGGGCGTAATAGTATAATGACCATAATAACTTATGTGGCTATTGCCGGACAATTGCGCGCAAAGCGTACAGTTTGGAGTAAGGCACACCATTGAAAGGTGGATAAATTCAAAAAGATAACAACAGGTCAGGTCATGCCAAATAAAGACTAATAACACTGCCTTCTGCCTTACTTCTAACTCGATTACTAGCAACAATTAACATAGAAACTTTTCCGGGGACTCTTGTGTGTTATAGGAAGTCTTGTGCTCTCACATCTCCTCATCCTCTCCGATAATAATTGTGTCAAGTGCAGTGTCGCAGATCAGTAGTAATAAATGTATCGCTACGGACACCATGGATATTAAACAGACTTTTAGAGCCAATTTTGTTTGTTTTTATAAAAAAGTCTGCAGATGACCACGGGGTAAGTCATCGGAGATGCAATGCACAATCAGTACCCTAATCATGAATAAAAAAGTTTCAATATTTTTTCAATAGACGAGACAATAAATATTTTCACATAGGTAGGTACCTACTTAATAACTAATTAATTAATTATCAAGAAGTAAGATCTTTGACAAAAACTGACTTAGATTTTAGTAGAGCACAGGAAATTTGCTATTACATTCAATAAAATAACCTAGGCAATGATATAGGTGCTTTAAAATTATATAAGACCTAGTGTTGAACTTTTTACCGCCAAATTATTCTACTTACTTATCTTGTGATACATTAGCATCAACGAACGAAATTTTCATAAACGCCGCAAAATTGCTAGTCCAATCACGTGCAATTTTAATGCCTTTTTAATTATTTAAAAACACCGAAATTTCCGCATCAAATCATAAATTTTCATCTACTAACTAACAACCTGCCTGTCAAGTCAAGTCCCTTATCTTATACATATCTACTTTATTTCCATGGCGTCACTGAACAATGTGCAAGTGTGCAGGCATTATAGCAAAACATCTCCATTACCTATGTAACATTAAAATGCGCAGCCTTTCATTATTAATTGGTGTTAGTGGTTATTTTTGATTTATATATGTTGCTTTGATATGTATACCTACATACGTCAGGTACATATAATCTATAATAGGCACATACATTTATGAAATATGAAAGTCGTGTATTATCCAACGATCCTGTATAGTGCAGTGTCACAGATTATACAATTTATTATCCCTAACATTATGCATGTACCTAGGTACTTATCCAGTTGAATTTAAATCACTGCTACTATAAAAAATAGACTTTTAATTAAATGCACAGTATTTTAATAGTATATTTTGCAAAGTAAATAATACATTTGACAGTTAGACTATAGACATTAGGAGGCTTAAATGAATATTATGCACACAGAGGATGTCCCAGCTCATTCGAGTCGGTCTCTTTTAGCCAAACGATAGATTTTTTGCAAAGACGAATCGCAAAGTTATGTTTTTTTTAATGGAACATTTCCTTTATGTTTTGCACTTTATAGAGCGTCTGGGAAGACTGCTTTTTACATTCTGCGTTTTTCAAATTTCAAAGCTATATTTACAGCGAAAACGGTTAAAGATAGAGTAAAACGGCTTACATTTATGTCCCTATTTCAACTTTTTATTTTCTCCTCTTTAACGTTGAGAAATATTTTTCACATTTCATTTACATCACAGCATAGTACAAGCCGTTTTCCTCTATTTTCAGCTGTTTTCGTTGTACGCGCATCAGGGCCTTGAACTTTTGAATTTTTCACTTGTTCATAACTCACAATAAACTTCTCGATTTTAACACCAACTGTGAAAACTAATCTTATTTTTTCTTCTCAGACAATCTAAAAATGCAATTATAACATTAGAGCATACCATAAAAAAAAATTGATATGCCACATGTGGGATATTCTATATTATAGTCAAAAATAATTTTAAATTTTGGCTATTGTGATCCTGTACTTGAATTTATAAATATTAAAAAGAAATTGAAAAAATTCATCGTTTTGCCCACAGCATGACCGATTCGAATTAGCTGAGACACAGGATGTTTAATACAGCAAGACTGCCAGACCTTCCTCAAAAGCTGAAAGTTTATGTGTGCATGTCCCCAACACAAGGTAGGAGAACAACTATGAAGTTTGGATCATCGTCAGTTAACTGCTGAAGAAGGTGAATTAATTAATTAATTAATTAATCAATCACTCCCTTAAAATCTTGAAAGTATAAAGGCTATTTTTTAAAACTTAAAGGACAATTAGGAAATGCAAAAATAGATGAAAAATTTCCTGTAGATATGGGTTGTTGGAGCTTTAATTTTCGAGATAAATTTCTTTGAAAAAATTAATATTTTTTTAATATCTACCATTTGACTGACCAGAATTATTCGAAATTTTTGACAGTTGCACTAATTGAAGTAGGTACAAGCATGATTTAATTCTCCCGATGAAAAATTCTGCTTCATTGCAGTGGCGGAGATCTGGGTATGTCGGTACCTTTTTAAAAATAATTTATACGCCACTGACTTTAATGGAAATGTGACATTTTTGATAGATAATAAAGTTGTTTAGAAAATAAAAATCACTGTTTAATTGTTATT
Organism: Malachius bipustulatus; assembly: GCA_910589415.1. Lineage (NCBI taxonomy): Eukaryota > Metazoa > Arthropoda > Insecta > Coleoptera > Melyridae > Malachius > Malachius bipustulatus. Next base: position 29,218,568 of record OU342639.1, on the reverse strand, counting down.
TCTGTACGTACTCATTATCATCGATTTTTTTATATTCAATAATTACTGTAAAAAATTTCGAGTTATTCTTATCAGCCAATTTGTAGATATTCAAAAAATAGTCGATTTTTTTACTACTTTTGCCTTGTATCTCGAAAACCAAAACTCCAACGACCTATGTCGCAGGAAATTTATCGCCTATTTTTACATTTCCTACCTGCAATTTAAGTTTAAAAAAAAATTTATACTTGAAAGATCTTGAAGAGTGATTTTATACACCTTCTTCAGCTGTTACCTGCCAAAGTCACGATGATCCAAATTTCATAGTCGCTGCATCATTCCTACCTGTGTCGGGGACATGCGCACAGAAACAGGTCTGGCAGTCGCGGGCTCTCTTTAGTGTCGATTTACGAAACTGGTTTTTATCTTTCTACAGAGTGGACCAATAATTCTGAATTTTTTTGTACAGGTTTTCTATTTAACAACCCGTATTTGGAGAAATTGTGGGTATGACCGAAGCAACCAGTGGCGTAGAATCTGTGGTCCCATGACACTTTTTTCTCGTGAAAAAATTTTTACTGTTTTTTTTTTATTGTTTTTTCGAAGTGCCTGATTAAATCGCTATAAAAAAGGTATAATTATAAAATTTCGTCGGATACACCGTCTTCTTTAAGAATTAAAATGTAGCGTTCTTAACTTTTTTTAATTATTTTTAATTAATAATCTAAGATAAGTACCTACCATAAATTGAAGAGCTTGTAGATAAGGCTAAAATATGAAGAAAAAATTAAAAAAAAAACGTTTTTTAATTGAGACAAATGGTGTTTTTAAGTGTTATTTACAAAACACGTGTTTCAATACCTTATATCTCGATTAATAATAATAATAATAGTATGTTTATTTTTTATTGTTTCGCATCTTGATTAGTTTATGGGGAAAAATTAGATCCTCTTAATCGCACATCACTGGATCAACCAAGAAATATGGGGAAAAAATTCTTTATTTTCGATGTTAAGAAATGTACTCAATTTGGAGTTCCTTTGATGTTGGTGTTATTACATATTATTAAAAAAAATAATATAAAAATTATAATTTCTAAAAGAAAATTTTCTTCATGTTTCTGGTGTGGTCCAGGGATATGCAATTAAATAAAAATTCATCCAATTATCGAAGTGCAAAAAAAATACTTTAACACCCTGTATCTTATTAAAAAAGCATTTTTGATTTTGTTGCCAAACTTTTGAATTTTCGGCGATTTTAAATAAAATCGCTGCAATACGTGTTTTTAGTTATTCGCGTTTTTTGATGGAAACGACAAGGTTTTTGAAAAATATTAAGACAAAAAAGAGCTTTAAAATTAAATTCCTCACAAAATAAAAGTAATAACTTTTTAAGTGGGTCAACGGGTTAAAGAATTCTGTAAAATTTTATTTCTCCCAAGTTCAGGTACACCTGAGATATTAATTTATTTCGAAATTTGAAACCCCACTTTCAACCTCTATAACTTCTCGGGGGTGCAACTTATTAGTATGGAAATAAGCTGCGGTAAATCATCATATTTTGGGTTGTCCTACACCCCCCTGCTCTGTGTCGTTTCTTATACCAAACACCCTGTATACAGGCTGTCCGGGAAAATGTGGGGAATCTCTCGGAATCAGATATAACATTTAAAAAAAAGATTAAATTTAATCAAGTAGTTTAAAAGTTATTCAAGAAAAATTGATTTCCAGTGGCGTCCTTTAGGAGGCCGTATCTCCGTAGAGAGGGCCGCTAGGAAAAAAAATTATGGGAACTTGTCATCTTTTTTTTAATTTCCTTTAAAGCACATTTTCCCGGACACCCTGTATAGGCAAGAAAAAAAATTATATGTAGGTAATTTGTAGTTTTTAAAACTGTTTTACCAATACTTTTAACTAGCCTATACTTTCAACAGAAACTTCAAATTTCGAAATATTTTCATGTCCACTGACTTACAAAAATAAATCTTTTGTAACTATGTACTGACATTGCAGAAGAGTTCATTATTTTATCTCGCCCCTGTGGTCGAAAAGGACGTATTTGCGCAAACGTTACGACGGTATTTTCCCTTACTAACGAGACGGATGAATCGATTTTCACAGTCCGGCAGAGGATGTAGTCCTATATGCATCGAAAGGGCTCTAGGGCCTCAAGAAAAATCTCTTTTAAACCACAACCCTAAACAACTAACCGATAAATAGTTTACTACAGATTAGGTATGTCATAGTTTTAAAATTGATATCATTTAAGTCATATAAATAGACAATGTTGGTAAAAGAATTATTTTTTATTACCTGCTGGAAAGAGTTGTAAGTATTTGCTAAGTTGTTGCATAAGAATATAACATTTTTGGTATATAATTATTAAAGAGAATATTTTTTGCATATATTAATTAGGTTGGCACGATAAAATAATTAATATTTACATAAGTTCATATCTAGGCAGCGCTTAATGTCTATTTTGAATTCGTCAAAAAATATACATCAGCAATATTTTAGTGCCTTTATCGTTAATTAATATTAAATATTATAATTAATTAATGTGAATCTTTGTGGAAAAGTAGGTATATCTACTTCTCAGTATTAATCATAATTAGTGTAGATAATAAATATAAATTTAATTGTATATACAAGTAGAGGTAACAATAAACAATAAATAAACACTTATTAGTGGAAAAAAAGCGAATAAAGATTAAAATAAAATAAAAATCATCACCGAAGTTAAAAAATATTTAGAAAAATATAACAAAATAAAAACCCTTTGAATAAAACCAATTAAGTTTAGGTATATCAACAATTCTAGAGATCCAAAAGGTGAAATTCCAAATTAGTATACCAAAACCTGTGGTATATGGAGAATTTAAAAAATGCACCCTCGTTTTTTTAGAATTATTGGTCTTCTCGATTTCTATTTTTTGGTGGGAGAAAAATGTGAGAACAAAAAAGCAGAGCTGGAAATTTTGCAACTTTTTTTGTCACAAAGCCTCCGTAGTTTTTTCACGAAGCCTCGATTCCCAAAAAAAGAAAGAAGAGCATCATAACCACCAAAAATCATTTTCACTATGAACTAATTAATCGAGCCACAACCTTCATTAAATATAAAAGTTGCACATCTCGTAAAAAACTATAGAAAATTATGCTTATTGATAACTTATCTAAACAGTTTTTGAGTTACAGTAGCCAGTAGCGGCTAAGAGTTATTGGAAAAGATCACTTTTTCAATAACAACTGGTGGAAAAACTGGTTTTTGGTAACGCCTTCGTTGAATGATCTAGAGAGTTCGATCTAGTACCAAAAATGCAGGTTTTGATCCTTCAATTTTGGATTTTTGTTTCCTAAATTTTTATTTATAAAATTCCTAAAATACTCGTAAATTTCCTTGCATCCTAAAATTTTTGGCCATATCTTTTTTATTATTGTTTTCCTGCTGGTCTCTACATATGCTATACAGTGTGTGTCACAGGCATGGTACACCCCCTTTTTTTTCTTTATTTTTGGAGATATTTTTTTTAAATTTGGTACGTCGCATATTCTCGACAGAGCGCACTTTTTAGCAGAAAATTGAATTTTTTCCCACATCCGGTTTTTCCGGAAATGTTACCAACTTTTTATTTTTAAATGGGACACCCTATATATTATTATATTTTTGGATTCTGTACGTTTGTACGAATCCAACAGTACCACATAATTAAGTACCATTTTAAATGTCAAATTTGTTTTTATTTAATTTTTTATTTCTCAATTATAGTGTGCCATGACTATTTCGTTTTACTCCAATTGGATCATCTAATTCTAGAAAAATCGAATTTTTGTTCAAAGTACTAAATTAAGTGATTTATGGATAAATTATGCGCACCGGAATGATTTTTTGAGCTGAATTCATTTTTTTCAAATGGTACCATATTGGTACCGAGGTACCATCTGCTAGTACTCTTAATAAGGGACATTTTGATGTACCTATTTTGCATCTGTGACGAACACAACTGAAGTCATGGCACACTATAATTGAAAAATAAAAAATTCAATAAAAACAAATTTGACATTTAAAATGGTACTTATGTGGTATTGTTGGATTCGTACAAATGTATAGAATCCAAAAATGTAATAATATATAGGGTGTCCCATTTAAAAATGAAAAGTTGGTATTTTTTTATTCAATAAATTCAATTTTCTGCTAAAAAGTGCGCTCTGTTGAGAATATGCGACGTACCAAATTTAAAAAAAATATCTCCAAAAATAAAGAAAAAAAAAAGGGGGTGTACCATGCCTGTGACACACACTGTATATGAAACATATTGCTTGCCTTATGGTTTTTTTTTTATTTTTCTATAAGATTGGGTGAAAAAATATTTATTAAAAAAAATTGTAATATTTTAATTTTTTTTATTGTTGTCGATTTCTGGTTTCTTTGATTTTTTATAAGTACAGAATGGCATCCGGAAATATATTTACAAAGAGGGGACGTACTGACATTAATTACCCATCGTTATATTTTCTTAATTATCTTTATATTATCGTAATATTTTTTTTAATTTAAATGTCATTAATAATTATAGTCCGAGTTTTGTCGTGTATTTAATTTCGTTTGTCCATTCCTCATTTAAAAGAAACCTTTCTTGCGCATTAATCGCATAAATAGCATATTAGTGCATTTTTATACGCTAATTCCATTATAGGAATATCGCCATTTTTGAAAGTGGGTTATTGAAATTTTTCAAGGTCATATCATATTAGTGTAGTTGCTTACTGTGAAAATTTCAGTTCTTAGAGCTTATCGCTATACGCTATAGCCATTGCTAGCCTAATAATTAAAACACCATTTTTTGACAAGAGTATTCATATATAGTTAGGGATAAGTTTTTCTCATTTTGTTAATTTAGTTTTAAAGTTTTTTTTCCTCATTTTGCTAATACAGTAGTTGAAAAAAATACAAATTTTCCCTAAAATTTAAATATTAATAAATATTTTGAAACGACTCGACCAATCTCGCTTAAATGCAACACTAGACTGTTACAAAAATTTCTCTTCTCCGGATTGAAAATTGAGAATTTAATAGAGCGGAAAGAACAACGTTATTTTAGAAGCTTTTTTAACAAAAATCCGAAGTCCTACAAGGATTAAAAATTTCGTGACGAAAGCTATAGTTTCGTTTTTAAAATCGAAAATTTTTAATATTGGAAAAGTTAAGATGATATAAAAATTTCGAATGTGCCTATTTCGATGTTTCTACTACACAGAGCTTTTGCCACGTTATATAAGTATATACCTATGTCATATAAAATAAAAGTTCTAATTAATGACTGGTCGAATTATACCTGTAGGTATGAATGAATTCTATGACGTATGACACGAACAAAGGTACTCGTAACTACGAATTTTTGACCAATTTCCACAAAATTTAAGTTATATAATCCAATTATGTAAATTGTTCTGTAATATAAAGCGGAAAACGAATTTCTATGGTCCGAACAAACCATTCAAACAAAAACATCATCAATAGCATCACATGTGGTGAACTTGAAATTTACTTAGGTAGGTGAGTCGAAATATTGTATTTTTTAACATTGACCCTCACGTGTAGGTAAACTTTAGGGTTAGACAAAATATTGTAACTTTTCCCTTTAATTCTCATGATCGAAAATAGTTTCAAATATCAAATTCCTAACATCAAATATTAAAATACAGTTAATCATTATTTATAAATAAATAATTGCAATTAATTGTTTACCCTTATAATAGTTTATTATGTACAATATACCTAAGTCGTGTTGACATTGTTAACCTAAAACAAAAATCTCTAACGTTTTGCATCAAAAAATCCACAAAATCTATTTCCGAAATATTCCCCTACCCTCCACTTCACTATTTTGCTTGTCTAATATAGTCATCTCGCAAATTTAAACGTCAAAAAATAACTTATGCTTTAAATTTATAACGTCGTCATCAAAAATAAATTGGATTAGAAATTTTCATCAAAATCACTCACCCACTTGTTATTATCATGATGTAAAGTATATTCCCAGAGCAACCTAATTTTCCACAGACATTTTGTCATACTGGCTTAACAGCTCGGTCTAGCTTGATGAAATTCTCCAGAGGTGTAGTCAAATATTTGTCACATTGACTGTTCGAAATGGCTACCTTTTTTAATCTTCTGAACGCCTTTCTGTTATTTCTGGCTGTTTCTTTGTTTTCCATCAACTTCCTTCTCAATTCTTGTAAGCGGGATTATTCTTTATAATAAACCAACTACTTAATGACCCCGCAGAGAAAAAAAGTCGAGCGAATTCAAGTCCGGGGACCTTGGAGGCCACGCTATCGATCCTTCACGCTCAACACCTGTCAGAAAAATGTTGATTGAAAATTTCTTACATTTATCGCGTAATGGCTTGTGACTCCATCATTTTGAAAAAACATCCGCTGTCTTATTTGTGAATTCACGTTTTCCAGACGAATTAGTAGCGCATTTTGCAGGAGCAGGTTTAGATATATTTCACCGCGTAACTGCACAGATAACTCAGATGGCCCAATCAGTTGTCTGCCCAAAATTCCGGCCCATAACACTGAACTTGTGCTGAAAGTTGTGACGGCGAATCAAATGGGGATGGCATTTCCACTAAAGTTGGGCTCGCCCATCCAAAAAAGCTACAATCATACTCCTTAGCACTCCTTTCCCCTCTGCATCACTCTCTCCAAAATGATGGAGCTCCACGCCATTACGCGGTTAATGTAAGAAATTTTCAACCAAAAGTTTTACTGACAAGTGGATTCGGGGTGTAGGACCGATAGCGTGGCCTCCAAGGTCCCCGGACTTGAATTCGCTCGACTTTTTTTCTCTGCGGGGTCATTAAGTAGTTGGTTTATTATAAAGAATAATCCCGCTTACAAGAATTGAGAAGGAATAAATTGATGGAAAACAAAGAAACAGCCAGAAATAACAGAAAGGCGTTCAGGTATTAAAAAAATTTTCTAAGATGTCGTATATGTGCATTTTAGCTGCGGAGGTAGTTAATTCGAACAGTCAATGTGACGAGTCCATTTTATCTTTTTGTTCTATCAAACATGTGCCAAAATTAAATTCCCCCTAAGAATTTTCAACAGGAACGTTGTTAAGTGAAAGATAATTTTTTTGCTGATGATTTTTTGCTAAGATTTTTATGATTTTTTCCCAACTGTCAATTTCATCTGTCAGATCGATGCGTATTGAGACCTTCTATCACCCTGTTTCGTTTGGTCCATTCTTAATGAATCACCCTGTATATCCATAGAGATGATAATATCAATAGTGTCGTGACAGTCATTCAAAAATGATTCGTTGGGATGGCGTTTTAAATGCAAGAATTCTTTGGTCGAGCAATGTATCTTGTAAGACGAGCAGCACAACGAATTTGGGTGTAATTAAAAAATACCAGAGTCCGAATATTGATTAACCAGATTTAGTTGGGCCAAAAAATGAAAGAAGAGCTACCGATTCGCATCAATAATTATTAACCTACCAGCTAGTGGTGAATTTAGAGGTAAATTACGTCAAAATTATTCAAGATGATGACGAATTTTCGTCATGTATATTTATCGTTATCGTCATCATCAGTAATGGTTCCGGATAATTTGACTTCGCATGTCGGCGATATTTCTTGACAAACAGCGAAATTCGCAGTGTCCATATTTGACAGCCCTTGAAATAAAATGAAACTTTATGGTCATTTAGTTGGATTGGAAGATGAGGCTTTATATTCTTATATATTTCACCGAGCCTACTTTTACAATTAATTAATAACGTTTTATTATTAATTTTCACGATTTGTTTATTAAATAGATTGTTTAACATTTTCACACTATCGTTTACTAACAAGCACCATAACATTTTTGTTTCATATCCTTGACCATGGAAATACCTTAATGTCGCTAGTCGCGAAAGATATGGATCAGAAGCCATGGGCAGTCTCAACCACGTACACCACAGTCCGGCCCCCGGCAGTGCCTTGGATGGAGGTATCATCTCCGTCGTCGACAACCAAGAGATCACCCTAGTCAACGTCGGATCCGTGAACACTGAAGCCAGCAGCGACCCAGAAAATGGCAAATTACCAGACGTCGTCGCGGTCACGGAAACGCATAACGGAAGAGCCAGCAATAATGAAAGGCAGATGCAAGAGACCTACTTTTCCATCGCTATCCAGGTTTTCATCCCCTTCATCATTGCTGGTTTCGGGATGGTCTTCGCTGGATTGGTGCTTGATAGGATACAAGTTAGTATATTTTTTTAATAAAAATTTTAACGTATTTAGAGTTTATTTTTATTATTAATCGACGTTGATTCATAACGTCAGACCTTTACGTCTCCTTCAAACCACTTATATTTCTCTTTTTTTGCAGCATTGGCCAGTGTTTGAAGAAGTAACAGAATTAGTGATACTGATACCAGCTTTATTAGGTTTAAAGGGTAATTTGGAAATGACACTAGCATCAAGATTATCGACACAAGCTAATCTTGGTCATATGGACACAACCAAGCAACAAATTAATATAATAGTCGGAAATATTACTCTCATACAGGTGAGTGATAAAAAAAAAAGAAGAGAAGCAGAGAAATGCTAAAATAATAATATTTTCCAGTGTCAAGCAATCGTGGTTGGTTTTCTAGGCGCCATAGTAGCGATTGTCATGGGAGGAATTAAAAGCAACGAAATGGAATTAGATCACGCTTATTTACTATGCGCTAGCAGTTTAGTGACAGTTTCTTTGGCAAGTTTCGTCTTAGGTTTAATAACAGCAGGAGTTATAGTTTTCTCCCGTCACTGTCACATCAACCCCGACAATGTAGCTACCCCTATAGCGGCCAGTCTTGGAGATATCACATCCTTAACACTTTTGTCTTGGGTTTCCACGTTCCTATACGACTCCATAGGTAAGTTTCAGCTCAGCATCCACTAAGACCAAACATAACTGACAGTCAATTTAATTCCATCAGGTTCCCAAGACTGGTTAGCGCCGGTTATCATAGCAGCATACATCCTTGCAATTCCTCTCTGGGTCTGGATAGCGAAACGGAATCTTCAGACGAGAGATGTTCTTTACAATGGCTGGACGCCGGTGGTCGGTGCCATGATGATCAGCTCGATGGGCGGCCTGATCCTTGATTTCATGGTGGCCCGTTTCGAGGGTATAGCCGTCTTCCAACCGGTCATTAATGGTGTCGGAGGCAACCTGGTAGCGGTCCAAGCGAGCAGAATTTCTACATCCTTACACAAAGAGGCTGAACTGGGCATCCTGACGTCAGTTGACGGAGACGAGAATGCCATAATATTCATTTCCCCACTGGCGTGCTTCTGTGGGAAAGGGTTACATGCTAGAACTGTCAGGGTGCTCATGTCCATGGTAATTCCAGGCCATCTGATATTCATTTATACCATCCAGTATATTAAACAGGGGGACTCGGCACTTAGCTCATTCTTTGTAGTGGTCTATCTCCTTGCATCTGTCACTCAAGTAGCTACATTGCTGTACCTCGCACATATCATGATTCATTGGATGTGGAAGAAGAAAATCGATCCAGATAACTCGGCCATTCCGTATTTGACGTCGATAGGTGATTTGTTGGGAATTTCATTGTTAGCAATTGCCTTCCAGTTTCTGGTTCTGGTCGAGGATTACGGGTCGCAATCTGGAAGTCACTGATGAGACATAGGTACCTACATGTACCTACCTAAAGTCGAGTAAAGTTTACACGATGCTATAAGTTAACTTATTACCTACATGCGTGTAATGTGTAATTTATTTTAGTTATAATAGCGGCTGTCAGTTGAAGGATTTTTATTATATACTCATTTTTTGTTGAAACGTTTCCGGACACCTGAAAATTACGATAGGTACAAAAGGCTTGTAACGTAGATTCATGACAGTTATGAGAAGCTGGCCCTGTGACTTGCAAAAATATGTTGAAGAAGGGGCACAAAGAGCAATACCTCAAAGAAGCCTGATTTTTGGTTGGAAACTGGAAAAAGCACTTGATCAATAAGGCCAGCATCTCGTTACTTGTGCTTTATTAAATTCAATATCAGTGTGAAAGCATATCGGTATACATGTCTGGATTAAAAAATTTTCTCATTTTTTGGCTTTACTTTCCTACATATTATAATATTTATTATTTATTTTGTTTGACTGAAGGATTAGTTATTGTAGATTAGTGAGAGAAAAAAAGAGAGAGCTGTTGCTACCGCTTAATAGATGGTGCTAGCAGGCGCGAGGTAACTATATAGCTACAGTAGCATCGTGTAAACGCATCAGCTCATCAACAAATTATGTTCCTCTGGTATGCCATCATCATCTATGTGTTGTGATACCCAAAACTGACAATAGTTGTTGATATGTAATTATTTTTGTCAACGGAATGATAAAAGAGTTACTGTTTAGACAATATTATTTTATTATTAGATTTAAAATATTGTATGAAAATGTAAGGACTTGGTGAAATAAATGAAAAAACGTAATTTTTTACTACGTAAACACGTTATTACACCTGATAATTGATAACCATGTAGATTAATTCTTTTATCTTTAATTATAAAACTCAAATATTGAAATTTATTTTTGTCTTAGATTTGATATCTGATATCTGTCTAGTTCCCCTCATCCACTGGTACGATGGTACGAAATATGAAGGAGAAAAAATCAATCATTACGATCGTGAAAATGGGGAAGGAAAACTAGTCTCGACCTAGTTTCCCTCATCAATAACTGGGAGAAGAAAGAGCTTGGTACCATTGCACGACTTTCCCTGACTCATCTTGCAGTTACTATATAACATATCCAATTTTAACATGTCCAATTTATCATATATCCAGTACCAGAGTACCCTTAATTGTCCATAGTTGGAAAAGTCTGTCTAACCTCTAGTTCTCCTCCATATTTAAAAGGTATGGAAGCGTAGGATAAATGTCACAACAGCAGCAGGTATCAAAAGGATGTTCTCTTTTGGTTATTGTGGTAAAACTATAGTTGACCACCATGCATATACAGGCTGTTTACTGTAAGGTCGGCCAAACTTCACAGGCTGATTCTTCAGACTAAAATCAACAAGAAATTTCCCATTAACGTGTGTCCGGAAATGCACCGGCGTTTTTGAGATACAGGGTGTCGAAGAAATATTATTTTTTCAAGAGTTTTGACGATATCTCGGGAACGGTATGAGATACAATGTTCAGCTCTTATACGAACTATGTGCTCACTGATCCCCTCATTTTCGCCGTAAAGTAAAGGTTTTAAAAAAATTCAGTGGCGTCGATTTAGGGTATTTTGAGGGTTTCGATCCCCTAATCTCTACGCCACTGGAACAAATGCGATTTTAAGCAGCGCCTTTGAACCGTCCATGTTTTCTACACCAAAAAGGTACTTGGTTAACGGCTCTAAAATGAACCGTTTCCGAGAAAAATTGCATTTTATGAAAGAAAACATCACTTTTTTAACGATTTTTCAACAGCATTTTGGACAAATGAAAGACAGTGAAAACTTATTCCTATATAATTAATGTTTTCTCTCATAAAATGACATTTTTCTTGGAAACGGTTCACTTTAGAGCCATTAACGAAGAGTACTTTTTTGTGTCGTAGAACACATGGACGGTTCAAAAGTGCTGCTTAAAATCGCATTTATTCCAGTGGCGAAAATAAGGGGATTAGTGAGCACATAGTAGGTATAAGAGCTGAGCATTGTTTCTCATACGGTTCCCGAGATATCGTCAAAAAACTTGAAAAAATAAAATTTCTTCGACACCCTGTCTCTCAAAAACTTTCCGGACACACTTTAATCGGAAATTTTTTGTTTATTTTAGTCTGAAGAATCAGCCTGTGAAGTTTGGCCAACGTTACAGTAAACACCCCTGTATATGGAAGTTCTGGGCAAATTAATTTATTAATGACAATTGAGGAGGCTTTCGGATGCGCCGCTGGAGATCTTTCTACGTTCAAGGTCACCCAATTTCCCATAAGTAGCATTTTATGTTAAATTTACCTCAATTAGAAATAAATTAGGCTTCAAATTTTATTTCCTTAAACATAAATTATACGTAAAATTTACTTCTAATTTATGTGTAAGTACCGAAGACTTAAAGTGAGAGTAGAATAATTTTATTTTATTTGGCCGTAAATTTGGCAGTTGAAAGTTTTTATTTTTTTTTCGAAAAAAAAAAGGAATATTTCTTCAGATTCGAAAGGTAGGTTATTTTGGGCATTATTTACATGGATAGTAATATATGACGATTTGACCCTCTTTGACGATTTTAAATTTTTTTGTAAGAGCAAAAACCAATTATTCATTTTAATAAGAAACATGACAACAAAGGATGCGAGTCATAAAAATTATAGAAAAATAACTGATTTTGCTTTGGTGTAACTTTAAAGACCAACTGAATAAATTTAATGGAAAATTTTCCAGTTATACGACGTTCCAAGTATTTTTACTTTCGAGGTAAATATAGGGAAATTATTTCCCAACCCTAATTTTTTATTGTCGATTGTATGGTTGAGCGCACTTTTTAACAGAAAATTGAATTTTTTCCCATATCCGGTTTTTCCGGAAATGTTACCAACTTTTTATTTTTAAATGGGACACCCTATATATTATTATATTTTTGGATTTTATACATTTGTACGAATCCAACAATACCACATAAGTACAATTTTAAATGTCAAATTTGTTTTTTTTTATTTTTTATTTCTCAATTATAGTGTGCCATGACTATTTCGTTTTACTCCAATTGGATCATCTAATGCTAGAAAAATCGAATTTTTGTTCAAAGTACTGAATTAAGTGATTTATGGATAAATTATGCGCACCGGAATGATTTTTTGAGCTGGATTCATTTTTTTCAAATGGTATCATATTGGTACCGAGGTGCCATCAATAAGGGACATTTTGGTGTACCCATTTTGCATCTGTGACGAACACAACTGAAGTCATGGCACACTATAATTGAGAAATAAAAAATTAAATAAAAACAAATTTGACATTTAAAATGGTACTTATGTGGCATTGTTGGATTCGTACAAATGTATAGAATCCAAAAATATAATAATATACAGGCTGTCCCATTTAAAAATAAAAAGTTGGTAACATTTCCGGAAAAATCGGATTTGGGAAAAAATTCAATTTTCTGCTAAAAAGTGCGCTCTATCGAGAATATGCGATGTACCAAATTTCAAAAAATTATCTCAAAAAATTAATAAAAAAAAGAGGGTGTACCATGCCTGTGACACATTGTATGTAAATATTAAGAGCGGGATTTCAGGAAAAAAAAATTGAAGCCGTGTCTTTGAAGTTGCACCTTTACATGGAGTAGCATAAGGTGTACCTACCTATAATATTCTTTTTTCTTCTGAAACTCCTTGAAATAAAAAAAAGAAACTTTGACCACTAAAAAGTCTACTATGGTAGGATTAACCTTATAAAGTCAGATGTGACGTCACAGTAACCGTCCGAATTAATATTTCTAATTTCACCAGAAAATGTCAAAAAGTTAAATGTCAAGTTGTGAACGAGCGTAAATTATTGAAGAAATCATTCAAACAATGAATTGAACCGCTTACGTCAGTTTGAGAGCCACTGACAACTACAGAAAATTTATCCACGTAATGACACTCTATCCTTTATGCTGCTAATTTAATTCTCATTCAAAACCAATGTTGACGTATACTTATTTATGCGGGATGGAGTGTTTAGACAAACTGGACGGTTACTATAAAAACCACGTATATGAAACAAAATAAATCGAACTATCAAATGGAGGTGTATTCTTAATCGATACGTATGACTTTTTAAACTTTATCGGACTATACCAGGGCTAGAACTATTTAAAGGGCCACTACAGGGATATCTTAAACCATTGAAGATACGAGTTCGGTTAAATTAGAGAAAAGATGCGCAATTTTGTGCCCATCTCGAATCCGTCAAGCAATACAAGATATCTGTGACTATTCCTGAAATATCCTGAAAAAACTGAAAAATCGAGATTTCTTATTTTCGTCATATCTTTTTTATTATTGGAAATTATTGAATAATTTTTCGTACGCTTACATAAGCCGGCAAGAGCTACCCATATGACTTTTCAAAAATTTTCAAAGCCAACTAGATTCCAGAGTTTTCATAGTCAACTTTCATTTTTCTTATGGCCGCCATATTGTTTTTTTATGTCGTTCCATATGAAAAAAATGATGGAAACCAAAAACTAATACACTTCAAAAAATAAATTTCAAAAATTTTTGTTCTTTAAAAAAAAACAGCTTTTTAGACCGAATATCATAGAGAAATTAAAAAACTATAATGCAAGCAGTATAACTTCATATTGACCTATTTCAGCGAAAAATTTTCCGTTTTTCTTTGAAAAAAGAAGAATAAAAATTTTGGATTTTTTTCTGAAGTTTATTTATTTTTTGTTTCAATTATTTTTTTCATATCGAACGGTCGGCTTTGAAAATGTTTAAAACGTCAGGTGGGTAGCTCTTGCATGGCGACTTATGTAAGCGTACGAAAAATTATTTATTAATTTCCAATTATATAAGAAAGATACGGCAAAAATAAAATTTCTCGATTTTTCTGTCTTTTTCAGGATACACCCGGAAATCCTGGGGATTTTTCAAATTTTTTTTTCCCAAAATACTCATCTAAAAATAGCTTTCTATAATTTAACCGACCTCGTATCTTCAATCCCTTCTATATAGTGGCCTTTTAAATAGTTCTAACCCTGTAGGTATATCATAATTTTATTCTACCACACGTTTTCTTCAATGGGGTGAACCATATAATAAAACCATATAAAAAACCCTTGGCTTGAAAAAAGATTATTTTATAAAAAATCCCTCATTTAAATTTTACAGGGAATCTTAATTTGAATTTTCTGTGCTGATGCTGAGTGATGAACCAACCGAAACACGCTGTATAAAATCAATTTACCTATGGATGGTTTATTTAGATTAATGCACAATTTAATTTAATAATAATTCATGAGCAACTGCAAGCGTTATCTGCGCTCATTTAAAACAATTTAATTAAATTGTCTTACAACTCTTGTATCAACTAAATACGATAAGTGCTTTATCGCATTATTTTAAATTTGAACTGAACCACATCCTAACTAGAGCAAATAATCTACTCATGCTCATTACTAAAACTGTGCCACGTCTGGCAACAGAGAACGGTGTAGTGTACTTATGTATTTATTTATAACACTGTACAATACGTACGTGGCGCGTGGTGGAATCGAATCGTTTTCGTTAGCGTCGATGACAGACGTTCGTAAAAGACAGACGTTCGACGTTTTTAGAAATCACTAAAAATGGTCTTTAAGCTTTAAGTATAATCATAATCGTAATTTTTCAGCGTTTCAATAATATTTTTGTTAAAATTTCTCTTTTGAAAATATAGGTAGGTGTGGCAGGCACGATTATTGACCTTAAAACGTTATAGGTACAATTGAAATTTTGAAAAAGCGACATGATTATGGGAACTTGAACTGTCGATACGTCAATAGTTTCTGAGGTGGCAACACTGACTGGTGTCGCCCCCTCCTTGATTTAACCAATCCAATTTCCTTTTCCTTTCCATTGTCGTGTCGTGTCTAATCAGAACAGAGAACAGGCAACAGAGGTTCCTTTTCCTTACAATCTGGTTCTGGATTCTGGGAACTTGAAATGTCATTTTCCAATTTCCACATCCATTCCGCCCAATTAATCATCAAGTCATAATAATTCATCATAACGTGTAGTGTAATTACCAATTTAGTATCTCAAGTGTAAAATAAATCACCAAAGTGGCAAAATGTTCAGTTGGCTAACGAAAGATAATAACAAGGAGGAGGTTTACGCGAATGTGGTTGAAGGGCTGAAAGACATCTACAAGAACAAACTGCTGCCACTGGAGCAGCATTACAATTTCCATGACTTTCACTCCCCTCAACTGGAAGACTCCGACTTTGATGCCAAGCCGATGATACTTTTAGTAGGGCAATATTCAACAGGTAAAACCACCTTCATAAAGTATTTATTAGAAAGAGACTTCCCAGGTATCAGGATAGGGCCTGAGCCCACCACCGACAGATTCATCGCTGTTATGTACGATGAGAAAGAAGGCATAATTCCAGGCAACGCACTCGTAGTAGATCCCAAACGACAGTTCAGGCCTCTATCGAAATTTGGCAACGCCTTCTTAAACCGATTGCAGTGTTCTTTAGTAAATTCTCCAGTTTTGCAAAACATATCCATAGTTGATACACCGGGTATCCTGTCCGGGGAGAAACAACGAGTTGATAGAGGGTACGAGTTCACCGGTGTGCTCGAGTGGTTCGCCGAAAGAGTCGACCGAATCATCCTGCTGTTCGATGCTCACAAATTGGACATCTCTGATGAGTTCAGACGGTCCATTGAAGCTTTAAGGGGCCACGATGACAAGATTCGTATAGTTCTAAACAAGGCCGATATGATCGACCACCAGCAATTGATGAGGGTCTATGGTGCCCTCATGTGGTCTCTGGGGAAAGTATTACAGACTCCTGAAGTCGCTCGAGTTTACATTGGTTCGTTCTGGGATCAGCCGTTGCGATACGATGTCAATCGTAGATTATTCGAAGACGAAGAGCAGGATTTATTTAAAGATTTGCAATCGCTGCCGAGGAACGCTGCTCTAAGGAAATTGAACGATTTGATAAAACGAGCTCGTCTAGCCAAAGTGCATGCTTACATAATTGCAGAACTACGTAAAGAGATGCCTTCGGTGTTTGGGAAAGATTCCAAAAAGAAGGAACTGATTAAAGGATTAGGAACGGTTTACGATAGATTGCAAAGGGAGCACCAGATCTCACAAGGTGATTTCCCCGACATTAAGAAAATGCAAGAAGTGTTAATGAATCAAGACTTCACGAAATTCCATCCACTCCGACCAAAATTGCTTGAGACCGTCGATAAGATGCTCGCAACCGATATATCGATATTGATGGCCAAGATACCGTTAGAGGACACCAAAAATTCTGAAGTTACTAACAACATCAAAGGCGGGGCCTTTGTTACTGTCGAGGACACCGTGTCACCTTTCGGATACAAAAGAGGCGAGGGCGTCGATGCTGGAGCTGGTGAACATGATTGGATTGTTAACAAATTCAGGGGCGAATATGATAAAACATTTGAATCACTCAACCCTGTCAGAGGAAAAGTATCAGGAATGTGTAAGCATTATTTTTTATAACAATTATTTACTATTGTAGTTGATCTGGTCAATTTTTGAATATTTTGATTGAAGAGCCAAAAAATGATCAATAATGTGACTAAATTTTATTTTGAGAAAGAGGTCCAAAGTCCCAAGTTCTTCATAAATAAATTCCAGTCCCTCCTGCAGGTGTTTTAATTAATTTAAGGGTTAATTAATTTAAGGGGTACCTACTGAGTTTTTTATTCCCGCTTTTGTTGTGTTCAGGAACTTTTATTAATTATCTCTTCATATATGGAAAGGTTCCAAAAATAATTTTTTCAACTGGTAATCCAAAAGAAATTACATATTTCAGAAGGGCTCATATTTCTGGTACTCTTAATGTAAACTTTTCAATACTCCTTTTGAAGTTGCCCTTTGAAAAAACAAAATATTATGTCACGTAATAGGAATACGGGATTCCTTGTTGTATTTGAATTTTTTGATTTACATAATATTATGTATATTATGTATACAATGAAATTTCTTTATAAATAATTATAATACATATAAATATTAAAGTAGGTTCATTATTCTCTTTAAATAACTCAAGATTGATGATAACAAAACTGGAGCTCTACTAATATACCTATTTATATTATAATGTTGTTTGTAAGCAATGGTTAAATAGGTAATAATTAACTCTTGGTAATTATAATAATTGAGTGACCGATTAATTAATTTAATCTTGCCGGTAAAAAATTAAAATTTGATCAATAATCTCATTATGCGTGCATACAGGGTGTGGATACTTGTAAGTGGGTCAGAGGAATTCAACATGCAAATTCAGTTTTCTGCAATCTCCAGGCTTATCTTTAGAACAAAATGTTATTTAAATAACTTCCGGCAATGGTTAAAATGTACTTAAATAGCCACTTTTAATTTTGAATCGGTTAATAATGTGAAAAATTAATCTCTGAAAAAAAACTCAAAAATACCTACATTTCGTTTCGATATTGAGTAGATCAACAAAATCTTGAAAGTAATTAAAATTCAATTTAAATTAAATGTCAATAAGACCAGCAAATGAGTGCAAATTTGAAAATTAATTAGAATTTCCTTTTGGATATTTCTACATCATTAGTGATGCGTTTAAACTGAAAATGGGCTCCTTAAATATAAATTGTAATTGTCAAAAAGTATTTCCTCTATAATTTTCCTAAACCTGGAAGTATTATTTGCACAAAACTGAATTTTGTGTGTTAAATCCCCATGACCCACTTACAAAAGTTCCAGCCTGTATGAATTATTACTTCTCCTGTAAAAATGTTTTTTTTAATCCAACCGATTTCCCAGTTTAGTCAGGAGGTGTTCACTCGTGTGTGATTCATGATACTAAAGTAAATAAACAAATTCCCCTGATAATTATCTCTAATTTCGGTTGTCTTTTATGGCAGGCAACATAATAAAGTATGTACTCTGTTCTCCAATGATTTCCTCGAGCTACTCAAATTGGTGTACCTAACATCTTTAATTTGTAGTTAAAATGACTTGTGTTTTAATGCTGTAGAATAAGGTATAATATGTACACTTGCTGTACTTATCTTTGTTTAAATATGTTGCTCTGATTCACCTATTCACACAAGCAATTATTGAACTATCACATAAAATGATTATAGCTGATAAAATCATTGAAACTATTTCAATTCAAGTACATGTGTGTGCTTCATGTTGATTTTTAGATACCTTTGCAACAAATTGATTAGTTACATGTTACATCACAGTCCATAGAACGACTCTATGTCTATTCTATAATAATCATTTAAATTAAATATGTATGCTCTGATAGGTGGATAGAAACAACCAGCTCAGCCTTTTTATTTCATTGTATCTAAAGATTATATGGTCGGTCTGGAGCCAGTATAAAACCAGTATAAAACCTTAACATATAAAGAGAATTCAATTAACAAACATAACACATCGATGTTATATAACTTTTTATTGTCACAGTCAATCATATTGATCTCATTACCTAAGCCTTAATTAATTCGAAATCATATTAATGAAGATAATTTTTCAGCTGCAAAATCAGAGATGGTGAAATCCAAGCTACCCAACTCGGTCCTCAGTAAGATATGGAAACTGGCTGATGTGGATAAAGACGGGGAATTGGATGCGGACGAATTTGCCCTGGCAATGCATCTTATTAATGTCAAGCTAGATGGAAATGATTTGCCTGCAGAGTTGCCCGACCATCTCTTACCCCCTACGAAGCGAGTCTAACAGGTCCATTCCATTTACATGTCGATTCAAGAACCACAAACCCCACAAGTGCTGATGATAACTATATAAATGTGCCTCCTTGGTCTTGATGTAATGTACAAATTGCTTAAATAATTGCTTTAGTTCGATCATTTACCTACCAAATGTTTAGTTCTGGATCCGGATTGTAGCAGAGAGGGTGATTTCTCATCTCACCGACATCCTAAACCTCCCGGTCCAAATTTTTAGTTGTTATTTATCTTCATACATAATAATTGCAATATTAGTTTTTAGCATGAATGTATTTTATGATTGAAAGTATATGTATGTGACATGTTTAACCCAGTTACTATCTTATACAAACAATGTGATAAGAATGTGTACTGTATATATACAAGCTGTATTATATAAAAATGATATAAGTTGACTTCTGAGTAAATTTTCTTTCTAAAACATTAAAGAGCCCCTAATTTTTGGAACTATTTTATATCTATTTTCGTGATACGAACTGCCAGTCCAGTTGTATTATTTAAATTTAATATATTTCATATATTTTTATATTTTATTAGGTCACTCGACTGTTATTATAGGAAAATTACATGCACAAGCACTTGTAAAAATAAATCATTTTGTATTTCATATCATCTGTTTTTATTGTATTTAATGTTACATTTATTTAAAGAATAAATATATAAAATATATTAATTTTTGATTTCAGCCATATATTGAAAATAATCTGTTTGAAGAATATTTAAATATGAAATATATTTTTTCTAAATAGGTGAATTATATAATTTGAAAAAAAGTCACATCTGCCTCAAATTGCCAAATCTTATTTCCCAATTTTTTTCTCTACTTGGCTGTCAATCAATTTCTATTTCAAAATTTGAGTAATGAAATTATTTTAGATCCTAAAATTTTCTGTTAAACACTTCCTAACTTGGAAATTTGACATTTCTTTTTGTTATTCAAGTCAATATAACTGCAAAATTTAAAAAAAATCTTATGGCTAGGTAGAAATAATTATGCAACATAATGTGCCAAGCCAAGGAAAACACATCTTTATGTACTTATTAAAAAAAGTTATTATTATAGGATGTGTGCATCAGTCTGACAGCAAACACACCTGACATAAACTGCCTTGTGGTGTTTCTTTGTCAAATGTGGCTTAATTAAGACTACCTACTTTGCTAGGATGGAGATTGAACTTCTAATATGAAACTTTGATAAACTCGGAAGGAAGGTAGGATTGTCATGTGTGCTAACAAGGAAGGGTGAGGGTTTCAAACAGTTGAACGATAATACTTAAACTTATTAGTCATGATTTCAATTGATCATTTCTACGCATCCTGAGATATCATCAAAAAGAATCTTTTCAAGAATCATATCAAAAGAATTTTTGGTCATTATTTACATCTGCGTCTCCTACAGTTTCACTATGGCATTTATATAGGGGTGGAGGACATACCTATAGTAACACCAGGAAGGTATTAATTTGCTTTGCAAATGAATAAAGAGAAGCAAAAAAAAACGGCACTAAAAATCGGTCTTCTTGAGTCCGGGCCTGTTTAGTACAGCGATATCACACAATAAACATGTAAGGCTAGAGCGGGTGTGAGCGAATGAAAACAACAAAAAGTACAAAAGTTGGAAAAAAAATTGGTCATTATATACATCCGCGGCTCCTACAGTTTCACTATGGAACTTATATAGGGGTGGAGAACATACCTATAGTAACACCAGGAAGGTATTCATTTGCTGGGCAAATGAAAGGGAAAGCCACAAAACGGTGTAAAAAAATGGTTTTGAGAGTGCGGAGGGAGTGCGGTCCTGACAAGAGGCACCGATTAGATGCCGCGATCCCGGATAAAACCACTTCACCATAATTGCCAAGTATTCTATTCTGTGTTAGAGGCTCACAGAGGCGGACTGAGCGAAATATCCGCTTTCATTACGTGTCTAGTCCGCACAGGGATTGATGCAATGATTTTCGGATTATAAATTCAAAATTAATGCAAAATTCAAAATAAAAATCGTGGTACTGTTATTTTCGAAGATTTTCCTTGCCCTGAAATTGAAAAAAAAAAATAGAAATTCGACCGTAGTGCCAAAGAGGCCTTAGTTGTGACCTTAATATTAGTTTGCAATGGCTGTTTTTAGCGTCTTACCCACCCAGCACCCCTAATTCGCTCCTCGGTCCCGAAAAAATTGATGAAACTTAGGAGCCGCGGATGTATACAATTACCAAAAAATTAATTAAAAATTTGTCCTCCCCAGCCTTAGCTCAACCCTCACAGGCCGAAAATTTTAGAAGTTGTTCTTATGTTCTTCTCTGTGCTCTGACTGCTCTGCTCTTCTAGCTAGATCTAGAAGAAGAGATGAAGAGAAGAGAAACAGTGAATACATGGACGGACGACACGATGTGGAGTGGAACGGGGTTATGAACGATCACGATACGCATTCCGATCATACATTCGACTTCCACCAATCAATACGCGCCATGTTATTACATTGGCAAAACCTAGTTGGGATATAAATAAACGCACACCAACACCAAACTAAACCCTTGTAAAATGGAGAGTGGAGCAATTCAAACAACCAACCATGAATCATACAAACGTCTTATTATGATTTTTTTATCTGAAAACAGTAAAAATTCCTACAAGGAGAGATAAAATTCTAACTTTTATTTAGGGTCATTTTATAAATGTTTTTCTCAAAGTTTTAATTTTATATTGAGTTTTTTCTAAAATGAATTACCTACTATTATATGACTCAATTGTTGATGTATTATTCTCTTTGAATGGTTGTACAAATTCTGTCAAAATTGCGAGATTCCTAAAGAAAATCTGTAGTATCATGATGTGATACTTTAGCTATATAATATATTTGTAGTTGTAATTACTATAATAGGAACAATGATTATATGAATTAAACATCAGCGGCCATGATTACAATAGTGTATTAACTATTAACATACGACCAGTGAGGTGTCGCCGGTGCACATTCATATAAGACCGACAACCCAAGACAAGAAACATCACAGAAGTATCGCCTATAGATGCAGCTTCAAAATAAGATAAAATTTCAGTTTTCTTTTTGCGCGCACTACTGCACCTGCGCAAATCGTCAAGATGAGAAGTAATAATGAAAAGATAAGGAAGGACTATCCTATCCCATCCATCGAGTAGTAGTTATCAATGACAAATGATGACAATAATGGCATTTGACGTTTAATTTTGGTTCTAAATGTATAATGTAAATATAATATATAATAATAAAAATGTATAATATGATACATATGAAATTACATTTTTTCAAATACATCCAGTAATCCGGACAAATCGCTAATCCGGACATACCCCGTGCATTTGATTGTCGGATTAAAGAGGTTGTACTGTATAGGTATTATAATATTTTTTACTAATAAAACATTTTTTTTGCGTGTTCCTGTAAATTTTGAGTTTTTTTTTTTGTGCATTTATCCTAACAAGTGTGCTGATTTATTAAATGATTTTCTAAAAAAGGGAAAACGCTTCAGAAGTATAGGTATAAAAGGAACCTTTATAATGTAATATCTATAAGAATTAAAATCAAATTATTCAAAATTAATTAAAAATTTAAAAAATAACTAAAAAAAGTAAAATCTAAAAAAGTAATAAAAAAAATAACAACTATAAAAATGTTCCAGAACCACTGGTCAGCCTGGTAGGCTGTATGTGATTTTTTCTGTTTCTTTCTACTTTTATGGCTTTGAAATGGTTCTATTCTTCTATTATACCTATGCGCATTTATGTGAAGCCATTTACCGTCATTTAATTCTTTTGTGGATTTTATGGATCTGTTAACCTTTATTTTATTACTAGCTATCACTATCACTACTACTGTTGTAATAATAGTAAACTGATACACATAATAGACGTTTTTGAAAACATCTATAATATAGTAATAATAAAATAATATATAAACATATATTTTTAGTACGCTCCTGTGTGCTCTTGCACAAACTGATTTCATTAATTTTGAATGCGGACCTGACTTCTAGACCCGAACGTGTGGCCGCTAGAAGAGGTGGGGGTTGACTCTAATAAAAGATCAAAGGCGCTGACGGCGAGTTTGCTTCTATTCTGTGAAAACGTCGTAGACGTATTCTGTGAAAAAGAAGACTCGTAGCACGTCGTAGCCACACTGTCACAGTGTCACCGTCACCATAGAAAGGTACGCTATTAGGATTAGGAGCATAATGTGGTGATGTGAAACTAAAAAAAAATTAAAAGTGAGAATAACCTTTAAATCTTTTCGGCAGAGGCAGTGACAACATTTTTATTGTTTTGAGGAAGAGGAAGTGTTTTTGTTTTATTTTCCTGCGATTATTGTCTTGTTATTAATCAGGTAAGTAAAGCTTATTTATGTAAGTAAAATTGGGACTGCGGGCTTAATTATCATAACAAACTATACAAAGGACATTTGGATAATTTGAACATTCCTCTGTGGTAATTCAGCTTGGTAAATGAAACCCATAAATCCCAGAACCATCTATTTATTTAACTATTTTGTTTAACAAACAATACAAATACAATAAATACTTTATCGCTAGTAGCCTGCTGATTGCTGATTCACAGATTCCCACAATTCCAAAGGTCTATTATTGTTGTAGTGAAAAATTTACTGTGCTTTTATCGATTTTCAAGGGAAAAGTAATTGGGAAAATAAAATTGTTGATTTAAGTAAATTAAGTAGTTCTCATCGACATCAATACTTTGATACAGAGCCCATTTTATACCTAATCAGTGATTATCCACATGATCACTTCATTAGTCTCCTGCAAGCAGGCCTGCGCTGAAGTCACATGAATGTGTTGTCTTTTGTCACAGCAGTGAATAAAAATTAGTATATTATGCAATAATACTTTCAACTAATCTGTGAATATATTTCAGAAATGTTACCTATCATCGCTGATCACTTGTTGATGGGGGCGACGGACAGCAGAAGCAAAGGGAGCAAAACCAACAACTATATGTCTGCAGCGAAAGGCCTTACGGGCAAATTGTAATGCCTTTGCTCTCCCAGGGAAGAGATTTGTTGCGCTATTTAGACTCAATAAAGAACTCGCCAATAACTTGATAAATGCTGTGAGGCCATAATTAAACAATTGAGTCTATGTGTCGGGTTTAAGCACAGAAATCAAAGTGTTGACAGCATTACGTTTTTATGCAACACGGTGCTACCAAAGGAGCAATTTGGGTTTGAGCCAAACCTGCATGCGTTCATATAGGTAAGTTATGAAATATTTTCTTATGCATTTACGAACTTATTTATTTTTTAAATCTTTATTATTGTTTTTTCTAGATGCATACCTACGTGGAGTTACAGCTTGTATCAAGAGATTTATTGGATCTAAAAAATCGTTTTAGGTGTTTACTGAAAGAACGTGTTGCTAGATATTCACCCCAATTTGTCAGAACTCTTGTCAACTCCTCTGAAATATTACAGAACATGTGCATTAACGAAAAAGTGCCCTTGCTAGGTGATGCTTTGCAGTTACTTTGTAAGGCAAATGTACAGCAAGACAAAAGACAATAATGATAATGTGCTGAATGAAGGACACTGATTGTAAAACATTGTAAATAGATATTTCTTATAGTTAGGCTACATTTATAAATAGTAGGCTGTTATGTAGATAGTAGGTTGTAAGTAGTTATTTTTCATACAAGACTGTGAAATGACACTTTTGCACATGGAGAATGGAAATTTTTGCGAACAAGCAAATCATTCGAGAATGCAAAAGTGGCATTTCACAGTCTCGTATCAAACGACTTTTTTTCCAATACTGAACCTATCCGAAAGCTTAAAAAACACTAAGAATATGAACAGAAAATGTTGACGTTCTGTAACTTGCTGCATGTAATATTTTAATATTCACCATAACAAACAAGCTTTAGTAAACAATAAACGAAAAGACGTGTACACACATACTAGTGTGCAAAAGTATTTTGCTCTCTAGTAGATGCAAATTTGACATTTTGATACTTCATAAGTATTACGTAAAAGTGAAGTTTTAATGACAGTATTCGAAAATGAAAATAGATATTTTCTATACTTACATGCTAAATGTGTAAATAGTAAGTTGTAATTTTTTTATCATTAGGCTAGATCTTTAAATTGGCTGTAATATGGTGGTTTCATAGCGGTGAGTTTTTATATAGTTCGCGTCCCCGTCTCAAAATCCGTTTTCTCAGAAACTAAGCATCGTACATCCTCAAGCAAAGCAAAAAAAAAATTGCCCGAGGATGTACGACGCTTAGTTTCTGAGATATTCCCAGTGACCATATTAATTACTCACCGGGTACTGGATGTTAACGCAAGGTGCAAATTAGAAGAAAATGTTTTTCCCTCAATTGGAGGAATTGTCCAGATGCCCCCCAGTAATTTTCTTCCATATATGGTAGATACTTTTTGAAATCGCTCGGGTAAATCTGGGCAAAAGGCAATTAGCCGCGCAACGCAACACACTAGACCCCTACTTGACATGACAGATTTTTAAAAGGGGACTCGAACTATAATATAAAAGCCTGCTTTTCGTCCATTTGGGAGATTCAAGGCATTTTTGTCACCATCTCCGTAACTAAAATTGTGTTGACCAGAAATTTAATAATATTGTTTGTTTTCATTCTTATGTAATGGAATAAAGTTGTTATACCTTCGGGGTTTGCAGACATACATAATTTAGCGTTAAGAAAAAAACTCAAGTCATTGGTGATGAGATGTCATTAACCGTATACTTGATACCAAACATTTTATTAACTTAATTACCGGAGTAGCAATTTATTGAATAGTTCTTGTAACATAGTATGCATTGAAAAATATGAAATGTTTTTTTGTAAAATTTAAAGGGCTTTAGCTTACTGATCGTTAATAAATAAACACACATTTTGTTTATCAATAAATTAATTTCTCACTTGTCAAAAGCAAGTTATCCCTAAAATAAGATTAGGCAACCCATAATATACAGTGTGTAAAAGTGTAAAAGCAGTACATGGAGATCTTGGAAACGGCAAGATATACACGGTCGGTTAAATTAGAGAAAAGTTGCACAATTTAATGTTTAATGAGAATCTGAATTTTTTCTTTGAATATTTCCAGTCATTGCTGAAATATCCTCAAAAAACTGAAAAATCAAAATTTCTTATTTTAGCCATATCTTTTTTATTATTGGGAAATAATGAATTATTTTTTGTTGGCTTACATAAGTCGTCAAAACTTGACATTACAAAAATTTTCAAAGCCGACTAGATCTCAGAGTTTTTATAGCCAACTTTTGTTTTTCTTATAGCCGCCATATTGGTTTTTTATGTCGTTCGGTATAAAATAAATCAAGGAAACCAAAAATTATTAGCATTCGGAAAAATAAAATTTTCAAAAATTGTGTATTTTTGCGGAAAAAAACAAAAAAAATTGCACCCAATTACATTAATATGAAGTCATATTATTTGCTGTATGGTTTTTTACTTTTCATAATTATGATATTCGGTATAAAAAGTTTTTTTTTCGAAAAAAGAATAAAATTTTTGAATTTTTTTTCATGTTATTAATTTTGAGTTTCCTTGATTTATTTCATACCGAACGACATAAAAAACCAATAGGCATTAAACTATCGCCAAACGGCTCGAACTCCATGGAAACCTAGAATATGATTTGGTTCAATTCAATTGATGGCGATCGCAGGCCAATGTATGAAAAAAACCTCAATAGGTCAAGCTTCAGGACCACGTGAACTTAAAACTTCAACTAAATCACGACAACTGACAACAATGGCTACGTCAACGGTTTGTTTACTTGGAACCGTTTACGCTTAGCCCAACCTAGTGACGTCACACTGACGGCAGATAAGTAGTGAGCTACAAGACTTTAGTTATCCTGAGGCTTACCTCATCTAAGATTCTCTCACTGTACGAGCACTCGTAGCAACTTTCGTAGCAGCCTTTTTACCGCCTTTTTACCAGCGTAGACGCGACATTTTCTTGAAGCGGAATCTCGCTCCACGTGTCGTTTAGAAACCACCCTTATAATGAGTTGTGAAACAAACTATTATTGTGCTCAAGGCGGAGAAGAAACGATCCCTCAAACAGTGAAGTACGAGGATGTTATATTCGATCCCTTCCCAATCCCAGTCTCAGCCTTGAAGTGTGAAAATGAAATTGATGGGGATTGTAAAGAGGAGGTTTCCTTTTCTTATCCGATAAAAAAGGAGACAGAGCAGGGCTTGGACTATTATAACTGTAATGATAATATGCCAGTGGACAATGAAAATGTGCCCTTCAAAGAAGAAATTGATATTGAAGATCACAAGCCAGGCTGGGAGCTGGTGAGGGGCAAAGGCAGTGCTACCAGACTTGCTGAAGGTGGCCTTGTTGTCTCAGAAGGTAACTTCAATTGCCCTTCTGGGAGTAAAAGCGCAGAACAAGGCAAAAAGTATAATTGTGCACATTGTCCATATAACACGAACAACAGACGTTATTTCCTTGATCATTATAAGCGTGTACATAAGCAATGTACAAAAGTGTACCAATGTAAGAAATGCTCGTATCAAACTGGAATAAGACTTTACTTTCGCAAACATTTTAAATGCCAACATTCGAAACATGAACTGTATAAATGTCAGAAATGTTCCTATAAAACGAGTTATATGGGTAATTTAAGTCGACATCATAGAATTCAACATAAAAAAGAAGCAGTAGTGTATAAATGTGTAGATTGTTCTTATGAAACGAGATATAAAAGCAACTGGGCTAACCACCAAATAATTCAACATACAAAAGAAGCCGAAGTGTATAAATGTGTAGATTGTTCTTATGAAACGAGATATAAAAGCAACTGGGCTAGCCACCATAGAATTCAACATAAAAAAGACGCCGAAGTGTATAAATGTGTAGATTGTTCTTATGAAACGAGATATAAAAGCAACTGGACTAGCCACCATAGAATTCAACATAAAAAAGAAGCCGAAGTGTATAAATGTGTAGATTGTTCTTATGAAACGAGATATAAAAGCAACTGGGCTAACCACCATAGAATTCAACATACAAAAGAAGGTGAAGTGTATAAATGTGCGGAATGTTCGTATGAAACGAGAAATAGAAGCAATTTCACCCAACATTATAAAATCCAACATTCCAAGCAAGCGGAAGTGTATAAATGTGCGGAATGTTCGTTTGAAACGAGACATAGAAGCAATTTCACCAGGCATCATAGAATTCCACATTAAAAAGAAGGCGAAGTGTATAAAAGTGTATAGAATGTTCTTATGAAACGAGATATAAAAGCAACTGGACTAAACACCGTAGAATTCAACATACAAAAGAAGGTGAAGTGTACAAATGTCAGGAATGTTCTTACGAAACCAGAAGTAAAAAGCCACAGTTTATAAATGTTACAAATGTTCTAGAAGTGATTTTATCAGACATTATAAATGTCAACATGCAAAATAGTGTGAAACATTGATGTATGTCAAAATTGATGTTCATTTCTGTAATTATATAATTATTCTATACCTATGCCAACCGTGGGTACTTTTTTCTTTTCAGGTAATCCAAATTGTAAACGAAAAAGGGAAATTTAATCTCATACCCAAGCAGCAAAATTGGTCGTTTCTGCGAAGATTAAAAAATTCTGTCCTATTTTAGTCAAAACTACTTATTTTTTACTTAATTTTCGACTTTCAAGTATTTTATGAAGTAATATTTTAGTCAGTTTTTTACTTTGAAGACATATTTAACTTATAAGTAAATGTTGTAGGAAATAATAGGTAATTTGATTAATAAAAATACCTTATGGTAAAATTTACCAACAGGGTGAATATAGGGTATTACATAAGACTATTTGACCAAATTGTTTACCAATTTCTGACTTCAAAGTTATATTAACCATACAGTCGATAATAAGTAAATTAGGGTTGGTAATTAATTTCCCTATATTCACCTTGAAAGTAAAAATGACTTTGAAGGCCACAAATGGGAAAATTTTCCATTTACAGTTATCCATATGAATGGACATAGACCAATTAAGTCATTATTCACAAAAATCTTACTTCAAAGTAAGTGTATCTCATTCAAGTCAAATGATTCTGGGAAAAATAAACATAAATTATACGTAATTTTACTTCAAGTTTTTCAACTAGCAACAAAAAGAAATTAATGCCAAGTTGGAGTACGTGGACCCTTCCGGCCCGTGAAGGAAGATTTTTTTGTTTGCTTCCCCCTTATGTGGAATCCCATTAATTGGTTAATGTTAATAAGTTATTTTATATCAAATTATTACATTTGTTGTTCAAGAATTAATTTACTTATATTTTTCCTGCATTACAAAAACCTGATAGGTACCTACTGACATACCTAATGATGAGTTTTTATATTATTTATTAACCATTGTTTTTTAAAAGACTTTTATTCTAAAGAAAATACAAACGTAAAACGTACATGATACTACTATGATTATGATTCAGCAGCCATTATTATTTCTTAACTTATTATTATTATGTCTACTGTCTACGTCAAAGTAAACTTCTAAACATAAACATAATTCTGTTCTGTGTTTCTGCTTCACAGTTTACATTAATACACCTAACCTTAAAATTTCCAGCTGTTTTTCTCAACACCTTCTCCAAATTTCAAGGTTCGGTTTTACTTTTACAAAATACAACAATAAACTGAACTTAAGGATCACAAATTAAATTTTTCATATCTTTCTTACATATAATCAAATAAACATCACACTAGTTCTTCTTTTCTACTAACAGATCTTTGAACTTCTGGAATTTCACGTTTCCAAGCGGTTTTGTGAAAATATCCGCTATTTGATTTTCCGTTGCACAATATTTTATATTAATCAGTCCTTCATTGACCTTTTCATTAATGAAATGAAAGCGAACATCAATATGCTTACTACGCCGGTTGAACTGTCCATTTTTAATTAATGTTATTGCACTCTGATTATCGATTAATAAATCAATTTTTATATCACCTCCAGTAAGTTCGTCTATCATAGTCTTCAAAAACAAAACTTCTTTCACGCATTCTGCAGCTGCTATGTACTCTGATTCAGTGCTTGACAATGAAACTATTGGTTGCTTCCTTGAGCACCATGAGATAGGTCCGCCACAGAAAAATATTACATATCCAGTAGTACTTCGTCGACTTTCACTGTCACCAGCGAAATCTGCGTCACAATAGGCTTTCAGATCTTCGCTCTTGGTATCGTATTTCAAACCTTCACTTTTTGTTGCGACTAGATATTGAAATATTCTCTTTACGTTTACTAAGTATATCTTGTTCAGTCGGATTTTCCAACTTTCTGCTACAGTAGTTCACAGAATAGGATAAATCTGGTCTACATTTGTTAGTTAAATAAAGTAAACTTCCAATTGCTTCTCTATAAGGATATTTACCTTTTGTCAAGTTCGTCTTTGGGTTGCTTTCTTGCAAGGTTATTGGCGTTTTTACTGATTTTGCATCTTGCATTCTGAACTTTTCGAGTATTCTTTTTGCATAATCTTCTTGATTCACAAATATTTTTCCGAGTTGTTTCTTGATTCGCATTCCTAGGAATATCTCTGGGTTTTCCTCAACTGTCATTTCAAATTCAGCTTTAAGTCTTCGAATCAATTTATCTAGTTCCTTTTTACTTTCACTAATTATTAAACCATCATCGACATAAATAGCTAGATGAATAGTCTTATTTTTATTCGTAAACATACACTGATCACTTTTTAGTGCATAAAGTTCATTTTCTTTCAAGAAATTAGAAAATCTCTGATTCCACTTCAAAGGAGCTTGCTTAAGTCCGTATAATGATTTTGATAACTTACACACTTTGTTGTTCTTATTTTCTTCGTTTTCATAACCTTCAGGAATTTGCATGTCATTGCAAGTTCTTCATCTTCATTTAGATTTCCATATAGGAAAGCAGTTTTGATGTCAAATTTTGTTATTTGCATATTATTTTTCAGTGCTAGTGCAAGTAGCACTCGTATGGAACTGGAGTTCACGACCGGGCTGAATGTTTCGGAGTAATCTATTCCACTTCTCTGTTGGCAACCTCTGATTACTAACCTAGCCTTGTACCTCCCGTCATCTTTTATTTTGAATACCCATTTGCTGGTAATAATATTCTTGCCTTTAGTTTCATTTACATCAACATATTTCCACGTTTGATTCTTATTTAGCGATTCTTTCTCTTCTTGTATTGCAGTAATCCATTTATCTTTTTCTTCTCCATTTATGGCTTCTTGGTATGTCAACAATGCTTCATCTGTTAAACTTAGGTTAAGATCATAATCTTTAAATTTTTCTGGTATCTTTATTTCTCTTCCACTTCTGGTCTTCTGTCTGCCTTCTCCCAATTCTTGCACTATATTTTCTTCACGTTCTTTATCATTTACATCATCGGTGACGGTACTCATTTCGCTCTCTGCATTTTCATAGTTTTATTGATCAGTTGATTCAGATTCGAGTTCATAATTTTCTTCTAACTTTTCATTCTCATTTTCATTTTCAGTATCTTCATATATTTCTTGGTCATTTAAATTTATTTTAATATTAGAGTCTTCTTTTAATTTTACATCCATCTGCTTCGCAAAAATCACATCTCTCGAAACTATGACTTTTTGTCTCCGTTCGCAAAAAAGTCTATATCCGTTTAATCCATAGCCTATAAATACATATTTTTCACTTCTCTTGTCCAATTTCTTCAAATATCCCAGCTCTTTCGCATACGCTACACTGCCAAACAATTGCATTCTCGACAAATCTGGTTTTTCATTAGTCCACATCTCTATTGGTGTTTTATCTGTTGACAATGTTTCAGTAGGGCTACGATTTATTATATATGTTCCAACTCTTGCTGCTTCGCCCCAAAATTTCTTGTCCAAATTGCTATCAAACAACAGTGACCTCGTTTTCTCTAGTAAAGTTCTGTTCAGCCTCTCCGCCTTGCCGTTTAATTGGGGGTTGTATGGTATAGTTTTGTTCATCACAATTCCCTTCTGTTTACAATATTTTATCCAGCTGTTTTTCTCAACACCTAATTTAAAATAATACAGGTACTTGGTACTCCTCTAAATTGAAGCTGGTTCAAGTAGGAATTTTTATTTATAGCATATAGGTATAAGATAAGGTACAAATAACCATAATCACAACATGTCAACATGGCACTCCCCAGGCAGTCCAGCAGGCCAGCAGGTACAAGCAACAAGCAACACCTGACCAACGAGCCTGAAGATAGCTCCGAGAGCTAAGTGCCGAGAGGTCGATAGAGCATATTCCCGTACACGGTTGCCACGTTCTACAAGCAGTTCAGTGGGATTTTAAAACAAGTTTCATGCATTTAATTGGCAATGAACCTCAAATTATTACAAATTAGTCTTTGCTTTTTAGATGTACCTCCGACAAACAGCGGTGCGTAAATGTCCAGGGACGGAGATATTATAGAATTTTTTTTTTATTCCTCTCCCATATCTTTAAATGCGAAATTAATTTTTACTGTCTGGCAACAGTGCACTGGAATAAACAGTACACAGTACTATCGGTGCTAGTTCTTTGCGCTAACTTCACGCGTAAAATCCGCCCTAACCTACCTATTCGAAGGACTCCATGTTTATAGTTTATATCCTAATATTATTCAATAGTTTTTGCTGTTACAATGAAGTATAACGTTCCAAGAAGTGAAATACGAAAACACAATATTACTGCAAAATAATTACATAAAACCTACCTTCCAAATCTGAAAAAAAAAAAAAATTATATTATCTATTTTAACTAAGTATTATAATAGCAATATTGACTTAACTTCATAGTAATAATTTCCAAATATGTCGACGAATTTACGTAATATCTACTCTCACTTTGGTCTTCGTGACGTAAATTCGAGGTAAATTTTACGTAATTTAGGTTAGGTGCATTAGATTAGTATACCTAAATTACGTCGAATCGACGTAAATTTAACCTAAAATGCTGCTTGGGTAATAAATAGTACAGTGGCAACATTGTTGAATACAGAAATCGTTACATGGGCTGTGAGGGTTAACCATTTAACAGTTTGCAATCATTTTAACCGGTGATGTGTAACAGTGGACATGCAGCGCCTTCATATTGAAAACTATTGCCAATGTAAGTTATGCAAATTGGTGACACAAAGCTCAGACTTCAAAGAGCAGTTATATGGCCAGTTCTACTCGAAAAACTACCCCTAATTCATTGGTGTGGTAATATTCATCATGTAGTTGAAATTGTACTTACTCGTACGAGTAATAACTAATAAATAAGTATTTGGGATGGAAAGTACTTATGAGTAAAAAACTAAGTTAAGTACTCGAGTACATGGTTGCTTATCAACTTATTTGTTGGGGGGAAATTAAAAATAACGGTATTTCGTATTCTAGTTTTCACTTTTGTTATTATTATTGCTCATTATACATCCTAGTACTGCCCAAAATATCAATTTTACTTTGAGCTGAGCATCAAAAAAGAAAAACACCAAATAATACAACAATAAGTGGAGAGCTGTGGCTGCCGTTATTATTTTACAGTAATGCGAGTGACGTCACGAAAATCTGCGCGTGGGCCTATCTTATTATAAGTAGTAGTCTTATGACTAAATACAGGGACGTCAGAAGGCCAAAATAGAGAACTAACTGAAGAAAAAAGGAAGAACAATACTTAAAGAAAAGTAGTGAGTGATAAAGGCTGAAAACTGAGACTGACTGAAGACGAATAATTATTAATATTTATAGTATATAAAACAATAATTATTATTATTGTTGATTAATTATTTATTATAATTCAACTGATATTCTCAAAAGTTTAAATTCAAGCATTCATCAATGGACAACGCCGAGCTAACCAGGTAAATTGAATAAGGATATTTGTGATAAACTAAATAAAATAATAATAATTGTGATAAGGGTTGATTATTTGCTACAGAAGATAATAATTATATTAATTTTTTATTATTTCAGGCTAGCAGTAAAACTGCTTGAAAGGGAAGCCCAAAAATTTGTAAGGGAGAGATCAATAATAAAACCAGGTCCTCTCAAAGCAAATAAGCAGTTCTTATCAAATACCTTGAAGCATAATGAAATCAGTAATAAACGTATTAACCAAAAACTGGAAAGAAACTCAAGTAAAGCCTCTGAGGATACAAGCCAAAAGGATAAATCACCTGTGCAAAAGAGAAAGCTATCAAACATTGGAACTTCTTCTCATCAATACAGCAAAGATGTTTCTAATGGTAAGGATAGGGGTACGACATCAACCCTCTCTCAGGCACCGGCACCGTCAGCATCAACTTCAATGGGTAATAATTTTAAAAACAAGAAAAAAATATTACCAATAATGCATCCTACAAGAAAAAACGATAAAGTAGTACCAACCAGGCTTACACATTTAACATGTGTTAATAGTACCATTGATCTCGATAGTGATGATAGTAAAAGTTCTAGTGAATGTTTTAAAAATGACGCAATCAAAGGCAAAAAAAAAACCTTTGGTAGTCCTCCTGATAATGATCACCGAGTCACCAGCACCAGAGGTTTGTATATGAGTCTAATAATGAATGTGGTGAATATTAAAAACAAATACATTTACAGGTAATAAAAGTACACCTGATAGTCCTGAGAATATTAGCCAATTTTGTATCTGGAGAGGTTTATTTAAGCCCCCCGAGAGTGATAAAGGAAGAAATGAAAGCAAGAATAGTAGTGGTAGTGGTAAAGTTATCACTATTAGTGATTCTAAACCTGCAGCCAAAGAGAGTGTGATATGTTTGGATGATTCAGATTCTTCCTCAACAAGTAGCTATTGTACCAAAACCAAAAGAAAAGCTACCAAGCATAAGAAGACAATATATAAATTCAGTAGGCAGTAAATTGAAGACATGAGAGTACATGCAGGTGGCGTCATGTCACCAATAATTGTTATTTATTTTTGATTAGATGAATAGTTATTGTTATTTATTTTTTATTAAGTAGACAAATAGTTGTTTTTGTTTTGCCTTGAGTTGGATTTTGTAAAAATGCTACGTAACACATTTATCCACTCATGTCTTCAATTATACAGAACAATTTCCAATGTTGATGTATTTATTTTTGTACATTTAATTAATAAATTATACCTCTCTCTGTATAATTTGAGCCTTTTTTAAATTATGCAAATGTGATCAGGAAATTTATATAAAAAGAATGTGTTTCTTCTTCATGCTTTCCCGATTTTCAACATAAATTTAAAAAATAAAACTACTTGGTCTGTTATTAAAACATTTTATTTTTTATTTATCAAAATGGAAGAGAATATTTAAAAGGTCTACAAATACAAGAACATCTTAATAAAAGCATGACAAAATTTAAGAAGATACGTTTATAAGGAAAAATTAGGAATTGTAGTCATCAATAAAATGATCAGTCAAACCTAGGTATTAGTTGCATATTGACCTTATATTCAGGCATTGTTGTACATACTTATTTTTCATTCATCTTAGAAATTAGGTCAGAAAAATACCTATACCTACCAATATTTTCATCTACGTGAACACTGGCGTGAAAACAGCTGCTAAAAAGATAGCGAATGCACTGTATGTACTTGTATGCTTTGAAATATTATCTGATAGCTACACTGATTTGTGTTGTTTATTTCTAAACAATAAATAATGCCACTGAGTTTTTCAATTTGGACATGGGAAATTATCACCTACTTCTTTTAAAATCCTCTAGAAATTTAGGTAGGTACCTACTAATATGTAGATTCAAATTTTTTCAGGAAAATCATAAATCGAATAACTTGATCTGCCAAAATAGGAAATTTTTTTAAAAATTGCAGAAGATCACCAGAAGCGGTACCTACGAGTTACACCAGAAATGATTTCTTGCAAACAACTACAGGCGGGTATTTTGAATCGTGTCAAAAACATCCCCATAAAAATGAAACATTAAAAAAAAAACAATTTGCCAAAATAGAAAAATTTTGAAAAAAATTACAGAAGATCACCAGAACCGGTACCTACCTACGAGGTACACCAGAAATGATTTATTGCAAACAATTTTTTCAAAATTTTTCTATTTTGGCAAATCGGTTTTTTCAGTTTATTGGGGATGTTCGACACGAATCAAAATACCCGCCCCTGTAGTTGTTTGCAAGAAATCATTTCTGGGGTGTACCTCGTATAGGTACCGGTTCTGGTGGTGCTCTGTATTTTTTTCAAAATTTTCCTATTTTGGCAAATCGAGTTAGGTATTCGATTTACGATTGTCCTGAAAAAATTGGAATCTACATATTAGTAGGTACCTTATTGGTTTTTAAAAGAAAGTAGGTAATAATTTCCCATGCCCAAATTGAAAAACTCAGAGTCTCAGTAATTTGCTGTAAGGCATTATTTATTGTTTACTTCGACGTAAATAAGTTGCTTTAAATAAACAACACAAATCAGTAGCTATCAGATAATATTTCAAAGTATACAATAAGTACATAAGTTCAAAAATTGTCAGCTATCTTTTTTAGCAGCTGTTTTCACGCCAGTTGGCCAAAACTGGGACTGGGAGGCATAAGAACGAATTACATTTTTTTATTATTAATTAATGCAATTAATTAAAATTGGATTTAGGTACCTATATAATTCTTTCTAATAAAACATGTTGGGAAACATGCAGAACCGGTCACTAATGTTCACCTGCACCCTGCACTTAGCATGGATATAAAGGATAAAAATGATATGACATCTCCATCTCATGCAAAGATGCAAAGCCAATGTTGCCATTGTTAGATTTTTTATGACAATTAAAAGAAATCAAGGCATGATTTAACATACCCTGTTGCAGAAAAACAAAATATAGTCAAATAAATTTTCCCCACCCTCTCCCCCCACCTACGATCCTGTTTCCCAACACGATTTGAAAAAAGTTTCACATAAATTTTTCGGTTCCTTTTTCAATACCTATTCACAGTTCTTCGTGTTGTGAAGGGAATTTCTTGAGTATGGCATGATAGAGATTGTAAAAAGCGTAGACGCTGACTGTGACGATGACTAGTAGAGCAATCCCAAAAACCACGCTGAGGAAACTGCCGTCAATGACGCACGCAGAGTTGGTTTTCCTTTCCGGCTCATCCCCGCCTCCTTGCATTTGCCGCTCGGCGATGAGCTTTTTCATGTGATTCAATCGCTGTCTGAGTTCGTCGATCGTCTCCGAAGGCTCTGAAAGATGATCACATTCGTAATAATAATAATTTTATATTCCCTAGTCTTCAGTCTTTCACCTTTCTCCATGATTTGGCCGGCTCACAACGTCACATGTCAGGTTTCACATTATTGATTGATGCACTGCTATTCGTGGGACGTGAGATAGATACAGTTACACTTTGCACTGGAGTCACTGGACCACGCGCCCACGCGCGGGCGTGGGAGTTTTGAGGATAGGACAGGAAAACTTAGTGATGCGCTGTGAGGGTTGACACATAGGCGGGGATGTCGGCAGAAATAACAAAATTATTTTATCTTCATGGTTGGAGAGCTCTACAGATTCTTCCATCATCTACCTTTCTTACTCAGTTTTTTTGCAGTTTTCCCAACATTTCAGTCATTTTGGTGAGATTGGATTGATGTTGTAACAGTTCTGAAGATGACGTCATTTTTTTGTGTTCTACGAATGAATGACTAATTTATTAATGACGGTAAAATGATGTCTTAATGACGAAGAAATGTCACAGATCAAAGACGTCATTTATTCCCGTGAAAATCGCGTCAAAAAACGGCGTAAAAAGTATCAAATTAAACACGTCCAATTTTTATTCCATGAACGTAAGAATTTGTAGCTCTGGATTCAGCTTCTCAATGATGACGTTATAATGACGTGTCAACACCTGTGTCGCTTCCACCTGGGTTACTGCTCTTATATTGCTTTTAATAACATTTCGACTCTTCTTGGGATTCGGAACCTCCCATTCCTACATGTAGTGGCAGGTTCAGTTGTGGATTCAGGGATTCGATTTACAATCTATGAGTCCAGATGTTCCAGTGGGTAGGAGGCGGTTTATATGGTTCGTTCGCTGTGGGTACACTTAGTTAGCAGCAGGATTAATATATGTACCTATTCCTGCATATTGTCCATGATTCGCTCTAGATTGTCCATAATCCTAGTGGGAGGATAACGCTCTAGATTGTTCACGATTCGAGTGGCAGGATCGTCATGTGATAAACTGGTAAGATTGGCAAGATCGCTATACGCTAAGAAGAGTGAAAGGTTCCAATCCAAACACTATTGAACGACATCAATTCATTGTTTCTACCTCTTGATTGATTAGGTCTGAAGTGAAGTGGATGCTCATGGTTTGCGAAATTAGTGAAGTGTAGATTTTTAATAGTATGATAAGGTCCGGTTTGACATGGTCTGGTCCGCTAAAAAATTCGATCTTTGCCAAAACGGCCCTTTTAAACCGAACCTTACAAGATAGTAAAATAATTTGGAGGTGCCAAAAAAATTCGAACTGACTGGATTTTGCAAAAAAAAATGGAGCTGACCGCACTTTTTGCTGTGTTTTTAAGTACGGAAGTATAAAGTGACTTACCGCGAGATAATAAGGAAACTTTTGGTGTTACTTTCATTTTGCTTCACGAAAAAGCCAGTAAGAGGCAACGGGAGTCGTCCCTTTGGAGGGAACAGGACTCGTTCTCTCCGCTCCTGTGTTCGTCCCTCCCCTGCAGCATCTATATTAGATGCGCAAGCTCTCAAATTTTTTCTCTAATATAATTTTCGCCATTTCATGTTTGCTTCAAATTTTCTGTTAGTCTAGCTCCGGGTGTTCTTAGACTTTTTACTTGTATTCCGGTGAATAAAAAACTGAACAAAATTATCACAGAATTTATAAATAAATTTTGGTGTAAGTTAGATGGAGAATAAAATTGTTGTATATTATTTTGATTTTGCACTATCGTTGTCGGAATCTGTATGTAAATATACTTCTTTCTCTTATTCTAAGAAAGAATAAATCGTTGTACAGTAAAGCAATAGTTGATGTATATAAAAACGGGATACGGGACAACGAATTACTTAATTAATTGTCGAAAATTACATGTTTTTATGTTAAATGTGATTGGTTTTTCCCATGGATAGATTGATCTCGTTCTGTGTTGATCCCGATCACGGAATTCAATAAGTTAACGTAGTGCCCCCTTGCGTTTTCCGTTTTCCACCTACCTATTACTTATATGTTGAAGAAACGTAGTGACCAATTATTGTTAGATGTATACCTACTGTTTTGTGTTGAACTTTTGAGTTTGTATCTAATTATTTAACGGTGCCTACTTATATACCTACGTGTGTATATTTTCGGATCAAGACTAGATCTTTGTCTAGAACGTCTTTTTGGCGCACCGTCTCGTCGCTCATCTGGATGTACCTACCTACCTACCTATCGAAGATTAAAAGTATCGATTGATTTGTTGACATTAAAGAGTCGCGCCATATCGCAGCGTTCATCCAGCCCTACAAATTGATTGACACAGCTCTGGTTTTGGTTTTATTCCCGACCGAATGAAATGTAAGTGTTCCCTACCCGATCATCTCTACCTTACTATTGTAAGTAATTATTTGACAGTTTAGACCTTCTGTATACCCAAAAACCTACCCACCACCCACTGAGATCAAGAAGACCGACAACCCTTCCATCCGTCAAGCTCTCTCTTTATATTATATATATATGTATCTACCTAAGTATAATATTAAAAAAAAAGTTAGCACCCAACCTAATACTCTAGAATCTAGATCTGCTACTGTCTAGTGTCTAGAATCAAAAATAGTAGAACAGAAGTAATAATTACTGACCGATTACTGATAACTGATATAAAGTACTAGTGTGCTACTTAGTTGATGAGCAAACAATGAGCCCCCGGATTGCAGAAATGCCGTCGTTATCGATTCCGAACGTGGAAGGATGCTGGAATCTAGACCGGCTTCGTCTAAATCTACATTTGCGACCGCCTGTCGATGTGTTCCCGGTTGAATCAGAATCTGAATCTGTATCATCAGCTGGTGCCGGCTGTCTCTCTACCTTCGTTGTTGATATCTTGTAGTGGGATAATAACGAAGCTCACCCTAATGTTGAGGATTCCCGCACGTTTCAAACAATGTGATCTCAGTGTTTCTCTTGCGTTTGATTATTGTGACTGCATTGTCAACATGGGTACCCGTGCCGCTGCATGTAAGCAACTTTAACCTTCTATGTTTGTGTGTTTACCTATGTGTCTCTTTCTTTTCTGCTCTAGATGTCCAATGTAGATAGATTAGTGTCATTAGATGTCCCTCGTTCTCATATCTTTCAATATGTTTGATCCGCACTTTTTTAAAAGCTGTTCACTTCGTCCGGGATCCGCCTTTTATCCCGGTCCTGCCTGATGCGATGCGTTCTATTCTGGCCAGCAGAACGTCACCTTAGGATTGATGTCACTTGCACAGGCGAAATTTACATACCTATACCTTTTATTAAATCAAAATTAATCTGCATGTATCACGTCGTGTGTCAATTTACCAAGACGACGAGTTCCAGTAAATTTCTTGCAGATATTGACCACTGAGTCCTGAAGGACAAATTAATCAGTTTTTGAGAAAACTTCCAATTTCTAATTGGTTTTTAGATTTTTGCAAATCTGGAACATGGAGATGGACAGCCGCAACTCAATTTTTATGTAAATTAGAGTTAGGACCATTCTAACGCTAAATTCGGGTTTATTTTTTTTTCAAAATATGGCTTAGAACCTAACTGCATGATTAAATGAAAGGTTAACGAACTAGCCTGAAATTTAGGGAATTAATTTCTATATACGTTGCCGTAACTTATTATTTGGGCTTACGATTGCCGTTTTAGTTGAAAAGGGCGTATCCACAATTTTACCGGTTTTGATGGGCTTAAAGGTACATTTAATAGTGATTATTCCAATCTAACTAGTGTTTTAGTGAACTTGGGCCTTGGGCGTATCTAGGGATAGCGGTTGTTAATTATAATTTAGAGCACAAAAAACGATTAAAAACACGGTTGAAAAAAGTCATCAGTGGCATAGATATAAGGTATATGACCCCTTTTTCGTTCCACAACTTCTACGTCCATGGACCTACAAAATCTTACTTGTCAGCGTTGGATTCCCTGGAGATTTCTTACAAAAAAGGTATACCTATGAATATTCGAAATTCCCCTTAGTTTTTAAGTAAAGTGAGTCTAAAGTTCGTCATACCGCAAAAATAAGCTAATTTTTTCAATATTAATTGTTATTTTTGGATATAAATAATAATTTGAAAAATACGTGATTTTGTATAGCAAAGCAGATTTGAGGTATTTTAGACTCAATTTATTTAAAAAATAAGGGGAATTTCAAATATTTTATAGTTATACCTTTTTTTGTAAGTGTAAGAAAACTCCACTGAATCCAATGCTTAAAATTAAAGTCTTATGAAAGTCCATGAGCGTAGAAAGTTGTTGAGCGAAAAAGGGGTCATATACCCTGTATCGTTTTGTGTGCTTTAAATTATAATAAATAACCCTCGGTATGTATATAATTAAAATATTGAGAAATGCTCAAGTTGGGCGTCAATAATGAAAAAAAATTAGGATCTTTTTTTCTAAGCTCGTTCGATGTTTACGGGATCTTTTATTCCTTAAAACAGGTCTTCTATATAAATTGATGAAGTCCTGCTACAAAAAAATTACTCATCCTGTATAGTTTTTACCAAAACTGGAAAATTAAAAAAATATTTTAACTTTGAATTTCACGGATAGTAATTCAAAAGAAAATGATACTCGTGAAAATTGTACACAAAAATTTAACACTTTTATTAAAAAAAAAGTGAACAATCTTTAAAAACATACTGAAAGACGTAAGTCCTAATTTTTCTACGTTGGTATTTATTTATGTAATTAATAGACTTCGATGTG
Source organism: Malachius bipustulatus (assembly GCA_910589415.1). Taxonomy (NCBI): domain Eukaryota; kingdom Metazoa; phylum Arthropoda; class Insecta; order Coleoptera; family Melyridae; genus Malachius; species Malachius bipustulatus. The sequence continues at coordinate 29,176,180 of OU342639.1, read as the reverse complement.
TAAATTACGGGTAGTTGTTGTTCCACGACTATTTAGCTATATTTTTCTCCCGCAAACATAACTAATTACTTACCCCCCCTTCGATCAGATAATTTGACATCTTGCTTTTCGAAAATCAATACATCTAATTAACTAATTGAATTGAATACTCACATTCATGTCTCATTTATTTTATTTATCAAGACAATAAATTCGATTAACGTTATTAAATTTGAGGGAGAAAAATCGATGTCGACTTAGGAGAAAAATTAAATTCCGCAGAAATTATGTTCAATAATAAGACAATTATTATTCCACAGTTACAGCCAAAATCCGCAGCTTATATGATTACCAACTACGGCTTATGCAAGGGGTTATGCCCCCTCCATCTGGGGTTGATATAGCGAATACTATTAAATACTTTTCACAAACCCTTCTGAGTAAGTATTGTCAATTTTTCAAGCAAAGGCTCTAATATAAGAAGGATGAGGTATGTTCGAAACACTTTTTACTGATGAAATTTAGTGGCAAGCAAATATAGTCAGATTAAACATAAAAGTGTCGCAAACTTACCCCATACCATTACCATTAGTACCTTTCACACTAATGATGGTATAATCGTGATAATATATTTATGTTTAATCAGCTGTCCTGAAAGATGTACCAAACTCACCTTTCGACCTCTTGAAGAACCCAGAAATGGATTCAACCCGTATGGGGTTGTTTCCAAGTTTGGACTACAAAGGTTTATATAGTTCACTAATCCCACTCATCGAAGTTGCACCCCTCATTCAGTACGGATTGCACGGTAATCGAAAATAAATATTTTTAAAAAGTGAGGGTCTGAAGTTATAAAGTTTCCAGCTTTCGGACAAGCAATACTACAATGTCTTGGATGCTTACTGCCTTTCCTGGAACACGACCTAATAGACAACTTACCATACCTTACAGCCTCATCTATTGCAGTCTTACCAAGTACCTTACATCAGGATATTGTCAATTCGCTGTGCTTTTACATCTTACCTTTCACAATAAGTAAGGGTGCACGAAAAATTACCTGAAACAATCTTGATTTTCTGGATAATTGCAGCCAGACATACAGTCAGAGAACAGGATATTTGTCATTCAGTATCAGCAGTAATAATGATGGTATTCCAATATTCAACCAATCCCTCCCATCATTGTCAGCTATTGGAATGTCTCATGACGTTAAAACAAAATATTCTAAAAGACATCTTGAGTGTTATCGCTTATGGAACATCATCTGCTAGATCTTCAGCTGCTAAACTTCTCTTCTACTACTGGCCAACCTTCAATGCCAATTTGTTTGACCGGAAGGGCCTCATTGGAAAATTCGCAGGTTTTTCTTTTCTATTTCCATATATAATAATCTTTAAGACATAGAAAGATATTGACTTGTTGTAGATGCTGCTCCATTTGTTTGTCAGAGGGATATGTGCCCGAATGCAGGAAACGCTGAAGCGGCTAAAGTATGCTACGATCATTGCATCTCGATCACTTTTGCTTCAGACAATCCTCCACCGTTGTATTTGTGCATAGAGTGTGCCAATGAAATACACAGAGAACATCCAAATCAAATGTTCTTCGACATATTACATCCCATGCAACAGGTTTCTATGATCTGCGAAAATAAGGTAATGCTACTGTCTCTTTTGGATGATTTTTATTTTGAATGTACCTAACTGTTGATGTTTCATTTAGAATTGCAGATCCACCGACAAGTCCGCAGTATCAATATGTTTTTCAACTGAATGCGCCAGTTATAATGGTAATCATCCTATAAGATACTGCGAACAATGCCATAATAACAGGCATAATAATAGAAGAGGAGGAGACCATATAGTCCACAGATGCATCCCTCCAACTTGGAATATGGACCCGGAAATGCAAACATACATGGTGGAGGCTATAGTCAGGTAATAAAAAACAGAAAAGTTAAATTACTCTCGAAGGGGCTAAAAGTAACTTTTAATTGTTTTAAATTTTAAACTCAAATGAACTTAGCAACAGGATTTTCTTAAATCCTCACCTGCTGGTTCACTTGAACATTAAAATTTAAATATAGATATGGTTACGCTGGGTACCTATACACCCCACCACCTACCAGTAACTTATATGCCATTCTGATTGCCACATTGTTATTTTTCGTTTTTGTAACAACATTCATATTTCCGTTTATATGACGTTTCGATACAATTCGCTAACTTTGACAGGTCGATTTTGTTTTTCTAAAATCCCATTTCTGACGTGTGTAACTTAATTTTGTTATGGCGTCGTTGGTTTTTGGACAAGCTAGTCGTCATATTTTCAGATAAATTAAAAAAAAAACTTAACAAAAAGGTGAGTTTTTAAGAATATAATCATAATAGGAAGCTCCCACTTGGAAAAAATGATTACCTCATTGACTAATAATATGTTTCACGTCAGAAGACTTTGAAAATCAAAATCGACACGTCAAAGCGTAGAAACGTCACATAAATGTAAGTGGTCCATCACCGGTGTCCTCCATGTAGAAATAGATTTAATTTTAAAGATTTTTATACCTACCAGATTTTCAGTTAATGAAGTGGTTTGGTTAATTTTGACCAAATTTTTTACCTGTTCGTTTTTATTGATTATTAAAACTTTCAATAAACAGACTACCACTGTGTATAGTTATGGGAGTTTTTGCTGCAAATCATTAAGGCTATCTCCCAAAATGGGCAACTTTCTTATTTTGACAGAGTCGGTTAAACGGGCAGAGTTGGGCACAATTTGATCAAAAGAATTGACAATTTGAAGAATCGGGAACTAAATTTTTGAAAAATTCGGTCATTACTGAAATAGGTGCCAATCCATGCCAAATGACATGAAAAACCAATATGGTGGCTATAAGAAAAACACAAGTTGGAAATGAAAATTTTGGGATCTAGTCGGCTTTGAAAATTTTTGAAATTTCCGATTCATAGCTCTTGCATGCCGACTAATGTAAAAAAAAAAATTAAATTTTTCATATGTTATCAATACTTTAGCAAAAAAAAAAATAGCAAAATCGACGCAATTTCAAAAAGGTCTAAATCTAGAAGGTTATTTAAACCGGGATATAGTTTGAATTTCATATTATTTGATAAGGTGACTGAATGCCAAAATGGGGTAAAAAGTTGCCAAATCTGACGGAAGCATTGAAAAGCAGCGTAAAGGTCACGTGATTCAGACACCTAATAAGAGTCAGAAACTCAGTTTCCCTTTACACGATGAAGGCGTCTGTACCACTATCAATACTGGATTTCCTCGCAGGGCTCGAGAAATCTAGAAATTATTTTCCTGCTCCCAGGAATTTAAGCTACTTTAAACCATTTAGCCTGCGGCGTTGTTTCTAGGGTGCCCAATGATTTTCGAAAATATCTTAATTTTTTTAGCAGATCCGTTATAATAGCGAGTATGCCCTTATCCATCCTTACCCTGATGAGGAAAAAAATCCCTTTTGTGACTGTGATAAAAAATTTCAAATGATGTGAAATTACGTGACCTTGACCTATGAAAAAGGTTTTGTTGCTGTTTCCGGGATGCCCCTCCAAACGCCCCTAAGTCCACTAATTTACAAGTTAGCCCTTTTACTTTTGGTAAGGGTTTAACGTATAATGATACGTTAAGAGGTTCCCTGGCAATTTCCTATTTTATATTCAGAAATATCTGAGACAGGCATATTTCTTTATTTAAATCAAATAATGGTACAAGCAACGCCATCTCTTGTCGAATAGACCTACTAGTAATAAGAAATCATGGAAGATACAGAAACTATTCGATAGAGAATATTTCCCGGCTCTATAATGTAATCCGGCGGGAATATTTTGAAATCCCGTTCCCTGATTCGCCAAAATAAAGTCCGCAATGGGAAATTTAGCCAGCGTAGAAACTGCGAAATACACGCACGAGTAGAGAACCTGACCTATAACCGGAGATTCGACATTACATTTTTTGACCTTTTCTTTCGATCTTTTGACTGACCAATAGCGGATCAGACGTTATCTTCAATATCTTCCCTAAACCAGTCATCAAACTGGGTGAGTAAAGGATTTTCTTATAAATGTTCGAAGATCTAATTTGATTTTAATATTGTTATAGTTCTAACTTACAGACAGTACAGCCCCTTTTTGTCAGTTGTGAGTGCCCTTGGTCGGTCAAAAGCTCGAAAGCAAATAAAATGGCGAATCTCTGGTTATATAGGACGGATATGTTCTCTATAAATTTCGCATTGCGGACTTTATTTTAGTGAATCAGGGAACCGAATTTCAAAATATTCCCGCCGGATTACATAGTACTAGTACTGTATCTTCCATGATTTATTACTACTATAGTAGGTCTATTTGACAAGATATGGGGTTGCTTGTACCATTCTTCGATTTAAATAAAGAAATGTGCCTATTTAGGATATTTCTGAATATAAAATAGGGAATTGCCAGGGAATCTTAATTTTTTAGCTCTAACGTATAGTTATATGTTACAAGGGAGTCCTTACCTGGTCACAAGTGATGGTGCACTTATAGTATCATAATTAGAGTGACGTATAATGTTCCTGGATCCTTTGCAATTTACACTATTAAATGCAAGAATGCAATATTGCTGCCAGCAAGCATTTGCTTGAGTTGATGCAAACTCACTATTTTCAGTTGAATAAAAATTAGAAAAAAATGTAGTTTACCATGTTATGTTTTTCTTTTGCATTATCACTTCACCAATTGGCAGATTAATTTTTATTTTCTGAAAAAAAAACGTAAAACAATATTACTGTACAAAAGAAAAATACAATATATTGTACAAAAGAAAATCTCACTCACCCTAACTATGTGTGAGTGTGTTTTTTGTAACCGATTGTCTATTAAAAATTTAAAAATGTACCTATGTGTGCATTATTTACATTTTTATTTCAATTTTTCTAAAAAATATTTCAAAGATATTTTTTTATAAAAAAATTTCATTGTTCAAAGTTTAATAAGACTTTTAGTTAAATCTGCATAAAAATTGGTAAGTCATACACAAGTTTAATGAGACGTTTTATTTACTTTTTATTTATAATAGCCTTGTATTGTATATATTATTATATGTGCTTATTTTAGATGTTTGATTATCATTGTAGCTTTTCTTACTATGTGCAATTCTTCGTCGTGCTTGGGCTTATGTAAATGTGACAGCTTGTACATATAAAACGACACTCCCTGAAAGCATTCCCACTAATATAGTTTTGGTTTTAGTTTACTGAAGGAGGCAAAGATACCAACCCTGGAAACTAAAGAAAACCAAGAAGGCAGAAGTCCTGTACCTGTCGTAGATAACATCACAGTGGAAGAGAGACAATTGCTAGGCCGTTATGGGGTTTGGTTGTTGGTTGGTCGTTGCACCCCAACTGAAAATACGCCTATCGAAGTCCTCGGCAGACTTCTAGCAATGCTCTTCCACTGGTTTCACATAACCGCCTACTCCTACGATGGTAAAGTGAATAATATCCAAAATCTGTGTAATTATTATCTTGCGTTTTGCATAGGCCAAGAAGAGAGTACTTTAGAAAAATTAAAAACTGAGAATGTTTGTGGTTGGTTAAGAGATATTAGTAAAACACATTACAATCTTTTCATTTCATGCCTCTTGCCTCATCCTCCGGAATATGCACGAGTTGGAGGACATTGGTAAGATTTTTTTCATGCACCTACAGATCTATAAAAGGCTGTCACATGATCGCATGAATTTCGTTTCAACAATAGTTCTCATTGTTCTCCACAGGGATACGTTGGTCTCAAGAACGTCTCATTTAAAAGATGGCTTGAATCGTCTTTTTTGTTTAGTCCCATATGACGTAATAACTCAAGAAATATGGGACTACGTTATGCCTCACTGGATGGAAGCAATCATAAATGATGTACCGGAAAAGGAACTCTCCGAACTCAGGATTATTTTAAGCAAAATTTTAGATACAGAAATGAGTCCTTTGGGGTTCGATGCTAAGAAAATGTATCAATTTGTTGCAGTACGATTCCAAAAGACAAATGCTAAAGTCCAAGAACAGGCTCTTCGATGGTTGCAAGTACATACATAAAACATACTTAATTGTAAATGAGAGCAACATTCATTACAGAGTTGTTCGTTTTCAGGCGCTCACGATGCTAGAAATAATAATACCGCTGCATTTATTGTTTTCGGTATTCGGTGATGGCATCGTGTACATGAAAAGTGGTGGAGAAGAAGGAGCAGAAAAATCCATACAGTACCGTGAAAGTGAATCTGATGACAGGCGAAGAGGATCTATTTGTAAGTGCCTCTATAATTCTTAAGTGCGTGAAGTTGGCCCGGAAAAAATTCGGGCTGGGTAGTAAAACATATCATTCGACTAGACACGGTTTTTTCACCATCAACTCATTTTGTTTTACCACCTTTAGAAAAAAAGTTACGGAATAAATCATTTTTACCATGGCCGATTCCTATATGTGGTTCTGGTAACTCGGGCCAAGTATACGTGGGCGGTAAAATCAAAACGATGACTATATGGTGGTTGAAAACGTTGTACAACTTTGTACCAAGCCGGGAAAATATTTTACCACCCCCGGTATCATACCGTTCCAGACGGTTATGAGCTTTCTGGAATTCGGGCCAGCTTAGAAGTGCATACATATCGGAAGGTTACTTTCAGGTGATGGAAAAGGTTTTAACACTTTGTAACCACCCACATAAAGGCAGGTGGTGGTGATTATGGGGGGTAGTAAATTAAAACTAAAGGGTGATAAAACCATTTCCCGGGGTGATACAAAGTGCTAAAACGTTTTTCATCACCTCTGGAACTAATTTTCCGATTTTTAAACACTTGTGAAGTTGGCCCGAATTCCATAAAGCATGTAAAAGTCCGGGGCGGTGATTCTGGAGAAATTCACTGGTTCGGACCTGTCTAGAGTTCAACGAGTTTCTCGAGCGCCAGATTTTTGTTAAGGGTTTACTCCATAGTGAAAATATTCTCGCAAAAATGTTCCCCAATTACCTGAGTCACAGAGATGGTACGTCTATCGTACCCTTGTCCCAAGGTAGCTCAATGGAGAAACGGAAAACGCCACGGGTCAGATGAAGTTATTACAAAGGATATCGGCTTCGGCGAAGCGGGCTTTAACCGCTCTCCGGGCGCTTTAACCATCCAGTCCCACTTTTTTTCGGGACAACTTCACGTACCTATATGTAAGATCTTGTCAAATAATTTATAAATATTGTAGTACATTTTGAAGACCGATCTGGTAAAGAATCATTATCAGATGAAGAGAACCGTTATTCACAGCAAAAGGAATTTGAGACTGATGCAGAGCATAACTTGTATTGTTGTATTTTGATGCTAGATATTCTATTGAAACAGATGGAATTGCAGGATATCGATAAGCACACAGGATTAAATTCTTCTCTTTGTAAAGATGTTTGCTGGTTGTTGAAATGCATGATAACCACCGCCTGGATCGGTAATCACACTTGCAAGGCTAAATCGGAGTGTAGTTGTTGCGAATCTAGTATAATGTGGCATCAGCTATCATTAAGACTCATCAAATATTTGTCTCCAATTTATCCTGCACATCCTCCCGATGTAAGTGTTTAAAATGCAGTAATGTTCGCTTAGAATGAGCCCCGCGAATTCGGCCCTTTCAAGCAAATCTCGACCGCTAATGCGTGAAAATTCAACTTTTGCTTATAAGTGCTCGAATTGCTATGTATTTTTATGCAAAACTTTTTTTTATCAGAGGAGAGGTCCTCTTAGCCATCTTCTTACTGCTTTGTTATTATTAATTTCTTCTAATCTCACAGTTGATCAAAAAATGGATGATGGACTGTATTTTAAGTGAATATTACTCTGTGTGTTTTTAAGGCGTGTGTCTTGTAGTTTACATAAATCAGACCTCTATTTGTTGTAACTGTTTTTATGTTTACGTAGTATTGCCACTTTTTCACTGAAATGAGAATCAATCAAAGTAATTAAAACAATTGAAGGGGTGGCAAATCTATGTTAACGTGTAGAATACATGATAGAAAATAATCGAGCATCCGGTTCATGAATTTTGGTTTTCTTTTCTAGCCCCCTTTGGAAGAAAGTTGGGACGATAGTCATAGTAGAAAAAGTCCCCCGGAAAGTGATAAAAAAGAATCGAAATCTGATGTTGTATTGAACATGCCAGTGCCTGAAGCGCACTCGGTTGGAGGAGTTTTAGTTCATATGCCTCACGTGTGTTCTGTACGCAATGTAGAAACACTCAAACCAAAACCCGATTATTTTGATTTGAGGCTTAGTTTTTTAAATGTGTTCTCGATGTGTAATTGATGTGTGACATTTGATCTAATAAATATTATTATAATTTCAGATCATGACCGCTACCGTGGAGACTGTTTCTGAACAACTTGATTTGGCTGCCATAATACCCGCCGAGAAAGTCGTTTCAGCTGTTGCAAGAGCTATTACTTTATCTGAAACGGATGTAGGTATGTGTACTGGACTTTGAAACTTTTTGCGTGATATTCAATTCACTAACCAGAATCATAATTCCAGCTGCTGCAACAGTTCAAGTGGCTAAACCTCAAGTTATTGGAGAAAACGATGAACCAGTTGAACCAGAATCAGGAGATGACTTGGAAAATTTCTGGCAAACATCTGTAGGGAAATTTAAATTTTCCGTCGATGACCTCCCTCAACCGTTACAATACATACACCAACTACTTCAAGTAAATGTCAGTTATTGGGCTAATTTTTGCATTAAAACACCTTCTTTGTAGGAAATTCCAAAAGTTGATAAACCAGATGTGCTTTACTACATGCTTCAGTGTTTAAATATTTCAATTTTACATGGTGACGCTTGTACAAAAGCTTCAAAAGAGCACAGAGGATTCTTCATTTGGTGCCAGGAAAATTTATTAATCAAAAAGTAAGGGGATTTAAATCGCCAGCTAATCTGATTTCTGATTCATTCAGACAATTTCCATCTTGTTATAAAAGGGTACAAAAAACCGAGCCAGTTACTTGTGTTTGGTTGCCCAAGACCAGTTGCCCTGTTTGATTTTCTCCATGGTCAAACAGGCTAATTATTTATTTCTATTTTCCAGCTTATGGGAACTCTGTAGCTCAGAGCATTCTCATATTTCGCAAGAAGCCGTCCCATTACTTCTTCATTGTATCACTCTCCCTGCTGGTTCTGATGTCTTTTGGCGTGTCATACAGCAAGAGTTCCACAGCAGTGATTGGTGCGTCAGGTTTACAGCCGTGGAAAGAGTTACAGTTATTGCTCGTTTCATGGATTCAAGTCCGCTCCGGAACGTAATGCCATTGCAAGCTGCTCTGGCGAATGCTTTCTGCTATCTAATATCCAGCATGGACGATGGAAACATTTATGTTGCACAGAGGGCTACCTTGCATTTAGGAACGATACATGATTCTGCTGTTAAGGTTTTTAATTTTTTCATATTTTTGATAGATGGAATTGAAAGATGCTGATGCGTTCTTTCAAGTCCAGTAGCGAAGCGAACTGAATAATAAACCGAATCCTTTTTAGTCTCTAATAATGTGTCTGGAAACTCAGTTCGATTCTGTAATTGTTGATAGACCCATGGTGCTACAATCGTTATATCAGTTGCATAATTCCTTAAGCGAAAGGAAAATTTTGAATTGGGATTTTTTTCTCAATCGTTTTGATACGCTTTTTCTGGAAGCTCAAATAAATTTAGAAAAATCTGGTGATATATCATATCTAAGAGGTGAAAGAGAATTGATTACATGACCATTTACTTGACGTATTATGATAATTTATTTACTTTAGATCTAAGAAATTCGGACACGAATAGCGAGGTGTTCGTCAGAAAGCTGCAAAGAGCTCACGAAGCTCTGTCACAGTCAGATGGAAGCGCTAGCAGTTCTATGAAAACGTTAAGTGCTAGCTTTGGAACAAAGTGGCCTTACAAACGAACCATGTCCGCACCAGCTTCGATGGTTCCAAGACATGAAAGTAAAGGTTGGTAAACGGATCATTTTCCCATTAAATCTGCAAATAAAATGTTAACATCAATGTGCAGTGTTCACAGAGACAAAAGAAAAGATTTACAGCAGGCAGTATTCGGCGCCAATTTTAAAAAGGAAAACATCTCGATTTGGACTCGGTCAGTTTATAGGCAGTAATAATAGCACAATGAAAGGTAGAATTTAGGTGTAGTGATTAGCTTTAGAGGCGCATGATTGTTTTATAAAACCCCAATTCAATCAAGCACAAACTACATAAATTCAGAATCCCAAAATGCATTTCAGTGTTTGATGTTACCAATATTTTAAGGACATACATGAAGCCAAAGGTAATTTCCTTCATATAAATAAATATAAACCTACTTAATAATTATCAAGTAATGATATTAATGACATTATTATATTTTATTAAATCTAGCATAAACTTTAAGGCATGGCATGGTATGAATCTTGATTGCAATAAAATTAATTTAGTCTTCTTATAACCACGTATATAATATTCGCTTTTCTTCACACTTCTTAAAAAGCTTTTTCTTCTTATATGCAGAGTGTTTTTTTTTTAATCTCACTCACCATCGGGATCTGAAGAACTAGCAGAGATACCTATAGGATCGGTTAAATTAGCTGTACAATATTACGCTTGGCTTATTAAGAATTGAGACAAAATTTAGGCAACGTCATTTGTTGTCGAAATATCCTGAAAAAACTGAAAAATCGAGATTCATATTTGCGTAAAAGGGGGTTGGATTAATCACCAAATTAGCTTCGTATTATGTTTTGCGTTTTATTATGGACGAACTCAAAATCCGATCGAAGGACCAAAATGTGTTGCGTTCAATTAGGAATAATTCGGGATTTGAAAATATGGGTCTTGACGACCACATGAATAATTAAAATACAATTAAGAAATGCGGATTATTAAAAAAGGAATGCGTGTAAATTTCGGTTGTAAATCGAGGATGCGTAACTTCTTGGATATAGCTGGATTGCGGAGATAAAGAATGCGTTGATATGTAACACTGCGAGCTACGCGGAAAGCGCGTATGTAGACACTTTCGTTCGAGGACGAACTGTCGTGCCGTCTTCACTAAGGACTAACAGGGAATCTTTTGAGTCCTGGAAATGAATTGCGTCCTGCCGGTCTACAGGATACTTCTTCTTTCCCTGTTCTGCCCTTTTTCACTCTCGGTTTATTGTAAAAAAATAAGTCGATAAAACTATAAGTGTAGGCACCTACCTCTTTATATAGTCGATTAAGACCCTGCGTCGATAATGCATTGAAGAATAATTTTAATTCATAATATTTCTTATACTTGTACCCTTTTTCTCAAAATGTTAAGTATAAACAAGGTCTCTTCGAGACCCTGGCCTGCCGGCGGCGTCCCTCCATTCTCCGGGCACTCCGGGCGTTCGGCCCCCAGTAGATAGTTAAAAAAACTTATGTTTTTTTCGTGTTATTTTTTTTCTATATCGCTCCGGAAGGACCAACTTCCGAGATCGCGCGAAAAAAGTTAGATTCATGTAAAAGTTTGACTTAAAGGCAGGCGGACCGAAGGCAATAATTTTTGCCGACACAAAAAACAAAGATAGCGGCCATATTATGATTTTGACGTAACGATGAAACTCCAAGCTACGACGTGCTGGGACGTCAAAATCGAAAAGTCGTAGAAAAAAACGTCAGTTTTTCAACAAAAGTCATTATGGTGACGTTAAAATCAGTGATGAAATTTTTTTGCGGTGTCAAAATGAATGCCATATCCGGGACTCGCGCCTGGTTATGCAAAAACCGCGATGAAAAAATAAAAATTGTGACTTTTCAAACGCCAAAGTCGAAAATTCGTGGGCAAAACGCGACCATTTTCATTCCATCGTAGCTCCGCCATTTGTTTAAATTTCAGCAAAAAAATTGTAACTTGCGACAAAACAACTCTTAGACTACCTCGTGAAAATGATCTACGAGTCTCCGTGCCCTGAAATTGTGAAGAAAAAAATTTCAAATTTTTTTATATTTTCGCTATTTTTCATGAAGCTTTCAAAAAGAAAATGTGCGTTTCGGATATTTTTGTCTGTAAATTCAGTCTCGGTGGTCATGAGAAGATCGCAAAGGTACCGGCGTGTAGGTGAAAATTGGTTCTCGCCTGCTGCAAAATTTCGTCGTAATTGAAGCAATGGTCTGTCATCTGTAAGCTGTCAAAGTTGATTTTGAAAAAAAAATTGCCCATTTTCAAAAGCGCCTGTAGAGGCCATTTTGAAAGATTTCGCGATCTCATTTCGACGTTTCGGTTGCTGAGGGTATACCCTATCGACGAAAAACAATCGTCGATTCGAAGCGCCCACCGTTCCGGAGAAAATTGCCGAGCAAGTTTTATCATGAAAATAAAGAAGGAAATTTTTTTTTAAAATGAAAAAAATTTCAGATCGGTACGTTTTGATCGTGGCGAGTCTCGAAATCCGTTTTTCGATTTCGCTCATAGTTTCGGAGAAAATGCCGGAGAAAATCTGATTATGTGGAAAATACGAACGCGACCGTAGGAAATAATTTTTTTATCCGAAAAAATCAAGACGGCGGCGTTTTTTACGTAAAGAAGAGACTCTAAACTACGACACTCTTGTGAAATAAACTTGAAAAAAGTGTATTCGAAAATCAAGATGGCGGCCCGATTTTGGTGTCGTCGTATGGGTAAGGTCTGTAGCTATGACATATCGGTGCAGGAGCGACGAAAAAATCCCAACTGTCATGTTTCGAACGTCAAAGTTGAAATTTTATAGAAAAAAACGGTGATTTTGCATCGTCAAATCTGACATATGTCAAATCTGAAATTCAAGTCATGCGTAACGTTAGGTTACACGCGGCGCGAAGTGCGAAAATTTTGAAGCTTAGGTCATGCGGAAAATTGAGTTTTAATTTATATTTTACATTCATTTTTATCATGATTTGTATTTTTCAAAAAATATGTCTTTAATTGGATTTGTACAATGTCATAAACCTTTCAGCGGATCTAGTTGTCAGTGTTGATAACTTCAATTTTTAATTTTTAACATCTTTGTATTTCTCCTATGGAAGTCATAACTGCGGTACAGCTGACAACTGTCCTGGTGATGGTTTGACACCCGCGAAACCGGTTGACGAGCTACTTAAATAAAAATAAAGTTTTATACTCATAAGACCTGAACTAACTGTTTTAATAAAAGATATGGCGAAAATAAGAAATCGATTTAATTTTTTCAGGATATTTCAGTAACGACTGAAGTTAGCCTATTTTTTTTTTTACTCATTATCGCATTTCCACGAAGGCGAGACTATAATCACTATCTGGTCTAGGAAAGCCGTGGAGGTAGGTTTGGTGTGTAGTAAATGCATGTTTATCTTCGATTTAAACTGCTGAAGGGAGGAGACCAAGGGAAAGACAAATTCCAAAGCTCCAGTTCAAGAAGGGAACGATCTTGGTAGAATGTCCTTCTACACTACTTGTGGAGATCAACATATATTGGTAGGCACCCAGCAGTTGACGCGTTTCAGATTCTTAATAAGCATAAAATCGTGCAAATTTTCTCTAATTTAACCGACCCCGCATATATCGCTGCTATTATAGTTCTCGAGATCCCAATGGAGAGAGAGAAAAAAAAACACTCCCTGTAACTTGGATACTCCAGCTTAAACACGTCAATAATAATAATTTAAACTCACCAATAGTTAAATAACTACTATTATAGAGCATGCGCTGTACCAAATTAATTTTATACAATAAAAATCGTTCAGTAAGTATGATTTAACAAATATGTTCTCAACAGATGGGCATATGCACTCATTAAATGTAGTCGACGACCAAAATATAACAACATTCCTTCAAAGAGTTATCGATTTAGAAGAAGCCGACAGGGAAACGATGCATCTGTTGGTATTTCTTCTAATGCAGTTCTTATCGAGATCTGATCAAGCGTATCCATCAGAAGAGAAACACGTAATGAAAACCCAAGGAATTGTTCTACGCCACCTTTATCTTCTTCTGGGATATAGTCAGAATGATAGAGGATTGTACCTCCCTCCTCACAAACTTCGGGCATCTCCCGCATTTAGTGTCTTTCTTTCGAATTTACCCCAATTACTTGACCAGAATCATCTAATGGGAAGAATGCTGCTACCGACTTGCTTGATTCTTCTGCAGTATGCTCCTTCGCCGTATTATGTATCCAGTACCATTGAATTGCAGCCAGTACAACCAACTTACAGTTTATGGGCGCTTGAATCAAATTTTAGAAGAAACTGGCTCATGTCTCTTGTAGTTCTTTTATACAAGGTGATTATTTTGATTCGATTCGTTGTAAAATTGTTTTGATTCCTGTATTTTTTGCAGTATCAATACAGCCAACAGCCTCACTGTATTCAACTGACTTCTTTAATTCGAATTGTTTTAAACACCCTGGACGCCCAACACCATCACTGTCGTCGAATTCCTCCAACAATAATCATGGGAGCGCCATCATCACGATCACGAGGTAATGCTATCTATATTCTACTGCACAAAATTACTTCTCATGATGCTGATGCATGTTTCAGATGTGAGCCAGCCATCTTTAGGCACTGATAATGAACACCTTGAACGTTCAACACCGCCGCTATCTCCGATGTATTCTTCAGATGGACAGTCAATACAAATGTCAGTAAGTTCGAAAGGGGGGAAAACGCAAGTAATGTACGCAAAACCTTCATCTACAACAAGTATGGAAACACATTGGGAAGAAGTGATACAGTGTGTAAAGACCGTGCACAAAAAGAAACATCATAATAAGAAAGTTATTGATTTTAGCGTCGATGCAGATGATACTGAGTCAGAACTCATAGCGATACCAGAGAGTGATATGTCTGACAGTACGTTGCACGATAGCGCTCAAGATTCATTTGAAGAGGGAATGGATGAGGCTTTTTATCAGCCAACTCAGGAGAAAGCTGTAACCACTGTCAAGGTACAAGATCACGCGGAGACCCCTTTACTGAACAAAGAAGGTTATGTTAGTCAGCTCATCAAAACATCCGGAAAGAGACCTACTTGGATAATTGGAAGCGAGGACGAGGCAGTCAAGTACGATAGTAAGAAACTGTTTCAGGACGGTAAAGCTACAGAATATGTCAAGAACTGCGGGAAAGTCAACTCGGTGTCTTCAATAAACGGTACACATTTGGTAAAAACAGTTGTGACAGATTTCCATAAACACGTAGCATCCATCAGTTCTGACTCTAGTCAAATTTCCAAATCAACTCCTTTGGGAAAATATAAAAAGATTATCGAACCGAGTACAACACCATTGCCTACACCTGTTTCTGATACGGAAGACAGCTTCAAAAATAGTCAACAAATCTTACCAGCGCCATCATTTGAACGACTCTTACCTATTGGAGCAGCAAAACCTCCAGGTTTGACACTATCAATCAATGATGCTGGATATTATATAATGATTTTATAATTTATTTAGATTCACCATTAGATGAAGTATTTTCACCTACTTTCGAATCGCAGTTAGAGTTACCAAACCAAGAAAGATTGTTACCAATTGGTCAACACGTAAAAGATATATCACAATTGGTGGATAAGGTTAAACAAGCCCTCGACTTGAACACTCAGTTACCGAAAGCTGAAATCAAGAAGCCCGATCAAGTGATAAGTAAAGATGATGTCCCACAATCCCACAGTCCAAGAAGACTCATAAAACAAGTCGCACTCGAGAGTCCTCCAAATCAATTCGACGCTTGCGATAATGGCCAGTTCTTCAAAACTGCTAAAATTGATACTCAGAGTAAGCTAGAATATTGTCACGATCTGGTCTACGCATTTTAATGTGGCAGTGTGTCGGTGTCATCTCGATCTTACAAGACAAAGATAGTGAATATCTGCTGCTTTGTCAGAGAAGGATATATAGTAGCCTCTTTTTGTAGTACTTACATTTTTCTTCTGTTTAAATATATCTTTCCTGTTTTTAGTTCTTCATCATATTATGTGACGTGAATCATTCGACTCTTTCTTTAATTATTGATTTTAAAAGCGTCATGCTTTTAATGTCTTCTCGTTTATAATGTCGTATGCAGTGTATGGATGTAACTTACATATTTTATTCAATTACTATACTACACCTCATTTTATATGCTTTCAGTATTTACTTTCACAGGAGATACACTGTTTAACCATCGTCAACGTATCAGAAAAGCTGGACCTTTCACGATGGACGTCTATTCAGCTCGAGATCCCCGAAAGCCTGGATCATGGTGCAGCCCACAACTATCACCCAAAATAGATAGCAGTGACCTCAAACAGAGCTCATTCAGAACTGGTGACGAATGTGTGACAGAACGCTGTTCAGAATGTGGTACGATAAAGGAGGAATACAGCGATGAGGAAATAGGGCTTTGCATCGTAACCCTTGGTACATTTATCCACCGCGAACCTGCACTGGCTGCACCAATGTTGCCGGACATATTGAGCATTGTTGCTAAGTAGGTTCATGCTTAACTTGACATCCACAAAAGTTGGTGATGATGAGCTTTTTAATTCATTTCAGACTGGCGGCAAATTCGATGTATCCTTGGCAAACTGAGAGTAATATTCATTTACCAGGTGGAGCCATAAGTGTGGCTCATCAATTTTTACGTTGTGTCTTACATCAGCTGGCTCCAAACGGGATTTTTACTCAGATGTTTCAAACAAATGCCTCAGGTGGGTTGTTTTAAACAATATTTTATCACCTACTATATGGATTCCATATGGAAATCTTAGAGATAATTTAAACTTTACTTATTCTTTACAGAAAATATTCGAATTCAGTTTTTCAAAAGTGTCATCACAGCTTTAGTCGACTTCAATGAATTGAATCCTGTAGCACCACTGCAACTGTTGTTAGAGGTAATTTTTTAATTTACTTTATCATCTGTATCTGATTGTGATATACAGGGTGAATTATAAAAAACGCCCCAAGCGATAACTCCGTTAATTTTGAAGATATGACAAAACTTTTTGAAACAAAGTGGCGTAGTTTATCGTCATATATATGTTGAGATAAACGCTCGATCAACACAACTTCCTGTTTAACCGGAAGTAACATCAACTTCGGGTTTTTAAATAGAACACCCTGTAAAACTTTATATTTTTTAAATGTCTGAAGAAATCTAATACAGGTGGTTTTCACCATTGGAATTTAGATTGAGCGGTTTATGAGTTATAAACAAGTGAAGATCGAAAATTTTCAACTTCAAAGCAGCGTAGAACTAGAACGGCTCAAGATATCTAAAAACGGTTTACATGTCCTTATCTTAACTTTTGACATAGGATCCTACTATGTGGTTTAAATTTTAATACAGGGTGATGAAAAATCGGATAATTTTCATCACCCTGTATTAAAATTTACTCCACATAGTGGGACAAAACATGAAAAGCTAGGATAGGGACATGTAAACTGATGTTTTTAAATATCTTGAGCCGTTCTAGTTCTACACTGCTTTGAAGTTGAAAATTTTCGATCTTCACTTGTTTATAACTCATAAACCGCTCAATCTAAATTCCAATGGTGAAAACCACCTGTATTTGATTGCTGCAGACATTTAAAAAATATAAAGTTTTACAGGGTGTTCTGTTTAAAAACCCGAAGTTGATGTTACTTCCGGTTAAACAGGAAGTTGTGTTGATCGAGCGTTTATCTCAACATAAAGATGATGATAAACTACGCCACTTTGTTCCAAAAAGCTTTGTCATATCTTCAAAATTAGCGGAGTTATCGCTTGGGGCGCTTTTTATAATTCAGCCTGTATAAGTATAACCTGTTTCATGCATAATCGTTGAAGATGTTTTTTTACTGAGTTGCAGCCAGATTTCCACGTTTAGACCTGTATTTTGCGTTTCCAAACATATCCTTACTGGCCCCTTTCCTTACTCTGGCTCTGGGATGAAGACCAGAACCCTCGGTCTCTTGGGGAGGTCTTTTTCCTCAACAATTGTCAAGGCCTCCCCTTCCCGCTAAACGTTACTTTATCGCACTGTAATGGACTGTGGCTCCCCGAGGGTATTCTATATCCATCACATCTACTAGATTTTTTCCCCTGATCCAGTGTGAATTCAGGAGGTCTGTCTATCACCGTCCTCCTCCTCGCTGTAGTTGCCCGTAGGTTTCGTTGCCTTACGGGTCCCTTGCCAGGCAGTGTTTGACCACTGTTTTCCCTTTTGCTCTCTGGGATGGAGTTTTAGAGTCGTCCCGAGATCTTTTCTCGCTTTTCGGTTTCTCTCTTGTTTCTTTGCCGATGGTTGGACGTTTTTCAGTCCAGGTCCCAGCAGCAATTTTTTGTTCTTTTCGTAGTCTCCGTTTCTGGACCCCCGAAAGTCTTGTTTTTGTTTCTGCGACGTAGTCTTTTGGCGTTACAGTGGTCCCCTCTCAGAATTTGTGGGGAAGTCTGGCACTAGTCCAGAGAGGGATTTTGAACCTGTGGTCCCACCCTCTTGGGGTATGTCTGTCTTTTGTTCCGCCATCATTTTTGATGTGTGTTTTTTGGTTCGCGCCGAATTTCCGTATCTTCCTTTGTTGGTAAGGGCATTCCCCTATCCACCACCTGGGGACGCGCTCTAGGGGGGAAACACATAAAACCCCAGTAATTATCTTTCATATTTTTTTATAATATTTTTCAGACTTTGAACTCAAAGAAAACATTACCTGTTGCCACTTTACCAACGATATTACAAAATATGGCGTGCTATCTCAACTGCTTACCATTAGATGCGACCCTAGGACCAATATGGAGTACCGTGTTACAACAAGTAGAAAATTTATACAGAAGGATATTGCTGATATTAAACGTTTTAGAAGATGTGACCCCGTTATTGAAAATAATTATTTCAGTTTTCAAGTTACCTCTAATTTCTCAATTTAAGGTAAGTCTGTTGCTACTCCCATGGAGTTTTTGTTATTAATATTTTCTCTAACGGAATTTTGTTCACCGTTTTTTCTCTTTAACAGAAAATTTGTTATTAGGTAGGTTGGAGAATTAATTTAATGAAACCAAAATTTTATTCGAATTACATGAGACTGTGGAAACATTCGTAACATAAGGGCGGTAATATCAATTGTTATTTTGTTTTATAGATAAGAGAGTTCGGGATGCCAGAACTTTTGTAATATGTAAACTAATTACTTTATTATTTATAAAATATCCTCTTAAAGAGTTCAAAATGAAAGATACGATTGATACAATAATGAATTCTATTGCAAATTAAATGATATTTGATTGTAATAATCGAATACTCGTGACTAAAATATTGCATTTGACAAATAAATTAAAGATTATCCGCGACATCTTGCGATCCATAATTTCTTATAGATTTTGAGTCGCTGATCACGATGGTGAAAACCGTTGGTCGATACGATGAACAGTAAAAAAGTTACGAGCATCAAAATAGCCAAAATCTCCAAAAAAAGGCCATACTTTTTTTATTCGACTAAAAGCATTGAACTCCATTAATTGTCACAGCTCTGTAAACTACCAACTCCCCAATGGCATTTACTCTAAAATACAAGTGGATTGGAAACGCGTGCTGCTGGTTTTCCAAAATTTAAAAAATCTCCAAAAAAGTCATACGAATAACGGAAAATTAAATTTTCCGCGATACTGGATTTTTTTAGGTATTTTTTCCGAATTCCTCGACCTCGAGTTAGTAAATTTGGAAATTTTCAAGCTTCTATGAAGACATTTCGATTTCCAAGATTTAACGTTTCAAATGTGTTCAGAACCGGCGATTTTGGGGAGAGCCAAGATTAACGGAAGAGATAGATATCTTTGTCTTTTCACAAATAAATAGACATTGAGGTCTGTTTATATTGATAATAAATACGGCAAAAGTACGACATTAGAGATGAGGTGCTTAATTCCAAGAGGGATTCCAGGGAAAGAGAAGAAAAGGACTAGAACAATATTAAGTTCACTTAGAACTTAGATAAATAGATAAAGATTGTTTTCTTTTGTTACCCGAATAATGTCGGTCCTAGGGAGATAAACGAAGGGAAATCTTGAAATCTGTAATGCTGCTTGAGAGCAGGAAACTCTTAACTGAATTCGATCTATGCCAAACTTTAGTCCCTCTAGTCAACAGGTGGCGTTTGGTGACGTTTTAAGGGAATTTTTACTTCAAAAAGGATATAACCACGTTACAAGTCCTAATAATAGAAATAATAAAATATACATTTCTGGTTAATTGTAACTTTCTCATTTTAGGGTTGTTTGGATCCATTTTCGAAAGTTTTGAGCCATGCCATCCAAACAAATTTTCTAAAATATAGTTGCCTTGTTGAAATTTGTTATTTATGTAACCGAGCGTTCACAAAGGTAGGTAGTAAGCAAAACGATTGATATTAATTTTGAGTCGCCATTAATAATAATTTTTTCAGGAAAGAGACAAATTAATTTTAAGTAGGATGGTAGTTTTCGAATTGGTACAAGCGCTAAAATTTAAAATAACTATCCCCGACTCGAATTTATTAATTCTTATAAGTTTAATTTTACAAGTAAGTCCAATCGTGTAAATTACATGAGATCAATCAAAACTGAAGTAAATAATTCCAGGATGTTGGAGGAGTCATTCCTCCAAATGTGGTAGTCAAGGAATCAATATTAACTTCAGAGTATGGCACAGGGATTACTACAGGGCTGTCTGAATGTATGAGACTGCATTTAAATGATATCTTGGAATTTTTAACCGACTTCCATACCATTTCAAAAATGAAGGTGTGAATTTCAGATTTATCTTTTTTTAATTTTCCTGAATTGTTTTTTTTTTTAATTTTAGAGTTATTGCAAAGGAATCAATATTGGTTTAAACGAAGACACTCTAGGAGGAATAATAAAGTGCGGTGTGTCTCAATACCTGGCTCTCGAAATAACTAAAGGAAATGGAAAAGATAATAGAGCCGTCATGAGATATTTCCCATGGCTTTACAACACAAGCACTTCGCAACAAACGTAATTATTAATAATAATGAGTCTTATAAATAAATGTTATAAAATAATGTTTTTAGGCCAAGAGAATTTATCGAATGTATAGGACATATTCGTCTTTTATCATGGCTGTTACTTGGATCGTTAACTCATACAGCCCTGCAAGGTAACGGACAGGGAAGTCATATTAGTCAGCCCATACCTCAGGATGCTTCCTGTCAGATAGCTGATCATATCCAGACCATCATGACAGGATTCAGTGAGCAACCCAAAACATCCGTCCTACATATGTCCTCCCTGTTTCATACGTTTATATTATGCCAGGTAAGATTTGAGCATCGGCGACTTTTTCGATTAGTTTGGTGGTAATTATTTTTTTTTATAGCTTTGGACGGTGTACCTGGAGCAAGGATTGAACAACCATTTACCTGTAACTGAGGCTTACAATGTTACAATGAATATTCTCTTTGATTTTTGGGGGAAAGTCACTCCCAATATTCTAAATCTCATACAACAATCTAAAAGTGTAAGTAATCACTTCTAAGTTGAGAGTTTTGTTTACGATAAATATCTTGTTTTAGTTGGGTGAAATTGTGAGTTTACACTTTCTAAGTATGCTAGAGGCCTTATTAGAATGTCATTCAACGTTTGTGGGAAAACTCCTACCACTTTGGACTCCAGTACTTTGCTCGAATCAAATTCAAGTGAGTTTTTTTTTAACAGACGAGATCAATTGATAAAATATTTTGCTTCCATAAACAGCTACCAGGGCATTTGAAGATGAGGTTGCAAACCTGTCGCAACTGTGCTCCGATAATATTTTTGGATGGGTCACCAACTGAGAAGATCAAAGCCCACATTCATAATTCAATTTTGCTGAAATGGTTGCAGAGATTACAGTTCAAAATGGGTCAAATTGAGCTTCAGTCTTCTACAGCAACACAATTTTATTCACTGTAGAACCACATTATTTATAAATGTCAACAATATACAGGGATGTAATGAATATATTAATTGTCTCAGTTAATATTAGTAGGATTTTTTATTTAATTAATGTTCTATTGACGTAACATTTTTTGGCTCAGTAATGAAGACATTATCTATTTCTTTTAAATGGGACACCCTGTATATTATTACATTTTCAGATTGTCCTAGAAAATCAAATAAGAATGGTTCTTACAGCTCCAGTTTAAATTGAGTTGGTTATGAATTATAATTATAAACAAATGAAAATTTCAATTTTTCATTTGTTCACGGCTCAAAATATCGGAAAACGGCTTACATGTCCCTATCTTAACTTCTTATGAACCATCCTATGATGTAGATGAAATGTTATACAGGGTTATGAAAAATGTGATAATTTTCATCACCCTGTATAAAAATTTCAAGTATACTATACACGAGATGACCTTGAAAAGTTTTTTCAGTTGTTTACAACTCGGCCTGCTCAATTTAGACCGCAACTGTAAAAACCATTCTTATTAGATTTTGTCAGAAAATATGGTAATACAAAAATACACAGAAAGTGTCCTATTCAAATAAAAAATTGACAACGTCGTTATCACTAAGCCTAAAAAAAATTTACGTCAATAGAAGATCAATAAAATAAAAAAATTAACCTGTTTTTGGGTTTTATAATTATTTCTACAAATATTAACTGAGAAATTAATTTGTGCGTTACATATGATTCACCCTTTATATATTTCTTATTAGTATCTATGAAAATCCATTTATGTATTTGTTTACAATTAAAGAAATGTTTATATAAGAGAAATTTATTAAATTAAACGAATTAAGTGAGTTGTTGTATTTTTTTTATGTTCATCTTACCAACGTTTATACCAACTCGCTTTTCTGTCTGTCTGTGAACTGTCTGTCTGTCACTAGAATAAATGCGATTTCAAGCAGCGCGTTTGAACCGTCCATGTTTTCTACACATTAAAGGTACTCTTGGTTAACGGCTCTAAAGTCAACCGTTTCCGAGAAAAATGTAATTTTATGAGAGAAAACATTAATTATAGGAATAAGTTTTCACTTACTTTCATTTTTCCAAAATGCTGTTGAAAAATCGTTAAAAAGTGATGTTTTTGTGATTTAAAAAGTGATGGAAAATCAATTAAGTGATGAACACCCTTCGCTGGATGTCAAAAAATGTTATAACTTCTAAACCAAAAGAGCTAGAAATAAGCCTCACGGCCCGTCATCTTAATCGCCAGAGAGTGGAAATTTTTCAAAAAAAAAAATATAAAATTTTTTTTTACTACTTTTCAAAATTTTATTACAGAGACCCAAATTTGAAAGTTCGAAATTTCTTGCGAAAATATTTTGGATATGGAGTCATTCTTAGTTTTTCGTGATTGTTTTACAATTTTCTCCACTGCTTACCGTCATTTTTCGATGTTTTGAAAAACTAATGGTAAGTGTAAGACTACCTCTCAGCTCCGATCACCGTGGCACCTAAAATTGCTGTTTTGTGTCAAATGGGACGAAAAAACTCATAACTTCCCAACCAGTAGAGCTAGGAAAAATCTTGACCCCTCGTCTTAATCGCAAGAGAATGCTGATTTTGAAAATAAATCAAAATTTCATATATGTAATTTTTTCAAATTTTTAAAGCGGCACTAATATGAAAGTTCGAAAATTATTTTTCTTCCGGTATGAAGCCATTCTGTTTTTTTCCTGATCAATTGAAGATTTACGCGATATCTTATGGTAATTCTACGGTGTTTTTCGAAAATATTGACATAAAAAACTATTTCCTAGCTGCTTCAGGACAGAAATTATGATTAATTAAGTACCTTCAATGGTAAAAAAACAGTGGCAATTGCAACACCCTTCGCTGAATGACAAAAAATGTTATAACTTCTAAACCAAAAGAGCTAGAAAAAAGCCTCACGGTCTGTCATCTTAATCGCCAGAGAGTGGAAATTTTTCAAAAAAAAAAATATATAAAAAATTTTTCTATACTACTTTTCAAAATTTTATTACAGAGACCCAAAAAATTTGAAAGTTCGAAATTTCTTGCGAAAATATTTTGGATATGGAGTCATTCTTAGTTTTTCGTGATTGTTTTACAATTTTCCCCACTGCTTACCGTTATTTTTCGATGTTTTGAAAAACTAATGGTAAGTGTAAGACTACCTCTCAGCTCCGATCACCGTGGCATCCAAAATTGCTGTTTTGTGTCAAATGGGACGAAAAAACTCATAACTTCCCAACCAGTAGAGCTAGGAAAAATCTTGACCCCTCGTCTTAATCGCAAGAGAATGCTGATTTTGAAAATAAATCAAAATTTCATATATGTAATTTTTTCAAAATTTTAAAGCGGCACTAATATGAAAATTCGAAAATTATTTTTCTTCCGGTATGAAGCCATTCTGTTTTTTTCCTGATCAATTAAAGATTTACGCGATATCTTATCGTAATTCTACGGTGTTTTTCGAAAATATTGACATAAAAAACTATTTCCTAGCTGCTTCAGGACAGAAATTATGATTAATTAAGTACCTTCAATGGTAAAAAAACAGTGGCAATTGCAACACCCTTCGCTGAATGACAAAAAATGTTATAACTTCTAAACCAAAAGAGCTAGAAAAAAGCCTCAAGGCCCGTCATCCTAATCGTCAGATAAAGGAAATTTTTCAAAAAAAAAATATATAAAATTTTTTTTTACTACTTTTCAAAATTTTATTACAGAGACCCAAATTTGAAAGTTCGAAATTTCTTGCGAAAATATTTTGGATATGGAGTCATTCTTAGTTTTTCGTGATTGTTTCACAATTTTCTCCACTGCTTACCGTCATTTTTCGATGTTTTGAAAAACTAATGGTAAGTGTAAAACTACCTCTCAGCTCCGATCACCGTGGCACCCAAAATTGCTGTTTTGTGTCAAATGGGACGAAAAAACTCATAACTTCCCAACCAGTAGAGCTAGGAAAAATCTTGACCCCTCGTCTTGATCGCAAGAGAATGCTGATTTTGAAAATAAATCAAAATTTCATATATGTAATTTTTTTAAAACTTTAAAGCGGCACTAATATGAAAATTCGAAAAATATTTTTCTTAAAAATAATATTTCTTCGACACCCTTACTGTATCTCAAAAACGGTGCATTTCCGGACACACGTTAGTGGGAAATTTTTGTTTATTTTAGTCTAAAGAATCAGCCTGTGAAGTTTGGCCAACCTTACAGTAAGCACCCTGTATACTTTCAAGTCCGTGTGTTATAAAAGTGATATCTGTATTAAAATATTTTCATTCTCCTGAAAATAATATTTGTACCTTTAAAGCCCTTTGAATTTAATATTATGGTTATTATTTTCATACATAACTTACAGACAAAAGATAAAACCCACTGCTCGAGTTTTATCTGCTTAAAATTACATAAGCCCACAATTATATTATTTTCCACCAAAAACTAACCAGGGAAACGATTTTCCACCTACATGAAAAAGCTGGAAGTATTTACAAAAAAATATTGTGACGTCTGGGTCAGGGTGAGTCAGCCTCTGTTTCCCGTAATCGAAGAATCAAGATTTATCGAGAACTATGTTCCAGCAATGACTGGAGTGAGATAGTTGCGCTCCAAAGCTCTCTCGAAAGCGTGTAGGCATCAGCTTGACCACCAGACCTTTGAACGGAAATCCTCACTATGTGGCTTACGTCACTCGATTTGAAGAAAATTTTGGCTCGTTTATTTCTGCATCGTATTATAATGAGAATGAGATGCGCAAACACGGAGGGATCTGAATCAAGTGATGTGAATTAATTACTTCAAAATTCTCGTAAGGTATAAACTCTATATACCTAATGCATGTTTCTCTGCTCAGTGTTAGTGTTCGGAGACTGTTAAAAACTATTCTACGATGAAATTTACCTTGACTTAATGTCGCGTTATGTTCAACAAAAAATAAATAAAAATCGCATAGCCAATAGTCATGAAAAAATCTATTAGCATCAATAATTATGTATGTTACGTTATCAAATTAGATTGTTGGCAACACCGTATCAACTTTCGCCGCGTAGGTAACGACTGTATTAGAAAATATTTAACCGTTTCACCTCACACACAAAGTCGAAGAATTTATTTTTATATTTTCATGTTACCTTTTCCTTGTGGCAGAATTAAGAGCATGTTATTATAAGAATATAATTTTTTACCTAAATTTAACATCAATAACATTCGTACGTCTAACCGTTTAAAGAGCCGGCGCTTTTCCACACGTTACAGTTTTTATTTTTAAAATATGAGTCACCAGCTATGATCGAAGCGACCAATATATTAGAAAGTCCTTTTATTTTTGGTTTTATTTTCCTTTATTCGTCGAGGGTCAAAGTTTCAGTCTCGCGAAATAAGTTTTTGTTTTGTAGAGTTCCAGAAAATATTAAAAATCAATTCGGCCATCACAATTATGTTTTCCAGTAGCACGACTTGAAAAATCGATTACCAACCAATAAGAGATAATCAATAAATATGGAAAAAAACAGCACCTTTGAAAAATGAAAACACAAAATATAAAAACCTTCTTGCGGGTATCAATCGCGTAAATAGTGTATTTTTATACGATTCCATTATGAATATTTTCATCGCTTTTTAAATTGGCTTTCTGAAATTTTCCATAGTCAGGTCATATTACCGTAGGTAGTGGTTTACTGTGAAAATTTCATTTTATTTTGTTTGAAAACGTGCCTTAGAATGGATTTTTAAACTTAACAAAACAAAAAAATTGGCAAAATTTAACAATTTTGTCCCCTTACCTATGCCCGCCACTGGCTAACTTCACGTAAAAAATGCTATTTTTACACTACGTTGAATAAATTCGAAAAAAATTAAATGGGAGTTTTGAAAACCGAAAATTCGAAATTTTAGAGGAATAAACATCATGTAAAAATATTCGGATATCTCCGCCATTTTTCTTATTTGCTTCTTGAAATTTTTCAGAGTGAACGGTTAGTAGTATAGTTGTCTACTGGAAAAGTTTCAGCTCAATTCCTTCAAAAATAGGCTCATAAACGGTTATAGAAATTTACCCATTTTTACCCTTTTCCTACCCACGCTACTGGCTTATTAATGGAAAATATGCTAATTTTATTGCATTAACTCAAATTTCGAATAATTTTCTTCCAAGCTTGTTAATTTGATTTCAAAGTTTTATTGCCATCTTGCTCATACAGGGATTCAGAAAAATAATTTTTTTTATAAAACGAAAAAAAATCGCCGTTTTGAAACGGCTCGACCGATTTAACTCAAATACAGTACCAGACGACTCCTTGCGGCTATCTTACTCATAAAAAATTTCAGCCCCCTTAGATTGAAAACTGCGACCAGAAACCGTGCCTCATAGACGGTTTTTATTTTAAATTTGGAGGGACACCCTGTAGAAGTAGCGCAACTTTAGGAAATTTTTTTTACGAAAATCAAACGTCATTTCGAGGTTTCACAAGGGTAAAAAAATTCGTTCACTAATCTTTAAAAATGAAGCTACAGCAGCGTTTTTAAAATTTTACAGAAATAAACATCATGTATACGAGGTATGTCCATAAATATGAACTACTGTATCATAAGAGTAATAATTATTCATCTTTATTTTCGACAATATCAAAAATTGTTACTTCATTGGCAAAATTCATATTCTTGAACAAACCTCGTATAATACGACTACAGAAATTTGATGTCTGACTATTTCATTTCAAATTTTAGACCATTATGTACACCTTTTAATGGAGAATAACTTTCGTTTCTTATTAAATGGAATTAGTCCAACTTACGTAGACACACTATTATAATAAGGGGACATCAAAACATTTTTTTTTCTAACAAACATCTGTCATAAAATGCCTGGTTTTCAAGATACAGGATGTTTGAAAGCTTAAAAAATTCGTTTTTTTTTTTAATAATATCTCAAGGATCATTTTGCCGATTTTGGTGAAATCTGGGTATGATCTCTAATCAGCATATTTATTTTCAAAATGTTAATAAAAAATATATTTAAACTCAATTGTATCAGAACATTTTTTATAGTTTAGGACACCTAAATCAAAAATTGCACTCCCTGATTAGTCTAGTCAAATTAGTCCAAAACCTTCGAATAATTTAAAACTGGAATTAAACGACTTAGAATAAACGAAAAAAAAATTTTTTTCTGACATAAGTGTTTTAAATTGTGATAAAATGAAGCAACCTGCTGCAGATAATTCTCATAGGACCTTTTTTTGACAATTAAATTCTCTCTAAAATAAATCCTGAAGGCAAAAAATGAAAAATTTATGGTAGTAACAAAAATTTCCCAAAAGCAATGGTTCCCGATTATTTAAGATTTTCAATTATTCGCTATTTCATTACTTTCTTAAATTGTTTACAAAAAAGTCCCTGCGGAAGTTTTTGGCGGGTAGTGTCACTTAAACCTGATACATACCTATTTTTATAATTTTTCAACTTTGGCTGTTGATAAATTAAATTAAAAATGCCCCAAATCCGAACTCCTTACAAAATGAAATATCGTAAGCCTTAATTTATTATCGAGTGGCATAAAGTCCTTTCCATAAGTTGGTCGAAACTTCATAGCGTCTCGAAAATTCTCGATATCTACCTACCTATCTGCTGCATTGTTTATGTTTGTGATAGAAATAGAAAGTTTTCTCTCTGCTTCTAAGATGTAATTTTATATTTTCCTGTTCGATTATTATTGAAATCACCCTATGACAAAATTTGTTTGGAAAATTACTTAAAGAAATTTCGAGAGATTCCGCCAAATTTGGCAACGTGGCGAT
The DNA here is from genome assembly GCA_910589415.1 of Malachius bipustulatus. Lineage (NCBI taxonomy): Eukaryota > Metazoa > Arthropoda > Insecta > Coleoptera > Melyridae > Malachius > Malachius bipustulatus. The sequence goes on along the minus strand of OU342639.1, from coordinate 29,147,447 downwards.
GAAGCGCCAGTCACCGGCGCTCTACAAGAAAACATCAGCAGCACCAGCACTGGCAGCGGCAGCAGGCTCAGGCTAGGGAATTCTACGGCTGTGGATAAAGTTTACAGCTTGTGTTGCATTAGTCATCACGTTACGACATTCAGTTTAGATTCTTTGGGCTGAGGAACGAATCGGCGCCTGCGTCTAGTCGACCAGTCCACTGGCCAATAATAGTCCAGGAATCGCATTGCGGGTTCGACTGAATGGCTTGATTGAGTATGACTCATACAGACTCATACGCTTTTCAAGTCGTCATCGCCATCCGTTACTCGTTAGTAAATAGTATCTTTTATAATACTTAGTAAGGTTATTTCAGTCTGTGAATTATTTGGCTCGGAGTATGAGATGAATTTTCATTTCGGATTCGACTCCGAGTTACCGAATTGTAGTAAACATCGGCATTGGCCGATTTAATCGCGATTTTTGTTATGATTACGACTTTGTGGTGTTAAATTAAATAGTGACAGTTCCTATGAATGTAAATGTAAATACCTAGGTAATACCTGCATACTTTTAAATTAGGTATAATACCTGTTGACAATTTGGGATTTTTTACGTATGGTAAGTGCGTTTATTATTAATTTCTTTTTTATATTTTCACTCAACATTTATGTTTACGTACGTAGGTACTATAGGTACCTACCTAGGTACGACGTGTTTGTTGATAAAATGAATTTCTGAAACCGAATTTTCATACCTACCTAAGTACCTACCTACCTGCTATTTATTACAGATTTAAGAGCGAATTTTAGTTGATAAGCATCCAGTAGTATTATTTGATAAGAAATGGTAAATTGGTAGGTACCTAGGTACCTACCTATCATCGGTTTACGAGTTTTATGGTAATATTATTTATTGAAATCGACATGAAACCTGATTAATGTACCTAATATATGCATATTAGCCGCGGGTATGTTTTTTTTTAAATCGTGCATTCTTGATTCTGGTTCACCTTATTTTTTTCACAAGGCTGTTCTTAATACCATTTCCTCTAGATTGGTATTTGGGGGGCATGAACGCTGGCTGCTGCCGCTTTTTGCCACACTTCCTCTTTAATTTGTGATAACTTACACTTACCTCAACATTTCCTGTTTTCGTAGCTCGATTCTCGTCAATTAAATAAAACGTAAAATCAGTGTCACTAGCACTAACACTACTCAACTCACTACTCGACATTGTCATCATTATATTTAGGTTGTTATTTCATGTTTCTGTGATGTGATGTGAATCTTTTTGTGGTTTTCTGTTTTCACATCAAATAATAAGAATTGGGTAGGTATGGTATATCCTATGTTGTAGTAGGTAGGTATACATAAATGATTGTATTACCTGCCTAATGTGTAACGTGTACACATAAGTAGGTACATTTACCTACTTTGAAACTTGCACAGCAAAAGTCAAAATTTATCATTCTGATTTTTATGACACTTTTATTTATTAATTGGTATAATAGGTACCGACATGTACCTGCATTACATTTTATTATCTTTAAGATCTTGCATTAACAGGTGTCCCATCTAAAATTATACATGGGATCGCGGAACGGTATTTCTTCAAATTTTTTTTTTTCAAAATTATTTTTTTTAATGTGATAGATTTTTGGGTTCCTTAATTTTTCCAATAGGTACCGAACGACATGGAAAACTCTGGGATCTAGTAGGCTTTGAAAATTTTTGAAATTTCGAGTTGATGGCTCTTTGCTACAAGTATATTATAACCTAACCTAAAAATTTTTAATAATGTCCAATAAAAAAAGATTTGTCAAAAATAATAAATTTAGATTTTTCAGTTTTTTCAGGAAATTTTAGCAACGACTGAATTTTTCCGATTTTTTTTCAGATTCTTATTGAGCATTAAATACCGCAACTTTTCTCTAATTTAACCCACCCTGTATCTTTTACCGTATCCGCGATATCCCCATGTAGGTATAATTTTTTATTTTAGCGAGGTACCTACCTACTTACACTATATACCTATATATTTAATGTAATTAATTATAAAATCGCATAAAAATAGAAAAAAATAATAAATAGGTTTTTGTGTTCTTGACGGTTAGGATCGATGTTGAATGTTTGGGGAAGTTTACCCCTATCAGCGATGATTCACAATGATGAAACATACCTACTTTAGTCATACTTCAACTAAATGTCCCCCAAACTAAATAAATAAATACACAGTCGACGTTTCATTATCTTATTTAAATAAACATCAAAGATCAATAATAGATTATCGACTACCTAGATTATAAACAATTTTTTTGATTTTTGAATAGTTTGAGCTGGTAGGTGGGTATTTATTTACCTACCTGTGTCCTGTGCGGGTAAATTTATTTCAATTAATAAAGCTTTGAAACATCCGCCGGTAGCAGAACTTATACACCCGTTTTATTAACTAATTAATAATGATTGCCTTGCAGTTTGCAGCAAGTAATAATAAACAAATGCAAGCTGGCGTTTTATTTCTGTAATAATTATTGTACATACAACTTCGGCAGGTAATACAGCACCTACCGGTACCTACCTATGCAAAATGTTGATTAAACTGATTGATTGTTTACAAAAATGATACCTCCCTCTTAATTGGGCTCCACGTGTGTAAGTGCGTTCTTAATTAATCAAAAAAGTCTCATTGACGTGAAAACAGCTGCTAAAAAGATAGCTGACAATTTTTGAGCGCACTTGAGCATAAGTATACTTTTTTTTTCAAAATTTTCAAAAAAAAACACTAGGACCAGTACCTCCTACAAGGTACACCTGAAATTATTGAAAATAACTACAGGGGCGGGCATTATAACTCGATTTAATTCGATATAACTTGAATAACTTGATTTGACAAAATAGGAGAATTTTTTAAAAATTACAGAACACTAGGGACTAGGGCCCATACCTACGAGGTATACCAGGAATAATTTCATGCAAACAATTACAGGGGCGGATATTTGAAATCATGTCGTTCATTCCCATATTATATTAACATCAAAAATTAAATAACTCGATTTGTCAAAATAGGAAAATTTTGAAAAAAATACATAAGAACACCAGGACCAGTACCTTCAAGTCACATAGGGAGTAATTTCATGAAAACAACTATAGGGGCGGGTATTTTAAATCACGTCGTTCATCCCCATTAAAATGAAAAATTAAATAACTCGATTTGCCAAAATAGGAAAATTTTGAAAAAAATACATAAGAACACCAGGACCAGTACCTTCAAGTCACATAGGGAGTAATTTCATGAAAACAACTACAGGCGGGTATTTTAAATCGTGTCAAACATCCCCATAAAAATGAAAAATTAAATAACTCGATTTGTCAAAATAGGAAAATTTTGAAAAAAATACAGAAGAACACTAGGACCTGTACCTTCAAGGTACAGGTTGTTCACTTTATGTTTATTAGCGGTTTCATTTGTAAAGAACTTTCTCTTTAAAACGGGGAGTAAAGTTGTACAAAATAAACATTTTTATTTATACCGTCTGTTTCAGGGGTGTGAAGTTGCTGTAGGACCTCCCATATATGCCAATTTTAGAGTTGTTTCTATCGTTTCCCAATGGTACACAAAGTTTTTTTTTGTCCAGATGCGGGTTGAAAAATTTTAACAAAAATTTTAAAGATTTTGCTGCACCCCAAATTGCAAAAAAACTGAACTAATACGTCGTTGGTCCGCGTTTGTCTCCCTATTGGTTTTATTTGTCCCCTGATTTGGAAAATACGAAGTTGGCACGCCGAAAATTTTTGACCATCACCCAAAATTGCAAAAAAATCCATCTATTAGTTTCATTATGTCCATTGATATTTTGAAAAATACAAGTTGGAAGTTGCCCCCCCCCCCCAAATGCAAAATGTGCCAATTTTTTCCACGCATTCGTTTGTCCAATGGTATCCATGATTGTCCACAAAGATGTTTTTGTCCAAGTGCCGGTTAAAAAATAGAAACTTTTTTTTTGTATCAGTGTCCAGTAAATAGCAAAACAAAAATTTCACCACATAGATCGTTGGTGCAGGTTTGTAGAGGCATTAGTTTCGTTTCTGCACCAATTAATATTTTGGAAAATACGATAATTTGATTTTTGAATTTTCTTTTTCAAATTGCAAAAACTTTCAATATCGCACACATCGTTTTTCCTGTTTTTGTTTTCAAAAAATCGGGTTTTTGCTTAAACTTGGCGCCTTCGTGCGCATGCGATTATGTTTTATGTATATAACGTTAAATTATATCTCTTAATTGATTGATTTCATTAAGTGGCCTCTTACTACTGGATGGTGATAGAGAATTACCTACTTATTAGTAGATATATTTTTTTTTACTTGTAAGAAAAAAAATGTTTACAATAAAATAAACCGGTTTCAATCAATCGTTTAGCGACAAAGTAAGACAAAGTAACGACTAATTTATAACTAAATTATTTTGTTTCTTCATGTTTATTCAGGTAGGTACTTATGGATTAAGAATCAAAAGATTCTTAAAATACGTTCAAATGAAAAAAATGGATCATCGAAATTATTCACCGTGACCGTGCGAGCTTCCTGAACCTGGTGAGCTGTGATTGGCTCTTACTCGTGATTTTTTCTTCAGTATTTCACATACCGAATTGTTACGTGCGTATTTTGTACAGGTTAATTTTGAGAGAGTGGAAAAACGGATTACATGGTGTAAATTTTTTTGAAATTATAGGTGCGAGGATATAAATTTTCCTAAGTCCCGAGCACGTAACAGAAGTAATACGTTATAAGTGGCATATTTAAATGAATTACAAATTAGAGAACTGAAATAAGTGCCGGTGTTTAAATTATCGGCGAACCCAAACGAAAGCGTAACAATGTAATTTCTATTCAGTCACTGCAGTCTGGATGTGTTTCTTGTGATTCATTTTATTCGTTTTGTAATGGCATTCATATAAAATATATTGTTAGTTACATAAACAATGAGAATCTTAGATAAAGAGGCTAACCTGTGCTTAAAAAATAATAATATCATGAAATTTGATATACTATTATATTTTTAATGATCGTATTTATGGTTGTTCTTTCTTGTCATTATCTTGTATCGCGAAAAATTGTACATTATTATATACACGTGTTCTTTTCGATAACGTTACGTTAGCTGTAAAATAATTATAATCAATCGTATTACTGTTATGTGATAATAAAAAAATATTGTAGGTGGGTAATCTTGGTCCTTTTCCAAGAAAAGGAGAAAAAGAAATTGCTATGTACGTCATCAAAGAAATAAAGTTCATTATTATTATTATTATTAATAATTAAGTAGGTATTATAGAATTAGTGGTGATGCTAATAGTATAAAAATAATGATGGCACGCTACCGATGAAGCCAACACCTTGGCGCTGGCGCATGGCGCCTGCGTCCTAAGCAAATTTATACCCACTTGTTTTGACATAATTTCCACTTATTCCCAGTCCAGGTAATTCCGCCATCAAGTGTACGATTATTTCCACAAGTGCATGGTCACTCTTTCTCTTTGCTGTTTATCAGTTTATGATATTTTAATCGCAGTGCGTTGATGTTTTTCTGATGTCATTTTAGTTGAGTTGTAATATCAAAAACTGGGTAGTATGTAGGTAGGTACAATTATTATAGGAAGGCGAATAAGTTCTTATTGCGCAGAAAGGTTTGTTCCTGTCTCCATAAATATTTTTGGTCCTAGGTCCAATAACAACAATGTTAGTCGGTGTCCATGTTAAAAAAGAACAACCAATTAACCAGATAAGGCTGATAGGAGTATCTCCACCGTTCATCAAACATGTTTGTACGCATCATATGGGAATTTGCCCTCTAGCATTTTTATTTTATTTATTGATCTGAGCCTCGATCTGAGCATTTCTGAGTTTTATAAAATCACCACTGACACTGTAAATCCTCAGTGGTGGTGCCGGATAACTCGTATCGTATTTATTTGAAATACCTACTTATTTATCATTTAAAATAATTAGTATTATTTGCGCCGCGCCACTGATGTAATTTATAGTCTGATAAGGCGTAACAGTTGAAAAGCTCGCAAGACGCAGTTCACGCCTAGCTCTCGCTTGCTTATAAAATTTGGTTATACATAACCTTTTTTCCCATATCTCTAATTGCTTAGGTGTGCGCTCGAGAGGGAGTTTGTTGTATCTCGGCGTTTCCGAGTTGGGCCTAATTACCTGCGTGACCCTTCGTCTCTACGGGTGGTCCTATAATCCTGATGGAGCTCAGTTGGGCCAAGGAATTTCTAGATACCGTTGAAGCAATTGGAGACTTGGTTGATTATTAACCGAGTTATTTTGCATGCTCTTGTATGGCTACGTTGCCAGATTTTACAGAAATTCCGATTTTCTACATTCTCGTTACATTTAATTATTGACGATAGTAGGTACCTATATAAGGATCGATCGAAAAATGATATAGGTAAGTGAAACATAGCCATAGGTAGGTACGTACCTACTGCCTACTCGACTTCAATTATTAATAATAACTTGATTAGGTATACCTATCCGATCTACTAAAAGCACCACTAAATAAATCTGGCAACACTGCTATATATATGGGCAAGGCCGCACATGTATTTCTTGCCTGTCCAGTTATGTTTCATTATCTCTTATAATCCCGTATAATAATCCCTTCATTTCTTGTTTGTGGCCCAACTGAGCCCTGGGATTATGGAAGAACAAAATCCTTCGCCCAACTCGGTATCGCCCTTGTATCTATCTCTTTAAATATTTAATTGACCAGATGTCATTTTTCTGTTTTTTATATTATTTTTATTTTTTTCTTTTAGTTGCATGTGGTTTCGCAAGATTGTCGGTGTGTGAGAGAGAGAGACGAATCTAAATAAAGCTGTTAAGTGATAAGAGATTGACTGTAAAATGGACACCGAATTACTAGCCCCTATTCTCTTGATGATTGCTTTATTTGGAGTTAACAGTGCAGTTATGTTTTATATCCGGAAATTGAAGAAAGCTCAGAGGATGGAGGATCTTTCCAACCAAGAGCTGGAACTCTGTGTGTCTTAGAATGGATTAAAGAAAGTATGTATTAGGTATTAGGTCTCTTACTCTTACTCCTAGTTCTTACCTAAGTTATGTTAAATTTTGTATGAAAGTATGAATGAAACACTAACAGAGCATCGAGTGTAAGCGATTTTTCTTCCACTTGCTTGTTAAAAATTTGATCTCTTAATTTGGCTTAATTAAATTATAAAAAAAATTAATAAACACCACTTTGTTCCTTTTAGTGTTGAGTGTGACTGTAAATAGGTTTACTTATTTACTAATTTTTACTTATCTTTCGAAACTTACCTAACTAAAAGACTATGCTTACCGGAAAGTGCGCATGCGGGATGCGGGGAATCTCGAGGGTGTTAACTGAATTTTGATACCAGAACGGAACTAACACCCCATTCAACGCAGAAGTCGTGATCCTAAATCTCTAATCGCCCCTGATATCATAACAAATGCCGCTAAGTAAGTTAGAGCTGGGAATATTAACTTACGCACCCCTCGTATTTTTTGTAATTCAATCAAATGGCACCACCACCCCCGAGCGTACCATTCACAGTATTCAAACACTTCAGACTGATACTAATACTTATAGAACTACCCCGGTGTTTATGATGTTTTACTTGTTATGTTATTTCATTAATTAGGTTTATTTTATTTTTATTTATACATTTATTTATACTTTTATGCTGAAAAAGTCCCTGTACCCTCCAATAAATCCTTAAATTTTTAATTTTGGAAAAATTGAAAAAGTCAACTTTTTTATTTTAATAATTTACTATCGTTGATGTAGTTAAATAAATTTTATACATGGTGTCACTTAACTCAGTAATTTCTTCTCAGACGACCTTCTGTATTTGTTGATAGAACACCCTGTATATTATATTTTCATATTTCCTGAAAAAATCCAATAATAATGGTTTTTACAGTTGCAGCTTAAATTGAGTAGGTAATGAGTTATAAACAAATGGAAAATTATATTTTCAATTTACATCATAGTTGTTTACAATAAAAACGGCTCACATGTCCCTATTTTAACTTTTTTTATGTACTATACTATGATGCAGATGACATTTTGATACAGGGTGATGAAAGTTATCAGATTTTTTATCACCCTGTATAAAAATTTCATTTACATCATAGGAAAGTAAATAAAAAATTAAAACAGGGACATGTAAGCCCTTTATCTTGTGTCTTTTCCGATGTACACTGCTTTCAAAATGAAAAATTGCGATTTTTCAATTGTTACTGTCAAAAAAAAACATTATTATTGCATTTACTCAAACAATCTCAATATACAAGGTGATTCAGTGGTAAGTACCCACCATAAATTGAGGGGCTTGTAGATAAAGCAAAAATATTAAGAAAATTAAAATTTTTGCGAAAATGTTTTTTAATCGAGATACAGGGTGTTTCAGTATCAATTTAAAAAACAGGTTTTTATTCCATCTTTCTACAGAGTGGACCAATAATTCAAAATTTTTGTACACCAGTGTTTGTAAAAATTTTGGTTACCTATAACGCAAGCACCCAGTGGCGTAGAAGATGGGGCCATAGGACACCTTTTTTCTCGTAAAAAAAATTCTGAACTTTTTTTTAATTGTTTTATTAATTTTTCGGACTGCTACATTAAATTGCTGTAAAAAAGGCATACATACTTATAAAATTTCGATGGGACGCACCGTTTTCGAAAAAAAATTCAAATGTAGCGTTTTCAACCTTTTTTTATTTATATTATTTTTATTTAATAATCTAAGAACTCTTATAAGATAAGTACCATAAATTTAGGGGCTTGCAGATAAAGCTAAAAGATTAAGATAACTCACATGAATTTTTTTACAAAAATGTTTTTTTAACCGAGATAGATACAGGGTGTTTAAATGTCAACCAGATTTTTCAACGCCCTCTGTATCTCGTTTAACAATCGTTTTCGAAAAAAAATTATTTGAACTTTCGTCATATTTTAGCTTTATCTACAAGCCCATCAATTTATGGTGCTTTACTACTGAATCACCTTGTATAATAATATACAGGGTGTCCTGTTTGAAAAAGTGGGCAATGTCGTCATTATTGAGCCAAGGAACACTCTGTATAAAATATTTTTACGTCAATAGAACATAAATTAAATTAAAAAATTGATCTGTTTTTTCTCATTTTTTTTTAAACTAAAAATTCTAAGATTTATTGGGGGGGGGGGTTGTACCGGGACTTTTTTAATACTATTGTGAAAGCAGAGTAAAAAAAAATTCAAATAAGTTTCATAAAGGAATATTTTGACTAATCCACAACGTTTCCGTTTTTTCTAACCAAGGCTCGAACCAAGGGTAATCAAGGAGTCACAAGAAACACAAGAAAACGGTGAAGAAAATTGCTCCTATAAATTGACCCAGATATGAAGAAATAAAAATTTCTTCGAGATTGGCAATTTAGCGGATGTTTTTTCCTCAAAACTCTTGTTTCAAATGTCAAAATGTCAATGAATTTTTTTTCCAAAATCACGGTATACACTGGACCGCTTCACAACCGCCAGTGTTTTCTACTACAAAAAGATACTGTTGCCTAACAGTTCGAAAGTTGACAGTTTCCGAGAAAAATTGCATTTTATAAAAATAATTTCTCTAGGAAACTGTCAACTTTGGAGCTGTTAACAAAGAGTACCTTTTTTTCTGGAAAACATGGGCGGATCCAAATCGGTTCTTAAAATCTCATTTATTCCAGTGGCGCAGAAGTTAGGGGGTCGAAATTCTCAAAATATTCTTAAAATTAATGTTTTTTCTCATAAAATGCCAATTTTCTGAGAAACGGTTTACTTTAAAGCTGTTAACCAAGAGTACCTTTTTGGTGTAGAAAACATGGGCGGTTGTAAAGCGCTTCTTAAAATTGCATTTATTCCAGTGACGCAGAAGTTAGGGGGTTGAAATTCTCAAAATATTCTTAAAATTAATGTTTTTCTCATAAAATACCAATTTTCTGGGAAACGGTTCACTTTGGAGCTGTTAACCAAGAGTACCTTTTTGATATAGAAAACATGGGCGGTTGTAAAGCGCTCCTTAAAATCGGATTTATTCAAGTGGCGTAGAAGTAGAGGGGGTTAAAACTCATCAAAGTACCCAAAAGCTATGCCGCTCAATTTTTTTAAAACCTCTATTTCACAGGTAGAAAAAGGGGATTAACGAGCACAAAGTGTATCTCATTCTCAGGTTCTTGAGCAATTGCCAAAAGAAAACTGAAGAAAAAAAAATTATTGAGAACGGTTTGGCAAACGGTAGGGTTGGTACGCCTGGCTATATTTATAGGAAAAAAATTTTCTATGTAAAATCACCTTTTCCGGGAACCCTGTATTTATATTTATATGTAACGGAAACTAACTTCAGTTTCTTTTACAAGGAAGAAATATTCTATCTGTTTTTGAAACTAGAGGCCGTAATGTTTTTTTTTAAGAAAAAAACTTCTAAAACTCAATATTAAAGAAGTTGAGTTCTTAACTTTTCATATCTCAGTTAATTTAACTTCAAGAGCTATTTTTTAAAACTATTTTTTCGTGACTCCTAGATGCCCCTCCTCCCAACAACGTAGGTACTGAAGAGTTTATCCGCCACTTACAGGCATAATTCTCCCGGCAAAATTCGAACAATCAAATTAATTAAAATTATTTGTTTTTGAGTTAGGATGTGACACGGATTTAATTGTGCTTTAAAAAAATATTAGTTTGAAAATCGAGCGTAAATTTCTTCTTCTCATGTCCACGGTCGAGCAGAAGCCGCAAGAAGCAAATCCGTGTCCCACATCGTAACTAACTCATACCGAAGGAGAGCGGCTGCGACTGTGTGATGTATGATGTATGACTGACTAATCTCAGAACTCAGGAGTAATAGCCTAGGATACTAATATAATATACATCGGCCTGAAATGAGTATAAAATAATATAAAATCTCGGCCGTCGTCCCAGATGAGTTTCCAACTCTGTCTGGTTGTGCCTCTCGCGCTGTGCGGCGTACGTTTATTTGCTGTGTTGGCACAAAACACTGAACACTGAACGCTAATGCCGATTTCCTCGCCTATTCCAGGTCCAGATATAGCCCGTGACGCATAGCCGCCGTGATGTCAGTGTGTCTAGAGAGCAGTCCTTCTCGAGACGGCCTCAAGCTGCCCCTGCTCAGCAGAAGCATCAGCGAGCCAGGACCCTCCACCCCCGTGCACTCAAGTGCTCCGAAAAGGTTCAAGCTGGAGAACGCCTCGTTCAGTCTTCCGACTAGTCCTTGTGCCGAAAGCGCGACCATTCAGCGCTCTCTGATTCTGAAAAAGGTCAGAACGGTCAGTCCCGATGCCCTTGCCAAGAAACTGTCGGAAGCCTCGGCCGCCTCGACTTCTAAGGGCCCCGGCAAGCAATTCGTGCTGCTCGATTGTCGGTCTTTCATGTCTTTCAACATAAACCATGTGGACGGTGCGATTAACGTCAACTGCGCGGACAGATTCAACAGGAGAAGGTTGCAACAGGGGAAAGCCTCTTTGGCCGATCTGGCCACCACCAGGGATGGAAAGGAGGTTCTCAAAAAGAGAGCCTTCCGGGAAGTGATTGTCTATGATGAATCGACCAACGACAAGGAAAGAATCACAACGACGCATCCGCTCTTCTTGGTGCTCAATTCACTCGTCGAGGACAACAAGGAACCGCTGCTACTTTTGGGTAAGTTTTTTCTTACTGTAATGTTTATAGCGTTTCTAAACCGTTACAAATGTATAAACAATGGTGGGCGAAGAGTGAATTTTCTGACCGGTGGTGGATTATTGAAACAATTTATAGCCTATTAAGTTAAATTAACCTTGGGTCTTCCTTTATTAATTTATAGATGCATTGTACCCATTAACATATGGATGTGCATTGTATCAGTTTAATTAATATTCTCCGGTCGGCGCTTAGATGATGATGATCATCCATCGCAAACAAGTCACAAGTTGCTTCGATTTGATTCAATTCCATCATGACTTATTTGAATAAACTTACTAAACAGATCTAATTGATGGCGGCCAAACATCATCAATAACTCACCATGTAGCTTTTTCCTATAGAAAATGTTCCGCTTTAATGACACCATTACATAATACTCGTGCAGTATTGGTATTAGTATTTTTCATAATATCTACAACGCAGTCTGTTGAGGGCCATTAATAAATAACATTATGGAGTTACGTAGTATAATATGTATATCGTTGAAAAAATACTCTCCACTTATTACAAAATGAGAGACGACCTTGACATTGATCCATTTAATGTAGAGCTGTCTCTATTTTCGACTTAATTTTTCAATGATTACCATGAAATAGTGAAGAGGTTACAATATTATAGTACTTAGCACTTATGTTGAAAAATTAATTGAACTATTAAGAAATTGATTTTTGTCATGCGACTTATTTGAGTAGAAGTAGAACGCGAATATTCTGTAATTAATTAGTATTATATTATTGTTATCAAAAATATATTGCTAGCTTTATGATTAAAATTCTAATTAGTCAGGATCCGCCTGTAAGGCTCCGGCATGAGATAACGCTTCAAAAGAAGAAAAAAAACTCCTCTTGTGCTCTATATTTAATTTTTGCAATGCTGTATAAGGGGGTTTTCTTGAATTATTGACGCTTTTATCATTTATTATTATTATTATTTGTAAATATTGTACTTAAATAAGTAAATAAATTATTTGTTTAAGGGCTTTTAGGGGTCTTTCAAGTTTCAATTTAAGAAAAACACCTTACAAAAATGGCGCCCAACGTGGGGCCCGACTGACAGTGGCAGTCTTCTTTGCTAGCGGTTGCGACTTTGATAACCGCTCCAGAAAAACTACTTGCTCTCGTTTTTATCTTTCTTCCTACCTGTTTTGATAAAAAAAAACATTTGCACTTCTTTTAACAACTTCTTTCAAAAATACATTTTAAATGATTTCCAATGAACAAGAAGAGATTTTTCGGTAAATTCGCCCAAATGATATTAATAATAATAATGATGTCTGTCCAGTCCAACAGAAGCAAGTTAATGCGTATGTTTCTTTTTGCTCCGTAGCCTACGACCGGTAGCAGGCAGATCGCCAACATTTGTTTATTTTGCAAGATACTTATGGATGTGACTAATAATACAACATAAATGCGAGCCCTATCGCTATTTATAAAATGACAAAAATGACTAATCTAATTTTGAATAGGAAACTACGACGAAACAAGAAGTAAAACTAAATAGGCTTCGGCCTTTATAGAGAGGAACGCGAAAAGGGGAACTCTTGGCTCATTCAAGTGTATGTAATTATATTTTAGTTGACAAACAGACAGGTAAATCACCTCTGGAGTTAATATTTTCACCTTTCGGATTGTTCGAGGATGTGTCATTATTTTGCGCACGCTGCTGCCAAGTAAATTTATATTATCGAAATAAGCAGCGAAATACTCATCAGGGCCGTTGCCATGTACTTGTTTCAAGTCATCAGTTCTCTTGTCCTGCGTCACGCCTTTGGATGCCTCCCTGAAATAACCAATTTTTGTTTCTCCCGTGACCTCTCAATAATAAAACCTCATCCAGAAACAGGCTAAACACTTTCCAAGAAACTTTGAAATGTCCTTCTCAAGTTACTTGACTCTCAAAATAACTCTCAGGGCTCAGGACCTTCTCGCCCTTACACCCTCATTCAAAGCATCTCTCTGCTAAGACCTTTTATTTTTTTTATGCCGAAATTATGAACATAATTTCATTTTTGATGATCTGGGCTGATTTTCATAAAGTGGCACTCTGTAATATAGCGGCGCTGCGGTTCAGACACGGTTCATTTTTTGCAAGGATTTGTTACCGTCTCATTTCGTTTTCTGGGAAAGGAGGGAAGGTTGTTACTCGCTCTCTCTCTCTCTCTCTCTCTCTCTCTCTTTTTCTCTATATCTCTGTCTCTCTCGCTAGCTCGCTCGTCCCAGTCTTAGGACCATTTTATCCATCCATCAAGTTCATTTTTTGTAATTTTGGGCTTAAAATGCCATCTAGTAGCATTTTTCCTAATCTAAAAGATGCTATAATGGAACAAGCCGTTCACAGGCTGAGTCCACCCGCAAACGGAGTTTTTGCGTTTTTTTCAATTTCATATTTTTAATTTTGAATTTTTTAACTTTCGCGATCTTTCGCGGGGATTAACTTCGTCTTCCAAGGAGATGAAAACAAAGATGGCGCAAAAGTATAAACATATTACAGGGTTCTCAAAATTATTTTTTATTTTCCAGATTCTGGTGCTTATTAAGAATCGGGGACAAAATTTTGAAAAATTCCACAATTACTGAAATATCCTGAAAAAAATGAAAAATCAAGATTTTTTATTTTATCCATATCTTTTTAGTGTTGAAAATTATGAAATAATTTTTTGTAGATTTACATAAGTCGTCAATAGCTAAGTATCCATTTGTCAAAAAATTCAAAAGGAAAAAAATTCGAACATTTTATTCCATTTTCGAAAAAAAAATTCACCGAAATACGAAGTTATTTGACTTTCCTTATGGTTTTTTAATTTTTATATTTTATTCGGTATGAAATTTTTTTTTAGAAAAAATAATAAAACTTTCGATTTTTTTTTTTTAATGTTCCATATTAATTTTTGGTTTCCATGATTTTTCAAGGCCGAATGCATTAAAACCAATATAGCGGGCATAAGAGAAACTACACAAGTTGGCTATGAAAACTTTCGGATCTAGTCGGCTTTGAGAATTTTTTAATGTCAAATGGGATAGCTTTTGACGACTTATGCCAACCTACGAAAAATTACATAAAAATAACAATAAAAAAGATATGTTTTTTTTTATTTTCAGTTTTTTCAGCATATTTCAGTAATGGCTGAAGTTTTCGAAAATTTTGTTCCCGATTCTTAATAAGCATCAAATTTTACCCAACTTTGCCCGTTTAATCGACTCTGTGTTTGGCAAAATAAGAAAATTGCCCATATTGGGAGGTAGATTTTGGGAACCCTGTATAACGGAAGGAAGGAAGAAACGAAGAAAGAAGCGATTACAACCCAACATCGCGTATAATACCAGTGCCAGTGGCGGCTTTTCTTATGAAGTGAGTAAGGTGCCACTTCACGTATTCAGCTTGAAAATTCGATTTTTTCAAAGTCCGGTCGGCCCGATTTTTTTTTCTGCAAGGTCCGGTTGACAAGATTGATATAAAAAAAAATAATAATTGTCTTCCATGTCATGATTTCTGTCTCTGCAGGCTGATTTCATAACTAATTTTATATATAAGTTGTTTGGGGACTTAAAAATGTAACAAGATTTAGGGAGAATATCTGACGATTTCCGTCGAAACGAGTAATTAACGAGGTGTAAGTCTCATTAGTTAATGTTCCAAGGCTCACTAATACCAATATCGGGGGTAATTTCGTACCTGACGATAATCGCCAACCACGAACAAACGAACAATTCGAGCGGCCCCTGTACGACAGGCTCTCCTGGTGGTCATAGTGTGAACTCTCCCTTCTTCCTCTTCTCCCAGCGTAGCTATGGTTTCAGTGTGCAAGCAGGAAGGAATTGGTACCTACTTCGGCCTGAAACAAGTTTGTTTTTTAGAATAATTTTTGTTAATTAAACTCTCAATTGAGTAACATACAACGTACGTTTCTGTCGTAGGTACACCTCGAACAATTTCTCGTGCATATTTATTGTATAATATAATTTGACGTCATAATGACTGTGTTCGAACGAAACTTCAGTTTATGTACTTTGAGGATTAAGTAGATCAACAAGTTTATATTTAATAATCATGATGCCTTGAAATATGAACTTCTCTATTTTTATAGTATTTAGTTGCAACAGTAAACAGCGTAGCTCTTAGATCCCCCCACATCCTCCTCCCCGAGGGTAATTAATCCCCTCCCCCTTCCAGGTCATCATAATAATGCGTTGGTCGCAGATTGTTTATGTAAGACAATAATAATAATAATTGAAACCAGACTGTGGTACTGCTTTTGCTTTACAAAGCATTTCAACTAATGTTATTAAAGCAGCTGGTTAATGACCGATTTACATTTCAAAGACTAAACATTCGTCTTACTCTGCAGTAAATTCTAGTTAACTTAGACTTGGAAATCGGATCTTTCATGACATACGTAATACGTAAGTTAACTT
Source organism: Malachius bipustulatus (assembly GCA_910589415.1). Lineage (NCBI taxonomy): Eukaryota > Metazoa > Arthropoda > Insecta > Coleoptera > Melyridae > Malachius > Malachius bipustulatus. The sequence goes on along the minus strand of OU342639.1, from coordinate 29,131,275 downwards.
GCTCGATCCCTGTGTTATGGCATTAAGGCACGGAGCAAAAGAAATGGGTGTATTTATATACCTACCTCCATTGAATCCGTTGTGCCAACCAGAGACATCCAATAAGCAGTGTCAGTCAGAAAGCCGTATGAATTCCAGAAAAATCTTCCTGTTTTTTTATAATCTAAAATGGTTATTCGGAAGCATGGCCCAATAAATCCAATCACATAATAACAGTGTTTTTTAAAGCAATCTATCACTTATAGGAAGTGTTAAAATGCTCTCTATAGAGCAGAAATGTGGAAAGATAAAATCCACAATTGATGAGAATCTCTTATTATGGACTATTTGTTCTTAAAGAGTGTTCGAAAACGAACCTGTTTTGGAGTAGGTCCCTGACACAAATATCGTTTGATCACCTCCAGAAAAAAAGATATGATTTTTTTTTTATTTCCGTTCCGGCTAACTTCACAATCACTTAGAAGCTAAACGGTTCCTTTTGCGCGGGAGTCGAAACACTCCCGTGAAGTTGGCCCCCGAATTATATGAAACCACTAATTTTTTCAGAGTTCTAAGTAGAACTAGAGAATAGATCTAGGGTATAGAGTTCTGGATATAAATTTTAAATAGCTCCGCGGAACAAAGCCCTTTTAAAGCAAAAATCCGTTGGGGCCCCACTTTCCTCAGAAAATGAGTTCCAGTGTGATAAGTATAGCGACAAAACTTCGAGCTCTGGAGTTCCTGTATATGTTCGCAAATAGTTCAGGTAGATGGCTCAAAATTTTGAAAAATCGTAGAAAATGAGCTCTCAGCAGAGTTCTGAGTAGCCGCCGAAGAGTTCTATATAAAAGTCCTCTCCCCCTTTGTCAAGATCAAACAGAAACCATTTTTTATTATTAACAATTAAACTTGGGGGCCGCGTCAAGTCAACCCTCAAAACGGATTTTTGCTGTTTTTGATGTTTAATTTAATAAAAATAAAAAGTAGTTTAGCTTTTTTTTTCAATTTTGGCATGTCTTAATAGTCTTAATTAGGATGTAAAACCACATAATTTTAATTAGAAAATATTTTCTATTGATCCACTCTGATATTTTCTGTTTTTAAATATTATTCGCCAAATTTTATTAAATTAATATAATTTTAATTTAATTGTTTAATCAAGAATGAGAAAAACGCAAGAGACCATTTTCATGCAGAATTGAATCAGAAAGAATATCCTCACGGCCAAATGTGAGTGGCGTACTTTTTTTTTGTAAAAAATATCATAGGATATGTTTGCAGAGACGCAACTGGTGAAGAATTAGAAAAACCTTTTTTTTTAACTAAAATAAGTGACAAGACAACAGCCTCCCCTCTTTGACAAGTTCATATTAACTTTGGTCATTATTTACATCCGCGGCTCCTAAAGTTTCACTATGGCACCTATACATGTATAGGGGTGGAGAACATCTTCTTCTTCTTAGTCCTAACATCGTTGTCGATGTATGGTGATTGATATGGTTGTCACCCGGGGTTGTCTAAATTTCTCAGGACCTGCTGAACGGTCCTTCTCCAGCGTTTCCGGTCATTTGCTTGCCGTGCTGCGGACGCAAAGCTCGAGTCCACAAGCTTTTCCACCACTTCAGTCCAACGGGTCGGTGATCGCCCACGCTTCCTCTTTCCCTCAAGTCGTCCTTGTACCATCAGTTTTTCCATGGTATCGTGGCGTGCGATATGTCCGAAAAACTTAAGGATTCGTCCATATGTCAACGATGAGAGTCTCTGGACTGGCTTGACTTCGTTTAGGATGGAAACGTTCGTTCTTCTGGCTGTCCATGGGATCCGCAGCATTCTCCGCCACACCCACATCTCAAAAGCATCTATTCGCCGCCGGTCGGCTGCGCGAATGGTCCAAGTCTCCGAGGCGTAAGAAAAAATCGGAAAAATGAGCGTATTAACCAATTTGATTTTCGTGGCTTTCGTTATGTTACGATCCTTCCATACTCTGGACAATTGCCTCATAGCATTCCGAGCAATTTCTATGCGTCGTCTAATTTCATATTCGCATGAGCCGTATTTATGCAACATCGATCCTAGATAAATGAATTTATCCACTACTTCGAAGCGCCCTATACTTCTCGGTTGATTATGATGTTCATTATCGCGGTCAACGATCATAATTTTGGTCTTATTAATGTTTATTTTTAGCCCAAAGTCTAAACTCACGACTTCAAGTCTTTGGATCAGTTCTAAGAGCTCTCTTACACTGCTCGCAATCAAGGTTGTATCATCTGCGAATCGGAGGTTTGAAAATCTCTTTCCGGCAATTTTAATTCCACCATTCCACTGTTCCAAAACTTGTCTCATTATAATCTCACTATATACTTTATACAGTAACGGTGAGAGCACGCAACCCTGTCGTACGCCTCTCCGAATATTGCATCTATCAGACAAAGTATTTTCGATCTTCACCACTGCTTCCGAGGCTTCGTATAGATTTTTAATGAGGGTTGTCAGATGGATTGGTACGCCGATTTCAATTAAAGTACTCCAAAGTTTGGTCCACCTGACATTATCGAAGGCCTTCTCATAGTCAACGAAGCAAAGATACATTGGAACGCCATACTCCCGAGCTTTTTCTGTCAGCTGTCTTGCATTAAAAATGTGTTCACGGGTTCCCCGTCCCTTGACAAATCCAGCCTGTTCCTCAGAAATCTGACGATCGATAAAAGCACTTAGACGCGCTTGCAACACGTACAGCATGATTTTACTAGCGTGAGATATAAGCGCTATTAGGCGGTAGTTATCACAGTTGGTCTTTGGTCCTTTTTTGTGGAGCGGCAATAAGACAGACGTGGACCAATCTTTTGGCCAGAGTCCCGTTTTCCATATTCTTTGGCAAAGGAAATGCAGGATTCTCAGGCCTCTGTCGTCCAAAGTTTTTAAAACATCTGCTGATATTTGATCGATTCCAGTCGCCTTACCATCTCTCAGCTTCCTGACTGCTGCCTTAACTTCGTCCAGGAGTATATCCGGCTCCTCTTCATAATCGCCGAGTTCGTCGACAACAGAGTCTGGATCGGTATACAGGGTCCCACAGTAGTTCTTCCAGATGGAGGCTATCTTATTCAACTCCGTAGCCGGCACATTCTGCTCATCGTGTATTATCCAGTGTCGTGTCTTGAATTTACGAGTAATGATTCGAATCTTCTGAAATAGATCTTTTGTGCTATTCGTTGCTGCATGGTTTTGAACCTCTTCGCACATAGTCGCTAGATACGCATTTTTGTCTCTACGGGTTGCACTCTGTATGGCTCGGTTCAGCAAATTATAACGCTCGATGTCCACAGTGTTATCCAACCCTAGAGATTTGACCTCCCTTCGTTCACGTATCAACTCCCTTGTTTCTGTTGTTATCCAAGGTTTCCATTTGTTATCTAGGTGTTCGTTTGGCATTTCCTTGAGTGACGATATAACAGCCGTTTTCATAGTCTGCCATATCTTCTCGGGGCTCTCATTCTCAATATCTTGAACCAAAGGTGCAACTTTGTCCATGACAGAATCGTTAAAGCGTTGAACATGAACAGCATTCAATGGGGGGAGCTTTCTTATTTGTCTTCTTTGACAGTTTTTGAATCTGGCGAAATATTCGCACATCAGAAGCTGATGATCACTTCCGCAGTCTGCCGATGGCAGCGTCTTCGCCGCTCGAACAGAAGCTCTCCAACGCTGCCTAACTAAGATGTAATCAATTTGGTTTTTGTACTTGCCATCCGGTGATCTCCAGGTAAATAAACGTCTTTTGTGATGTTCAAACATAGAGTTTACAATCGCAAAGCTGTTGTCAATGCAAAACTGAATAAGTCGTTCACCTCTATTATTACGGTCTCCTAGGCCAAATTTCCCGACCACTTGGCGGAGATGGTTTTCGTTCACAGTGCCACCAATTTTTGCATTCAAATCCCCTACCAAGATAAGGATTTCCTTATTTGGTATCCTATTTATTGCAACTTCAACCGCTCCATAAAACTCCTCAATCTCCTCATCTTCTGCATCTGAAGTGGGCGCATACAGCGATAGGATGTTTAAGATGCATGGCTTCGCATTTATTTTTAGCGAGCAAATTCTCTCGTTAATAGGTTCGTACCCAAGAACATAGGGGTTGAGTCTATTTGATATCAGGATGCCCACACCATGAATGTTCCTGTCTTCAGTACCGGAGAAATAAACTGTATACTCAGATGATCTGAAATGTCCCCTATCATGCCAATGTGTTTCAGAGATGGCCGCCACATCAATCTTGCACCGTTAAAGTTCCTCCTGGAGCAGCTGAAGTTTACCCTGTTGGTTAAGCCCACGTACATTCCATCCTGCTATACGTATTCTTTGCTGCTTTTTCCTGGTCGCTAATTTTGCATGGGAAGCCCAGCTGTCCACATTCCCATGCCCGGTATCTGATTTGCCACTCTCTACCCCGGACGCAGAAGAGCGCCGGTTGCCAACCGGGTCGCATGGCCTTCCGAGGCCATTTTCTGTCGACATACCATACTCAATTCTCGTGGGATGACCTAAGTCCTTTAATCGGGTGGTTTCCCATTGCCTTCCCAATCCTATGCCGTTGATGGTTTCTTGACCATTCATCCGCCTTTGAGGAGGATTTCGCCTCCTCAGGACAGAAGGGTGCCCTTCATCTCAAAGCTGAAGATGTTGAACGCTTATCCCGGCGAACACTCGGTCCCCATCTGCGTTAGCCACCTAAAGTGTTGCCCGTCTTCTACCACGTGGAGGTGCAGATTGGGATTTTCCCTTCATTGAGCATAGGACCTAGCGGCATTTCCTAAACTCTCCGGTACTTTTAGAAGACCTATAGTGGAGAACATACCTATATAGTAACACCAGGAAGGCATTCATTATTGCTTTGCAAATGAAAGGGAAAGAAAAAAAAACGGCCTAAAAACTCGGTTTTGAGAGTGCGGTCCTGACAAGAGGCGTCGTTTAGATACCGCGAATACGGATGTACCCACTTCACGACACAATGCCAAGCGCTTGGAAGCTTACAGTACCGGACTGGCGCGATATCCGCTTTCACATATCGTGTCCAGTCCACAGGGATTGATGCAATGATTTTTGGAATATAAATGCAAAATAAATGCAAATTTGAAAATAAAAATCGTGCTACTGTTAATCTCGAAGATTTTCCTTGCCCTGAAAGTGAAAAAAAAATTGAAATTCTACCGCAGTGCCAATAAAGTGAGGCCTTAGATGTGACCTTAATATTAGTTTGCAATGGCTGCTTTTAGCTTCTTATCCACCCAGCACCCCTATTTCGCTCCTCGGTCCCGAAAAAATTGATGAAACTTAGGAGCCGCGGATGTAAATAATTACCTTAACTTTTCTTCATATGATGACCTGAGGAATCACATCCTGAAATTTTAGCATGTTATTAAGAAACATCCTGTAAAACCTACTTTTTACAGCCTTGATGAAGAGCAAAAATAAAGCTTTAATAAGCTTCAGATTTCACAATTTTATGAAACTATTATTATAACTATGTAGGTAGGTAGGTACTATTATACTAAAATAACTATTTGAGATTTCACAAGCCATAATTATTATTTGTTGCCAGAAAGGCCATAAAAATCAGTTCCGGATTTATAAAATTAAGTTTATTTGCAAATTTATTTGTTTCTGTCTTAGAGAGATTTTATTTATGAACGCACAACATATTTACATGATGGGAAACATCGATAAATTTACTAATAAAAGCTAAATTTACACAAACAGCTTCGTATATTAGAAGTCAGCCTAGACGTATTGATTATCCAGCTTTGACCGTAGTAGCACTAGTACGGAGGACTGAAGCCCAACGATGGAACGATGTGACCTTTTAGGAGGTGCTCCGTAGTGAAAAAGCATGTCCCTGAAGTTAGATTCGGATTCGGATTCGGTGTACACTCTGGGTCAACATTATTGACAATCATAAGAAAAACGACTTTATGTAATAATTACTGCTGGCAACCTACAGAAAGACATATCTGGACTTTTGAACTTGCAACCCAGAACAAAGGGGCGCTGTCCCCTCGAAAATGACGTAAAATTTAAAATTTATTTTCTCTCCTATATTTGTAATTAATTATTTGCGACGTCACGCCGGTTTTTAAAAAGCGAATCTATAGCACCAAATGATAGTTAGGAAGCCACTTTAGAACATATCGAAAGCTGCTCACTTGCAAACCAGAACAAAGGGGCGCTGTCACCGTCGAAAATGACGCAAACTTGAAGATTTATTTTCTCTCCTACATTCTTAATTAACTAATTGCGACGTCACGCCGGTATTTAAAAAGCGAATCTGTAGCACCAAATGATAGTTAGGAAGCTACTTTAGAACATATCGAAAGCTGCTCACTTGCAAACCAGAACAAAGGGGCGCTGTCACCCTCGAAAATGACGTGAACTTGAAAATTTATTTTCTCTCCTACATTCATAATTAATTAATTGCGACGTCACGCCGGTTTTTAAAAAGCGAATCTATAGCACCAAATGATAGTTAGGAAGCTACTTTAGAACATATCGAAAGCTGCTCACTTGCAAACCAGAACAAAGGGGCGCTGTCACCCTCGAAAATGACGTGAACTTGAAAATTTATTTTCTCTCCTACATTCATAATTAATTAATTGCGACGTCACGCCGGTTTTTAAAAAGCGAATCTATAGCACCAAATGATAGTTAGGAAGCTACTTTAGAACATATCGAAAGCTGCTCACTTGCAAACCAGAACAAAGGGGCGCTGTCACCCTCGAAAATGACGTGAACTTGAAAATTTATTTTCTCTCCTACATTCATAATTAATTAATGGCGACGTCACGCCGGTATTTAAAAAGCGAATCTGTAGCACCAAATGATAGTTAGGAAGCTACTTTAGAACATATCGAAAGCTGCTCACTTGCAAACCAGAACAAAGGGGCGCTGTCACCCTCGAAAATGACGTGAACTTGAAAATTTATTTTCTCTCCTACATTCATAATTAATTAATGTCGACGTCACGCCGGTATTTAAAAAGCGAATCTGTAGCACCAAATGATAGTTAGGAAGCCACTTTAGAATATATCGAAAGCTGCTCACTTGCAACCCAGAACAAAGGGACGCTGTCACCGTCGAAAATGACGCAAACTTGAAAATTTATTTTCTCTCCTACATTCTTAATTAACTAATTGCGACGTCACGCCGGTATTTAAAAAGCGAATCTGTAGCACCAAATGATAGTTAGGAAGCTACTTTAGAACATATCGAAAGCTGCTCACTTGCAAACCAGAACAAAGGGGCGCTGTCACCCTCGAAAATGACGTGAACTTGAAAATTTATTTTCTCTCCTACATTCATAATTAATTAATTGCGACGTCACGCCGGTTTTTAAAAAGCGAATCTATAGCACCAAATGATAGTTAGGAAGCTACTTTAGAACATATCGAAAGCTGCTCACTTGCAAACCAGAACAAAGGGGCGCTGTCACCCTCGAAAATGACGTGAACTTGAAAATTTATTTTCTCTCCTACATTCATAATTAATTAATGGCGACGTCACGCCGGTATTTAAAAAGCGAATCTGTAGCACCAAATGATAGTTAGGAAGCTACTTTAGAACATATCGAAAGCTGCTCACTTGCAAACCAGAACAAAGGGGCGCTGTCACCCTCGAAAATGACGTGAACTTGAAAATTTATTTTCTCTCCTACATTCATAATTAATTAATGTCGACGTCACGCCGGTATTTAAAAAGCGAATCTGTAGCACCAAATGATAGTTAGGAAGCCACTTTAGAATATATCGAAAGCTGCTCACTTGCAACCCAGAACAAAGGGACGCTGTCACCGTCGAAAATGACGCAAACTTGAAAATTTATTTTCTCTCCTACATTCTTAATTAACTAATTGCGACGTCACGCCGGTATTTAAAAAGCGAATCTGTAGCACCAAATGATAGTTAGGAAGCTACTTTAGAACATATCGAAAGCTGCTCACTTGCAAACCAGAACAAAGGGGCGCTGTCACCCTCGAAAATGACGTGAACTTGAAAATTTATTTTCTCTCCTACATTCATAATTAATTAATTGCGACGTCACGCCGGTTTTTAAAAAGCGAATCTGTAGCACCAAATGATAGTTAGGAAGCCACTTTAGAACATATCGAAAGCTGCTCACTTGCAAACCAGAACAAAGGGGCGCTGTCACCCTCGAAAATGACGTGAACTTGAAAATTTATTTTCTCTCCTACATTCATAATTAATTAATTGCGACGTCACGCCGGTATTTAAAAAGCGAATCTGTAGCACCAAATGATAGTTAGGAAGCTACTTTAGAACATATCGAAAGCTGCTCACTTGCAAACCAGAACAAAGGGGCGCTGTCACCCTCGAAAATGACGTGAACTTGAAAATTTATTTTCTCTCCTACATTCATAATTAATTAATGGCGACGTCACGCCGGTATTTAAAAAGCGAATCTGTAGCACCAAATGATAGTTAGGAAGCTACTTTAGAACATATCGAAAGCTGCTCACTTGCAAACCAGAACAAAGGGGCGCTGTCACCCTCGAAAATGACGTGAACTTGAAAATTTATTTTCTCTCCTACATTCATAATTAATTAATGTCGACGTCACGCCGGTATTTAAAAAGCGAATCTGTAGCACCAAATGATAGTTAGGAAGCCACTTTAGAACATATCGAAAGCTGCTCACTTGCAAACCAGAACAAAGGGGCGCTGTCACCCTCGAAAATGACGTGAACTTGAAAATTTATTTTCTCTCCTACATTCATAATTAATTAATGTCGACGTCACGCCGGTATTTAAAAAGCGAATCTGTAGCACCAAATGATAGTCAGGAAGCCACTTTAGAACATATCGAAAGCTGCTCACTTGCAACCCAGAACAAAGGGACGCTGTCACCGTCGAAAATGACGCAAACTTTGCAAACTTGAAAATTTATTTTCTCTCCTACATTCATAATTATAATTGCGACGTCACGCCGGTGTCTGGAAACATACCTAATTATTAGCAATTTAAATAAAAAAAAATTAAAATATAAATTTCGTCAACTATTTTCTTTGACAGATGTTATGTCCACAAAATAGTTGACGAAAATATTTTTTTTTTAATTCATTTAAATTACCAATATGTTTCCAGACCTATTTAATTGGACAAATTGTTAATCCCGCTCCAAACATTGAAGAAACGACTTCCATGTCCCTATCTTTACTTTTTACATATCCTACTATGTGGTTTAAAGTTTAATACAGGAGGGTGATGAAAATTATCTAATTTTTTCACCCTATGTAACACTTTCATCTACATCATATAATAGTACATAGAAAGTTGAAACAGGGACGCGTAAGTCGTTTTCCGCGCGGTATTTGGGGCCAATTCCAATATCAGCTGCCTTCAAAATGAAGAATTGCGATTTTCACTTTTTTGTAACTCATGACTTACTCATTTTGTACTACAACTATTAAAACCATTATTATTGGATATTGTCACGTAATATGAAAATACAATAATACAGGGTGTATTGTAACGTCCGCATAATATTAGCACCACACGTGATTCTATATCAAAAACAGAACATAAAGTTTTAATACCGTTTAGCTCTTAGACCTCAAATAACGAAGTTATCGACCATTGTAGTTTAAATTTGAAGTTTTTTAATACTCAAAAATATTGCTTAATATTATTAAAAAATTCTTAAGTAAGAAGTAAAATAGCCAAATTATCCAAAATTTTAGATTTTTTTTAGGGTAAAAATGGTTTTAATTAACATTTCAAAACTAGGAATTATTTGATTTCCTGAGTTCCAATACTTCCAATCAATATTGCAACTGCGCGTTTTAATTGTTGAATAAAAAATTGAAAAAATAAAAAATCTTTAAAAAAATTGCAACATTGACACGTCGCAGCATGACATTTGTCTTGTTGCACCTTTTTTCGATTACATAGCAACGGCACACTATACCAGTGAGGTGACTTCACGTCTAATAAGTTATCTTAATTTTTATACCAGCGCCAGTGTTGCAAAATTTAAGAACGTTAAATTGTCCATATCTTAAAATCTGTGTACATCAAGAAAAAACTGTTGAGGACTTTTTTGTTCTGTTTTTGATTTAGAATCGCGTGGTGCTAATATTATGCGGACGTTACAATACACCCTGTATACTAATATTAGTAACAATATACAACAATATCGGTGGAGTGCTAGAACGTTAATTACAGATCTGCCAGATAATTACTGATTTTAAAATGTCCTGTATTGTCAAAATGTTGGTCTGTCAAAAAATTTGGGTTCTCGGGCGCTCCAGACTTGACAACTGTCAGGACGATGGGTTAAAACCCGATTCCAATTCGACAGGCTATTAATTGTCTTTATACTCATTAAGACCTACCTACCTACGGTGTTGTGTTAGTCTGATATTCCTGGAAATAAACTCAACCCCCTTTTAGAAGAGTTAACTACTGATAAAAAATGAAAGACCATTCAAAATATTCACCCTATTTTCAAAATTTGCAATTTAAAATCAATAATTATCTGACAAATCTTTAATTAGCGTTCTAGCACTCCACCCTTATATGTGATATAAGCAATTATTTGGGAATGTTTTAAGAAAAGAACACTCTTTTTTCTACGCCAAGCTTTCGAATTTTATTTAATTCTTCTTCAAGGCTCTCTATAAAATGATTAACAATATTGAAATTTAGTACATAGGTAGGTCTTATAATGATGTAAATTTTATACTTACAAAAGTTGTGATTAAAATCTTCAAAAGTTCTTGCAAATTATTGTTAATCATAAAATTTGTAAAAATCGGTAAAATATATCAGTGGTAAATTCTAGTTTTGACTAGGTATGTCTAGTTTTAACAAAGCCTATTAGTAAAAACGAGTTTTAACTAGGGAAAACTAGTTCTAACGGAAAACGAGTTTTAACTGTAACATATATGTATACAATAATAATATTAAAAAAAGGACAATGCAACTTTTACAAAAAAATGTTACGTCAATTTTGAATATAAATTAAATAAAATTAAATATAAGAATGGACTCTTTAGGGTTTTTTCAATGCTACAAAATTAACAACTAAAGTAGGTAGTGAATTTATTACAATTGGCTGTTCCACACTCCATGCATTATACAGATGAAGATAGTTGATGACGTATTTTTTATTTTTTAGTAATTAATCATTCTGTACACACAATATCTTGAATTATTTAAAGTCGGAAAGAATGTGTTCTAGATTGCAAGTGAGCATCCTTCGATATGTTTTAGAGTGGCTTTCCAACTATCATTTGGTGCTATAGATTCGCTTTTTAAATACCGGCGTGCCGTCGCAATAATTAATTACAAATATAGGAGAGAAAATAAATTTTCAAGTTTACGTCATTTTCGAGGGTGACATCGCCCCTTTGTTCTGGTTTGCAAGTGAGCAGCTTTCGATATGTTCTAAAGTGGCTTCCTAACTATCATTTGGTGCTACAGATTCGCTTTTTAAATACCGGCGTGACGTCGACATTAATTAATTATGAATGTAGGAGAGAAAATAAATTTTCAAGTTTGCGTCATTTTCGACGGTGACAGCGCCCCCTTGTTCTGGTTTGCAAGTGAGCAGCTTTCGATATGTTCTAAAGTGGCTTCATAACTATCATTTGGTGCTATAGATTTGCTTTTTAAATACCGGCGTGACGTCGCAAATAATTAATTACAAATATAGGAGAGAAAATAAATTTTAAATTTTACGTCATTTTCGAGGGGGACAGCGCCCCTTTGTTCTGGTTTGCAAGTGAGCAGCTTTCGATATGTTTTAAAATAGCTTCCTAACTATCATTTGGTGCTACAGATTCGCTTTTTAAATACCGGCGTGACGTCGCCATTAATTAATTATGAATGTAGGAGAGAAAATAAATTTTCAAGTTTGCGTCATTTTCGACGGTGACAGCGCCCCTTTGTTCTGGTTTGCAAGTGAGCAGCTTTCGATATGTTCTAAAGTGGCTTCATAACTATCATTTGGTGCTATAGATTCGCTTTTTAAATACCGGCGTGACGTCGCAAATAATTAATTACAAATTTAGGAGAGAAAATAAATTTTAAATTTTACGTCATTTTCGAGGGGGACAGCGCCCCTTTCTTCTGGTTTGCAAGTGAGCAGCTTTCGATATGTTCTAAAGTAGCTTCCTAACTATCATTTGGTGCTACAGATTCGCTTTTTAAATACCGGCGTGACGTCGCCATTAATTAATTATGAATGTAGGAGAGAAAATAAATTTTCAAGTTTACGTCATTTTCGAGGGTGACATCGCCCCTTTGTTCTGGTTTGCAAGTGAGCAGCTTTCGATATGTTCTAAAGTGGCTTCATAACTATCATTTGGTGCTATAGATTCGCTTTTTAAATACCGGCGTGACGTCACCATTAATTAATTATGAATGTAGGAGAGAAAATAAATTTTCAAGTTCACGTCATTTTCGAGGGTGACAGCGCCCCTTTGTTCTGGTTTGCAAGTGAGCAGCTTTCGATATGTTCTAAAGTAGCTTCCTAACTATCATTTGGTGCTATAGATTCGCTTTTTAAAAACCGGCGTCACGTCGCAATTAATTAATTATGAATGTAGGAGAGAAAATAAATTTTCAAGTTCACGTCATTTTCGAGGGTGACAGCGCCCCTTTGTTCTGGTTTGCAAGTGAGCAGCTTTCGATATGTTCTAAAGTGGCTTCATAACTATCATTTGGTGCTATAGATTCGCTTTTTAAATACCGGCGTGACGTCGCAAATAATTAATTACAAATTTAGGAGAGAAAATAAATTTTAAATTTTACGTCATTTTCGAGGGGGACAGCGCCCCTTTCTTCTGGTTTGCAAGTGAGCAGCTTTCGATATGTTCTAAAGTAGCTTCCTAACTATCATTTGGTGCTACAGATTCGCTTTTTAAATACCGGCGTGACGTCGCCATTAATTAATTATGAATGTAGGAGAGAAAATAAATTTTCAAGTTTACGTCATTTTCGAGGGTGACATCGCCCCTTTGTTCTGGTTTGCAAGTGAGCAGCTTTCGATATGTTCTAAAGTGGCTTCATAACTATCATTTGGTGCTATAGATTCGCTTTTTAAATACCAGCGTGACGTCACCATTAATTAATTATGAATGTAGGAGAGAAAATAAATTTTCAAGTTCACGTCATTTTCGAGGGTGACAGCGCCCCTTTGTTCTGGTTTGCAAGTAAGCAGCTTTCGATATGTTCTAAAGTAGCTTCCTAACTATCATTTGGTGCTATAGATTCGCTTTTTAAAAACCGGCGTCACGTCGCAATTAATTAATTATGAATGTAGGAGAGAAAATAAATTTTCAAGTTCACGTCATTTTCGAGGGTGACAGCGCCCCTTTGTTCTGGTTTGCAAGTGAGCAGCTTTCGATATGTTCTAAAGTAGCTTCCTAACTATCATTTGGTGCTACAGATTCGCTTTTTAAATACCGGCGTGACGTCGCCATTAATTAATTATGAATGTAGGAGAGAAAATAAATTTTCAAGTTCACGTCATTTTCGAGGGTGACAGCGCCCCTTTGTTCTGGTTTGCAAGTGAGCAGCTTTCGATATGTTCTAAAGTAGCTTCCTAACTATTATTTGGTGCTACAGATTCGCTTTTTAAATACCGGCGTGACGTCGCCATTAATTAATTATGAATGTAGGAGAGAAAATAAATTTTCAAGTTCACGTCATTTTCGAGGGTGACAGCGCCCCTTTGTTCTGGTTTGCAAGTGAGCAGCTTTCGATATGTTCTAAAGTAGCTTCCTAACTATTATTTGGTGCTACAGATTCGCTTTTTAAATACCGGCGTGACGTCGCCATTAATTAATTATGAATGTAGGAGAGAAAATAAATTTTCAAGTTCACGTCATTTTCGAGGGTGACAGCGCCCCTTTGTTCTGGTTTGCAAGTGAGCAGCTTTCGATATGTTCTAAAGTAGCTTCCTAACTATCATTTGGTGCTATAGATTCGCTTTTTAAAAACCGGCGTGACGTCGCAATTAATTAATTATGAATGTAGGAGAAAAAATAAATCTTCAAGTTTGCGTCATTTTCGACGGTGACAGCGCCCCTTTGTTCTGGTTTGCAAGTGAGCAGCTTTCGATATGTTCTAAAGTGGCTTCCTAACTATCATTTGGTGCTATAGATTCGCTTTTTAAAAACCGGCGTGACGTCGCAAATAATTAATTACAAATATAGGAGAGAAAATAAATTTTAAATTTTACGTCATTTTCGAGGGGGACAGCGCCCCTTTGTTCTGGGTTGCAAGTTCAAAAGTCCAGATATGTCTTTCTGTAGGTTGCCAGCAGTAATTATTACATAAAGTCGTTTTTCTTATGATTGTCAATAATGTTGACCCAGAGTGTACACCGAATCCGAATCCGAATCTAACTTCAGGGACATGAAAAAGCGGAGAGCAAACTAGGTCAAAGAGTAAAGGTTGAACTTCGGGACTGAAATCCTTACGCACTGGCACTAGGGTTGGCACTACCTAATTTGCGATTTCAAAATTTTTCAATCAAAACTCGCTCAACTCAGTGAATTGGGCTGGAGGTATAATTTATTTAAAACTCGATTTGTTACTACAGATCAATAATACCTAGCTATAGATATTTTAAAAATCTTCGGTTAAAAATTTGTCAATATACATATAGAAGCAAACAAAAGCCAGAATGACATGTTGCTGAAATTTAATTGTTTTGCTAATAAATTTCTTTGTTTTGGCGTTTGTTCAATGAAACTCTGTGAATGTGGCTGGTTGCTTTATTTGATCGCGTAAACAATTTGCATTTTGCACTGTCACTTATAATCTAAATCTGAACGTATAATCAAAACGATGATATCTGAGGAGGTATCAAAATAATCAGAAACTTCTGTCGAAATCCTAGAAACAAACGAATTCAATATTATATCAATATCACCATCAGTACAGTATCGCAGTGTCAACAATGTCTGTCATACTCCTGAATTAATTATTTATATATTCATTTTCCAAAAGGAAAATCTGGAAACAGAAAACAATTCAAAAATTCATTAAAAAAAAAAAAAAATCGCGATGATGCGTTGAATTTTTTTGTATCAACAATTATTAGCGCTTATTAATCGTAACTTCGTAACACATGTTAGGTGCTAATTTTTATTTCAGTCAATCTAAAAACACAAATCATTACACATTACACATAGATAGATATCAAACATAATAGGTTCTCAAATTATAAGGATGGATTGCACATGTCATATGACTCATATCGTACGTTTTGTGTTGATAAATATTTTATCAGTATACACTCATGTCGATATGTAAATTTTGACAATTTGTAGAAACTACCCAGTTAAAGTTAACACTCACATAAAGCCAATTATGAAGAATAATAGTCTCTTCTTTTTCGCTAAACACAAATTATGTAGATATAAAATGTTCCAATGTCAAACGTCATATCTACTTAAGTGGTAAGAGCGTAGTCAAAAAAATCGAAAATTGATACATAGGTACGTTAAAAAAATTCAATGCTCAGTGCTCAAAAGCACGCAATTTCCCACGAGAAGATCCAGGCCCGTCATTTGATTTTTCATAAAAATTGGTAGATATTTTTTGAACTGATGCAAGATGGGATAAGAGTGTATTTAGGATGAGAACACTTCCCAAACTTTACACGACTAGTGTAAAAAAAATAATTAGCCAGACAATGGCAAAGGTAGGAAAGGGGACAAGCAGGGTGAGGAAAACGGGCAAACATATCCCAAACTATAGGTAGATACTCTTATGCCAAGAAAATCTGACGGTTTTTTTTGCCTTAGTTTGCCAGTGGCGTCAGTAGAAAATAGATCCCAATTGAATTTAAATTTAGGTATTGATAATATTCGATTTCGAAAAATTTGAGGAAGCAAACGGCAGAAATATTCAAAATTTTCAAAACTATTAATAAAAAATACACTTATTTAGGGATTGATGCGCGAAAAGGATTTTTTCAACAAAAGCCATCTTTGTTGGATTTGTGATTTCAATCATGAATAATGAAAAACAGTTTAGTAGGTAATGATGCCCCCGTGTCCCCCCAAGCCGTCGGCACCCCTAGGCAATTGCCTTATATTGCCTTAAGGATATTCCGGCCCTGAATGTACCTGGCCCAAAAATTTCAAATTAGAGCATTTACTCGGCCTTAAATGTGCAAAATGATATGCGATTTAAGCGCATGCTATACTCACTTAAGTTTGCTAGCAGAAAAGCCATTTTTGAAAAAAAGGCACGAACCTAAAAATTTAAAATTAAGGTTTTTAATTAGCCTTTCGTGATATTCTAATAATTACTGTGCAAATTGAATTACGATTTGAACGCAACAGCGCATGTTCGGTTCACTTGATTTTGAGCTCTAGAAGAACAGTCATCTTTGCAAAAACGCAGCAAACCGAAAATGTCCAATTAGGACATTATTTTTTTGGAAATTCTCATGATGTGGACTTGAAATTGTTTTTCTGTTTTCACCACTGTAATTCGAGGCAAAAATTCTTCACTTTTGCTAATTTAACCGATTTGATCCCGTGCTTTTTTTCCCTTTTCAAAGCCGACTAGATCCCAGAGTTTGTATTACTTACCTAGAGTAACATCAGGAAGCTATTCCTATCTTCCGCAAATTCACGGTTACCGAAAAAAAAGGCACCAAACATCGCCTTAGGTCCATGAAATCACTGTTACTAGCTACGAAAACTCAATATGGCAACGCTGTTATGTTACGTTCCACCGCTATAGGACGCGTATCGACTACGAGGCTGCCTGATTTACTAATAAATCTTGCTATGTATGTAGCGGGATCTGGATCAAAATAGGGATCGATTTTTACGCTTTTTGGGAAGCAAATGCAAAAAAATAATCGTGCTACTGTTAATTTCGAAGATATTCCTTGCCCTAAAAGTGAAAATAAAAATAGCAATGCGAGCTTAGTGTCAAAAAGGCCTTAGGTATGGCCTTAATATTAGTTTGCGGTAGCTGTGTTTAGCTTTTTACCAACCCAGCACCCCTATTTCGCTCCTCGGTCCCGGAAAAATTAATGAAACTTAGGAGCCGCGGATGTAAACAATTACCAAACCAAAAAATTATAAAAATAAAAAAAAATCAATTTTTTTTATCGAATAACGTTATAATAAAAACCATTCACCAAAAACCAAGGCAAGCAGTATGACGTCAAACTGAAAATATTCCAAGGAAAATATTTTCTTTTTTTCGAAAAGCGGAATGACATGAAAAAACAATATGGCGGCCATAAAAAATAAAAGTTGGCTATGAAAATTTTTGAAGTGTCGAACTGATGGTTCATGACGACTTATGTGAACCTACAAAAAATAATTAATTAATTTTTAATAAAAAAAGATATGGCTAAAATAATAAATATCGAAGTTTCAGGTTTTTTTAGCATTTTTCAGCAATGGCCGATGTTATCCTGGATGTTTTTTCAGATTCTTAATAAGCACAAAATTGCGCATCTTTTCTCTAATTTAACCGACGCTGTATCTCCTATGTATAAATCTAAATAGATTTAGGAGATATCAATGTTGAGCCGGTTGAAATGACCACTCTGTAGATATTAAAAATAAATGTAAAATAATTTTAAGGAATTAATTTATTCAAGTGATAGGGAAATTGCGTGACTTTGAAAAACAAAAAAATTTCACCGCGACGGCGCACACACTATAGGTAGGTACCTAATATGTATCCCGACCCACCACTGGCCCTTGCTAGAAAAAATTCCTTGCTACGCCATTGATGGTCATTGAAAAAAAAAACACTACTCCTGATTCATATTTTAAATCGAAATAATATTAGTCCATATCCAAGTTATTGCATGTTTTCATTTCTTAATTAGTCTATAAGTTTGAATTACGCTCGTTTTTTTTTTATCGGAGAGGTGATAAGAGTCCAACCAATTACCTAATTTACACTGCGATAGCTGATTATGAGGTAAAGTTGGGTACTTATACATTTACACTATTAGTCACCAGGGTCTTTCAATAATACATACTCATACCATACTACATATAGGTGCTTATACTGATTGTGATGGTAGTTGGTCTTGTAATTTGTAATTTGTAATTACTCCGCCTGTTTGTCTATAAACAATAAAAATTGATCACGAGGACGAATTAAGTCTGAATTCCCGGTGCATTTTGGAAGTGCCAGTGCCAGTGCTAGTGCTAGTGCTAGTGCTGTCGTCATCAGACAACAGGGGATTTCGTGTCCGTCCTTCAGAGCCCGTACATGACACAGAACATAAACATTAAATGGACGAACACTCTGTAGGATGACGCATCGGACTGGCGCCCCTTCTCCCCTCCGTTCGGGTCCCCAGCAATAACGTAGAACGTGAACCGCCAATGCCAATGTTGTTGTGTTTTCTGTGTGTGTTGTTTTCGCTCTGCGCTCTGCAACGGTCGACCCGTCGACCGTACAACGTTCACCAAGCCGCGATTCTGTTTCTGTTGTCTCATCATCATTCATTCTCGTTCTTCTTGTACGTATTCGGATTCGGATCCGCATTCTTGGTCCAAGAGTGATTTTTAGTGTTAGATCACCGGCAGTTTAGCCTAGTTAGGTACTGACTTTTTCGATAAGTGAAAATGAGACTTAAAAGGCCAAATACCTGCCTCGTTCTGAGGTTCAGACCACATCAACCTCCAAGTAAGTTTTTTTCTTTTTCGCAGCTATCGTTGGGTATTTTGTACTTATGGTCATGAAGGGTTAAATCGCTTATTTAAAAAAAAGTGTGTAAATAACGTAAACAATAAGCATTTTCTATGTTCAGTGCAGATGCACTAATTTTATCTAGTAGGCCTAAATTTAAAAAGTAAATAACATAAAAATAAACTTATCGCTCTAGTCGGCTCGGCGATTATTATTAACAATTATTGTTGTACTGGAGAGTATGTAAATTGTGTCCTAATTATAGTTTTGATAAACTGAAACTCTGCTTTAATTAAAACTTGATGATAATAATGTATGATTTTTTTTAGTAGCCTCGTATCATAAGCACATAGAAAACGCGTGTATTATGTAGGTATAGGGTATAGGTATGTAGCAACAGGAATAATTATTAATAGTAAAAGTTTTTTTTTTAATAATAGAGTGTAATCCCATTGAAGGCTGGGCGTATCATCATTGAGATAAAAATTGTCGCTGCATTGAGGAAGCAGTTGTGGAACACAATTTTTTTAAATTAGGAAACGCATGAGTAATGATAATACTCCATTCATGTTTTAGTTTTAATAACGGGCAAGCTTCGTTCGTTCGTTCATATTACCCTACTGCCATGGGAATACGAATAATTTTAAAGTCCATCTCGATGTTCCAATTCGAAATTTCGTTCAAATGTTTTATTATTGTTTCCCCAACAATCCACATTTGAAAGTTAAATTAGTTTGCATTATCTTATTTCTATTGTAATAATACGACATTAGTTTTAGGTCTTGGATGAGTCATCTCCAACTTTTTGTTTTTCACGTTTTTATCACCCAATTATTACCACTTTACTGGTTTACGTTTTTTTCCTGATTCTGATTTTTTTAACGACTCATTGCCAGTGCCATCAGTGCCAGTGCTAGTGACTCAGTAACCTTGTCGTTCCGAAAGCGAAAACAAACCCCTTTTCCGACAGATCTCAGATGAATCAGAATTACAAGCCTGACCATTTTATGACGACCAAATCTGGATAGTAAGTAAATGGAAGAGACATCTGGTCGTATGTAATATGATGATTAGTTTCATAAAAATTCTGAAATAACTTGGTGCGTTAGTAATTTCTGGAGTTGAAGTTACTGGGCATCATTATCTTTCCGATTTCAAAAATTTCGGCAACTGGTTTTTATGGTCCCTCCCCTCAAGATGATTCAATCAAAACTACCAATCATCATCATCATCATCATCACCACCACCACAAAGATTTAGAAATAATTTATGCAATCTATTTATGGTATGATTAATGTAATTGTAATATAGTATGCGTACATGGTGTGGACAGAATAACAATTAAAAAAACGCAGTAAATAATTTCCAATATGCGTAACTCCTGGCTGGGCAATAAAACAATTCTGCTCATGTTTTTCAGCAGCATTAAAAATTCCGCTTAGCATTAAATAAAGGCATGGCCACTCCATAATAATGAAATAAACAAAACTCTCCACACCACAACACAAACTAAAACTACTGACTGATTGCGGAGGCTGAAGAAATTCCAATTACACGCATGTGTCATTGTTGTAATTATGATTTAATGAGAGAAAAATGCGACGATGTCGTCCCTCCGATTGGTTAGGGTCCGACCTGATCTTATTCATCAGGGTACTAATTATAGGGGTACGTTACATTACGCAATAGTTTCTGGAGTGACTCAGAGGATGACAGCGAGCTTAAAAATTTCTCTCCCGCCAGAGGCTAGTTTTAGACCCTCTTCTAATACTGTGGGAACACTCCAATAATCATTGCATTGCCAAGTAATTATTGTGACTAAAAGTTACGCACTTACACGTATAATGAAGAGGAATTTATATTTACACACGTCGTCAATACATAATCATAATAGCAAGTATTTATTTATTTATTTATTTATTGTTTATACTTTTTGACTGTTTTTAATTATTATAAAAGTTCCAATAATTAGCTCGGATTAAGTTTCTAAGGCCCGAGTTTTGTAATCAAGAATTCGTTGATGATGTATTTTTTTTTTTTTTGTTTAGGTATACGGTAACATAAGTGCCCGAAAATTGGGCTCACAGAATCTGAAGAGTGATTCTGTCTAGTGTATGGAACATTTTTTCCAAAACTCAAAAAATGGTGCAGTTACTGGGGGGTCAAATTTAGTTTTATTGTCCTTTATTGTAATTTTCTTCAAGAAAATTTTTTTACAGTAGTTTCGAGTCGTAAATTTTACATAAATTCCTAATGGTCAAAGGGCTCAAAGTGGCGTTCATTTTCGTTTAATACATTTTAGAAATTTCAATTTGAGGGCACCAAAACTTGACTGTTTTCGAAAATCACAATTTTCAATTTTTCAATAAATCAACATCACGTGCTTTGGAAACATTTGCTACACTTGAAAACCATCTGGCTCTTTGATATGTGTCAGATATTTGATTCTTTATAAAAAAAAGAATGAAAAATTGAAAAAATATATAATAAAAAAAAAGATCTAGGTACTTAAGTCTGTTTCTAAGACAGTTTCCATTTCACTTTTTTGTTGATTTTGAATCAAAAGTGACGAGCTATGATTTTTAAATAAACAGTTCAAATTTCCATTTTCAAAAACTTCCCTTCAAATGTAATCAGCTCAATAACTTTTTTATTTTTTTTTGTGCATTTCAAAAAAAATTTCTGTTACTGTGAACAAAAATAAACGCCAAAAATCGAGAAAGCATACTAGCATCTTTTTCGAAAAATCTCATTTGAACATAATTTTTTTAATGATTTTAACATGAGTTTTTTTTAACTAAACTCGAGATTTGGAAGTTTGCGGTGATTTCAAACATTTTTTTCAATAATTTTTTTCGAAAAAATGCCTAATTGTATGTTTTCTTAATTTTTAGAGTTAGTTTCTATTTTTTTTTTTTTTTATATTTTTTTGTTTCTTACCAAACTTGAGATTTGGGGTTTGGGGCGATTTCAAACAACTTTTTCGAGGAAAAATGTCTACATAGTATCTTTTCTGGTTCTTTGCAATGGCTAAAATGTACTTTATCCATTTAAGAAAGCTTCGGAAGCTTTACATACAGAATAAAGGTTTTTTTAAATTCATCAAAAAATACAAAAGTTATTGAGGTGCGTCTTTCCATTTGAAGTGAAACACTGCGACTTTTATAAAAGATGAAAATTTTTCTCGCTTATTTAAGGGGTTTAGCTCAACCCTGCGTGGTTGAAGACTAATTTCTAACATAATTTCATTTTTTTATAAATCAAGTGTGCTTTGGAAATTAAAAAAAAAACTTGCCGGTATATCCGACATTTTTGAGTTTTGGAAAACGTGGAATTTTCGGACGCCTATACAGGGTGTCCAGGTCATTCGAAGCGGTCTCTGTGGTTCAAACTATGGATTAAAAAAAAATGCAAATTCAATTACAGGATCACAAACCGAGAAGTTTATTGTGAGTTATAAACAAGTGAAAATCGCAATTTTTGATGTTCAAGGCCCTGTACAACGAAAATGGCCAACATACAGAAACATTTGTACTTTATTTTTGTTTGTTTTGTTTTATTATTTGGGAATTCAGAAATCTCAGATTTTTAAGTATGCCTTAAAAAAACATAATTTTGATATGGCACTTTTAAATTATGGTCATCGTGATCCTGTACTTGAATTTGCATTTTTTTTAAATCTATCGTTTGGTCTACAGATACCGCTTCGAATGAGATGGGACACCCTGTATAGCATTTTTATTTTTCTGCCAGTGATCCATCAAACTAAGATTGAAAAATTCGACTTTTAAAAATCTTTCAAAAGTTAATGAGGGTTTACTCCACAGAAGAAAAAAAAGTCTGTTGGGTTGGTAAACAGATTAACGTCTAGCGTTAGCGTTTGGTGCTTACTCATCATCATATGTCTGGCGTCTGGGGTGCCCTAATAATAATACAGTGGGCCTTATTAGACTGTAGACTGTAGAGTAGGAGTAGACTTCAGAGTTTAGACAAGGGGGCTCCAGTCCAGGAAACTCACACTAAGCTGTCAACATCTGTGCCTTTTAAATCCGGGATTCGTCATTGCCCTCATCTTATTCATTCATGACTCATCAAACTATTAACTACAGACCTAACCGGGTATATACACAGGATTTATCCCTAACCCCTCGACAATTAGGGTTAAAGTTTATACATGAATCACTGGCATTGAAAGTATGAATGTTTGATTTTTTTATTTCGTTATAAGCGATTGATCGCTCTGTCTCTCTCTCTCTCTCTCTTGTATCCCATTTGAAATTATGACTCACCGAAATCGTGGACATTGGTTGCCTGTTTTGTAATTCAGATTTTGTTTTATGTATTTCGTTTTGTATTATGTACATATGTACCTAGTAGTTACCTATTCAGAATTCCAGAGGACGTGTTAAAAGCTCCACGACTCCTTTATTCTTACTTTTTTATGGATACAAAATAATTATTTTCATTATTGGGTTGGTTATATGTAGTTATAGTGTGATTATTTTTTTTTACCCATCGAATAGGTATTACGTTTCGTCACAACTTCAATTCATATTCTAAAAACGTTTTATAATAATAATTATAATAATAGTGATTTGTTACCCATACTCGCGAACATATATGGCTATCACACCTGTTATTTTATTTAAATTTTAGCTCAGAGTAGGGCACCCAGGTATGAAACATTATTCTCATATGAATATTCATTCATAGGTACAAATTTGCATTAAAAATAATATTAATAATATCATGTTGTAATTCATTAATGTATAATGAAGAGCTAAATTAACATTTTAATCCGTTTCAGTTACGTTTTTTCTTTTTTTTTTCTTCGTCCCTTCCCTTGTAGGTACGTGCCTACCTAAGTACCTACGAATTTTCCATGCAACATGCAACTGCAACATGAACTTTTAACGCGACTGTTTTCTGCTAAATAGTTTAATAATTAATTAATTGAAACGAATTTGTTAAACCTCCGCGACGTATTTGCGCAAAACTTGGGAGATAAATATCAATGATGAGTAATGACCTTGGAACATATTTATTATTAAGGTCTGCATGAAAAACGTCCAGTAGATCTGATTCTGCCTGTTCAAAACTAATGCGAGTTCACCTCATATTTTATTACGTCAATTGCTTTAGTAAACAAACAACACACACGCCACTGTCGTTCGTTGAATTAAATTATTGCCATAAAATTTGATTTGTGCTTTTATTGACCACCACTACTTCTTTGTAAATAAGTTTGTTTTAGTTCGTTTTAATTACTCGAACAGTTTTGAAGGAATATTTTTCAAGTGGGCTAGGTGAGAGAGGCTTCCAGAGTTTTTTTTGCAGTAATTCATGAATTACTGCAATGGGACAAAAAATGATACCTAAATCGTTCTAAAAACGTCAATTTGACCAAATAATAACTATCGTGCTATGCTGAATACCTTCTCGTCCGATCACTGAAGCTGTCATACATTCAATTTTTCTTCAATACATCGGTAGAAAAGAAATCAATCAATAAAATTAAAATCACTCTATATAAAATAAATATCAAAAATTAATTACAAGGCCCTAATTAAATGAAATAAAATTATGTATATAGAAAAATGACAGGTATAATTATTGATTTATAATGTTGGTGTGTAATAAAGTGGCCAATTTAATCTGAAAAGGGTAGGTATCATAAATTCTTGAGTGAACTGAGTAAATAGTCTAGTGCAAATTCACAGGGGGTATCCCATTGAATGCTATGATACAATGGACACTTTACCTACCTAATCAGTTATGTTTTTTAAAAATTAAATCGATCTATTGAAGAAAAATCGAATTTATTATGGGCACCTTTACATCAAATCAGTTTTTTTATCGTTGGTGCCCGAACGGAAAAAAAATTAATGAAACTGATTATGCCATTCTGTGGTCCTACATTATTAATTATTCCTCAGAGTTTCAATTTTTTATCTTTAAAATTAACTTCTATTTCGGGGTTGGATTTCTACATAACTGATGGACCACCTAGGTATAGGTACAAAAATGTCTGCAATAATGATTTTTTTACTGAGCTGTTAAAATTAATCGTCTGATAACATTCCTCTCTTGCTTCAGGAGGCCATCGCGAATTCCACCGCAAACATAAAGAACTGTGCGAAGAGACACTGATGTCCGGCGTGAGCACAAGAGGCGGTCTGGCACCTTCAGCGTCCTGTCCCGCTTTGGCGGACATCGATTCTCATCCCGCGTCGCGGGTTCTTCCTCATCTCTACATCGGGAACAGCAAGGACGCCGCAGACCTAACATCCCTGCGACATCTGGGCACCACCTGCGTATTGAATGTGACCTCTCAGCTGCCCGGCTCCGGGTACCACCAGTCCTGTGATATCATCTACAAGCAGCTGCCAGCCAACGATTCCGGTCATCAGAACCTCAAGCAATACTTCGAGGAGGCCTACGATTTCATCGGTGAGTCCATCTTTCTAGATAGATTTTTTTGCGCTATAGCAAAGCGAATCGGTGTATGGGTGAGACCTTTCATTCAAGAACTGTTGTAGTGATGTCACTAATTACTGACGTTTCTGGATCTTGGTAGAGAAAATCAACAAAAAAAAAAACTTTTTCACATTTAATTTTGAAATTGCATATTTTTTCAATCAGTGTTATTTCTGGTCAATTAATATTTTGTGGAGCTCTGATGATTTTTTTTGAACTGCGATTTTATATAGTTATAATGATGCCATTTAACGTTCTTATCTCTGAGTTATGACCATAACGATTATCTTGAGGATGGGACATTTTTTTACAATTGAGATTTGCAAATTAGTCTGTTAATTAGTCAACTAACTAATCACCGAGTATTTATTGCTTCTGAAGAAAAGTAGAGTCTCTTATTAGCAGGTCTTCCCGCTTTACGACGAACAATATATTATATATTTATATGATCTAAAAATTGTTCTAAGAAATATAAATAACCGAACCACAATTAAGTAATTAATTAAAGGTAATTCAAATATAATTGCTGGTGTTTACAGAAAATGCACGTGTTAAATGTCAGTGTCGGTAAACCAACTAAATCTCTGTTGATTTCAAAGAACATATAACATACACACATACATACGATAATAATTATTATCAAGAACACATTTTACAAACAGATGTTCCATTCTATCTGAACTATCAAAACACGGTTGTTCTTTTCTTACTAATCCTGATGTAATGCGGATTTTACATATAAATACTGGTTACTGGGAATTACCTTTGAAATGAGCGAGCCTACCCCAGTGTTGAGTCACAGTTGTATCATTTGTCAGTTTGTTTTTCTTCCCACTCGGGTTCTTGGTATTTAGACTGAGTTAAGTTGAAAAATTATGAGTCGTTAGTAACAGTTTTCTTACACAATTGGAAATAATGAAGAATTAAGACAGGATTTCGGTTTTATTGCGAAACATTGAACGTTGCCCTACAAATCTAGGCGGGTATAGAGTTTTTGGTAAAGAAATAATCGTAAATACAAAGTTTAACCGGGCTTACCCAACAAATAATGGCCTGTTTGTATAACAGGATCTTCCATTATTATGTTTTTTTAGAAGAAGAAGGTACATCGGTTTTACCTGTGTCTTCGAGAACTAGCTCATTGAGCCATAAACATATTTTTACTAAATAAATAGTTAATGTGAAGCTAGTGAAGCTAGTTAGATTATGGTGAATTTATTTTTTGTTTAAAATCCCATTCTTTGGCAAATGTATTAAATCCTTGGTAAATTGACGCCCACACCATCATGACTAAAATTTTTGGCACCCCAAATCTTGTAAATATTTCCATAAAAATTTTTTCACTTCAATAAGCTTTTCACTCTTGCCTGAAATAGGTCACATCCTAACTGATAAAAAGGCCCTCTGTCTCATAGGGTACTTACAATCGAAATCCCTAACCTCTTTTCGTTATTGACGGTTGCATTTGATAGTTGGTTTTAAAGCGCACGTACCTACCTACCTAACTAATTTAATAAGAGCATAATGGCCTGATAATTTGAATGACTAGAAAGGACGCATGAATGAATGACAATTGGGGATCCGTCCGACCGTTAAGAGATGATGACTCATGTTTAGGGGCATACCCTAAATTCTCCTGCTGTGTTTGTGATTTGTGAACACCATCGAAATGAAACTAAAAAAATCGTGTCGAATTAACTCGACAAAAAATATCAACAAAAAAAATTCAGAAATCGCGAAAAAAAAATTGGTGTAGAATTTGATCATATGCGGAAGGATAAATAATTCACCCTTCACCTTGTCTTATAGGTAGGTAGATGTCGTCATTGCAGTTAATTATTATGAACTTATGAATCACGAGGAAGGACATCGACTTGACTCTGAAAAGCAAAGAGCTCTGCTCTGAGATTGGCACTTTCAAGCTAGGAGTTCAACCGGTCATGGTCTATACTTTCCTCTAATCAGAAAAACCCTGCCACAAACAAACTACAAGCAGCAGAAGTTGTGTATAATACAAGCAAAAGCAACTGCGATGACTAATGATCCAATGATCGGGGCTGAGTCAAAACTACCGACAAGGCCGTTGCCGTTCGTCTGCCGTTATGTCAACCCGTACGCGTATTACCAATACTTCCATAATGCAACTACGTAATGTATAATAATATATGGAAGAAATTGGTTGAAGAAAAAAGATTCCTCCGGGGTATAGGGATATGGCCGAGTCGTGCTCTCTTCCTGTTATCTGCTCTACCACAGAAAATGATCTTCCACTCCCAGGAAAAAAAATGGTACCATTACTTCGAAATTATTGTCTAGTCATAATTTATTGAAATTGGCCGCATGCTCAATCATATGTCAGCACCAGCAAGGTCGAATTAATGTTCGTCGACCCATTGCTTCTGCATGTATCAGAGAGTGAATATGCGATTGTTATTGAATTATTTTTATAGGAGAATATGTGTAAAGCAGCACTGATCTGCCGTAGTTTGTTGATAGCAGCTACATTCTGATAGGTAACGTTAAAGCGCCATTACTCATATTGCAGAGTCGCTAAACTCGTTTCACGTTTACATTCCATTGATGAGAAACAGTTTATATACTGTATTATTTATATTATACACTTGGTAGTGTTTTTCTTTTAAAGTTACTGCCAAAACAGCCTAAACAATTGTCTACTGGGGTCAGCGTCGATTTTCCAATTTATTTTTCCTAATAGATTCTTCTCTAATACACTATTAAACAGGATACAAGATTTGTGCATGGAACCAAAGCGTTGTTGCCAAAATTATTTCGTTTCGGCCTGTGTTCCTTTCCTAAACATCGAATTTTCAATTTTATAAAATCAGCAAAGCAAGTTAACTGATCGAATCGCTTAAACTATGATGAATTTCATATGAAACTAATAAATTGGTCAAAAATTAGTTTGATGACTTTTACTTCCATGCAATTTATTTAGAAATCTTTTGCATTTTTTGCAATTCGGAAAATCTAGATGGTGATACGGAATTCATTATGAGCGGAGATTTTTGTGTTCAAGGAAAGGAACTCGCAGAATCCTTAAGAAAATTGGTAGTTTTCGATGAGTAGATCAGAAAACTTCACGGACAAAGTTCTTGAGATATCACCTCTGACGATGACCTATTTTTTTTTAACCTTGGCCCCTCTAATTATTTTAGAGAGAAATAGATCATTTGTTAAGATTGAAAAGCTGTTTCTGTTGCTGTAGTTACATTTTCCATTTTAGAGAAAATCAGGGAAAAAATATCTATTTGAGGTGCTATTTTCGCCATTCTCTCTTAAGTTCTAAAAAAAAAAACAATCACGGATTCATGGGGATCTATAAGTCTTCAACTTTTTTTAAAACGCCACCCTTTTCCTATTTGGAAGAGGGTTTCCAACAAGTTTTATCTTCTTTTATATCTTCTATTGTTCTTTGTGTGTATAATGAAGTATGTATTTTGTATATGACCAAAAATGTGTCTTTTCACTCCTTACAGGGTGGTTTGATCGTGTTTTCTCACTGTCCATAATATATTTGTTACCGGTCGACAATTCGACCCAACTCATTGTTTTATTTAAATTCCGTTGAGAATACCATGGCCAATTATTACATTAATTTTCGTAATAGACTATGACACTCTTATCAGTTTTTAACAATTCAATTTTATAGTCAAAGTCAAGGCCATTGCAAAAATGACAACACCGCCACCACAAATTGCAATCTCTAATACTTCAGGTGAATAAATAAAACGATTGAGGTAGGTCAATGGGTATAATTGATAAATGAAGAGTTTGTCCTAATTTGTGATAAATATGCCTGTTTTGCTGTGTAACCCTCGGACTTTCGACCTTTGTAAATAACTGACAAGTAAGTGCCACTAATTTTGTTCTCATGACAATTATGCACATCACCTGCATTTGAGATTTCAACACCTTGTACCTTACTTTTCAGTTGTCCTGATGATGGGTGTCCTTACCCGAAACCGGTTAGACAAACTCTTCATTTATCAATTATACCCATTGACCTACCTCAATCGTTTTATTTATTCACCTAATGTTCATTTTGGGTATACTATGGCCTACAACTACCAATATTTCTAATACTTCTTTCTCGCAAATAACTCAACAGACCTTAAATAATGTAACTACAGCAATAGAGGCAGCTTATTAATATTAACAAATGACCTATTTAACATTTAAAATTTCTCTCATAAGCAAGTAGGGCGGCCAATACTTGAAAATATATGCGTGAGTACAAAGGACTGTCATCTGTCATGAATGAAAAAAAATCCATCTGTAGAGGTGACTATCAGGATCAGGGTAGTTTCGAAATATTAATTTAATCAAAAACGGAACCATATCTCTACCTAAAAAAACAAGGGTTCATCTATGTTAAAACATGTTGGACTTGGAAACAAGAAACAAGCCACAGGCGGGCACAGCATAAGGGCTCCCAATTTTCAGAATTGAAGCACACCACAAGTGATATTTATTTTTTACCTGGAAATTAAGTTATGTGAAATATTCTGTTTATAGCATAGCATTTCATTAAGTGTTTTCATGAATGGAATCTTTCGGTGTTTTCAAAGAATGAAAATGAAACAAGCTAACTAATTTGTATATCCTGTTATAATCTGTTCATATCCTGTGCAAAATTATGGCAGAGGAACTATCTATCATCACACTGCAGCTTCACAAATACCAGTAGTGTAATTAAGGTAGTTGTTGTACATCATTGTTAATTAACTTTATTATGCCCTCATGATCCAATTAATCAAGTATTTTTATTTAAAAAATTATTAATAAAATCGAGAAACTAATAATCCCATGAATGAATGTTGGGTTGGGTGAGTTTGTTTTGATTAAAATATTTTACACCTTCTTTTGCTTTTGCTGTTTTCAAATGAATAAAAGAGTAAATCACTCTCCCAAGTAGCTCCCTAAAAAATAAGATATGTTGATTTTTTTATGTTGTTAATGTTGAATTTTTTTGTTTTCTAGAGGAAGCACGGAAAAACGGTTCGCGAGTACTAGTCCATTGCCAAGCGGGCGTCTCCAGAAGTGCCACTATTGCCATAGCGTACATAATGAAATACATGCAGCTATCGATGGTAGAAGCTTACAAGATGGTGAAGGCAGTTAGACCCATAATCTCCCCTAACCTGAACTTCATGGGTCAGTTGTTGGAGCTAGAACAGAACCTCCACACCAGCACGAATAATAACAGTAACCGACAGTGCCGTTGGAGTCAGCAGTCCAGTGACGAAGTAACGCAAGGCTGCAGCGTGTGAGCCTTAACCGAGAGCAAAGAAACGTTTAAACCTTTTGAAACTTGTGTGTTAGTCATTCGACTCGCCATTGAGTTATATCTAGTCTTAATTAATTGGTTATGTTAAATGGCTGTGTACCAAATAAAGAATTCGATTTATGTTAAGCAGCTATTTGTGCGGATAGTTGACAATTCATGCCGGCCCACGGGATGATGATTATAGGTAAAAAGTTATTCGTATTATCTCCATCAAGTGAAGGGTGATCTAATCAGCATAATATCAAATTATCTGCTATGTGTAAAAATAAGAATAAATATTGCTTTAAGTGTAGCTGAAGGAAATTGTTTTTAGAGCCACTTTTCAAATGTAAGCAAACAGTTATTACAATGACCATCATGAATTATTGAAGTCTGGAAAGTGCCAAAATGAGTAAATTTCAAACAGCTCAAATGTTGGAAATTCTCCCTAGCATGGAGAAATCACCAGAAGTTCGCCAAATTTTATTAACAGGATTTAGGCACTTAGATACTAATGCTAGGCATTGGTATTGGTGCATAAACTCCTTAGAGGCATAAATCGCGACTTTGAACAAAATGTCTCTTAGCTCATTTGGCTTTTCCAGGCTTCAATTATTGAGTGATCAATCCAGCAATTTTTTTTCACCTGTTCAAGAAAAGGTATCTTATTGGAGGACACTATTTAAAAAAAGCATTATTTTCATCTCATGATCTTTTAGTAGCGTATTTTCATTATAAATTTGGAGTTGAATTTATTTTGTGCAATATCTGAAAATTTGAATTACCTACAAAATTATATTAAAAACAGTTTCCTGATCGACATTGTCAGTTAGATTTTTACATGTTACTGTGTATTCATAAACAAAATTGCATTTTTCTGAGATAATTTGAAGTTTCTTCTAATGCACCTGTTGATATCTAAGCATAGTAGAGGTAACTGCTTTAGTAGTTGGTTTGATCGCAGGATCAGAGTCCTGAAAGTGAACTGATGAATAATCTGGGTAGTATATTGAATGAATTATTACCTGACTTCGATTTTTTTTTCAATTGTAATTTATTATAGAATGATAACATTTTATTTATTTATACTTATAAATTTTGATGTATAGACAAAATAATGATAAGTTTTGTGAGTTATTTGTTCGTTTTATTATTGTAGTATAAATGTTGCCATACTTATTTAAATGTATATGAAACAAAGTTCCATTACTCAAGTTAGAAGTCATTGTCTTTAGTTTTTTTTTTTTTTTTGTTTGTATGTAATCATTTGTATAAGCTTCTTTTGATGATGAGAAATATGGAATGTCAATAACATCTAATTATGTTTATCCAGGGTTATATAATGTATTGTGATCTTTTATAGTTTAAGTTATGTATGAGGTGCAAAATGCATGTTAAAAATATGATCTGGAGTTATGTATTAACAAGATTTATCATGTGATTTAGTTGGGCAATTTTCGGCCTTTTATCCCAAATTAGAAGTTTTATTTATTTTACATTAACATCCTAAAATAGCTGGAAGGATTTATATTTATTTTTTTAATTTGTGTAAGCCATCCTCACTTGTAGATCACTATAAAGAGAGTTTCCCAAATTGTAA
This sequence comes from Malachius bipustulatus, assembly GCA_910589415.1. Taxonomy (NCBI): domain Eukaryota; kingdom Metazoa; phylum Arthropoda; class Insecta; order Coleoptera; family Melyridae; genus Malachius; species Malachius bipustulatus. Next base: position 29,099,222 of record OU342639.1, on the reverse strand, counting down.
CATCAAATAAGTTCAATCAGTACCTAGTCATTTAATGTGGAACAACATTTTCTCTTAGGTGCGTCTCTCAAGTTTCCAGGACAAATGGTTAAGTTTTTTTCAGTTATTTTATTTTACATTACATTACATAAATTCACCAGCCGCATGACATTATACTGCCAAATTGCCCAACTAGTAATAAGTATCTAATGTAATGCCCTATATTGTTGGTGTTTCATTTTCTATGATTTAGTTGGGCAGTTGTTGGCATTTTATCCCAAATTAGAAGTTTTGTTTATTTTACATGTACATCCTGAAATAGCTGGAAGTATTTTTAATATTTTTTAAATTTGTGTAAGCCATCCTCACTACTCGTAGATCATTATAAAGAGAGTTTCCCAAATTGCAACATCAAATCAAGTTCGATCATTACCTAGTAATTTAATGTGGAACAAAATTTTCACTTAGGTGCGTCTCTCAAATTTCCAGGACAAATGGTTAAGTTTTTCCAGTTCAAGATGACAATAAAAGAATCATTTTTATTTTATTTTACATTACATTACATTACATAAATTCACCAACTGCATGCCATTATATTGCCAAATTGCCCAACTAGTAATAAGTATCTACTGTTTCTACCTAATGTAATACTATGGTCTATGGTCATGGTAGTGTTGGTGTTACATTTTCTATGATTAGCATTGTACAATTCAAAATCGTGCACCTAATTGTATATAGATACTAGTATTAACAGAGATGTGCCTTCACCTATTATAATGTAAGAATACTTTGGATTGTAAATTGTAATATGTACTTCAAGAAGCGAAGTACTTGTGAGGTAAGATCGACCAGAGACAATTATTAATAAATAACAGTTGGTGAATTTTATGATCGTATTTTATTTCTTAGTTACCTTATACTAATGGACGGCTATCATCAACATTGATGTCGAGGGTATGATATCTAACCTTCTATGATATCTGCTTTTTTCAATAACCAAACAAATTCCCACCTAACAGTTTTGCCAGTCTTACTATGACTACTATCTTCACTTCTAATATTTCTATATTTTTTTCATCACTGATTTTACATATTAGGTCACAACTAAGATACTTTCAGACTCAACAAAAATGTAATTCAAAGGTCTGATTGACAAGAATTCTGTAATGAATATGAATGATCACCCCATACCAAGTGACAAAATTTGATTTTCTTTTGACCAAAATAAGAAAACAATTATTCTAGAAAAGGCAATGATTTTTAACAAATTGACTGGCAGTATTTGGGTAAAGGGAATGTGTTAACTTTTCCTGTTCTGACCATTTCAATTTTTTATCATCGAACTAACTCTCCATTATTAGTATTGTGCTACATGAAATAAGTTGACTTATACTACACCAAAAAATGGGGTAAGTACATTTATAACTTTTTTTGCTGCCATGTAATTAATCTTCATTTAACATTTGTCCTTTAATTGGGATATGTCTACTTTAAGGTAAGTTATTCATTTCGTAAATATTCAAAGGTTGCTTGTCATCAGTCATAGAATTGCTGGATGCCACTTCGGCTAGAAATTTCAATAAATTGTTGCATTATAGAGGAGCGACCAAATGTTACAGAAAGTCCCAGTGTGTTGGCCTCCACACAGGATGACAAGAACCGATTAAGTCAGTTCCTTGGTGGTTGTTGTTGTTGGCAGTGATATGTTATATACCTTTATTCTTAATGCGATTATTTACTGGTAAAGAATTAGTTATTTAAATGGATCTTTTTTAAGGTAAATATTGTAAAGAATGTAAACAATGCAAAGGTTTGACTACTGTCAACCATAATCTATCATGTAGAGTAGTGGGATTCCAATTTCCATTATTAACATTAACAACATAAAACTTAACCCTATTTTCTGTTATGTACATTCTTTACGTTATACGTAGGGAATTAATTCTTTACACGTAAAGGCACATCATTAGGGTTGTTAACTTCTGTCAGTTTGAAAACAACAACAACTATCGGTTTTATTATTGCTCCATTCGGTAATCTCATCTATTACACTTCCCTTCTTCCCTATGATGAATTTAGTTCACTAATAATTGACATCACACACTTCTCGCAGCGATACTGAAACCTTCAATTAGGGAAGAAATAAGGCCACCGCGCGCACGCTTAAGTATATGAGCGTACTTAATCTGTTACACTTTTTTGAGCGGCGGCCATTTATTTATATGTGACAACTGACAGACAAACAAGGAGCATCCAACGTTTATTTCTCAAATATACATGCACCGTTTTCGCTTAAAATCGATTTGAAAATTACCTTACATGATGGCATAAAAATTCATATTGAAACACAACTAGAGAAAAATATTCAACGTAGGCCATGGATCACGGGATGTAATAAGTAACAGTTTGTTTGAAAATTGTGTTTCACGCTAATTAAGTAGAAGAAAAAGAAAATTTATTGAGCTTTTTTGCTCAAAATCATGGCCTACGTTGAATATTTTTCTCTAGTTGTGTTTCGATATGAATTTTTATGCCATGTAAGGTAATTTTCAAATCGATTTTAAGCGAAAACGGTGCATGTTATCGAAATTCAGCAAGACGACCTTTGTTGTGTAAAAAACTTCAACATTTCATAATCTGATCTCAAATGCTGGCACGAGGTACATACAAAAAAAGTTAGGGTGATTTTAACCTCACTCTTCACCTATCTGATCCCCCCCTGATGGAAATTTTTTAACTTTTGTAATTGCATCTTATTGGCCATAAAAAGTTTGATAAATTCCCAAAATTTCACTTTTCTATCTTGAACGGGTTCAAAGGTATTAAATAAAAACCATCTTCACGGGCTCCCCTTTCGGGGGCTGTAGCCCCCTTAGGAAGCATTTCTCGACCTATTTTTATAGGAACTTTTTTTCATATTTTTGAAAATTGAATCTGCTGTTTCAGTATTGCACGCTAATTACGGGACACCCTGTATTATTCAATAGTTACATTAAATTTTTTTAAATTAAAAATTAAATAATCAATGTCATTACCAAACTGTTGTATTTAATTTGAGAGAGTTGAGACATAAAATCACACAAATATGATTATTAAATTTTTTATTAGAAACACAACATAATAATTATTCTCAGGTAACTAACTAATAAACAAAATAATGGAGCAAGAACGTGTAACTATTATTACATCGAAGTAGTAGTTTTGAAGTGATCGTTATCGATAGTGGAGTAAGCGTGACCTTCATTGATGAGAAATTCCAAAGCGTCACTGCAACAAAAAAACAATCAGATTTTCAATCCGCTCCACTCATCATAGATCCGAGCATGATACTCACTTGGCTTGACGCTGCTGGTGTTGCGGGAACTGCCTCAAAACGACGTTTCGATGAACCCCAGCGGACGGATCGCCACCTTGCTGAAGGATCTGGTGCACCTTCTTCTGTATCGGCGTCAGCCCGCTGTACATGTCACCCATAACGGAGGCATCGTTATCGTTATAATTCGTCGAATTGGACGGTTCAGCTCTTGGATTGTTTGCTTGCAAAGTTGTATCCTCTTTCTGAAAATAAAGTCTCTCGACAGTTTTATTAAATTCAATTTAATAAAAGCCGACTTACAGAGAGAGCTTCAGCTTCCAATCGAGTATGAATCACCTGCAGCAGATGGTTCGTTATGACGTTACAATCGTCCACGGGGAACATCTTCAAAACCATCATGACTTTCTCACCGTCCTGCATTCGGAGAGAGCCGTATATTCGTACGTAGCTGTTCTCTTTGACTGGTGGCAGATTCGGGACGGTATCCTAAACGAAATGTTTTAATTCTCGTGTCACCTTAAATTGTCTGAAATAATACTTACAGAATCGTTTTCTAACCACCAAATAGCTTTAATGGTGCCGGTGTGATCTTCGACGGTATATGTGGCTTTTGTCGATTTGACTTCGTATTCTCGCAGAATTGCAACTATAGTTAACTGTAACGAGAGTCCATTAATGATATTTCATGGCTGGCTTTGATTGTAAAAAGGTGATATAGTAAGTGGAAGAAATAATTGAACACCTGAGGATGGGTACCTACCCGACAAAAGGAATTAAACTGTGACATTGTAAAAGTAAAGACATTATATATTTGCAAGCATCAAACCTATAAAAGTATATAAGACCTTTTTCTGCAGGGGAGTATTTGAATAATATTTCATCTTGGTCCTGTTCGGACACGCTTTTAGTCCTGGTAACCCTTTTAAATATTGGTGGTCCTTTATCCCTCCAATCAACATTGCAAGGCAATTTATGAGAATTCAAATATTTCTTCCACTTTCCATAACTGTAGCGTTCGATCTGACAACTGCGCTTTCATGTGCAGTTGTCGGCCTCAAATGTTTGACATTTGTTCACGAAACTTACAATCTGTGTTGGCATTCCAAACAAGGTGAACTCTTCTTTTGGGTGATCTCTGATCATCCTAATAACCACAGGTACTACGCTTTGTAGTCGTCGAACTTGCTGTAAATGTAAACGAAGAAAAATTTATTAGGTACCTATTACAATGCAAAGAACAAGAAAAAATTCATTGAACGATACCCACGTTTGACGTTCTCGACGGGGTTTCGACTTGGTTGGTCGTGTTGAAAAACCCACCGGATGTTCCATTTGCGACACTTTCTATAATTCAAATTAAGTCAGGCCGATGAGAAAATTGGGGTAATCTTGAAGTATAGGGACCTGGCTCGTACGCCACTACCGACAATGTTGCTGATTGATTGAAGACAAACAAAAAAGCCATAGAGGCCTTAAATTTTAAGGAAAAAAAAACCTAAACTGACTTAGTGGAGGGGAGCTGATGGAGAGGAACTCAGAGTGTCAATCAGTAAGGGTCAGCTGCCAGGTCCCTATACTTCAAGGTAACCGAAAATTGGAATTGCTTTCGCGGAGTAATCGTTTACTCCATTTATATTTAATATTATAAATACTTAGTTATCTAGCTAGAATTAAATATATGGTTTACTCACCATTCCACATTATTCTGATGTTCTCTCTACCTTGATTCAAATCGAAACTAATTGTAAGGAGGTGTCGACACAGACACAGACAGAAGAACAAACAATCTTATTCTCAAATCAACATACAACCGGCTTGAAATTTTCCCTTCTTTTCAATCTATGAACACAGAAGAAGTAAGAAATTTCAACATTTCAACATTAGTTGTTTACTTGAGTTGAGTTGGGGTTGGTTGGAGTTGGATTTCCATTTCCTTAGCGCGCCAAAAATAAAACAAAATGTCATAATTATTGTCATGTCACTTGTCAATATTGTCATCTCTCTTAAGAAAGGACTTACTCTAATATCAGCTCATAATCCGTATCTCGTAAAAAGCTAGTTCACTTTTCCTTTTTTGACTCTCACGAGTTCACGATTCAGCTGCCAGGCAGTCGCCTGTCCTTTTGCGTTTACGACACTAGACACGACACCAGTGAGACGACGTATAATTTACCACTATTCCTATTCTTTACGCGATGCCTTTACGGGTAAAGAATTTAGTAACTCTTTACACGGAAGCATGGAACTTAATAGAGAACAAAGCTGCAGTGATGTGCCTTTACGCGTAAACAATTAAATGGCTTTTTAGATCGCGTTCATAAAAACATTTGCATTGTAGTCCTTCCCGATGTTTTGTAATCGCAAATTTTAGTTTACAAGAAACGTCAAATAAATTATAACACTGTCAATTGTCAATGTCATTCAATCTCAATAAATTCTAAATCTTCTTCTTCTTCTTTAATGGCTTGGGCACCCTTGTGCATATAGCCAAAATTCTAAATCTAAAACACGGGCCTGACCATAATAGCGCCAAGCTCTAGCGCCGAGAGTATTACATATTCCGGTGCAGTGTTGCCACGTCGGCGCGAATTTCTACAATCACTTTAGTGAGATTTTAAACGACTTTTGTGAATTTAATTGGCAATGAACCTTGAATTATTACAAATTAGTCTTTGCTTTTGATGTACCTCCGAAAAGTAGTGGTGCGTAAGTGTTCAAGGACGGAGATAGGATTTTTTTAAATTTATATGCGCCAGCTTTTAATGCGAAATTTGACTGTCTTCCGTACCATTAATTTGGATGAAACTTCGCACGCGAACTTGTCTTTAGATGTGCTTTCGACTAAAAAAAAAGTTCCAAAGTGTCACAGAGTTCAGGGGCGGAGATATGATTTTTTCAATTTTTAGGCGCCACCTTTGAATTCGAAATTTGACTGCCTTCCGAGCAAGCAATTTGGATGAAACTTCGCACACCAACTTGTCTTTAGATGTTCTTTCGACTAAAAATAGTACTAAAGTGTCACAAAGTTCAGGGGCGGAGATATGATTTTTTTTAATTTTTAAGAGCCAGCTTAGAATGCGAAATTTGACTGCCTTCCGAGTAATCAATTTGGATGAAATTTCGCACGCCAACTTGTCTTTAGATGTGCTTTCGACTAAAAATACTGCCAAAGTGGCACAAAGTTCAAGGGCGGAGATATGATTTTTTTAAATTTTAATAAAAAATTAAAAAAAATTAAAAAAACAATATGCCGCCAATAAGAGAAACATCTCATGCAAATTAATTGCTCGGAAGACAGTCAAATTTCGCATTCAAAGCTGGTGCCTAAAAATTAAGAAAATCATATCTCCGGCCCTGAACTCTGTGACACTTTATTGGAACTTTTCTAAGTCGAAAGCACATCTAAAGACAAGTTCGCGTGCGAAGTTTCATCCAAAATTAATTTCTCGGAAGACAGTCAAATTTCGCATTAAAAGCTGGCGCCTATAAATTAAAAAAATCATATCTCCGCCCTTGAACACTTACGCACCACTACTTGTCAGAGGTACATCAAAAGCAAAGACTAATTTGTAATAATTCGAGGTTCATTGCCAATTAAATTCACAAAAGTCGTTTAAAATCCCACTGAAGTGATTGTAGAAATTCGCGTCGACGTGGCAACACTGCACGGGAATATGTACCCTCGGCGCTAGAGAGCTTGGCGCTAGGTTCAGGCCCGCATCAAAAACATAACTGAATTAATTATCATGATTTCTGTTTGGAATTTTGATAAATTTCAGGAGCTACGATCCAATTTAAGGGAAATTAATTAAACAAATTCACAATATTACGTGTGCGTGTGAATTTGACGGTTCTTATAAGACTTTTGACTGTTGGTTCCTAAGACCGTGTTGTAATAAAAACAACACTGTTTTGACTTTTGATTCTCATTACACAAAAGGTAGGTACCTATGTGCAAGCAAAGGCTCACTTTCAGGTTATGCAAGTTGCAGGTTATTGACAACTTTCATAAATAAAGGATAAGTAGATAATTATATAATAATAATAATAATAATAATAATAAAAATAATAATAATAAAGTACTTTATTATTATTATAATTTGGTAAGCCTAACAAAAAGTAAAATTCGTATTCGAATTTAGGTCAATCATGCGCATGCGCGTGTCGCTGTGTAAACATTGATAGTGATGTGCAGTGTTGCCAGATTCAGTATATTGTACATTTATATTGTGTCTTAGAATTACTAGTCCATGTTTCATAATTAGCTAGTAAGTAAGGGCAACAATGATTAAGCATTTTTTGACGTTCCTGACATAATTTATCGTTTTAAAGGGGGAGCGAACGTATAGGTGGGTGGTGGGTGTATTCAGTTGCTGTTCTGAGCTCTATAGCCACAGAACTCTAACGCCCTTAGTCTGACAACACTGCCAGGAGCCTTTCAATTATGGTTGTCACTGTTGTCAGATTGGAATTTATAACAACAAAGTGAATAATTATTTCGGAATCGGACTATCTATTTAAAGTATTTTCAAATAATTTAATGAACGATAATAAATACTAGATCTTTTGGAACTACTGAGATACTTGTTACTTATTATTAAAAAATACATATCTATTTGGGTGCCATATTTGGTAGAATCAGTACAATCTGGTAACTTTGTTTAAAACAGTCAGCTGCCGCGAAAACCTATTTGAATTTGAAGTACACCATTTCTGCAGGATTATAATAATGGTAATTTTAGAACAAAGGTACCTATTTGTAAAAAATTAATTTTTTAGGAACAATATGACGACTAGTGAATAGTAGCCCAGTAAAAAGGACGATTGTGGTAATCTATAAGGATTTTATAATGTGATATAAAACAATAATATATAATGGTAACGTCAATAGTTTATTTATCAACTTTTCAATAGCAGACTTGTATGTTTACTATCAATAACAAAACAGTGACAGATTTTAATGCTCCATCCTTAACCAATAGATCACAATACTTCTAATTTACACATATTTGGTTTATTTGGTAATTTAGGCATGCATATATGCAAACAATTAAAAAAAATATTGAAAAACTTTCTACAAATTAACTGTAAAGTAAAATTGCTTGGGTTTTGCAGCTAAAAATATCAAGACTTTCATATAATGAAAGTCAGAAAATGGGAAAACTGTAATCAGTTTCCAAGATATCAGCTCCAACAATTAGAAATAATATGAAAAAATGTATCGCAACTGAAATAAAAAATTTCCTGACCTTTCCAATACTGGCAATTTTAACATCAGGCACGACTGAGAGATAAGTTGTCGCTGTTCTTCAAAATCAATTAAATGTTGATTTTTGCTACTATCTTGGACATGGTATATAAAAACATCTGGATTCAGTTTTCACACCCAGGACTTCAAATAAGTTATTATCTGGACGAAGATGAGCAAACATGCAAAATTCAAGCAATTTGTAATGAAAATTATTACTGCTACTTCCCTGTATTTTTTAATAAGGAAAAAAATAATTCCTCGGACCCGCATAAATGACATAAATCTGAAGACAAAGACGGTGGTATTATTTCACTTTTGTTAAGACACTTCAGTTTGACATATCATTAGACTAATGTGATTTATGTTTCCGACAGAAAAATTATTTATGATTTCCTTATCAAGCAATTTGCGACACACTGTACATAGTAAGTGATATTCATCACCTAATTAAAAAATAGTAAATAGAAAGTACAAGAATCTCTAAAACAGGACAAATTCCAACTAAAAACAAACATATGAATGACTATTATGAGGTAATGTTTCAACTTAATTCGGCACCCACTAAAAAATTAGAGTACGTATTTATTTCTAATAGTGTTCTTCCTAATAATAGGTTATTGTAATACAATAACAATTAATTAAATAATGAAGATCTCATTGCATCTTCTTCACTAGAACATGACCTTTCTATATTTATTTAATTTTATTTCGAATCGAAATGGCAGTATAATGGTGATTTTTAAGATTTTCTGTAATTTTCTAAACAATATTTTGTCTTATTTTTGAATACAATAATAGTTTTATGTAATTCATCTTTTTTCATAATTATAAGTAGGAATAAATACTCAACCTAAGTGCTCATAATTCTTAAAAGAATTTAACTAAATGTATATTCTAAGAGAAATCTGTTTAAAGAAAATATTTACAAGCAATTCAGATTCATCCACAAACAATTTCAATTCAATTCTGCTTTCTTAATAACTAGACTTTATAAATAGATAGTTTTATTGATATTTTACTTAATCTACTTAATTTTTTAAAGTGACTTTATTACTTTATTAATTAAAATATATGTATAATTTTTCTGGAACTCTCATCTCAAGTAATATTCTTGTAGTACATAAACTTGACTATCTGAATCACTTTATTCTAGTCTAGATCTAGAATATACAGATTTGAGTAAACGATATCGATTTGAAGCAACTTAGTTTTCCAAAATGGGTACAGCTTCTATCAAACTTCATCAGTCAATTGTCATTAACTTTATAACACATCATTTAATATGGGGCATGTGCATGTCTTTAAATAACCGTTTATTATTGCCAGAATAGGATCTTCGAGAGAAAAATAATACAACCTGATATTGAGGCCTTGGATGATTGAAATTTTAAGACAGTTTTGGACATTTGAAGTTGTATTTTCTATGCATGTATTGTTATAACAGTCATATTGAACTTTATATTTAGTCTTATCAATATTTCTTCTCATTATTCAGATAATGGGTATTTGTCATCATAGAGGGTAGATAATAATTATTATGTAAGACCACACTATAGCGACCATTTTAACTATTTTATCTAATAATAATAATAATGAACTGTGATGTGGCTTCAATATCTGTTATTGTTATTACTCATATAAAACCCCTTTTCTACTGACAAATAAGGTGGAGACAGCTGGTTTCTTTCCATCCACTATTTTTATGGATTCATTTTTCCAAAAAATAAAAAGAATAGATTTAAAAAAATACTGTTTAGTCCCTTTGTCATTTGCTTATAATTTTAATTTTTATTTTGGCTTATTTTGGCTAAAGTAAATAATATTTTTGTTATTTTAAATCACAATAATACCTACATATTCAAATTTGAATTATAGTTTACATAAATTTCAATGCTATACAGGGTGATCCCGAAATGGCGGACACGGACAGCACCGCAGCATCCATTGTGGATTAAGGATTCTAAGTTTTATTTACTGTTTTCTCCAGTATGGCTCCCTTAAGAAGATATGACCACTTTTGTAGAAAATAAAGTCACAACACTGCACTGGATACCCATTTTCAGGCAGAAAAATAATATGTAGGTCTACAATACCCAGATAGATGTTACCATGGAAACATATGAAATGGAAACACAACAAAGCTTAAAACAATAATCGTTGCGCGGATACGACATAGTCGATAATATTATTCAAAATCTCGAATTCGAGCAACGTTGCCACATTGAAAAATTTTTTTGAACTCAGGGAATAGGTAAACTTTGAATGCCTGTAATTCTGTTCTCGATAATTAAAAAATTAAAAGCAAAGCACTATCGTTATATTTATGTCAAATCATGTGCTTTGGCAGTGCAGGTTGTTTAAATTTGACCGCCATTTCGATTTAAATTGGACACCCTATATTTCGGTAACGAAGCCGAGGAATACATTTTTGTTTTAAATTTAAAGTCTCTCTGAACATCCTCTACAACACCCTGTATTCCGTGTCCGCCATTTCGGGATCACCCTGTATTTCATGTTATCAATTAAAAGCTTATAAAATCAGGGATTCAACAATAATATAGAAAATTTAATAAGAAAAAAATGATTTTTTTACACATAAATTAATATACCTATTCATTTTTCTTACAACACCAACACTACACATCTGCTATCCCATAACAATCAATTAATTAATGTCTACATATATACCGAACAGAAAGTAATATTAAGAACGGTACAATAAAGTCTGTGTTACTTTAAATCCGGAGATAAAAATTGACAAAGTTTGATAATTTTTTAAAGAATAACTTAACAACCTACAAAATAATTTTTTTATTGAGCTAAACCGATTTCCAGCAAACGATCATCATTTGAAAGTAATAAACCTCTAAAGTGAAAATAAATCTGCTCATTTCTAGATGCAGCGACAAAGCACATCGTTGGCTGTCTCAGGTAGCATTTCGCTTGCTCCCAAACTGATCATGCAATCATGTCAATATCAAGGGTGTCCCCGTCGACGGGGTCTATATGTGAGGTGGGGGTGGGAAGTCGTGGCTCGCACAGAAGAGGATCTCCATGATCCCCGTGCCGATGGGTTGTGGAGGATGGCAGGAACGGCTCGGTAGGGAGAGCGTGTGGCGAGGACAGCATCGGGTCCCCGTTAACGGGCTCGTCGTCGTCCATCAGCTCCTCCATTCCCGAAAGGGACAGAGCCGCGTCGGAGATCACGTCCGGCATCTGGAAAAATTAATTACTTGTTATATATAAAAAAATACCAGTACTGGAAATTAAAATCAGTGTTTTTGACTCTACATAATATATGGTGCTATGTGTTATGTTAGGTAGGTATATTGTCAATAAAATTTTAGTTTTAGTGATTGTCAAATAATTTAAGCTTAGGTTTGTGATTTTATTGTTAATTATAAATGACCTTATTTACCGGTTCAGATAATAATAAAGGTGAAAAGATGGTTGATGGTGTTGATACATTGGAGTTAGGGTTGCTCTTCTGAGGATATGATTGGTATGATGGTGAAGTAGTTGTTAAACCCTGCCAATCGAATTCTGAAACTGGGAGACCGTGAGACTTCGCTTGCCTTTCAAGTTCCTGAAAGAAATATCAAAATTATTTTCAATACGGAATTGTCAGTAGGTACACAGTAGTAAGTACCTGTACAATAATAATTAATAGAGTTTTTTTTATATGAGATCATTTTTGTACCTGGTGAACATGACTAATGCGACGTAGTTAAATGACATCGAGGCAAGTCTAAAAAAAATTTCTTGCCAACAGGTGCGTTGGGCTTAAACAGAATTTTTCAGAAACACTCTATCTTCTATCGAGGCACTTCGATACCAAAGTCGTTCTGAAAATGTGCTTTTCTGTAAAAAAGTGTAAACCATTTCTTTTCAAGTGCGGCCCTGGATTTCCAATTTGCCGATAGGTCATTTTGAAGTGTCTAGGTAAAAGAGTGTTTCTGCTAAATTTTCTTGCATTTCATCAAACCGTCCGCAAAGACATCGGTGTTAAAAATTTGAGCCCAATCAAGCCCAACAGGTATCTTCGTACCTACCTCTGTTGGCCAAAAAAAAGTCAAAGATTTAGACTTGGCTCGATGTCCCCTCCATGTTTAACTACATCGCATTAGTCATGAATCACTCTATAAAAGTATGTACGTATATTGAAATAAAATTCAAAGGACCCCACAAAATACCTTCATGGGCATAAGCCCAGAAAAAATCGTTTTCTCGAGATGTTTACCTTTGTGGATGGACTTTTTCTCTTCTATGGTATAGTCACGCGCATATAGTTTTAAATATGGACAACCCTACTTGTTAAAGAGAAATGTTAGATTGAAAAAGCTCCTTCTGATTATGAAATTACACTTTCACCATTTTCGAAAAAAGTTAAAGTCAATGCAACTACGAAAATGATAAACAACTACGTAAAATCCTGTTTTCTCAAAAATATCCATAAACATCAATTTTTCTCGAAAATGGCTCAACAGAATGAAGACTGTAACAACAGAGGCAGCTTTTCAATCTCAACAAATAGCCCATTTAACATTTCTCTCTAAAACAATCAAGAGTTCAGAAAGTATTGTCATTCAAAACAAGGACAATTTGGCCGGTCGAAAAAACAGCTTGTCTTACTCACTGGTCGAAGTGGTTTTAAAAAAATGAAATTTTTCACTGGCTGTGCGCGGCTATCATCAAGTAAATTAATGTGCGCAACAACACTGGCCGCAAAAGTTGAAATTCATAAGTTTAGTTCCTTATTACAGGATATGTTTTAATTTTAATTGAATTTCCAAATAAAAGCATGGTGGTCTCTCGTGATCTCTATAATATTTAACGACAATACGCAATTAAAAATTGCACGCATTCTTCATACTTGACCATTTGACTTTCATTAATTATTGTGTGACACCAAACAAATCTTTAACACCAGAGTTAGTGGATCTGTTACAATAGTAATTACTACCGTTTCCCACTGCAGAATAATTTAAAACGTGATATACAAAAAGAAAACAGATTTTTTTTCAAAATTGCTAATAGGTGTTGGAGGAATTTTAATCGCAGCATTTTTTTATCTCATAGAAACACACTCATAATAAAATTACTATTACTAACAACACCTACGACCAAGGGCTGCTATGCTAAATAAGTTTTAAATTATTTTGTAATCATCTGTTTTTTTTTAAATTTCAATTTAATTCGCTCATTTTAAATCCATAAAACAGATAAATAATATTTCCTTTTTAAATGCGTACACTGTAAGCTATCTCTGAAATGGCTCGAGTTACAAGGTCGGTTAGATTAGAGAAAAGTTGTACAGTTTCATATTTATTAAAATCTGAAACAAAATTTAGAATCATTGCAGGCGTTGCCGAGATATTTTGAAAGAACTGAAAAATTGAGATTTCTTTCTTATTATTGAAAATTAATTTATGATTTTTTTGTAGATTTAATATTGTTGAGATTATTCAATCTTGGCAGAAAAATTCATTATATTCTACTAATGTCTACCATTCAAAAGTGTTCCCAAAAACCTGAACGCTTTTCCTGAGAATGAGAGCAAAGTCTTCGATCTAAGTGTCATATCACAAAGAAGGTTAATGGAGGAAACAGGAAAGCCTTCCCTTGGTAAAAAAAGAACAGGTGGGTAAAAAAAGGGGGAAAAGGGAATATACTGAAACAATTACCTACCTGTACTCGTAGCTGAAGTCTTCTGTTAATACTTTCAATTTGTTTTTGTCTGGCTTCTGATTGTTTCAGTCGATGTATTTCGTTCTTCAAGCATTTGATATATTCTACAGACGATTTTAATATTGTTCCTTTGTTTGGACGAACATCCCTTACTATCTCGTAGTATGGATCATTGTTCTTAGGTAGTAAAGTTCCTAATTCTTTTATTCGATCATTGATATTAAACCTCCTACGCCGTTCAACTGAAAATTAGACTGTGCTATATAAAAAAGTTATTTGTTAAAACAGCCTAAAATGTGATTTAATAATTTTATGATTTGCATGATGCATGGCTGGAAAGATCAAAGTTTACCATCCCTTCAGATTCGCTTATAAATAACAGGCGTGTGCAATAATGTCCTTATAGTTTGACTTTCAGATTACTTTTATTTAACTCAACGGAATGGAAAGCTTTGCTCTTTACATATGTAAATTATGAGTGTATAATTTGACAGAACAAGAACAACCGAAGGCACTAGGATGAACCCTTAACTCACCACTCTCAAAAATTACTAAGGCTATGAAAGTGTAATTTTTGACAACGCTATGTTGTAACTGTCGTAATTGTGCCAAAACTGAACACATCTTTCAAAATGTTGTTGCTTGTCGCGTCGTCTGCAATTCTGCATGACTTTTATGGGGTACCTTTTGTCCAAAGCTTACGCTACACCGCACGTATCTCTCCAAGTGCTTAAAGAAAGTCGCAGAATTCTGTTTAATCACGTCGGAAATATTGAAAAACCTTTTAAGCTTTCTAAAATCGATTATACATTGTATGGAAGTTGAATAGGGGGGGGAGAGGTGTACATTTTCAGCAGTACGTTCGTTAAGTCTTTTTTCCGTCTAAATTTTAGTTGGAACATAGACATTTCACTACACTCTTAAAAATTTGTAATACAAAATAGACATTCTAAACTGGAAACTCAAATATGGAATAAATCGAAACCCTGTATCATCATGCAACACCGCGATAGGGCTAAAAAAATTTTTTTTCATTCTACGTGCAACGTAACAGAATGCTGCGATCTTGGAGGATAGCCTTCTTAACTTCTCAGGATTTCCATAATTCGACCCCACGCGACGCCCTGAATAGCATATATGCATATACATAACAGCATTTACAGGGGGTTTCCCCATTATTCTTGAGTCGCTCTGGTAATAAAAATAACTTTTTTCCAATAATCCTGAGCTTACTAATTGAAATAATTTAAATAATCCCATTTAATAATATCTTGGGTTTTTATGGTAACGGTAAAATCTGAATTTACGTATGCGAGTTTTGCTGCAGGGTATACCTGCTAACACGGTTTACAAAAGAGTATTACATGATGCATGACACGGATGAGATAAATCTTTGGGAAATTTACTGTCACATGGAAAGTACGAATATTATAATTGAATTATATTGCAGTTTGCAGTCAAGCCCCAACACTTTTTAATACATAAATGATTCCAGGTCATGGCTGTTTACATCAGTGTGCTTAAGTTAAAAATCGCGACATTTAGATCATTAAGTAATTGAAATTGAATCAGGTGTGCAGGTAATACCTACCTATAAAATTTTCGAATAGGGTCTGCCTTGATAAGTATTTATTTAACGTTCCCATTAACGTTTTTGCGGTTTCTTTTTCGCCTAGATAACTCTTTTTAGGTCTGAAACTCGATAGTTTTTATAAAAAATAAACCGTCCTCAAGAGAATTGATTAACTGATTTTTTACGAGAATGTTCCTTATAATCATATAGCATTCCTAAAAAGCACTGTATTTAATAATGTGTCATTAATGAAAGAAAAATTAATAAATGACCAGAGGGTTAGGTACCACTTTCAAGACTTACCATGGGACGTATTCGAAATAATTTTTTTTCAGATTGCAGCTTCCCATCCCATTCTGAAGTTTTTTTCAGGAAAATAAAAATATTCTAATAAGCACCAATAACGGTCAAAAATTTGTAATTTTAACAAAAAAAATCAGTTATTTTTAGACGATAGACGATTATTTTTATTTTTATTTTCGAACTCCAAAAACAGGACATAAATTAGCCCGCTTATCCCGAAAACAATGAGACTTTGGGACGAGAATAGACGAGAAGAACGGATGACGTTTACAACTGTAATTTTTAGCAAAATAGTCGAATACAATTAATTATTGCGTTAAAGCTATTTTTTCGTTATACACGTTCTTTATTATCGATGTTTCGTTATAGTTCGAGGTCATCTAAGGATGAAAATAAACAGTGTTCTTTATATCCGAGTTCGCTTTATTAAATAATAAAACTAATAAAAATAGTTGATTGTTCGATCCCGTGTCAAATTTTATAAATAAAAAATGTTATAGAAAATACTGAAAAATTAAAAAGGTGGCTTTTTACTAAATATGAGATATGACTAATAAGATAAGATAATACTAATAATTTAATAATAATAAGATGTGAATGTATGGCTTATAGGAAATATTATTAAGTATGTACTTACTCATATTGTGGTTTTCTTTCTTTTGTCTATCCTTAGCAAGAGCATGTAATTCAGCATCGCTAAGTAAAAAAGGTTCATTCTTAATGTTAACATCGCCTCCCCCTAGTGAATTATCAGATGTTTTAAAGTTATCTGACGCCAATGAACTTGATTCTAGTGAGAGCAGATCGTCTATTAGATCTTCAGCCTAGAACGATGAAAAAAAAAATAAGTCAAGATGAAGTTTTTGATGAGAGCGGTGTGCTATTCAAATCAATCAATCTCCCCCCTTTAATATTGGAACGGTCGCCTTAATTTCATGTTCTTTTAAGGACTTTTTATTAAAATATGTTACTGCATTATGTTGATAATTAAGTTAAACAAACTAACGGATGTATTAAATACAGTGTTTATTACTGCAAATTATACATCGATAATGAACAGCAGTTATTATATCTTAGCTTATTAAAGAAGATTTCCTGTCTAGAGCATTTAATAATGAAATTAGGCATTAGTAACTAGATTCTTTATTATTTCTCAAGGACTTGGAATAATTTATTACATTAATTTAAGACTGATCATTAAAATCATGAAAATCAGTGAAGAGAATATTTTAGGTTTCCTTATTCACCCCCAAACGTAATTACAGAAAAACGCTTACAAAAATTTCATGTATAATTTATGCAGAATAGGATTAACTAACGACACCACACAAAAAAACCACACTCAGTGACTAAACTTTGATCTTGAAAAATTATTTCTTAAGACGAATGCGGAGAGAACACCACCCAATTCTTAAAAGGCGCAAGTCGAAAGGTTCGAATACAATGAAGAAGAATTATTTTTTCAGGAAATGCACCCTGAGATAAATGGGGAGCGCCAGAGCTATCCGTCACCAGAGCAAAAACTTAATTGGAGGAGGATTGAATTAAAAAACCGACAATAATAACCTCTGCCCGAAAAATGATTTTTCTCCCATATCTCGAAGACGAGGACGATACAGTAGAGAAGCCGATTGTAATATTATTCTAAATTTCTGGTAGTTGTCTAAGGGGATTTTTTATCAAAATCGCAGCAGATAAACGTTTGCAAAAACTTTGTACTCCCGGTAGTGTCTTCAAAGTTTTCATGAAAAAAATCGATGTCTTCAGGATGGGACGTTATTTTTGTGTGAGTACAGCCGATTATAATACGGAAAAATAATCCAGTTGGAACGTAAAGTCCTCAGTTTTCTCACGAAACGAGAACAAAAATTTTGAAAAGGCGAAAAATTACATTTTTTCAACTTTGAAAGGCTCGTAGAATCTCAGGAAAAAATTGCTTTAAGTTTCCGGATCCTCCTCGGGAATATTTTAAAAGCCCCAGCCGAGAAACTGAATTTCGTCAAAATTCGTGTTTTGCTACCGATCGGTTGATTTTTGTAAAACATATATTTTTTATTTTATTTTGTAAATATCGTGTTCGAGGCATCGTCTTTTTAATGGAATTCGATACCAAGACGGTGAAAAACAAGGTCTCTTCCGAGGCCTTTGGCCTGCCGGCGGCGTCGGGCCTTGGGCCTTCGACCCGGAGTTTCAGTAGGTACCTACCTATATTCCCCATCAAAGTTAAAATTTTTCATTTCGTGTTACCATTTTGCTAGGTACATCGTTTCGGTCCTGTGATCAGTAGATTCCGAGTCATAGTTAAAATCTATTTTCTCTTATTGTGTTATTTTTTTCTATATCGCTCCAATATGGGAACTTCCTCGAGATCGCGCGTGAATTGAAGCCAACACTTCAAATTATATGTTGAAGAAAAAAAAATTGAAAAAAAGTTCACGATGTAGAAAATACAGGAAGATATACAAATAGGGAACGCGGAAAAACCGTAAGAAAAGTCTCAATGACTTGCCGAAGTTTTTTTTTTTTTGATTACTTAAGTCAGTTTAGCCAACGTTTAAGGTAAAAAGCTATATCTACCTTTTTTAGATATAATGAACGTATTGTTAAACACTGTTTTGTCATTTTTTGATTAAACAGAAAAAAGTTGGAAAAAATTCGAAATTATGCGAAAAATGATAGGTGGGCGGCAATTTTTTTTTTGTTGTTCACCTATTTTTTTTTTAGAAAAACTGTAACGAAATGAGAGTAAACGTATATACTTTACTTGACTGCGTGCTTCGACAGCTTTTTGAGAAGTAATTGTTAGGACCGTGACTCCGTCGGTTCCTTCATTACACCCATGTAGGATTTTAATGATTTCAAGTTTCAAGTGCCAGGCCGTCAAAGGAGTTTTTTGTATAAATATTTCCCGAGGCTGGAGAGGTTAATAATTGGAAGAGTATCTATAGACTAAACTCTTAATCAATATGTATTTTATTATGATGTATTTATGTAATTAGGTATACCTCTAGACTCAATAGGGTAACTCAATATCATGTACTGTGTATCACGAAGGCAGGGACAGAATGGAGTATTGCATACAAAAATTATATTCGAATTTTCAATCGCTCAAACAGCTAGTTGATATTTACTTTTTTTGAATTTAGTACAAGGTGTCAATTTGAAAACTTGCCCCCTGAATTCTCCCTTGAAAAATGTTTCTCAAAGAAATCCCGAAACAGGTCATTTTTTTAATTTAATTTTTGTTTTATTGACGTAAAAAAATTATACAGGATGTTCCTTGACTCAGTAATGAAGATATTGTCTATTTTTTAAATGGGACACATTTTCAGATTGTCTGAGAAAATCCAGTAAGAATGGTTTTCACAGTTGGAGTTTAAACTGAGGAACTTCTGAGTTATAAACAAGTAGTGAAAATCGCAATTTTTATACAGGGTGACGAAAAATCTATTAATGTTTATAATATAAAAATTTCATCTACACCATAGGATAACCTTTAAAAGCTAGGATAGGAACATGGTAGCCGTTTTCCAATATCTTGAGCCGTTTTCAAAACAAGCTGCTTTGAAAATGAAATACTAAACTTAAATCGCAACTGTAAAAACCATTCTAACTGTATTTTCTTAGACAATCTGAAAATCTATTGATAAACAGGGTGTCCCATTTAAAAAAAAAATTGTCGTTATTACTGAGTCAAGGAATACCCAGTATAAAATTTTTTCACTTTAATAGAACATAAATTAAATTAAAAAATTGACCTGCTCCGGAATTTCTTCGAGAAACATTTTTGAAGGGATAATTCGGGGGTGGCAAGTTTTCAAACTGACACCCTGTATATGTACATAGAAGTAATACAATAATACAATGTTGGAATGTTGCCGAGTGCTGCGAAAAATATATGTTTTACAACGTTAAATATTCTTTGCTATTTATGTTTTAAGAAAACTTATATTTATTGTCTGCTTGGCTTTTCTAGGTGTTACTAATCTAGTTAATTAAAAAGACATGAGTAGAACTGGCAATTGAAGCAATCTTTAATCTAACATTTAATAAAACCATTTTTGATTTTATCAAAAATTAAAAACTTTCCTTGGGGCGTAAATCTTAAATAGAAATTCCTGATGAAGAGTTTATATCCGAAACTGAAGATTCAAAAACAGTTAAAACCACATGTATATAATATGTCTACCTAATTAAATACCGAAATTTTCTTGAACTGAGCATTCAGCGATTTTAATCTTACTAATTATTGCAATTTATTATATAAGGTGATTTTAGTAAAGTCAGGGTTGGTATTATAATAATAATTAACTGATTCGTTCCCAGTAGGTAGTCACGTACCGTGTACTTATTTATGTATATGCTTAAGTAATAACTATGTATTTAGAATTCATTATCTTATTATATTTTCAGATCAGTTTCATGGCTCTCAGATACATGCTTGGCACATTATGTACATATGAGATAAAAACAATAATAATAATAATAATAAATATAAAGTAAACTAAGAAATTAATAAATTAATAGATTAATGATTACCTAGCAATAATAGATAGCAACTAATTTTGATGGGTACAGTAACTTCCCTGTGATATGACAGAAGACGAGTTTATGTGACGCATAAATATATTATAAGGACGGTTTTCGTTTTCCACAAGGACGAAATATTTTAAAAACATAATTAGACATAATTCTGGTAATTTGTAACCGCCAGTGTATTGCATGTGCGAGTACAACATAAGTCTCCGTATAGGAATAACGGTGGAATTTAACTCCGAATGAATATGATATAAGACAAAATTGCTATTATTAACTACAACAATTTGATTTATAATCAGAATCATCCAGGACTGCAAAATTATATAGTTTTTTTCTCCATATGTCCAAAAGATTCATTAATTCAATATCTTGTTCATTTATTTTCGTTAATTTATTTCTAACAGACACTTATTAGTTGTTTTATTTTAAATTAAGTGAAATATTACTTACTTCCTTTGATTGAATGTGTGTATACCTACGTATTACGTATACCCAGTGATTTCAACATTTTTGAAATTATCAATAAAAAAATCAATAAAAAATATATTTTTTAAACAGTGATCTCCAAAAAGCTATCATCATATGGGAAAATTTTAATTACTGAGAACAAAAAAATATCTGCTTGCTTGAAAACTTATTTTACTGTGTTCAGATATATCCAAAAACATATCACTTTTGAATATTTTTTTCAAAAAAACATTTTCATTTCTTTTATTATTTTCAAAATTTGACTTACATACTTGGAGTTATTTTCGAGGTTAATTTCAAACTGCCATATTTTTTAATACTTTTTTTTTAAATAATTTTTAATAACTAGTTTATTAATAGCTTTCAAGATCTGTTATTGTAATGGACCATGCAAATTGTTAATTACTACTTCTCATTTTTCTTTACATTGGCCGAAAAGGGATACTTTGTGAGAAAGTCGACTTTTTTGACGCTATTCACTTTTAATTTCTTTAAGTGTTTTATTAACTTGAATAATTTAAATGTAAAAGAGCATTTAGCGTGTTTTTGGTCAAATAAAATTAATTAACAGTGGTGTTTGGAGCTTCAAGTAGCTATATTATCAACTACAGTTTTTTTCTAAGCTCCTTTTTCTAAAGGCGCTTCTTCACTTTTCAGAACCCTAAATGGCGCAGTCGGTAAGACAATTTTGTTTACGGTCAGACAAACATCACAAACATCAAATATATGTATTATATGATTTACAATGATTTACATATTGTCATATTTCGGCTAAAAAAAGCTCTGTTGAAGTATTTATGCTTTAATAAGGTTTTTTTTCATTGTGAAATTATTATCGTCGTTTTGACTTTCAAAGAAACACAACGAAAAGAGTGTTTTGAATGAAAAGATAAATCCCAATTTAATGACTTTGATCCTGGTGACGGCACCACCGTAACAAACCGCGACTCCAATCTCTATAATTAGAAGAGCATTTAAAACGTAAAATTTTCTCCTCCTTAGCAAGGAGGAGTAATACTTAAGATTTTAATATCAAAATAATTTTTGCAGTTATGAGTCTTAAATTTTAGTCCTTCTTTGTGATAATTTGAAGGTACATACTTACTATGTATAATATATACCTGTAATAATTTGTTATCGTTTGGTGACTTCACATAAAAGGTAATTCTCTATCTTTACCACTATATTAAATGTAGTTTTACCGTTAACTAGTATTTTTAATGTTTAAACAAAAATAATTACTAATTATAAGTAATCGTGACTAAAAGTAGGTAATAATTGGAGAAAAATGAACGCGTATATAGAAAGTGAATGCCAATTATAAATATAAACACCTTGTATATACAGCGTATAGGTCAAATACTACAAGATATTTTTTTGGCCTCAAGAAAGATTGTTATGAAATGCTTCATGAAAAAACAATTAATCTAATGGGTAATTTTTTTATAAAAAATTCAAAAATTATTCTTTGCATTCTTTCGATAATCCAATTCACTAGACCGGACAAATATTGCTATGATCGGATTGGGCGAAGATGGCATTTGACTGATTCAACTAAGTCTGGGATGCGCTTTATTAAATACTAATGAATTATATAATTTTTTTTAGCTGATGATAAGATAACAAATCACGGAACGTATTTTGGTATTATGTATTTGGAATGTCTTATTAAAAAATGTCTTTTTTTGTATTGTTTGGAACAATTCTTTTAATGAAAAATTTGAAATAATACAAAATCTGGAAAAGTGATAATACAGGATATAGGTACCTAATTAGAAAAAATTATAAATCATGATAATAATTTTGTTTAAAAAAAAAAAATTTATCATTTTGACTGCGAATTAGAATTCATCCACTCGATATTTGTTTCGCAATAAAATAATTCTAATAGTTTACAAAATATTAAAAAAAAATTAAAACCTCCTATATGTTTCATCAAAGAATTCCGGATTATTAACCGCGTTTTAGTTTTTTACTGTGTGAATTGACATTGCAAAGACTAAAATCCGAAGTGGTAATACAGGAAGGCTAATAAAAAAATTTCCTCCAGTATCACAAGATGATTGGTATCGTGTAAAACCAATTTTTCATTGTATCCAATTTAAAAAATGATAAAAAGAATAATATTATCTACATGTACCGGGTGGTCCATCACTTATGTCCACCCCCGAAATAGAGGTTAATTTTAAAGATAAAAAATTTAAACTTTGAGGATTCGTGTAATGCAATTAATAAAGGACCACAGAATGGCATAATCAGTTTCATTTGTGATAAAGTGGCGAAAAATTTTTATTAATAATAAATATAAATTAATAACAAAATCAAAATCGCTGAAAAAAAATCAAAAAACTAATTACTAGGCCCTAATTATATAAAATAAAGTTATATAGAAATGACAGGTAGAATGATTAAGTTATAGTGTGTAATCAAGTGATCAATCATCCTAGCGTTCAATGGCATTCCCCCTGTGAATTGGCACTGTACTACTATTTACTCAGTTTACTCAAGAATTTATGATACCTACCCTTTTCAGATTATATTGATCACTTTATTACTTATCATAAACCAATCATTTCTATGGAATATATTTTTATTTAATTTGGGTATAATAATTAGTTTTTTGAAATTTTAATTTTATTAATCCATTTCTACTGATGTATGGGAGAAAACTCGATTTTTTTCCATTTTATCACTAAATTACAGTATTTTATCGCTAGTGCCCGAACGAAAAAACAATTAATGAAACTGATTATAACATTCTGTAGGCTTCTGTATACCATTCTGTATACCAAAAAGTTGGCATCATAAATAGGAAAATTTTTTATTTTTGACTTTTCAAAAAAATTTTGATAACAAAAAAATCTCTGCTTGCCTTAAAACTTATTTTGCTCTAATCAGAGAAAATAGCTTTTTTCGAAACGTTAAAAACCATAGCAGTAATATTTTTCGAAAACTAAGCACGATTTTGATTTGATTTTGGTACAATATGTCAATTTCTGTCTACTTGATAATCTCATGATCCAAAAACATCCACTTTCGAATAATTTTTTCAAAAAAGTATTTTCGATTTTTTTGAAATATGTACTTTCAAAATTTGACTTATTTAGGCTTAATTTCAAATTGCAATATTTTTTTAAAATCTAAACTTTCTAGATCTGTTATTGCAATAGACAATGGGATTTGCTAATTACTATTTTATATTTCTTTACATTGGCCGAAAAGTGATATTTTGTGACAATGTTAACAAATTAAGCCTAAGTAAGTCAAACTTTGAAAATATTTCAAAAAAATTGAAAATGATTTTTTGAAAAAAATATTCAAAATTAGACTATCAAGTAGGCTGGCATTGACATATTGTACCAAAATCAAATCGAAATCTTGCTTAGTTTTGCAAAAATAGCATTTAAATTATGACTTTTACCATTTCGAAAAAAGCTATTTTCTCGATAAGGAAAAAACCACTCTGTATATCTGATTACGGCAAAATAAGTTTTCAAGCAAGCAAAGATTTTTTTGTTCTCAAAGTTTTTTTTGAGAAGTCAAAATTAGAAATTTTTCCCGTCTGATGTCAATTTTTTGGTGGACACTGTATACATTTATTCAGTAGAACGGCAGAATAACAGTTTTGTGTCCTGTTTATGTTTATTTTCGCTGCCTGATTATCGTATGAATGCGATTCCAATCAACTATGTAATAATAAATAAATAAAATTAAAAAAAAACTAGATATTACCTTAAGCTATGCATGCATTGATTATTCAATAAAAGCTCCGAGTTCTAGGAAAAAGTTATTACTGTACTAATTTGACCTTGATCTTGATCTCGAACTTGACACCACCACCTACCTGTGAAATGCCAAGAACTTTGATGATAATATAATGTATGTGTAAGTAATATTATATTTAATCTTGTTTTCCATAATCATAGGTAACTATTTTATTTGTTAGATTGCTAATATTTATTCGTTGTGTACTAATTTGAGAAAAACTCATAAAAATATAGGAACATGCATATTTTTAGAAAAAAGTGGTAGGTAGAGTTAATAATAAGAATTTATTAAAAAGAATAGAAAAATTTAATTTCATTAAATTTTGTTATTTAATAGTTTTGTAAACAACTTGAAAATTGTTGAAAGCAGCAGCTCTAATAAAGAGTTAATAAGTATATAAAATACTAATTACATAGTAGGGGTACCTAGTTGCAAAAATAAGTACCTATACACATTTGTATTTGTCGCGTTTCTTGAGAAATAAATATATTGAAAAAATTATCTGTGAATGAGCCATGTACCAAAATAATCAAAAGTATGCATTCATTTTTAAACGTATAAACGTAAAGATGGTTCTTTTTTTCAAATTGGTTAAATATCGGCATCTCCTGAATAGGGAATCCTTGCATCACTTTATAAGCACTAATCAATTCAGAGAAAATAATTTGAATAATTATACAGGGTTGTTCACTGGCCTTATATTGGAAACTGTGAGTCCTAGAGCATTAAAAAAATAAAACATAAATTGGGCCACAAAAAATTAAATCATTTTCAGTTCAAGATGGTCGCACATATTTCATGAGCAGGTGAGTTTGGGAATCCCCTTTTAATTTGATGGTATTCGGGGTGATTTTCATAAAATTGATGTGTTTTGAGTTTTTCATTTATAAAGGTGTTTACCTAGCCCTAATCTGTATTCTCTGTGGGATTGATTTAAGATTTGTTTGGTGGAATTTTTTTATTAAAGATAAAAAACCGAGCACTATTTCCTTGGCAATAATTTTCTTGGGAGTAATTATCTTAATTTTTGTATTGTGAGACTTCAATGAATATTGACATTATATTTTTTAACAAAGTAAAGCTTAGAGATGTTGTTTGTTCATAATTTAAAAAACAAATTTAGTAACTCGCTGATAGTGCAAGTCATTTTAATAATTACGACAGGCCTATATATTAGATTTAGATAAGTTTGCATCACAAAGATTATAAATTCTAGTACGCCAGCATTATCACAAAGTACATAACAGAAGAGTCAACTGAAGTAAATCATCAACGTAAAATTATGAAACAAACAATTTACAAGAACATATTTAACTCTCAGAAATATTGTAACGAATTAAATTTACTTAATAAAAGGATCGACAGAAGTAACGGCAATAAAATTTAAAGACAGCAAGTCTTCAATGCGCTTGTTTTTTTTTATTGAAAGTACACATGCACTGCAGGGAAATCCCTATGACGCTCTGGGAGCAGTGCATGAGCGGAGATGTCGATTCACGTTGCAGGTTGTATTCGTCGCGAAACACGCCGTTTGGAATGCTATTCCTAAGTGATGCGATTCTATACATAAAAGAAGTCTGAAATAGGGTGGTACGAGGTGTAACGAGCTGAACCTGATACGGATGAGCGTCTGCGGCTCGACGTGTATTTCTGCCCGGTCTTGTTCTAGGTGGGATCAAGCGGGCCACGTCTTTTGAACACTTTCCATTAAAATATCTGTAAAACAGACTCAGGTCAGCTACTCTTCTTCGATATTCGAGAGTGTCTAAATTTTTTGTCAAATCTGGGTCATCAATCAAGTGGATGGCTCTTTTCTGGAACGGTGGCCTTTTTGGAGAAGATGACTGCTTGGGTTTTTGCAGCATTAAATTGAACTTGGTTTCTATCGCCCCAAGCTAGAATGACCTGCATATCATTGTTAAGTATGGCAACTTCTTGCTCCCCTGCGAGTCTGTGCGTCGATGGCAGATGTTCGCGCATCTAATGTATAAGAAGATATGAGTGTACTGTCATCGGCAAAACTGCATATTGGGTTTTTTGTTGTTCCAAGCAAATCGTTAATAAGGATTAGGAAGAGAGTCGGAGATAAAATGGATCCCTGAGGTACACCGGAATTGATGGAAGAGGTCTCAGAAAGAACTCCATCGACTGCCACCTATAATGAGCGCGATCTCCGAGATGACTTACAAGCCACAAACAGAATTTCTCGGGGTTGCCATAAACCTCCAGTTTTGCCAACAATCCATCATGCCATTATGTTTTTTTTTTTTTGAGGAAAGAAACAAGAAATATTTTCCACCAAACCAGAGGTTGATCAGACAAGAAGAGATCAACGAAAAATGTTAAATTCCAAGCCTGGAGATCAGAGATGCTGCTGCTGCTCATCAGATCTTGCTCTCTTATTTCACAACAAAGCAGTGCAGTTCTGATAATCAGGAAGCCGTAAAGGTGAACTGTTTCGAAATATTTGGGGATATAATTTCCATGACAGTATTAACTCTTCATGCGTTTATTATCCGAGTGTTTCTTAATAAGTGCCTACTTAACATTTGTAAACAAAACAAAAGTACTATTGTAAGTGAGCATTAACCATGAAAAAGTCAACTTCCAATAAGTCGGTGTTTAATACCCGAAAGGTAATTATCAGTAAGTGATTCTATTTTTTTCCTGACAGCTGATTTGTATGTAAATTAATGAACCTAACCGCAGGAAATAAGAATGGAATCAAGTGTTAAAGGATTTTATTTACAAATATTTACAACATTATGATGCGTAAAAAGACCACCTTAATTAAATTTTATGTAAGCAGTTGTCAAATACCGCTATAAAAAATATAAGGTTATCAGTGACAACAAGTAGAATGAATCGATGAATTATTATACCTATATTTAGTTATATTATTGAAAAAATCTGAATTATTGCAAAATCGTTGAAACGCTACCGAGCACCATGCAATATGCAGTACCAGTACCTCTACCTATTCGCGCATGTCATGTTTTATTCTATCTATAAGGATCCAAACATGATTACCTCCGCATCTGAATATTTTTTTCGCTGAATTTATCAAGCAAAAAAATACTAAAATTAAAAAGCAAACAATAGTCCACGTTGTTGAAATTACCATCAAGGCTATTTAAAACAAATAATAATCATTGGGGTATTCTCTTATTAGTGTTTTATTCTGCGAAAATAATACCTGTTCGGATGAACACGGTTTTCCATTATTATATAGCAAGCTATTTACAGTTTATTTTATGATCATTCTATCTATCAATCCATCTATCTATATTACCCGATGGACTGGAGATTTTATAACAATCAGGCAAAGCTGGTATTCCGATTCCTGTTACGGCCAAGGACATGCCAATTATTTCTCAAGATGTTCCCCGTAAATGGTGTGTGAACTTGTGCGATATGATGGATCTTTCAGCAGGACTTTCACTTTCATTCCTCTAATCACCATTATTATACGAGGTTGCACTCTCATAATAGATAATTCAAATGTGACAATAAAATTTATTATTGACTAGATTACGGTTTTGTCTATTATTATTCCGAGTAAACTGTATTCTAGATCTAGATCTAGAAGATCAAGTAAAAGTTGACGGTACCTTTTCAAATTATTCTCCATCACTCTTATCAGTTTTTCTCCATTCGTTCTTCTTATCCCTAGCTTTTTTCCGCACTCTGCGAATTACTCACAGGAAATACATCAATTTTTTTCGTCAAGGTCATTTCCAAGTATTTCAAGTCACACTGGGCCATGCACGCAGACCATCAAAATGGTATCATCCCTTACCGATGTCAAAACCACCCTGCCAAGACTTTCCTTCCGTCTTCCGGGTAAGTAGGTATTACCTCCTCAGCTTTCTACAATTCACTCATTCATCTCAGGACAATTCAGTGTCACCACAAGTCTACGACCAACACTCAACTCCATTTCAGCGATTAAACAATTTAAACATCTTCAGCACCTAATTCTAATAAATTTGGCCTGATTTAATTCTTCAATTTACTTTCCCCTCAAGTATAGTTTCCTCTTTATTGTTATAGCCTCAATATTACACCCGTCGTACCTACGAAATTTATATTCAAATGGCCCTCAATTTTAAAATATAATATAGGTATCTGTGGCTGTGGTAAAAAATTGATTTAGTCGAGTAATTGCCAATTTAAAAAATTACCTACCACAAACCGGAAGCCAGATTGAATTATTTATTCCAGAATATTCCCATGAAGCTTGGTATTATTTACTTATATGATGAAAAAAAAGTGTGAACAGAAATAATCGCATCCTCTGCTATTATTGAGCTTAATTAACATAAAATATTTATTTTTAATGAACAAAAAATACTTATTATAAAAGAAACCTCCAATATCTATTGTTGTCATAAAACATTTAATTTTTCGGCCAATTTACTGAACGCAAAGGAAAAACTTACATTTTCCATTGTCCATTATTTACAATAAAAGACTTGCAATTTTTCAAAGAATTGATTTTTAAATAAGAAGAAAGTACATATGTGAATTGTGAATTTTGAAAATAATCAAAAAAATTTCAAGTTTTGACGCACTTTGCAAAAAAATCAAATCTAAACCTCGCTTATTTTTCGAAAAATAGCTTCACAATGACATATGGGCAAAATAAGTTTTCAAGCCAGCAGAAATTTTTTGTCCCCAATCGAAACAAAAATTTCCCATACGAAGCCAACTTTTTTATCAAATATATTATCGTTAACAGGTAAATTTAGGAACCCACTTTTCGTGATCTGTGAGCCAGATTTTCGTGCTTTTGGGTTTATTATAAGGAATTATTTTGAAAACGTTTGAATGGAGCGTCACTTTTGATTCCCAAAACTACCCCAGAGGAATTTCGTATCATTTAAAAGTAGAATTACGAGCTGCCATTGGACCATAAATTCTTATAGGTTTAGAAAAGCGACAAGAAATCATTAGGGAGGTTACTGATGGATTTAAGGTTGTGGTTGTGGTACTGTTCTGGGTAATTTTTTTTATTATTTGACGATTATTTAATGATCACTAACTATTATGCCTCTTATTATTGTTTCAGCGTGATAATAAAGCTCCTTTAGAAAATCGGTGGTACAAAACAATGAAAAACAAATCAATTTTCCTTATATTAACGTTATTGTGTACTGTAGTGGAACAGCATCCAACTATTCAATGCAAGAGTAGTTTGTTAATATTACATAATTCACTAGTAAACAACATCCTGCTGATGGATTTTCACATATAAATATTTCAATCAACTTGCAATTATAATAGAGATTTTATTGAAACTAACCTTGATCCAATATTTGTATTGTTTAATTTAAAATATCATTAGATTGTTTTAATCTTTTTTCGGATTTAATTTTAAGACATATGTAATGAATGAGTAATTCATGAAATTTTACTGCTAATGTTATAATATGTAATCGTAATTTGGCGTGAACCAACTATGCCGAGGTTAGAAACCTTTATACACACTCATATTTCATGTACTACAATGTATATTATGTGTTTATGAAAATAATTCGACTATATTATTATCATATCTTTAACTGGTGAATAGTTCCACATTCGACCATTGATAAAAAAATAACATACAGTGTGACCCATTTGTTCTTGAAACACCCTGTAGAATCTTAATTTATGGTGCGATTTAAAAAAAAAATTCTTTTAAATCATAGAGCTTGATAAACTATATTTTGGGAGCAAAAGGCGTCTCATTCCTACAAAATCCAGGGCCTACTAGATCAGTGTTTAGTGTTTACTTGTAAAATCTCAAAAATTCCTATTAGCGATTTTTTTAGAAAAAAACTGGGCACGCCACGGGATTCACCAGCCCTCAAAACGGTACTGTACTAAATTTTATTGGAAATGTCAGAGTAATAAGGATCTTGCAGTTGTTTGAGAAATTCATAATAATACTCCGAATTTTCATAAATTAATTTGAAAAAGGTCAAAAGCTATCATAAGTAAAAATGTAAATTAACAAAAGTAAAAAAAAAAAAAAAAAAATTATAATTAAAAAATTAAAGTACCTACATTATCACCAACTAGACGTACAATTTCTATTTTGTCTCTCTTGACCTTTTCGAATAAATTAATGAAAATTCGGAGTTCTATTATGAATTTCTAAAATAACTACAAGATCCTTATTACTCTGACATTTTCAATAAAATTTAGTACAGTACCGTTTTGAGGGCTGGTGAATCCAGTAGCGTGCACAGTTTTTTTTCTAAAAAAATCGCTAACATGGATTTTTGAGATTTTACAAGTAAACACTGATCTAGTAGGCCTTGGATTTTGTAGGAATGAGACGCTTTTTGCTCCCAAAATATAGTTTATCAAGCTCTATGATTTAAAAGAAATTTCTTTAAAATCGCAGCATAAATTAAGATTCTACAGGGTGTTTCAAGAACAAATGGGTCACACTGTATACAGAGTGTCCCATAATATGTGAGCAATCTCCCGGATTTGGGTAAATTTCGTAAAAATAAATTAAAAAATAGCTATAAAATTAATTCCTCAGAGACACCCCTACAAAGATATTAGCTGTTGAAGTTGAGGGTTGAAAATCAATTTATTGCAATAACTTTTTTATTTCTTGACCGATTTTGATAATTTTTGGTGTTATTTTGTATTATTTTGAACTGTTTAGAATAGTGTTTCACAATCTTTGGTAGCACATACATAGACCTCGGGATGGCATAACCCCCCCATTCACTTGAAAGAAAACAATAAAAATAATAATTTTACAGTTTTTTAAGGTTAATTTTCTTTTTATTTGACATTTTTTACATAAAAAACGTATCCTTATTTATTTCGATAGAGCCAACCGTTATCGAGATAAACGTCCTTCTAATAGGTGATGCCTCGCAGGAACTTTCTAAATTTCAAGTAAATTTTAACAAGATGGCTGACCTTTGACAGTAAATTGAGCAGGAAACAAAACAATAACTTAATTAAATACACGTCAAATAGTGTCAAAGATTTTATTTCATGCAGATTCAATTATTCTAACTGATTTTAAAATGAGTTACAAAAACGCTGAATACGCAGAAAATCAGTTAGAATTGAATCTGCATGAAATGAAATCTTTTGACACTGACGTGTATTTAATTAAGTTATTGTTTTGTTTCCTGCTCAATTTACTGTCATAGGTCAACCATCTTGTTAAAATTTACTTGAAATTTGAAAAGTTCCTGCGACGCATCACCTATTAGAAGGACGTTTATCTCGATAACGGTTCGCTCTATCGAAATAAATAAGGATACATTTTTTATGTAAGAAATATCAAATAAAAAGAAAATTAACCTTACAAAACCGTAAAATTATTATTTTTATTGTTTTCTTTCAAGTGAATGAGGGGGTTATGCCATCCCGAGGTCTATGTATGTGCTACCAAAGATTATGAAGCACTATTCTAAACAGTTCAAAATAATACAAAATAACACCAAAAATTATCAAAATCGGTCAAGAAATAAAAAAGTTATTGCAAAAAATTGATTTTCAACCCTCAACTTCAACAGCTAATATCTTTGTAGGGATGTCTCTGAGGAATTAATTTTATAGCTATTTTTTAATTTATTTTTACGAAATAAACCCAAATCCGGGAGATTGCCCACATATTATGGGACACCCTGTATAGTTCAAAAATAAGGTAAACATAATATGTAGTGTCTGACATTTTTTATTCTCCTCTGTTGTCCTACACGAATGTTACACCTACGAATGTATATCTCCAACAAGGATATAAATATTTCAAAGAAAGTAAAGGAAAGAACCTATACGTGGATTTATTTCTAAATAGTCTGCCAAGGTCATATGAAATATCAGCATTGATGATGGTAGTGTTAATTCATAAAAGGTATTTATAATGAAAAAATTATAAGCACCTATTTGTAAATAACATTTTATTGGAAAGTTCTACACCGATTACAAATATAAAATAATGCAAAACTTGACAATAATTATAATTTAATATTTAGATGAGTCATATAATCAGCTCCTTTAATTAATATCTAATTAGGTACAACACAGTAAGTATGCGCGCGCAGTATATGCGCAAATTTAAAATTACATATAAAGAGTAGATCTTAATTACC
This sequence comes from Malachius bipustulatus, assembly GCA_910589415.1. NCBI lineage: Eukaryota > Metazoa > Arthropoda > Insecta > Coleoptera > Melyridae > Malachius > Malachius bipustulatus. The sequence goes on along the minus strand of OU342639.1, from coordinate 29,066,223 downwards.
TATGTACCTATTTATTAATATAAATATGTGAATCTTTGCATAAACTGCTTACTCACTCTGCTGATACATTTCGTAGAGAGAATCACGCATTGCCGCTTCATTTCGCTTCACTTAAACTGGTGATCGTTTTCTGCCGATTGACTTTTTGGGGACTTTAATGGTTGACCCTTATTAATTATACCAAGCGACAATTTCAGAGCTTCAGCTACCCTCTAAATCATAATTATCACTTCATGTCAGTAAAATTTAAAATGTGAGCCTATAAAATGATTTATACCTCGCTCACTGATGTTAGGGGTAATAAGGGACCCTCATTCCTTGATTCGTCTTCAAAGTATTCAATCAAATTTGCCACCATCTTTTAGGCTTCTTTACTTAAATTCTTGGGCATTTTGCTTACTTTCAAATATAAATCCATCACTTTCTATGATAATTTTTAATTTATTTTATAAAATCAACAATTAAGTCTCAAAACTGACTAATGGCAAACATTTTCATTTCATCTCTTCAATAACCTTCAAATTCTATTTGTCATTTATTCGATGTTACAACGTAGCGTAAACAAATATGACCTTGGCAGACTATTTAGAAGTAAATCCACGTATATTCGTCCTGTTTCTCTGACATAAGCTGCTATCAGAGACCTGAGACTATTCCACAATAAATGCAACTTTTCACTTTGCATTTTTCGAAAACGTCCTGTTCGAAATAGCGCATATACACCATTCGTAAACATCTCAACGAATAGAAAAAAGCGAGAAAAAAAGTTGTTTGAAGTGTTGTAGTTGCGTACGTTTAGTCGATCCAAATTCAGGAAATGTGCTCTTGAAGTAAGTGCATTTCCAAGTGTGGATCAATAGAGAAATTAGATATAAGTATAGAGGCTTTAAAAATAACACTTTTATATCTTTTAATTACAAAAATCAAACCCAAAAGTAGATTTATGATGATAGGTAAAAAATTGGTTGACTAAATCATTGGATTTCATCAGCTACCCTCATTAAGCTAGAACTAATTTTCAAAAAAAAACATAATTAACTGAAGATATCTGAAATTTCTCATGTTCAAATTTGAAGATTTAAGTGAAATTCTTGCCGAATTTCTAATAAAAATCATTGCCGAAGAAACTTTTGTTTGAAAAACTTTCGTTAATAACAACCTGTTGCTCCAGCAAAAATGTTCACCACTTTTGTGATCAATAAACTAACAATAAAATAACAATTGCAATGACAGGTATGTTTGACATACCTATCAGTTATCCATCCACCACTATAATGGATAACCCAGCAAGGGTTGCAAAAAATCTCTGTTTTTCAAAAAATCTGCCATTTTTGTTGAAAACAAAAGTTTATCTTCGGCATCATTGATTTAAAAATGTACGTATAGCCATATATAATATATAGGTACATATTGAGTAGAAAGATATTATGTATACATGGAGCGGTACTACAGTTCATTTGTTTTACCTTGGACTAATATTGTCCATTGCATGCATCCATATTTCTCGTCAAGTGAGTCAACAAATCTTTATTTTATTGCATAACACGATCGAAAATGAATTGGTTTGTTACAGTTCCAATCCATCAAACTAACACGTTAGTATTTATTCTTTAATCTAGTTTCTGGTGGAAACGCGGTCACTTATTTAATTGACTATTGGCAGTCGGCCCGCTTTATAGTGTCATATTAATACCGGAGCAGTAATGTGAAGGTTTACGGTTTACGATGAACACTGCAAGAAATGAAATTTCTATGAATCACCTTTTAAAAAAGGAGGTGGTAATTTTTATGATCAGATCTTTGCCACAAAATTGATGCTTCTTTGACAATTTTCGCTTTGACCATTACATCACCCTAATTTTTTTCTGAATTAATATTTTTTTTCTTTCTTACATCCTCTTATATTAGCAGCACTATAGTACTACAAGAATTCTTCTGTGCTATTTGAAAACTAATTTTGGGTATTTTTATTTTTATTTTTTCATACCCGGATGAGATTCGAGCTGAGGCTCTCAAAGGGCATTTCTCGAATTGCATTCTAGAATACAACGTTACCAAGGCTATTATTTGACAGCAATTTCATTTAATCGGAATCATGTTTCTTGAATTAATGAATTTACACGTCAATGGATCTAAATTTACTGAAGGAGACAGGTTATTAACTTCCAAGACCGGCGAAACCGATTTTCTCAGTAGATATACGCCGGAAACTACCATCCCAATTTTGTCCGTCAGTAGGAGCTCTACGTTATGCGTTTGCTAGGAAACACTCTGGAGCCGCAATTTTTCGTCGTAGAGAAATGAAATTTGGCTCGATTGAAGCGGCGCACCGTCTCACGATGCCTATTGAAAAGGAGCAGGATCCGTTACCGGGGAGTGTATTTTTTCGGAAATTTCGGGGGTTTTCGGGAAGATCCTGGGAAACACTCAGAGTGTCTGAAAGTTGCACCGATCGAGTTGAAATTTGCACCTCCAAATACTATTAAAAATGGGCCGGATCCGAGAATTTTAAAGCCTCCATTCAGGCCCGTACAAACTTTATAGAGATCGTTTTTCGAAAAAAAAAATTATTATTAGAAAAAAAGATTAGGAAAATTAGACAAAACTCTTTTTTCGCATGATTTCGATTTTTTTAACCGATCGAAAAAATAACAACACATTGTGATAGTGACGTTCATTACCTATTACCCACAAAAATGTAGTTGTCTAGCTTTTTACATTAAACTTTGGAAACCGACTTAATCGGGAAAAACTTCGGCAGGTCATTACAATACTTTTTCTCGTCCTCTATATGTATCTTCCTGTGTTTACTAGGTACATCGTGATTTTTTTTTTAATTTTTTCCTTCAACATATAATTTGAAGTGTTGGCTTCAATTCGTCTCGCATATGTTGAGACTTTTATCAAAAAATAAAAAACATCCTCGCTGGTCAATATTTATTTAATAATAATAATAATGATAATAAAGCGCTTTTATTGGATATATTGTACATTAATAATACAATATTATAAATCACAATGGCATGAGGCGAAGTCTAGGTAATCGCTCTTCCATTCAACCTCATTACTAATACAAAGTTATATGCACAACATTTAAGCATGAGCTTGAGACATTGGAAATTTAGCGAAAATGTATAGAATTATACACAGAAACGGCGTTGTAGGAAAAACATTTTTTAAATAAGGCTAGGCGATATCTCGGCATCATTAATGTTCTACCATGTCTAATAGCTCGTCCATGCATATCGCCTCTAGAGAAAAGTTTTTTCCCAAGGTAAGAAGGAGAAGATGTAGCCAGAACCCTAAAGACTAATGATCTCATGTGATATTTGAAATTATCGTCCACTTTTAGCCATCCAAGACCGTTAATTTTTTTGGCCATGTTTGCTAAGACCATAGACTGTATTTAAGTTTACTGATAAAGGCATGGATAATACAGAAGAAAAAAAAACATATTTTATAATTTAGAGAGTCTCGCAAAGATTCCTCCTCAATGCAAAATTTGAAAACGTCCTATTCCAGTACAGCTGATGTCTCAGAACTGGATAGGACTTATTTACTAAAAGGGAACATTTAATAATTAATGAATCGTGAAATCATAATTTCTTTTTTTTTCACACTCATTTAATTTACGTTTGATTTAGAAAATTTAGAAGAACAATCGCAACAACGGGAAATGATTCACCTAAATGTGTGTGAAAGAATTATCCACCTTGATCTTTTAATAACAGATATAACCGCCAAGCGCTGTAAAATTCAATTAACAGCTTGGAGGGGTTGACAAGGGCGAAGCCTGGTAGTTAGAGAGTAAGGAGCTCAAATCCACAAAAGGAACTTTTTCATTTTTGGTGGATTTTTTTTATATAAAAAAAGCTGATTATTTTTTAGAAAAATCGCATTTTTTAAATAAAAAAAAGCGCTGTCACGTCAAATTTTTGGCGCCTTAGTATCGATGCGCAACTAACTTTTACGCGCGGTCTCGAAACATTAAAAATGTCACCTTTGACTGGGAATGAATCTATTGAAACTCCAACGCCACCAGCAGGCCAAGATCTCAGAAGAGACCTTGTTAGATAAATTTTCATAGACAAATTTTTCGGGTTTCATGAAGAAGTTTTTGTGGAAAATTTTTGTTTCAATAATTTTCAAGCCTGAAAACGACTTTTTTCAACTCAAAAAATATGACCTAGAGTGATTTTCCTCCATAGGGAGATAACATTCATTAAAATAAACGTTTAATAATTTATGAAACGTTAGTTTAAATCATAATAAATAAATGTTTTTTGACACATTTTTCATTTTTTTATGCTAAGCGAATTTTTTTTGCCACATATTTAGAAAATACTTTAGAAGCCCTTAGCTATTATCTGCCCTCTCCTCATGCATCTCTAATCATTCTCTCTTCATCAAAAATCTCTTGTGATTAGGATAAAATTAAAAGTAGACTTGAAGGCTCGAAATTATATAAAAAAAAACAAATCAAATTTATCTAAACTGTTCAAACAGTTTACACTATAAAAATTAGTTAAAGTGAGCTTTTCAATAAATTTTCAAAAAAGCACATGAAAATATCTTTAGTTTATTGATAACATGAAATCTTCAGTCATATATTTAATTTCTTAATAACAATTAATTATTCTAGCTTAGTAAGACGAATAATTAACATCTGGAATGAATTTTTGATTCACAATTGTCATTATTTCATTATGTAAGTGTTGATTAAATTTACATAATTATTATGTACAGTTAATTTGCTTATTTTTATACGCACGATGGATTGATTAAAGGATGTGTTAATAAAGTAATAAAAATGGCGAGATTTTTTTAGAAAATTGAAGGTATATGAATGTAATGTATACAAAATACAATCATTAGTATACTACTATTATTTATAAATGTTACTTAGTAATCGTTATAGCTCTTTGGAGATCCTACGTAAATTTATTTATTGCTGAATTAAAATTCAGAATTCAGAAAATATTAAAATCAGATGTTAGTAATAAGACCTATTTGTAATTTTATAGTTTTGAAACTTTCGTTAGACCTATAATATAGGAGATTTTTTCATGGCTATAAGACGAATTTTTTTCCTTTTTTTTATTAAATTGATTGAAAACAGTAGGGTAAGTTACTACATCAAACAAAGCCAATTAAAAAGGCGTTAATAATAGGTAATTTTTCAACTATGAATAATCATAAACTCAATATTTTCAATTTAATTAATAATATTTATTGGGATAAAAGGAGTATTTCAGACAAAACAAAAACTATCTTAATCAGGCTACGTTCTACCAAATGACGTCCATTGTCGCATCCGTTTTATTTGTTCGTGACGTTTTCTGTTTCTTATTAATTTAAAAATTATCACCCAGTATCTCAACAGTTTACTTTGTCTGATTATAGTTAGTAGTTGTAGTATCTTATCAAGCTATCGGATGCAGGGATCTGATTCACATTATAATGAACTTTATAATTTTTTCAAATTTAATAAACTGTACCTATATATAAAAGTAGGTATCTACGACTAATATTATATATTTACATAAATACAAGAGCAGTCCTTTGAAGTTTTATTTATTAAACTGCACGTTCTGATTGTGTATAATGAATAATGACAATGAGTAATGCTTCGTTTGATGTAACAGAGATTCTGGGTTGGAATAAATCAGAAAAAATTAATTTCTGTCCAAGACGTCATGATTTTTAGTCTCCGAATTCAACATTTTCAGATATTATTCAGTTTTCCTTCTAATGATTTTCCTGGGACACTATATGGGGTAATTTTATCTCATTATCTCCCATGAACTGGACGGTATCATGTATCGGCCGCACGTTTCTTCGTCCAAGGTCCTTCTAGAAAAGACAGACCCAGGTCAAACGACTCCACTGGAAAACTATGGTGATTTTCTTCTGGTTAGTCAGAACAAGCGTTCGAGTTAATTTTTGTACAGTTGTTAATTTTAATTATACAAGTGCTGGGTCAACTTGATTTGTCTGTAGTAATAATAAATTATGATAATTTAATAGATTTATTCAGTAAATTTGTCATAGTTTTCATAGTCACCTTTAGTTTCGAGTTACGTGGATGGGTAGCAATTTAAAATTCGGAAAACTGAAAAACTTATCTAAAGAAATACAAGCCAGAAGCTCGCATTCATTTAAACTGTCGAATTATGCTGATTACCGTGTATGAATCTGCAATGCGTTGTTTTTCAGTTGTTTGCTCGCCTGATACATATCAGTTCGATTATTTGAACAATCATTTGCGTGATAAACGATTGATTAATATATGGCAAGCCGGTAATTTCAATTCAGTATCGAGTCTATTAGTCGGTAATTTGTTTAAAATAGTCATTAAGCATCCCAAGTCGTACATAAATGGTTAAAATTTGACGAATTTCCGAATTACAGAATCCATTACCAGTAAAAATACTGACACAATCATTATTTGAAGATAAATTAGCCAGAACATGAAAACCAAAAACAAAATAACCAACCTGAGGTATATTAGTATTATAAGAGGTATAATAATGGGGCCTTCGTACGTGTTAAGTGATAATGGTTTGTAAACAATATTAAAGGAAATACGTAATAATGCAGTAATCAGTTTGAAATTTCAACCAGCTGAACCTAATGGCATCAATTATCGATCAATAAGCATCATTTTATTATTTGCATTTACGAAGACGCTCTTAGCTCAACTCTTCAGATTTCAGGGTCGTACCAAAGATGAAGCTGATGTTGCTGCTGCTGCTGCTGCTGCTGCTGCCCTTCTCTTGCATTATGTTGATTGAAGTGACGATTTCTGTTTGAAACGTGGCTTATTGGGAATTTTTCATTTATTTATTTATTTATTCCACACATAAGCGTCCAATTACAGAACATAGACAATAAATAAAATACAGAGAGTACACAGTACAAAATACATTAACAACACAGAGTAGGGAAGTAATGCACAGAAAATTATAATATAGCACGCAGAGTGGCTGTATAGGTCATGTACAGAGGAATTTCAACCGTATGTCGCTGATTGATCAGCAGAAAATGTCTAGATCGTGGGATACTTGATTATAAGTGTCGCAAATCCGACTCAGTGGGGAAAAGTGATGCAGATTACTGCGGGAAATGCCAGTGTGCAGAATATTATGATGTCTCAGGTAGGTCTGAGGGACGTTGAGGGAGAACTGACTGAAAATATCGGGACAGTTTAAGGTGCCATAAGACTCTGCCACACATATAAGAGCGTCTGTTCTGCAAACTGTCTGCATTGAACCGACTAAGTAGCAAATGATGAGGGAAACCTACTTAAGGATATACGCCAGTAACCTTGAAGTGCAGGTACTTGAGAAAGCGCCGCTGGACACGTTCAATATTGTCAACATGCACCTCATGTCCTGCAGACTATATGATGGAGGCAATGCAAGCTTAAACCTTACAAGCGAATTGTATGTACGATATAACAAGAGTGTTGATGCTCTTGAACTCACGAGAGTGGCGTATTAGGAAGTCTAGTGACTTTACTGCAGATGAGAAAATGGAGTTAAAATATTAATTGAAGGAAACTTTGGAGTCATACAATACACCAAGATCCCTGAACTCATCAATTCTGCTAAGCATTTTATTGTTTAGATAATAAGAAAATATGAAGGTATTATTTTTCAGAAACAGAGTGACATAACATGACATTTAGATAGATTGAGTGGAAAGAGATTATCATAGCACCAAGAACGGACGTTATTCAGAGTTGTCTGAAGTCGATAATCATCTATAGAGCTCATCTCAGAGAATACTTTGAGATCATCATCATCAGCGAAAAGAAACAGGTTGAAGAAAAGAGATCCTAGTTTGAACCTTGGAATACGCCAGATGTGACTAAATAGGGATTAGATTTAAAGCCATGAGAGAAGACACTGAAGCTTTGAGAGTAGAAGTCTGTGGTCAACCTTGTCGAAGGCTTTAGGAAAATCGGTGAAGACGACATCAACCTGAGATCGCTTATCAAGACATCGGGAAGAATAGATTACACGATACAGAGCCTCCTCAAAAACCTTACCAATCTCACTCTTAGTACCACTCTTAAAAAAAGGACACCCCTTTGAGATCTTCCAGGATGAGGGGAATACGTTAGAGGAAAAAGATAAGTTAAATATTGCAGTCAGTAGAGGGGAGAGAATGGATGGATCTCTTAAGAGAAATGAGGGAATGCTATCAGTATAAGAACTTTTTCACGACTTAAGGGTCAGGACAAACAGCACCACACTCGCATCAAGAATGGGAATGCTAAGAGCTATGGTAAGATGGTTTTGGTTAGATAGTGGTGCACGAAAAGCACCAGAACGAGGGAAGAACGAACGGCTAAAGAAGTGGCGAAAGGCCTCACGGATATCAGTGCTATTCCCTGAAAAAAAAAAACATATCGAATTTTTATTTTCTGTCATAACTATTTTTTTCACGGCCATATTTTCCTCAAATTTGGTTTTAGAGCATGGTAATTGTTCAAAATTACGTTGATCTTTTTATTCTATAGACGCCATATTGTATTTTCGTTTGAAAAAATGCAAAGACATTTACAGACAAAAGTTGCATGAAATTAGATTAGGTACCTATTTTAAGTTTTTTTTTAATGCCTATTTTTGAGAATTTTGAAAATATGAATTTCAATTTCGGAGAAAATGACGTGTAGGTATCTAAAATTCAAAAAGAAAACCATAATATTTTGACAATTAAAAGGTTTTGTGGGAAATTTGTGCAACATTACTCACCAAAAATGTAATGTCAATGATGAAAAAAATTATTTTTTTTACACAGGTGATCATAAAGTGGTAACTTTAAAAAAAATCTACTGTTTGTTCGGGTTTTTTAGTGCGCATAAAAATATTGCGTCTGTATAAACCTTCTTAACATACTGATGTATTTACATTAACTTCTGTCTATTATTGTATGATGGCCAGCTGAATCTTTATCTAGACAAAACTGCTTTACCACAACTATCATTCGGATTGATTGCTATTGATTGCTGTAATTAGGCAGTGCGAGTTTGCACATAAAAAACCACTTGCCATTATTTGTAACCTTACATTATAGCTTCAATGTGAACGTGAGTCCTTAGGGATGTGATGGCAGCGGTCATAACTTTTTTGAAAAATTTACTAAGCACGCGTATTCAAATATTTTAATACTAGTCTAACATCAGTCATTGCTGAAGTATACTGAAAAAACTAAAATGATAACGTCAGCAGGAATGTACTGACTGGCAAGATACAGTCACTTTACAATGCCTACCTTTTTCATTTTACCTCACGGCACCTTTTTATTATTATAGAAGCAACTACCAGTAAAATTATACGAATGAGTGATAAAATTAAACAGGAATTAAAGGCACAAAATTTATTTCTATCAATTCGCAAAAAGTTCCTGGTCTCAAGTATTGAATATTTTCGAGAGGCCGGATGCGAAATCGATTGAAGCTCATAAATCATTCTTAATAACGGGCAGTCAACTCGGAGGATTTCCAGTTTGCGCAGATTTTCTTTGAAAATAAAGTTCAAGTTTCAAAATTGTAACTTCACAGATCCTGCTCCCAGCTTCTGATTGGTAAAGGAGAAATAGCGAGAATCGAGGGCCGATATCGTCAGAATGGGCATTACCTCTTGAAGGTAAATGTGTCGGATAGAGGATGTACAGAAATAACTAGTTGATATCAAAATTCTATTTTTTTTAATATAATAAGTAAATTAGTGTTATTATTTTTTTGAAATTTTTTTTCTGCGTTTTGTTTCATTTGAAACGATGGAAACAGAACTCTTCTTCTCCTCAGATACATTTTAAGTTGAATACAATTTTTTTGGTTGAACTTTTACTAACAAATTTTGGTTTCTTCTCAAACTACCGGGTTCCAGAAAAGGGACACTTGATCGATGGTTCCCCGATTGTTCTCAATGACCTCAGTGCATCAGAACATATACATATTTAGTAAAAATAAAGGCAACTATAATATTTCCAGCAATATCTTCAAGTGGTTAAAAAATTATTTTTTGACGTCAGTAAAATTTGAACATATAAAATGATTTATACCTCGCTCACTGCTGTTAGGGGTAATAAGGGGCCCCCATTCATTGATTCGTCTTCAAAGTATTCAATCAAATTTGCTTCTTTACTTAAATGCTTTGGCACTTTGCTTACTCTTAAAAATAATCACTTTCTATAATAATTTTTAATTTATTTTATAAAATTAGGAATTAAGTCTCAAAACTGACATAAGTAAACAGAACAAAATCATTTTTTTGTATAAAAAACTTGACAACAAAGCAGGGCAATGTTGTAATCGATTATTAAATTTATTGTTTCTGAGCACTGCTAATGTCAAAAATGTTCAATTGGTCTCTTTAATAACCTTCAAATTTTACTTGTAATTTTTAGTGTCATAATGTTCGATGTTACAACGTGGCGTAAACAAATATGACCTTGGCAGACTATTTAGAAATAAATCCACGTATAGTAACAAACATGAGGGGTTTAACGTCACGGATCTTGTTAAAAAATTTTATTATAATAAAATAGTACTTATAACCGTACTGAGCACCCAGCGTGTGAACACCGGAAACAAAAGATGAATTACAATGAGCGGTTTGGAATTATGATTGAAATTAAATTCAAGTTTTGCAATATCTAATTAGTCAATACACCTACAGCGATGATATTTTTAATGTACCTACCTGCTTGTAAATTTACTATTACTCATTTTTGGATTATCTTATAAATATAAGACTTAGGTAGGTACATGAGCCGGCATTTTGGAATGGTATTTTTTTCTAATAAATTAATGTATCGTTTTTATTAAAGACTGTAAAAAATATATACATAAAAAAGAAACCCCCCCTCCCCCGCAGATATGAAAATAAAATTACTCAAAGTCAATTACATACATCTAACCCTGCCATTAGATCTCATTAATTAAATTTCAATGACAAAAGTATGTACTATAATCATATACCTACTGAGGCCGACACTCCACTCCAACTCCATCGTAACGGATCGCTCGTTTATCGTATAGATGAATAAATCAACTAATAAAAGCTAAAAAGCTATACAGGTGTCCGGTTAAAGTGGCCATGTGAGAAAAGATGCACAATTTTATGCTTATTAAGAATCTGAAACAATATTTAGGACAAAAAAAACTGACAAATCGGAATTTTTTCATCGACTTAGATCTGAGGATTTTCATGGTTAATTTATGTTTTTCTTATGTCGGCCATTTTTTTTTGTCGGTAGGTCTAAAATCATGGAAACCAAAACTTCGAAAAAAAATCGAAACTGGTAAAATTCTAAAATTTTCAAAAACTTCACCTAAAAGGTACTTACTTAAAAATTGCAACAACTTTTTCATAATTTAAACAAAACTGTTTCCATTTCCAATATTCCAATGTTATCCCACCCCCTTATCTTGGACACACAATAGAAGTGAATGTTAAAATTTTAATTTGAAGGCTCGTTCCGAAAAGTTTTAAAAAAAAAGCTCATGTATCCCTATGTTTCCCTTTAATTATTGTTTTCTGACAAGCCAAAGAGCAATATGACTGATTATACCAAGAAACTCTAACTCCACTTGAATAAAAAAAAACGATTTTCAACAACTGATCAAGTTTTCCACAACCATGTCAACAATCCTGAAGAGAAAATAATCCGGACAAGAGGGAACTAATTAAGCCGCACAGAAGAAAATGATTCCTTAGCCGAGATAAAATTTTGCTTGTGGAGGAAGCATTCAGAAACTCATTAATTATACTAATGAAGTGATTGTTCTATCAAAAATCCAATTAATTCACATTAAAAAAATTTATTTTCTAAACTTTTGCAATTATTTTTTCAAATTTCTCCGAAGGGATGCCATCGCTAAAAAAAGTCATAAAAAGGCATAAACCTTCTCAGCTTTATATGTAAATACATAACTGATATGCTGTAAGTATATAGGTATAGCGTTATTACGCGTGCTGGGAAGAAATTAAGTAACAATTAGAAACCTTATCATTTGTAATTATTTAATTTAATTTAACTTTGTCAAATGTCACTCTGATGAGAACAGTAAATTATTAAATTAAATTAACGAATTCAGAATAGGAAAATCAAATAAAATTCATCAACAGCTCCAGAAGAAATAACTCAATTTATAACACTCATAAATTAAATAATATTTTCATGACGTCTAATTTTCCAAAACTAAAATTCAAAAACTGGACTAAGACAGGGTATATTATCCGCGCACTTCGTTTTCGGTGCATGGACACACGTTATTATTATAGTAACAATAGAATGATTTTTTTTATGTATTAGGGAAAATAAAGACATTTAACTGTCTACATTATTTATTAACTCTTATCTTTATGATGGACTATCAGACACCAAAGTTTCCATCAGTGTAAACATAAAACGATGTGTTATGTAAAGATTAATAAAACTTCCAGTAAGTGAAAAAAATGCTACCGAGTTAAAAATATTTTCTGTCCCTGCTTTAATCAATTTTTCTCAAAAATCGAATTATTAGTTCCAGATGATTTCAATAAGTAAAACTAATAATTCAATGTAACTTTTTTTAGAAGATTTTTTTAATTTAACATATTTTTTTGAAGATTAGAAAAAACACGTTTTCGTGTACTTAAACAATTTTAAATTATTTATTTTGGAACGGTAGGTATACGAATGCTATTTCTAGTGACAAAAAAATGATTATTATGTGGTTAGATTAAGATAAAATCTTAATTATAAAACACACATTTCTGCATGAATGTACATGTACTGTTAGTTAACGAAAGTATTTTTGCTCTTTAATATCATCTTATCTTTAATAATGATGAATTTTGCTGGATTCAGTAGGTAGGTTTATGTGGTAGTGCATAACAGTTAACAATGCAATTTATTATCCATTTAAAAATAAATGTCGCATCTTGTCACTCACTCACTATACTGATGGTGATAGTGATGATGGTGAGTGCAATTACCATCAGAAAGAAAAACAGTACTTATGTTATTATTATCAATCTTCAACTAGAAATTACTTATAATACATAATTGAATACAAAACTCTACCTTACATCTCCTGGTGATGATGTTATAAACTGGCATTTTTCGGTTTGAAGAAGTTGCGGTCATCCAATGGTGACGCCGATTTGAGCGAATTGGGCTAATTTAGACTTGCGTCACAGTAGCAGTAGTAGCTCCTTATCGATGCAACAATGCATAATTGTTATGATTTCTTGCGTTCCTGTCAAGGGAAGACGAAACAGGGAGAGTCTATGACGTTACCACACCTCGATCTGAATGATAAAATGATCAAGAATCAAATATTCGCGGGGCCTGCGGGCGCGTTGCCGACTTTATTTCGAATTAGGATTTCTTATTTATTTATTAGCTGGTCGCGAGGTTGAGTACTAAAACTAAAACTATCATAGCCATAGCACGTTGCATGCGGTCGGACAGTATGCGACTGAAACTTAACTCGGTACTCGGTACTCTCTACGATATCACACAGTGACAGACACTAACAAACTACTTACTACTGGTAAGATAATATCCCATAGTTATGGTTTTTACCGTGTTAGTGTTTATTATTTTGTAAAGAGCGACAGTTTCATTATGGGAAGGATATAATAAATAATAATATGAACGTGCGCACCACGTGGACAGACACCGTAGGTAGGTATAATTTGAAAAATTCGAGAGAAATGCTTCATTTATTCATCTCCTAATTATGTCATTTATAATAAATTCTGGAATTGAATTGACACACCAGGACTTGGGCACTCTCAATTTAATTCTTTACTTAATAATAATAATATAAGTACCTAAATAGTATAAAATAAATAAGGTCCATTATTCTACTCTGTTTTATTATTATACCTACCTATAGGTAGGTATAGATAGTTGCTCAAGTACTCTTGCAGAATTTATACGAGTATATTATATTCCGTGCTACGGAAACCTTATTATTACATAAGCCTAGTGACCATTGGCGCTGCTGGCACCACTGATAACAAATTAATTTACTCGTTGCTTGAAATTTATTTCCAATTATTTTTTATATTTACAAAAGTAGCTTTTTCGGCTCATTTAAAATCTTCAGGAGAGTGACTTGCGTGGCCTAGTGGTTCTCCGCTGGCTCACGAAGCCATAGATCGCGGGTTCGAAACTCACCTCGGCCCGCTTTACTTTTCAGATTCATTTTCGAATGTCTGTGAAAAGTAAAACAAGCGATCGAAGTTTTTAAAGGCAAATATAATTTAAAAGTGTGTGTGGCTAAAGAGTTCGTGCTCAAAACCAATTTACCAGAGTGGAGCGACTATGTCTTACCTACACAGTTAAGACCGATGCTCCCTCTTTATAAAAAAAAAAAAAAATATTCAGGAGGTATCTCGCTCGCGCATTAACAGCCAAGTGTATTTTTCGTAACATACTACTAACTATATAAGAAAAAAGTCTATCGGTACGAGGCCGGAAGGATTACGTAACGTAAGTAAATTTCTAATTTTTACATCTGTTACCCCCATTTCTTATTTCCATTTGACCTAACTTCGAATTAAGTCTTCGATTTCCAGCAGCGATCGCACCTACTAAATTTCCTCCTTCTAAGATCAAATTATGGGGGATACACATTATGTGGGAGGGATATTATCGATCTTGTAACTTTTAGATCAGATTGTTGCAAGTGTTTCAAATTCTTTTATAGAGATCTCTCAAAAAATAATAATTCGATTCAGTACCTCAATTTCAATTAATTTATTCTAAACTTACTCATAAATGAAAATGTGACACTCCAAAATTTTTCTTATTTTTGATTGGGTATATAACTTTCGACATTCTCAAGAGTTTTGATTTTTTTCGCACGTCAGCAGCCCTATCCTTAATTTTTCTCCTTTACTGGATCTAAGCTCAAGAAAACTGGCAACAAATTTTCTACAGGGTGATATGTAAAGACGTGGTACATCGTTTTTGTACTTCCGTTTTTAAAAGAAATTTTTCTTGTAAGTTTTGATGAGAAAATTTTGAAGCTTATGACGGTTAAAGAATTTTTAACAGGATGATCTCACAAATCAACTTTTTGGTCTTGCGGTAATTGCTTCTGTTCGGAGACAAGTTGATTTTCATTCGAATTCCTCCCAAAACCTGTCTCCAGAAGAAATTTAAAAAATAAGAGTTATTTTTTATGCGATTCTTCTTCGTTTTTATGTTAGTCAATTCTCTTTCCCGGATCTTTTTACCTGAAGTTTTAGCTTCAAAACACGGCTTAAATTTACAAAATCGTGGCGAGGAAGAAAGTTATGACTTCAAGAACGAACCATTGATTTTTAAGACTTTTTTGCCACCCCTCTTAAGAGTGACAGATGTGCACGCTAGATATACTCGGAAAGGGGGACTTTTGAAGAACCGTATATACAAAAAATGTCGTCAATGCACATTTAGACAAAAGTGACAAAAGTATAACAGAAAAAACATATTTAATTGTATTTTCGTTTTATTTATTTATTGTTTCGTTTATACCTACCTACCCAGCTTGGGGTTACCAATCCGGGCAGATTACCTAAGTAGGGATTAGAATGTGATCGTTTACAGAGTTCATACGCAGATGGTGTTAATTTTCCGCATCCTCAGAATTCGTGGTTGAGAAATCGATGCTAACTTCACACAAACTGGAAAACGGGGTAGGGGGAGGCTTATCAAAACCGCTGTGAGAAACTTTTTTGCAGATTTTTGAGATTAGATCCCATTATTAGGAGTATTAATATTTATTTTAATTACCTATATAAAAATACCTAATAACAATGGCTGTTTAATTAACTCCACTCACCTTAGCATAATGTTTTGGCTCGTCCTTATCCTGGAGGTTCTTTTAGTGAGCACACCGCTTCTGGCTTTTCCAATAAACAAACCATGCAAACGCCTCTGACCCACTAGTTCGGTGAATCCCACATCAAATGAATCTCACAATAATTAATTAACGACGAGACGAACAATACTAATTAATTATTATGATGACAAACGACAACGTAAATGATAGCACAAGAAAAACAGATCCGCGTTATATACAGGTCGGACTAATTATTACAAATACCGACGCGACAATATAATCAACGATTTATAACAATAATAATGAACTACGAGAGCTAATTAATTAGATAAAGAGACAATAAGGTCATGAGTTGTCATGTACGAGAATTTCAAAATGGTTAAAAATGGTTCAATTAAGGGAAGACATGTCCCCCCTCAAAGCTCTTCCTTGACTCTCATCATTTTAGTGTAGTGTATTTTGAGTCGATTAAAAGCGAGTCGTTTTTTTGTCAAACTTCCGATTGGGAAAATTTTTTAACAACCAGATTTTCTTGAAATTTTGTTGAGTTTTTTTTTGCATTTAATAGGTATGGGTGTCTCGGAAACTGTAAAGTTAAATAAATGGTTAAATGAGTTCAGTAGTGCAGAATTATATTACTCATTGAGAATCTGAAACCGAATTTTGGATAACTTTAGTCATTGTCGAAATATGTTGAAAACTGAATTGACTTTGCTTTTTTTGATATATCTTTGCTATTGTTGAAAAATTAATTATTATTATCAGGTTGACATAAGTCGGTAAAAGCTATCTTTTTAACACTTCATGATGTTTATTCATCTCATTCGGTATAAAAAAAACAAGAAAACAAAAAAAAAATTCATTCAAAAAGCATTTTGAACATATTTTTTTCTTTTTTTTTTAAATAACATTATCCAATAACAGTTTTTATTAAGCAATTTAGACAGAAGGTCTCCCTGAAACTTGCATTTCGTCATGTGATACCTAGTAGAAAAAAATTGTCAGAAATTTTTTTTGCGTCTTTTCTACGCCAAAGTTGAAGAAAGTAAATTACAATATTTCTTTTGTAAACTGTGTATAAATAATTTTTAAATACAGATATTGCGATCAGTTTGCGTTAATTTAACTCTATACATTTCGTTCGTCACAGACCATACCTTTTTTCAATATTTATTTATTATTATAATTATTTTGCCATTAGCTTTATTGGTCAATTTATGATAAAAATTAACCTTGAATCACATTATTTATTTGTAATGACTTAAAAGTATTTATTTCACCATAATATTTTTATACGATTTTAGTATATCTATTCATTTACATTTCCTTTCTAAAGGCCCAGTTACACGATGCGTGGTTCGCAGAGACTCGCACTTTAGCGAACCAGGGATGGTCACACAGTTCGTGGCTCGTTTAGTATTTTTTCGCAATCGGTTCGCCGAGACAACATGGAACCCAGTTTGTTTTATTGAAAGCAATAGGAGCGCTCTCCCAACTGTCAAGTTATCAATGTAATCCCAATTATCAATGTACACGTAACCACCGATCATGTCTGTTCGGAGAAAATTTCCAGGGACCACGGCAAAAGTGCCCGGAATCAATTACGATTATACCATTAAAAAGCAGTATACGAAGACTTGCTATCAAATACCTAACTAAGATCACTTTTAATTTCCGCCTGCATGCAATAAAAGACACAATTGTTATAAAATAAATTGCAAAACTGATCATTGGTTCGGGATATGGCGAACCAGCACGAACCGACGACAAACCTACACGAACCTATCGGTTCGCCCGCTTTGTTCTGTGCAAATTTACCGACTCCCGATGGATACGGCGAACCACACACCACGAACCGCGAGCCCATAGCGAGCCACCTATGTCACACGGTGCGTGGTTCGCGGCTCTTCCAGGCAGGTTCGCCGAACCACGGACCGTGTAACCGGGCCTTTAGAATGTTAACTTTTTACTTTAGTTTAGGGTGTAAAAGACAGTATAAAAGGACTTCTATACTAGCTCAGAAATAAACTCAAATTTTACCAAAATTATGCATATGATTTTTGGTAAAATCAGGAGAACACCTTTTTTTTCAAATTAATTTTTTTTATCCAATGAAAATTGTACAGGACATTAACGCTACTTTTACAGCACACGATTAAAATCCAAACATATTTAATAAAAACAATAGATCTTTTTTTTTTTTTTTTTTTCGAAAATAATGACCAAGTGTTAATTTTTTATAGTAACGTTATTTTTAATAAAGTAATCGAGAGTAACGAATTTCATGGATGGTGCTAAGCTGCATATTTATTTATGCATCATTTTTATAGAAATAACTCAAATATTTACGTACTGTCTTTGTTACGTGGAGGATGTTACTCAACGTCCCAGATTCATGGCAGATAAAACCATTTTATAATCATGTCATGTATCTTATTGCCAAGTAATTTCCGCACCTTATCATTCTTATCAAATTGAATATTTAATTATTAATAATTGTATATTGTACTTAATTTTTGCAAAATCTGATTAAAACCGTACCATCATGATGTAATCTGCTTTGAATTCCAGATAGCAACTATCAGTCGTAAAACTTTATAAAATATTAAAATTACTCAAATCTCTTCTCGTGTAAACTGTTTGCGATTTGCATCATTATTGCGCGAATTAATAACCTTCTGGCTAATGCAGGGGCCAAATATACGGTACCTACGCCTAGAAAAACTGCCAAACAAAAAATCAGGTTTCCACTAACCCTACTTACAAAAAAGGCAGATTACTCTACTTCGCAGGTCATCGAGGAGATTAAGCTTAACTTGCCTTTTGAATCAGAATCCATCAACAAAAGTCGAGGTATCAGGCGTAGTTGACTTGAGATACCGAGAGGTCCACAAAACAACTGTTTGACTATTTTTTATCCCACTGACTTGACTTTCAGTTTTTCTAAATAAGGACTCTTTGTCAGTACTTACTTGCAAAGCTTCATGTTAAATGGGAATGGGCACAATAATTATTCCAGTTTCTGGTATTATCTTCATGATCCCTTTGGGTCTACATTCTCAAGAAATTATTACTGTGGTGTTTTGAGTTTTAATCTACTCCCACGTCATTTAATCTGTCAATGTCGGAGAAAATAAATAGCCTGTAAAGTATCTTGGGTTGTTATTGTAACACTAACTGTTCCATCAGAGACTTCAAAAACCACAATAGGTGGAAATGTTTAACAAGCCTCCAAGATTGAAGTGGTCATCTAACAGAAGGACTTTTTTCATTTCTATGATGAAGCACAAAAATGCTCTATTTTTCTGATTTTTTTTGTATAGCGTTGCTGATTATACCAGAGATGACATCAATTTTTTTAATGACACACTGCATTTTTTTAATTATACTGCTCAAAATTAATTAACAAAAATACAATTGGATTAAAATTAAAAGTAAAATCCACTTTTTTCATATTTTTCTCGATGCTAAGAAGTGGTGTATGAACCAAATAGATCTCATATCTAAAAGCTATCAGTATAACATAATTTCCACATTTTAGCAGGTTATCTTATTAGAACTGGGCCACCAAGTCATTATTAAATATATTATTATCTACTTTACAACTGCAAAGCACGTATCTTACACCTGTTGTTGTAAATACCTGTACTGACGGTTATTTTAAATAAAAAAGTACATTATTGAGGACACAACCACTTCACGAAAATCACCAAAAATCATCAAAATGTCCACCGATCCTGACTCCCAGATCACGATCTTTCAAAATTTATGTTTCATTTTTGTATATAATTTATAACTTTGAATTTTCATTAATAAAAAGTTTCTTAAAGTCGTGTTACTTATTCTACAGGCTGTCTTTTCAAAATTCGAAATACCGTTTTTGTGGCATTATTTAAGTCACAGTTTGAATTTAGGGGACTAAAATTTTTGCGGGAGTAAGATATCCACAAGGAGTGGTCTGGTATTGCATTTGAGCAAAATCGGTCGAGCCGTTTCAAAATGGTCGCTGTTAATTATTAGTGGACTGTATATTTAATTTTGGCTTATTAAAGAATATCAATTTTCTTTAGTAAATTTTATTTAAGAAGATCAACTTTAATTTAGGTGAACACAACCATATAAAATAATGAAATGTAAATGGCACACTCAATTTTTCACCGTCGATGCTTCTTTCTTAAAATCTCGATGTTCAATGCTTGGTCAAGGACAGAGGGCTCGCTACTACCCCTTCTCGTTCGCCCGTGACAGGGTTGGACGCAGGAGTCTCGCCAGGTCCGTCTTGAGAGTTAACATGCCGCCCGCCTTGAAAGATGCTGCTTTCAACAGGTAACATACAAATTCGATTGACTGCACGTCGTTGGAGTCCATGATGTGTGTGAATGGTGACCACTCGTACAATCCCATCATCTCCTGGATGGAGATCAATAACACGACCCAGTTGCCATCTTAATGGAGGAAGATTGTCATCCTTGATGACAACGAGAATGCCTTTCTTAATTAGATTTGAATTGCAGGATTTCCACTTGATTCTTGCCTGGAGTCCTGAGATATATTCTTTGTACCATCTAGCCCACATATGTTGAACTAGTTGCTGAATATGCTGATATTTATTAAGTCTATTTATTGGAACTTCTTGGTAATTCGCTTCTGGAAGAGCAGTCAGGGGTCGACCAATCAAAAAATGACCTGGTGTCAATGGCGTCAAATCTTCAGGATCAGATGAAATGGGAGAGATTGGACGGGAATTTAATACGGCTTCAATTTGATATAAAAAAGTACAAAATTGTTCAAATTCAAGTTTCGTTAAGCCAATCACTCGCTTCAAATGGTGTTTAACGCTTTTTATTCCGGCCTCCCATATACCTCCAAAACTAGGAGAATTGGCAGGTATAAAGTGCCATTTAATTAATTCTTTATTTAAATTATATTGAATTATGGTCGACTCAGATTTTAAAAACTCAAATAACTTCATCATTTCATTATTTGCTCCCTTGAAATTTGTCCCATTATCGGAATACAAATTTTGAGGCTTGCCTCTTCTAGCAATAAATCTTTTCAATGTTGCCATGAACGACTCTGTCGTCAAGTCAGATACGACTTCTAAATGTACCGCCCTTGTGGACATGCAAATGAAAAGACACACATAACATTTAATGAATTTGGCTCCACGAGTTTTTCTATCTTTCAATATAAAGGGACCCCCGTAATCGAGACCCACATTAATGAAAGGAAATGACTGATTGATTCGAATAGTAGGAAGACTACCCATCATATAACTTGCTGTACAAGGATTCACCCTAAAACAAGTAAGACAATTTCTAATTGTATTTTTTGCAGCATTACGACCGGAAATGACCCAGTATTCTTCCCTTACAGTGTAGTGAAGAGTTTGTGCACCACAGTGTAACATTTTCTCATGAATGTGTTTAAAAATTAATTTCGTTAAGTTATGTTTATGTGACAATAATAAAGGATGACGTTTATTAAATGAAATGGAAGAGTTTTTTATTCTACCCCCTACCCTTATCATTCCTTTATTATCTAAAAATGGATTCAACATTAAAATATTACTTGTGGAATCAACAGGTTTCTGTTTTAATAAATTATTATATTCTGATGGAAAGCATTCCTTTTGTGCTAACTTAATTAATAAGACTAAAGAATTATTCATTTCATCAATTGTTAAATTTGGAGTTAAAGTTCTTAGTTTTGGGGGCAATTTTGAATTATAATAGTATCGCATAATAAAGGCTATAGTAGCTTGTAATTTTGATAAAGTTGAAAATCTACTGAATATGTTCAAATTGTCGCTGAACAAAACTGTATGAGATAATTTTACTTCTGGGATGATTGCTTCGGAATCACAATTATTTTCTAAATTCCAATTTGCAATGTCATCCTTAAAATATTCAGGTCCATGCCACCATAATTGTGAATTTATTAAAGTCATAGATGAAATGCCTCTAGACAACAGATCTGCTGGATTATCGGCAGACTTAACGTGATACCAATCACTAGCATTAGTAAGTGATTGAATCTCACCGACACGGTTGGCAACGAACGTCTTCCACTTTCTTGGCTCGCCTCGTATCCAAGAGAGGGTTATTGTCGAATCCGACCAATAAAAATATTTGGTAAATTTAATATTTAACGCTATATCTACATTTCGGACTAGTTCTGCGAGAAGTACTGCTGCACACAATTCAAGTCTGGGCAGAGTTACTTGTTTCATTGGCGCCACTCTTGATTTAGCGCACAGTAAATTCGATATAATTTGTCCGTCTGAAAATACACATCTGACATAAACACAGGCCCCATAGGCATATTCCGAGGAGTCCGAAAATCCATGTAATTCAATAATAACACATTTAGAAAACAATGCTTGTCTCGGAATTTTTACATGTTTTAATAGATTTAATTCATCTTTAAATTTATTCCAAATTACCAGTATGTCTGGCGGGATGGATTCGTCCCATGTAATCTCAATCTTCCACATCATTTGAATTATTAATTTGGCCCTAATTAACAAGGGACCCAAGAGACCCAAGGGGTCAAAAATTTGGCATATTGTAGAAAGAATTGATCTTTTTGTAACTTGACTCTCACGCAGGGATATGTCAGACATTAAATAATTAATTGAGTCAGACTGCGGGTTCCATTGCAACCCCAGTGTTTTATTATTTTCATTTTCACCTAACGGTAAAACAATATTGTCTAAATTGTAATTTAAATCCAGTTCTTTCAGCATACTGGAATCGTTACTCATCCACTTCCTCAATTCAAATCCCGCAGAAATTAAAATATTGGTAATTTGTTTTTGGGTTTGAATTAAATCATTTTTCGAATCAGCTCCAGTAATTAGATCATCAATGTAAAAATCGGTTTTAATTGCTTTACTGGCTACTGGATATGTGGACGCATTATCAGATGCTAATTTGTGCAAACATTTTATACTTAAATAGGGAGCCGATGCGGTTCCGTAAGTTACGGTATTTAATTTAAACACTTTAATTTCATCATTTGAATTTTCTCTCCACAATATTTTTTGGAAAGATCTTTCACTTTCATCTATTAATATTTGGCGATACATTTTTGAAATGTCAGCAGTAATCACGTAATTATAAATACGAAACCTCAATAATAAATCTGTTAAATCGTTTTGTACTTTGGGACCGCTAAATTGAGCATCATTGAGTGAAATTTGGGAATCGGTTTTTGCGGAACCGTCAAACACAACTCGCAATTTTGTAGTTATGCTAGACGATTTAATTACGGCGTGATGTGGTAAATAAAAGTCACCTCCGGTTTCACTTTTATTTGTGTCACATTCACTCATATGCCCTAGCTCAAAGTATTCCTTCAGAAATTTGGAATATTCCAGTTTCAGTTCTGGATTAGAGTTTAATCTTTTTTCCAGTGATAAGAATCTAATTCTGGTCATTTGATATGAATCGCCCAATTGATCCTTCAATTTATTAAAAGGAATTTTCACAATAAATCTACCTGTTTCATTTCTACGGGTAGTAGTTTGAAAGTATTGTTCGCAGTATTGATCAGAAGCAGACAATACATTATTTATTTTACAATTATTATTAACGTCTTCTAAGTTCCAAAATTTGGCAACTTCTTCATTTAATTTATTATTTTCTTTGATACTTAAATATGAAACACATTTATTTGCGCTCCGATTATTATCGCAAATAACGTTTCCTGAAATAATCCATCCCAACTTGGTTTTCTGTAAAACTGGCTGTTTAGGACCTAATTTAATTTGTTCCGGACATAATAATGACCAAAACAGAGTAGCACCAAGCAACATATCAATTTTATTTGTTTCGTTGAATTTAGGGTCAGCTAACTGAATATGGCTTGGAATATTCAAGTTGTTCGTGGAGAATGATTGTAGTGGTAAATTCTCAGTAACTGTGGGTAATATTAAACAGTTGATATATGTCTGAAAATTATTCACGCAAGATCTTAAATTGATCTCAACTTCGCTGTCTACATTTTTCACATTTTCGCCTACACCTTTCACTGAAAAATTAACTCTATTCGTTCTTAATTTCAATTTATTTAACAAATTTTGAGTAATAAAATGGCTTTGAGAGCCATTATCCAGTAATGCTCTGCAGTAATGGTAATTATTTTTATCATCAGCTACTTGGACTATTGCAGTGGCTAAAACAACCTGCATCGGCCTATTTATTTCGTCCTGCAATGTAGCATGACTCATGTTAACAACAGCTACGGTGGCCTTGTCCTTTGTCTGGACTCTCTGATCCTGCACCTGGGCGAAATTATTATTATTCACAGTTTTTGAATTCCTGCTACTACTTCCACTTCGTATTATTTCCGAGTTGGTAGCAGAACTAGTAGACTGGTCGAAGTTTATGCCCTGTTTATTAGATTCGTCGACTGCAACGTTGTCATATCGACCCTGATCACTTGTATTTAAATAATCTAAATGCAATAAACTATTATGTGGTTTGTTACACTTTATACATTTGCGCACATTGCAATTCCAAGACAAATGATTGTCTTTTAAACAATTTAGGCAGAGTTTTAATTTTTTAACTTCCAAAATTCTTGAATTTATTGGCAATTTTAAAAACTGTTCACAACTGTATATCAAGTGATCATTTTTGTGACAATAATTACAATAATTAAATTTACTTGTGCTTGCCACAAAACTATTAAAATTCTTCTTCTTGTAATATTGATTTTGTGAATTATTAGAATTATGATTATTATTTACGTTAGGTTTTTGGATTGATCTTCTAGACTCAATCTTGCCTAATATTGTAATTCTTTCTTTCAAAAATTTATTTAAATCACTTAAATTAGGTAGTTCCCCATCCCAATTGTAAGCCTGCCATTCCTTGTCAGTATTACTGTCAAACTTATTTGCAATTATCTGTATAATTAATCGATCCCAACACTCGGTTTTCTCACCTAAATTATCCAGTGACCTCAAATGTTTATTTAGATCGAGATACAAACATTTTATATCCTGACAAGATTCTTTATTCATAATAGGTAAATTTAAAATTGCTTGTATATGTTCATGTATCAATTGCGCCTTACTTTCGTAATTATCAATCAGCGCCCTCCAACCTACTGTATAATTAGAATCGGTTACTTGAATAGCCTGCAATATATCAGCAGCCTCATCTTTACATGACATTTTCAAATAATAGAATTTTTCGTATTTTGATAGAGTGTTATCTGAGTGGATGAGTGCATTAAAGGCATCTCTAAATTCTACCCAAGTACCTGGTTTCCCTCTGAACGTCGGCAAGGTTATTTTAGGTAGGGCTATTCGATTATGAATTGACTGACTCCCCACATTAGGAATATTGGAAGATAGGGAACCAGAATCAGCACCAGCACCAGCACCAGCGCTACCACCTGTGCTACCACTATCAAAATGATTGTTATTACTTGCTGGTACGCTACCAACGTCAGAGCCAGATGCATTATTACTGTTAATTTTGTCAATTTTGACGTTACCGCTATTATTACTGCGATCAGTTTTTAATTTAATTTCAATTGCACTATTATATTTTTCACACAAGCGCTTAGCATCAGCTAAGTAATCAAAATATGTATCCTCGAACTCTTTTCTCTCAATTAAACAAGCTGCTTCAAATTCAGCTTGAGCTTTTGCCTCGAGTTTGTTATTTGAATTTTCCTTTTCAATGAGGGTCTGAACCTCGTTGAATTCCTCCAAGAGGGGTTCAAATGCTTCTAGCCGAACAGTTAATCGTGAGATTACCTGCTCGTTCAATTTATCTTTTTCGATTGCATCAAAATAGTTTTTAAAGCGAGTGACTTTCCCTTTAGTATAACCGCGAATTATTATAAGCGACATTATAAATTCAAACAAATTGAAACCGATTAGTTATTATAGAGAGGTAAATAAATAGGTAGGTATATGGAAAGAACTCACATCAGCAGGATGAAGTCTGTAGTATTATTCTCTTGACTTGAAGTTGGCACTCCAGCACTTTATTAATTATTACTTGCACTTTTAATTTGTGATGTTGATTTATTATTAATTTATATTAATGATTTATTAATTTACATTAATGATTTATTAATTTAATTATTATTATTTAAATCTTTTAATTGATTTGCTCGATGGACCATGTTAATTATTAGTGGACTGTATATTTAATTTTGGCTTATTAAAGAATATCAATTTTCTTTAGTAAATTTTATTTAAGAAGATCAACTTTAATTTAGGTGAACACAACCATATAAAATAATGAAATGTAAATGGCACACTCAATTTTTCACCGTCGATGCTTCTTTCTTAAAATCTCGATGTTCAATGCTTGGTCAAGGACAGAGGGCTCGCTACTACCCCTTCTCGTTCGCCCGTGACAGGGTTGGACGCAGGAGTCTCGCCAGGTCCGTCTTGAGAGTTAACAGTCGCCTTTTGAATTTTACTATTTTTTAACCTCTGTATAATGCAAATTTTGAAATTAATTAACAGAATGGGAAGAACGTTATCCAAGCTTTACGCTGGTATAAAATAGGTCAATTTTAAATAAGCAAATAGTAAAGAAATAATGTTTATTTCCCCAAAATTTCAAAGATCCGATTTTAAAAACGCCCCTATAACTTTACTATACCTGTCAAATTTTGGGCACAAAATTTTTAAATATTATAAAACCTATGAAGGACTGTGTTTTTCTTTGTTAAACAAGCTTAAAAAAAACATTGGCTGTAAAGGTTGTTACTTAAAAATTCGCAGAAAGGCGTTCTTGTTATCCGATTAGAGGACGTAGGGGATCTACAGAGAACGTGACATTCTAGGGAGTTGAAACTTTTGTAACAGTTAAATTTGAGAAATATCCTTCAAATCGTTTCAAAATGGCGGCCTTTAGAACTTTTTTCAATTTTTCAATTAAATTAAGAGAATAATATGAGCGTATCTCAAGTTTTAGTCATTTGTTTACCAGTGGCCTAGGTAAAAATCGTCCAAAATAGCTAACTTTTTGCTCGATAACATATTTAATAAAACAAATTAAGAAAAAATTATTTGTGATCGCCACATTTAATTTTTATAAACTTT
Organism: Malachius bipustulatus; assembly: GCA_910589415.1. Lineage (NCBI taxonomy): Eukaryota > Metazoa > Arthropoda > Insecta > Coleoptera > Melyridae > Malachius > Malachius bipustulatus. Next base: position 29,039,305 of record OU342639.1, on the reverse strand, counting down.
TTTTGAGCTCAATTTGGTAAAAATTGTCGAGAACAAGTTCAGAATTTTCAGTCTTATTCAGTATTTACATAAAACTCAGATAATTACATTTTAATACCAAACGTATCCGTTTTAATTAATAAATGACATCTTATCTGCGTTACAATTATTGTAAAGTACTTTACAGGTACTTACAATAATAAGATAACATATATTTATTTCAACACTAATTTTAAAAGGAATCGTATAGAAATCACACTCAGATATGAGAAAAAATAATTGTTTACAACATATTTACGACATATTACATTATAGGTATGCGGTCAACAAAAGATCATAAAATTTGAAAATAATATCTAAAATATAAAAAATGTGAATGAATTCAAGTTTACGGTAATGAGCGAAAGTATAAACTAATGTGGGCATATTAATCAACTACTTTTTTTTTTTTCAGAACAATGTAACGTAAAAATAATAAAGGAAACATAAATTAGAAAATTTTTATTATTCAAAGGGCAGAATTATTAAATAAAATTAACATGCTTAATGATATAATTACGTTTTTTTTAAATTTCTGGTAAACTTTGTAATAATTGGTAAAATGTGGGTCATCCACATTGAAAGTAGGCTAGATAAGGAAACTAGCTTTGAAAAAATAATGCCTAAGATTCATATTAGGATTATGGTTTGTTTATTAATAGTAGGCACTAGTACTAGTACTAGTATTAGTATTAGTCTTTAAGTAATCTTAATTTGAATTAAAAAACTTAATCCTGCTTAAAAATTTAAAGACAGATTTTTTTGTTACGTTGTAATGTTTTGTAATTTAAGTAAGTGACCCTACTTGCATTTATTATAGATATTGTATTCTGTTGACGGTTTCAATGAGCAATATTATTCTCAGTACATCATACATATAGGTAGGTATGTGGGTTTTATTAAACTAAAGTACTACTGCGTGTTGCAAAATTCAAATCTAAAACTGATTTGGAGGATTTGTCAATAAAGACATTTTTCAAGTTTTTTGTCATAGATTTTGAAATGTTCTCAAACTATTTACTAATAGTATCATTATAACTCTGTTATCTTATAAATTATAGATCCGTTTTATTATTTTTTAATCTGTATTTTTTTAACTGTATCAAAATGTTATTTTTTGTGTACTTTCATGGTAATTATTAAATTAAGTCTTGATTTTTTACGAAACAAATTAAATCGTTTCATGATTACGATTTTTTTCTGTAATTTTTGCTAATTTAATCATAACAGTTTTATTAACTTTAATGTGAGCAAATTAATTAAAAAAAAAGTATTTTAAAAATAGTAAATAAATATTAGATGATAGGGGTCAGGTTGACGCTGTATACACTGATGTTTCTAAAGCATTTGATCGACTTGACCACCGCATCCTTCTTCAAAAATTGAACGTGCTCGAATTCAGCTCACAACTTTGCAGTTTTTTTTAGATCCTCTACCTAGAAGATCGTCAGTTTTATGTATCTTTACAGGAGATATAGTTCATCTAGCTTCTATGCTACATCAGGTGTACCTCAAGGTTCAAACTTGGGATCGTTATTATTTTGTATTTTTTAAATGATCTTGCTAATTCTATCCAATACGAGAAATTACTTTATGTTGACGACTTGAAAATTTTTCATCAGATCGTGACTGCGGATGATTGCAGGTTTCTTCAATCCCAAATAGCACAAGTTGATAAATGGTGCCGTCAGAATAATTTAGAATTAAATTGATCGAAATGCAAAATAGTCACATGTACAAAGAAAATAGGATCTATTCTTTATTCGTTCCGTATACGTTATAGGCGATGTACGTCTGGCCAGAGTTGATTTTATCACGGATCTCGGTGTCACATTTGACTCAAAGTTCTCCTTTAATATGCACGTAGAAAGTACATTTATTAAATCTGTTAAATTTTAGGGTTTTTATGTAGAAACTGTAAACTGCAAAGACTAAAGACTTCTCTAACATTGATGTACTGAAGTTGTTATATTTTGTATTTCTTAGATCACGCTTGAAGTATGGGGCCTTTATTTGGTATCCCATATACAACATTCACGTAGACGTCTTGGAGGGCGTCCAGAGGAGATTTCTAAAGAGGTTGTCATTTAAAATCAATGGAGTTTACTCGTGGGGCTAGCCAGGAAGTTTTGCTTGAACAGTTTCATGTTGACACTTTGGAAGTCCGGAGGAAGTTGATCTCAGTCACATTTTTGTACAACTTCCCAAATAATAAAATTTCCTGCTCATATCTGCTGAGTGGGGTTAACTTCTTGATATCGCAGTTTGGGTTGAGAAACTTCACTACCTTCTATTGTTCGAAGCCCAACACAAATGTACTTGTACGATCGCCGTTACATACGATGTGTAGTAACTTCAATGATATTTGTAGAGATTGTGATATACACTTGATGACTTTGAATAGGTTTAAGTCTGTATAGTTCGTGTTTTTTTTTTCAATAATGTTCTCGATCGACAACTGTTGTTGCTTGTTCATGATGTACCTTTTAAATTGTTCTGTTATTGGTATTATACTGTTGGACAATGAATGTATACATAAATAAATAAATAAATAAATAAATAAATTATATCTTCGACTGATGATTTGTTGTTTTATTTTTATCTCTTGACAATACAAAAATTAGCTCTAGTGGATTGCAACTTTATAAAAAAAGTTTAATCTTTCATATTTCTTTAATAAACCTTTAATTTATAATATAAGTTAACTATTAGGTATGTATTTGTAATTTTTGCATTTATACACAATTTTTCTATTTTTATTGTCAAAATATGTTTGTAGAAATTCCCAACTTGCAAGACTGAACCATCGCCGAGACGCGGAGAGAGGCAAGGGAGGGTGATCGAGGAACGCCTGCATTTCGAGCGGCGGTGAGAATTGAAATTTTAGCATCATTTAACATTTATATTTATTGCTAGCTTATTATTGGCGACAAAAATATGAAAATGGTACCGTAGGAATCAAAAATGATCACGAAATGATTTTTAAAGAGACGCTTTTTTTGATTAAGATCTTCATTTTTGAGATAACCATTTGAGCAACGCTTTTCGAAAACCGTTTTGATTTTTTTCTAAATTAAGTTTCACAGATAACATTTTGAAAATATTGTACAACCACATTTTTGAATAGTGCCTTTTTGCACAGGACGATTTTTTTAACGTATCGGATTTAAGTTATTTAGGCCATAAACTATGATTCCTGAACATTTCAACCGTGTACTCTAAAAGGTCCACAGGATGACGATTTATTGCTAGATCGGCACTCTACAATACAATAATAGGAAGAAAGCTTATCTTAAAACAAGACGGTTTAAGGAAAAAAACTCTGCGGTTTCTTCGGATAATTAAAAAAAAAAACGAACTTTAAATTGGATCAGTAGTTAATTGTTTCTCTCAATTTTTTCACCTTTCTTGTACATATACTTGGACTTATTGGTATTGTTTATTAAGGTTACAGGGTTTTTTCTCCGCTTGAAAAGGTAAGATAGGGACATGTAAGCCGTTTTCCGATATCTTGACCCATTTTCAATGTAAACTGTTTTGAAAACGGAAAATTGCTATTTTCATTTGTTTATAACTTCCCTAAAAATGAATCGATTGTGACACACGAAGCACCATTGTATTTCTACCATAATTCCTTTTAAGCTGACATATCACAAGTAAATCGGGGGTCGCCATTTGAAATTTCATAATTGGAGTGGATGAAGCTGGAGCTTTAAAGATTGATGGAGATGAGTCATGTTCTTCCTCCTTAGTACCCAAACGATTTTTTTATATCTTCTTTTGTTTTAAGCTTATCGCCAATGGCAACTTTAAAAATGTCACCCTGTAGTTCCATAAATGTAGATCAATCTCTTGGATTTAGATAAATTTTGTAAAAAGCCCAAGAGTTCTGATGTAGAGGGAGCGCTCTTTGGGATTTGCTCTAAAACTGAAAGTCGAATAGCGATAGGCTTATACAGATGTCCTTTTAACAGGATTTTAGGTAATATGTATCTCCGAAATGTATCTCCGAATTAAATAAAAAAAATATATTTTGTTAAAAACAATAATATTGTTTCCATCATTTTGATCTTGATCTCTCCGGATTGTTGCTTTTTAACTTTTTTGCATTGTTATGTGACAATTTCAAGATTTATTCAACAATTTTATTTAACAAGATTTATTCAACAACTACGTTTAATCAAGCGCTCGTTCACTGAACAGGTAGGTGTACAATTATTTTAATGAAGCGATAATAGGAAGGTTCTAATTGTTTATCAGTTGTTAATGTTTTAATATAAAAAATTGATGTGACCAATTTTTAATAATAAACAGTATCCAGCGGATGTAAAATATATGGTAAAATTAAATCGATGCATCGCCTATTAATAAAATTGCGGTAGGTAGTATTTATTATATAATTATTATGTAACAAGTTATTTATGTTATTTTTTCTACTCCCAACTTTTAATATGCATATTAAATATGAATCACCAGTGCTTTAATGGGTCTCATTAAGATACAAATTTTCATTAAAGCACTGGTCAAGCTAACCAATGGCAGAGGAGCATTTGCAATCGAATCGGTTCCTTTTCGCTCACGATCGGGTCGGCAAGCCAACCGAAGTCACAGAGCTGTCATACTTACGACATAAATTGCCTTGTGATATAAGTTCTGTATTTCTGAAAAAAAATTCTGAACGTTTATTTAATTTAGAACATAAGTAACATTCAAAGAAAATTTATCAAGATTTTATGTTACCTTAATTAATTTGATAGGTAGGTATATCGTGTAAAAGATGGGAAGATAAAGTATTATATCATTCGTATAGCGCTCCGTGATATAGTATTCAAAGCGGCAACGCTGCGACCCGCGTTGCGCAGATAAAGAATATCGTAATTAATGGCTGTCAATGTTATTAAAATTATTAATTGGAAAATCAAAGCGTAAAATTCGGAATTCGAACTTCGCATAATAAAAATTACGCAGTAGTGAGTAGTGCCCTTTAAACATGATACTAAAACAGCAGAATAACCTTAGCGACGAAGAGAAAATTTGGTAATATGCGTAAACAAATAGCAACCTATCTTAAACTCAATGATCCGCAATTGTACACGGGTCATTGTTGAAATATATAATTTTTCAATCTTTTCTATGAAATAAAAAAGGGTCGTAGAAAAAATAGTGTATGGAACTCGCAGATAATGGCTATTAATACGCTCTTATGATGGTTAAGACACTCGCCTACGGCTCGTATCTTAACCATCATACTCGCGTATTAATAGCCTTCATTATAAGCTCGTTGCATAATATACTATTATGTAATAAGTGCATATTAAAGTGATACATTTTTCAAGACTGGGAAGTTTGTATACGAATGCCCATAGCGGTCTCAGAAGTTAAAAAAAAGAGCCATACGAATTACTTAAATTAGAACGAACCCTATAAGTAATTAAAAAAAAGCATTTCCAAAATTTGTGGTTATTAAATATTAGGTAATAAAAAATAATTTATGAAAATTAAATTATTTTATATTTTTCATCATTCATTTAGGTATTTTAACTATTAAATGAAACAACAGCAAAGACGGGAAACAATCAATTATCAATTATTCCAATTGACAAAATGCTGTTAATTGAACACAAATAAGACAATAATGTTGATCGGCAAATAAGACCTGAATCTCTAATTATTCTAGTGAATTAATTAGGACGCCATGTTCAATTATTGTTTTTTAATGCAATTCCGTGATTGGGCTCCTGTAAATACAATAGAGTGAAATAATGAACCACGACGGCACTTTATTTCACGGTTCATTACTTTATGCACTTTTGACGATAATCATACATTTTATTTATGGACTAAAAACATGTAAAAACAGTCGTAGAAATAGAAATTAAAATTTTAATCTTAGATCGTATATTATTAAGTGTATTATTGTCAAGCACGCGTATTTTTTAGTTCCTTTAATAATAATTAGAACTAATCACTACCTATGTGTTATCAATAATTATTATTTTTGCCATACATTTACATCAAATCAAAACTAATCAAAATTATCAAAACATGCTTATCAAGATGTTCACGATATTATTATTAATCATTTCGTTTCATAATACACGTTGCTGGAGCGGTGACACTGAAAATGAAAACGAGACTTGCATTTATTTTCATGTATGTCAAGAGAAAGTAAGATTAATACAAAGAATGAGTATAATAGTAGCTGCAGTTTTAACCGATCGTAACCTTCACAAAATGAGATCAAGAAAATTTGCTACCTGATTAACTTTGATCGATTTAATAATCAACAGCAGCAGGTTATTCAGCAATCAACAATCGTTTATGGATTACTCGAAATTTATTCGTGGGACGGTTTATTTTGAGACCTGATTATTGCAGCGATTGTATAGCTTTTATTTACAAAAACGCTGTAATATAAAATTCAGGTGCTTTATTATAAGTTGGAGTTGTAAAGGACGCGCTCGTCCTTTTCATTATTCGTCACAAAAAATTTAATAAATCTAATAAAATGGATGGGTATCATGAAATCAGGAATTCATTTTCTTAATCCGAAGACGATAAAAAATAATTATTATGCAGATGATTTCCAGATATTCAGTAAAACCCCAATATAGGTATTACCTACATGTAAATACATATATAAAAACCTTCTTGCGCATCAGTCGCGTAAGTAGTGTATTTTATGCGATTCCATTATGAATATTTTTCACCGAATTTTAAATTGGCTTTCTGAAATTTTCCATAGTCAGGTCATATTAGCGTAGGTAGTGGTTTATTGTGAAAATTTCATTTCATTTCGTTTGAAAACGTGGCTTAAAATGGATTTTCAAGTTTAACAAAACAAAAAATTGGCAAAATTTAACAATTTCGTCCCTTTTCCTATGACCACCACTGGCTAACTTTACTTAAAAAATGCTATTTTTTACACTACTCAATAAATTCGAAAAAAGTGAAAGGGGAGTTTTGAAAACCGAAAATTTGAAGTTTTAGAGGAAACATGCATCATGTAAAAGTATTCGAAAATCTCCGCCATTTTTCTTATTTGCTTCTTGAAAAATTTAAGTTCAATTCCTTCAAAAATATGCTCATAAACGGTTATAGAAATTTATATCAATTATTACCCTTTTCCTACACACGCCACTGGCTTATTAATGAAAAATATGCAAATTTTATTGCATTAACTCAAATTTCAAATAAATTTCTTCCAATCGTGTTAATGTGGCTTAAAAGTTTGTTTCTACCTTGCTTATACAGGGTGTCCGGTAAGTACCTCCTAATCTCTCGGGAGCATACAGGGGAGGTCAAAATAAACCTAGTCGCTGTCATAAAAAAACATTCCTAAAGTGTCCCTAAACGGAGATACAGAGCCCCAAAATGGTACCCTAAGATTTACTTTTTTGGCTCTAACTTTTGAACCGACCTGTATAATTTGATGAAAATTTATTTTTCTTATATATAGATGCCATAAAAACTCATTAAGCCATATCAGAGTGGATGTTTGACGTCCTATAGGAAGTCAGGAACGGACTTATCACCACACTCATTGTGTCAAAGTTTTGACAGGTGTCAATTTACAGAGCTGAAAACTTATTTTTTTAAATATGTAGATACACTGGTCATTCATCTTTAAACAAAAGGTACTCTTAATTTATTTCGATAAAACTAGCGGTTCTCAAGATAAATCGACTTTTATGCGAATTTTGATCAAGTTCCGTCAATAGCAATCCATTATTATGTTGGTAGGTTTATCAACAAGAACCTGATTTTTACCTGTTTGTGTTTAGCATAATCCCCCCTGACCTTAAATTTTGATACAAATGAGATAGAACTTTTAATTTTACTACTTTATAGTAACTTTTTAGTGTTTCGCATACCTAAAAACCGATTTATCTCGAAAACCGTCAGTTTTACAGAAATAAATTAAGAGCACTTTTTTTAAAGATGGAGTATTAGACTATTCAAAAAAATAGCTTTTAGCTCTGTAAAGTGACACCTGTCAAAATTTCGACTCAACGAGTATGATGGTAAGTCCGTTCCTGACTTCCCTGACGACGTCAAACATCGACTTTAATATGGCCTGATGGCTCTCTGTGGCCTCTATAAAGCGTTTAAATTTCATCCAATTATACAGGTCGGTTCAAAAGTTAGAGCCAAAAAAGTAAAATGCGGGGCACCCTTTTAGGGCTCCATATCTCCGTTTGGGGACACTTTAGGAAAATTTTTTTTATGACAGACTAAGTTTTTTTTGACCTCCCCAGTATGCTTCCGAGAGATTAGGAGGTACTTACCGGACACCCTGTATAGGGGTTCAAAATCTAGCAATTTTTACTAAAATTGAAAAGGCCGCCATTTTGAAACGGCTCCACCGATATAAAAATTTCAGCCCCTAGATTGAAAACTGTGACCAGAAACCGTGCCTCAGAGACGTTTTTTTTTTTTTTAAATTTGGAGGGAAACCCTTGTATAGAAGTAACGCAGCTTTGGGATTTTTTTGTAGGTTTACATAAGTCATCAAGAGCTTTTCATCTGACATTATAAAAATTTTCAAAGCCGACTAGATTTGAGGGTTTTCATAGTCAACTTTATTTTGGTCGTTTTGATGTTCCATTGAAAAAAGAAACAAAAAACCGAAAATCTCACAATAAAAAAATCAAAACTTTGTTCCTTTTTTTATTTATGGTCCTGAGAAACTTAATGTTTATTATAGCAGGAACCTATTAAATAATTTAATAATAAAATAACGAGTATTATATTTATTTATAATAAAAAAAAATGTTACTTAAAATATACTTTTTTTCATGGAATGATGTTGTATGACGTCATAATGCTTGTCTCACGGTTTTTTATGATAGTATTCAGTGAAAAAAACCCCTAAATTATCGTTTTGTCGAAAAAGGAAAAATAAAATTTTGAAAAATAAAATGGATATGAATATGTAAGTAGAGGGACACCATCTGGTGAAGTTGTACAGGTAAAAGAAAAAGAAAAAGAAGAAAAAGAGAAAGATAAAACGAAAAATAAGAAAAAAAAAGAAGTAAAGATTTTAGAAGTTAGTATGTCGACTATATTAGCTCTAAATAATTTATTATTCCTTTTGATTTTCGACTTTTTTGACCAAAAATACCCTCATAATTGTAATTAATGTCTTGAAATTGTAATAAAAAAGTTATTGGTGAAATACAATAGGTATTTAAATGAATTGGCGAAAATTATATTAATTAACTGATCGTCTCATGAAGCAAGGATTTCCAACTTTCGAATGGAAAAGTTATTGTAAAAATATGAGACTTTAATAAAAAAGAAAGCAATAAAAATTTAATCTCCAGACTAATTATTATTCTGGAAGCAATTATTTGTTTAATTATTACAGCTTTGTGATATTAAATATTGAGGAATACTTGTATAAAAACAAAGTTACTTGTCTATACAAACTTTGATTAATCTGTGTACATACTCAGACGAGTTTAAAGCAAATTTATTATTAAAAATTTAAGTATTAGTAGGTATTATTATGGATTTTTGTTTCCATAGTATTTTTGTAGCGTGAAGATTATCGGGTACACTTCCGCTGTGTAAGTTGAAAAGTTAAAAGAATCAGCTTGGATTTGAAAATGAATCAAAAACAATGAATCATAAAAATCTTTAGATAATAATTTGAGATTTGTAGATTTGTATACGTACCTCTAGAGTCGAAGGATAAACGTAGCAGGATATACTCACTATATGCTATAGGAATGCAAGTATGTGATAATAAATTTAAATAGGAAAAAATAATTCGGAATGAAAAAATCGGTAGATACAAATTAATAAATTAATAAATTAATTTGCCTTGGAATTGTAATAAAAATTATAAATAAGTTTATGCAATAGGTACTGATATTATTCAAAAAACGACAATTTTACATAAAATAATATTGCATAATTTTGTGGTTCATAAAGGTAAGTTTTAGTGTTTTCCTTGCCAGTTGTTGTTATTGTTGTAGGCACTTTTACACTTATTTTTATAACAATACGGAAAATTTTTAGATGTGAAATGGTCATGGTATTTTTCATTTTTATATTTTCGAGTAATTGCAGTTATGCAAATATAATTACACATTCTATATAATAATGTATTATGTATCATATAACTTGTTATAATGATAATTTATAATCAATATTATTATTACCGATATTATTATTATAGTATAAAGTTAATTACTTCCTAAGCTTAGGCAACACACTATACCAGTTTGGTGTTTCGCTGTTCAAACCGAGCATTTCATTTCTGCCTGTTACCAAAAAATGGTCTCCTTCGCGAAACAACTTCGCAAAATCAAATTGCCATTATACCAAGAATTTATCTGAAACTACTACGCATCTTATGTAGGAAAAAAATTGAAAAACAGAATCATACAGGGTTTTTATGTTTATTAAATCTACAAGGCAAATGTTTATTAAATCAAGGTAAAAACTCAAAGGATTATTCTCTTGATCATCTTAAGAATATTTTGTCCTTTAAAAAAATTATGCTGATCATAGTGCAGCGAGCGTTGAAGTTTTAATTTCAGTAACGTTAGCTTATAGGCAAACTCTTGAGAACATCGGGTGTGCAGGAAAATGATGTCATGATAGAAGTCCAACTTAAAAATAGCCGGCATGTAAATGCAATAAAAATCTTTTTCCCAAAACTAAAAGTGCTTAGAACGCACGTAGAACCTTTTAGTGGCGCGTTAAGTTTAAAACTACAGGATTAAGGTGTCTAATTTGATCAAAGAGAGGATTTTGAAGTTGCTGATTTAACGTCAGACAAATTGTGTGGGAACCTAAACAGTTATTGAGACCATCAAAAGGCGTAGCGACTAGAAGTATGTTCTGACTTTATCCTAATAATGAGGAAGAAAGATGGAAAAAGTAACGGTCAGCACCAAGAAATCTGATTGGGAAATATGTAGCTTGGGGTAAAAAGTTAGAAAGGTGGGAAACCAAAAAATTAGAAGAATGAAAGACAGTCCTTCCTAAGCTATCGGCGTAGCAGTTTGAAGAGCAGAAGACTCCTTTCTGAGCTGTTGGCGTAACAGTTTGGGAGTCTCGATAATTTTCTGACATTGAAAAAGAATTAAGAGGCGTCGCAACGGTTAATCCGCGAACAAGATCCTAGTAATAAGGTCAGTTTGTTTTGATTAACAAAACCTTATTAGCTTCGCGAAGCATACCCGGCGCGATTTAATTTAAAATTGTGAAATAATTCAAATTTTTGTGCTGGATTTTAAATTCTTGGAATTTACTGCTGTGAAAAGTCAACTACTCGACACAGGCCTAAATTTTCAAATTTGTGTCAAGCGACAAAATCAATAAAGCAATAAATCTTTTTGTTGTAATTTACTGGGAACCATCCCCAGAGAGACTTGGTGATCTCGTATTCGTACAAGTCCGACTCTGGTTCCGCCACACCAAAATGAAATCGAAATCTTGCTTAGTTTTCGTAAAAATCACTCTGTATATCTGATTATGGCAGAATAAGTTTTAGAGCAACCATAATATCTTTTTTGGCGGTCACTGTATAGGTACTTAAAGAAAAGCTAATTCTTACCTCAGATGTACTCGTCGCCACGGAACTGAGCCCTGGTGAAAGTAACGGTCCTTCCGGACTAGGGGGATGTTGAATAAGTTCTGGAGGTTTTTGACAGCTGGGAAAGGTGTGAGCTTGGGTTGCAGTCGGGACGGCCTCCACAAGGTCGGCGGGCGGTCGTCCATGGTTGAAAGGTAGTCCGGGGGCACTATGCTGCACAACAGACTGGTGTCCAGACGGTAATTGTAATGACTCATTCAGGTATCGGATGACTTGACTTCTTTGCTTTTGTATCACGTGGTACCTTGTAGGGTTCTCCAGTCTCGTCTCTACCTGAATGGGAAGGGATATGGCTTCATTTTATTTTGACAATATACTAAATATATGTGTTAGTAAAACCTTTAATTTCCTCAAAATGGTACAAAACTTGAAAGCAGACGAGAAAGCTTGCTTTTATACAATAAATCAATATCCCAGGCAGCAGAGTCACGTTACAAATGACGTCATTTTTTGGTCATTTTGTCCCAGACGTGATTTATATGTGATGCTTATGACGTCAGTCTAACGTCGTTTTTTGGTCATTATTTAGACAAACTGAATATTTGAATCTTGCGCGTTATAAGTCCTGCCTCATTGTAATTTTTTTTTTTTTTATAAAAAAGTGTATTTTAATGTCTTGTTCTCCCTCTTGCTTGTACAAGTGCTCCTCTCAATTTCTCGGGCTTCGACACGTATTTAATAAATATTAACTATGATTTTTATACCGCCCGTAATTACGTACCTACGTCCATATGACGTCTAAAAATCACGTCGACCAAGCAGTTTGTACCCGGTACCCAATTTCATCCCAGTTTTATGGTTAAAAGTATAATTAATTTTTTAGAGCATATCACCTAAATTTTACCTGCAAAATTTGAGGAGGAACTTCCAAGTTTATATTTTGCATAGGAACTTTCATTGGTGGTGCCACCGGTTGTTTAAGTTGTTCTTTTTCTTTGACTCTGAGTTCATTTTCTCTTAGTTGCTTTTCTCTTTCTTGTATTGCTTGTTCTCGCATCACCTGCAGTTTTAGTTGCGTTCGATATTGTGTTGTTGCAGTCTTAAGATTCGGAGCGCTGAAAATTGAAATCGTGCTCGGACCTTTTCTTCAATATTTTAGAGTTGACTATGACTATTATTGTTATTATAGTGAAACGAATAGTGAAGAATTTTAGTTTTATTAAATGTTAGACAATTAAATTATTCATCTTCCCGATGATGTTAGTATAATGGGTTTTTTTTACAAGTGGATGGAGTCACCTTTGTTTTCACTTGTACCTATGCGAATTGAATAATTTTGGAAGTAAAAAAGTGCCTATGTGGACAAACCTCAATAGGTTTGAGTGATTCGTGATGATGTGATGTTGTTTAACCTGATGACATGTAGACAAGGAAATGTAGACACAGCTCGCAAGAACACATAATGTAGAGTGGCGTATATGTTTTCTCAAATAATTAACTAAAGTGCTCCCCTGGATGCTATACTTAATAAAATTTTAATCTAGTTAGAGGTACATTAGCTACTAATACTGAAAATTTAAACAAAATTGGGTAAATGTTATTTTAGATATTTACAAAAAAAAAACTATTAAAGAATGTAACACCCTATATTTGTGAAAAATATGAAAAACTCGATTTTAATATGTAATTTATCGCGAAGTTACCTTCTACATTTTTCAGCTATAAGATGTGCTCAAGTAGTGTCACAATACAAAAAAAAAAAAAAAAAAAAAAACTCAATTTTTTGTATTTAAAATATTGAACTTTACCAAGTTTTTATTATTGCAAAGAATCCTGCAATTTCATTGCACGGTTGTCAGATTAAAGGACTTTGTTTCTACCATGCCTTCCTTGTTTGTTGATTATTAACTTTCGTAAACAATACTTAATCGAGGAGAGAATGAGTTAACTGATTTTTTAATTGGAGGAGGAGGGGCGAAATATTTATGACTCATTTAAATTATATAGATAACAACAACGCGCTGGATTCTGTTACTAGCCAACAGAAAAAATACTATCGTTTGTAATTTTTGTTTATATATTATTTGATAATATGTTCATTAATAATTATAATAAAACAGACAACATTCGAAGATGATTTCTCTCTGGACTTTTGTTATGATTTATTAAACATCATTAAATGTTATTGCATTATTTAAAGAGATGGTATTGTTCAGTATCAATTATCATTACTACAGCATTTCTTATGAAACTATCCGCTTTAATTTGACGAATTGTAAATTATTTTATCTAAGTTTGAATAGAGAGGCACAAAATTAGGGATGTGGCTTTTTCAACTTAATGACTGCTTATTTACGATTATCTTCTAAGACCAAAGACTGACAGACCAGAAGAATGTGATAATAAAAAGAACAAAATTTCACCAATTCAGTTGCAAGAGATTAACGAAAAAATAGCCTAAATTCATCAGAACTCATATGTTATATGGAAACAAAAACAGAACAAATCCAACCACCACAGCAAATGGAAGAAAAATAAATTAAACAATTCCACAAGTATCCCTTTACCACTAGGAGAGAGGAAGATACTGCTCCCAAAACCTGACCTTTCCAGACGACCAAACATTTAGTTAACATAAACATAGCGTCTGTCGTCTGTGATAAGGAAAACTTTTAGCCAATGAAGACCAATAACCATCTGTAATGTCTGACTATAAAAAAAATAGCTGCGATAATAGCCCCCCTGAGTACCGTCCTTGGTGGTACTGGTAAAACACAATTACCCGCAAGCTAAGTGATTTGACAGGAATGTGGATGAAGTCAAAATGTTACTCATTTGGGAGGAGGGGACTGTCTCCATAATTTCTATAACACTAAGTTTGATCATAATTTGTGTATTTTTCAAGAATTGACTGCCAGAATCTGGGTTAGAATGTTTTTTACTGAAAACATGAGATTGGCATTTTTTTGGACTATTTAAATTAGAATTTAAGTAGTCAATAAGTCGCTATCAGAATAATAATAATAATAATAATAACATGATTTATATCTATGAACCCAAAGTATTGTAATCAAATGCTGAGACCATTGTATTAATTAATTATTAAATCCAAAGATCCATAACTATGAGGTCATAATAACGATATTGGGGTTATACTGCAGATCAAGGATCATTGCTTGCATCTTCAATAAAACATAGAAATCTAGTCTTTTGTGGTAATTCTTTTACATTCCAATCGAGTCTCGCGTATTTTTAATTCTTTCAAATTGTTATGATAATGGTCGAAGCATTATAAACTATCTGGTTAATTTTTTCGCTTTGTTTTGTCTCATTTACTTTTTTTCTGAGAATTAAAAAATAATTGCTTCAAAACAGTAGCTAGAAAAATTTAGGTTCTGAATGTTGTAACGCATTTATGGCGTTAAAGTTTATTTACGCGTACCTTACATCGAAAACAGAGTTGTTTTCTCGAGCTAAACTTCCTAGCGACCTTTCTCTTAAAAGTATCGCGTGTAAATTCACGGACCCATTCATCAGTGTAGTAAACATCCCCTGAGAAATGACGCGCACGAAAAACCTCTACGCGGAAGTTGATGAGGACGATGTGGTAGTGGCTTGACACTGAGCTCTCTCATTGGTCCGGAGACCACCTATCATTGGTCGTCCTGTAATCTATCGTCCCTAAATCTATCTTTTTATCTATCCCATGCCTGTTATCATTCTAAATAGAAGTTTTTAACGATTTAACGAAATTTGAGTCCGGAAACGAAAAGCCAACGTGTTTTTTGTTTCAGTTTGGGAATCTACGTTTTAAGTTAACTACATTTAAATACGCGGCCATCTTGCTTCTTGCCAATGACAGTGAATAATTTTCTTAAATCTCGAGCTAAAATTAAAACGTATCGTAGATTAATCAAAAATGTTTTCCGGCAAATAATTGCGTCTTTACTTGCCCTGTGAGACTTTCCGGCAGCGACCAACTACAATACCGAACGCCGTGGCCTCAAAATCCACATATCTCCGTTAGTAACGCTACCTCAATTCATTCGCTTTATCTCCTACAAGTAGAATAGAAACAACCGAGTGCTGTCCAATCAACTGCAGCCTCATTGTCTTGGTCTTGGTCGACTTATTTATGATTCCTGGAAAGCTTTATAGTAGAAAAAGCTAAATTGACATCTGATGAGACATTTACGAATCTCGAGTTGTTTGCAATTGAAGCAAAATAATGGAAGTGAAAAGTGTTTTCGTAATTCATGTTTTCTAAATAAAATGTCTTTGATTGTTTTTCTTAAAGCTCTGGACTGGAAAGCAGAGGTTTAGTCACCTTAAACTAAAGCTCATTGAAATATCTGTCAATCGAACTTTCTTATTAAGGTCTAATTACCCAATCAGAATATCTTAAGAAATTATATTTCATTTACCTATCATTGGTTTGTAACCGAAATCATGTATACAGGTGTCCCGTAAGTAATGGTCCGTGGTGAAATGGGAGAGTCTTGGTTTAAAAATATTACGATCTGACACTACTTGCTCTAACAAAATCTTGGTAAAAAAAAAGATACAGGGTGGCAAAGTTGAGACTTAAAAATTTGCTTTTCAAAATATCTCGAAAAATTGTAAAGGTACGAACATGAAAACTTGGGGATAGATGTTTTACGGTATGAGAAATCATAATTTGATATCCGTGTCGATGTATTTTATAGAGGGCGCCACTTAGGTCATGTTGACGACGTAAATGAACACATAACTCTTTTATCCTTCAGGATATCGCGCATTTTATTGTGAAATATTAAAACTACATCATTGATGAGAAAAAGAGGTATACCGGTTGTCAGTCTCAAAAGTTAGTGGTTTTCGAGATAATCACGTTTTAATAATATCCTGCATTATTTCTATTTTTTTTTTATTATCAGAAATCTTAATGCAGTAGGTTGAGATAATAACCAGCATTTTGGCAATTAAACATTTTTCACTTTGACATATTCAAAAAGCAAACAAATGAACCATATTCACCTAAATTCCTATACAAATTCTGAAATAGTCGATTACGAGGTTGCAGTCTGTTTGGATATCGTGACACGTATTCTCGTTTCGCAGCTTGCCCATTGAAGTTTTGTTTGCAATAATAAAGAGAAATCATATCTCTCTTATCTGAATTTGAAAAATTATTATGTCTCGGCATTTTTAAATTTTCCAACTACTAGCAGTAAGCAAAAAATTCTAAACAGCACCTAGTAG
The DNA here is from genome assembly GCA_910589415.1 of Malachius bipustulatus. Taxonomy (NCBI): domain Eukaryota; kingdom Metazoa; phylum Arthropoda; class Insecta; order Coleoptera; family Melyridae; genus Malachius; species Malachius bipustulatus. The sequence continues at coordinate 29,022,495 of OU342639.1, read as the reverse complement.
AGAAAATTATTAACTGTCAATTATCTCGAAAACCATAACTTTTGAGCCTGACAATCAGTATACCTTTTTTTCTCATCAATGATGTAGTTTTAATATTTCACAATAAAATGCGTGATAACCTGAAGGATAAAAAAGTTATGTGTTCATTTACGTCGTCAGCATGACCTAAGTGGCGCCCTCTATAAAATACATCGACACGGATATCAAATTATGATTTCTCATACCGTAATACATCTATCACCAAGTTTTCACGTTCGTACTTTTACAATTTTTCAAGATATTTTGAAAAGAAAATTTTTAAATCTCAACTTTGCCACCCTGTATATTTTTTATTATCAAGATTTTGTTAGAGCAAGTAGTGTCAGATCGTAATATTTTTAAACCAAGAATCTCCCATTTCACCACGGACCATTACTTACGGGACACGCTGTATAAAGAAATTGGTCAAGTTTGTATTCAATAAGGTTTTTAAAAAATAGGGACAACTCCTGTTAGAAATTTTCATAGGTTGAAAGAGAAATTATAAAAGGCCTAAGGTAGTTTTTATTGCTTTTTAGTTCTCGGGCCATTACTTTCGTAGATTAAATCAAAATTTATTGAAAATTGAAAAGTCAACTGACATCCCATAACTTTCCCTTGACCTTTCCTTTTAAAGTAGGGAGAGAGTTTCACATTGGTGTAGAACAATCTGGCTCCCATTTTGGTCTTTCTATTATTTCTAAGTGTGAGAAAAAAATTATCTTCAAAATTTGTTATCTTTATCTCCATTTTCTCTTGACCCATACATTTGGGCTACTCACTCAAATTTTTCTCACACGCCTCCCTACAACAATTCAATGGGAATATACTTCAATCATAACATAAATAAAATAAGTCGTAGATACAGCATACAGCCTCTTTTAGTGTATTTTTTAACAAAAAAATACACTATTGAGGACGACATCACTTTCCAAAAATCACCCAAACTCATCAAATGTCCACCGATCATGACCCCCAGATTACGAAAAAGTGGTTTTCCAAAATTCACCTGCCCACGATATATATATATATATATATATATATATATATATATATATATATATATACATTTTACAAAAACGTGTATATATATATATATATATATATAAATATATATATATATATATATATATATATATTTATTTCTCCAAAATCACGATTTTTCGAGTTTCAAAACGCTCCTGTAGCTTTATCTTTCAAGATTAGTGAACGAAATTTTGGATTCTTGTAAAGCTGAAGAATGACTTTAGATTTTCGTTGAAAAAATTTCCAAAAGTCACGTTACTTCTACAGGGTGTCCTTTCAAAGTTCCCCAAATCCGGACTTTGAGGCACGGTTTCTGGCCGCAGTTTTCAATCTAGGGGGCTGAAATTTTTGTGAGAGTAAGATGTCCACAAGGAGTGGTCTGGTATTGCACTTGAGCAGAATCGGCCAAGCTATTTCAAAATGGCGGCTATTTGAATTTGCTGAAAATTTACTATTTTTTGAATCCCTGTATGAGCAAGATGGCAAAAAAACTTTCACATCAAGTTAACAGGATTGAAAGAAAATTAATTGAAATTTGAGTTAATGCAAAAAAATTTGAATTTTTTCCATTAATAAACCAGTGGCGTGGGTAGGAAAAGAGTAAAAATGGCTTAATTTCTATAACAGTTTTTGAGCACATTTTTGAAGGAATTGAACTAAAATTTTTACAGTAGACAACTATACTAATACTCTTTAATCTTCAAATTTTAAAGAGATATTTAAATTTATTTTACATGATGTAAATTTCTCTAAAATTTTAAAAACGCTCTAGTAGCTTCATCTTTCAAGATTAGTGGAAGAAATTTTTTACTCTTGTGAAACTTTGGGATGACGTTAAATTTTCGTTGAAAAATTTTTCAAAAGTCGCGTTACTTCTACAGGGTGTCCTTTAAAATTTCGAAACATCCGGTCTTGTGGCACGGTTTTCTGGTAGCAGTTTTCAATCTAGGAGGCTGAAATTTTTATGGGAGGAAGATATTATCCACAAGTAGTGGTCTGGTATTGCATTTTTGAGCAAAATCGATCGAGCCGTTTCAAAATGGCGGCTTTTTGAATTTTAGGGAAAAAGGCTATTTTTTAGTCCCTGTATAAGCAATATAGAAAGAAAACTTTTCACAACAAAATAATGAGGATGACAATTAAAGGCTTGTTTAACGATTGAATGTAATATTCAGACCCGGGACTGCTTGATTTAAAACCAGCACCAGCACCAGACCAGGGCACCGTTTTCATCGCGCTCGGCTCGGGCGGGACCACCCATGCAGATATGCCTGCTCCTGCCAACCCCAATTGCAGAAAATAAAAACTCCTACAAACCTGTATTAACAAGATTGGATTAAAATGATTTGAAATTTGAATTAATGCAATAAAATTTTTATTATTTTCATTAGTAAGCTAGTGGCGTGGGTAAGAAAATGGTAAAAATGGCTAAATTTCTTTAATTGATTATGAGCACATTTTTGAGGGAATTTACCTGAAATTTTCGGAGTAGACAACTACACTAATAGCTTGTAACTCTCCAAAATTTAAAGAAGCAAATAAGAGAAATGGCGGAGTTTTTCGAATTTTTTTACATGATGTTTATTTCTCTAAAATTTCAAATGTTCGGTTTTCAGAACTCGCCTGTAACTTTTTAAAGTTAGTCAGTGGCGGGTATATAGGACAAGAGACGAAATTGTTAAATTTTGCCAATTTTTTTTTTTGTTTATTATATGTAAAAATCTATTTTATGGCACGCTTTCAAACGAAATGAAATGAAATTTTCACAGTAAACCACTACGTAAATTCGACCTGACTATTGAAAAATTCAGAAAGCCAATTTAAAAGGCGGCAAAAATTTTCATAGTTGAATCGCATAAAAATACACTGTTTCTGCGATTGATGCGCAAGAAGGTTTTTCCAGGTCAGCGTGGACCTTTGTAACATACTCGTATTTTGACATCATCACGATGAGACAATGTCGCAGTTGCCCACCAATGTTTCAACATCAGGGATCATGGATTAATGGGATCTTGTCTGATGATATTGCGTCGTAATCTGTCATTTGCGGATACCTTTAATAACCGATTCCTGAAATCTTCTCGTAGTAAGTACCTGCCAGTAATTAAATGAGATTCACATATAAAAATATTGCTTGATACTGTGCCAATTGGCCATTCAATTGTTAATTTTATAATTGGCTATGCCTGGCATCGTTTCGATAATCGATGATGATAATAATAATAATAAGTAATAATAATAATACAATTTACAGGAAAGTAGTTAACATTTTCTATCAGTGATACTATAAAAAATTCAGTGAGATACACACATCATTGTGGGTATCATAATTCAGATCAATGTTGTGTCATAGAAACAAAATACCAATAATGGAAGTGGGGAGACTTGAAAAAGAGGAAAATCCAATAAGGTACTATCCAACAAGCTCAAAGAACACAAAATATAAATAATAAAACATTTTGTTGAATAGATGACCAGAACATTTAATGTCGCCCCTAATCTTCGTTTTTGTGAATTTTCTCGTCAACGCAGAGAATGGTTATCGGAAAATCTAATCGGGATTGGAAATGATGCCCCTATAAAGTGGCAGCCAAGATCACCTGGCCTTAACCCCATGTATTTTACAGTAGAGCCAAAGGAAAGCAAAAGTCCATGACAAGCCAATTACTACATACTGTGGATCACTTGCGCCAGAGAATCGATCAAGCAATCAAATTATTATTAAAGATCAGGAACTAAATCGAGTATTATTTTCACACTTATCAAAATCAATATTAAAGTCTGCAAAAGTCTTTATTCTCCAACACAGGTACAACTGATAAACTTATAACCTCTAAATCTAAATAATCAGCTGTCCTCTTATTTCCACACAGATATTACACAGCTAATTCTCTTTCACTCTGTCTTCTACTTCACTATTTACTAAACAATACCACTGGCTACAACTGACGATACTCTGTGTCTTCCTCACTCAATACGAGTGCCGACAGCTCCGACAGGCCGTGGAGTCTACAAATGTCTGATAGCTCAGGGAGAACTACACGCAATCTCGAACATGCGTAAAATGCAGAACCATTCTGGTATATAGTTGACTCTTTTGCACTGCCTGAGTCATCATAAAAATTGATGAAGTAAATAAACAAAGCAAATACGTGTCTAGAATTGTTCGTGAGTGAACGTCTCGTTATAATATATTTCTGGCACTGCCATGAGTGGAATACGGAATCCCAGAACTTGAAAACGGTTGAAGATGAAACGCTTACATGATATCCCCATATCTTTTTGAGATTCCCAAAATTAATTTATTTTGCAGTTTGTGCGAATGTACTACGTTTATAATTTAAATTGAAATAATCACTTAAGGAGAAAATGGTTATGTTAGCTACCAACCTGTAAAGTTGATTGTATAATGATAAGAAAATTTAATATGGCGGCTATTAGAAATATTCAACGATATTACTCATCTTTCAAGGATAGAAGACAACCTTTATAAAATTACCAATTTTATTTTCTTGGTGATTAATTAGAAACGAATTAACAAAAATTATTTCTTTGAAGATTTCCAATCTTCATGAAAGCGCTCCGTTATTCTCTATTCTCTAAAATAACCGATGGTAACCTTCTACCGTTCCCGGGATACCAATGGTGGGCATCGAATTGTTAACCAGCCTGTTATATTATATTATCTTTCGGAAATATGTCTGATCAGAAAATAAATAAACTACTTGTGAGTTATCTTGTGATTACTTAGATGGAGTCTTTAGATGAGAGGTTTGAAAGTGTGAGAACTTCATACAAGAGAACTTCGTCCAATAAAGACGTTATCTTTAATAATGAAGCAGATCATCTTTCATCGTTGTTTTTGACATGTGTCAAATACTGGTTCAATATACATATTCGTTTGTTGACTTAGCGACCTAAATAATAATGCCTTTTATTTAGGGCATAGCAATAACCTTTGGTGGCTGATAACCCTGCTCAAACAAAGAAGTTCATACCGAATAATATTACTTGTCTGCAATTATTGTTAATCTGCGGTAAACAAGTGAAATCATACGCCTAGAGCAATGTTATTCAAACTTGTATTTTTTATACAAACTGATAAGACACAGTTTATGTGAATGCATTAATTAAATTAATTATCAACATTTTGAGATACTCTGATTCGTATAATCAAACCGAATTTTACTCACTTCCTACTAAACTCTCCAGACATATAAGAGGGTTGGAGATACAATAAGGCCGGTTACATTAGAGAAAAGTTGCACAATTTTATGCTTATTAGGAATCTAGAACAATATTTTGGGCAACTTTAATCGTTGCTGAAATATCCTGAAAAAACTGAAAAATTATTTTTTTAAAGAAGACATTTTAACCAGCGAATAATTATTTTATATTTTTTTATTGTTGAAAATAATTTAAAATTTTTGTGGATGTACAGGGTGGCCCATAATTTATGTACAAATCCGCCCCCGAAATAGAGGTTAACTTTAAATATAACAAACTTAAACTTTCATGATTTATGTAATTAATATAGGACCACAGGGTCAGTTTAATAAAGTTTTTTTTCGTTCGGGCCCCAGCGGCAAAAAACTGTAAATTGGTGGTAAAGTGGCGAAAAAAAATCGAGTTTTCTTCCATACATCGGTTGAAATCGATTAATAAAATCAATATCGCTGAAAAGAAATATCAAAAAACCAATTACTACACCTAATTAAATAAAATACATTGAAATATTGATTTATGGTGTTAGTGTGTAATAAAGTGATCAATATAATCTGAAAAGGGTAGGTATCATAAATTCTTGAGTAAATTGAGTAGGTAAAATCTCTATTGTATTATAGTGTTCAATAGCATACCCCTTGTGAATTTGCATTACACTACTATTTACTCGGTTTACTCACGAATTTATGATACCTACCCTTTTCAGATTAAATTGATCACTTTATTACACACCAACACCATAAATCAATCAGTCTACCTATCATTTCTATACAGGTGATTCATGACTATACGATGTAGTTAAAATCTGGTAGGAGACATCGTGACAAATCTATGACAATTTTTTTTGGCAATAGGTACGAAGATACCCACAGGGTGTTTTCCATGCTTGTGGTTAAATTTTATACAATTTTTGATAAGTGCTGAGGCATATGAGTTATTGTCAGATATATAAGAAATAACTGATCAACAAGCCCTAGATTCGGATGAAGGTGGAGCCTTAGATCCTGAGGACGATTCTCCATCTGAATCAATCCTTTCTAGTCGGTCAAGTAGCCGCTCATTCTCCTCGAGACAATCCTCTTCTCGTCTGGGTGATAACTCAATTCCATCCACCTCAAAAGGACCATCTAAAAGATTATGTCAATCTTCAATTATTATAATTCGAAAGAACACGTGTTCATCAGATGACAGTTTAGAAGACCCTGACTACACTGTTGATGATGATGCAAACGCAAGGAAGAGGCCAGTTTATCGTCTAGTTTCCAGTGAATCTTCCGAAGATAGCGAAGAAAGAGATGGTATTTGGAAAAGTGGCAACAAAGAAGCATTTAATAGTATCCATGAGGTAATGAAGTGGGAAAAATCTTGTTCACTTCCTATTTTTTTTTCAGGACCTTTGTATTTGATCCGCACCTTTTGGTGTAAAGTGTAATAATATTTCAACTGATAATGTCTTTTCGGTTTTTTTATCAACTTTCAGAAAAGTACGAATTCGAATCTTGATACTGAAGAACTCGAGGCTTTTATCGGACTACTTATACTCTTTGGAATCAACCATTTACCGAGCATCAGACTATATTGGTCAAATAATCATAATTTTCACAATAGGAGAGCTGCAAAGGTAATGACGATGAAAAGATTTCTAAAGATTTTAAGGTTTCTGAGTTTTTTAAGTTGGATGCAGAAAACTATATAAAGTACAGCCTTTACTGACTCACCTGTCAAACACTTTTAAGGAAAACTTTGCACCATCAAGATATATTTACCGAATGATGTTAATATGACGTCAAATTGCTCGTTTTATGGTTTTTGAGACATTCGGTGAAGGAGAAAGATTTCTTTTTTTCAAAAAATTTGAATTAGGTAGAGGAAAGTCGCCAAATGTGAGCTAGGGGTGGTAATATGGGCTAGGTGTGTTTCTCGGCTATCTTGTGCTATTTTCTGTAACCAACCAACCAAATCTGTAGATCATAAGCCTAATTAATTGCAGTGTAGATGGCACTGTAGCAGTTCATCAAACATGTGCATTGTGATATTTTTCGTGCTTTTAGAAGAAATAAAACTTTATCAGGTAAGTCTTGTTTCCATTGTGACATACAAATTAGTGAAGATTTTATATCAAAATCTGGAGTAACCAATAGCTAAATAATGCGGCTTTGATATGTACATTTGAATTTACTTTTAAATTATGACTATTTGACATAACCTTGCTAATTGCCCAGACCACGGCGTTCTATAATATGGGCTACCCTTATGTCTCTATTATGGACTAGTGGCCCATATTTAGAACCGGTATGTTTTTCTATCGTTACTTACTTCGGTACAATTTTCAAACTGCCTAGAAAAGCTGTACCACAAAAAAAGCGGAAACAATGGGATGAAGCTAACATGGAACGTGCGATAACAGCCGTTCGACAGCACGAAATGGGCACTTTGAAAGCCTCAAAAACCTTTAATGTGCCTCGGTCGACTTTACAGCGTTTATCAAAAAAGTTGGAATTTCAACCTGGAGAAGCCGCGAAAATTAAATTAGGGCGTAAAACAGTTTTTGGTGAGGAGTTAGAGAGTGAATTAGTTGCATATATTTTAAAAATGGAAGCCAAATTCTACGGGTTAACAAGGAATGATCTGAGGAGGATGGCATACACCTTAGCACAAAGAAATCAGATTAAACATCCTTTTGGTGGAGATGTGGCAGGAAAAGCATGGCTAAGGCTCTTTTTGCGACGCCATAAGGAAGTCTTGTCAGTGCGACGCCCTACAGGCACCTCCTTTGCTCGTGCAAAAGGATTTAACCGAGAAAACGTTGAATCTTTTTTTAAACTTCTGGAAAACAAATTTGAAAATAAGTTTTACGGTCCAGATCGAATATACAACGTAGACGAAACAGGTTTGACAGTTGTGCAAAACAAGATAGTTGAAGTTGTAAGTCGAAAAGGCAAACGACAAATTGCTTCTCTAACTTCTGCTGAAAGAGGGTCACTGATAATGTTAATTGCAGCAATGAGTGCTTCTGGGAACTTTATTCCACCTATGCTTATATTTCCCCGTAAAAACGAGAATCAACAACTAATGAGGGGAGCTCCACCAGGTTCCATTATGGCCGTACATCCAAGTGGATGGGTTCAAACAAACATTTTTACTAGATGGTTTCAGCATTTCATTAATGTTGTGAAACCTACAGAGATGTCACCGGTCCTGTTAATTTTAGACGGGCATTATAGTCACACGCGCAACATTGACGTAATAGAGATGGCTAGGGCTAATCATGTCACTATAATTGTGCTACCACCTCACTGCACGCATAAATTACAGCCCCTAGATAAGACATTCATGGGAGTTTTGAAAACGTATTACAGTGAGGAAGTTAGAGTATGGTTGCGACACAATAATCGCCCACTAACAGCATTTGATGTAGCAGAGATTTTTGGTAGAGCTTATCTAAAATCACAAACAGGAGAAATTGCTGTCAACGATTTTCGGGCGACAGGGATTTATCCCTTGAATAAGAACTTATTTTCGGATGCAGATTTTTTTTGCTGCCGAGATGGAAGCTGAGAAAAACTCAAACTCTCAACGGGACGAGCCTCCGGTCGAGGAGACTCCAAATGAGGAAATAGATCCTCCAATTTTAAATAGCTTCAACAAATCAACTAACGATCCTGCGAAGAGCTTTTCCTCAACGCATACTATGCAGCATACCTCTGTATCATCGACACAGAATGTAGCTTTGATTAATCCCATCCCTTCAAGCAAATTTTATAGTAAAAGACCTTCAAACCCAAACCAGTCTTGCACAATGTCTACCTTTTCTGTTTCATCCGGATCTAATAAACAACTTGGAAATGGAAAGACTGCATGTCAGGACAATCAAGTAGAATTTGATCTATCAACACCTTCTACATCCAAAGCTGCATTTTCAAAACACAAACAAAGTTCATTTATATCGCCATTTCAGATTTCTCCAGTGCCTTGTTTGAAGAAAAAAACATCCAATCGTGGGCGCAAGGCAAGTAAATGCTTGGTTGTGACCTCCTCACCATACAAGGATGAACTAACCCAAAGTCTTGAAAAGGGGAAAGGTAAAGGAAAAAATGCGAAGGTGTTAAGTCATTATAATTTTAGAAATATCTCTATTATTTTCGTTTAAATAAAAATGATGCTGCAAAACTTAACAAAGTATTAATTAGGCTACTGTGTTGTAAGATTACTTTTTAAATTGAACCAAAAATGTTTGAGATAGAATCCTAAAATAAAATGGTAGCTCATATTTGGCGACTCTCCTCTAATTTCATTTTTTTTTTTTGATTTATTAGGTTTTGGTTTCCTTGACTCAGTTCAAACCAAATGACATCAAAAAACAATACGGCATAAGAAAAAAAAGAAAAACCAAAGTTAACTATAGGTATAAAGGCCTTATTAGGAATCTATCTAGTCGGCTTTGAAAATTTTCGGAAAATCGTACAATCCCTGATAGTTTTCTAACAAGAACAAGTTTTTAAATTTATACATTTTGAAGGGGCACAATTTATTTAGAATTATTTTGGTCTTATTAAAATTACGCGTGAACTTTTCGAATAAAAAATCAGGCCACTTGCCTCAATTATAATTTTTTTTAATACTATAATTAGAAATACCAATACACTGTGTTAATTAACTACATTGCCAAACTTCGGGATATTATCCCTTGGCCAATTTTTAGATAAAAAGATCCAGGATATTATTAATTTTTTTATATGTAATTCTGAAAAACGAATTAATTTTAAAAAACTCAAAAAAATCCAAAGCGGCCCTAGATAAAGTCGGGGAATGCTATTGAATGTTATAAATTAAGACTTATTAAAATGTGCGTATACAGACGAATAATGAAGTTATTTGAACCAGTGGCGGAGGTACAAATTTTATTGGAAATAAAAAAATAAAATAATAAAGTGAAACTTTCGTTGCAATATTATTGAAAAATATCAACAATTTTGGAAGGTGGCGTTATAGTTTTTTTTTTAATTATAAGTGTAAAAATAATTATTATTGACAATACAATAACAACAACAACATCAATAATGACTATAAGATAATTCCCCTGTAATTCGGTGCAGTTTTTTTTTACAGGAATAAGAAAATGTACTCATTATTATTCTATTTTTGGGAATGACCTGTCTAATAAGTTATTCCCATTAATTTTATAAAAATAATTGTGAATAACTACTAAAGTGTTATCAAATTTGCTAGTATTGTTTCCGGTAAATTTTAGGGGAACAAAGCAATTTGCATAATTGATAAGTTTTGATATTCACTGGTTTAATAATTACTAATATAATTGAAGGTCAAGTTTATAACTGTCTTGGTTATTATTTTTTTGAGTAAATATTTATTTGATTTTATAGCCAATCAAAAACTTCTTCATAATACCTTCAATTTCGATAGCGCAAAAGACTGATTTATGATTTAGCCAATCGGCAAGTTTCATATCTATATAAGACTAATGGATTTACGTGGCAAATAGGTAGTTCGCAGAAACACATACAAAGTATTTGGCAATATTTCAAAAATTATTTTATATACCTGCTCTATTGAACGGTGTAGGTATTAATAGAATATTTAAAATAAAATCTGCTTGTTTCCTGCTGCCATGTTATGGTATAGGTATAAGAGAGAGCATCATTTCTATCAATCGTTAAAAAAGTCACCCATGATCCCGTGAAAATGATTAAGTAGGTATTGGGATTGTGTATATTATCTCCAGGAAGTCGAGACCTTAGTTTATTTACTAGACTGAGAGAGCTATTTATAAACAATACAACTTGTTAGATGTTAAGTTGGTTATTTTTCAAATTAAAAGCGCGGCAAAACAATGAAAAACTCGTGTAAGAGAGAATAATCTCACCTTTCGGTTACAGGTAACGGTTTCGATGTTAACTGATAAAATTCTTGATTTTTCGGCGTGCCCAGCAGGTCGTCCAAATCAATAAAACTATCAACATCGAAGTCATCGGTCATCAGTGCCGATAAGTCATATCCAACGTCTATACACTGCTCTGACATTTTGACTGAGTATATTATTCTTCACGTGGGTAATAATTTTATTTTTCACATCCTGGTTTTTTTTCTCAATCACTGACAAAAGGATAAATACTTTACCAAATAACGGCGCGTGGTTATCAGGAATCGCTTCAATAAGTTGTCTTGCTCTGTTTGGAAAAGCGCGAGACGCTAATATAATATTTGCACGCGTTATACGCTGCGTTTGTAAGTCGACTAGATCGTTATGTTTTTATTACTCACTGTTACTGTTTGACAATGTCATGGACAATCGTCGATCGCGGCACTTCGCTCCAACTTATAGATAGACACCCGAGTTGTTTCAAAATTTAAATGGACAATAATCACTGATGCACTGAATGATGCTGCCGCAACGCGACGAGTAAACAAAAATTCGAAATGATTCTCCGCCTTTTATTATTATATCCCGCTTTTTTGGTTTTTCCTAACACAAAGTTTTACTCTTATGTTATAGCTACAAAAATGGCAACAATCACCAATATTGATCTCCCATTGATTGCAGGACAATATAAATCGATTCAACAGATCGATAAAAGATTCTTTTTTGTTCATCATTATTGCAAGTTTTCAAAAATTATACTCAAATGAATCGAGTTAACTGAAAATGGGGTAAAGTTCACTGTTTTTGATTTTTTAAATATTATTAAATTATTTTTTTATAGATAGGTACCTACCTATATGATGAATCTCATTGTGCGCCAATGACCGTAGACAATGTTAATAATTCTTACACCTGTCAGTAAATAGGTATAATAATTATTCAAAACGCTGACTTAATAATTAATTGCAGAAATTTCATTATTTCCCTGTGATGTGTCACGTCGTTATTAAATTACCTTGCGCGTTAAAATGAAGTTATTTTTAATTCCATTTTTGTTCCTATTTTGGAACGAAGCTATTACTCAAATTACATCTCCTCACTTAGATGAAAGATGGGAATCCTTTAAGGTAAATAAATAGATGCGCTACCTCTTTTATTCGCACATAATATACAGTTTACTTATATTATAATATTTGCATACGTTAGAGCGTCCGAATATCTCCGGTGCGGTGAACTGGGAACATATTTGCATCTCTTATTGAGATAATAAATTTGTATAAGACAAGAAATTACTTGTATAACTAGATCAGTTCCGATAAACTGTATATTTCGCTCAATGCGGGGACGAGGGTTGATGCTTGGCATTTTATCTCGGAAACAACAGGAATTGCATTGTGTTGGAAAACCGCTATCATAGAAAATTAACATATCGTAATAGTGATTCATTGGAATGTTTTATATGTAACACATCTGCCATGCAATCATAATTATATATTTATAAATTTGTTTATTTACATGCAATGATAATTTAATTTTACTGATTCCCCTTATATTTTGATGTTTCTATAACTTTCTAGCAACGATTTAACAAAACTTACGTGGGCCACCATGATAAATTGAGAAGAATAGATTGGGAAAACAATTTAAAGAAAATTGAAAAACACAATGAAGAAGCCGCCAAAGGTATTCATTCCTACTTAATAAAAGAAAACCATTTAAGTGATCTGGTAAGTAAGTTCCGAGCTCCATTTCTTCTTTCTAGGTGTTAAGTAAGTCTTTCAACTTTCCTGAGATTTTTTTTTGATACTCTTAAATTCATGCACGCATATAAATAATTCTTAAACACATTTCAGTCCAATCAAGTGTATTTACAAAAAATGGTAAAATTAACCAAAAATAAATTAAAAATTGATCCAGAAAGAGTTGGTGATTTCAATCACGCGGGGATTCACATCCCTCAGGAATTAAATTGGGTTGATAAGGGCTTCCACACTCCCGCATATAATCAAGGCAATTGCGGCTCGTGTTACGCCTTTAGTGTTGCTGGCGTCATCCAGTTTCAAGTGTTCAAGCAAACAGGCAAACTTCTCCCTTTAAGGTATGAAATAAAAAAAATAGAAAATGTTCTACAGGCTGTCCCAAAATTGATGGCGAAAAAGTAAATGCTCATTTATAATAACTATAATGTTTTGGATACTCCAAGATTTTACCGTCATCTACTTTGAGACACCCTGTACAAACATACAATAAATTAATGTTAACTAGATTACTATTTTTCAACATAAGAGGTTTTGGGTTTTATTAGTGAAGGCATTTAATCACACAAACGAAAATCATCAAATGCGCCTCGATCCTGACTTCCAGATCACAAAAAAGTGGTTTTCCAAAATTCGCCAACCCATATACGATTGACAAATCAATAATTAAGGATAAGGAGTGGTCATATCTCGAGAACTATTATTGGTCACAGAGCCTCCAAAACTATTTTTCTTAACATTTAACTTCTGAAAATACCGGAACCAAGGCAGCAGAGTAACTTCGCTGCGACGTGATTTTTTGGTCATCCTCAACGTCATTATGACGGATTAGAAATGACGGACAAATGACCGTAGAATGACGTGATAATTAATATTTATTAATACGTTTAATTGCTGGTTACAATAAGGCGGCCAGTAGGCCTTTTTTAATTGATGTAAAATTTATTAATTAATCAAACATTTTCTGTTCGCTGTACAATACCAGTAATGAATTACAGCTGCTATTTTTTATAAATATTAATAAACAAGTCTCAAATGTCTATCTATAAAAAACATAATACATAATTATGAACAAACCTTGTGTATATTGCAGCTTAGAGGTACTTTGTAGAAGCAAGAGGTACAAAAAAGCATTAAAATTGACTTCTTTGTATAAAAAATAATTTATAGTAAGGCAGAACTTGAAGAGTCAGATTCAAATACTCAACTTGTTTTAAAATGACGAAAAAAATGACATTAGAGCGACGTCATAAACATCACGTACAAATCTGAGAAATAACGACAATAATCACGTGATTTTTTGGTAATATGACGTCGGGGACCAAACATGACTAAAAAATTACGTCATTATTACGTGACTCTGCTGCCTGGGAAGTGGACACCTGCTTCGTTATTTTAATAAATGATGTTGAACCATTTTTAGTGCTCAACAAATCGTGGATTGCAGCACTGCAACTGGAAATCTGGGATGTGCTGGAGGGTCGCTCAGAAATGCTTTAAGATACCTGGACAGAGCTGGAGGATTGATGGACTTTGAAGAATATCCATACGTTGAAAAGGTAACAATGTTTTTTTGAATTTTTTTAAATTTCATAATTGCCTATTTTACACTATTACAGCAACAAAGATGTCACTTTAACAAAGCTAGAAGCATAGTCAATGTAACTTCTTGGGCCATTTTACCAGCAAGAGATGAAAGAGCTTTGGAGGCCGCAGTTGCCACAATCGGACCTATAGCGGTCTCAATAAATGCAAGTCCTCACACGTTTCAGTTATATCAGTAAGTAGGAAAATTAGCTTACTAGTAGATAAATATAAGTACCTACCCATCTAGATAATATATTATTTAATCCCTTTCAAGATAACAATACCTTAAGCCGGTCACTGATCTGACGAACGTCTGCATTCGTTCGCATTGCAGGAGAAATTTCATCATGTGTAGGAGTGAGAGCTCGGTAGCGAGGTCTCGCTCCCTTGCAGACGTTCGTCAGATGAGTGACCGGTTTGACAGAACAGAAGCAGTTTCTGTTAGATAGAAGTTTTTAAAAGAGGCTATTTATTATACAAGTTTTTTTTTAATTTATTATAATCGTGGCCCTTTCATAATGAGGGATCAGTACTGTACCTCGGGACAAAAAATTTCTCAATTTTTTCTAATAACAATTTTAGTGTAAAATAATTATTAAAGTAGTTGCGAGACGTTAATATCGCAATAAATCACTAATAAATAATTGAATACTTATTCTTTTTCTTTTTAAACCGTTAATTTATTATTATTTATTATTATTGTAAATTACTGATAAGGCAATAAAGATTGTGCCGTGCCCCGTGCCCCCCCCAGTTCAGGCGCGCCGACGTCTTTTGAATACGTTATCAATAATATACTACAATATACTACATGAATGATAAGCAACCGTTTACCAGTCAGTAATCAAGGAGAATCAACAACTCATCAAAGACTAGCAACCCTTCAAGAGTTGCTTCGAAGGCCGTCAATTTTGAGTCATTATTAGACGTGAAAAAGACGTCGGTGTGTAACTTCAAAACAGGAAAAAGTTTTTTTACTGCTCAGGTACAAGCGCTTTATAATTGACAATTTTACAAATTACTCAAGGTCCCGGTACTCTTCCCTATACGCTTAATTTAATTGAACAGGCATAACATTACTAATTATTGTATATTTATTCAATTTTTAGTTCTGGGATATACGACGATCCGTTTTGTTTTTCGAATGTGGTAAACCATGCAGTACTAATCGTTGGATACACAAAGGACGCCTGGATCTTGAAGAACTGGTGGGGAAGTCATTGGGGAGAAAATGGTTATATGTCACTCAGTCGGCATAAGAATAAGTGCGGGGTTGCTAATTATGCCGCTTATGCGTTGGTTTGATAATGTAAATAATACTTTTTTTTAAACAATAAAATTATTTTATAAGAGGAAATTTTTATCTCTATTACTCCTCTTCCACGTCAAGGTGTCCAAAAAGACTTCACCATCTTCTAGATCTAGATAGGTCTCACCCTCACCCTCAGATTTATTGTGGAATCGGTGATGGTCATTGGTCTTAGACGGAAGGCGGACTATAAACCTGGATTTTCTTGTCCAATTTGAACTCTTTTTGATGATTATTTTTCTTTTTGCTCTTCGTATGTCATAATTACTGGAATTTGCAATCATCATCTCATCCAGCCAGTTACCTCTGGGTATGTTAAATAATTAGCCTAATAAAATTAGACGAAATATGTAATCAATTATCTAACTATGCAATCAAAACGGGAAAAACTGAACTTTAGGTGAGTGTTGGGAGGTCGATGGTGAGTCTAAATCCAATATTGCGACCTCCCATTCCTTATGGTGAAGCCGCCATTTTGGTTTCAGGGAATGTAGGTATTTGTTTTTTGCATTTCAATTTGAAGTTAATAACTTTTTATCGAAAAAAGTTTAATAACTTACTTTATGGAGAACAAATCTTCTACAAATTTTGCATTTATGCAATTTCTCATATTTACAATAGTTAATTAACTCCAGATATAAATAGTTAATTGATTAATTAATTAATTAAACACCAAATGCTCAAGCAATCACCATAATCAACACCTATCAAGTTTTTTGTGACTTCTTCCTCCTCACAAATTAATTCTCACAATAATTTTCTAATCAAAACTCACTGAGATTATGTTTAACAAAATATTGACTATTTTTTCTACAGGGTGATCCATTTTAATCCTACCAATTGATTATTTCTGACGACCGGTGTTTAA
Organism: Malachius bipustulatus; assembly: GCA_910589415.1. NCBI lineage: Eukaryota > Metazoa > Arthropoda > Insecta > Coleoptera > Melyridae > Malachius > Malachius bipustulatus. The sequence goes on along the minus strand of OU342639.1, from coordinate 29,005,825 downwards.
AAATAATTTCAGTCAAACAATGTTTGGAGGGAAGGGGAGGGAACATTCATATTGAACACAAAAATAACCCCCTCCCTACCCCATTGCGAGGGGGTGGAGGTGTCTTTGAAATTTTTAATAGGAACTGCTATTTTTTTATCGCAGATCATGATTTTGTGTGAAACATTAATCAAACTATTGCCTGAATCTTTTTTCTTTCGATGTCTCCCTCGCGCCCCCAAAAATGCAGATCAAAATCGAGTGATCCATTTTAATTAAATATTTTATTGATCAATGAAAAATTATTTAGCTTTGGGAAAACAATGCATATCTGGTTAGAGATTGAATTTGTATGACTGTAAAATGAAAGGATTTCTGATCGTTTCCGGTTTTAGCGATTCAAGATTCAATCTACTCAGACCAGACTTTTCAGTTTTGCAATTCTAAGTGCTGATTTCTGTTTTTATTTCAGTCTACGATACAAATGGAAAAATTATCTTACTGCCGCTGCAGATACCTGAGGAATGTAAGTAAATTTAATTTATTTGTGAAATTACTAGTAACTGTCAAGAAAGTTTTTTTTTCGCTGACTAACAGTGTTGTTACAATATTTGACAAATTGCTCCAATTTTTAACAATATTATACCTAGTTTTACTGATAAAAATGATTTTTTTCTTGCAGTCACAACGCCACGACGGGTAGCCAACAAACGAGAAAACCCTCTACCCGTACTGAACCATAAGATCAATAACAAGAAAGCGAACCATAACAGTCCTGGTAAGAACCGTGTCGATTATTATTAAAAAACGGTCTTATGGAACTTTGAATTCAGTGTTGAATATATTTTTTCTGGTCTTAACACAGAGTTAAATTTTTATATAAGACCGGCCAGTACTCTGAAAACTATTCCTATTCCTAGTAAAACTATAAGATCTGGTGAAAAAAAACCTTTTTTTTTTCTTCAGGTGTAGTCGTAAGAGAAAACCCAAGATATGAAAACTGGGCCATAAGGTTAGAAAAGAGCTATTCAAAGTTCCAAATACATCAAAAACATCAATATAGTCATCAGCTGCTTCAAAAATGGGCCATTTAATGACTGCACAAAGTCGCGCCAAGACTTTTGCCTTTACTATCTGCTATCTGTGGCGCCATTAACAACAGATCATCCTATTGAACTTACCACCTCTCCATATTTTTTGAGAGAGAGGCCATATGGACTACATTTATAGAATAAAACAGGTGGCAAGACGCTTGCCAAAGGCTTAAGCCTTGGAGCGAACCAGGTAACTGGATGACATAGTCTACTGGGTATGCCCTCGGACATAATGCCTAAGACAATCTTGAACCGCTCTGCTTATAAGGTCTTCTCCCGGGAAGAGATGTGTGTTCAGAAATGAACTCCTGAAAGCATATTTCAGTCGGTTCACCGATGGATCCAAGACATCTATAGGAGCTGGACGCTGGCTCGAAAAATACATCAGCCTTCTCGAGTCTGGGCCTTCACAAAACCACTCTCCAGGCCAAAATCTATGCCATAGAACTCTGTGCGCAGTCGCAGGAAAAGATAGACTGTCAAGCAGCTCTAAACTCCCTTAGCCCGCCATTGCAAGTCTAAGTTGGTCTTGAACTGTCAACTAACCTTTAATTCTCTTGCAAAGAGCAATGAACTAACTCTGATCTGGATTTCGGGCCATGCTGGATATGGAGAGAACGAACTTGCCGACTCTCTGGCCAGGAAAGGTGCCGAATCCGAATTTATCGGACCAGAACCAGCATTTTTGGCATATCATTGGATATTGCCAAAACAACAATACGAAACTGGGCTGAGAGGGAAGCCCTCCGGCACTGGCAAAACTTACCAAGATTGGACCATTCGAAGGCAAAGAAAAAGACCAAAGAACTTTTAGAGCTTAACAGGAAAGAACTGAAAGCCCTAATAGGCCTATATATTAGGCACTGCAAGCTGTATCATCATCTGCACAGGATGGGCTTAGCGATCAGCGCTGAATGCCTCCTGTGCTTGGAGGATGATGAAACCGTGTTTGAGTGTACCGCTTTGGGAAGGACCAGATTACCAGCTTTAGAGAGATTTTCTCGCATCGGTGGACATGGATACATGACCAATAGTCCAGATGGTCAGCTTCCTCCAGGAGACTGATATGATGGGGTTAATGTGGCACTAGCACTAGCACTAGCACGACTAGATGTGAGCCACAATAGACCTTCGGTCGCATTGGAGATGTGACAATGACCCACTCACGATAAATCTAATCTAATCTAATAAGGTTATTATTTGGCATAGGTATAGTCGCTCCACTCCGGTAATTTTGGATTCGAGAACTAGCTAGTTTAGTCACTAGCTATATTATTCACTGTATTGTAACAACACCACCCCGGGCCCCATGGTCTGTTGCGAAAAGCAACTGTGATCGTCTATTTACCTCTGGTAGGACCGCTGTGATTTCTTTCGTTGTGTTTACCGTTGTCACCCCTACTCGTTGATTGAGGTATGCCAGGATTACTATGGCCGAAACGGATGCGCAAAAGAACCTACCATGACTCATTGTATCTCGGTTGATTGGGATTTCTTTCGGAAAAGCGGGGAAATTTACTGACACTTGCTGTCAAGTGTTGGCTTCCTGTCAGATGTCCAAAAGCGAATGATGAGCGAGAGAATTCGTTTGCAAGAGCGTAAAATGGTGAAGGGCGAGAGGGGCTGGTATTTTGCATAGAGAGTACAAAACAATGGAAAGCGAATGATGAATCCCTTTCATGCATTTTTCAAACTCCAATCCATTTCGGATTCCACTCTTTTGCACACCTGTGCTTTCTTATTATTTCATTTTGCTTTTGTTTCATTTCTTTGATTTCATTTCAAGCATCGGCTTGAATTAATTAAAGAATACAACCACTATGGTTACAGACTATCCGGGATATAGCGGAAATGTCTGTCTGTTTACCTATTCAACGATTTTCTTTGCCAAATTTCCTTTTTCTGGTTTCTTTGATTTCATTTCAAGCAACAGCTTGAATTAATTCAAGACAACAACCACTTTGGTTACAGACTATCCGGGATATGGCGGAAATGTCTGTCTGTTTGTCGAGTTGCTAGCTTGACTTGGATATCGAGAGCAGTGTTGCCATGTTTGTTTTGATTGCTACCTCCTCTTTAAACATTATACTAATGTCTTTCCAATTGCTTTTTCAATTGTGAAAGCTGGGTTTTCCTGAATTGACGTCATACTCATGATAGTTGTTTTATCTCATTTCGTTTATTTGTTGTGTTGTCGTTTTGCCTCACTGGGCTACCTTTATTTGGCCACTTTTGGACCGCCAATACCTATTTGCCCTGCGGCTACCTTTTTGTTCTACCTGGCCTCGTAAGTCGATGAGTCAATATACATTATCATTTCGAATATGACGTTCTCTGAAATTCGCAGTTTTGTTTTGCTATTTTAAATGTGATGACCAACTGACCAAATTAGGCCGCTATTCTAAGATTATTCCTCAGGCTTGCCTGGGTAATAATTGAATGCTGGAATTTTTACGAATACCTATTCTGGAGCCGGCGTATTTACGGATATCGAGACCAACCATCGATTCCACCGTGGTCCAAGGTTTTTACCCCTAACACCTGTTTAGAAAGCAGATAACTCAGTCCAGACTGGCAATAACATTTTATAGCAATTTTCTGCGGAGTTTGTTTTTAAATTTTGAATTGAGTTGACATTCGTATGATGTGCTAAAGGAGTTTTTGTTTTTGATTGATTTTGATTGGCTTTTCACATACTCGAGACTAATTTGTTTTTGGTTGCTTTGAATTCCTATTTGCTGAATATCAATTGATAATCCGAGATTTATTGCGGTTATTGTTTGTCCTGTTATTTGAGAGTGGGTGTTATACCTGACAGCTCTGCTTTGATTTGGCCTACTCTATCCTACAACTGAGGGTGTTTTATTGCCCCGTTGCTTACTACGATTTCCACTTTAAAGAGTCATGCTCTTTTAGCGGCTACCCGAGGTCTTCATCTGGACATCGAGATGAATGCCTCCCCCAACGTGTGGTAATAGAGTACCTAGTATAACTCCTAATCGGATGTTGTAATGGAACTGGTATATCCTAATAATGTATGTGAGTAGCAGGTGCTACATCTGACAACGCTGCCTTGTTCTATCTGGACCTTTTCTATATCCGAGGGTGCTCTGCTATGTGATCTTCATTCATGGTGCCATACAATAGCGAAGGAATTCCTCTCACTTTCTAATATCGTATAATTCAAAGGGACTGCTTCCTGCCTAACATTTGCACTGAATAAACTCGGACTCTTTGATAAATAGGATGATTGATTTATTTCTAACCATGGGCCGTTTTATTTATTCACAGAGTATTAATTCCTGGGTTTGATTTTCCTACTTTCCTCCTAGCTGTATCTCGATTTCCTATACGTGAATTTGTAATTATTTGTTGTTGAGGGATTGCTTCCTGCCGCGGACTCTTTATTGCTTAACGTGATTGAGTAGGTACCTAATATATTTGCTGACGATGCCGCCTATTCCCTAGCTTGGATTATGCCTGATTTAAAGTGGGGTCTGCGCTCGTGGATTTGGCGAATCTGTTTGATTATTTATTTATTTGGGTTTTGTTTTGAAGAGAGATTTGTGCTGGCTGATTTTGTGACGGATTTTAAGGAAGGAAATTCAGCTGAAGTTCACACAGAGGTCGTCTCTGGCCGAATCATTGGTTAAGAATTGTGGGTTCGAAGTTTGTCCAGGTGCTATTTTACCCTAACTAAATTGGCAATGAAAATTCTCAGGTTGACGAAGGAAATTCAGCTGGAGTTCACACAGAGGTCGTCTCTGGCCGAATTATTAGATAAGAATTGTGATTAGAAGTTTGTTCGGGTGCGATTTGACCCTAACTAAATTGGCAATGGAAATTCTCAGGTTCAAGAAGGATAATTCAGCTGGAGTTCACACAGAGGTTGTCTCTGGCCGAATTGTTGGTTAAAGAAGGAGTCGTTGCCAGGAGTTCACACAGAGGCCATCTCTGGACAACGACTAAAGGGTTCAGGAGTCAGATGCGACCTGCTTGGAAGCTGATCTTCATCTGTCTTGAGCTGCTGTAAGTGGTCTGCTTTTATAGACACAGTGTTCCGCTCTCTAAACACGACAAGCAACAATGCCCTTTATCGGCACCCTGATTTCTTGTAGTGGTTTCTTATCATATCTCACTTCTCGTGAGATTTAGCAAGTTGACTTCGCAGCTACCTTACTGAATAATCCTGAACTTCAACTACCTACCTAAAATCTCTTTAAAATCGGCCGACGCGTTTTGTACCTTTCCATTGTTTCGACCTACTATAATTACACCGGGCTTAACTTTCATTTCGTATTTTCACTTACTTGCTGTCTAGGGATCGCGATGCATTTTTGGCTACCGTCGTTTATTTCTTTGCTTTATTGATTGGTTAAATTTTAATTATCGTGGGTGGAATACCTAGCGACTTACTATTGTCTTTGCAAGGGGTTATTGTTTAATTCATGATTTCACTAATCTTCCACCCGGTCTGTATCTAGGTCATCCTATTCTTCTTATCGGTGCGAGGCGCTTTTATTAAGGCATCTGGCGATGCTTTACCCTTGCTGTTGCCTCTCCTTTCGATGTTTAAAAGTGCTGGAATGTTACCAGCTATTTTTTGAATATCTAATATGCTGGCTTCAATATTTCATTGGATTTTAGGGCGCGTAGTTGCGTTTTAATTTCCTAACAATTTTACCTTTAGGTATTTATGTACCTATTCTGGCACTGTTTGCTTTTCCGGTTTGGGTTGATTTAACGAGGGAGATGGAAATAAATTCCTTATCATCCTACCTAGGTGCGATCCATTTCAGTATTGACATCGTTTTGTTTTTAATTTTTACTCATTTATTGATTTTTTTTACAAAATAACGCGATATGGCTATCGAAGGACATTATTATTGGGAATATAGGTTGATAATAATATACGAGATGTAAAACATTTAAATGAATTATATTTGAATACATTTAATTTGTATAATAAAGACTAAAAACGACTTAATAAAGAAAGTGGTAAAAAAAATAACAAACGTTACCTTAAAAGTTATTTAAATATTCTAAAACAGTGTATAAAAAATCGAACGGAAATTTTCTTTAAAACATGTACAACTGGACATTTTTTATTCAGGTCAATAATTTCTATGGTAGGTATGTATAATATACCTATATAATCATATTTTATACATTATAATTTCATTCAAACAACCATAATTAACAGAAATTTAAAGTAAAACACAAGCTAACATTTAAACTGATGGATGCATAACGACATTGTATAGTTACAAAGAGCGTAGTATTTAATATATGTTTGGGATTTAATAAAAAACTCCAAAGAACACTCAGATCAATAGTTAGACAAAATATGACATTGAAAACACAGATAAATATGTTTAAAAAGTTTGTAATAGGCAATAATAATAACAATAATAACAGCGTGTAATATCTAAAAACCACCCTTAAATAATAAATATTATTTTGGGACCATTTTTATTCTTTGTCACTTTATCCATTATGATTAACACATATGTTCCGTAGGTAAAGTATACCGAGTCATCCAAATCTTATCACATTATTGTGCGTTGATAGTATCTAAAAATTTTATATTTCTTGATTTCACCAAAAATTGCTACCTTTTGAAATCATTGTAATTTGCGAGCGGTCTATTTTGAGCAAAGGTACAATTTTTTGCTTTGATTGCATCAATAACGTAAACTTTGTACTATCTATATCTAAGCCTAAACAAGCAACAACATTTGATATATTAATAATAATAATAATAACTGAAATAAACTGAACAAAAACAACAAATAATTAATTGGTGGAACACTCGGTATATTTATCTCAGAAAGTTGGCTTTAATACAGAACTTTTAGATGTATTTTAAAATGGAAACATACATAATGATGAAAAAAGTGTCCCTACAGGATTATAGTTTATCCCAGCTAGGCATTGGATTGTCTTCAAAATCAAAAATATCTTCGGGAACATCACATTAAAATTAGTACCTACAAATATTTTCAGTAATATATCATATTACAACATTGATTTTTCCCAAGAGTTACTTTATACCAGAGAAACAATTTTATTTATGAATGAAACATGTAGATAATTGTTTAGGCATAATTTGCTGGAAATGATTGATTGATGAAAGAAAATTTGTAATCAAACTAGATACAGTCCCAAACACGAAATTTTAGCGCCATTAATAATAATAATTAATAATTAATAGTAATAATAATTATAATCTTCAAATAATCGGAATTAAAGCCTTATGAACTAAGTATATTATTTTAATACTTAACAAGATCAGCCTTTGTTTTTATTAGTTGATTATAGTAGGACCTGGGAAGTATGTCTCGCAATTTTTCCATGTATTTTTCGAGCAAATTAAATAAAGACAAAGAAAAAATAAAATACCAAAATTATTAATATATTATTAAAGTCTATATTATATAAAATTAGTTTATTGTGTATATATTTTATGTTCTTATCATTCAACTTCTTTATCTAAAACTTGTTAGTGAACGCTATATCATTAAAAAATTGCGATTTGATAATCCTATGAGACTTGTTTAAGAAATGAGAATATAATTTTTTTAAATTGTATTCTTTCCATAAAATTTTGAAATATGAATTCAAATTATTATATGAATTTCCAATATAGAGTACTCGTATTTAAACATATCTAAAAAATAATTTCACATAAACCAGTAAAAAAGTGCTGTTATACATATTTAATTTTACAAAATCAATAATTTTTTAGCCCTCATCACTTTTAGTCTATATTAACTCCATAACAACATTCTAGAGGCTTCTAAATAGACCATCTACATCGAGTTTAGGACCAAAGTTTAACTGTCTAAATTAAGAATCAGACAAACCGACCTTATTAAAGAGGGGGAAATTTTTTTCCCAATTGGAGGCAGTTATTCAGCCAAATCACGATTACTGAAATTTATGTATAATACGAGTATGTTACAGATCCTATCTAATTATTTTTTCTTCCTTAAGCAAGTCTCTGATATAATATAATGACATATTCATACGTGATACGGTGTCACCCTGTATAGAAGCAACTAACAGTAGAAAGGAAATAATCTATCTTATACTATGTAGGTATGTATAAATTTGTTTTTTATTTTGTTATTCAACAAGGTAAACTAGCATGATAAAATATGTCACTACATAACGTAATTCGAGAGTGAGTACGATTTATGCTGAAAGTCTCATATAAATTTTCGTGTTTAATTTTACTTTCGGATGTTTGATAATTTTTATATAAATTGTGGTTGTTTTTAAAATATAATAATTGTTATTTAACCTTTAGAGTTCAAGCCTTTTATGGTACATTTCTAATATTTTTCGAAACGTATTCTTGAAAAAAACAATTATATATTAAGAATAAGGGGATTCTTTTTTAATGTGAGTCTGTGAAGTGCGTGTTGTGTCTTTAAAATAATTGCATAGTTGGAAATATGTATACTGTTACAAATTTCTATTTGAAGCAACCGATAATACTGAATTGTTCCATCAGAAAAAGTTCTTGGCATTTTCAATAAATCCGATCATTACGATCAGTATAATAAGATAATTCGTAAAAAATATTGAATGTATTTATTACATTTTTGTAATGTGCATGTATGAGTATACATATAAAGTTCTAAACAGATACTTCTTAATGTATAGATATTCAGTCACTCTAACAAGATTCCATTGTAAAAAGTCCGAACTAAAAAGAAAAATGTGACAAAGTTTAGAAGTTACTTATTACTTACATTATTAGGCTCTTTTGGTTGGTTATTTAAAATTTTAAGCATAATATGCTTCATTAATTGGTCTTAGTTTTCTTTTTCTATTAACTAATAGTTTTTCGAACTTAATCTCACTAGTTCGAATTTAATTGGAGTTATTTTGTTTACCAATTAACATCCTCATCGTCACATTCTTCTTTTAGATTAGCCTCTTATAAAAATGTCTGTATGAACCATGTAATTATTAATAAAAAATGTATATTGATGAATTATATGAGTTTTTAATTACAAATCAAAATATTATATTATTGCTATAGATCTCTAAGGCTTAAATACGTTCTTAAAACCATAAAATTGATCACTTACATACCACTAGTACACGAGTAGATTGAAGTGAAAAACGGAACAATAAAAATATATCTGCTTCAAGAGTCTACTCATTTATCTTCTTCCCAACTCAATTTCATGGAAGTAAGAAAATAGAAATCTTGAAAAAAAAAAGCACCACTAACTGAAACTGAAATAAAAAACTTAAAGTGATTGTTGTTATTTTTTTTGAAGACAGCTGATGATAAGTCAAGGTTCTCATAGATCACTTCTTAGTTTCAATGTGGAACGGTTAATAATAACAAAATATCCAGTGAATGTGTTTCATTGAAAAGTTTCAAAAATTCTCTTCCGAAGAACGCCGCTTTTTGTTAATGCATTTCAACTTTTTCTTGTAGACCATCTAGATTCATCTCTGTTGGAAAACTTCGGTGAAATGAAACCTTTTTCGTGTGGGTTTTATCAAATATACAGCTTCTGTTTTCAATAGCAATTCATTGCACTAATTACTTAGTTGTTATTGGCAATCAGTGTAAATGGGTAGTTGGAATGGCCCAACAATATTTATATTTGAACTTTTTAAGGAAGACTTGTAGAGAATAATGAGAGTATGTATATTGAAAAAGATATGTAAATTTTGGACCAGATTTCAAGACAAATATACATGACATGAAAAATTTTAAGAATGACTGTTATTTTTAAATATACAATGGTGAAGTTTAAATACATTGAAAATAGGAACTCTAGCAAGTAATAGAAACCTATACGCGTAGCAGCAAGTTATTATGTAATTGTTAGGAACTTATGCTTTCTTTGTTGTGGACTTCATTTCTGATTGTGGACTGTCTAGCTGTAGAGAATTGAACAACACAGTTCATCTCTATTAGAAAGCTTAGATTAAGCTCTTTTCATTAATTTTCTTGCAAAAACAAAAGAAACACGAGCTTCAGCGAAAAGCTCAGATATAGAACACCTCTGCATTTACGAACTTACTTATTAAGGTTACGCTCTCCCTTACTTTCAGAGAATACAAAATGTTATTTTTTTATGTGTAATTGCGTAAGGTCCAAATTTATTTTAACCAAATACCTTAGTTCGATACTTTTTACTTCCTTAAAATTTACAGTTTGACATCTTTATCATAGGACAGGTTACCGAAAGTGACGAATTAAAGAGTTGCTGTCATTAACATAGTCATACTACCATTAGTAGGTATATCAGATTGTTCGTAAAGATCACAGTTAATTTCGAATTTAATTTAAGATTACGATCTACTATAGTAAGTACAACTCTGTGAATGTTGGTGGTGAATATTATAATTCCGCGTTGATCACCTTATTGCACGATTATTTGAAGTGAAATAAATCTGCATGATGTTAATTAGGTAGATGGGAAGCTGAGCGAACTGCTTTCGAAGAAATAGTGTGGAACGATTGTCTTAAAATATTTTTTATACAAGCTCATATAACGGATTCAAAAATTTTTGGATCAATAGTAAAACTTTTCATGGAAACACATATCTTTTTGAAACTAAAACAGTGTAATAAACCGATTAAACCACTAGAGTAAAAAAGCCGTTCTTGTTGTGCTTAGGACTCTTCGGCCTCCTCTCTGAATAAATATGTGGACCAATATATGACATTAAACAGTGCAAAAACTAATGGGAAGGTGATTCGGGAAATTACGTCGATTCTCTTGGACCTGGTAGGGAACTTTGACAGCCAGGACCGGCAACAATTTGGACGAGCCGGCTGCATGTGAATCTCGCATTGACGAACCTTTTCTAAACTCATTGGGTCTCCAGGATGACGAACTAAAGGTTTCTGAAACAAATTATGGACATTTGGCAGGGTTTAATCTACAAAGCTCTACAGTTTTTTATTTGGTAAAAAAATACTATTTAATTACCATGGCAAACGTAGCATTGCTGTCAGTATCGATTAGGTCAGAAGTGGCATCCATGGATGGAGCGTGTTCTAATTCGCACTGCCTGTGCTGTTTCTTGATGTTCTCTCTGTGCATGTCCGAGCGAGATGCATAATTCACCAACGCAAACTCCAGCAGCGCCCCAAACACAAATGTCAAGCATACTCCCGTCCAAACGTCAATAGCCTTGGTGTAGGAAACCGGAGGCAGAGATGCGTTTATGCCCGAAGTTTGCGTGGCCATTGTAAGGAGGGTGGTCACACCTTGAAACAAATAAAAACAATAATTAGTTTTTGTCACCATGCATCATGTGAAATGGATCGCACCTAGGTAGGATGATAAGGAAATTATTTCCATCGCCCTCGTTAAATCCGCCCAAATCGAAAATGCAAATAGTGCAAGAATAGGTACGTAAATACCTGAAGGTAAAATTGTTAGGAAATCAAAACGCAGCCACCCGCCAGCGCGGCAAGTAAACGATCCCCGTCAGCTCATTAAATATTCAGAAAAATAGAATCGCTCTAGCTGGTCACATTTCAGTCCTTCGAGAAAGCGGCAACGACGAGGGCAAACCATTGCCAGATGTCTTTATAAATGCGCCTCGGCCAATTGAAAGGATGAGGTGACCTACATACAAGACCGGGTGGAAAGATTTGTGAAGTCAGAATCAAACAATAACCCCTTGCAAAGACAATAGTAAGTCACTAGGCATTCCACCCACGATATGGAAAACTTCACCAATCAATAAAGCGAATTAATAAATTAAGGTAGCCGGAAATACATCGCGATCCCAAAATAGCAAGCAGGTGGAAATGCAAAATTAAGGTGGAACCGGTGTAATTATAATAGTTAGGAACAATCGAAAAGACGACAACGCGTCGGCCGATTTTAAGGAAAATTTAGGTAGTTCAGGTTTAGGACAATTCAGTAAGGTAGCCGCGAGGTCAAATCGCTAAGTCCCGTGATTAGGGAAATATGACAAGAAACAAATCACGATATAAGGCAGTGCCAATAAGGTGCATTGTTGCTTGTCGTGCTTAGAAAGCGGGCGACTGCTTCTATAAAAGCAGACGTCCTACCGCAGGTCCAGACAGATGAAGATCAGCTTCCAAGCAAGTCGCATCTGACTCCTTAACCCTTTAGTCGTTGTCCAGAGTAGGCATATTGTGAACTCCAGGCAACGACTCCTTCTTAACCAGCAGTTCGGCCAGAGACGACTTATGTGAACTCCAGCCGAATTGTCCTTCTTCAACCTGAGAATTTCCATTGCCAATTTAGTTAGGGTCAAATCGCACCCGAACAAACTTCTAATCACAATTCTTACCCAGTGATTCGGCCAGAGATGACTTTGTGTGAACTCCAGCCGAATTTACTTCCTCAAAACCAATCCATCGATAAATTGATTAGGGTGGACCTCATTTTAACAAATTAACGGCCACATAAATAAGGAATCAAACAGATTCATCAAATCCACGAGCGCAGATCCCATTTTAAATGAAGTAAAATAATCAGCTAGGAATTAGGCGGCATCAGCAGCAAATACCTAGTAGGTACCTACTCAATCACGTTAACCAATAAAGAGTCCGCGGCAGGAAGCAATCCCTCAACAACAAATAATTTATGAATAGGAAATTGAGATAGAGCTAGGAAAATGAACCCAGGTCAGGAATAAAATAACCTGTGAATAACAATTAAAGCGGCACGTTAATAGGAATAAACCAAGTTAGGCCGGAAATAGACATACTTCAACAAATAATTACAAATTCACGTATAGGAAATTGAGATAGAGCTAGGAGGAAAATGAACCCAGGTCAGGGATTAAATTAAAAGGCCCAGGATTAGAAATAATTCAGTCATCCTATTTTTCCTCGTGTGAAAAAGTGAAAACGAGCCATTCTTCCCATTGTGTGGCGCTATATGACAGGAACTCGCAACAGTAGGTTGCACTCTCAGACTCAGATAGAACCAAGCAAGCTAAGGCAGGGTTGTCAGATGTAGCACCTGCTACTTACATACATTATTAGAATATACCAGCTCCATTACAACACCCGATTAGGATTTATAATAGGTACTCGATTACCACACGTTGGGGGAGGCATTCATCTCGATATCCAGATGGAGACCTCAGGTAGCCGATAAAAGAGCATAACTCTTTAAAGTGGAAATCGTAGCACGCCACGGGGCAATAAAACACCCGCAGTTGTAGGATAGGCAAATCAGCGAATAGAGAATCAAAATCACCAAAATTAGACCGGCCTCGAGAGTGGGTAAAGCCATTTTAGATTCAAAAACCAAATTGATCATTATAAGGTCGTTTTTCCGAATCTCTTCTAACCAGATTTTATACACACCTGAATCTTATGTGACAAACGCTATTATTATTTTTCTCATCATACTATCTACGCTCTTTGGGGTGATAGGCCGACGTACTCGTGTTACTGGCGGACCGGTGGCTGGTACCGATACAAAAGATTAAGTAATTTGTCTGTAAACAAGCCTAAACACGAATGATAAACAAAAGTCCAGCATTTTCAATCATTAACTAGATTAATGGTTAAAGAGTCGTGGTCTTTAGTATGGTCAGCTAATAATCACGTTGAGGAACAAAGATCTTCGAGAGAAAGAACGGAGCCCACATGCTCTGGGTAATTAATTAAGGTGTGTAGAAAATTCTACAATAATACAGTTGATCAAGGTTTCAATCTGAAAAGCACTCGAATGACGAGTAAGGTAATATAATTATGTGACGTAAAAGTCGCCTTACGGGGCAGCATCGATAGGTGCAATGAAAGGTATAACAGTGACAAATGCCTAAGGGCAAGGTCACATATGTGACATAAAGGTCGCCTGACGAGGCAGCATCGACGGGTGCAATAAAAGGTAGAACAAGACAAATAACAATAAGGTATACAAAGTGATAACTAAATACAGTATCACCCAGGTTATGAATTAAATTAACGGAGGTGGAATATATTCACACTCCTAAAGATACGAAATCAACATTCAGGAGAAGTGGCAACCCCGTACTCGAATGAGCCTCGCAAGGCAAGACTATCTTAAGCGGTCCGAGTCCCCGTATCCAAACACGAAAGGTAGCTCGGTAACCGAACTTGCCGCCGGTCCATCTAGGCGCGAGATTCAACACAGTCCGACACAACGGGCGACTCCGCTAACCATACAGAGCGATCCTCCCGGCTGTGCCATAGGTACGAGGCCTACACATAATTAATTGTAGTCGGTGAAATAATACACGATAAATTCGTACGAGAAATTGAATAGGTAAACAGACAGACATTTCCGCAATATACCGGATAGTCTGTAACCACAATGGTTGATGTCTTTAATTAATTCAAGCCGTTGCTTGAAATGAAATCAAAGAAAACCGAAAAAGGAAATTAGGCAAAGAAAATCGTTGAGTAATTAAACAGATAGACATTCCCGCAATATACCGGGTAGTCTGTAAACGAAACAAAAGCAAAACGAAATAATAAGAAAGCACAGGTGTGCAAAAGAGTGGAATCCGAAATGGATTGGAGTTTGAAACATGCATGAAAGAGATTCATCATTCGCTTTCCATTGTTTTGTACTCTATGCAAAATACCAGCCCCTCTCGCCCTTCACCATTTTACGCCCTTGCCAACGAATCCTCTCGCTCATCATTCGCTTTCAGACATCTGACAGGAAGCCAACAGTTGACAACAAGTCTCAGTTAATCTCCCCGCTTTTCCGAAAGAAATCCAAATCAACCGAGATACAATGAGTCATGGTAGGTTCTTTTGCGCATCCGTTTCGGCCATAGTAATTCTGGCATACCTCAATCAAAGAGCAGGGGTGACTACGGTAAAACTACGTAAACACAACGAGAAAAACACAGCGGTCCTATTAGGGAAAACCCAGAGGTAAATAGACGATCACAGTGGCTTTTCGCGAAAGACGAACGGACCAGGGGTCGTATCGTTACATTGGAACTATACTTGGAAGCTAAAAAACTACTAATGCAGCATGACGAGAAATGAGTGGCAAGAGTGAATGAAAGAGCCAATTTTATTAAACTTCTTTACGCCCGGCTCTCATCTATGGATCATTGGTCACTTAAGCAACATCAAACTAAGTTTCAAGTCACTTTAATAAAATTTCTTAGACAGGAAGGAGAAGTCACCCTGTTAGTCACAATTAGAAACAGCTATACATTATCAAGATGATGGTACGACTATTCTATACTTAAAAACTGGACCATGAAGGCGCTGAATACCCCGCTCGCTATGGAAGAAAACTACAGAAAACCACATGAAATATGCTGGAAATATGCAATATGCTTGGAAAGAAATGTCTTGGCGAAAATTGATTAGAAGAGTCAATACCAAATGAACTAGAAAAAACGCCAAGTAAAGAAGGATTTGTAAGCTTTTGAAAATAAAAACTGGTTCAGAGGATTAGGTTGGAAAATCTTAAGCAGCCCTTTCAGGAGGAACTTAAACTGAAACTATATTTATGCTTTCTTGCTCTATTTCTTATAGTTGTCTGAACAGATAATTACAGTAAAGGTATAACTTATTTTAGACAAATTGAAACTGACTTTATGATTCCATAAGTACACCTAGACACTAATTAAGTTTCAAATTAAATTTATCTTTGCTGACTTGCATATTAACATTTCAGCTTTTGATATCTTTGTCTAGACATATCGTTTATATGTATTCATGTGCACCTACTCTCTAATATTAATTAATTAACCAGACATACTCAGAATACAACATCTAAATTTACAAAAGAAAGACAGTAATTTGATTAAAAATTTATATTTAAAGGAGCTTCAAATAGGAGCAATGAAATCGGAGGAATTTAATTTACAGAAACTTAATAAAGTCGAGTTTTATTATGAAGAAAAATTTAATCAGTGTTTTCAATATTCTCATAAAATATGATTCAATTAATAATTGTATTCCGGACTTCCATCATTGATGTCCAATCGAAAAAGCTCTAGAAATTTTACATGGAAACTTACCCAAAGAAACTCTTGCTGGAACAGCACCTTGGTCCAACCAGAACGACACCCAAGATACAATTACCAACATGCAACAAGGGATGTAGATTTGTATAAGATAGTAACTGAACTCTCTTTTGAATAAGAGGTCCACTTTCAGACAGCTGTATTCTCCTGTAAAAAAAAAATTATTAAATACGGCCATTTTTTTTCATTCATGAGACAAAAATTAATTGTTAATAATTATTATTAATTAAAAATCAATTATTTCTATCAATATTTCAAAAATGTATACGAAGAAAAACTTACCCGTATTTGTTTTACTGTTACAGTAATCTGTGAGAAATTTTTCGAGAGTAAATCGAGGCAAGTGTAGGTTTTTTACAACTTGAACCGGATCGCCTTCTTTCCATAGGAAAACTAAGTCGTCTGTTGTCCAACCATCTGGAAAAAAAACCTCTTCACTTTTTTGTTCCTCGTGAGTGCTTTAGTTAGAAATGACTCGCTTTAACTTGGAAGCTTAAAAAATGTTACTTAAGTCAGGAATATTAATTTTCAGGATTTTTTTTAAGAATCTTAAATATATTTTGCAAAATATCATTGATTAGCTCATTTCATGAATAGAAGATAATTTGTTAAAATCGGCATTCACCGCAGATGGAGTTCCTCGGGGATCTCGAACCTAATATATTTTATCTATTTGTAAAACAGTGCCCAATTTTTTGTTTTTACTATTGACATTAGTTCATATGGACATTGAAACTGCAAAGTTGAATATTTATAAATGTAAAGATCGAGGAACGATTTTATCAACCTAACTGTGTTATCAAATTTATTCAATTATTTTCGATCAAAAACGAAATAAAGTATTGGAAATACGGGAAAACGGCTAAAGTTCTATCTGCGATGAAATCGTTATTGTATAAGCTTTACTGATATAAAGTATCCCTATACTTAGATAAAAAGAAGAAGTTTGTTTGGGTTCTAGGGCTCATAGTAACGATAAACTTCTTCTATTTACTTACCTACGTACTTTGGCTCAAATAATTCTCCAATTTGTTGTAGGTACTTATGTATTTATATAAAAGCACCGGTTAAATCTTTACCTATTCAACCTTATGATAGGTAGAATTAAACCTAGAGAAGTTTTGTGGGCGATTTCTAGATGCTTGGAAAAATCTTTCATAAAACTTCATGCCCCGGATTTAAAACTTTATGAATAAGTTCCCATTTGACAAGTTGAAGTAATGATTTATTTATCCATATTAATACATTATCGTACTTACAAAAGATTTAATTTATTTTGTAGGCAATTTTCTTAAATGAAACGTACGATTATGGTCTGGACATCTAAACAAACAAAACATTATAAATAAACCTTGAAGACTAATAAGAATGACAGTCAGGAAGTACTTGGCTCGTTTTAAAATTTAAAAACAAATTTATACGCTCTAAGATCTTCACAGTGTCCGAAAGGGTTTAAGATATAGTTTTCGTCATATCTTCGTGTTTCATTTGAATGGAATAAAAACCTGAAACGTCTCTCAAATACGTAAAGCATGATGAATTACAGGAGAATCTTATTTTTAATCCAACTGAGTAATTGATCTTATTAAGCTTCCTCCATCAATAAAAATTAAAAATGTTTTCAAAGCACTTACGAAGGATAGAATTTTCTATAAAAGGGAAGGAAATTCGCTGAGTAATAAAGTAAAGAGGGCAATTTAAGATTAGAAAATAAAATAAAAAATCTCAAGAGCATTCCTAAAGGATTCTTTCTTCTATAGGAAATTCAATAGACAGGGTAATTTAATTTAGTTGAAAGCAAACTCATTAATGGCGCATTAAAGACGCCTCTGTTTTTATCGGAAAACAGACCGGAGTTCTTTCCACTCCCATTGTTAATTCATTAAATGAATAATAAGAATTTCTAAGTTAATGTCATAATTCTGATAATCCGGGATTTCAACTTCTTTGACTAGGTACTTACCTCCGCTTCAAAGAAATGCCGTTCTGCACGATAGAAAAATAGAAAAGAAAAAAAGCAAAGCTCCCGTCTTTGAGGCTTTATATTTTTTACCTTTAGCAAGAGTCTTCTATTTTTCTTTACTACTACTCTTTCTTTATCGGGGATCTTTGAACCGAAGAACTATGCTATTCATCCTTCTTCCATCTTTTTACAACTTGTGCCAGAATTGAGATTTTATATAGCTTAATTGCATATTGTATAGAGAGAAGAGAGTTCTATCTGTTCTCTAGCGTGACCAAAACTGGACACAGGAGCTACATAAATAGGCACAAGAAATATTTCAAGAGAGAAAAAAACGTGCCAAAACAGTCCGGTACATAGAAATAGGCGTGACACGATGCGAGGAAGAAGGCAGAAACTAGTCGATAAATTAATGACAGGCTTGATAAAACTATACCTCACGGCCGAAATAACGTGCAGTAATTACTAAAAAAGCAAATTCGGAGAAACGGCAAGCAGAAATTTGACTTCTGCTTTTTTTGTAATTTAAGTTACTGCACGTTATTTCGTCCGTGAGGTATAGGAACGGATGTATGTGACTCAAACAATCTGGTTATTGGTTGTTCGAAGATAACGTCATAAAAAAACCAAAAGGGAAGCGGTATGACGTCATATTATTGAGGTGATTCGGCGAAAAATCAAATTTTGAAAACTTTTTTTGAACGTTATAGGTTTTTGGTTTCTTTGAATTTTTTATATCAAATTCACTATTGATATAAAACAATATTGAGAGTCCTATTGATTTCCCAATAAGGAAAACAAAAACTGATGACAACTCAAATTTAATTTCAAAAAATACTCGAAAATTTTTTTTTCTCTCTCTCATATAGTTTACAAGATCCCCATGTTGTACATTCTTATCTTAGACACGTTGTATAATAAATTACGTGACGTGATAAATATAGTTTCCACATTAATATTAAAACACATCATAAATATGAAATATCACATGGGAGTAAACCACAAATCAAAATAAGCGCGATGTTTTGGGTCAATAACATGCGGCATACTCCCAGTAACATATTATACCTATAGATGTTGAAAAAATTGGCATCGAATCTTTGATCCACTTATAAAACAATGTCGAAATTTAAAAAAAATCTATCCAGTACTCTACCACTCAGGCTTAAAACAGATAAATCAATTTAACTGCAGTTAATTCTCATTGTCGGCCAATGCTGCTATCCTAAAATGTTTCAACTTGTGACATTTTTTCGTTTCGTAATTTCCCTTTAATTTTGAGATTAATATTAAGTAAGTATTCGAAATTTTCATGTTTTTTTTGGAAATCGCAATTGATGATACACTCTCGAATTTTCGAAAAAAAAAAAATTTACGTCAAACAGAGGATGTGTCTAAAAAAAATTATTATTTTACTTTCGATACTAAAATTATTATAGCTACAATTAGAAATTGATATTTTTCATTTTTTTTTAGGATATTTCAGCAACGACTAAATGTTGGTTCAGATTCTTAATAAACATAAAATTGTAACTCTGTATTAAGATTGATCGATCGCTGATGGTTAAGATAAGTGCTATTATTGTAGAATAAATCATCCACATAAATTTGGGAGTCCTACTTTTTCCTAATATAATAGGCGGAATTAATAATAATTATTGTAAACTTATTTTAAATATTTCAGCATTGTATATTTAGTTTAAGTGTGGGTATTTATTTATGCAACACACTGGCCTATTCAGAACCGTTGAAAGTCTGCTGATGAGTTAAATGCACCATAAAGCACAGGTAACATTAACGAAGCCTAACACTACCCACTCAAATTGAAAAGTAGACTAAGAATTTCGAGAGAGAAAAAACGCGAATAAGTTAAATTAATATTTCAATGTTCTTAAGTAGAATTGGTTTGGCACGAAAAATTTTGGATGTGTTTAAACTGTCCTGTTTTTAAAATATTTTTCAGATATACAATATTTTTTTATAATAAGAGACATCAAACATCCGAAATTCTCTGGGTGAATTATGCATGATCCTAATTCCTAATCCTTTTTTTGAGCGCCGCGTGTTTTCGTGACAAAGTAATAAATTATTCTGGAAATTGCAATAAATTAACCAGATTTGTTAGTTTCTTTAGTTATGTGGCTCATAGACATGAAAAGTTTAAACTTTTTTTTTTAATATTTGACGTGGGATGTTATTAATCTCTTTATGAACGTTTGAAATTTTCCTAAATTGAGAAGGAAAAATTTTTCCCATATGAAGCGTGACACTGTATAATATCTCCAACTTTCCCGCAAGACGCACAACTATCGCATAATATAAAGGAAATAAAAATTTATTAAGGTGAGTGTAGACCTATAAATTTATATATCCCTATAGAAATATTCAACATTTATTAAAATTTAAATTTAAAAATAAAATAGGTAACACCACATAACAGTAACGAGTCGTTCAAGCCGTTCATGACTTCTTGTAGGGGGGGGGGCAAGAAAGTAACGAAAAGTGACTTTCTCTTTCTCACACACACCAAAGTAGAGCCTTGGCAACTCTCTCACAGAATTGGGGGTGTTCGTGACGCTGATCTGGATTCCGTTGGCTTTGGGAAGGAGTTAGCCGACCAGCCTCAAAGGAAGCTTCTTTATTGAATCAACTCCAAGAAGAGATCCAAATTTATAAAAATATTAAAGCTTTTTTTCGGCCTTCAATGCCCATTTCATGGCAACAGCACTGGACCAGAATACCATCCAAGCTTCACGAAATCCGGCACATGATCTCTTTGAACTTCTCCCAACGACCAGAAAAAAATATACTAATTTCACATCTGCTGTGTAAGTTGAAGGAAAAATAAAAGAAATACTCTTCTTGTATATTCAAAAGATACGTAAGTACTTGTTTATCAAAAATCATTTACTATTTGCATCTGCGCGGATGACCTTAATAATAATAAAATAACAACTGCATGGTGGAGGTATAGATGCCTTTTTTAATTAATAAACATTGCAGATACTGAGAATTATGAATACCTACTGGTTTAAACATAAATTCATTGAGACATAAACAGTTTAATCAGAATTTCTCATGATTATCTAATTGAAACTAATCAGACAGTGTTTGAACATATTATTCAATAAAGAAAGATCTTCTGAACTGGATAATAGTCAATTATCTTCTCTGAAAATAATGAAGCTTCGGACAACAAAAAATTGAGAGAAAGCTAATTTAGGGTTGTTGAAATTTAGTTTTGTGCTGGAAAATTCTATTAAAATTTCCCTATTGCATGGAATTTAAATTGCTCGCAATAATAAAAAAAAATATTTGGCTCAGACTAAGATTTTTTATAATTACGTTTGGCAGCGGATTTATAGTTAGATTTAATCAATTTTGTTACATTAATTTTATGTTATCATAGCAATATATCTCATTTGTTTTAATCTAAATTTAGAATTATTTTAATGACCGGAATTCAAACATTTGCCAAATTATTTATTGCTACTTATGTATTGTTTCGAGACATTCACAAAAATATTTTGTCTATGGAATTCGTCTTCCTCCTAGAAACTATTATACCTACTTGAAAATATTTCATATTATAATAAAGCGAGGTATTTATTTCATTATGTTGTAAATGTAAAAATACATCTTTTTGATAATTTTAAATGAGGCATGTTCATTGACATTATAAAACCATTATTTTGAGTTTAATCCAGGTGTTTCAGATCTGTTAAAAATAAATATGAATATAGACTCCCGTCCGCGGGGATATTTCTGGAAATAGTTCTTATTAGATTCCCAAGTTTATGTGGGCTTTAATCATATTGCCAGATATTTAGAGAGATTTTTGATTGGATCAATTTTAATTTATTTGGCAGACGCAATCAACAATGCCCGCTTCGAGTGAGTTTTCGTTGTATGTAAGTAATAAAATTAAATAATAAAAACCTACTTATAAAACAATAAAATTGACAAATCAGAAAATTTATTACCTTGCCACATTTAAACACGATTTTAAATTTTAAGGACAATAAATTTTATAAACTATTCACTATTTATCGGGGAAAGAAACTTTGACTGCTTATTTTCAGAGAAGTTTTTGAAAAATAAATCTAACGAACAAAGGGTTTGAATCAAGTTTTTTTGTTTTAAATACTAATAGCACATAAACAATAAAATCGTTTATATAAATTTCATCATAAAACGAGTAAAATCGTGTGTTTGCATATTTTTGCATAATATAAATAGATCGCTCCATGTTTTCCATCAGATATCAATATTAATTCTGCAAATATAGCACGTATATTGGCTCAATGTGAGCATATCTATGGAATATAATAGGTTCATTAAAAATAAATTAAAGTGATGGTAAATAAAAAACTAGATACTTACAACTTGCCATCCTCAAGGAACATATTTGTCTGTCCAGCGGGTATAGCTTCAGGTTCATTGGACAAGACAGTGTGAGAGAAATTCTGTAAATTGAAAAAAAAAATTACAATAAAATTACAATAAACTAATGTACATTAATGTGAACCATATTAAATATTAATGAAAAAGTTAATGTTAATCAAAATGCAGCTTGAAATTTTTCTCTTTAATAATTAATTTAAAATGGTACTCTTCCTATTCGATAGCGTCGATAGCGTCAAATTAATTTACATAAATTTGGCTTATTTTGCAATATTTATTCTACACCCACAGAAGCAAGCAGACACATTTCTATGTTAACTTCTAGTCAATATTTTAAGGAATATATTTCTGGATTCCTTGTAGATACACATCAGACAGTATAATTATATATTGTAAATTGGGACTGTTAGGATAAACAAGAGCGAGACGATGGCAATAGGCATTCAGTTTTATGTAATCTGCACTGTAACCAAGAGGAACAGTTTCAGTTCGATAGCAGTTAGTAGTAGATAGACATAACAAATTAGAAGTAATTCAAATCAAAATAACTAAGAAAGGTCGCGAGGAGACGAAACTTAAACGGCAAAAGTAGACTCGAGAGTGAAATTTTCAATCAAAGCGTTGGAATTCTATCATCAGTAAATCTCTTGTAAAGTGTTAAATATAATTTGAAAAATTCGATGCAAAAATGAAAGTAAAAAGTTTCAATTCGTTCGAAGGGTTTCGTGTTTCAGATAAAATGTTATGATAGATAGATAGATAGATAGCTACATTTCCAGTATTTGATCGATGGTTTCCCAGAAGCAAGAAAAATTAAAGACTCCTCCTCAATCATAAAAGAGCAAGATGAAATTTATAGCTGAAGTTCATGATTAATCCATTTGAAGTGCTCTTATAGGTTCGATTTTATTAGGGGTTTTAATAACCTTATAGGTACGTATCAAGTTATAAGGAAAATTAAGTGGATATTAATTAAAATTTTAACTACGTAGTCATAAAACACTTAGGAACACTTGGAAACTTAGGAAAATTCGTCTTCGCTTAAAGTGCACCGATGTATCTTTTGAATTATAAATCACAGTTCGATAGATCACAAATCATAATATCTTTTAAGTTATCTCACCCTCACCCTCACCACTGGGATCTCGAGAACTAAATAGCAGAGATACATATACAGGGTAGGTTAAATTAGAGAAAAGTTGCACGACTGAATATTCAGTAATTTTCGACGCCTGCTACTTATATGTTAGATTTTTCATAGACAACTTTTATTTTAATTATAGCCGCCTTTAATTATGGCCAAAATTTCATTCTACCCCTTCTTCCGCAAATCTGTTTGTTCAAAAAAAAAAAATAGGAATAAAATTTTGATTTTTCTTTTAGATTTATTGTAGCTTTCGATGTCTTATGTAAACTTACAAAAAAAAAATTGGTTTTTTTTTCAATAATAAAAGAGAAATGGCTAATTTTCAGTTTTTTCAGCTCATTTAACAGCGACTGAAAATAATAATCCTAAATTTTATTTCAGATTCTTAATAATCATTAAATAATGCAATGTTTTCTCTAATTTAACCAACCCTCTATAAATATCTGTTAGTTCTCGAGAACTTAATGATCAGAGCAAAAAAAACCTCTCTGTATTTATAGGTATATACCACGCGGAAAAAGTGCTGAGAAAAGAGACAATAATTATATTATTGCCTGGTGGTTTTATTTTTATACCTACGTAGAGTTTTATCGATTATTTTGTAAAATGAAACCACTACTGTATCAAACAGTTGATATTAATAGGAATTCGTTAAAATTGACTCAAATTGTCTATAAAAGAAAATAAAAGGTAAATAAAAGAAGATTTTGTTATTTCATAGCTGCATGGTTTTCACAAAATGATTAAATTTTCAACAGCTAGCTAAATCTCGTATAGCTGATGTGAACAAAAAAAAACTAAATGCAAAAAATCGCGAAAGTCCGTGAAACTGAAACACATATTTCATCCGAAAACATTAGACGAAGTTATCGAATTATGTACCTACCGGCCGTTTTAAACTCAAACAAACTGTGCAAATTAACACAGAAGAGAAAATTACATTCGAAGATATTAAATTTTTGGAAAGGTACGAAGTTCAAGGAGAAAACAGATACGTAAAATGGATATTGCAATATCCTGTTGAAATTTACTTTGGGGGAGAATAATTCATCTGTCTGTAATCATACCTATCTACCAGTAGTAATATGGAACTAAAATCTACATAAGAACTTTTCTTGAAAATTGTAGAAGAAAATCAAAGTAATAACTTTCAAGTGATAGAGGTAGGTGAAGCTGAATACAGGATGATCATTCATAATTTGTGACTTTACTTTTGAAGATAATAAATAAATGGTAGAGTGAAATATTGTAGAATTTGAGGATCGCTGGAATATTATGGTCCTTGAATCTGCTACCTAACAGTTTTTACCACTACGTGGGGTTCTATGAAAAGCGTAGAAGCGCCACACACTAGTTTTATTTTATTTTTTTAATTCCGAGTTTAAACTAAAAATTCCGGCTGACTCTAATGGAAAAAATACAAAAAATGCAAAGCCATTTTGCCCTTTTTAAAAAATTGACACAAAAAAAAACGATGTTGCCAAAATTGCAGGGAAAAATTCATTCTTGAAATTTTTACATGTTTTTTTTGTGAAAATTTCGTAAAAAGGGCGAAATTGTTTCGAAACAGTTATTTTTGCATTGTTGCCCTCATCAGATTTTCCATAAAAATTTCATGAAAAAACGATGAGGATAAAACTACAAGAAAATAAAAAAATATATATAAATTTTTTTTAGTCAGAATATTCCTAATTTAAGTTGGGATTTCTTAGTTTTAATTCGGAATTCCGAGTTTAAAGTCTGAATTCTGACTAAAAAAATGTGTAGGTAGGTACTTATATAGGTATTTTTTCTTGTAATTTTATGCTCATCATTTTTTTTTTACGAAATTTTTAATAAAAATCTAATGTGGGCAAAAATTCAAAAATAACTGTTTCGAAACAATTTTTCCCTTTTTACGAAATGTTCACAAATATTGCCAAAATTGCAAGAATTAATTTTGTCCTGCAATTTTGTCATCGTTTTTTTTTTTGTGAAAATTTCGTAAGAAGGGAAAAATTGTTCGAAACAGTTATTTTTGCATTTTTGCCCACATCAGATTTTTCTTAAAAATTTCGTAAAAAAAACGATGAGAAAATTATAAAAAAATATTTTTTTTTAATTATACATTTTTTCAGTCAGAATTCATAATTTAAGTTCGGAATTCCGAGTTTATTAAAGTCGGAATTCTTAGTTTAAACTCGGAATTCAGAAAAATTAACCCGGTGTGGCGCTTCTATAACGAATTTGTATGGGTCAGACGACTTCCCAGGATGATTTTCTACCGTTAATGTAAAATAGTTCACTTAGGGCAGTGAGACAGCAGTATCGCGTGTTTTGCGAGAAAAAAAGAGAATGTTTCATTTTACGCATCGTTTCAGCTAAATGCGTAAAGTCAGAATGAGCTTTACTTAAAAGCAGAATTGGCCCCATTTTGCCAGCCCCTTGAGATAAGTATTTCTGTTTTCTGCGTCACGATTTTGAGAATCATTTTATGGATATTCTTTTGGACGGCGCTCCCCACATTTTTGACACGCCATTCGAAAATACTTGGACTATAGATTTAAAGGAAGGTGGATTGGAGGAGATGAGCCGGTGAAACCCCGCAGTCCCAGTATTTAAATCCAATGGATTTTTACTTTTAGGGACATTTGGATACTATTGTTTACGAAAAAGAAGTTGAAAATGAGAAGAACATTAATTGTTGCAGAGAGTTTGAAAAATGGAACCAGAACCTTTGCCTCATTCATCGGTTAATTACCAGTTGGTTGGTAGCCTTTAGAAAGTATTTTGATTTATCTGTTCAGTACACATTGCATGGGACAAAAAAATTAACTTGAAACTGACGTTTTAGGGTTTCCTTCTGTTAACTGTCTGTATAGGTACTGAAGTGGTGGTAGTTTTCGAAATGTATCATGTTATTTTATCGAATTAGGCATGCAGTCTATTATAATTTTGATTGATTCTTACCTAATACTATAAAGAACAGATCCATATGGGAATATACGGATATAAACGTTTGGCATGATAATGTTGTGAAAGTGGCCTTCTTTCTCGTTGGAGAAGAAAAGATCCGGCATCCATACCCTGTTGGCTTCAGTCAGGGTGAGATACTTGAGTCGACCCCCGAAATCATTGAACTTGAGCCTTTCGTCCAACCACTGCTCTCGGAATGTTAATTGTACGCTGTATTCCTGTAAAGTAATTCAATGAAGCCGAGCTAACGTCGAAAGCCAAGCCATGGGCAACGACTGTAGGTACTTATAGGTACTGGTATAATATGGAATCGGGATACATTCGGTACATAGTGTCTCAAACTTAAGAGCGACGTGCAACATGCGACGTGCGACGTTCAAAAATACACCAATAGCCCAGCAGCATGCATATCCAGTAAACATCAGTGTGAAAGTGGATCAGTAAAAAATCGTCAATGTAGATGGAATTCCTTCTTGTTATGGTGTTCAGAAAATTCTCCAAAAAATGCTTTTTAATAAGTTTAATTTGATATTATAAAGAAAATTTCTTAGATCATAAAATTATATCGTTTACTAATCTCCGCATGCTCTCGAAATTAATAACATGGAATTAAAAAATTATAATTCTCTTTCTTTTGCATACCCTTACCTCCTGGTTTCGATTCTTTCAATTTTGTTTGCATTACTTTCAAAACTCATTTTTGAACTTGGTTTAAAAATTATTATAAGTTACGTATTTTATCTAAACTGCCTATCAAAAGTAGATATCTGAAAATTCTTGTTCTATAGAGACTAACGCAAGCACGTCCCATATATTTTCACATACGCGAGAGTTCCAAAATATTTGCGACAAAGCTGTTTTCACTGGAAACTTTTTCTGTTGCAACTTAATTGGGAGAAGTTTGGATACGCCGGGGGAAGCTCCATTAAATCATGAGATGTGTAAGCAAGTTTCCCATTTAGTAGTCTGTTTTAGTTAAACTCCCTATAAAAACAGCGACTTATAATCTCAACGTCACTGGAATGTCAGTAATGAAAATATGACAGGATAATTGAGTTAATCTGGCAATCATCTTTCACTAAATTTATCCCAGACAAGAACTCGCTGATGCTATATGGAAACGTCAACAGAAAGAAGTCGATAAGAAGTTTTAATTGAATCTTTTATAAATCACCTTGCAAGCAACTCTGAGTCGGAAACTTACAAGTCAATTTGACAAAATCGAGAACGATCATTAAAAAAAAAAGATCTCTAAGGTTCCTTTCATTATAGGTTCTCTGCCTGTATAAGAAATTAATTTAAATAGAAATTGCTCTGAATGTTTTATAAGGGAATCATCAAAAAAACATTAAACAAATAATTGAAAATTCACGCCGTAATTTCTCTGTAAATATTCTAATTCCTTAGTGACTTGCGTATGGCCTAGTGGTTCTCCGCTGCCCCACGAAGCCGTAGATCGGGTTCGAAACTCACCTCGGTCCGCTTTACTTTTCAGATTCATTTTCGAATGTCTGTGAAAAGTAAAACAAGCGATCGAACGTTTAAGAGGCAAATAAATAATTATTTAAAGTGTGTGTGGCTGAAGAGTTCGTGCTCAAAGCCAAATTACCAGAGTGGAGCGACTAAGTCTTACCTACACAGTTAAGACCAATGCTCCCTCTTTAAAAAAAAAAATATAATTCTAATTCCTTCTGTTGGCTTGCTAATGCTACAATTAATGCATAAAGTTTGCAATAAGTACGGAATGCAGTTGCAAAATTTGAGGGCTAGCTTCATGTGTTACTCGTTAAAACTTTCATTAAATTAAATATAAACTTGAAAGAGCTGGAAGTCTGATTAGGTTTTAATTGTGTCCGTTTTTACGTACTGCAAAAACTACACGTATAAGCAAATACTCTACATAAACGTACTGCAATTGTAAACTTTTAGGGCTGTCTTTATATGCTATTCGTTAAAACTTTCATTAAATTAAATATAAGCTTCAAAGAGTTCGAAATTTGATCAAGGTTTTAATTGTGTCCGTTTTTACGTACTCCAAATACCTACTTGTTCATATTACAAATTCTCTACCTTTATTAATCATTCGGAATTTGCATTGTATAATGAAATTGCAGCAACAGAAAATCGACCTAGCAACTATAGCAACGCGCTGAATTGCGCATAATAGAGTACCTGCATGTATAATAAATAGCTTTAGAAATTTGTCAGCATGGATTTCTATTTTATAAAACACAAAAATATCCTATTGAAATAAGAACAAATCATACCTACGAACAAAAGAAGAGAAAAACCCAGAATACAGTTCTGACAAAAAAAATTATACAAGTTGTAGTCATGCAAGCAACTTCCAATAAAGATTCTCTGCATGAAATCGTCGAAGACACAAACAATATAGACGTTAAGTTTACCTGAAAAGGTCACAGAAATGAAGCATGTCAAAAAGAATCCACTCAATATACTTTTCCACCATCACCCAATAAGAAAATATCAGCAGGAGTTTTCCCCTATACCCTATACCCCAAAGTCTGATTAGATCCGAAATAGACTATCGCGGTGGCAGTCGGTATGATGAAGACCGCTTGAGTTAACTGGCAGATTTCCTGCGTGACCGCTAATATCGACGTCAAATTAATTACCTTAGCATTTTATTTATAATTACTTTCCTGCCAAGATTAACTGAATGCCGTTAGAGGACGAATTTACTGTCGCGTTTTAGAAAATCTTTCCTTTAGACCATTTTTTCACACATAAGATATATTCATATAATTTATTAACACTTTCAAGTACTATAGTTAAATTAAGGGCTTGCATAACAGAACGCCATTTGCTTTTTTGACCACGAAAAAGAAGTAAATAAAGTAGAAATTTAATTGTTTCCCAGCAGTAGTAATTTTATTGTATTTTAGTTTTATTCTTGACAAATTTTAAGCGGTAGGTGTGTCCGATATAATTTGATGGATTCTTATTAATTTTTGCCCAGAAATTCACCCTTTTTAAGCGAGAATCGCGGTAAGAAAAATAATAATAATAACTTTTCCTTGACATCCAGCAGTGCACTGCAGATTTATCCGTTGACACTGTATTTACTTTACAAATTTGGAAAAAAGCCTTACAATTTTGAGAGAGAACGAGATGGGAAAAAGGAATCTCTGTGTAAGCTGGTACCTGCTCTCATCGAAGCAGAGGGTCACTGGGTACTTTGATTCACTTATTACTTGCATATGTTTTTTAGTGAGAGAGGATCAGTAGATTAAGTGGGCTCTAATTATGTTGTAGATTCCTGAAAAAGACTTTGAAGTAGTCGAAATATATAATTACGCATAAAAGATTTTTCGTTTGATGTCCCCGGAAGAGTGACCGCAAGCCCTTAATTCAACTATAAAAAATTTATGATACCTTTATAGGAAGGTTGTAAAATTCTTAACCGAGTATCTATTTATCTCATTTATGTGGATTTAGTACACTCATGACTTGAAAGGGTTTCATAACTCCTAACCCAATAGAACAGTTATGTGAAACGTATCACAAACATCGAAAGATACACTATAATTTTGAAAATAGTTTTTAACCAGGTTAAGTATGAAATACATATTATGGTATCTTAATATGAAAAACGGCACAATTTGAGCAAATGAATTTTCTTAAAAGGACACAAGAAAGAAGAAATGTATTCCACAATTTTATATCAAAAAGCCTCTATAGAAATTTGTCATAACAGCTTTCATTGTCTGGACAAAAATACATCTATCTAGTTCGGCAAAATAACTTGTCTGATATTACTTTCCCATTAGTAAAGTCTACCGTTTCTGTGTAAAATAATCAAGATCTGCTTAGGTATATCTTACCAAGGCTAGTAAATATAACACTGAAAAAACGGTCTTGGATAATACGGTGTAAGAATACATTGCAGAATAACAAAGGTGTCAACTATCAGCTTACTACTTTGTTATTAAGGATACTTCATCTATCTAAATTTGAAATATGTCTTATTTTTCGAACTAGATGGTGCCGAAACCAGGAATTGGTATTAATGGTGATGCGCACAAAAGAGGAATTTGCAAACTTAATCACATAAAAATTCTGGTGGGGGCTATGTAAGAACTCCAACGACAAGGGGAGGTTTTTAAATATATAATTAATTGCTCTGCTTAATATTTAACTCAAAACTTATACAACTTATAATTGTTTCATTTATTACACTGACCATGTAGTGAAAAAAAAAACTAAATATCATGACAAACTGAAAAAAAAGAGATAGATGTGCATCATTTAGGTACATATTTATCAAGTACTTCATAAACACCAAATAAAAAAACTATTCACCTAATTTAGCTAATAATAATAATAATTAACTGTAGAATTAATAATAATTATTAACGCCAAGAAAACTACATTGGTATAGCTCAGTTGCGTGATGTTGGTGTAGTGAATTATATGTATAATACCTACGTATGTAATTTGTAATTACCACAGAAATAAGCATTGCTTATAGGAAACTGCATCCTATATTGACATGCAATAACTAATAATGTAAACATGTAAAAGCAAGTCGCCATCAAATTAGGCCAGGCAAAATACATGTCAGGTCAGGTAAGAGCCACCGTTCTTTGGCCAGGCTGCAACAGCTGATCGACTAGTCTGAAGAGAAGGCGTCGCAGCCGGGGCCAGATGTATTGTTCTAAAAGATATATATGTATATATATAAAAAATTTCTTGTGGATTTTTATATATATATTTATATTGTATAACTACAGAATGTTACTTAATATTCATACTTATTTTAATGGGTAACTCGACCAATTTTAAGTATAAAAGTTAATACAACGTTTTGCGCTATTAAAACGAATTAAATAAAAACATTAAACGCAAATAGAGAAAATATAATTTTCCTCCTGATAATCTTATGATTTTATCCACACAATTTAAACAAACATTCAGAAATATTACAAACAAACATAGCGAAAATAATACCACAATAAATTGAAATGAAATTGACAGGTTTCCAACATAATTTCATTAATTTAATGCATGTTTGTACCTCGCTAAGGAGAACTTAAAAGATCAAAGATCTCAACCTGCAACCTAATAGATCCATCTTAATCAAACCAGTCAGTTGACCTCCAATTTCACTTAACTTGACCTCGAATCGTTCCAGACATCCATAATAATTCAAAAGTTCAGAGTGGAAAATTATGGAAGACCAAAATAAATAAATCAACCCCCAATAATACATCTCTAGCTTCGTTTCAGGTCTTCATAGTATTAGTATTTTTCATCAAGCATTCGCGGGGGAAGGCTTAACAAAACTCGAGGTAAAAAGAAACCTAAATTAATTTATAAGTATATAGTTGAACATGCTGTATTTTATATTAACGGAGGAATACCGGGGGATGCGCCCACAGTTCTCATACCGCCCACAGGTCCACCTTCCTTTAGGACAAAATTTAGCCATATTGCCGGTCACGGCCAAATGAAAAGAGGCTTGGGGCCAACACGGATTTCACCGGTGACTGGGCCCATAAGATGTGGATCCCAAATCCACAGGGTGAAGCGATAGGTCAGTCAAACCGTAAGAGAAAGGTAGACGAAGTTAGAAAGACGAAAGCCGGTGTCTCCCCCAAATGTGCCAATACTTAGATCGATATAAAATATCATCACTTCTGTGTTTTGCCGATGCTTCGATGAAATCAATTTACCGGAAAAAATAAAAAGGTATCCAAATATTTCTTTCTGCTTTATGAACCTTTCGACGTAAAATTAGTCCAGATTACACCTTAAAATAAGTATAAAACATTAAGTAACACCCTGTTTATAAATACAGGTTGTATATAATATACATTTGAATACCACAAACAGTTTAGTGCACACATTACATTTACCATTAATTTGCCAAATTACCACACACAATCAATGTATATAAAACAATAATAACAACGATGAAGATAATAATAATTGTTAATTACATCACATATATACCTAACTCACTCGAACACACCCTTACGCTCACCCACACCCGTCCACTCATAGGTACAAAGACAAACGCACTCACTCTCGCACATCCTTACACTCATTGCATGCATGCGTTGGTGCTGGTGCCCTCATTGCAATTTGCAACACCACTCGCCAGTTAGTTGCCAAACTAAGTATATTATTTGCTGATATTATATACATATAATTATTACCACCCACAGCCACAATAACGTGGTGTGGAGCACGTAATATGGTGAAATGGTGAACATTAATAAAAATAATAACAAAAAAATGTATGAGAAGATAATACTTAAACGATAAAACATACTTAGAAACGGCAATAGTGGAGAAGGTATGAATGTAGTTACAGTATAGGTAACCACTAAGCAAACCTACTGCCGTATTGCCGTAATTTTTTTGTCTCCACACCAATTATCCAATACTTGACATGACTGGCAGACCGTGCAATGGCGCACTCACCATTTTATAATCATCTATTTTGCTGATAGATCGCAGAAAGAAGTTGATGTATACTATGGCCGGGCCGTCTCCTATAGGTACCGTGTGAACAGAACAAAAAAAAAACACAATCATTACTATTGTTGTCTGGCTATCGGTGTTACTTGTTTGTTTGTTGATGAAGTGTCATCTGTTAGTAGGTATATGTATACTATTTTGTGCTGTTAATTTCTGATTAAGATGTACCTGCATATAGTGACGTTATTTCACTTGCGTACTTAAGTCAATTAATTCTATAGATTCAAATCAATGAAACTGAGCGAATTGATTTCGAAGACTTTACTTCTCAATAAGACTTGATCACGGTAGGGTAATTATTAATGTAAAATTGTCACACAATTTATTTGTAAGCTAAATTAATATTTTATTATTTTTGTTAGTGATTTTTATAGCTATGCTTACATTTCACACACATTCACACACATTGATATGTGCCCGGAAATTATGAGCAAAAACAAAATCGCGGGATGATTTTACTCGAAGAATTATTAATGCAATTAGTTCCTTTAACATTTTTTTCGCAAACTCAAAAATGGCTGCGTTAAGATTTTTGAAAATTATTTTACTCCAAAGTACGCTTCGTTAACACTGAAGTGATTTTTTAATTTCATAACAAACGTTATGAAAAGATATGAGTCAACATTTCAGGTCCGAGGGCAGTGTTGACTCTTTGACCAAATTTTCCCCAAAAAAAAAAAGTTTCCTGAATTTAAAAAATCGATTCTCTAACAAAAAAAGTTGTAAATAAACATTTATCAAGATCGGGATCGAAAAATGGTTTTCTAGAGCCTATTACCGTAAGTACGCAATTTTTTAAATTTAGAAAAAAATATTACGGAAACTTGTCGCATTAACTGTTCGAGTTTTATAACCTCCCTCACCCGACTTTTTTATTCACAATTTCCAGACACAAAACTGTATGTATGTATCGAAAATTTTGGCAAAATATACGTTTTAGAGAAATCCGTCCGAGTATTTATAGGGGGACTGAATCAAAAAGTCGAAAGCTTGATAGAAGATCAAGCCTTGATAGAAGCCTTTCGTTGATAGGATAAAAGATCTAAAAATTGTCTAAAGAAAACATTCGATTTGAAACATAATGTTCCGTGTTTACCTACTTGACGCTCTAGAGATGTGTTCCAGAGACTCGATAATTCGATTAGATTAGTTGAGAATGTGAATGTAATCGAAGGATTATAATGTGAATGTGTAAATGTTTATTGTATATATTTATAAGTGTAGGTATGTGTAAAGGTATTTGCAGGTGATAAGGAAAAGTCGGCCGCGGGGCACGGCGCCAATCAGCCAATCGGCCAATCACATCTCGCACTGGCCAGAGTCTGAGTTTGCATGCAAGCCGCGGCCGCCCTAAACAGTAACAACAACATTGAAAGCACACGCATCAGCCGTCACCCCGGGTCACGTCTATATAAGTATCATATCTTTAGATATCGTCCACTTCGGATCGCATATCATATAATTATCATCAGAGTAAGTCTCTCCCTCTGTTACACTTATATGTATAGTTCCTTTGCCCCATATTTCGCTCACCCACCCCTGTTTCGCGCAACGGTGAATTCCCGGTGTTTCGGCCCTCACTCTGATCGGGGTGGCTCTAGCTACCACATCATCCAACTAAGTAATAATAAGTAACAACAATTAAATATAATAAACACCATTCCATTCACTGTTAGTTATATTAGTAATGAATGAACAATGTAGGTATGTAATAAGGAATAAATAGACATATCCATATCATAATCATATCAATCAAGTAATCATTAGTATAAGTATAGCATGTAATAATATATATAAAGTAAGGTAAGGTTAAGTTAGGTATTATATAAGTAATGATAGTGGTTTGAGAAGACTTACCATTGTCACGTCATCTATCTTTGAAATACTTCTGACAAATATGTTGACCCGGACTATAGCGGGACCATCTATAGTGGTTAAATAAAAGGCTGCATTAATGTGGGATTCGAACCATATCGAATGTGGTGGTCTAAGAAGTTTATATTAAGTAGGTATATCGTAGGTATACAGCGTGAGAGTTCAAATGTCAGTGGAAAGTACAGTATCAATGCAATAATAATTGTAAAGTAAAGAAACATCATCATAAGGACTAAAATAGTAAAAAACGATCATGTCGTCGGTTAAAATGACTGCATCCACGATTTAACCTTATCATCATCTGTGGCCTGTGGCTATCGGTCGTAGATAGTTGTAGTTGGTCATGGGTCATTGTCGTGGTTCGTGCATGGTCAGTCCTGATAAGTCAGCCGATGCGCAACCATTGCTCTGCCAGGGCAATGAGGCACCTGCACCGGCAAATTCTCTAAAGTTAACTCTTCTATACTTAGGTGCACACCAAATAAAAATTTTTACAGACAGACGTCCAAGTATTCACTGCATCAAATCATCACTGGCATTGTGGTGGAAATAATGTGTCAACTCTAAACCCCCTGACCTAGACATCTGATGCTACTGCTTGACAATATTTTAATTATTATTATTATTTATTATTATTATTAAATGTATTATAGGATCATTATTACGGGTAAGTAAAATCCAGTCTCATCCAGTCATATTTATGTTTTCGTAGGTAAGGTTACTAATGTTGTTGGTAATCTGCAATCGTGTTATTTATCGGCCAGTTGACGGTCGGGCATAATTTCATCCTCACTTTCAGCAATTACAATAATAATAATTATACTCATTACCGTGAACCATAAAATGCTATAATAATCAATAATCCTATGTAGAAGCTAATAATAAAGTAACAATACTGGATTTTAGAGTCGGCCGAGTTAGGGAAGATATATACTTTGTGTGATATATCTTGGCATTGGTGTTTGTGTAATGAAATGAACAGTAAGTAACTTCTGTGATTTGTGTGTTGTAAGTGAGTGAATTTTTGATTTACTGAGGGTAGAGGAGACCTGTCTGGAAAGGAATTGAGTTGAACAAAAAAAGAGAGAACGAGATATATATGACGGGCATAGACAGAGAGAGAGAGATGGAAGAGAAGCCCTGTCTCGGCCGACTCATGTCGCCGCCCATGCTGGCTCGTGTAGCACGCTACGCTACCTATGTTGACCTACGCTGGGTCGGTCTCGGCCCCACTTACCATCTTGTTGTCGCTAATGGTCGCAATGCTGCGGACAAACAGGTTTACTCGTACTATGGCTGGCCCATCTAGACCGATGGACACACGTGTGTTACATGACATGTATGTACAACAAGCAAAGGCAACATCATCCTCAAGGAACTCAGTCCGTCGCTCCCCCTTCCCTTTCTCAAGATAACTTCTCAAAGTTTGTGATAAAGTATGCGATTGATCTGCTCCTTGTAGCTATGGTAATTATTAGTAATCTACACTGAGCATAAGCAAATTGAATATATTGACACCAAAAAAGGTACCTACATGTATCTACAAGAGCCTACATCGATATGACATGACTACCAGTTTTAGATTAGTAGTATTATGATTACTGTAGTGGTTAACGCGCCCAGGTATATCAGATCAGGAGGCATACTGTAGGGGCCACGGACTTGGTCCTTTTGCAAAACTTACTAAGAACAACTAAGCATCTTGTCCAAATGTGCTCACCTGTGCCGTTGACTCCCGATGGACGGATCCGAGCATCATACCGGCCTGGTCCTAAAATTTGGTCCAACACTTCTTTCTCTTTCTCACGAAAGTTAATTTTGACATTGGTGCACCTGCAACAAAAACAAACAATCACTTTAGTAAACTTTGCAAAACAAAGTTTGGACGGATTAATAAAAAATTAAACAGGTGTTATAGGTAGGTACGTGCATTTCTTTTAGTTCGGACTACGTTTTGAAAATATCTAGGTAGGTATATACTCACTGTGAGAAATGCAAAACTTGGAGGAGCTGCAACACTAGCGCGAAGAGGAACTGCGATGATCTGGTTGCTCTCATCTCGTTCCTGATGCTGTCAACAACAATTCTGACTGAGATCGGCCGTGTTTATTGTTGTTGCTTACTACTGCAGCCGACGATCTTGGATGCCTTATAACCAGTGCGGCCCCTCCTCCACTATTTCACCCATCAGTCTTACTCTTGAGTCTTGAGCGACGACATGAGCTCGTAAGTAATAACAGCTCGTTCGTGTCTGCGAATCTCACTCTCCACCTTACTGTCACCGGAAGCATTCACATACCTAGTAGCTATCGGTAGTTGTTGATAAATAAGTGTCCAAAACAATATAAATATTGTGTATGCCAATGTCTTAAAATGTGCAAAACAAGAAGGTGAGTTCGTAGCTCTGTTATTGGTAGTCGTCGTTGTTGTGTCTTAACTCTAATAAGAAGTTCAGTAACTCACAGCAAATCAGCTAAAATAAGAGACGACGGTTGATCGCAGGAGGAAGTTCTTTGGGGCTGATGATACCGACCGGCCGTGTCCGGAGACCGAGGAGTTTCATACGAGACGGCTGTCGCACGGCAGCTTCGCACCACCCGGATTTCAGTGACGAGATCGTTATAAACTCCGGAATCGTAATGCTGTCGGTCTGTTTGACGGATCGGGAGGTTGTGCTGACTCGCCGGAACAGTAGCAGGAGACTAGTGACGAAAGCAAGGAACGAAACGAAGAAGCGCGCGTGACGCAACAACCAACCACCACATCAACCTGCCACTAGAAACAGAGAGAAAATAAAGGTAACCAGCCAGCGAGTGGCAGAGAGCGAGACAGCGGTGACGCTGTAGAGACGGAGAGTACGGCGGGATTCGGGACAGGTCCCCAACGTCGGCATCGGGACGCACGTCGGTACGCTATATTGATCGCGCAGTTTGTAATGCTGTTCGACGCCGACTCATCGCGTCCTCGCCTCGCCGCTTTCAGCATCAGCTTCAGATCTACAGCAGCCTCAGTCACTCTCAGTAAGCAACAAAGCTCCTCCAGCCTGGATTAAAACTTAAGTACGGGTGCTCCCCCAACATTATTATTGTCCAGTTTTAAATGACAATAAGTACTTAACTTCGAAGATATTAATATGATTTTTTTGGAAATATGATGATGCAAACCATTCATGGTTTGAAAGTGCATTTGCTGCTGAGGTGCAGACCTTTTTTAGTTATTTCGCCATTCAAAGATGCAATAAAAGGATAATAGTTAAATAAATAATAAAATTAGCTTTCATTACCAAAGTAATTATAAAAAACAAAAATGATGCTTAATTCTTTTTTATAATTTTCTTAGAAAGTCCTACAAGGTAACGGCTACTTTGCTCAGATGATTTGCACCATGCTTTAAAATGAGGAAGGGGAGTTTATAACAATCTTGCAAGCAAATATCTCGTGACTGAAGAGCTCATATAAAAAAGTCTTAAAGTCAACTGAATCAAAAATTTATAAATTGACAATTAATGACTTATTAAGCGCCAATTTAATGGCGTAATTTTAAATTTTCGGCTCCCTGTGTTTTTTTTTAGATGACTGTTTTGCTTAGCTTAAGCTTTAAGTGAACAGAAAATGGGCTAAAAAGTTGTTTAAACAGCAAAAATCGCAATTCTGTTATCGCAAATTAAAATAGTGCTCTATTCCTTTTTTGAAAAATTGGAAAAATCGCGACTCGGAACAAAAGTACATGCCCGAGAGATCATTGAAAACCACTATTTCGACTATTTATTATAGGGTGTATAATATCTTTTTTATTATTGGAAATCAATAAATTAATATTTGTAGGTCGACATAAGTATATAGTCAAAAGATATACCCGCCTTTTGACGTTTCAAAAATTTTCCAAGCCGACTAGATCCCAGAATTTTCATAGTCAACTTTTGTTTTTCTTGTGGCCACTGTATTGTTTTTTTTTTATGTCATTCCGTATAAAAAAATCATGGAGACCAAAATTAATAACATTCAAAAAAAGTTTCAAAAATTAGTTTTTTCGAAAATAAAACAAAAACATTTTCATCCAATTAAGTGGGTCAATATGGAGTCATTTTACATGCGTCATGGCTTCTTAGTTTGTATGTGATATTCGATATAAAAATTTGTTTTTTTTTTCATAAAAAATAATAAAATTTTTGAATTTTTTAACGTTAATATGAATGTTTGGTTTTCGTGATTTTTTTTTCATACCGGACGACATAAAATAATAATATGGTAGCCATAAGAGAAACAAAAGTTGACTATGAATACTCTGCGGGATCTAGTCGGCTTTGAAAATTTTTGTAATATCGAAATGATTTATGTAAACCTACCAAAAATAATCAATTCATTATCAATAATAAAAATAATAAGGCACAAATTTAAAAAAAATTATTTTTCAGTTTTTTCAGGACATTTCAGCAACGTTTTTTATTTTTTTTTCAGCAACTTTGCTTCAATTCAACGTATGTCTTCTTCTAGTTTCTGAGATCCCAACTGTAGCTCGAATTTGATTCACCCTGAATAGTTAAATAAGGCTCGATAAAGATTCAAGAAACTAATTCTGCAATGGGAAAGAATCATAAATGTCCGCTTTTTGCGAATCGATTCCGCCTTTTGCGAATCATTTTCATCGTTTTTTGCTCACATAAGTTTAAACTAGCAGAACAGTTATTTTTCAAAAAAAGCACCGAACCGAATTTTTTTAATTAGGACTTTTTTGATTGGATTTTATGAATCTTTAATTGATTTTGCTCCTCCCACTTAATAAGGGTTGTCTAGAATATTGTCTTGTTGCGTTTTTGGATACCACGTACGTAGGTTCACCACGCTTTTCCCTTTATACCGAGTGTCCATTTAAAAACAGTGCGAATATTTCTAAAAATAAACCAACAATGAAAAATTCTACCAAGTCACCCCTTCGCCACTAGTAACTGGCCCTAAAAAGACTTAAATGCAATTAGAATCTTATAAGGGTGTCACTACAGGCAATAATACGTAACTTGGTAAAAAAAACTTAAACTCAAAATACTTTAATTTCTTCAAAACCTGTTCCCATTAGTTCTGTTATGGGATAATTTTAAAGTCAACTATTTATCATTGGTTTTTACTACCCTTGTAACGTTCGTTTCTCCGTTAATTTAAATGAATTTAAATACTTGTTTTTAAATTTTAATTACAGAAATAGAATGATTTGTTTACTTTAAATTCAAGCCTATACAGGGTGTTAGTTAAGTACGGGGCCAAACTCCAACGGGTGCTTCCTTGAGTGATTTTAAGAAAAAAAGTTCAAATAAACATGGGTCCGAAAATGCATATTTTTCAAGATACAGGGTGTCAAACTTTTGTTTTTTTTTCTCGAAAACAAAGCAAGATATGAAAAAAACTCAAGAGATAAAATAGTTGTATTTCTAGTTGCTTAATTCGAAAAAAAATACAAAATTTAAAAAAAAAGTCAGTGGCGCCCAATTTTTTAATCAAAAATATTAGTTAGACTGTCTTCCGGGACGCCACTGGAATTAATAATTTTAATCTAATTAGGGCTAAATTACCCTCTTGTTATTACAAACAGAACTGCCAAATTTCAACAAAATTGATTGAAAGAGTTTAGAGATATTCACGAACATTCGAATTTTTTTTTAAGTTTGACACCCTGTTTCTTGAAAAATATGCTTTTTCGGACCCATGTTTATTTGAACTTTTCTTCTTAAAATCACTCAAGGAAGCACCCGTTGGAGTTTGGCCCCGTACTTAACTAACACCCTGTATAGAGTAATAAAAAAAATTTTCTTTCGATATTTCCTTCTAGGTGTCCGTTCGATGTCTTTACGCGACCATAGACGGTGCAGGGAAAAGCATCCGACCTGTACTAGATGTTGCCAGTTGGTATAAGAGCCGTGGTTCGGGCGGATAATGCCAATAAATTCAGATAGGCTAGGATGAGTTTAGGGAAATAATTCACTGATACAAATTGACATCATAGTATAAGAAGTGACCTCTGTCGGTACTTTTTGATAGGGTCTTAAGAACTGACTCTTATAAAATCGTCTTAGGAAATGGCTTTTTTAGGAAATGGTTCTAAGAGCAAGAACGGGGTTCTAGATCTGATTTTTTAATTCTTGTTTTGCCATACTTCACAAGAAAGAAGCCGCTAGGCACCCAGTTTTCCTGGAGTCAATGTGAGTCTTTAAATTTTAATTAAAAATGTTTTATTTGAAATTTAACTCACTCGAGAAGCAGATACAAGAAGTGAAGAGTGACTTTTATTGTATCAATCACGGAATTATTATGCTATAAAGTGATGTGAATTTTAATTATGTCGTTTGATGCACTTATGAAGATTGAAGAGAATTAATTAAAATCATACTTTAATGTTTTTTTTTGTAACAAAATGACACAACGTAGGAATTTTCTATTTTTTAATTGCTTATGTAGGTACTTGAAAAAAATTGATTCCTATTTGCTATAGACGATCCAAATTTATTAGTGTATTATTAATATTTTGAAGTTTGAATGGTTTTGTAAGATACCTATATAATGAGTAAATTTGTGTAATTTGTAAGGATTCTAGAAGATTAATCAACAATCATTAACGATTATGAGCTCTCATAAATTGAAAATTTTAATTGTTTTAATTACGTCCGTTAATGTTCTGTGTAACTGTACATTATTAATTTTTTTAGAAATATTCATTAAATATTTTATCTGTTAGGATATATGTATAATTTTTTTAAGTGCCTTTCATCATCTCGTTCTCTCTCTAAATTGTAAGTTTTTTTCCAAATTTGTAAAGTCCAGGGTTGCGAGAAAAGTAAGTATTTAATAGTTTTTTTACCCCGATTTTCGCGTAAAAAGGGTAAATTTCGGGGCACCCTAATACAATTTCAAAATTACATGCTATAAGAATGATTTCTTATGCATGCCAATTTCAATCTTTTTTCCTACAATCAAATTTAATTTGATAATAAACTTTGTCTATTAGATTAATAACCGAGAATTAAGATTCATAACATGAAAGTGAAAATGCTTTTATAGGTACTTTGACTATAGGTTTGTCTACGTCTCCCTAAATGGCACACATCAGTGACGTTTATAGATTATTAAATTATTCGCATAAAGTTCACAGTAATTTGTTTATTGACATCAGCTTGTGATGTTACGAAACTAGGCCACCACTCTCATAGAGTTCGCGGAGTAAAAGCTAAAAGCCCTTTCATGCCTGCCGCCTACAAACAAGCACATTTTTATGCCAGGTAGTTAGTTGAGTGCACTTGAATTTTTTTCTAAATAGTCTGCCAACGTCATATTTGTCTATGCTACGTTGTAACATCGAACATTATATATTATATCACTAAAATCACTAAAACCATCGATCACATCATCTAGTCGTTCCGATGTGGATTATCAACTGCTCGAGAAAGAAAT
This sequence comes from Malachius bipustulatus, assembly GCA_910589415.1. NCBI lineage: Eukaryota > Metazoa > Arthropoda > Insecta > Coleoptera > Melyridae > Malachius > Malachius bipustulatus. The sequence goes on along the minus strand of OU342639.1, from coordinate 28,963,465 downwards.
TGAATGCCTAACTAGAGAAAAGGATCTTCTATCAGACGGATAAATCTACAAAGCCATTATCGCTATCAATGCCAGCCGACTTCTCGTCCTCTGTTGATAAGGCTAACTGTCCAGCAAAAACTTACTCTTCAGTGACTAAACTTAAGAAGGAATCCCATGTCTTACTTGTAAGGTCAACGAACCAAGGTATAAGCAGTGAAGATGTAGAGAAAGAGGTAAAATCAAAAATTAGTCCACATTCTGCAAATGCGACTGTTTTAGGAACCAACAAGGTTAAGAATGGTTTTATTATTCATTGTACTGATGGAAAATCCCTGGATAAATTAAAAGGCGCCATTAGTAAGGAAGTAGGTGGTTCATTCAACGTCACCGTTCCGAAAAAAATTCATCCTCGTGTTATGGTTCATAATGTCGATTGCGAATCTTTTGAAGATCCTGACGTGGTAAAGAATCTTATCGCTGGAAACAACTTAAACTGCTTCGTTAATGATATAAGTAAGGATTGTTACTAAAATGAAGTACAAAAATGGTCTTAATAATGTTGTTGGGATATTATTGGCAGAGGTTTTCTTTACATTGGGTGGTCAAGATGTTACGTGAAGGAGCACTTCAGCTTGGGTTAGTGCTTCAAATGCTGGAAGATTGGGCATCACAGGAAAGATTACCGTGCCGAACTAGAAGTTTGTCCCCAATCTCTAGAGTTGTTCTATATGCGAACTGTTTGGCTATGAATTCCCGGCTTGGAACTAAATATTGTGTTGGTCATAGTGAAACTAGCCCCGAATGTAACTTTTACAAGAGCCAGATCGATAGGTTGAGATCCCGAATTCAGTATGCAGAGTAAGAAAAATAAACTGTTGAAATTGGCACATCTTAATGTATGTTCTCTCTTTTCGAAAGTTAACCAACTGTCTGATTTAGTAGTCAATTCTCAATTGGACATTGTATGTTTGACCGAAACATGGCTAAATAAGTATATTGACGATTTAAGTATTCATATTTCCGTTTATAAAATAATTAGAAATGATCGTAGAGATCGAGTAGGTGGTGGTGTGGGACTTTATGTGCTGGATTCCGTGGCCTGCGAAGTGGTTTTGGGTGATTTCGTGCCGGTCCAGGGTGTTGAGCACCTGTGGGTGACCTTGGGTGTCGGTAAGAGCGTTGTCTTATTGGGTGTTGTTTATCGTACAGCTGCATATAATCTGAGAGATTTTGTGACTTACTTTGACAACGTTTTGTCATTCGTTACGCCACAGTTTGAACATATAATTATCACGGGAGACATAAATGACGATCAACTATTCAATAATTTAATAAACGACGGTTTAAAATCATATGATTTTAATCAGTTAATCAAAAAACCTACAAGAACCGCCACATCTGAGACTTTACTCGATGTGATCTTCACAAATAGAATTGATCTTATTAATAATTTCGAAGTTATCGATCATTCTATGTCCGACCACCGGGGGGGGGGGGGGGGGGTATTCTGTGTAGTTAATTTGAAAATTGCTCCTAGGACTCCACTTGTTGTTACTTATAGGAACTTTTCAAAGTTTTCGCTAGAGGATTTTCATGTTGATTTGTTGAGTACACAGTTTGAAGGCATCCTGTATGAGAGAGATATTGAGGCAAAAGTGTGTCTTCTCAATCGGGGTATAATATCATTGTTCGACAAACATGCACCAATCGTTCAATCTAAAATTACCAAGCCCTTTGCTCCTTGGTTAACACCAACTATACGTGATATGATGAAGCTGAGGGAGGCGGCGTTGTCGAGGTACAAGAAAACGAAAAATGTTTTGGACTATGTTTATTATAAAGATATCAGGAATGCTGTTACCGGTGCGGTCAGAAGAGAAAAGTCAGCTTATCTAGCCCACAGATTGACTAATCGAGACCCTAAGAATCTATGGAAAACCTTAAGATCGCTAAATATCCAAAATAAAGAGAAATTATGTATTCCCGATGCATTGAATGATCCAGAGCAATTTCTTATCGGTTTTATTCAGACCAGACATAAATTTTTCTTTCAAACTCGTAACTCTCGATGAAGTAAAACAGAAAATTTTAAACTTAGAATCTAATGCACTTGGTAATGACATCTCTTCAAAAATGCTTCAACTCTCTCTCTTAGATCTACTTTACCTTTTATTACAAATATTGTGAATTGTTGTTTGGAAAGTGGCTATTTTCCTAATGTGTGGAAATACTCGCTCGTTAAGCCGCTGCCGAAGGTCATAAATCCGGAGACTCTTGGAGACTTCCGCCCTATCAGTTTACTTCCTTGCCTCTCAAAAGTTCTTGAGAGGATTGTGTGTGAGCAAATTTACAGATTTGTAATTGACAATGAGATTGTCACTTCCAGACCATCGGGCTTTCGAAAGAATTTCAGCACCACATCTCTGCTGCTTGATTTAACTGATGACATATAAGATCACTCGATCGAGGACTTGGAACGATATTGACGCAACTAGATTTTTCTAAAGCATTTGATACGCTTGATCACGAGTTATTATGTGCTAAGCTAGAGTATTATGGCTTTGACAGCACTTCCTTGAAGTTTTTCAAGTCTTATCTCTCTGATAGGTATCAAAAAGTGGTCATAAATGATAAACCGTCCAATTTTTCTTGTGTTTCTTCTGGAGTTCCTCAGGGATCAGTACTTGGCCCATTGCTGTTTCTGATATATACTGCTGATTTGCATAAAAGTGTGAAATTTGTGAATATTTACTTCTTTGCGGACGATACGCAGGTATATTATTCATTTCATCCTTGGCTGTTGTTAAGAGCCGTTGAGAGTATAAATTGTGACTTACATAGCATAGCAGAGTACTCAAGATGTCACAACCTTGGACTAAATGGCGAAAAGTGTATTTCGATGTATTTTTTTCCAAATCTTCGTGACGTGGAGTTGGACAATTGTTATTGAAATTAACAATCAGGCCATACCAGTTAAAAGCTCCTCCAAAAATCTCGGAATTGTATTCGATTGTCAGCTCAGGTTTAAAGAATACGTTTCCCTGTTAGTAAAGAGGTCATATTTGGTACTTCGACACCTTTACAGAAGTAGGCACTTCCTCAGTTTATCCTTGCCGTAACTACTTTGTGAATCGCTGGTCTTATCAATCTTAAATTATGGTTTCACGCTCTACTATCCTTGTTTGGATCAAGTAATAAAATAGAGACTCCAAAAAATACAAAACTCGTGTTGTAGGTTTATTTACGGTCTAAGAAAATACGATCATGTCTAATAGGATAAATCAACTCCAGTGGCTCAAACTTGATAATAATTTTAGATACCGCATATCGGCGACGGTTTTCCCCGTATTATTGTCTTCTACACCATCTTATTTAAGGGAAAAATTGATATTTCGTGAGGATGTGCACAATCTATTTATTAGGCATCGTTCTAAGCTTATGCTTCCCAAATATAATTTGGCTGTATTTCGGCGCTCGTTCACCTACAATGCAGTCTGCACATATAACAGTGTTCCTTTCAGAACTTAAAACTCGATCATTAAAGTATTTTAAAAAGCATCTCAAGCTTTCTTTACTGGCTGAACCGGGAGGAGAAAAATAATGTATGCTGAATTATGTATTCATATAACTTGAAACTTTGTAAGTAGATTAATTTTGATTTTTGTTAATTCTTCTTGTTGGGTCCATTTGGCTAATGACGGGTAATATTTATTCAATAGATTATAAAGGGGCTAAGTAGAGTAGCGCAAGCTAGACTTTCGCCTCTTTCAATGTAATCAGTACTGTACTGTATACTACCGTACTAAATAAAGACACTTTATTATTATTATTATTACTATTATTGTTACGTACTCAGTTCTTTATTTTAATTTTATGTTTTCCATCTCGAGAATAAGAATCGCATCCCGAGTGGAAAGTTATCATTTAAGTTTTTTGTACTAAGTAGATAAGATTGAACTCTGTCAACAAGCGCGTCGGTTGACGGGACGAACGGCTCTCTTCTCTCTGTTTTTCTCTATATTTTTACGCCAGTTTTTCTCTCTAAATATTATTAGTTTATTTGTGCTCCAATTACCAAACCTAGACTCCTGACAGTACGAATTAGTGCATTACGAAACTCGTGGACAGACACCGGCAGGCCTGCAAGGACGGTATCGCGGAGAGCGGGAGTGCGCTGCCACATTGCCACAAATTGGTAAGAGTACTTCACAATCCTTCCTCTTATGATCCTTAGATTTCAGTCCTATGATTACAGTTGTTCTTCTCATTATATGTTCATTGCGAACAAAACAATTATTATTATTAAAAATGACAAGTAAAATTTGAAGGTTATTAAAGAGACCAATGGAACATTTTTGACATTAGTAGTATTCAGAAACAATAAATTTAATATTCGATTACAACGTCGCCCTGACTTTGTTGTCAATTTTTTTTATTCAAAATAACAAACTATTTTTTTTCTGTTCACATCTGTTCTTTTTGAGACAAATAAAATAAAATAAAAATTAACGAAAGTGATAGAGATTATCTTATAAGATCAAGCAAAATGCCAAAATACCTACCTATTTAAGTGAAGAAGCCAAACAGATGATGGTGGCAAATTTGATTCAATATTTTGAAGATGAATCTATGAATGTGGGCCCCCTTATTTATTACCAATAATATCAGTGAGCGAGGTTATAAATCATTACTTTGGTTGAGTTTGATAACAAGTCGACGTTAATTACGAGTTTTCGAATTCATATTTATTCCCGATCGGCTTAGTTTTCTTCCTTGTGCAGTTGCAGGTTCTACGTCTAATGAGGTTCTACGTAAAAATGAGAAGAGAAAGAACAAAATATACCTCTGCATATAGGTCTGCATACACTTTAGATAATAGGATGAAGTTTAGACTTCATCTCTCATAAATGTAAGTCTAAAAATCAGTTTCACCTCAAAATGACGTTTCTTTTAAAAGATACAGAGTGTCAAACTTTAAAGAAATATAACAGCGAGTATTATAAGGGCTCATTAAGTTAACGGGCAGATTTCTGTGGCCATTTCTGAAGAAGGTATCGAGAGTTAGTGGAAATTTTTTTAATTTATTTATTCTTGACATGAAAGTATGTAATTACAAAAATGTGAATAAAAGTCATTTGACGTCGATATTATCTTCAAAAACGAGCACAGAAATCTGTCCGTTAGCCTAATGAGCCTTTATAATACTGACTGTAAGAGTTTTTAATAAAGCGTCGTATGGGAAAAGCTATAAAGAATATTTTTCGGTTCTAAAATCCAAGGGCTAATAAATAACGTTTTCGTATTTGCAATAAAGTCAGTGGCGTGAAAAAATATACAGCCCTGAATATTTAATTAGTGACATTTCTTGAGAAAACTCAAATATCTGAATAACGGTGTGCCGCATGAAAAAAATAATGAATAATAGAAAAGAATAATGAAATCTGAAATAGCCAAATTAAAGGCCTTTGTTTATGGTTCATGCCAAGTATCAACCAAATCAGTTTACATTTACACACGTTGTAACCAAATACTCTTATATTTTTTTAAAAGTTTGACACCCTGTATCTTTTAAACGAAACGTCATTTTTAGCTGAAACTTATTTTTTAACTCACATTTATTAGAGGAACCACCCCTTCAAGTTTGGCCCAACATCTCTGATACACCCTGTATATCTGAAGTCTAAACTTCATCCTATTATCTAAAGTGTATGCAGACCTATGCTAAATTTTGAAAATCGGAACATATATTATAGGTACATATTATTTATTATTATTATTATCATTTCATTTACATATTCGGACTATTACAATAATAGTACCTACCTACCTACTTAAAAAAGGGTATTATATTTATTAATATACAAACTGTGTAGTAATAATAATTACTTCTTCTTTCTTGATGTCTTACGCACATTTGTGCACTTGGCCAGCAAAAATAATAATTACGTGTCCAAGATAAGATAAGAGATAACATTGGCATATTGGAAACGGTAAGAGAAAAGAGGTCGGTTGAATAGGGAAAAAGTTGGGCAACCAGTAGAAGGACAATGCAATGGCAGAAAGAGATTTCACAAATTATTTTTGATTTTCGAATTATTTTGAAAAAATCAATATTTTCAATTTTAGTTTTTCTTATTTATTGAAGTTATGATTGAAAATTTGGAAAAACTGAAACCACATTTTCATTGCAATTACGAATTTTGCACAACGTTCCCGCAAAACACGTTTAGTTTTCGAAATATTATGTTTTTTGTGATTTTTAAGTTTAGAAAAACGCCATTTTCTATGGAATTAAAATTCACACCATGGATCTGGTGTGCTCCAATTTAATATTTTTGAAAGCACAAACTTTTATGAGAATTTTTTTTTTCAAAAAACATATAAAACAAAAAATGTTTCCATATGGTGCGAACTATATTTGACGGACACTGTATAATATGAAACATTGATGTCTTCAGAATGGGACGTAATTTTGTGTACGCACAGTCGACTGCCATACGACCATACGAGTCAGGAAAAAAATCTAGTTGGACCGTAAAGTCCTCAGTTTTCTCACAAAAACGATGAACCAAAATTTTTAAAACCTGAAAAAATCGCAAATTTTCAACTTTAAACGTTCATATCTCGAGAACGCGAATTCGCAGCATAAAAGCCTTTCAGTTTTGGAATTGCAATCGTCTGACGCTTATTTAGCAAATTTTCAAGGCGCCGCAAGCTATTGTCGTTTCGAAAAAATCGACAATTCCAAAACCTTATTCACCCGGAAAATGATCTTTCTCCCGCATCTCGACAACTTAAATAGCTACAGAAGAACAGCTCACAATTCTGAACTTCTAGCACTTTCTATCGTCTGATGGGGGATTTTTAATTAAAATCGAAGAGAAAATTTTTTCGGAAGATTTGCACACACCCGGTAGTAAATTTTCATGAAAAATCGATGTCTTCAGAATGGGACGTAATTTTGTGTGAGCACAGTCAACTACCAATCGAGTCGGTTAAACAATCCATTTGAACCGTAAAGTCCTCATGCAGTTTTCTCAAAAAACGAGAACAAAAATTTTGAAAAGCTGAAAAAATTGCTAATTTTCAACTTCGAACGGTCATATCTCGAGAACGCTCGCAGAAAGAATCGCTTTCATTTTCGTAATCGTCGTTGTCCGATGCGTCAAATTTTCAAAGCCCCAGCTGAGGAACTGAATTTCATCAAATCGATCGGTGGATTTTTGTTATTAATGCAAAAATCGTATAGGCATATTCAAGGCGTCGTCTGTTTCATGGCATTCGACGTCGAGACAGTGAAAAATGGCTCAAAATAAGCCTCAAGTTGACTGGCATGTCAGAAAATGGTTTTGCAAGAATCGAGACAAAAAACGTTCCGATCAAAGAATTATATTTTTCCTGTTTCTCGAAGAGGGGAAGATCAGCTACAGAGAAACCAATTACTGTTTTGAACTTCTCATAATAAATAGCCTCTGGATCTGCCACAAGTAAGGCAATTTTGCTTTTTCACGTAGGTACACCTGTTCAGGTGAAAACTCGGGTGAAAATATGTCTCGTCGCTGAAAATAGGTAATGCTCTCCCAAAATTGTTGCATTCCATATGTTTTCTATTCGTTCTAGGCCATCCATATGATCCAAAAAATAAGGGTGCCTAAAGATTCAAATTTAACCCCAGCTCCATCTAGAAGGCAGAGGGGAGCAATTTCCACAGCTGTTTTCAGCCACAGAAGTTTTAGGGTAAAATAGGAATCTTCAATTAATTGAGTTCCTATTTAAGATTCCAAAGGGACAGGTAATTTGAGCACCAATGTATTTCTTCCGACGTTTGAATTTTTATTATGGATGCTATGGTTAGACAACCCAAAATACATAATCCCGAGTGTCAGAGTTTGAATTTAGTGCCACCTATTGGTAAATTTACATACTAAGCGATGCCGTGTTGCCACATTGAATATCATTTCAGTAAATATTTGAATTTACCAATTAGAATTGTATAATTGCACATAACTGTCATTTCACTAATGACATTGTATCTATTCTGTGACATAGTTGTCTTCCTACATAGATAAAAATAGGTAGGTACTTTGATTTGAGAAAAACTAACTCAGTTTTGATTCAGTTCATCACTGATGTAGATAGAAGATAAGCAAATAGAAATAAATATAAGAAATTAATGCAGAAACTTATTCTCTGAAAAGATTTCAGAACTTTAATAAGTTTACATTCCCGTTTTGAATAGAAGCTGCAAAAAATTAAATGCACTACTAGAATGAATTTTTATTCTAGTAATTTTAAATTTAAACACCTCTTGTGGGCACTACCTTCCAAAAGAAATAAATAAATAAATAAGAAAAAAATACTCTCCTTATCTGCTTCCAAAAGAAACACTATCAAATTATTACCTTATAAACACTTGTCCCGGAAAACCGCTTGCCCACATGAAGGTATGCAACTATGCAAAAATGCCCACCTATGCAACTCTTTTTTTTATCTCTTTTTGTTAAACTTTCACCTTCTTTAGGTTCCAGGAATTTATGAGTAATTATTTTCAAGTTTCAAAATTCTTTATTATTTTAACCATTTGTAATCTACTATAAGAGATCACAATACAACACATTTAATACATTTCAAACACATATGCTCCCAAACTATTTCATTTTTTCAAATTTATTACCTAATCAAAATCTCCATCTAATTCTAATACACTCTACAGCGCATTTCTTCATACCATTTATTTGGAGCTATTATAGAGCGTAAAGCTTTGAGAATACAGGCAATAGAGTGTCACAATAACCTTCAAGATTTTTGTGAATTGTGTATCACCTCCATTCTCTGGTTTATTGTAGTCCCTCGATATACCAGTCTGGCCATACATTTGCCGGCAGCCATGTTTATCCTGTTTCACCGAAAAAATTAATTGATGAGATAGGCGCGCTGAGCACTCAAACAGTGAAAATTGGCATTATTTTGCATATTATTTATACGGTGATTTTTTTAATAGTGGCTATGGGAATGTTAAAGTATCTTATAAAATAGTTTCCACGTTATCTCTCATTTTACCTTGAATTACTGCGTATTCTTCTAAACAATGTAGTCAAGTTCAAGAACTGATGATTTTTATTTAACAAAGCAAAATTAACAATAAATATTATTCAATACGAAAACTATCATGAAGTATATTTCAAATATGAAGTCGTCTTTCCACTTCAGAGAAGGTAATGGGTGTGTCCATAAATTCAGATGAATAGAAAAATTAGTCATGGCAATAAATGGCATTAAGGAATTTTACAAGGGCTAACATTATAGCCGTTTATGGTGTATTTATCCAATTACTGTGAGGGTTTTATTAATTTCTTTGTACTTATTATTACAATACTAAACTATCTAATTTCTATTTAACTTCGCGTTTCATTATTTTATAAAAAATGAAAAACATTTATTTCTTATTCCTTCTAACTTTTGATAAAATATATCCGGCCGGAAATATATTATTAAAGGGAATTGATCTGGAATTTTAAACGTTCATTTGAATTTTTTCACTATTGTAACAATAACTGACAGCACAACGACCAGACATTGTTTATAACCTTACATTATAATGCAATTTGGTGAAAAAAAAAATGAATTATCAGACGTTTTCTAGGACAACTAATGTTAATCTTATGGCAGGCACCGAAGCTAAAAGGGTAAACATGGACGCCGAGGCGGCTAACCAATCAGAAAGATGACCACGTATGGCCAGACTCTGGTTATCGAGGGGCTCTAGCTTATTGCATCTAAATAATTGATCACAAATGCAGAGTTTATAATATATAGAATTAAGAAAGTTAGTGGGTTCTAGGTCTCAAGGTCATCGCTGTTCTCATGCCAAATGCACAGATAAACACTACCAATGCTGAAGACATGGATGGCCATTTCGCTCTTGTTTATTCTCTACCTATTACTATTTTCTAGAATCTACCAATTTGCTATTAGCTATTAATTCAATGTTTTGCTCGAGAAATTCGTTTTTAACATATGTACATGTTTTTAAATCTTATTTAAAACATCAGAAAATTGAGGCAAAAATTATAAAAATATCAAAACACTTAGAAATATCTTAAGCATTTTGTAATGTATTTTTCTCTCATAAGAGTTTGGTATATTATATAAAATAATTATTCTATTTGTAAAAGGCAGTTCACATTATCTATGGTAACTATACAGTTATAATCTTTGACACTTGTATACGTAATCAAAAATATTTTTGTTACAAAAACATATTTTACAAGAGGCACAAAAGTGTTTTACATAACGCTTTTTGTAGGATCATCAATGCTTGATAGCTGAACGAATATTTCCTTCCCAAGCATCTTTTTCATTTTGTTTTGAGAGTTTTTTCAATTCTGAAACAAAAAAATATAATATTTATCCATATTAGCCAGACTAAAAAAAATACCTCTAGCATTCTTCAAATCCTCCCTTTCTTTTGCAGACTGTTCCTTAGTGACTTTGCTTTTAGCTCCTAAATGTGTTGTTATCAATCTTCTAGCAGTTTGTAAATTGGTTTGGGGACGTTTCATGGCAGGCTTTAAATCACATTTATTGGCAACACTCAGCGATACCGAACTCGCTATGGTCATTGGTCTCACTTTAACTAGAGGGTTTTCTTGCTCGAGAGCCCGTTGAGCTGGAAAATATCAAACTTGTACGATCGACAGGCAAATTTTTTATGTAATTAAATTACCCTGAGTGAGAGAGCCTAAAACGAGAAGAGCATGAGTATCATCAACCCATTTGATGTACATAGCATCACTTTTAATAAAACTGAAAGTTTGCATAATGTCGTGGGTCTCGAAAGTGGGCGGAAAATCAAATAGCTCTACAACATGTTCCAAATTTTCATCTGCTTTATTTGAGTAAGCGGAGTAATCTTCTAGAGCAGTTACAATGGTAACATCTTCTCCAACTTTCTGTGTTATCTAAAAAAATATTAGAGACTTAATAACCTATTAAAATAACTAAAACTAGTAATAATTCAATAATAACTCATATTTTACATCAGTTAACAAGTCTCCTTGTAGCAGGCCATCTTCATCAAACAGATCTTCCCAGTTATTCAAGTTCTCATCAGTTCCATCAATTTTCAACAAATCATTACCATCGTCTACATATTTCAAAATTGGTCTTGATTTTCTGTTTCTTTTACCTCTACTTATGATTTCAGTTTTCTCTTCATGCTCAATTCGTGTTGGTCCATTGAAGGTCTGTGATGAAACTGTTTTCTCGTTGAGTTTGTTGTTCAGTGAATCTTTGTTATTTGTTTGAGTCTTCATTACTTCAGTATTTATAAATTCGTTTTTGGCATCGCTTTCGTTAGGGACTGTATTTGACTCGATATTTTTCACATCATAAATATAACTTATAGCATCACCATTTTGCCTTTTCGACGAATCATGAATGTTCAATTCCTCTTCACATCTCTGCACAATGATATCTAAATTAGATTCATTCGCAGATGTTTGTATTTCATCATCCACAGTTAATTTCTTTATTATATCAATGTCAGCATCTTTCATCTTAGCCTGAAATAAAATATTTCATTAAAGGTTTGCTAGCAAACATATTTGAATTAAAACAGCCAAAACAGTGAATTGATTTATTTCAGTTAATACCCGTACCAAACTATGTGGCAGTGCTATTGATTCTAGCAAGGGTTTCAACCTCGGTTTCAAAACTTTCAAAGATCATGGCTAGTAAGTCAAGTGAATCTATGTACTTCCAAATATCATCAGAGACTAACTGATGACAGAGAACCAAAAACATCAATTTCTGCTGAGGATTAATTGTCTGCGATGACAATTCATGTACAACTGATTGGAATAGCCTGATAGGATAATGGAATTGAAGCACTGGCAAAATAATTCACATTTACCGGTTTACCAGCGCTAGCAGGGTCGAATAAATGACTGGTCAGCAATAAATGTGAGTTTCCTGTTATGTGATTTCATTATGAAGGCATGTAAGAGATCCGAACAATTCCTTGGCAATATGAAACCATTCTCTCATAAACTTCATTTCAGAGGCTTTGGTCACCTAGAGGTAGGCGAACATGCATCTAAAATTGTTCAGTTCAACAAGGTTTCATACAAGTTAGAAAGGATTTGTGCGCTTTAGATCATAAAAAAGACAAGAAAAATAACATGAACTTTTGAATTTGATACAGATTAGTACATAACAGTTTCACACAGTTGCGAATCGCTTAGTTTGCGTTAAAACAAACACATTTTAGATACCCAGTTGCTCCCTAACCTAGTAAAGGTAAAATTTTGCCTGATTCAAGTACTTGTATTTTGTGTATTTTTGTTAATATTCTGGAGCTATGTCCACCTTAAGACCGGACTGAATTACAAAAACTCAAACTATGATGAATCCACATACGCTGTTCCATATTATGTGAATATCTTGTCTACTGTGGACAAGCCAAAATCCCAAAAGCAAGGCATATTTAATATTGCTATACCTCGGAAGTTTTATCCAACTTTATTCACTTACCCAGACAAGTGTTTACTTGTCTGGGTATACCAATAAACCATAGTAGATATATGCCCGTATTCACAAACGATAATTTCCTAAATAATTACGTAATTATTTAAATGAGTGAGATGGAGATATGCAGTTTTTTTGCAATAGAATGAGATGGGGATAATTGATTACGTAATTATTTAGGAAATTATCGTTTGTGAATATGGGCGATAGCATTATGAAAAGGCATTATGAAAAACATGGAAATTACTTACATTTTTAGAGTTTTGGGGTAGCTGAGGTGATCTGTCAGGAGGTTCATTCAAATTAATACCATTTATATCTGGTATGCTAGTTTTACATTTTCTATGACTATACAGTTCTTCACTTCTGGTCTCATTCGATTCAGCATCATCGAGGATTGATCCAGCACAACGGCTATTTGATGAGTCAATTAACTAAAATTAAAGAACATTACAAAATTGATATATTTAACATCAAGTTCAATGCAAATTCTTTCCAAGACATACCAAATAAAAAAATAGTAAAAAGTATCGGACTTTTGAAAAAACCTCGGAAAAAAAAACTATCACTTTAGCATGAGGTAGTTTTTTATGTGGTAGAGAATTTTTTTATATTTTATGAGATTTCTATCACATTTTTATACGTTTTTGCTGCAATTTTAATGGGTATTTTTTTTTACCGACATGCGGAAGCTTTAAAGGTGGATCCACATCAATACAAATTTTCGTTGTGCGTTGTGTGTTGAAATTCAGCGAAAAATTTGCGCCATAAATTTAAATCTGATGAAATATTTTACCACGTAATTTTTATATCTTGTTCGTTGTGCGCGCGATCCACTTGTGTGAGATGCGGATCGTCGATATTTGAAATAATAACATTCGCTATAATGATTTTCTTATTTTTCTATCTATCAACGATTGTAGTCATGGATTCATCAATCAATTTCCTTTTATGTCAAATCAGTTTCACTTTATGTCAATTGCTTTTCCTATTTACGTACAGTGACATTATAATACATACTGGAAAAGCATAAATTTGATAAAAAAGGAATCTCATTTGACAAAAGAGGAATTTCAATTGAAAAATCACGCACTGATGTTTGATAAATGGGAAAAGCATTTGACAAATTAGGAAAAGCAATTGACAAAAGAGGAAAATCAAAAGCAAAAGACTGTAAAATTAACAAAGTAGCCAAAATATCTAGTAAAAAATTACACAAGCACTGATTCACGTCCACATTAATATCACTGTGCGGAGCAAATCCCTTTGAAGTTGGTTGAAAACCGACAGCTCATCGGATCGTGTGCGTCGTTCGTTGCAAAAATGTTTGCGTGAATTTATTTGCGGCGCACAGTCCACATATATGAATATTCCGCCGCACACGAGCAAATTTGTGTCAAAAACAACGCACAACGAAAATTTGTATTGATGTGGATCCAGCTTTACAGTTGCATCTTTTATTAAAAAATATTCAAGTAAAAAAAATTAAAGTATTAAACAATTACACCCCAAAAGGCTTCGAACACACGACCTGTGACCTCAAAAGCAGTTATAGGTACCTACAGGGTGTTAAAAACCTCGAGGAAAACATGATCGACAAGTTACTCAGAAAGAAGAATATTTGAAACAGAAGAATATATCTGCATGCAATTTGGTATTTTCATAGAGGATATGTATTAAAACGGTGATTAAACGCAATTAAATTCATTTTCAAAACGCATAGAAAAATAGAGATGGAAAAAAATTTACAACTGGCAACATTGGCACCAGCAAGTTGAAAGCCTTGATTTTGGCAATAGTTTTAGTAACATGGTGTGTTTTTTTCAGTAGCTTTTCAACCCATAAGCCATTTTTGAAAATAGGAAAGAGTGTTTAAGAAACAAAATAATTTTATTTTTGAGGGAATGTTTCTACCTCTTTGAATATGACTTTTAAAAATCCTTCCTTCTTGAGCTCCTATACCGTAAAATAAATCCGTATGCCAAAATTCAGCTTTCTGTTTGTAGCTGGAGCTTGACAGGTGAGTCAGTCATCTTTTTAATTTGTTCATTTGTTAAAAATATAATATTTCACCATAAACGTGTTAATTTTATGAATGCCAGTTATAAATGAAGTACTTACCAAAATATCGTTACTTGGTAAGGAAGGTGAACAGCTTTCATGACTAGACTCTTTGGGTTCTTGTGGTAATCCACTATTGCACTCCTTAATAGTATTACTATCGTTAGATTTTAAAATGTCCACATTGTTGCTTTTCACTTTCAAGTCACTGGATTTCAAAGAAGTAACCTTTTCTCTTCTGCGATGTTGCGATGAACGTTGTGCAGGAGGTACATAAAGCTGCCGTGCGGGTCGCTTTTGTCTTGCAGTATTCACAGATATTTCAGAGGTCTTCGGAGCTTCCTCGCACATGTTGTCTTCTTTACTTTCCACTTTTTTTCTAAAAAAAAAAACATGAAATAAATTCAGAAATAATAACAATATACATAATTATATATAATAAAATAAATTACTGCTACAAATTCATCATAGCATCGAAATTCTAGAGAACATTACTGTACACGTCCTTAGCCCCCTTGCAGCCTGATGTGATTTGACTGATTTGTTAACTGCCTGAATTTGATGAGGTTTACACTTTTTTACGTATTCTTCTTTCCTGATATATTCATAATTGCCTAGGTGGTTTTTATTGCCTAAAGCAGTGTATTTAGTACCGATTATTGGTGAAAAATTA
Organism: Malachius bipustulatus; assembly: GCA_910589415.1. NCBI lineage: Eukaryota > Metazoa > Arthropoda > Insecta > Coleoptera > Melyridae > Malachius > Malachius bipustulatus. The sequence continues at coordinate 28,948,221 of OU342639.1, read as the reverse complement.
CATTTAGTGCCTAGGCAGGAAAAGTCGTATTAGACAAGAACGTGACATAAATGTAGAGGATATTATTAGAAAATACAAAATGTTGCACAACAAGACATAATAATTTTCACTATTCAATTTCTTTGCAATATTACCATCGGCAAATTTTTTTTTCAAGATATCATCAAAATTGGTCATAAAATAGATTTTGTTGGATACCAGGTATCTACTGGTACTGGTACTATTAACTAAACCATCACAATATTTGTGAGCGCAACCAGATACATTTTTATAACCGGTTACAAATTCAATATTCTCAACCGTGATGCCACTTGATTTTATATAAGTAAGTGGGATTCAAGATATAGTAAAATCGTAAATGATATTTGTCCGCAAAGGCATTTGCAGAAGAATAGGGCAGGCATGCAGCCTATTTTCTCTTCTCTCTTCAATAGGAAACTTTAAACGCTATTTTATACATATTGCAACAAATATTTTTACGGGTGGTAAAAGTAATAATAGAAAAAGTAAGGTAAGTACCTATGCTGTTTCAGTATTACTATCACTGACACTATCACTGCTGTATGTATGTGAATAAACAATACTTTCAGAAAATATGGCTATCGAAAGCACACAGAACATGGTAGGTTAACTTGGATCAAAGACCCTTCTGACACTGAATACTGAATGGTTATATTGGTTGCAATAGTTTAAGTGAGGCTTATATTGAAAAATTCAGAAATAAGGAACTTCCAGGAATTACATCCCTCTCTTATATTAGACAAACTAAATACAATTTAATGACTTCAAGAAATTCCACAGTAAATTAACCCTGGTATTCCTCTGCATTGTGGCATTGTTTACCTCTTAATAAGCTGAAGGTTCCCATTCTGTTTATCTGTTTTAAGACCCCTAACACTGAATGGTTACAATAGTTTTAAGTGAGGCTTATATTGAAAAATTCAGAAATATGGAATTTCCAGGATTACATCCCTCTCTTACCTATATTAGGCAGACTAAATACAATTTAATGGCTACAAGAAATTCCACAGTAGGTACATTAACCCTGGAATTCCTCTGCATTGTGGCATAATGCTCTTAATAAGCTGAAGGTCCCCATGCTGTTTTACGGCTTTACTATAATTATCTTGAGTCCTATTATACATAGTTACATTTTGTGCAGCTGCAACAACATGCCAATTGGATCATTTCCATTTTCCCAAACAATAATCAGAGTGGAAGGATAAAAAAGTATGTTATATTTTATAAATGAAAATCGCAAAACAGAACGCAGGTGCATTAAAATTTTTTAAGGCAAAACAAAATAAATGCAAAGTACCCACTTACAGTATGTCTTTATGGCAAACCGCTACAGATCTAAACTTCTTGTTGCACTCTACACTGATCACCTCCAAATTGAATATCTTTGCTTGATAACGAACGGCTCGTTGATAGACGGATTCCAATACTGGGAAGACAACAACACTGAAAGTAAATGAAAGTAAAACCTTTAGTTTTACATAACAGTGAAGTCACAATCGAGAACTTTCACTGCCGTAATTCCGTTTCCGCGTGCCATCGAACCTTATACATATTGTAAATAATGCTCTAGCACCGCTTACTGCTTGCAATTTTGCTGCTATTGAAGTCAGTAAGCCAGACAGTGAATTGCTAAAAACAAGACAGACGACGACGAGGTCGTTTGGGTAGAGGAAAAACTCTTACCAGCATTTATTTTTGTCGCTTGAAATCAACTGGAAATCTCGAAGGACATTGGCAACAAACTCGCGATCGCAAAATATTTTATTGAATCTGGTGGACAAGTAACTGATTACTTCATCAACATTGGGTTCGTCGTTCATAATCACTATAAAATTAGTAGCACCATTACTAACGTCAACGTGAACAATATTTTTTATTTAACACGAACTCGTGCCACAAAATATGTAATGGTTTGTTAATTTAGGTATAATGATAATGATTTGAATGATTTTTGAAAGTGAAAATATGGAATATCTAAAATTTATTATATTTACTTTTTTTATGCCTAATAAATTAATTTACAATTATTTGATCGATTATGTCTTCTGTCACTTCTATCTGTCTTTATTCAGTAAAGTTTTGACTTGACAGTTAACATAATACATTAATGTTGACGGGTAGAGTGAGATTGGTAGGCGCGTTCCACTGTAGTTACGCAACACGGCAGTCATCATGTCGGTGACAAATACATCATGCGCATCCATTTAGGTTTTTTAAATTTATTTACCTTTTTTTATTTTTTAAAGTTAATGTAGCAGTTCTACAAAAATGGTGAATTGTTCAGTTTTCGGTTATAGTACCCAAAGGGAAATAAAAGTTGAAATAACATTTCACAGGTAAAATAGATAAAATTAAAGAATATACACATTGTATAACATGTCATTGATTATGCCTTATTTTTGTTCCATTTTATCCACATGTGCTAATTATTATTAATGTGGTAAATTATTATTAACTGTACACTTTCATAATGGTAAAACTTTGATAGGAATACATAAATATTTCAATTTATCAACTTTTTTTTTACCAATATTTTAATTTCATTCTGAACCGTTTAGGTTAGGGCACCTTCGTGTGTGTGTGTGTGTACTGTGGAACTGTTGCGTTTTATTGTAAACGTGCCCTATAATAGGTGGCGGTACAGGCGGGTGATCACGATCACGAACAGTGAATCCGGATTCAATAGATTCGTTTACGTGTGTGACAAGAGAACAACAAAGGGAAGTGTAAAGCTGACTAGAATAATTATTGATGTAAGATAAATAGAAAAATTGACGAAGTCAAATTATTAAAACGAAATAATAATTAAATAATATTATTGTTTATATTAAAATAGCACGAAATAGACATTATAACGCGTTCGGATCACGAATTTACGGTCGAAAGAAAGCAGGTAAAAATGAGTCCTGTAATAAAACCTATTTTAAATTTGAAGTGTTTCATACGGTTATAATTTCTTTCGGCATAAAAAGTTGTCCTCCACTTGTCCGTGCGTTCACACGGCGTGTATTTTATCAGACTCGGATTCAGTTCACTTTTTACAGGGAACACAGATCAACATTCCGAACTCCCACAGTTTTTAATTGGAGCCTTGGAGCTTACAAATTTTACTGCTCATGCTCAATGAAACTCGGAAATCAGAAGAACTATTGGCCAAATAAAACAATAACGAACCCAAAAACGAAAAAACCCAAAAGAAGAAAAACAAACTAACCTATACCTAATCCTACCTAATGTTTATTTATTTGACGATACGATTACGATTTAAATAACGCATGTGATGCCTTTATCTTTAATTAAATAACTTTTGGTGCCCCTGGTCAACCTCAAACAGGGTTGGAAAAAATTTATCACTTTGGAGTTTTTAATCGGGAAGCTGATGAAGAATTCATGAATTTTTTGTTTTGTCGTTTCCTAATAATAGTCCCGATTCCAGATAAATTCCATTATACCAAGTGACTCGGGTGAGATGTTTCTTGAAATCCCCTATCTTATTTCACGTACGTGAAAAATAACGATCTAAAAACGTAATACGTTCTGCGTATGTTATTTTATTTATTTATTTAATTCTTTGCTTATAGGAGTAATAATCATCACCATGAGTGTAAAGGCAGTACGTGGGGATAACCAAAAAAAACTATTGGTCATTATGGAGATGAGCGGCATTGGTATAGGGCGATTTGGCTTATACTATCGGATAGCTTGTGTCTCTAGGAGTATCAAGGTACCATTGAATTTTTGCGTCGGCAAGTAATAGTCGAGAAATAAGGCCTTAAAGTGTCATTACGTGTGTTTGTACATATACGCTCGAACAGGAAGCTCGCACTCCGTCGGACACACGACTATGAGTGCGTGCTTCCCGTTCGAGCGTATATGTACAAACACACGTAATGACACTTTAAGGCCTTATTTCTCGACTATTACTTGCCGACGCAAAAATTCAATGGTACCTTGATACTCCTAGAGACACAAGCTATCCGATAGTATAAGCCATTTCGCCCTATATCCATGCCGCTCATCTCCATAATTACCAAACTATTATCAAAAGTGAATCAATAGAAGACGAAAAGCGAGGGGTAAACCACTGAGGAAGTAGGTGTACACAGAGAAGGAAGTATTAAAGAAGTACGGAAGATGTAGGAGGAAGTAGGAAGTACGAGGTAGTATGGAGGAATTATCGAGGAAGTTACCGTGAATTACTTGTTTGAGAACATTGAGAACGAGTGTGGAAGAACAGGGATATAACGAAACTTGAGTGGAAACACGAACAAATTCGATATTATAACGAATTAATATTAATTATTATGTGATGAATTATAATAAATGAAATTATAATTTTATAAAACTAAATGAAAAAAATAAAACTAAAAAAAGGAAAACTTATACAACTCATTTTATAAGAACATTGCTCACATTTATACACTTCTGCTTATTTGGAATGTTTGATTTTATAATGTCGGGTGAAATTGCTTCTATCTCTCGTTTCATACGAACATTGATCACACTTATACACTTTTGCTTGTTTGGAATGTTTGATTTTATAATGTCGGATGAAATTGCTTCTATCTCTCGTTTCATACGAACATTCCGCACATTTATACACTTCCGCTTCTTTGGAATGTTTGATTTTATAATGTTGGGTGAAATTGCTTCTATATCTCGTTTCATACGAACATTCCTCACATTTATACACTTCCGCTTCTTTGGAATGTTTGATTTTATAATGTCGGGTCAAATTATTTGTATATCTTGTTTCGTAAGAACATTTGTCACATCTGTACACTGCAGCATCCTGAGAATGTTTGATTTTATAATGTTGGGTGAAATTGCTTTTATTTCTCGTTTCATAAGAACATTCCTCACACTTGTACACTTTTGCTCCTTTCGAATGTTTGATTTTATAATGTCGGGTCAAATTATTTTTATATCTTGTTTCAGACGAACATTCCGCACATTTATACACTGTAGCATCTTCTGAATGTATTATAATTTCATGGTGTCGGATTAAATTCTGTTTAATTTTTGTTTCATAAGAACACTCTTCACATCCATACACTTTGGGACATTGTTTGTGTACACAGTTATAATGATCGATGATATATTGTCTTTTATTGGTCTTATACGGACAATGCGCACAATTATCCTTTATGTATTGTTCTTCACTTTTACTCCCAGAAGCAAACGGTCCAGCCCCATTTGTCCCTCTGATAAGCTGCTCCCATCCAGGCTTGTGCTCTTCGATATCGATTTCTTCTTTCAAAATATTTTCCCCTTGAAGCTGAAGGTCCTCTTTTGAGTCTTCGTCTTCTGGTTCCCTTTTGATGGGGACAGGTGAAGAAGTTTCCTCATAGCAATGTATCTCTGATGGTAAGAGGGAATCAAAGGTATTATTACCATCTGCTCCTGTTTCAGTTCCGTAATTTTTGTCTTGGAGTCGCGGAGGGCACCAGTTTACTTCTTCTGCACTCATGTTGTTAATTTATTTACAAACTATAATACCTAATCAAAAGGTAATCATACAGTACAGAAGTGTTGAAGTGTTAACGTTCACGTTACTTGTAAGTGGTAACTAACAAAGTAACAACTAAAACTAACACTAAATGGCGGGCGATTAGCCAAATGGCGCAATGGAATAGTGGATATAGCGAATAAAGCGAAGTAGTGGTAGTAGCTCGTATTTGGTAGCGGTAGCGCCAAGGAGTATGAACTAAGAGAGGGATTATTGTGAATGGATAAAGTGGCAACAGTACAGCGCCCTCCTCCAACCTGGCAGGAACTAACTACAACTGCCCCTGTGCCCTGGCATTCATGGTTACCATGGATAAATTATTATAAATAAAATAACAATAATACGAAACAATAAAAAGCTAAAATCAATCGTAACTGAAATGTGAAATGTTACGTGTCAAAAACAAGAAATTATAATTTAATTCAGATTTTTATTGAATCAAAAGTCCAGCAGAAAAAGAACGGTTGTAGAGCTGAAGAAGGAATAGTGAAGAATAATGTAAATCAATCGTGAGAAGAGCAGGATGCAGTTCATAACATTCAGATCTGATCAATGGAGTCGAAAAGCACCTAACAGATAAATAAAATAAGTTGTTAAATTGTAAATGTAATTGCAAATGCAAATAACTAAACTTTATGATTACCTACTTAGAATGTGAAAGATATTCCAGTTATTATTGAATAAAATGTTTTAAAAAAAATTTATTGACTTTATGAAACAAATAATTTTCAATTGACATTTTTGTCAAGGTTAAATATTCGATCGATTGTGTACTGGCTAACAGTGTGTATGGTTTTGTGTGCCGGCTAAGATTATTAGTTCTTGCCAGGTTGGAGGAGGGCGCTATTTAGTTGCCAATTTTTCACTACAGAGATTAACACCTCTCTATAATTAATCTTTTTGGATAGTGTAACCTGTAACTTTCGACCAATCAGCTTGCGGCGGCAAATACGTCACACGGACGATCCGTTTAAATCAACCCGGTTTTGAACGTAATGGTCCTCCGTAATATTATTAACATATTTTTGTTCCTTGAAATGAATTTTAAGAGAGTATTCCTGGTATGGTGACATCTCTTAATAAACAGATCTGCAAATTGTTTATGCAGCTTTCTGGCTAAATACCTACCTTCCTAATTAATATGAATATGAAAGCAATAAGTGCTCTTCAAGCAAAGTTCCAAGAAAATGGGAAATGGAATAAATAGACATTCATATCAATAGTTTAGGCAAACACCAAGGTTGGTATAGTACTTATAATAGTAGAGAGGTTGTCTGATAACTCGTTGACAGGTGGAGGTATCGATTTTGATTTTTTTTCAATATCGATTGATTTAAACGGATCATCCGTATGACGTATTTGCCGCCGCAAGCTGATTGGTCGAAAGTTACCAGGCAACCTGTGTAATTTATTAACCTTGAGAGAACCCGACAATGCCCGACATCAACATCTGTTAATTTCTTATCCTCGTATTACAGGTAGGTAGGAAAACCTACCTATATTGTTGTAGGTTGTAGGTATTACTCATAAGTTCATAACCAACCATACAAGCATGAATTTTGTTTAATAAGTTTTTTTTTGTTTTATTTTCAATGGTTCTATGGGCCGCAGGGTAAGGGGACGTTTTCGGTTCAGACGGTCATTTAAATGATCTTCTCTTTTTCTTTCTTCTCTAGAAGAGTTTTTCTTCTTCTCTATCCTCGAAGTCCCTTCAATCAAAGTACGTTGACCCTCGTAGCTTCACATCTTAAACAATATATTGGGGTGGATATTTAATAGGTCTTTCATAAAAACTAAAGCCCTCCTAATTTACATATGGTCTCGGACGTTTATTTTCTTGGACCTCATAGGTATTATTCATAATTCCTCCGGTGGAACTTCAACCTTAGCCGGCCATCCTTTCATGACCTTTGTGTGATATGTGATGATGTGAACTACGACTATGCAGTAAGATAATAATATGTATTACGAAGCAAAGCGTTAATAATATTATATACCTATACACTATACATAGGTAGGTACCTACCTACGACGTATTTATTTTATGGATTCAAGTACACACTTTGGATTTCAAATTATTGTACATCCTGTCTACTGTCTAGTCTACTAGATTACAATAATTTATTTATTAGGCACACTGCAGAATTATATTATGATTATGTCAATCCGGAAATTATTGACATGTTAAAAGGTAGGTATGGGTTTAGGTACCTATAGCCTATGGGTACATATGTTTTTTAAATTTAAATTTTTTCTATACTTAATTAAATGCAAAAAAAGTTATTTTTGAAGCGAAAACCGTGTGTCGGTCAAAAAATTTCAAGATAAAATATTTGCAGAGAACTGCGCATGAACAAGGATTTCAAAAAATTCCCACTAATAAACTACTCAATTTAAACTGCAGATGTAGCAATTTTCTCAGGAAGTATGAAAATACAAAAATACAGGGTGTCCCAATATTCCATGGACATGGAGCAATCACAGATTGCTGAGGTAAAAAAAAGTCGCTCGGACCAAACTTATCTCTATACCAAAGTGCTTCGTTTGTCCGTTAGAGGGCTTCAAAGTCTTTTGAAAATTTTAGTTTTTTTGAAATAGCTCAAAGTCGGCTGATTCCAATTCGATGAAATTTGGTAGGTGAATTTCTTATTAAAAGTACTAACTTCTGATGTACATGATAATTTGACGGAAACCCGGGAAGGGGTGAAACTACCCCTACCCTCCATTAAAATCGATCGTAATTTTTGATAGGGTAGCAGGAACGCTGTTCATGTTTTTTTGTTTGAAAGATACATCGTTTTAGCCCATTTTTGGTTTCCTACAAAAATCTGTATCTTTCCGAGGTGCTATGTGATAAAATAAATTAGTCGATGATAACTAAAGTTTTATTTCATTCTTTTAATTTGAAATCAAATTTTCAATTGTCAGGTGATTATTTTATCTAATCTCATAAAAGATGCTCGATGTGGGCGCCGGTTTGGACCCTAGAAAGTTCCATCCTGCGCAAAAAAAAATATTTTAACTTTTCTTGGAACCTCGTCGTTTTGCAAACTGTTTACTGCGTTTGAAAAAAACTGTTTGCAAACATCTGAAAAAAAAAACGAACCATACTAAACATCTTTTATGAGATTAGATCAAATAATCACCTCACAATTGAAAATTTGATTTCAAATTAAAATAATGACATAAAATTTTGGTAAGGTGTCATCGTCTAATTTATTTTATCACATAGCACCTCGGAGAGATACAGATTTTTGTAGGAGACCAAAAATGGGCTAAAACGATGTATCTTTCAAACAAAAAAACATGAACAGCGTTCCTGCTACCCTATCAAAAATTACGATCGATTTTAATGGAGGGTAGGGGTAGTTTCACCCCTTCCCGGGTTTCCGTCAAATTATCATGTACATCAGAAGTTAGTACTTTTAATAAGAAATTCACCTACCAAATTTCATCGAATTAGAATCAGCCGACTTTGAGCTATTTCAAAAAAACTAAAAATTTCAAAAGACTTTGAAGCCCTCTAACGGACAAACGAAGCATTTTGGTATAGAGATAAGTTTGGTCCGAGCGACTTTTTTTTACCTCAGTAATCTGTGGTTGCTCCATGTCCATGGAATATTGGGACACCCTGTATACAGGTATCCTATTAAAAAAAAAATCACCACAATTGGGGGGGGGGGGGTAAAAATTCAAATTTAGACTTAAAAATGCCAAATAAAAATTTGAAGTTGATCTGTGTGCTGTGTGAGCTTTTTTTTTAAGTTTTTTCTCTGAATAATGAATTTTATTCCATAAGTGCGTTCCACACTGCGTATATACAGAATGAAGGAACGTTAAACCGCCATTTATGTAGACCATGCATAGACAATTTGATGTTGAGCAAATAAAATTCATATAAACATGTAGGTATAGGTACTTACTCGAAAATGCTCTCTAAGAACGCTACCGCGATTAGTATATAGGCTTTAACAAATGTTAAAAAAAAATGTAAATAAAAAAAGCTTCGAACAACTTGATTAGGAAAAATAAATAAAAAGCAATGTTAAAAATAGCCTGAAAAAAAAATCTGAAACTTGGTGAAGTTGTTGAAAATATTATTCTCAATAATTGCGAATACTTCTCAGAGTTTTCTTTGCAATTTTCCTCTCAACAGCTGACCCAAAATACTCTGGTGGCATCGATTTCATATCGAATGACTTCATCGGTCTCCAAAAAATTTCCAGACGTAAAGACAACTCATTTTCTTTTTTTCTAAATTTATAAATTTAATAAGAACTCATTTTAGAGTTTTATTTGCACACCTTCTCCCCTAATACGTAAATTCAACTTCACCGATGAGATCGTGGATTTCCATGCATTCAACGACTTGGTCTGTCTCTAGAAAATTTTTGGGAGTAAAGAAAACTGATATCAAATGTGTTTCTAATCGTTGAAGTTTTTTCAACGAACAACGAACTTTTTTCGTGCCATTTTTTAGAGAGCTTGCGGAGTCAATTTTGCACTGGAAAAATCAAAGAAACATTCACTGAGATAAATTTTTATGTACTGCGTAGCTAAAAATCTATTAGCCCTTAAAAGAAACCACGAACTCTATTTACATAGGGGACAGCCAAACCACTTTGATGCTACTAAAAAGTTCGCTCTTTTGAAAATAAGTTTCAGCTGCTAAAAACTTGCTTTTTAGCAGGTAAAAGGCATCACTTTTGTAACCGTAAAAAAGTGACTTCCAATAACTGATAATAAAGACACTTTATTAATTAAAAATAAATCTTTAGTCACAGGAAATAACATTTCACCGATTAAAAAAATACCTTTTTGTACCTACTAAAATCTATATTTCAACCTTAAATAGTCATATGGGTGTCAGTAATAATTTATTTTTAGCCCCAAAAGAGTACCTTTGAAGATATAAAACCAACTTTTAATCTTCAGAGATCTTCTCTTTTAGAACAAAATAAGGGCCTTTTAACTCTAATAGTACTTTTAACTTTTTTTAACTCTTTTTAATCCTTAAAAAGCACTTTTCAACCTATAAAAAATACTTTTTAACCGTTAAAGAAAATCTTTTTAACATTCAAAAAGTACTTTTTACCGTTTACAAAGCACTTAGGTACTAACCCGCACAAAGCAATTTTCAAACCCAAAAAGTTTTTTTTTTTTTTTTAATAGGTACTCCCGATGATGCTTGCCATGAATATAATGCATGATATAAACTGATAATTATTATCAACAAATTTGTTGCAAGCGAGTTAATATGTTTTCATTGTTTTACAACAAAATTGAGGACGAGGAAAAGGAAAAAATTTAAGTTTAACAAGCCAATATTTTTTTTGAAAATTTTATTCTATAAAAAAATATCCACAGGTGATCAGTAAATCGCGCACTCCGAATACAGGGCGATATAGAGCCCAGTAAAATTAAGGATATTCTACAAAAAAAAATTGAATCCAATGGTGGGTTTCAAGAGTTTACTTCATCCGACTTTGAAGCTATTTTTTTCAATAACCGTGATAAAAAATGTCTGGAACGGATACCATATAATTTTAATCAATTTTTTTCCACAAAACCTCTTTACAGAGGAATTGAGAATGTTGGAAATTGATACCATACCTAAATCTGAACGAAATTTGAAGTTTGGCAACAATAGCAACCGCATAAACTCAACTTAGAATATAAAAATATTCAAATGCCTTCGTTGCTATGGAAATAAAAATAATAACAATACCATATCCAACCCGAACTTATTCACATGTTCAGTGCAGTGATGTTATTTTTATTTTTATAGAAACGATCATATCTATGGAAAAAAGAAGCTCTGAGCAGTGCGCGAGTTACTGATCAGCCTCTGTATATATATTCAGACTTTGTTGGAGCTCTTCAGCTATTTGGAGCTTTCTCTCTTCTGCTTCTTAAAGGATTGCCTTTGCAACCTTTGGCCATTTACTATAAATCAAATCTGCACTATTCCTTGATGTACCATACCTATATGATCAGGGCCGAGGCGGCTTTTCATATGAAGTGCGAATGAAGTGCCACTTCGCCTATTCCTAAATAAATGACGCTTTTTTGAATTGTAAAAATCTTGCTAGGTATAGTTTTTTCTCAACTTAATTTTTTTTATTATTTGAAATTTTTATGTCATATTATTCTAATCGATATTCTATGAAATTATATAAAAAAAAATTTTTGTTTCATTTTTTTTTTTTTTGGTAAGTTCTGTGTTTGACACGATTCGTCACCTTGATTTTTTATTTTTAGGCAATGTCCAGTCAGCTCAATTTTTTTTTGCAAGATCAGGTCTGACAAGGTCTGCATGGCCCGTCCTAATAATTCGAGCTTTTTTTAAACCTGTCAAACTAAACCATAAAAAAAATGAGCTGACCGGACCTTGCAAAAATCGAATTTTCGAGCGGTGGGCTTTGTAAAAATCGATTTTACGAGCTGCATCGGACTTTGTAAAAATCTATTTTTTCCAGCTTCATTCGAGGACTGTCGAAACGGTCCATGCCAAAAAAAAAATCGAGCTGCACCGAACTTTGCAAAAATCGATTTTTCTAGATTTGATGTCCAACCGGACCTTGCAAAAAAAATCGAGCAGACCGGACGATGTTTTTTTCAAAAACGATTTTTCGAGCGGTGGACTTTTCGAAAATCTATTTTACTTATTCCTGTTTCACTTATTTTATTTTACTTTATTCTTTTTAAGAATCGGTTTTTCCCATTCCGAGTTTTTTCCGAGGACTTTGTTGAACCTGACCTTGCAAAATAAATCGAGCCGACCAGACCTTTTGTGTAGAAAGAAACTATATACAGGTGTCCCGTAAGTAATGGTCCGTGGTGAAATGGGAGATTCTTGGTTTAAAAATATTACGATCTGACACTACTTGCTCTAACAAAATCTTGATAATAAAAAAGATATACATGGTGGCAAAGTTGAGACTTACAAATTTGCTTTTCAAAATATCTTGAAAAATTGTAAAGGTACGAACGTGAAAATTTGGGGATAGATGTTTTATAGTATAAGAAATCATAATTTGATATCCGTGTCGATTTATTTTATAGGGGGCGCCACTTAGGTCATGTTGACGACGTAAATGAAGACATAACTTTTTTATCCTTCAGGCTATTGCGCATTTTATTGTGAAATATTAAAACTACATCATTCTTGAGAAAAAAAGATATACTGATTGTCAGTCCCAAAAGTTAGTGGTTTTCGAGATATGTAATTGACAGTTAATAATTTTCTCTACTAGGTACTGTTTATAATTTTTTGCTTATTGCTAGTGGTTAGGAAATTAAAAAATGTCGAGACATAATAATTTTTCAAATTCAGATAAGAGAGATATGATTTCTTATTTATTGCAAAAAAAAACTTCTATGGGCAAGCTGCGAAACGAGAATACCTGCCACGATATCCAAACAGACTGCAACCTCTGCTGGTAATCGACTATTTCAGAATCTGTATAGGAATTTAGGTGAATATGGTTCATTTGTTTGCTTTTTTAATATATCTCAAAGTGAAAAATGTTTAATTGCCAAAATGCTGGTTATTATCTCAACCTACTGCATTAAGATTTCTGATAATAAAAAAAAATTGAAATATGTAATGCAGGAGATTATTAAAACGTGATTATCTCGAAAACCACTAACTTTTGAGACTGAAAATCGGTATAAAAAAAAAAAAATTGATCAAAAAAATAGAGTATATAGGTATATATAAAAAAAAAAAATTGATAAAAAATAGAGTATATACAGGGTTACTGGTAACTGGATACATTCCTTTGGTGATCTGATAAAACAAGAGGTAAGGAGTAAATTAACCCCAACATGCACTATACAAAACTCAATAGATTTTGAGATATTTCGATTTTCAACTTTTCTTAAAAAAATGGTTTCAGATGTCTTGAAATGTAATTTTCAAAAAATCTACTTTAACTTTTTGATTTTTTTTTTGCTGGAATACTTGTCCAATACTATGCTTCCTTCTGGAATAAAAAATATCCTGAGGTATTTCGATCGTGTGAAAATTTCAAAGAAAAACTTTCACAAACTATTTTTTTTAAATAAGATTTAAAAGTTTTTACAAGTTATTTACGCAAAATTGTCAAGGCACCTTGCGTACAAATTGTTTTAAAAACTTCCCTAGTGAAGTAGCTATCTAACAAGGTACGAATCTTGTACAAGAATAACAGAATCTCCCCGCTATGTACCGTTACCGAGGAACAAATCCTTAAGTCGGGACGTTTTAAAAAAAATACGGCCCTGAACGGGGGTCTTAAAATTCTCGGATCCGGTCCATTTTCAATAGGTCGTATTTGGGGGTCACGAGCTTCGTCCCTACCAAGTTTCGTCCCGATCGGTAAAACTTTCAGACACTTAGAGTGGCTATTACTAGGCTATTCCCGAAAAATCCCGAAATTCCCGAAAAAATGACACTTCCCGGGAACGGATCCCGCTCATTTTCAATGGGCATCGTGCCACGGTGCGCCTCTTCAATCGAGCCAAATTTCAACTTTCCCACATGAAAACTGGCGACTGTACAGTGTTTCCTAGCAAAGTCACAGACAAACATACCGACAGACAGACATTTTTCGGGCACAAGAATACGTATACTTACGAAACTTCTGTGACTTTGCTAGGAAACACTCTAGAGCCGCCAGTTTTCATGTGGGAAAGTTGAAATTTGACTCGATTGAAGAGGCGCACCGTGGCACGATGCCCATTGAAAATGAGCGGGATCCGTTCCCGGGAAGTGTCATTTTTTCGGGAATTTCGGGATTTTTCGGGAATAGCCTAGGAAACACTCTTAGTGTCTGAAAGTTTTACCGATCGGGACGAAACTTGGTAGGGACGAAGCTCGGGACCCCCAAATACGACCTGTTGAAGATGGGCCGGATCCGAGAATTTTAAGACCCCCGTTCAGGGCCGTATTTTTTTTAAAACGTCCCGACTTAAGGATTTGTTCCTCGGTAACGGTACATAGCGGGGAGATTCTGTTATTCTTGTACAAGATTCGTACCTTGTTAGATAGCTACTACACTAGGGAAGTTTTTAAAACAATTTGTACGCAAGGTGCCTTGACAATTTTGGGAAAATAACTTGTAAAAACTTTTAAATCTTATTTAAAAAAAATAGTTTGTGAAAGTTTTTCTTTGAAATTTTCACACGATCGAAATACCTCAGGATATTTTTTTATTCCAGAAGGAAGCATAGTATTGAACAAGTATTCCAGCAAAAAAAAAATCAAAAAGTTAAAGTAGATTTTTTGAAAATTACATTTCAAGACATCTGAAACCATTTTTTTAAGAAAAGTTGAAAATCGAAATATCTCAAAATCTATTGAGTTTTGTATAGTGCATGTTGGGGTTAATTTACTTCTTACCTCTTGTTTTATCAGATCACCAAAGGAATGTATCCAGTTACCAGTAACCCTGTATGTGTAAAAAAAAAAAGAAATAAATTAAAAAAAATTGATAAAAAAAATAGAATATATAAAAAAAATAGAACAAAAAAAAAGAGTATAATTATATGTGTATAAAAAAAAAAAAGAAAAAAAAAAGAAAAAAAAAATTGTAAGTATAATCTAAAAAATGTAAGAAAAGGAAAGTGGAATTGTTCAATTTAGGATAGGGATGTAATCTTTTTGTACACTTTGTACTTTGTAATGTAATGAATGATGCTTTTAACTGCAACCTCTGTGACATTGTTACATCCAAATACAAAAGTCTGTGACTAATGGGGTTTCATTAACCCTGAGGCACGGTGTATAGTTATCTTACACCGTGCCCTGAGGTCATACCACCACCACCACCACCAAAATCGGTATACCTTTTTTTCTCAAGAATGATGTAGTTTTAATATTTCACAATAAAATGCGCGATATCCTGAAGAATAAAAAAGTTATCTGTTCATTTACGTCGTCAACATAACCTAAGTGGCGCCCTCTATAAAATACATCGACACGGATATCAAATTATGATTTCCCATACCGTAAAACATCTATCACCAAGTTTTCACGTTCGTACCTGTACAATTTTTCGAGATATTTTGAAAAGCAAATTTTTAAGTCTCAACTTTGCCACCCTGTATCTTTTTTATTATCAAGATTTTGTTAGAGCAAGTAGTGTCAGATCGTAATATTTTTAAACCAAGAATCTCCCATTTCACCACGGACCATTACTTACGGGACACCCTGTATACTTCACTAACTTTGCAATCCAGCACGAGCCGCCACAGATAAGTACAGCATAGGGTCGTGTTTCAGTTTGTATGTTCATAACTTCGGCAAACGACAGAACACGTAAAAATAATAGTTTTTTCCATAAAGTCCTGCTCTAAAACGTTTTATTTTAAAAATACAGGGTGTTAATAAACTTTTGAGAAAAAATCAATTTAATTATCGAATATATGTTCTAAAATATTGAAGATATTTTTCTCAATTTTGGTAATTAAAGGAGCAAAAAAAGTCTGTAGAAGAAGAACTTCAAACTTCAAGAGATTGCCATTGAAAATATTACTATTTTCTGTATGTTTGGCATTGGCAGTTGATATTATTAGGAGACGGTACGTATTACTTATTAAAGTACAAAAGTTTCTATAAAACTTATTTTGAAATTTTATATTCTTTAATTTCTTTAAGAAAACGATGTTGCTCTTGTATTCAAAATAATGGAAAATATTTTGAGAATTTATTTTGAATATTGATTTTTATTTTTCATAAAACAAATCAAAATATCTCAAAAACTAAGCCTCCTATATAATAGAGACTAAGAGTATCTTTTTCCCAGGTAATAATATAAAATTTCAAAATAAGTTTGAAAAAATTTATTTTCTCTAGTGGGTAGAAGTTTACACCCTGTATAATAATAACCACGCCACTATTTTCTCCTGAAACTTTTTACGCACAAAAATACCTCCCTATGAGTCTTTAATTATTTATCAGCCTTTACAAAATTTTACCATAAAATTTTAAATATATGTAGTTTGGAGAAATTAAAAAAAGTAAAAAGAAAAGTTGAACATCCCCTGTAGATTTAGGTAGGTAGGTACCTACCTAATATTTGCCAGGTGGAATATATTATTTTTTCAGTAATTGTGAACACTTAAAAAAAATCCAGAACCCCTCAATTTTGGATTATAAAATGACATCCTTCAGCGTACAATTTTCATCCCTATGAAAATACACCTGCACAAAAAAAGACTTGACAGACCCCGGAATTAACAGACGCACCCGAACCAAGGATAACCGGGAATGAATCTTAAGACAAGTTCATCATTCTGAAACACACATTATAATGTATGTAGTATGTAGTTATATTACCTATACAAGTGTACAACATACATTTAGTACCTACGCACTTACGCAGAGTGCAACTAGTTTCAGTACAATAATAGAGCAAGTAAGTAAAGAATTCATCAGAGCCACAGGGCATAGGCATAGGACTAGTGAGTAGTGACTAGTGACTGCTTCCCCTATAACTGAACTATGTGTATGTATATGATGTATGTACCTCATTTCGTTATCCTTCTAATCAGGGAGTACTAAAACTCCGGACTCGATCCTGTCGCTCCGGTGGAGGGGACTAGGCGCTCCCTAAACTGGCCACCAAGAGCTAAAGTGGGGAGAAAAATGTCTACACTAATAACATAACAGATGCAGTTGTGGTTCGAACGTTCCACTAGCACTAGCTTGATCTTCCTTCACTTAAGCCTTTCAAATTACATAAGTACGATCTAGAGATCGTCGTATTTTTAGTGGCGAGAAGAATCGGTGGTACGGTGATAGTGGGTTGGTCGTGACTCGTGACGGATAAGCTGTTGTAATTTAAATTTGTAATCAAACAGCGTCGCCGGATGGTGTTATGCCTGGCGATGGAAGGCGGCAATGAAGAGCAGACGCCGGCCACGACGGCCGTCGCGGCGTCCAGCAGTGGCGCGAGTGCGGCCAATAACACTAACACCGCAGGTGGTGGTATCGGTATCACTGGCACCGGCACTGGCGGTGCGGTCGCCGTCGCCGTATCAGTCAGCAGGCAATCACCTAAGGTCACCGTCTGCGTCCCGACGGCGTCGCTTCTGCAACGCACCGTCTCCCCATCCATGCCCAGGAAGATTATGAGCAAAAACAACAACAATACAAGTTAGTAGCATAAGGATACCGCTCTTTAACATTAATTAATTATTATTATTAACTTATTATTTTTATTTTGCCTGATGGTATGTATTTCATCTTCTCTTCCACGATCAAGAAATCTACCTTATAGGTAGGTACTTGAAGATAAAATTTTATTTTTCACTATAATTAATAATGATAATAATAATAATATACAAGGTGATTTAGGAGTAAGTACCATAAATTGAGCGGCTTGTAGGTAAAGCTAAAATAATAAGAAAATTCAAATAAGAGGAAATGTTTTTTTAACCGAGATACAAGAGTGTTTAAGTGTGGATTTACGAAACTGTTTTTTTATTATTTCTTTATACAAAGTGGACCAGTAATTATGAATTTTTGTATACAATAGTTTTCTATTTATTAACCAGTATTTGGAAAAATTGTGGGTATAACCGAAGCACCCAGTGGTGGAGAATGTTTTTCTTTATGTTCTTTTTAATTTTTTTATTGATTTTTTGAAATGCTAGATTAAATTGCAACAACAAGACTTTCCTGTAAAATTTTGACAGGACTCACCGTTTTCGAGAAAAATTCAAATTTAGCTTTTTTAACATTTTTTTAATTTATATTATGCTTATTTAATAGTCTAAGAACTCTTAAGAGAAGTACCATAAATTGGAGGGGTTGTATAGGTAGGTAGATAAGACTAAAATATGAAGAAAGTTCAAATAATTTTTTTCCGGGAATGTTTTTTTTTACCGAGATACAAGGGTGTGGAAAAATCAGCTTTGTAAATGATAAATTACATTTTAAACACCCTGTATCTTAGTTAAAAAACATTTTCGGAAAAAAAAATTATCTGAGCTTTCTTAATATTTTAGCTTTATCTGCAAGCCCTTCAATTTATGGTAGGTACTTATCTGAAGAATTATTCTTAGACCATTAATTAAAAAAATCAATATAAGAATTTGAATTTCTCTTGAATACGGTGCCTCCCATCATCGAAATTTTATAAGTATCTATGCCTTTTTTCATAGCAATTTAATCTGACATTTCGTAAAAATCAATAAAAATTGGGGAAAAAAATCGTTCAGAAGTTTTTAGGAGACAAAAGGTGTCCTCTGACCTCGGATTCTACGCCATTGGGTGCTTCGATCATACCCACAATTTTTCTGAAAATGGGTTATTAAATTAAATAGACCTGGAAACAAAAATTCAGAATTATTGGTCCACTCTGTACCTGTAGACAGATGCAATAAAAGCCAGTTTCGTAAATCGACACTTATTTCGACTGAAAAACATTTTCGGAAACAAATTTATTGGAATTTTCGTATTATAATCACCTTCAAATTCTTGAAAAAACAACTAAAAATAACTAAAAATAACCAAAACACTATTGTGGAATTTTCAAAATTTTAAGTTTTTTATTTCTTAATTATTTTTGGTCGTTCCTTGTAGTATAGTCCAGTCATTATGTAGAAAAAAAAATGGGTTATAAATACAATAAGTGAACCGAGAAATCTGATTTTTGGATATTGAGTGAAGGGGGGGGGGGCTTATAGAAAAGCTGAAATGCAAATTGTCGATCGAAATTTCCTATTTCCTATTCCTATTCTTCGCGATCTTGAAAAAAGTGTTCTCTCCACCGTGATATATGAAAATTGGGAAGGGATACTTTTTATTTTTATTGCCTTTTTTACGCTCTACAATTTAGTTTATATACATTTATCACTTACCTTTCATCGTTGTTGAGATATCGAAAAATATAATGATGTTTTTTTCTATCATGACAGTCACGCATTTATTTTTAAATGTTGGCCCCCTTAATTTTTTTAGAGTGAAATGTTAAATAGATCATTTGTTAAGATTATAATAGATACATATCAATAATATTAAGATAATAATAGCAAATTTTCCCCGATTTTCTACAGCAACAGAAGCAGCTTTTCAATCCTAACAAATTATCTATCTAACATTTCTTTCGAAAACAAGTTAAAACAAGTAGGGCGCACATATTTAAAAATATATGCGTCACTTCATGATAGAAAAAATCAATCTTCAGAGGTGAATATGTCTCGAGAACAGGAGTTTTTGGAGGGTTATGCCCATGAGACTTCTGATCTACTCATCGAAGTTCCCAAAATTATACCAAATTTGCCAGGTACCCTATTCGCATATAAGGATTCCGCGGAATTCTTGACTACTATCAGTATTTTCTTCTAAAGGTAATTTAGGTAGAAGTTTTCTTCCACTTTGGACATTAATTATTGCTAATTGATGAATTCAGAACCATTCTTCGTCAATATTAAAACATTATTAAGATCCCGCAAATCAAACAATAAGGGCTGTAATAAAAATTTTCTGCTCTGAGATTCATCCACATTACTTATTAGGTACATGACATAGTTTTTATTTCTAAATTTGAATGTAATATAGAGACGTCATACTTTATTAAAGAAGTAATAATAAAAACAAAGAAGCGCGGTGAAAATAAAAAAATATGAAAAAATCTGACTCATACTAAATAGGTTTCTCAGAAAAACAGATTTTTGAGATTTATAACTATCTTTTCCAAAAGCGTCCTCATCTATACCTACGGAGTTTCAAAAAGTTCAGCTCTTCTTGATCATGAGTCAATTTTATTTTATAATGTATTTATTTTTGGTTGAAAAAATATCCCTTTGTCTATAGAAGTGAATTTCCACGTATTTCTCAGTGTTAATTTAATAATAATTCATTATTAAGCAATAATACAATAAAATTATGTGAATTTTTTGACGTTATAATTAATGCATGCAACTTGATAGTTTTTGTTTTTACCAAATATAATTATTATATAACAGACACCCATATAAATTTAAATATAACAGATAAATAATGTTATAAAAACATCTAAGTTTTTTTATGCAGAACCAGTTATATGTAAATGTAAATGCAATTTAGACGTTATTATTATTATATTATTAGATTCCTAAAAATCTCTATTAGCATACCTTATGCACAAAAAAACATTAATTGTGGGTGAGTTAATATTATAGATTGGTATACCTATTTAAATCGAGGCCAATAGAAATATTCTCCATATTATAATATACTTTAGGAACACAATAATAAGGCTCTTTATATGTAGTTATTTCAGTCCATTGAAGTTTCTCTATTAAAGTGTTTATTCTATTTATCTACTTGATACATACATTTCTCCCTTCCGTTTTGTTTGTTTGTTCTCTTGCGCAGAAGTTGGAAAAAAATATAGGAAACAAATACTATTTCCGTAAAAGGGCGATCCAAAAACGATCGTAATTTGCATCAAGAGTCGTCAAAAGGTTCTTAAAAAATCCGACGAAAAATCTCGCGATACAACGTTCAAATTCAACCGACTATATACGGATACGCCAAAAATAAATCAAAAATGAAGTTTTTATAAAATTCTTTTCATGGAATGGCCATTATTCGTGGATTATGCATGCACTTATAATGATTTTACCTGCATACGTATAATAACAAGTACTACAGTGTTGTCAAGTGTTGCAAAATTATTTGTTTATTTTTCAAACCGTTCTTAATAAAAATAATGTTATCAGGTTTTTTTGGCTTACCTTTTTTTGACCAATATTGGCTATATTAAGACACTTGTTTCCCCCAAAGAAGAAAATTATACATGGGTGTCTCTAAAAGGTGCGGAAAATACACATTTTCCAGAATAAGTCAAAAGAGGATTAAATAAGAAGTTTGCAAATTTCATCGCTCTTTACTATTGTTATTAAGACCAAATAAACTGACATAGTTTTAGAAACATTGACATATAGGGTGTTCCTGCTTTTGTTGGTATTTATCACTTTTCGCCCTAGAACTTATACCCACGCCACTGATCGGTTCTCTATTTTTACGTCAAGAAAGTAAAGTATTCCCTCGAGTATTCCTTAGCTTTTTTCCCTCCCATAAATGTTTCGTAACTTGCATGGTTTTCTCGTAATAAATTTTTTATCATGGATTTAAATTATTATTGAAAAGGTATTTCTGAGAATTTATTTTTCAATTTAAATAATAATTTCAACAACAACGTTCCACCAATGATTGCTGGGTTCAAAATATGCCGATTTAACCGAAATTATTTATATCTAAAATGGTCCCCTTTTCAAGTCTTTAAAGGGACTCGACTAAATACAAATTTGCAAAATTAATAAAAAATTAATACAATAAAATAAAAACTTTGGTTTCGCCGCCTACTATATTATTATTGTTAATCGTTAATTATTGGTAATAAAATCGTTTCTGTGAAATAAAAATTATTATTTTAATTGAATTGAGATTTTCACATATTCGTTTTCCTGGTTATTTTGGTATAACATCATCAAAAATTAATTACGGGAAAACCACGCGAGACACAAAACTTTTATAAAGTGCAAAAAGTTTTGTATAAGACTGATGAAGTCTTTTGATAAAAATATAGTGGCCTGGGGACAAAAAAGTCATGGGATAAAAGTAATACGTGACACTGACAACGGGAACATCCTGTATGCCAATGTTTCTAATAAGACGCTTTCAGTTTGTTGGTCTTAACAGTTGGGTATAGAAGGTGATGAAATTTTCAAGTTTCTCATTTAATCAATCCACACTTTTGACTTATTCTGGATAATTCTGGACCACCTTTTAAGGGTTGTATCGAGGGGGTGTTCACTCGTGGAAATAATTGTACACTGTGTTGGAAATAACTGGAAATAGTGTGGAAATACATAACGTGGAAATAGTGGAAATAGTGGAAATATCGTGGAAATAGTGGAAATAGTAGAAATAATAATGTGGAAATAACATGGAAACGTAGAAATAACGTGTAAATAGTGGAAATAATGTGGAAATAATGGAAATAAAGTGGAAATAGTGGAAATAATTTGGTATGTGGAAATAATTGTACACTTTTTCATCGAGTGAACATCTCCTCGGGTTGTATCTTGAAAATGGTGGCATTTTAGATATAATTAACTTCGGGTAAATCGTCTATTTAAGCCTCAGGAATCTGGTGGTAGAATTTTTTTCGCACCTTTTGGAGACACCTGTAGATTCAAATGACATTGTATAGTATTTGTACTTTTTAGCCCATTACTTTCTGGACACCATGTATAATGTATTTTTTTATATTAGAAGGTTATAGTTCTTAAATTTATTCATATTTAGTGAAAAAAAAATTAATAAATATTTATTACAATATTGCAACGATGTGATGAAGTTTTAACTTTATTAACATAAAAAAACGTAAATCCCGTTAATCGAGTTTTTTTTTAGATGATTCTAGTCTTGAACTAAATCAGTTGATATTTCTATTATGCGGAACCCGAAAACATGCACCTAAACATCTACACATGCATATTCATTTTATGCATAAATTTTAATTTGTTTATAACACGAATACGACTGAACTGTGACGAGATGCAATCAGCACCAATTTCGAATTATGAATTAATAAAGTCTCAATTGCATTTGGAATGCGTTTTTTGAATTATTTTTGAATTTGAATTATTTTCTGAAAAGCTTATTGTAAACAATTAAATACAAAATTTTGCCTGATTTATTTGATTGGGGATAATTTTCGATATTTCCAAAGGCTTTCGTTTTTGTTTTCGCACGTGAGCAGCCCCATTCTTTATTTTTCTGTTTTTTTCGATCTTGTACCTATATTCAAAAAAAATGTCAACAAATCCATCCGTGGTTTTTCTACCCCCGTTCTCTAAATAATTTTTTTGTGCGATTTGATGAGGAAATTTCGAAGTTTGATGTCTATCACCTCGAGAAGGTTTTCAAATTTTTGATTAAACACCTCTATTTACAGGGCGATCCCAAAAAAACAACTGTTTGCTCCTGAAGTGCATTAACTTTATACCTCGCCAACCGATTTTGTAAATTTAAGCCTCGCATTGAAGCTTCAACTTCAGGCAAGAAAATCCAGGGACGAAAATTGGCTCAAGACAAACATTAATAAAAATAAAAGATTTCGTTAAAAACTACTGATTTTTTTTCAGGAAACAGGTTTTGGGAGAAAAATTGAATGAACATAATCTTGTCTCCGAACTTGTCTTTATTTGTGAACAATTTAAAAATTTTCTTGCTGACACGAAATGAAAAATGTTGAAACAGCAACCAAATTACATCAGCACGTTCTCGGGGGGAATCGGCACTCTTTCTTACCTGAAAAAGGTTCTTAGTGCATCGTTACGAAAATTCTAACAATCACTACTTGACTGAAAAGCTTATAGCGATTACTACGGTTATTTATGTGTTTGGATCCATAGAAAAGCAGAAAAATCAAGGATAGGACTACTGTGAGTGTAAAATGGCGACACTCAATTTTGAAATTTCCTAGGAGATACTCTGCAATAAATATCTGAAAGGATTAAGTCTGGGGAAAATGCTATACCTTCTCAACGCGAGCCTCCTACTCAACGGTACATATGAACGCGAGCCTCCAAAATGAGAATACAATACAATAATGATTAAACCGTTTACCATTTGTATAAATAACTCGGGATGAATATAAATAAATGAGCGCAATAAAAAAGTTTAATAACCGAGTAAATCACGTCAAATTATGGAATAAAGAGTTTCCTTTAACTACAAATCAATCATAAGTGAAAGCATGTGTAGTTAGTATTTTATTACTCTTTAAACCAGGTATGTTCGATAACTACTATAAAAGGTATGACCGACTCTTATGGTTTATAATCATGTGACCGATCACATTTGCTGGACTCAATTTCAACTTTTTGCGGAATCGTAATATGATGGGAGACATATTGAAAAGACACTAGGTACATACAATCTTTCAGAATCGTTACACTTGCATGTTATGTCAATACGATGCCAAAATCTTTTTCGCCGACTTCCTTTCTTAGATTTATATTAAATATTACTGCAATATTTATTTGATTATACAAAAATAATAATTTAATTTTTTACCCTTATTTATATTTTATTAAATTTTTTTTGAGTCTATAAATGTAATCATTTTTCTATATATGTAATTACTAATTTTCCATTTTACTTTATACTAGGAGGGTCTTTATGAATTGCCTTAAAAATCTAAGAAAACATTGAATAAATTTTTTTAGGACCTTCTTTAATATTATTGAAGCATAATAGGGAGCATGTCGGTCAATGCATCCTTTCATTCATTGTCTCTTTTCACAAATTTTCCGTATCCAGTCAAAATTTGATAAAACTTGATACGTAATTTCTTAATTATCATATTTTAATCACGATTGGTTTGAATTATTATTGAAAATGCAGAAAAAAATTATTTTATTTCTTCGTGTTCGAGAAGACTTAATTGGATGATATAATTGTTTAGTTGACTGAAAATTTTGTGGGAGTAAATTATCTGTAAAGAGTAGTCTGGTACTGCATTTGAGCAAAATCAGTCGAGCCGTTCCAAAATGGTGGCCATTTGAATGTTCTTAAAAATTTGTATTATTTGAAACTGCCTGTATATAAAATAAAATGGAAAAAATTGAAACTAAATTAACAATTTACGTTAATAGAAAAACAATTCAGTATTTCTATTAATAAGCCAATGGCGTGGGTAGTAGGGGAAAAATTATTTTCTATAACCATTTATGAGCGCGTTTTTATCAAAGGAACGTAACTGAAATTTTTAGAGTAGACAAACAAAATTGCGGAGATATTAAAAAAATTTCAATGTGTTTATTTCTTAAAAATTTTAAATTTTCGAATTTAAAATTTTGAATTTTTGTAATATCCATAGTAAGGTGTCTGGAGGGAGTTGCTTCTTGGTATTGCATTTTGAGATACATATCAGTTTAGTTGTTTCAAAATGGTGGTCATTTTAATTTTTGTAAAAACTGTTTTTTAACACTTATATGATGCGTAAATGCAAAACTAAACATAAAATTTCAATCAAATTAAGAGAATAAGAAGAACTTTTGTGCCAAAAAAATTTACGTTTTAGTCATTAGTTTACCAGTGGCGTAGGTATAAAATGAGCCAAAATTTCTAAATTTCCATAACTATTTATTGGCACATTTTTAAAGGAATTGAATATTTTGATAAACGCTGTTTGATTGTTATTGTAATTCGTAGTATGTATAATAAAGAAATTTTTTTATTTGTATTTGAACTGAAATTTCCAAAATGGTGATAATATTTAAAATTGGATCAATGCATAAAAATACACTATTTCTGCAAGGTTTTTTCCTATGAAGAAATTACACTGAAACTGATTGGATCAATATTTTTTATTAAATATTATATTAGGATAAAAAAATTGAAAGTTAATAATAATTTTGGAATTTTAGAATTAGGCAAGAAGAATTTGGTGTATACCTACATGAACTTAGTGAAACAGTTTTGGCAAATCAACGCGCGCAAAAAATACAGGGTGTCTCACTGTAGCTGTCTCGCTGTAGAAAAAAAAACTTAGGTAACAAAAAATAGAAACGTGAAGCTGCAATCTAATAAAACTGCTTCGGTATTATAAGTTCATGTTAATAAACGTACGGGTAAAGGCTGAATTTAATCAGTGAAAATTAAATTAAAACAAATGATAATAGAAATGAATGAATCCCGTAATGAAAAACCGAGTCAAAAACTTTTTGAATCTACGTGAATTTACAGCAAAACTATTAGGTATATTTATTTATTTAAACATAATGAAAGTTAGATCATTATTTCCTCTTGACTAGCTATTCTAAATTAAAAAAAAGCCTACGAAATAATTTGTTTCATCACACTGATTATTACCAACGGCTTGGTTTTTATCGCGTTGCTTGGCTTTTTCATGGACTTCTTGTTTTTTTTTACTACGAATTTCACGTTAATACCTACGAGTATTGCGCAGTGCAGACTGTAGAGTTCAAAAACCATGCAAATACATTCATACCTGGAACAATTATTATTATTATTATACCGTTGTCTTCTATAGGGAGAATAAGCTGATAAATTATACAAAAATTATGATAATTACCAAACTTTATAATAAAACATATATGTGCAGCCTTGGCTCAATCGTTATTGCCAACGTTTTCATGATCAATGATTACAACGATGTGAAAAAAGTTTTTTTAATCCATGTAGGTATGCTAATTGAAAAATGTATAATACGCCAATATCTGATTAAAAATTCAAGCAAAATTAATCTATGACGTACTCGGGACTGAGAAAAATTTATACGTTTGAGCCTATGAAGTTTTCGGTGGTTTCTCGGGCGCCAGATTTTTGTTAAGGGCTTACACATATGCTGTGGCAGTACCATGTTGTCCCTAAGAAATAGGTAAATAACCTTAAAAATAATCAAACATTACAAGCAAACAATTTATCTGTTTATTGAAGAAAAAAAAATTATGATCTGAACTTTTCCTAAATTAACGGGGGGTTTCTGTGATATATGTATTGAAAAATTCGTACTATATAAGCAACCGCGGTAGAATAAATGTAATAATTTTCTGCTTATATATAATTTAACATTTCTGATTTGTCAACAGCCAGATTAAATCTGAAGGGGGTAACTCTAAAAAAAGTTGTCCCCCTCCAATCTCATTAATAAGTTATTAATGTCCTAAAATTTGAAACAAAAATTTAATAATAATTTTATTCCGAAATAAGCGGTAAAAGTGTATTTACAAAAAACAAATGCTTTTTTCTTGAATTTTATCGTCTATAGTAACACTTATTTCAGAAATCACTAAATATCGAATAATATGGAAACCGTAATTAATCTAATCATTAGCCATGGTTCTTTTTTGGTCCAATAAATGACCTCTTACATGCAGGGGTTCGTTTGATGTTTGATCCATGGCTTGTGGACATTTTTTATATAAATAAAATAAATATGTACACTTGTAGGGGGCAATAACATAATTATGTCATTATACGTCCAAATCATAAAACCCCTAATAAGCTTATTGCAATTTTTTCTCTAAAACTTTGATGTCAATATTGACGTTTGAAAATTTATGTTTTTTAATTATTTCTTTTTAAAAATGATTTATTTAATTATAGTTATGGCTCATGAAAATTGGCATATGATAGATAAGATAATTTTCATAGCTACTTTTATAAATAACAATTAATTTTTTTTTAACTGCATACCTACTGTTACCTTAAAAGTTGGCAACATTGTTACCTAACATCTAGGCTGTTATACATGAAGTAGTTGCTTTTTAACGCTTTTTCAAGAGAGGAATTTCAGCTTCAATTTCGACGTCTAGCGGTATGAAATCGATAATTTGGTTTTTTATTTGCGTCGAAAAATTTTAGGACAAAAACTAGTCCACAACGAGTTGGTCGCTTTTTACTGCAAACATGTTGATAAAAAACTCTCTCAGTTTTTCATCCGAGACTGCTTTGGCTCTGACTGATTTCATAGCTTCAATGAGCGAATGAGCGGTTACGTGGTACACCATGCCTCGTAAGTATTGAGACGCTTGTAAAACCAGTAAAATCCTACAAGGGGATTCGTGATCGTGATGTAACAAAAATCCAACTTTTACCACTCTTAACTATTCTATTCTATTTTAATGATTACTGTAAAAATAAATTACTGTCTCTAATAAAAGTGAGCCCCTCCTGCACACTTTTC
The DNA here is from genome assembly GCA_910589415.1 of Malachius bipustulatus. Taxonomy (NCBI): domain Eukaryota; kingdom Metazoa; phylum Arthropoda; class Insecta; order Coleoptera; family Melyridae; genus Malachius; species Malachius bipustulatus. The sequence goes on along the minus strand of OU342639.1, from coordinate 28,919,991 downwards.
ACGATACTTTTTTCGTTTCCTATAAAACTGAGCATTTTTATGAGAATTTTTCTCTACACTTCCTTAAAAGATTTTCACCCTGCTGCTTCAAACAAAGTTCAAACAAATTCATACCATGCATCATTTTTTGATTCCTTGCATTTATATTTAACTCAATCAACGTAACGTTATAAACAACTACTCATACCTTCTATTATTTCAAAATTTCACTAAATTGGTAATAATATATATAAAAAAAAACATAGATAGGTAATCACAAAAAAAAATAAATGCATCTGCAGCCTGAAAGATTAGAGAGCTGCGTTTTGTATGAAATTTAATCAATTAGGTATGTATATACCTACTTACCCGATAAGTATCAGATAATATATTGTACAATTTACAGTCTCTACACTGTCATAGCAATTGCTGGAGCTGTAGAAGTATCGGTATTTGTTAAAAAAAAACTACAGGTAAAGATCAAGTTAACTGAAACAAAAACGATCTTGTTCAGGCATGGCGTCTATATTGATACTGTACACTGGGCGATGGAAGTCGTAAATATTGTTATATCTATGTTGAAAACAGTATACGGCCGATTATTCCGATCTATAATGGAACTTTTAACTATGTTAAACGAATCGTTCTTGCTAAAAAAATCGTCTCAATTCATTTTTCGTCACCAATTGGGCTAATTTTGTGGTAAGCAATAATCTCACGTTCGGGGATCGTCTCTTTGATAATATTCGACTGCGGGAGCTAGCAAAATGAGGTAAAAGTTGATGAGCGTGACGAAAAATCGTTTGACAAAAAGACACCAAAAACCTTCGCTCGAAAATGACTTTTTTTTTCTTAGAAAAAAAAAATTTAACTTGAAATTTTCTTGAAAAATCGATGTCTTCGGAATGGGACGAAATTTTGTGTGAGCACAGCCGATTGCAATACGAGTCGGTTAAACAATCCAATTAAACCGTGAAGAGCTTAGTTTTCGCACAAAAAACGAGAACAAAAAGTATGAAAAGCTCAAAAAATTTTCAAATTTGAACGATCGTATCTCGAGAACGTGAATTCGTAGGATAAAACGATTTTATTTATTTTGCGATTAAAACGATAAAAAAGATTTTAAAGCAAGTTATTTTCGTTTTGAAAAAATAGACAATTCCAAAACCTTAACCCGGAAAATGGTCTTCCTCCTGTCTATCTCGAAAACGAGGAGAGCTACTACAGAAGAATCGCTTACAGTTCTGAACTTCTCACATTTTCTATCTTTCGACGAGAAATTTTTATCAAAATCGCAGAGATAAATTTTTTGCGAAAAATTTGCACTCCTGTAGTTGAAAAAATCGATGTCTTCAGAATGGGACGTGATTGCATCATGTGTGTGAGCACAGCCAATTGCAATACAACTCGGTTAAACAATCCAGTTTAACCCGTGAAGAGTTTAGTTTTCTCACAAAAAAAAAAAACAAACAAAAACTTTGAAAAGCCTAAAAATCGTGGTTTTTTCAACTTTGAATGGCCATATCTCGAGAACGCAGAGTCGCAGGATAAAATGGCTTGCAGTTTCGGAATCGTCATTGTCCAATGCGTCCTCTGGCAGATTTTTAAATCCCTATTAGTTGAGAAACTTAATTTTGTAAAAATTCGTGTTTGCTACAGTTGGTTTTTGACATATTTCCACGTGAAAAATGATTTTTCTGCTGTGTCATCTCATCAAAGTAGAGGAGAGCTACAGAAGAACCGATTACCCTTCCGAAGCCCTAATGTTTATAATGTCTGACAAATGATTGTCATTAAATGATCGTAGAGAAAAAAAAGAAATGAAAATCATAAAATGTTTCTTTATATTTAATTTAACGGAGAAATTATTGAAAATAAACAAAAATTAAATGTAATAATTTCATATATTTTTGAATAAATAAACTTTAACAGAAGTTATGCCGTGTATACTGATTTTACAATCGTTGTATAGGGACTTTCAATTTATCTGGCACACTGTGTAAGTTCACAACTGTTGTCTATTGTCTTATTCGACAATCCAGCTTGCGAGCATAATGCCACCATAAAAAATATGCATGCATACGTTGGGTACCGAAGGGCTGTCGGTCTCACATAAGCATGAGGGTAGAAGGTATATAACACATGGGGTGCAGGATTGGGCAATAGCACCAACACAAGACCCAGGGCGTGTTTTGCCACCAACATGAATTAGCAAGCTCCATAGACTCTCGTCTAGGATTGGATGAGAGAATCTAGGGGTGGGTTATGCTTTATATCATTTCACCCTTCCCGCGTATACCTACCCTCATCCCCCCGCTAATAAAGTATCTACAAATCAAGTCCATTTTTTTTTTCATTACCTAATACAAAAAATATTTTAATACATTAATACAAAAGACTCTTGATGAAGATGCCCTAAGGGATTCTGTGGGAAATCTTTTTGCCTTTCTATTTGAGTATAATACCTACCTAACTGAATGGTTAATAGAATAGGTAGGTACCTACTTTTTATTATATCAATACTTAAATTATTACGATATAATTAGTATACAGACTTTACGTATAAAAATAAGTAAATTTGCGCCTTTAATTTTAACCGTTTTCGAGAAAATCTGGAAATAAGTTCAGATGTTATAATTTGTCAAGTTTGTATTTTGACTTTTAAAAATGGGGCATGGGGGCCAATAATAATTATAATTTTGAAAGAAGTCATTGTTAAAAAATTATTCATTTTTCTTCAAAACTTAAATTGTGGTAAATAAATTATTTATTTATAAAAACTCCAAGTTTGTGGAAATAATTATTTTTTTTTATATATTTTAATCTACCCCGCAGTAAATGTTTATTAATAAGATATGTAAGAACGAGGATAAATGTACATCCCATCCCATCCAGGATAAGCGAATTTATAGGTATAAATGACAAAAAAATTCGACTTGAAATTTGGCAATTTGGGGTCCAGGCCTGCTTGATTAGATAATAAATTTTACCAAATTCTCATGTTTAATAAATCAAGCATGCCCTAACAGGAGCATTATTTTTGTTTCCTGTGTAGGTAAAGACCTTTTTTTCTAAAAAATTAAATCGGAATTAATATTTGAATGCCAATTTTCATTTACTAGGGGCTATTAATAAAATAAAAAAACATTTAAAATATGCTCTGAACTAAAGTCCTTAATCTAAAACCAAAGCATTCGAATCAAGTTATTTCCACACTTTAAAAAAGGGAGATGAAGAAATTAAATCAATAATTACAAAATCACAAAAAAAAATGAAAATATTGCAAAAAATGTAAAAAAATCAATATAAGCTAACGGGCGGCTATGAAATTCGGCATGCGACGTGCATAATTTTGAATTCTGGACAACTTTTTTCAATAAAATTTTTCGATATTTCGTGCAGAAGAGTTATACCCACTTTACCTACAGAGAAAACAAAAATAATTCTCATGTCAAGGCAAACATGCGAGAATATGTTAAGATTTATTACCTAATCAAGCAGTCCTGAAATTCTCAATTAGAATTTTTTTTTATTTAATACCCACAAATTCGCTTATCGTGAATATAAAGGAGTGCACGAATTGGCCAGAATCCTTTAAAAACATATAAACTATTGTAGAAATTTTGAACAAATAGTGTAATACATACTAAAATTACTTCATTGCCGTAGAGAGATATGGGTTTTTAGGTTTCAGACCCTTTGAACTTCTAACTCTACGCCAATGAAATTAAAAATTTTATAAAAACGACCGTAGATTAATCGACTCTAATTTTCTACAAAAAAGCTATACTATTGAAATTTGAATGTCTCTCGTTTCTACCTTTTATTAACACAAAAACTAGTCATCCACACTATAATAATTTTTCTCATAATTCGAATTTCTATATACGGTTTCAGCGCAAGCGCATGTAGCAGTATAAGAAGTAATGAACAAATACATATATTACAAAGTTGCTACCTATATGTGGATAAAAAATTTAAATTTTAAGGTTAATGTTATTAAATAAAGTTGCAACGTATTTTCAATTAGTGTTATTTCTCATACTTCCTAATCAATTAAGCATTAATGAACATAAATATAGTATATAAAAAATATAGGTAGGTACACTAAAAGAGCATTAATTTTTTATAAGACACTTTAATAAATGAAGCATACGAGGCTAGAAAAAATGACTTTGAATAGAACTACTTTATCCTAATATTAAAAAACTACCTTCAGAATTTTTTTTACTAGAAGTTTGTATATGCATGTAGCTTTTTATTAACTAAGTAACAAGCAATCATTTACATTGTATTATGTAAATAATGTATCTAAAAACTAGTCGCAAGGAGTAGGTGTACCTACATAAGTACAAAGTTGAAACGTATTCACATGCACGCACACTCTAAAATATTTCAAGATTGCAGTGATAAAGAATAATTTGCAACAAAATAGAGTAGCAGTTAAATATTCATCATAATAATTATTAATAAGCTAAATGGGAGCTTATTTAAAATAATACAAATTCACACATTTTTTACCATTTTTATATCCATATGGTTAAAAGGATATCGTTAGCTTTCTTTATTTCCATGTGAAAAAATCTCACAAAAAAAAACTCTTATGCTCTAGGTCTAGGTGAATCAGTGGCAGCATTAAGGACTTCGGGACCCCCGCGAATTTTTCAATGTGTATTTAATATTTATATGATATTATACTATCAATATGATCATTATTTATTGATCATATGACCACTAAAATAAAATGAAAACGTATGAGTCTCCTAAAAAAGTAACCCAATTTTGGCAAACAAAACTTCCGGGGGGTCTGCATGGATATCCCCAAGAGAAAAGGGGGTGCCAGGATTTTTTTCAAAAAAATTGTGTAAAATAGTATACTGCATTCATATTTTCAATGTGGGGTTTATATCACGCCGTCACCCATTTTTTTTTTTCAATAGTGCATGAGTTACACCACTCAAACTCAAAAATGAAACTGTCGAGCCCCAACATTTTCCCCGATTTTTATTGGGGGTAACTTTCGATATTCCTAAGGTATTTCGATTTTTTTTCGCATAAACTGTATTTCCCTTTTACTGGATTCACACTAAAAAACCTGCAAAAAAATCCTACAGGTTGATATACGTCAAGGAGTCAAAATCACTCAATTCTTTGATCTTCCAGTTCTCCAAATAAATTTCTCATGTGTGTTTTGGAAAGAAAAAACTTTTTTCCTCGCCGACAGATTTTTGAAATTTTGGCCTCATATTAAATTTATTAAATTTAGCCTCATAAGATGAAACTTCAGCCAAGAAAATCCAGGGACGAAAATTGACTCAGAACAAACATTAAAAAAAGATTACATACAAAATTACTCATGCAAATTGAAATTCCTCTTGGAAATATTGAAAACATTCTTTTCAAACATATAGAAAAGAAAAGTACTGTCTTATCGATGTGAAGAAAATTTAAACATTTCCGAACGTTCCTATATACTTACATTTTTTACAAGCGATATGAAATTGCCGGCAACGGCGCGGGGCCCTACTGCAGCTGCCCCCCCCCCCCCTTCCCCCGCGAGTAGGGGACTAAACTTAATAAATGTTTTACATATTTACTTTTTAATTTTTTTATAACCCTCTTATGTTTACTGAGGGAAACAGGATACCTGGCGTTCTATGGCCTACTAATACAAAAATCAAAAATGTCAAACGAAAATTTTTTTCGAAATTTGATAGGTGCGTCTCAAATGATTATTCGCAGCATTCGGTATAAAATTATCGTATTCCTAGATCGATATACAAACTCTATAGACGCTGGGAACTCTTATTTCGCAGCCCGGGCTGCCAATGAGTTTCAACGGCCGATATCAATTACTTATAAAATTATTTTTCACTTAGATATTTGGCACTTTTATAATTTTAGTGGTGGTTTCTTAACACGAAATATTCCAGCTTTGATTTCAGTTTATTTGCATGATGTAAATCTTATTTGTATTATTGTAATCTTATATTTTCTATTACAATGTTGCCGCCAGTCAGTTCAGTTTTGGATGCGGCAGAAGACGATTGATATTTATTCCCGATTTCCCGCATGCGTGCAACTTAGTGTCTTTTATTTTTTATTTTTTTTTAATGTGGAAATTATTTACATAGACCACATAAAGTATGAAACAATCATTGTTCATCGTACCTCAATAAAATTAAGAATTATTTTCATACTTCCTTAAAGGCATCGGCAACTCACAAAACAACTTTTATTTAATCATTCTGAGTATATTTTGATGAAAACGGTAGTGAAAACGGCACTTCGATATCTGCTTCTTTAATTTGATTTTATAAAAAAAAGGAAAAAACGTAAAACGAGTTGCCATTGCTTTCAAACTATTAATATTTTAAATGGTTTTTAAAATGTGGAAATTTATTAACATAGACCACAAGTTCTTATTTACAAGTAAACCTGAGACACTTTTAATAAATGTATTTTATTCTCATTATTCAGTTTTGAATGACGTAATTGTCAAAACAGATTTTTTTGACTCCACTCTTTGAAACTCGAAATAACTGATGAATACTGGAATTTGTTCTGAATGTTCTATAAAAGTCTAGAGGAACATAGTCACCATGAAAGCGTTTAGTTGCTTATAGTATAGAAAATATTAACTCTTCATCTTCAGAACAAAAACTTTATAGTCTAAATTATTCAGATTCAATGGAGGGTATGCATACAGGGTGTTAATAAAAATAATAAAATAAAATTAAAGGACATATCGCACCTCCCTTTGAAAACCGTCGTAAATCAAAACATATCAATTATACGGTTTTCAGCAAATAGGATTCCAAAAGAACTAAGTTTTGTCTGAAAAGACAGTATTATACTGCTTTGAACCTTTGAACACAAATACTTTGAACCCTTTTAATACATAGTTTATACTAAGTGTATTAACTCAAAACTTTATTTGCTTTCCCTGTCGAATTACCGGATTTTAAGTTACGACGGTTTTCAAAGGGAGGTGCGATATAGGAAATTCAAAAATAGGCGAAATATATCCTGTAGAGATAGGTCGTTGCGAGCTTTAGTTTTCGAGATACAAAATGTTAAAGTTCTTCGAAAAATTTACTATTTTTTTAATATCTACCAACTGACTGACCTAAAAAAAAATATTTAATCCAGAGACGGATCTATTGGTACGTTATTATCCCTTCCTTATTAAATAATGTCTACGCCACTGACTTTAATGCAAATGTGGTATTTTTGGTAGATACCTCCTGTTGTATAGAGGAGAAAAGTAATCATACGTTTTTGTCGTAGGACGTACTGTTTCCAAGATACTTCACATTGTAAGATAGAATATAATAAAAATCAATGCTATCGATCGGGTATTTCCAGAAATTAATCATTTTTGTGATCGTTATTGGAATCAATATCTTGAAAACAATGCATCTTACAACAAAAACGTAAGATAACTTTTCTCTTCTAAATAAAAATAATAAAAAAATCTATAAAAAGTCACATTTCCAATAAAGTCAGTGGCGTATAAATTATAAAAACAAAGATAAGAACACACCCGCAGATCTCTGCGCTACTGAATTGAATAATTTTTTTTGGGTGTATCAAATCATGCACTTCAATTATTAGTACAATTGTCAAAAATTTCAAATTATTCTGATCAGCTAATTTTGAGATATTGAAAAAATATACAATTTTTCAAAAAACTTTAACACCCTGTATTTCGAGAACTGAAGTTCCAACGACTCATGTCTATACAGAAAATTTTTCGCATATTTTTGTATTTACTACTACAATGCCCTTTAAATTTGTTACACCAATTGATTAACACAGGTATAATACAGGGTGTCTCAGGTATGGGCATGATACATTGTCGTATTCTTCTTTTATTTTTCTAAGATATTTTGATGATAAAGAACATTTTTATTAAGAAATTACTGTTTTTTCAAAAGTAACACCGACGTTAAATTTTTTAATTTTAAAACCTATTTTCAAGAAAAGTTATTTTTTAAATCTAGTGGGCCGTTACTAAATTTTATCATTATCAATCTACGTTATCAAATAAATAACGAAATATCATTAGAAAAAGAAACCACTGGAAAAATAAAAATTTAATTGAAAGTGACTTTGACGTCTAATATGTCTCTAAAAATGCAGCAATACTTATACAGGGTGTTCCTTTTAAAAATCGAAAGTTGGTGCCATATAGGTACCATGAAAGCCCGGAAATAGAAAAAAGTTATTTTTTTATAAAAAAGTGAGTTTTATCAAATTTAATAATTCTACTTACAACTGTTTGATTTAGAAAATTAAACAATAAAAAAAGCAATAATAATTGATGTCTCATTTTGATTGTCTACATTCTACAAAATGTGCTTGCTTACAAAACGATTATTAATTAGCATTGCAGTAAATTTAAGAAAAATCCCTCTCTACTCTTACCTGAAATAATTATTTCAAATCAGTTTTACTTTCCAATTATCATTTTTTCCTCAAGAACTAATTATACCTATAAAACATATTGATTACTGCTGGGACAACGAATTTAAATTTATCAGACAATAACTTTCATGAGTGTTTTTCAAAATGTAGGCCAGCGTATCTGATGTACCTAAATACTTAATTTTTTTATAATACTCGATCCCCGGTACAACCGGAGCTTATTTTTTTAGTTTGCTGCTGGGTTCAAGATAGAAATCGACTACATCGTAGCGTGGGTAATATGTAGATAATTATAATAACTCTCTTGATAGGTATTTTTTTAACATCGAAGATATGTAAATTGGAGCTTTTTTGTTAGATAAAATGATATGACCTGGTTGATTGGGAAAAATGCCACGGGAACGTCTCCGTGGAGCTTCGAATGACTTTTTTTATTTTTACCTTCATAGGGACAATTATTAGAGCGTATGAGAAATACAAAAAAAGACAAACCACATCAAGACTCTCTGAATTTTTTATTACTAATTTCTGAAAGGGTTACCGCTATAATCTTTATAGCGCTGAAGATCTATTCACTATATCGTGTGAACATCTAAAAAAATCATACATGCCGGGCTTATTTAATATGCGAAGACACGATACGTCAACATCCAAGGGCGCGCGCATATACAAATCTCGCTACAGAAGCCCAGCACCCACTATAAAAAAAACCGGCCAGGTATATCGAACAAAAGGTACTCTTTGTTTTTTTTCGGACGTTCACAAAGTTTCTTCGCCCTTTCTCACACTGACGAGATATATTCCGCTTTTTATTAACTTAGAAAAAACCACGGTGTTTAATTATGCAAGAACTGGATGTAATGCTCTGGTCATAAAAACTTCAGGTAGTCGATGAGATGCCGGAGAGCGGACAGCAATACTGTAAGGGTCGCGAGAGGCGAAGTGCGGACAAGGGGGACTCTTCAGTTGTATGGGGCGCGGTCTTCGCTTCTTATCCTTGTAATTACATAATATATGCTATACTAGGGTACATTCGCATCTCCTGCAAAACGAATAAGAGGGGGTAGGTCCTTTGTTATCGGGTAGGTACGTTGGTTCTCTCTAACTAGGATAGGAAATCATATAGGAAGCCGTAGTCTTAGTCTATTCAAAAGACAGCTGAGGAAGAGCTTGCACTTTTTTGCATACATTTGTCATATTATGTAGTCATTTTATTGGGAAAATTTGGAAATCGCTGTTTATTTATTTATTTATTTATTTATTTACTTAAGTACAAGATACTCGTTGACAACATAAAATAAGCTCGATTTTTCTTCATACTTCCGTCAATCACTTTCATTGCTTATGCACAACGATTTTATTGCACAATCTGACAATTTGACATAAATTTGAACAATTATCCTTGTGCTCGTTTCTGGAATTTCTGGAGTCTCCTCATCGATTTCAGGAACGAAGAACTTTTTCGTCCATTTCTTAGAGTTAGCATTCCGGAGTAATTATATAAAATCCACCCGTTATAATCTAGAATGTTCTTTCACACGATAAACGACTCTGATCTGAATATCGCTCAACATATTCCCAAAACATCATGCAACAGAGACGACATTTGTCACAGTTAATAAAAACTTATCACTTAACCCGCTCCTGATTTTATGACTCATTATGACTAACATATACCTACTAATGTATTTTTGATAGTCCCCTCAACATGTACGTCTACATTATAATTTTCAGTATTTCCCACATCGTATCCAACCAACCTAGCCGAGCTGCAGCTGTTTCGCGTGATGCAGAACGCTTCTCTTCTGGTATATTACGACACCCTGCTGGAGATGGGTGGTGATGATGTCCAGCAACTCTGCGATGCCGGAGAGGAGGAATTTCTCGAGATCATGTCTCTGGTCGGCATGGCGAGCAAACCGTTGCATGTACGACGGCTGCAGAAGTCTCTTCAAGAGTGGGTCACAAATCCCTGCAAGTTCAAAATTCCATTACAGCCAACTGAGGACTACGACGTCGAGGTGTCCAGTTCTCGGATCGCCAGCAATCACACGCCTTTCTACTCCGAAACACCCGCGATCGACATCAGCAGAAGTATCTACTCGCCCAGTCCTGGTGACATATGCACCTTGCCTCCCATTACCAGTCCAGGATTGACTCTCAGTAAAAGGTTAGCTTCTTTCTTGTTGTAAACTTTTTTCGTTGTAGATCGAGACCAAGAACAAGATCGATCGAACTCCGAGAGACTTGTTGACTGATGCAAAACATTAACTTTTACATTGAGATTTTACTAATGAGAGTTATTGTCAGTCAAGAAAAGAAAAGTCTTTTAAGTTAGTGAAAATGGACTGATAAAATGCAAATTTCCAAAGCAACTTGATTCAGATTACCTTTATCATACATTTTGAAAGTTATTTCGACACTCTAGATCTTCTGGAATAACAACAATAACATTACTAATTTTTCCATTTCACATTGCAGACCTTATTCACCATTAGATCAAATGTGTCCAACGTCATCAAATTCAAGCCCAGGGAATAATATGTCATCCCAAATGACTCCAACTCTTATGGAATCTCAAATATCAAAATTGGCTGCTGCCGCCGAAAGGCTTAGTAAACATCTACCACAGTTTGAGCCAAAACCACACAATACGAAAAAGAAGGTGTGCAAAGAATTAGAAGTATGTACCTATTAATGTTTTACATACCCAGTAGAAAATCTTTTATATATTTTTATGTAAACAAACTTTTTTTAAACCTTATTTAATTGAAAATACATATATGCTTTTTGGTAAAGTCATTGTGCGCAGTTCTTAATTTTCCACTATTCTGTGAGTGTTATTAATTGGCTGAAAACCCAAAATTATTTTCAAAACTGCTTTTATCAACATTAAGAAAATATTGACATATGGAAAATAAAAATAAAAATTCATTGACTTTCGTGGGCCCGGCGAGTATTCTTAATAACCCCAAAGGTAGGGGATATTTCGATTTTTAAGTCCTTAACGCAACATTTTTTGATTTTTTATACCTTTACAACGAAAAATTCTGTATAGCCGGATAAGCCCCATACAATTTTCCCAAGTTTGGGTGTAAATAAATCGGATACCTATATTTTAATATCCCCTTATTTTGTAGTTAGTAATGTCAATGTCAGAGAACGATCCCAGGAGAATGGATGAAATCCGGAGGTACGCTGCAATATATGGCCGCTTTGACTGCAAGAGGAAACCGGAAAAGCCGCTGACATTACATGAAGTGTCTGTAAATGAGGCGGCTGCCCAGATTTGTAGATTCGTGCCCGTGTTGTTAACGCGAAGGGATGAGCTTTTTCCATTGGCAAGACAAGTTGTGAAAGATTCTGGTTGCTATTATTCAAAGACACAGTAAGTTGTTATTGATCTGCTTACAAACAGTCCACAGAATATCGATTTGTACGTATAAATAAGGCACCTTTGGTGATAAGAAATTAGAAAAAAATATAATGAAAAAATTAATTAATTCATAATTAGGCACGTAGGTATTCCAAATCGGTTTTTATTTGCAATTTGATTGAAAAATTTCAAAAATATAAATATATAGAGCGTTTTTTTATATTTTTTTTATCATTAGGACCTCGAGATGTGGTAGACGATACGCAGGGGCGATTAATTGGAGAAAAGTTGCATTAATAGGAATCTGAAACAAAATTTATGGAAACTTCAGCTGTTGCTGAAATATCCTGAAGAAATTGAAAAATCGCCATTTCTTTTTTATTGTGGAAAATTTTCATTTTTACTTTTGTTAGGCTTATATAAATTGTCATTGATATTTCAAGAATTTTCAAAGCCTACTAGATCCTTGAGTTTTCATAATTTTCATAGCCCATCAGGATGACTTTAAAGCACAAAACAGAAAATGCTGATCTCATGGCAAAGGTAGAGGATTTGCTAATATGGTGATATGACATGGCGATGAGTTCAAACTAGAGCGAAATGGCTATTCATGTTTTCAGGAATATTTGTCTCTACTTTTGGCATGAGATCAGAATTTTCTATATGAACCCTAAAACCCACGAGTTTTGTTTTGAAAAGCTGAAGCTGTTCTAAATATTATTTCAGATTCTTAATTGTGCAACTTTTCTCTAATTTTACGATAAGAGATATAAAAAATATGTATAAATAGATAATTCGAGAGCTCCTATTATTGCTGACAAGCTTAGGGAGATGTCCATAATGACATTTTCATGTTGGCAGTATTTTTCCGATTGTTACGCCTGACATTACCGCTTGAAGAAAACCTTTTTAATTCCATTGTAGGTTGTCATCGATGTATTTACATAAGAACAGCAGCCAAGAGAGGGACCTGCTGCTGGATAACACAGGGTCGGTGGTGAGTGCTAGAAGCAGTCCAAGAATGCAAATGTCAGAAACAGATGGTGTACTGAGTAAAAAACCAAAACTGGAATCTAATTCAGATAACGATGACCCACGGCAGGTCAGGGAACATATACGAGACAAAAACAAGCCAAAGTTGTTATTAACCTAGAAGATTAACATTATATTCCCCCAGATACCTAATTTTCGCTTCGGATAATAATGTTATTAACAATAACCTTTTATGTTCTAAACCCCATACTGTCGCTTTCTATGGGATTTTTAACATTGAAGCAATATTGTTTCGTTGGCTTACTATTACTAAATATGCATGTTATTTTATTGCTTTTTAATTAATGTTGCTTTTGGCGGTGCTTCTTAAAGCTTTAAAGGCTTATTATATTGCCCAAAAATCATAAATTATTCCTCTATTACCTAAAAAAGTGCCTGTTTCAAAAATAAAAATCGATTCTCAAACCGTTATTAAGCTATAATTAACTAAACTATAAGTGATTCAATCTAGTGATAATATTTTTCAAGAAGTGTAATATTAATTTAAAATGGTAAATAATATGACTATGTATACTGTTTTATAGGTTAGGAATCGCGGTCATAACTGCGAGGATAAGAGACACTCTGATAATTTCTAATTGGAGTACTAACTACCGGTATAGGTACTACCCCCAGATTTTTTAAGACGATTAAATAACAAATAAAAAACATGGCAATGATGGGATTCGAACCCATCATTTCGAACTCTTTTTTATGAAATGTCCCATGACACTCAATTATTTATTGAGAAACTGTCTCCTCTTCTTCCTGGTGATAACTTGAAGGTTTTGTACCTCGCAGTACTTGTACTTCAGAAGGTGTTCCTGTATTATGGCTATTTTGATAAGTGGCAACTGTATTATTAGACTGTTGGTTTTTGTTGGTCCCATGGGGGATATAAACTTACTCCATAACCCTCAATTATAGCTACATTCCAGGTCCTCCCAGGTATTTGAATTGGGAATGCTTTTATAGTGGTAGTGGTATCTTAGCAATCAGGCGGTTAAGTTCAAGCTCCTGTGCAGGGACGTCTTAACCATTATGGGCTAATAGGACTACAGTAATTTAGGGGCGTAAATTATAGGTAATTGAAAATATTTTCATTTTACTTCCAAAATTCCTTCATTTTTAACACGTAAAGTTATTTTTTGTAAAATAAAGATTTCCGACCATAGTCATCATAACTCTTTTTTTTGAGTTGCGCTTTTTTTTAGTTGAAGCGGCAAATATTATTTTTTCTGCAATTTTGTATGAATTTTATGTTTTGTTTTGTTATAGTTGCTTATAAAATGTCTTTTTTTTATTCTGTTCAACTTTTTCTTGTCTTTTTAGTTCCATCTATGGACCTCATAGGACTGCGGCAATTTTTTTTGAGTTTTTTGTGAAATTGAGTCATCTTGAACATCTAGAACTCAAACCGTCAATTATACTTACTATACTTCACTAATTTAACAATCCACAAGTCGCCACTACCCCACTTCTTCTATAGCCATCAGGTGCATTTTCTTCTAAAGGGGGGGGGGGGGGGGGCACGCATTATTTTTAGTAGCCCAAGGGCGCCAAATATCTAAAGACGGCCCTCTTCCTGTGGTCACTCCACGAGGCCGAGTATAGTAGTGGTATACGTATACCACAGTCCACAGTGGTTATTTTGCCACCTAGTGGTTTAAGATTTGTCTAATGTTTTGTCCCAACAATCTTGGAATCGCCTTTCTTTTGAACCAGTTGCTAGTGGACCTTGGGGGCCATGGACCAATAAAATCAAATACTCCATCAGTGAGAAAACTTATGAAAATTTAACTTAGGGCTATATAGCTTTTTTTTAATACGGTGTAATATTTTTATTAATATCTATGATTTATTTTTTGCGACTTTACCTTTAATAGTTTGACTTTTTGTTATAAGAAAATATTATTTATTTATTTTTTATAAAGTTATTATTATACTTTAGTATAAAGCTCTATAATGCGTGATAAATAGGATTATCGTGACATTTTCGACAAATTTGTTATTTTTATAATTGCAGCTAGTCAATTTTTTCAATACATATAGGTACTATAGCCCTTCAGGGTTAGATATTCAAAAAACACACAAATTAAAACAAGAATCTTATAAAAATAAAAAACACTGCAAAAAAAAATAGGTACGATATGTACATACAGATAAGTATATAGATTGATACCTAAATATAAACTAAATCAAGCTGACTGTCTATTACGTCATATAGTTGCCATAGATCCGAAATAATGGAGAATTACTAAATACAATATAACATTACTTCTAGGGGCAGGTAAATGGAACGTGACAACTGAACATGACGTAATCCTGTCCTATTATTATTATTATGTCACCACAAAAAAATTGGTAATGAGAAAAAAATCAGAACTGTCTCGAGCCTCGATCAATAAAGCCATATTATGCGTGATTAGTCTTTTTAATGATGTTGATTTATATTTATGAATTAAAAGAGATCCTGATCTCTCAAATGAAAAAAGGTTATAAGGACTTTTTCAGTGATATATTAAACTCAAATTTACAATTAGAGTAGGAACGCATACAGTAGCGGCGACGATATCGATTTTTAAAGTAAGATATGTTTCCCTGTATCTCCGTCGCTGGATTGAGTCGGGGACTTGAAAGTTCAAAAGATATCAAAGAAAAACTCAAATTTGTCAAAAAGTTTTACCACAGTTATCGGAGAGAAAACCTGTAATTAGTAAATGTAAGGTTCAGTAAAATAATTTATAATTTTTTTATTAATGTTGTTACTTATTATCAAATCGTAAACATTACATAAGAAATATCGTGCTTTAATAAAATATTTAGTAAATGACGGAAAGTGATTTTTGGGCATTGCGTGTAATATTATTAACAAAATATACACTCTCTTGACAATTTCTTTATATTATAGTCATAAATAGTCAAGGATCATCTAGTCAGAATGAAGAATTTTTGCTTTAATATTATAAAACTATTTTTTTAGAATACGTAATTTGTAACGGTTTATTTTCAGTCATTTTTTAATTAGGTAGGTTTTTAATAAAATAATGTAATAACAAATGTATTATATTTCGTGATTTTTGTGATATGAACAGATATAGGAATAAAGTAATAATTATTGTACTTACTTAATCAAAAGCATGCGTATTATTATTTTTTGTTCTTGTTGCAATATACCAAGGAATTTTAATTTTATAATATACATTTTCATTATCTGTTATATAATTTTATGCTAAACGTTTTAACAAAATCTGAACTTTGTAATAATTTTTGACTTTTTAATTTTTTTTAGTGAGTTTTGAACGATTTGTAGAAGATGTAAGAAAAATATATTTTTGTAATAAACATTCTTTTTTTACACTCTTCTCTAGGTAGTTTTGTAATTTCCTTTTTTGCAATATTTTTTTATTTTCGTAGCTTATTTCTATTTTTTAATAAGTTTCCTCCAAACATACCTTTATTGTTTTTTTTTTCATTCTAAATATTCAAATTAAACTCTATAGCTCATCTCTATACATCATATAAGACGTACAGAGGCAGAGTCTTTGGATCTATCTAGACCCATCGCAGTTTTGTGGACAGCCTTATAATAATTAAAAGAATTATTTACTGTGAGCGAAAAATAAAAAAATTAAGATCTTTTTAACAGCATTGTCTTTCATTATTAGTTGGTGAACTTGTCACTTGTGAATATTTTCTGTTATGATTCAAGACTTTATTCGTATATTTGGCCGAAAAAAAATTTAGAATTGAAAAATCAACTTTCAAAGCAAAAGTGTTGAGTTATTTTTTGTTTAATAAAAAAACGGTGAAACTGCCATTTTAATATAATTTGCTCCACCTCTGCTCCACCAATTTGCTCCAAAAAATAATAAAATATGGCATTAGTTTTCAAAATGTCACAGGAAAAAGTTGTTCGATATTTCATTTTTCACACATGTACCAATTTGGAGCCTTCTAACAATTTTTTTTTCAAACTGAACATTTTTGAGTTTTAGAAAACAATCGTTTTATATTTTAAAATGTATTGGAAAAGGTGAAAATAAATATTTTCCGCTTAGATTGTTATCGAATTCTTTTTACTTAGTAAAGAACGGAAATAAAGTCAAATTTACCTATTTGTAAAAATTTAATCAACTTTGCATCAAGTGTGTATACCTACTAATTTTATTAACAAAGTTTTCTCTGTCGTTTTTTATTTTTATAAGAAACCGTTATTTAAAACAACAACGAGTTTCAACAAAGCACCGAAAAGATAAATATGGCATAAAGGAACAATTTTGTGCAAGTATAGAAATTCTTTAAAGCTCAGAAATGCTCAGTTCGACATAAAAAAACTTTTGGCTAGAGGCTTCAAAATTGGTACATGGGTAAAAATGAAATGTCAAACAACTTTTTTCTGTGACATTTTTCAAAATTTTTAAAACTAAATGTTTTAAAACCATATTTTGTAATTGCTTGCCAAAGAAATCTCAAATTTGACAGTTGTAAACGACACGTGACTTTGTGTAACACTGTATAATAAAATATTTTGATTCTGTGTATTTCAAAAGTTCATAAGGAAAGTGTAACTTTTTTGGCATCGATCAAGTATATTAATTGCATGTTACTTCACACAGGGTACCTATCGTCTATATGGTTTCTATTTAATTTTGAACTTTTCTTCAGTTTATGATAATATAAAACTATTGTCTTGAAGTGTATATTTTAGCTTATGCTTTGAAAATTTACTGAGCTGCTGAGGGTAAGTTTTTACGCTTTCGTATTTTTATTTTTGGCGTGCAGGCCGCTGCTGCATGACAGATAAAACGCTTGACTGAATACGCTTCATTAGCTTCGCATGTTAATCTATCATCAAGGCAGATACCTACGTAAGAAATGTAGTTTTCCTTTAGAACAATAATCAAATTTTTTATGAATTCGTTTTAGGATACAAACTCAGATGATTCTATAGTTATGAGAACATCTCTACACTCCTTGTTTCAGCATCATGCGAAAAATCTTCACTCAGCTAGGTACCTATCTATTCGGTAGTTGATAATAATTAGACTAAATCAAAATCTAGAATGTATCATAATTTCAGAGAAAGTTTAGCAAGAAGAACATCATCACTGGACTATGAGGATGGGGATTCCCATTTTTCATTCAGTAGTTCTAGCTCTCCATCACAGGTATGTTTTTTTCGAAGTAAATTTTATTTTTAATCATTAAATAATTAACTATACCAAAATAATTTTTATATATTATAATATTATTTATAATAATAATTTGACTGCAAATTATGACTGCAACTGTACCTCTGAGTGTTACTTAATAGTAACACTCAGAGGTACAGTTGCAGTCATAATTTACAAAAATTATGTCATGACAATTTGTCTGAGCGCTCAGAAATAATATTATTTCGGTCTCACTTTTTTATAAATAAAAATAATGACGTTATAATAATCACGTGTCATTGGTGTCTCGTGGTCTCTACTACCAATAAAATTATTTATAATTTAAATCAAAAATGATGCGTATTGATTATTGATTGGTCCAAAGTTGCGTGTATCCTCTATTTTATACATGAACATTTTTCAGGTTAGTACAAATGAGCAAGATAGTTGTTTTACTACGGGAAGCAATTCACAGGTAAGTACTTACAATGTAACTTTAATTGTATCTGCAAAGGTAGTAAATAAGTCCATTATACTGTCAATCATACATGCATGAACATGATACTTTGTTTTAAAGAGAGAAGCTCAATCAAAAAAATACTAGGTACAGTAGAGTCTCGGTTGATAGAGGTCATGGCGGACGGCGCCCGCATCATACATACCCCATAAAAACGTTCAGTATTTTATAAAAAAAAGGTTATTCATATATACAGCGTGCTTCTAAATAACATGCGAATATTTAAGGAGGTTATTCTTGGGTCAATTTTTAGAAAAAAACGTTATATGAACGTATGTCCTAAAAGTCTTAACTTTTGAACTACAGGGTGCTAAAATTTAAAAAGAAAAATGTGATATTATCCTAGATATTTTTTTGAAATTTGGTACACACCTTCTATGCATCAACATGCATTTCATGAGGCGAAAACAATTTTAGTATTTTTACCAGTGGCGTCTGTACGGGTTTTGAATTAAATGTTTTTGAAGAAAAATATGTTACGCCACTGCTTTTTCTTAAAGTAAAAATTATTTTTGAAGTCCCCATCCCTTTCCAAGCAAATGTGGTCTCTTGATTTTTTTCCGTTTGACGTATAGTTTTTGCATAAAAAAATAAAACTCAATCATTAACAAGTATTAAAAACGATCTGGGTATTTGGTATAAGAAGCAGATTTTGTTTTGTAAACATAAAAGTTTTGACAGTTTTCTACCTAGTTTAGTTGTTCACGTATTTAAGTCATTAAAATTAACAATACATTATTAATAAAACATGGTCCAATTTACGAATTCAGAACTTGCAGACATACATTACATGTATGGGCTTGCTGACGGTAACGCACTGCAAGCCAGGCGGTTGTATGAGGACCGCTTTCCAAATAGAAATATTCCGGATGAACGAACATTTTCAAACATTCATAGAAGGTTGTGTGAAAAGGGAAGTTTTGAACTAGATAATCATCTAAAAGGAGTTCAACGTACTGTAAGGACTCCGGAAATTGAGGTAGCAATTTTGAATGCAGTTGAGGAAGAACCAGGATTAAGTACACGAAAAATTGGGAACAATTTGAATATCTCACATATCCTTGTTTGGAAAATTCTCCACGACTTTTTATTATATCCTTACCATTTCCAACGGGTTCAGGCCCTACTGCCTCGCGACTTTCCATTACGAATGAACTTTTGCCGATCGTTTCTTCAACAAGTGAATGAAAATCCCTTATTTGACACTGAAATTTTATTCACCGATGAGGCCAATTTTTCCAGAAACGCCATCCAAAACTTCCAATCATTTTTGGGCTGAAGAAAACCCACATTCAATCTTGGAATTCCATCACCAGGAGCGATTTTCCGTTAACGTGTGGGTTGGAATATGCGCGGTGATTATTTGGTTTAATGGGCATAATTACCGACAGTTTCTCGAAGAAGAATTGCCAGCGTTGATGGAGGATGTTCCCATTTTAGTACGAAATCGACTATGGTTTATGCACGACGGTACACCAGCCCACTTCAGTGCTCTGGCGCGCGAATATTTCAACCAAAATTACTATAATCGCTGGATCGGTCGCGGCGGACCACAGGCATGGCCACCTAGGTCCCCGGACCTCAATAGTTTAGATTATTTCCTGTGGGGTCATCTTAAAACATTGGTTTATAACACACCAATTCATACTGAAGAGCAGTTGAGAAACCGCATCATAGTTTGTTGCGAAACTATTAGAAACACTCCAGGTATTTTCCGAAGAGTACGCGAGTCGATGAGAAGAAGAGCTGAGGCATGCATACTTGCAGGAGGTGGACATTTCCAACACCTGATTTAATTTGTTTCGTTGTGCGTTTAGTTATCAATTTTCTGTTACTATTCCAAAGATTACTTTTTTTTTATAATTTTACAGTTTAAAAATTATTTTCTTAAATCAACTGTTCAAAGTTATTGTTCTTATAAGTGGTCTACCGCGGTGTTAATGATTGAGTTTTATTTTTTTATGCAAAAACAGTACGTCAAACGGAAAAAAATCACGAGACCACATTTGCTTGGAAAGGGATGGGGACTTCAAAAATAATTTTTACTTTAAGAAAAAGCAGTGGCGTAACATATTTTTCTTCAAAAACATTTAATTCAAAACCCGTACAGACGCCACTGGTAAAAGTACTAAAATTGTTTTCGCCTCATGAAATGCATGTTGATGCATAGAAGGCGTGTACCAAATTTCAAAAAAATATCTAGGCTAATATCACAGTTATAATAAAAAACAAGTTTTTTTCTTAAAATTTTAGCACCCTGTAGTTCAAAAGTTAAGACTTTTAGGACATACGTTCATATAAAGTTTTTTTCTCAAAATTGACCCAAGAATAACCTCCTTAAATATTCGCATGTTATTAAGAAACACCCTGTATATATTAATATTATAATATTAATGACCAAACTCTTATAATACGGACTTTTGAGGCAAGCTCGGATAATTAAAATAAATTAAGATGAATCTTGACTCTAACAACCCAGAACTCGGAAAAATGCGACTCTACTGTACATACCTACACGTATTTAAACTTTGATATAAATTAAATAAATTCAAGCGGTTTTTTTAATAATATAATGTTTATTTATAAATTAATTGAGACTCAAATGACGTAGAATAAATGCAGTTATTGAATAAGTCAAAGAAAACATCATAAGAGAAAATTTCACATTAATAATTTTTTTTATTACTTATTTAAAAAACTTGAATATTTTGATAAGCTACAAAGGAATTAATTATTATCAAACCATTTTTTTGTAAAATAAAATCACTGTCATATTATGTTTTAAAGACAGTAGTTAATTATTTTTTCTGAGAATTGTGAATTTTCAACTTTCAAAAATTCACCAAAAATTTGATTGTGGTAAAATTGTAAAATTGATAATTTTATATCTCTTTAAGAGATTTTACTAAATCGGTATTTTTTTTATATGAATGAATAGAGAAAATTCGATGATCAAAGTGAAGGAGACGCAAGTAAATACTCCCCCAAAGTACAAGTGATCGCCGCCAGTGGTGATAATATCATAGCCGTCGCAAACCCCGCATTAGCCATGTCCCCCGCGATCCTAGCCCCCCTTGTGGAGCCCCGAGACACCATCGCCCTGGAAAAGGATTAGAGGTCTTCATTATCTCTCATTTAGCAAGACTGTTTTTTTTATATTATATATACTATGCTATTATAAGCCTTCTTAATTATCATCTTGATATAAACATCATCAGAGATGTTTCTATAATTGCTGTGATTTCATTGTTTTAATAATGTATTAATTAATGTAATCTGACTGAAATAAGTGCATAATTTATTCACATTCAATCTGATATAAGTATTTTAAATATATGTTCTTCCTTTATATGTTATTTTTGTTTATATTTTTTTACGAGAAACGCTTTGATCAAATACAGATGCAAAGCTAAGTAACTTTTTTGTGCTGGGCAATGAATTTTTTTACAAAAAAAAATATAACACGCTAATAAATAATATTCCCTTATTTATTAGCATATTATTGTCCGGAAAAACCCTCCCCCAGATTTTGACTCTGCAGCTCCAATTCTAGTTAGTAGTCGCACTCAATTAATTTTACAGGTTGAAAAAAATTGACATTTGTGGTTGAATTACATGAAATTGAAGATTAAAAATACCAATTTTTTGATTAATTATAAAAAAATCAAATCGAAATCTTGCTTTAGTTTTCGAAAAATACTAGTTTTATGAATTTAATTTGTAGTTTTTTTAGTTTTAGAAAATATTTTAAACTATTTTTTTTCTGGTCCACAAATTTAAAGGTAGATGAAAAATATTGACTTGAAATCTTGAATAATATTTTTATTAGATTTAGCTTTATAATTAAATTTACTTAGCTTTGTATTGGTATTCCCATGAAGTTACAGTAGACTTTCGATAATCCGGCGGTTACCTTTGTAGCTAACTGCCGGATTACTGGAAACGCCGGTCTACTGGAACGTCTAATGAAAAAGAACCAAATTCGAATGTATGTAAATAAATACTTCATTTTTGAGGATCTCGACTTTTGCAGCTAACGTTAATGTTTTGTGTTTTCGTTTATTATTTGCTGACATTGTTGGTTATTTTATTTATACAACGCACACACCTACACACCTAAGTGACTTGTGCTAAAATGTGTATTTATCTAGCAGAGAAAACTGATGAAATGCTGAAGAAGCCGTGTATGCCGGATTATAGCATAGTCGCGCACCGCTCCTGCCGGATTATAGAGTAGCTAGTATTTTTATGGTGAAGGGAAAAAACGCCGGATTACTGGCAGTGCCGGACTGCCGCAGAGCCGTATTATCGAGCTTTGACTGTACTATGAAATAAGCACAAATTTTAACAGTCCTTATAACAGTCTGTGCTCTATGCTAGGTGTATTCTAGAAAAATAGATACGTAAATTATGCTGTGTTATTACATATTTATACATATTTAGAAAAATTGTTCGATAAACGCAAAAAAATTCTATATTTCCAAATATAAATATATTTTTTAAATTTTGGTATTTTATTTTATCATTAAAGTAGAAATCTATACAAATATTTTTCTACATAGCTATATAATAATTGGATTGTTTAATCTTATTAGGAAGAGAAGTCAAGCTATTCGATATATTATGTTTATAAAAAAATGCTAATGTTCTATATTTTTAAATTGCAAAGTTTTCGAGGGCTCTTATAGGTATGTAGGTACTTTATTACAGCTTCATCCGGGAACGCCTCCCTGTAATTTCATTTCCCACCCACCTCTCGAACTGGGCTATAAATTTCCATGTGCGTTTTAGTATAGGAAAACTCTCTAAAAGGAGTCCAAAAAATCTCGAGGAAATGTTTTCTCGAGCTAAAATTCCTAGCGACCTTTTTCTTAAAAGTATCGCGTGTAAATTCACGGACCCTTTGACCCTGCCAGAAAGCACCATTAACTGAAAGGTGCGTCGCACGCCCGAAAAGCGTCTACGTGGAAGTCAAAGAGGATAACGTCGAGATTGCGTGATAATGGGGCTTTCTCATTGGTCCAGGGAGGGACGCGTGACCTACGACGCGTATCCAGAGGAGAAAAGCGTCGGGAGATGAGATAGCAGGCTGGGACGTGAAGGCGAGAGGACGCGTTTACCGAGGACGTGAACACCTCACCTCAAATTTACATTACCTAAATGCTACCTTTTTATCTTTTTTAAAAAAGTACTTTTTTAAACTGATTAGGTACATTTCACTGCGCGGCCATTGTGACTATTTTCATGGACAGTGAAGAATTTTCCTCAAAATCCAAGCGAATTGCCCGATTTAACAAGAGTGTTACCGGCAAATAAATGTATTTAATTACCTTATTAGACTTTCCGGCAGTGACCGACCTCAACATCGAACGTTGCGAGGCTTTTTACATTTCAAAAGACTCGCATAACTCCGTTCCAGCAACGCTTCTCCAATCATCACCTATCTTCTAATAAGAAATATAGAAACTTAATAAGGAATATAGAAAATTCTCTTGGTCGACTTAATTTAGGAAGGTACCTAAGAAGAACGAACACCAGCAACAATCAACTGTAAGTAAAGTTTCCTTTTGAGACACCATCAGAAAATTAAGACCAATCTCCAGAATCCAGTTTACAAGTTTTGAGTTTGTTGGTCACGCGAAGCCAAATTAATGAAAGTGAAATAGTGTTTTCATATTTCATGTTTTAATATTAAAAGGTTTCAAATATTTTAAATTAATTGTGGGAAAGTTTGAGTCTGGTTAACCAAGCTAAAGCTCATAAAAAATCCTTGTAAATTGAAATATTATTAATTAAGCCGAGATACCTCTCAGATATTAATTATCTTACGAAAACCATATTTCATTAAATATTATGCGCATGTATCCAAATTCATGTAAATTTTTTGTATAAAATTCACATTTTTTGTAAGTTACACCTTCTTGTGTAGGTACCTGCTTTTTCCCTCCAAACCTTCAACGAATAGTTAGTTAACTTATCTAGTAAAGTGATATTTTCTGTTACATAATAATTATGATGTGGTTAATATAATCATTAATATTACCGCAGTTCTTACATAATAGATTACACCTATATACCTATATATACGTCAATATAGTGGTTTATAACATATCAAAGGAGGATGTGGATAGATTGAATTAAAGATTACTTAATTAATTAATTAAAAATTATTATTTATGTTTCATTAAATTATAATAATTGTGAAGTGGTTTCTATTAAAAAAAGAGATTTACCTGACCCTAACTTAAACCCCATAAAATGTTGTCGAAAACTGATTTTTAATAATTTTTTCTGAAATTACTTAATATTAAAAAAAAATTGAGGTAGTAGCATAATTTAATTATTATAATCCTGAAATATTGTAAGGGGTGAATCATACTATATCACCCCTTAATGGTTTTTACAAGAACTTTGGTCTTATTTATTTATTTTTAAATTAACCTTTTAATAATACCAATTTATTGATAATTATTTTTGTTTCATTTTGTTTGAAAATGCCGGGTAATAAACTTCAAATTTTTTCACTAAGAAAATCAAGGATTTGCATTTTTT
Source organism: Malachius bipustulatus (assembly GCA_910589415.1). Classification (NCBI taxonomy): domain Eukaryota; kingdom Metazoa; phylum Arthropoda; class Insecta; order Coleoptera; family Melyridae; genus Malachius; species Malachius bipustulatus. The sequence continues at coordinate 28,894,949 of OU342639.1, read as the reverse complement.
ATTTTTTATTAGAATTTTCAACCACATTTTAAGACAATAAATTCCTAAGATAAGCTCAAAAAAATAATTTACGAAAACCCCTATTATCAAGGAATCCTCACTTAATTAGGCAAGATTTCCTTTTTTACCCCAAAAATCCAACTTAGCTACCAATAAGAAATAATTTTTTTTTGTTTTTTTCAGAAACAGTTTAAAATTGGTACCTCAAAGTATGATCCAATCGGGAGATTTGGATCACATATTTTGCTACTTATTTCTAATAAAGAATGAATGGGGAAAATTAAAGGAGGAGGTGTAACACAAAATCAAAACTTATTTTTAAATTTCCTCGTCGATATTAGATTCGATATGTTTTTATACTTACTAAGACTAAAAATAGAAAAATTTGGGTTATTTAGGCTGGATAGTTTAGAAATTATAAAAACCATATTTACATAAAATTAACCACAAGAGGATCGTTGTTTGTATAATTGAAGGATAAAGGGAAAATTTAGGAGAGGGAAAAATAGTTTATATCTAAATGCAGTATGTACTTATACTCGTTTTAATTAAAAAAATTATTAATTATAAATACAAATAGATACATTCATATATAAGTAATCAGTTCTTTATAAGTCAGTAATTAAATATTAACCTATAATAATAATTATTATTATCGTCAAGAAATTGTCTTTGGAACTAGGACAATAAAGTAAAAACTTCCTAGATTTTGATCCAATTTAAAAACTCTACGATAGTTATTTTTGACAATTTAGACGTGCATCAATATGGCTTCTAAACGACTAATATTTTAGGTAAGAGGTAAAATTTTTATTTGATTGTCGTCTGCATAACTGGCCTCCTCCCACTAAATTATACGTATCACAAAAATGTGATAAAAATTGTTAGTAACAACGAATGAATTACTATTTTTTTGCATAGTGCAATTTTTATTAATTATTGTCTTTATGTATACAAATACAAGTAGAAAATTTCTTTTTTTGATATTTCAAGTCAAAATCACGTTCATTAATTTTTTTTACGTGAGTTTCTTCAGATCTTTAAATAAAATTTACATCGAATATTATGAAATATTGTAGACAAAAAATAGAGTACTCTCTCATAATGCAGGATATCATTTTTGCAATTTAAAAGTTTCAAAACGGTTAACAATGAAGAGTCATTCTACAATTTTTGGTGCTGAAAATTTTTACGTAAACAGTCAAATAACAAATTTTAATAATTTGGGAGTCTCATCTACCCTACTTTAATTAGTGGCACACATAATATTATACCTACACATAAGTAGGTACCTATATTGTAATGCTTAAAAAATAAAAATGACAAAAAGGTTAAAGAAAAAGAATCTGCCAACAGTTGTTGTTGAAGTCTTGGAAGACAGACATAAGTAATAGTACCTTAGCAAAAGAATTTAATTTATTGGATATAAAAATTTATAAAAAAGAGTCTTTTACTTGAAAGAGATCGTGATAATTTTTTTAATTAAGGTTTCTCTTGATCCACTCAATGAAAGCAGTAACCCTGGTGTAGACACCCGGGTATCCCTCCTCCGCACACCTGAACCCAAATGAAACAATGCCGATTTGATAAACTTTCACAGTTTCTCCATCTCTGTCGAGCTCATTATTCACGGAATGCATTAGAGGACCTCCCGAATCACCCTTGCAGCTATCCTTACCACCTTGCAAATATCCTGCGCAGATGATTCGATTATCAATGATCGCAGAACGACCGAATACGCGGTTGCACTCAGAGTTCTGCACAACAGGTAAAGCTACCTCCTGCAGATTTGTACTTTGGGGTCCATCTAATAAAAAATAATTGAGGATGTTAAATTATAATTTGATAATGTGGGCAATATCTAAAATATCATCGTTAGTACTCATGATAACATTGAATTTAAGCTTTGACGAAACTTCCCTATGGGATTATTGGTCGTAGAAATAACCTCCATACTTTTATGCCTTTCGGGACTATGATAAAAGAACAGTTCTTCAGATAAAAGCACAAACGACCCTGTCTCTTATGCCCCACTCCCCTCCCAAAGTGCCAAAAAAATACTCATCCGAAAAATTAATCTCCTGGTTGGAGAGGGGTAATTTTATCGGATTAGGTCTTAAGGTTCCATCTTATCCCTCCAAAAAAAAATTTACCAACGTTATCGCCATGATAAGGTTCCATTTATTTTCTAGTCATCTTCTCCCTGTCCCTATGTAACGGGAACATTTCACTGTTGTATTAGATTGCCAAGCGTAGTTTCCCGTTTTCCTGTGTGGGCGTCGAAGTTAATGCCCCTTTCCCATGTAGGGTGGTTAACAATTCGATGCTGGGATCTCGGAAACGGTAAAAGATACAGGGTCGGTTAAATAAGAGAAAAGTTGCATACTTTTATGCTTATTAAGAATCTGGAACAAAATTTTGGGCAACTTTAATCATTGCTGAAATATCCTGAAAAGAACTGGAAAATCGAGATTTCTTATTTCAGTCATAACTTTTTTATTATTAAAAATAAATAAATTATTTTTTATAGGTTTACATAAGTCGTCAACAGTCACCCATTTGACATTTCGAAAATTTCCAAGGCCTACTAGATCCCAGTGTTTTCATAGCCCATTTTCGTTTTTTTTTACGATCTCTATAAAATGAGAGAGCATTTTAACAAACGAATTCGTAACAACAAAAAATGTAATAAATTTTCTTTTTAATGAATATGAAAGTCATCATGAGTACTAATGATGTGTCAGTAAACTAGTTGATTTTTTTGATCACATAAAATTATTTTTAAAAAATTTCAACTTTAAGGAAAATTTGTACTGTTAAAAGTTGTAAAAGTTGCAGTTATTGTTTTCTGCTAGGGTGTGGCAATAACCTTATAGATTTTTTTGGACATTATTACAAAAAATAAAGTCAAAAAAAGGGAACAAAAACTTAATACTTACTAAAATAGAGAGAACCCCATCCGGCAACTTTGGGAGTGGTCCTGACATAGTCCATGGATCTGTAAGGTTCTTCAACAGGTAAACATACTGGCCAAACTCCAGCTAAAAGAAACTTGCCAGTTATCCCCGATTTCTAAATAGTTCTTAATTATGCAAAACTTACCCCTATCTACTTCTTTTGCCAACGTAAGAATCGCTATATCATTTGTCTTATCGCTTCTGTTATAATCTTCATGGATTTTAGCATTTACCAATTCTATATCCACCGGATCTGCGCCATCGTCATTTGAATATAAATCTAATTCTCCTAACCTGGCTAAATATCTAAAAAAAAATTTATATTAAATCTAAAATCATTAATTAGAGATTCCAGACTATCAAGCCGTGATCCTGTGGAATTTACTCAAATATTTTTTTAATTGCTCCAGTAGCAACAATTGTAAATAAAACGAAATCTAAATGCACCGACGATAGCTACAGCAGTTATCACAAAACTTTCAAGCATACATTCCACTGGGTTTTAATTAGATCTATTGGATTCAAATCATGGAATCTCAAAAAAATCAAATTTCTCAGGTAGGGCATTATTGTGTTAAGTGGAAATACTTACAAGTCATTTCTGTTATAAACGCAATGAGCAGCTGTTAGGATGTGTTTTTTGGTAATAAGACTGCCTCCACAAAGCCACTTCGTTTGGCTTGGGTTTTTATAATTTCTATACCCAAGTTCTACCATCCATGGAAATTCGCCTAAAATTTTTATATCAAATTTATTAATCGCTCGAATTAAATTTATATAAATCTTATACTAAGTGTAAATTCAAAACTTTGTGTTTTATTAAGTTTTTTTTTTTAGATAGTTGTCTTAGCAATTATACGGGCAATGCTATTTTGTTAAATAATTTTTTAAAGAGTAAATTTAACTTTTGGGGAGGGTGGCATCGGATATCTCTATTTGCCACGGGAATTACTCAATTTAAAAAAAAAACTAAAATTTAACTTTAAAAGAAAATTACAGCGACAAAAAGATGCTCTATTTTTTAACTCTTCTATTTTTATGATTTTTTTTTTGTTGTAGTGATTCTTGATGATATTCCATATGCTGGAGGAAAAATAACATTTTCTCGGTGTTGAAATCTTTGTCCATTACTTGTTTTATTACTTTTACTGATAAAAAGTTTAAAATTGCCTTTTTTATCGTTTGCATGTCAATGATATCTGCTTTTTATTGAAAGTACTTATACAGTATGGAACACACGTAACGGAATAAAATTCACTATTAAGAAAATAATCGTTTTTGAAAAAAAAAGTTCATACAGCTCAACTTAAAATTTTTATTTGCGATTTTTTAAGTCCCAATTTTTGAATTTTTACCCCCACCGCTCTTGTGGTCATTTTTTTTTGTATTTTAATATTTCCTGAGTTAATTGAGCAAGAATGGTTTTTATAGTTGCAGTTTAAATTGAGTAGGCTATGAGTTATAAACAAGTGAAAATCGAAAGTTTTCATTTTGAAAGTAGCACATTTTGAAAGCCCATTTTGAAAGTAGGTTGCGGAAACGGTTCAAAATATTGGAAAATGGCTAAATGTCCCTTTCTTTACCTTTCACATGGTATCCTAGCATGTGGTTTAAATTTTAATACAGGGTGATATAAATTATCAGATTTCTGCAACTGTAAAACCCTGTAAAAAAATACAGGCTGTTCTATTTAAAAAATATATATTACCACAATGGTGGGGGTGAGAGCGGTGGGGGTAAAAACTCAATCAAAACTTAAAAAATGACAAAAAAAGTTCAAGTTGAGGTGTGTGAGGTTTTTTTCAACAACGTTTTTCTCTGAATGGTGACTTTTATACCATAAGTGCGTTTCACACTGTATATGAACGGTATATAGGAACTTTTATTTTCATTTACATTATTTTAAACATTTTCAGGACGACGTTTTCTTATATTTTCTGGATGGATCTAAGCCTATTATGTTTATAAAACATCCTAAAATAATAATTATTTACCTTTTGACTTGACCTTTAATTTTGGATCTTATATTATGAATCTACATAAAGTTTTCTAGGATAAAGAGCAATTTATAGAAAACTTGAAATTTTTTATGACGTGGGTAGGTATAGAAGCTACTACCCACGCGATATGCAAATTCAACACTTCAAAGCACCAACAGCAACAATGTCGATGATTTGTTGGGAGATGAGTGGCTATACGAAATCTCGTTTAAAAATTACCAGATGCTTATTCCTGTTGATGACAATTTGCGAGGTTACCAAGGGGCAAATTACTGGAATTTTGCTGATGCCATAGCAGGTTGCCATAATTGTTCATGAACTACTATTTTTTATTTATCTTTTTATAGGCAGTTAATCGTCTTACAGACGAACTTTAATAAGTGATTGAAATTGAATATCCGAAAACAATTTCGCACCTCTCCCAACATCTCTTTAGATCTCCTTTGAACAACCTCCTGCTATACCTTTATTGGGTTCACAAAGTAAATGCGTTAAAAAGGTTCATATAGTTTTAAAAAGGGGGTTCCCTGATATAATTTTTGGAAGGGCAACGATAGGAGTGGATGATCTGATCTTGCAGGTTGAGGAGGCCTTCATGTGTGAGAAAGTTTACTATTAAAAACGAGGAGCCTATTCACCTCGTCTACTCTTTTCTATTAGCTATAATACTACAGCAAGCAGTCACCACGGCAGGGTAGAGTGTCACCAACGCCATCCATCGAGCATAGGTGATTATTACCTACCTCATTTAATTAATTTTTTTGATTTAAATGTATGTATTGCAATTTTATTGTAATGGGTGTGGCATGTTTTTTTGAATTTTTTAGCTTTAGTGCTTATTGATTGTGATTAATTATGTATCATTATATTGAGTACTTTATTCAAGCGGTAGCGATTGGATTAATTTTATATTGTCATGATGCCAAGGCATTTACTAATTACGCTGCTTTCCACATGCAGGGTTCGACGAAGGTTCAAGGAAAGTAGACCGCAAAGCCTCTGCGGGATGGAGACTTCCATGGTCGTCCACTTTGCGACATAATATAAGTTGGAAGATTTCACGTCATTGATGATTAAATGTCACATTTTATTTTATATAATTGGATTCTTTCCATATTTATTGTCACGGGCTGAACACTCGGGATTTGATCGAGTTTTATATTGTTTTTTTTTATTGGGATTATGTTATAAATAAATTAAATTTTAGTTTTCCCTTTTTTTTATTTATTTTGCCCCATTCACTAATTCAGATGATTGTTATCTTTATAAATTGTAATGTTCAATGATACTATTTAATTTTATATTTTTATAAATTTACTAAAAAATTTCACCCAAAACGGAATTTAACAGACCCCACCGGACCTGAATGTTTCAGAGTAAAGGACTCCAGAAAAGTTACAAGTAAAGTAAACACTTACCTAAAAGCGCCGCCACACCGCCGACCACCCTCGCATTTGTTACATTGCTATAACCGCACTCGGATTGGCTGGGTAAACTGTACTGATTAGAGACTGGTTGTCTCATGTCTTGGTTAGGCTCCGTCGTCGAGACTGGTTGTCTCGTGACTTGGGTAGGCCCCATCGTCGAAACCTCCGGTTCTCCTCCACCTCCAGACATATCTGGACAACATACTTTCGGGTACCTGCCTACGTACCCGCAGGTGCTCTGACGCAGGTAATACCGTACTTGGGGATCGCTGTTGCGGGTAGTAAGCAGGGTCAGCAAGATCTGACAGTTGCGTATATCGATGCATGTACCTGGATCGTTGTCTGGTGTGAAGCAAGTATCTATAAGACAATTGACAAAAATCAAAAACTAACTTTTCACAGAACACTCTAACAGATGATAATGAAGACATGGAGAAAAATATTGATGAAATAAAAATTTCGTCTACGGTTGCAGTAGACATGCATCATCAGTGGTTAAAAAACTTGAAAACTTCTGACACTTGGGCTCTACCACAGCCATAAGATATTTATTTATTTATTTATCAGTGGTTGAGGCCTAACAGAATTTCTTCTTCCCTGCACGGCTGCACCTAGAACGTCACTGCCATCAGCAGTTCAGCACATCTACATTCACCCGTATTTTGTGATCGCAAGAAGGCATTTCTAAGGTCAGAGGGATAGTGGAGCAGAATTCATTTATTTATAAAAGTGATCAGTTATCGATTTTTTTTTTATAACCAGGTCAGACCTTGTATAATTTTGCATTCAAAACTGCCATTTACGACCTTTTTTTGTAGGTCAGGACTTTTATATTTGAAAAAAAAACATAAAAATCTATGATTTTTTTAATTTTACTTTTAATTTTTGAACATTTACATGAGTATATCTTGAAAACTAAATTAAGATATTAAAATGTTTCTTTTTCCAAATTAAAGCATACAAATGGGCGCTTCTAATGCGCCCATGATATTGATTAATGTTATATCTTACTGCCCTTAGAGATTTTTTTGTTATAAAAGTTTTTTTTGACATGGTAAAAATAAAATTTTTCCTATATAATGCCAACTTTTTGGCGGTCACTGTATGTATAAGAAAAATTTTAAAGGGTATTTTTGATTTATTTTTATTTTATTTTGTATAACACCTACCCAAATCCTGGTGATTGTCCGTTAATTATGGAACACCTCTCTTATAGGCGTTTGAAGCCTTTCTTCTTCGCTTCAGCTTAACAATTATTTTACTTTTAATTGATGATATTGTAACCTAGATCTAGTTTATTATCGATCTACAAAATGAACTTGAGTATCTCCTAGTTATTGGAATTATTATTGTTTATGAATTAAACTGGAGCTAAAAGTGTTTTTAAATCATAATATTAGTTTTTATCATAATATACATATACAGGGTGTTTCATTAATATATGGGATCGAACATTAGGGGTGATTGAAGACTTAAAAAAAAATTAAAAGGGAACTTATAAACATTTATTTGCACCCCTTCCCCCATATTTCCCCATTTATTCTCCCCTCTTCATACACTCCAACGATAACAGTTCCCAAAAACTGATTTAGGTAGGTATAGATGTGGCTGCAAACTAATTGTATGTAAAAATAGGTTAGTGTAATCTCATGTTCGTTTTGTAGGCTAATTAAAAACTGTGTATCTACATTATTGTGCTACTACTGTTATCGTCAATTAAAATGAAAATCACAGACGTAAAATAGCAGTTTAACTGAAAACAATGATAAGAAATAATATGATCTCTTGATGAGTTATACAATATTTTATTTCAGTAAACATTTCTCATTTTATTGCAAAATAAAATAATATTTCTACTATTATTGAATAGTACCTATTCCAATTATTATTAAAAATTTTTGGATGAATTATGAATGTTATTATTCCTATGTATTGAAATATAGTTCATAATACCCGCTCGTCCGCTCGTGGTCCAATCAAAAGCTGTAAATTTGAGAAATAGAGCAAAGCTGTGAATAGCAACGATAACTGACATTTCTCAGAATCCACGCGTGCGCAGTCATTACTCGGTACTGGAACTTTTTTCAAGCAGTAAAATAAATAAAAAAATATTTTGATTTTATCCTCAACTCGTGAATAATGGCCTCATAATCGCTCATAAAATAATATACTATTCTAGCACTTTTCCCTGTCAGTATTTTCTCACCACCTTTATCAAATACCCAAAATTAATACTCTCATTATATAATACATATTAACAAGGAAACAATATAGCCAGCGTGTTCAGGAGATCAAGACAAACAAAACAGTTGTTGAGATATTGTAAAAAAATATTTCTCAATTTAGGTGAATTTATTGTGCATTATTGGAGAAAAAATTGCACTTTGTCCCATTTATGTGACTCTGAAGTGACTATCGAGGTCGCCAGACCTTGGATTATTTCCTTTAGGGATAGTTTATAAAAAAATAGACAAGAGGCATTACTCGATCGAATAAACAAAACAATTATCCACAATTTTTTTTCATATAACCACTTTTAAACGCTTAAGAATGATAATAGTTTTATATGTGCGCAAGAATTGAAATTTTATCTTTATCCATTTGCGAAATACACCCTTTTAAAAGTACTAAAATAATTCGAATCGGCAAAACGCTATTGGCGTGACGTCACTACCTTTGTAGTAGTTTGTTTTGTAGTATAGGTCTTTTTGAGAATCACTGCTTAGTTGGTGGGACCATCACATGTTTATACAATAGTATTGTGTCCCTTTTGAGTTAACACCATCATCATCATAATATAATAATATAATAGTTTTTATAACTATATAACGTAAAAATATCTGCTATACTTTACCCTATTGCGCTCGGCAGTAGGCCGAGCATCAAGAGGGCAGTGACGTCACAAGCCGCTACCCTCGGTGTAGGTGCCATTGCTACTCTCATCAAATTCGGGCTCAGTAATTTGCGTTTCATTTGAAAAACACACATTTTTGACCACTCTAATAAAAACAATAAGTATTTTTTTATGGTACAATTTCTATGTATTTCAGAGCCCACTGAAAGCTAGTGGATATATGTATTGTGAAGCACACATCGCAGAGATCATTACCAAAACGGGTCATTAAATCAGTACAAAATAGAGCTAATATCTCAATCAAATGTCCACCGATCATGACTCCCAGATCTCGAAAAAGTAGTTTTCCAAAATTCACTTGCCCACGATATGTTAGGTACATATATATTTATTTCTCCAAAATCGCGAAATTTCGATTTTAAAAACGCTCCTGAAGCTTTATCTTTCAAGATTAGTGAACGAAATTTTGAATCCTTGTAACTCTTTAGAACGACTTTGGATTTTCGTTGAAAAAATGTCCAAAAGTCGCGTTACTTCTACACGGTGTCCTTTCAAAATTCGAAAAATCCGGTTTTTGTCATCTCATTTGAGGTCGCAGTTTTCAATCTAGGGGCTGAAATTTTTGTGGGAGTAATACATCCACAAGGAGTGGTCTGGTATTGCGCTTGAGCTAAATCGGCCGAGCCGTTTCAAAATGGCGGCCATTTGAATTTTCGGAAAATTTGCTATTTTTAATTTGATAGAATTTTTGATAGATTTTTAATTTTCTGCCGTACTGGGGTTTGAACGACGGTCAAGGAGCTTATCCGCTTGGACACACAGGCCTGTTATAAACCAATGCCAATGTTTTTTTTATTTTTTTTATATCCCCTAAACACACTGTCCAAATCTGGAGATTCCTCCTGTAATATCCTGCTGCATAATATGACGATTTTTATGATGCGCTTATTGTATCAATCTTATCACCCAAACAAATAAATGTTAAATTTATTTAAGAATTTTTCGTTCTTCAGTTCAGCAGGTTATTAAAGACGATTACCAACGTTATTTTCATTTCACCCAAAAATAGTATCACTAAATTATTCTTCTAGGATAGAATTCTGCATGATATAGTGGTTGCCGAATGCCGAACAAAAAAAAATCGATCCTAATTTAAAATTATGTTTTCGGGCGAGTTTTTTTTTGTAAGTCAAAGATGCTTTCATTCTCGAACGGAGAGAACCACGTTTCAACATTCATTATCGTTTAATTTGTGGGGGGGGGGGTGTTATTAGATTAGATAAGGTACGCATAAAGTAACGTTAAAATGCTGTGTTATCACAACACAACAATTACAAGGTACCTATATGCAACAATAATTACAACATGTAGGTATATAATGCCCAAATAAAAATTAAAATACATACACAAAAGCAAAATTTTATGTTAGTTAAGGGAAATATCATGTAAAAATTCAATGGAAAAGTAATAAATCTGTCACAATTTAATGCAATTTTATGTTATAAATAAGATTTAATTGGAGCTTTAATAAGCTCTTCATGCACCAGCGATCAGTGCGGGTTATAGAATTTAAGTCCTTAAAAATTGTTTCTACTTGTCATTGACATTAACCGTGAAATACGTAAGTAATTCATTCGACTTATTTGCCTTTCTTTGTCTTATCTACCTATATTTTTAAGACAGTCCACATAATTTATACTAGTTCTTGTGTATGCAAATTAAACATGAGTACCAGTGGCGGCTCATGGATTTCAAAACTATAGTCAAATGTAAATTCTGCACAAAACAAGGTAAGGTCAGCTAGAAAATTCGATTTTTGCAAAAGGCCGTCGGTGAACTTGATTTTTTTTACAGGATCCAGTCAGCTGGATTTTTTTTTCAAATTCCAGTCAGCTCGATTTTTGGTTAGGTCTACTTTATAGATATGTTTTTTGCCGCAAATTTACCGAAAATTCGATTTTTGCAAAAGGTTTATCAAGTTGATTTTTTTTGACAAAATCGAGTCAATTTTTTTTATTTGATTTTTTTTCTTTTTCTTTTTTGCAAATTCCGGTCAGTTCTTTTTTTAGCTCAATTTTTTTTTATAAAGACCAGTCAGCTCGATTTTTTTTTGAGATTTACTTTTTAGATGTTTTTTTGCCGCAAGGTCAGTTGGACAAGGTCCGGTCAGCTCGAAAATTCGATTGGTCTGGTTAGACAATAAAGTGCAGTCAGTTAATTTTTTTTATCGATGAAAAAAAAGAAGCACTCCATACGAAAAACCGCCACTGCTGGAGTACACGTACAAATATGGCAAAGTAAAATAAATAGCTTCACTTCCCTGAATTTATGTTTAACATAACATCCTCTCTATACATACTCTTATAACCCAAACCAGTCATCTCGCGAAGAAATTTTCTTTAGAGTCCACATGAATATAATGCTTTGCCGAAGGTGTATGACCCCAGCTTAGCTTAGCTCAAAAGACCATAGTCACTTTATGAAATCAACGCATATGTTACCAGTAGTATATAGGGGTATTCACGAGCTTTTGATACTTTCGTAGGTATACTTTTACGAAATCATACAGAACATAAAAAACCTTCTTGCGCATCAATCGCATAAATAGTGTATTTTTATGCGATTCAATAATTAATATTTTCACCGATTTTTAAATTGGCTTTCTGAAATTTTCCATAGCCAGGTCATATTAGCGTAGGTAGTGTTTTTACTGTGAAAATTTCATTTCATTTCGTTTGAAAACGTGCCATAAAATTGATTTTAGATTTAACGAAAAAAAAAAAATTGGCAAAATTTAACAATTTTGCCCCTTTTTCTGGAATTGTGTTCAAAGTTGCAACTTCGCAGATATTGGATAATTGATCGGACTAAAACATCGAATATTTTGAAAGCTGAACTAATTTTTTGCATTTTAAAAATGTCATTTCGTTACCTAATCATAACTATAAAGTAAAACGAAAACCAGAGTCCTCAATGTAAATCGGTGACGGAGAAAGAAAATAGTTTGTGAAGTTTTTACTCGCGAAAAAAAAATAAAAATTTGAGATTAAATGGCTCTATCTTTTGACATACATTAAGTAGGAAGAGCAAAGTCTGCAGAATCAAAAAATGATACATTGAAAATTAAAGGCTAATTAAATGCCATAATTTAAAATTTTAGGCTCCGCGCATTTCTTCAAAAATGACTGTTTTGCTATAGCTTAAACTTAAGCTGCATGGCAGAACATGTGCTAAAAAGTTATTTAAGAAAATAAAATCGTAATTCCACTGGCGCAGTAATTAAAGGATCATTAAAGGCTAATTAAATGCCCTAATTAAAAGCTTCCAGCTCCGCGCATTTTTTCAAAAATGACTGTTCGGCTAGCTTAAACTGAAGCTGGCAGAACATGCGCTAAAAAGTGGTTTAAGAAAATAAAATCGTAATTTCACTTGTGCAGTAATCAAAGGCTAATTAAAGACTAATTAAATTCCCTAATTTATATTCAGCTCCGCGTATTTTTTCAAAAATGACTGTTCTGTTAGCTTAAACTTAGGCTAGCAGACCTAATTAAATTTTTAATTAGGGCATTTAATTGGCCTTTAATTAGTCTTTAATTACTGTGCAAGTAGAATTTTATTTTCTTAAACCACTTATTAGCGCATGTTCTGCCATGAGCAAAATGGAAAAAAAACTTTGAAACTAAATCAACAGGATTGGAAGAAAATTACTTGAAATTTGATTCAATGTAATAAAATGTACATTATTTTTATTAATAAGCCAGTGGCGTGGGTGCGTGGGTAGGAAATGTGTGTGATCTCCATACTAATTTATGTTTCTAATTTATTGACGAAATCGTAAAACTACGAAAGAGCGAACACCTCGAGAATACCCCTAATATAATATTTCAACATTACTAAAGGACCCGGCAGAATCCTTATCATGGGAATTGAATCCCGATTAAATTTGATGTAGCTTTGGGGATGGGTATAATTCGATGAGTAGATCAGAAGTCTCCATGGTAACACCCCAAAAACTCCTGTCCTAGAGATTTATTTTTATTTATTTTATTTTATTTTACACCGTATAAACGGGCAATAAAGCCCTGTACTATACAGGGATAATAACAGAAAAATTTTCATATAACACAAGCATCCAAATCTAAAATGTGTAACAAATTTAGAGTTTTTGGACCGAGGCATCTACAAAGAAAAAGGAGAAAGCAAATTAATGTTTAACGCTACTCCTCAAGTCGCTAAGGCTGCTAGAAAAAATGTCAAAGCTAAATTGACCACCGTTATAATTGCCACACATCGTGTAAATCGGCGAAAACTTTAAGACGTTGGTATGATGAGAGTGAAGATAAAACGTTTCATTCTGTCGAGAGCCCACCCTTGGTACACAAAACAGCAACCTCTCTAGAATTGGTGGGCAGTCAATTGCATTACCAAGCAACTTAACCAGGAACGTCAAAGAGGCATAGCATCGTCGGTTCTCCAAAGAAGAAAAAGAAAATGTGAAAATGAGATATTCACCTATGAAGATGAAGTTTTTCTATCACGACAAATATCGCCCCCCCCCCCTTATTGTTTTGGAGAGAAATGTTAAATAGATCATTTGTTAATATTTAAAAGCTGCTTCTGTTGCTGTAGTTCCATTTTAGGTCTGTTGAACCATTTCCGAGAAACAGGAAATAAGTTTTCATTTTGTATAATCATTTTCGTAATAGCATTGTCGAGAGTTTTTAACAATTAAAAATTACAACAAGCAAAAACGTCAAAAATTAAAAAAATATCCGTTTTAAAATCACAGTAAAAAAATAACATCACAAATTAAAAACTTTTCTCCGATTTTCTCGAAAAAGGCTCAACAGAATTAAAATTTAACAACATACTGATCTATCTATAATTCCTCTCTAAAACAATTAGGAGGAGCCAACATTAATAAATAATAAATGCGTGACTGGCCATGAGAGAAAGAATTCATCTTCCGAGGTGAATACCTCGAGAACAGGAGTTTTTATGGGGTCACGCCCATGGAGACTTTTGGTCTACTCAGCGAATACTACCTATCCCCGAAGTTACATCAATTTTAATCGGGAACCAATTTCCATAAGGATTCTGCCGGGCCCTTTCCATGCAACTTTCCTCATTGCTTTTCGCAACTTTTTTAAGATATTCTGTATGTTTCTCCTAACCAAGTTTAGAATCCAGAATAACTACCAGGAATTTGACATACTACTATGAATGAACGTTCTCATCATTTTAACTCGAGGTCTGTGGGTCGTTCATTTTGTTCTTTCTTCACTTTGAACAGACCAAATTCACTCACAGTTCTTACATGTGGATGAACTGCTAAATTTATTAGATTTTTCGGGTAAAAGACTAGTTTCAGCACTCATCCTTTCGTCAGTACCACGGCATTACCATATTTAAGCAGTAGGTATTTAGGGCGATAGTTTGGACGAGATTGTCACCGAAATTGACCTGTTCGATCACCAGATTGATAAATCATTTCTACGTTATTAGGAAACTCTCTAGGAAAAAGGTTGTTTTCAAAATAAAAAAGGTAAAATGGTAGATGAATTATTGTTCTATAATAAGACTCTAAAAAAATTTTTAAAATTACGACCTGCAATCGAGTGAGCAGGATCGGAATTTTGTAAAATTGGATTGTTACTATTTTTTTATATTGTCCCGACAGCAGGGTTCTTCTATTCGTAATTATTTACAAGACGTTCTTGAAAAAACATTAAACTTAAACTTACACAAGTTGAGAGTATAATAAAGTATTACCATGATTATTACATCGCCATTAAAATTTAAATATGAATTGGTTAAAAAAAAAAACAGTCAAATTATTTGTAATTAGACAATCTTCTTCTCTTTTTCGTTTTTCAAGCTGAATAGAAAAAAGTGAAAATATTTGCAGTAAAAATAAAATACAGGGATTACCCACCAATTAGAAGTGTAATAATAAAAATTAGTTTTTATAATCTCTTGAGAGTTAGCTTTGTTATTACAAATGTCATTATGTATTTTTCACTTCTTGTTTATTCAACAAATTACTTATTAGCTAACGGCGATTTTCATATACATTATTGGTAAAGCACCTAGGTACAACGGAATTTTATTTGATTGAATTGCAGTAAGATAATAAATTACTTATGTAATAATCGACAATCGTTTAACTAAATAAATTTCACTAAAATATCAAGTTTAAATGCTATAGATACAAAAAACCTGCTTTTTTCCAAAATAAAAGTCGTGTTCTTCAATGCTCATATACAATGACCTATGCATATTACAATTATTTATTGATAAATTATTCACATAAGCTCGGATCTGTTATAATAGGTAACATTACAAGGTTATTATTATTTTTAGGGCACCTTGGTTACCTACCTCATGCAGTGATAAATTTGTGAGAATTATGAAAGTTTCCCCAAAAATTTTATCCTCAAACTTTGATTTCATCACTTTTTATTTATAAATGTACACGTACACGTAAGTTACCTAGGTAAATACACAACATTAGCATGTGAATTATTGAAGATCACTACTCACTATTACTTATAGGTAGGTATGAATTATTATTAATGTTTTTATCAAGTTATTTTTTCATCAAATTAAACTCAAGTAGGTAAGTATAGGTACTTACCTTGTCCAAGCACTGATGATCCAAGAGATACAATCACAACAAAACTGACCACTAAGACGTTCATTATATTACCAACTTTTTTCTTTTATTTATTAATTAAATAAATAATAATTTGGATTTAACGTTAATACACCAGATAAAATACTAACAACTAAGGATGCTTATTTCTGTTTATCACAGTGGTCACCATCGACTGAACACAACGAAACCATGTGCATAGATTATATTAAATATTGTGGTGGAATACCGCGGCCACTGATTCATCTATTCCACCTCTACAATTTTATGCAAGACAAGAAGGACGTCCAATAATCCAATAAATAATGTATAATAACGTACGGGTTGATGTGATTTGGACAAAATATATAGAAGAAGATGATCAGATTATAGAATAATTATTATTGAATTTCGTTACTGATGATAAAACATCCTAAAGCTGGAATGATTTGATTTGACCATCCGGTAATTTTATATACCTACCTATATTATAGCATTAGGTACCTAAGTATATATGTATATTGTATAGGTACCTATTTTTATGATACTTAATCACCGTCATGTTCTGTTAGATTTCACCAGCATTATTTCCATTATTAAATATTAGTCGTAAATATATTTATTATGTTTTCAATAATACAAGATATGATAAAAATAAAATAACTGGTATTATTAGAGCTGTGTACTTTCTATTGTCCTTATAATTTTCGCGGAAATTATTATTTCATTAGAAGATATTCCTGCATAAAAATTTAAAATTAACCAGATGATAATAATAATTATGTTTATAATACATTATAATATTATAATATCAGAGCATTTATTAATGTTTGACGCTGTCGTGCTTCATAGGATCATAAATAAGCGAATCCCTGAACTTATGGAGGAAATATTACATTCAAACGAAAATTTCTATGAAATTTTTTGTTGTTGTCATTTTTACCTATAACTCCGCAATAATTTAGATTGTACCAAATTTCCTATAAGCTTACTGTATTTATCTATATCTAGATTTTTGAATCATCTGGAAATCCCCGTGTATTATACTTCTTACCTATTGGATTTCCGTTTTGCTCCACCTATTCGAAGGACTAATCCAATAACAGTGACGTGTACAGGTAATAATTTTTATCAAACATAATTTATTTCTTTTAGTGTATTTTTTAATAAAAAAAAATTCACTGAAGTTACATACGTCAGATATTCAAGGCCAATGCAAGCTCTGCAACTTTGAAGGTCTTTATAGGAATATTGTCTAGCTTATAAGAATAATAATAATAATAATATCTCTCTTTATTGTACAAAAATTGCAACAATCATTGAATAGTACAATAGTGTTATGTAATGAAAAAGAAAAAATTCAGTGAACAAAAACGATACGAATTCACACATATCGCATGCGTATTCAACAGGTCGTACGCAAGCGATTTAATTCAAAAAATAAAAATAAAACTCCACACAACAGTGTACATCAATGCATTAGTCTATACATAGTTCCCAATACTATATCGTCGTAAAATGGGGTTGTCCTGATGCTATCAAGCAAAATTATCTAAGTTTTCAGGTGGTTAAGTCACAAATAGTGGGGGTGAGGAAGACAGTTCTAGCTCTGTCAGATGTCTCCGCAGATATAATTTGAATTGAGAGAATCCAACGGTTGATGGGTCTAGTCTGAAATGGGTTCAGGTATTTTATAGCCGCATATGTAAACGTCTTTTCAGTGGACGAGAGGTGGTGGGTTGGTAGTCTAAATAGATTGAACCGAGTACGATAACTGTGATTGAATCGGAAAGGATCAAGCCTAGCCTGATTTTTGTAATGGCGGGCAATGTTAGAAGACCAAGTCGTTTAAAATGCCCCCTGCATGACTCCTGGATGGATTAGGCCTGCTAGGGTCCTAAGAGCCCTCTTCTGAAGAAGGAAAACCCTACGGAGAGACCTCTCGGTGCTCCCCCAGACGGCGATGCCATATGCAACATGACTATATAGAAATGTCCGTAATATGCTGAGAGCAGTATATTATGAGAGACAGTATGTTGGAGTCGTCTCAAAAGGAAACAAGAGCTAGAGAGTCTGCGGCATAAGAGGTCTGTATGGGCAGTTTAGATTTTGGTCAATGTGAAAGCCCAAAAATTTCACGACTCCTCTGGGCTTATTCACGACATTATCATTATAGATGTCAGGCAGAGAGGGTAAGAGTGATCCGGTAGAATGAAAGTCTATCAACTTTAAGTCTATTGACTCGAAGCCATGTAGATGCTTTCTTCAACGGTTCTTGAATTGTTGATATAATTTGCGAAAGGTCATTGGTTTTTATCTTAATAATAATAGTTGTGTCGTCTGCATAGTTAACACAAGGGAATTTTCGGATGTTATTTCGGGACCTAAGTTGTTGATGAAAATAAGGAATAGGAGAGGACCAAGGACACTGCCCTGTGGAACTCCAGACGAGACAGGAGCAAAAAGGGACCTGGTCACTCGGCCATCCGATCCAGTCAATGTTACCGCCTGAGTTCTACCCTGGCAGGTAGCTAGAGAACCAGGAAAGGGCCAGTCCGCGTACTCCCACATCTTCCAGCTTCAGAAGGAGGCATTCATGGCACACACTATCGAATGTCTTGGAGAGGTCCAAAAGCCACCCTACTGTGCGGATGCCATCCTCCATTCCCTCAGAAATGAACTCCGTGAGCTGGATAAGAGCAGTCTCAGTTGATCTGTTTCTCAAAAATCCGTGCTGGGAGTTAGACAGAGTTCCAGTTTTTACAAGAAAGTCCAAGAGACGAGATGAAACTAGGGATTCAATAATTTTGTCAAAGACCGAAAGCAGACTAATTGGTCTGTAATTCTCGGGATTTTTAACGTCGCCTTTTTTGAAAATGGGCTTAACTAGGGCAGCCTTGAGTTGTTCGGGGAATACTCCAGTCAGAAAGGAGCTGTTGATAATGTCTGCGAGTGGATGAGCCAGTTCTGATATGCAGTGTTTGGCAGTGAAGGATGGAATTTCATCCAGGCCAGATGACATTTTGCCCTTGAATCTGGAGACGACTGCAATGATCTCCGTGGGCGAATAGTCCTATTGTTATCTAAATGTACCATTTCTATCATAAATATGAGTAATAAAATATTAATTAATCACTCTTAGTCTTGCCAGCACACGGAATAAGACGCTAATTTTCTCTTTTGTAGAATTTAACGTTTCTTTTATAAAATAAATTAATTTTTAAAAAAGCTGCTGTTCGTCTTCGATTTATTTCTGGCGCAGTCACTAGTAGGATTTGCACGGGTATCGGGAATAGACTTTTTCGCATCGTGTCGGGCAAGGATTATTTTCGAAATCCATAGGTGTTTCAACATCGAAGTGCAAATTACGAACATTTTCGGGTTACCCTTCTGTGGACATCCCGTTGGTTTCCTATTCAAGGAGCAGACGACGTCAGCAAGCTGATCAAGTGCTGAGCAGCCCATCCAATCTTCGGCAAGGGTGTTCAACGAACAGACGAGAGTCGGGAAGAAACTGGTACGACGCGGGAGAAAACTGTAAGTGCCAAGTTCCTTTTGCCTTTGCTTTAACCCTATGGTAGGTTTCGAGGAGAGATAATATAAGAAATTTAAAAATAATGATTAAACATTGAATTTTAACATTTAACAAATAATTGTGAAATAATTGAATAAATAATTTTGTGAAACAATTAATGAGCGAATTAGATAGCTTTCTTAAAGAGTTAATTTCATTAAATCTTGAATCAAGTGTGAATTCTGATAGTACTAATACTAGCACCATGACGCCGCCAGCAACGCAACAAGTTGAAATCAACTGGCAACTTTTAAAAGCTAAAATAAGCAATATTAAACCATACGACGGTGATAGTAATACTTTAAGTAAATTTGTTTCTCAATGTGAAAAGTTGATAGATACATACAAAAATTATAATGACCAATCCTTACATAATCACATTTTTGAATGTGTACAAGAAAAATTGGTAGGTAAAGCAGAGGTTATGGTTGGAAATCGTATTGAACTTAATACTTGGAATACACTTAAAGCAGCATTAATCCAGTGCTTTTCTGATCGCAGAAATCTTGATTGCTTAATTCAAGAATTGACTAGAACAAGGCCCTTTCGTAATGAAAACATGATAGATTTTGGTGCAAGACTTCAATTGTTGAGAAGTACTGTAGTGCAGAGAATAAGTAATGATTTAAACTTAAATCAAAATGAAAAAATATGCGAAATTAATCATTGTGAAAAAACAACTTTAAATACTTATATAGCCGGATGCTCTGGTGTTTTGCGAAACAACATGCATCTCAAAAAACCTGCATCCTTAGAAGACGCTATGGCGTACGTGAACGAATTCGAGAATTTTGAAAGGCTATATGGTAATTATTCCAATGATCAAAAGTTTCAATTGTCGAAAAATCAAAATCATAAATATCAAAATTATTCTCAAAAACCAATTGCACAAAATTATTCATATAATACTCCAAATCAACATAATAACGAAAATCCATTTAGTCGGTACCAAAATCAAAATCAACAAAAATTTATTTGGCCTAGTCAACCAATTAATGTTCAACCACAGCCTCAACCACCAAGAAAATTTCCAACTAATTCTCAAGTTTTTGGTCGTCAAACAAATGTTTTAAACCTATAGACAAATTTCAAGTCATAGGTTACCCAAACCTACACCAATGTAGGTTTGGGTACACCAATTTCCCTTCTAATAATAATAATTATTTTAGAAGTAATGGTCAAAGACCAAACTTCATTGATGAAGAATTAAATACGAATAATTATTCACATGATAATTTCAACCGTTATGTGGAGGGTTATATATTGCAAATAAATATTATAATGATATCAAATCTGATAAAAATGTCTCTTCGATTTATGAAACCCATCAATTCGAATACTTAAATATTGACGATAAAGAAATTGACTATACAATAAAGTATCAAAAAGGCAAACATAATCATGTAGCCAATGCTTTATCACGAATTAAAGTAAATGAAGATCTTAATGCACTAGAAACTGCATCACTAGACGTGAACCTAGACGATGTAGACAACGTAATTCAGAAAGAACTTGAAAATTTACGCGAATTGCCAAATTTATCGGCACAAGATATTTCAGAAGTACTAGTACTATAGGAGATAATCCTAAAATTAATATAATTTCAGATATAAGAATTCGACGACCTGAAATAGACAAAAAGTCTCATGATAATACCGATTTATAGACACGGTACATACAGCCTTAGAAGAACCAATAATTAAAATTCCAATTTGGGAAAAAGCTCTAAATCTGTATAAAAATCAGATAACAATAACCTGCGGAGAAATTCCTGAAATTAAATGCAAAGTTGAAAAAATCTTTGAAAACACTAGACTATATGTCACATTGCCAAAACGAAATTTACAAAATGGCATTATCAAATTTCTCAAAGATTTTATAGATCCAAAGAAAACTTATGCGATATTATTTAAAGATCCCTTAAAACCAGAATCATTCGTTTCAATTATCCAGAATATTTTCAGAAACGCATCTTTTAAATTTGTGCAAACTAATAAATTACTCGCTGATATTGTAACATCAGAAGAACAACGCGAAATATTAGAATATTATCATATTTCAAGAAAGGTCACAGAGGCATAAACGAGCTAAAAGCTTCATTAAGTTCAAAATAGTATTGGCCTAAAATGTCAGAAGACATAGAACAATTTATTAGGAACTGCGAAATTTGCCTAAAAAATAAATATGATAGAAATCCTCCAGTAATAAAATTTAATTTAACCCCAACTGCTTCTAAACCATTTGACCACATACATATTGACGTGTTTAGAATCGCAAATAAAGCATTTTTAACAATAATCGACTCATTTTCAAGGTACGGTCAAGCTTATCCTATTCAAAGTATCAAATGGTACCTCTGTTGTCGAGAATTTACTAAGTTTTATAACACACCACGGATTGCTGTATAAAATTACTACTGACCTTGGAAGTGAATTTAAAAATCATGACTTAGAAGACTTTTGTAAATTACATAAATTAGAAATGCATTTTACAACAGCTAAAAACAGTAATTCTAACTCACCTGTTGAACGCTTCCATTCAACATTGATAAAACATTTTAGATGCCTACGAGATGAAAAAAAAATTAATTAACACCAGAACGATTAATGAAACATTCTATTTTAAGTTATAATAACTCCATTCATTCGGTAATAAAACATACACCGTTTGAAATAATTAAAGGTCATATAAACAATCCAGACCCATTTGATCTAGATGATCATCTTGTAATCTCATATTACGTGCAAAATCACAAAGAGGCGAGTAAGAAATTGTATAAAAATATCCAACAAAGAAACGAGGAAGTAAAAGCAAATTTGATTAATAAAGCTAATGAAAATAGATCCGATCCACCAAATTATTCGAATGAAAAAATTGCGTATATTAATACAAAATCTAATAGGGACAAAAAGTTACCAAAATTCAAAAAAGCTGAAATTATTAATGACGAAGGTCTCATTCTAAAAACCAATAAAGGTACTTATCATAAAAGTTTAATGAGAAAACCAAGAAATAAAATTAATACTGGATCATGTTTACAGGGACAAGAGGACAATGAAAATCCTGTCGACGACCCTGATATTCCTAGTTGTTCAACTAGAAGTAGTAAAATTAGAAGCTAGCAGTATAGTGATGATATTCAAGTCACTCCTTTAGAAAACTTAGTATTACCAATTAAGCTAGGAAGTTGTAGATTAATTTACACTAAGCATACATTTATACATTATTTAAATTTACCTGAGGTGGTACAGCAAATAGAAATATTGAAGAAACATTTTTCGATAATTGAGAATAGTATTTTAATTGTTAACGCTACAAATCCAATTTCATACCATGGACTAGCTGAAAATATGTTAGGTAGAACTGAATTTTTGATAAACAACCTTAAAAGAAAATTTGAGAATATTCAGCCACATATTCGTCAAAAAAGAGGACTAATAGATGGACTAGGTAAAGTCAATAAATGGCTGTTTGGAAATCTTGACTCTGATGATGGTGAAAGGTATGACAAAGCTATCAACCTTTTACAGCAAAATCAAAAACAAATAATACAAGAAACGAATTTACAAATATCTTTGTATAAGAAATTAATTGATCATTATAATAAATCATTAACAATATTGGGACAAAATCAAGAAAAATTAAAGAAGAATTTAGAAAAATTCGAAGTTTCCACATCAAAGGAACTTAACAGCTTAGAAAACTATGTTACGTTTCAAGGCATGATAAGCCAAATAAACCTGGACTGTCAGAATTTAATCACATTCATAGACAATGTCGAGAACGCTATCTTATTCTCAAAATTAAATAGTCTTCACAGTTCAATAATATCAAGTAACGAAATTAAAGAAATGATAAGTTATTTAGAGAAAATTTACAAAGAAACTGAAGTTCCAAAATTTGAGAACATACTAACTTATTATCTCTTCCTAGGAACACAAGTAACCTTCTCCAAATCAAAAGTGATTTTTGCAATTCATGTTCCTATATTGAAATCCAATTCTCTAGATTTCTTCCGTATTTATCCCATTATCCAAAGTGATAAAATATTCACTCCTAATTATCCCTACTTGGCACGAGCAAAAGAAGAATCCCAGCTAGAAGAAAAAGAATGCCCATCAGCGGTTGAGAAAATATATTACTGCCAAGAAAACTTCGTTCCAAGAGACAACTGTACTCTTCAACTCCTTGATGGCAGAACTCCAGAAAACTGCTACGTCACAGAAGTAAACATTCTAGAAACAATCGTGAAGCAAGTCACCAACTCCAACATCGCAGAAGGAGAAAATTCTCAGCGAATGCCGAACCGATCGATTTGTAGAAATCACATCACCTTTAATGATCGAAATTCCAAGGGAATGCGAAGTACGAATAAATGAAATGAAATTTATTAACAATCCTCAAATCCAATATGGGAAGCCATTAATTCTACCTAAATTTGAAGCGGAATTGATGAAAATACGAAGAAATTATCAATCAACGAACTAAAATTGATTTCCAAACCCTCTACGAAATCAATAAAATCGCCAATCAAATGACACCAATCAAAGAAGTAACCAATACTTACCATGGTCCCATGTTAGCAACATCGACAATTATTATAATAATATTGATCGTCGCAATAATTATTGTATTTGCATTTAGAAAGAAGAAATGCAGAAAACCTAAAAAGGAAGAAATTGAAAACATCGAAACGGTGGAAATACGTCCCGTATAAGGAATTCCAAAAATAACTCCATTATTTTTTCATCTTAAGGACGGAGGAGTTACATACGCCAGATATTCAAGGCCGATGCAAGCTCTGCAACTTTGAAGGTCTTCATAGGAATATTGTCTAGCTTATAAGAATAGGCCTATTGTTATCTAAATGTACCATTTCTATCATAAATATGATTTATAAAATATTAATTAATCACTCCTTAGTCTTGCCAGCACACGAAATAGACGCTAATTTTCTCTTTTGTAGAATTTAACGTTTCTTTTATAAAATAAATTAATTTTTAAAAAAGCTGCTGTTCGTCTTCGATTTATTTCTCTGAAACTCATCAAATGTCCACCGATCATCATGACCCTCAGATCGCATCGCGAAAAAGTGGTTTTCCAAAATTCACCAGCCCACGATTAATACAGGGTATCGCTAAAAGTTACCACCAACGCTCCACCACAAATTCCCGAGTAAAAAATATGCCGATTTAACCGAAATTATCTATGTCCAAAAAGGCACCCTTCTCAAGATACAGCCCTTGAAAGGGGGTCAATCAAAAACACGTTTTCCAGAATAAGTCAAAAATGGATTAAATGAGAAACTACAAAATTTCAGCGCTGTTAAAATCGATAAACTGATACAGTTTTACAAACATCGGCATACAGGATGTTCTTGTTTTTGGTGTCATGTCTCACTTTTTCATCCGCACGCTACTGATTGATTCTATATTTTTTTATTAAAAGGCTAAAGTTTTACTAAACTTTTTGACCTTTTATGAAAGTTTAGTTTTCCCGTGATTAATTTTTTATGATGGACCTAAACTACTGAAAACGTATTTGCGAAAATCTCTTTTTTTTAATTTAAGGAATCATTTTAATAACAACGTTCAACCACGGACGTCTGGGTTAAAAATATGCCCATTTAACCGAAATTATTTATATCCAAAATGGCCCCCTCTTCAAGATACAACCCTTTAAATAGGGTCAACTGAACTGAATACACATGCATTTTCCAAAATAAGTAAAAAATTAATTAAATGAAAAACTTTAGCTGCCTACTATACAGGGTGTTCTAAAAGCTCTATGACAAACTTTGACAGATGGTAGGTTGCTTGATTTTAAACATTTTTTTTTTTTAATAAACATGGGTCCGATTCGTTTTTGTTTAGAAGTTACAAGCATTTAACCTTTATTAACAATCAACAATAAAAATTTAAATTAAATGATAATCACAAAACTTAAGACTATAAAAATTGTTCGAAATGTCCACCCTCAGCTTGAATACCTGCGTCGGTATTCTTGAGCAGCTTGTCTGGCGTTACCATTGGAATACCCATATACAAACACAATATCTGCATATTCCTCAGTCGAGAATAAATGCATTTTTTATTTATAACTTTCACACGAAATATTTAATAAATAATTAAAATGACACTAACAATTATTATTGTCATAACAACCGATATTTCTATTTATCAGCCTACGTTTTTCATTGAAGTAAGTGTACATTGGTTGACATAGTGTCTTAGTGACATAGCGACTTAGTGTCACTTCCTGGTTGACTGAAAAAATTACGATTCTTTGAATGCTTGTAACTTCTAAACAAAAACGAATCGGACCCATGTTTATTAAAAAAAATATGTTTAAAATCAAGCAACCTACCATCTGTCAAAGTTTGTCATAGAGCTTGTAGAACACCCTGTATGATTATTCTCAAGGCCAAGAAATATGAAAAAACCGTTGCTGTGAAATAAAAAATATTATTTTAATCGAAATGATATTTTCACAATTACGTTTTTGTGGTGTAATAAGTATAGAAATTTTTTACTGAAGCTGTACGACGCCTAGTTTCTGCGATAATCACGGCGTCCATTCATAATGGTTCATTCTGTACATAGTAGGTAGTAATGGCTTTCAACTCGAAAAAAAAAAAGAAATAAAAAATAAAACACAGAAAAATAGATATTTATATTTAATTGCCAAAATAGGCATTTTATGATGTAATTAGTTGTTAATAATATTGAAAATAAAAATCAGTCTAAATACATGTCCCAGCTCATTCGAAGCGGTCTCTGTATGTGAGCCAATAAACTATGGATTTTTTCAGAATTTCTCCAAATTCTGCAAATATATGGCAATCACAATGGCCATAATTTAAAATTATTTTGGAGTATACAGAGTGCCCCATACGAGAGTGGCATATGAAAGCTATGCTTTTTTTTCAATGAAATGCTTCTAATGTTATTGCATTTTAAGATTGTCTGAGAACAAAAAATAAGATTGTTTTTTTTACATTTGGTGATTAAATAAATTGTACCTATAATGCTACAGAAATATTTGTACTTTCTTTGTTTTTTTTTATTTGACGTCCCGTCAAGAAATCTCAGATTTTTTATCACCCTGTATAAACATTTCATCTACACATCATACAATAGTAAATGAAAAGCTAAAATTGGGACATGTAAGCCGTTTTTCACAATCTTGAGCCGCTTTCGTTGTACATATACTTCGAAAATTGCGATTTTCACTTGTTTATAGCTCACAAACTTCTGGATTTAAACACCAGCTGTAAAAGTCAATCTTATTTTTTCTTCTCAGACAGTCTAAAAATGCAATAACAAAAGAGCATTCCATTTTAAAAAACATAACTTTGATTATGCCACTGTCATATGGGACACACTCAGTATACTCCAAAATTATTTTAAATAATAGCCAATATGATCCTGTACTTGAATTAGCCAAAAATTTTGTGAAAAAATCCATCGTTTGGCCTACAGAGACCGCTTCGAATGAGCTGACATCCTGTATAACAGGCTGATTCAGGTTTTATCTTGTTAACTCCAGCAAACGATAGAGAATCGAAAAACAAGATGAGTTTGCTTTATGAACTATATTCGGGAAATGCTTCGTTAAGAAAATACATCAGCGTGTTAAATTTTTAAGAAAAAAATCATATTTTTGAAATATAAAAAAATTGTTTGATTGAAATAATTTGCAATTTTGAACAGTAGTTGTGCTAATTTAAGTATATGATTTGATACTTCCGATGAAAAATTCTTCACTCCAGTGACAGCAGAGATCTCTGGGTCTGTTGTTACCTTTTTTATTAAATAATTTCTACGCCACTGACTTTAATGCAAATTGGTTATCAATGGTAGATACCTTGTTTTGTTTAGAGGAGAAAAGTCATCTTACGTTTTTGTTGTAGGTTGCACTGTTTTCAAGATATTCCACAATTATTAGGTACTCATGCAAGCTTTTTGTAATGCAGTACGGTTCAATAACGATCACAAAAATGATTAATTTCTAGAAAAACTCAATAGCATTGATTTTTATGATATTTTACCTCGTACGGAATAACAAATTTGCATTAAAATCAGTGGCGTGCAAATTATTTATTAAAAAACAAGCACAGATCTCCGCCACTGGATTGAAGAATTTTTCAATGGGAGTATCAAATCATGTACTTCAATTAGCACAACTACTGTACAAAATTTCAAATTATTTCAATCAGCCAATGTTTTTATATTTCAAAAATACGAATTTTTTCTTAAAACTCTAACACCCTGTATTTTCTTAACGAAGCATTTATTTTCCTGAATATAGTTCATAAAGCAAACTAATATTATTTTTCGATTCTCTGTCGTTCCCTGGAGTTAACAAGATAAAACCTGAATCACCCTGTATAACTTTACTTTTTTGCAACGAAATTTTGTCAAAAATACAAACTGTCCTCTGGCATTAACATTCAATTAAATTTTGCGAACCATAGTGACACCAGACACCTACCAACAAGGAAGAGAAATAATTATTATTTATAAAATAAAAATTACTGACAATTCAGTGATAAAAATTGATTAGGACAAATGACAAAAAAGGAAGGAGATTAACGAAAGACACCGGGAAAACAGATGAAAACGGCGGTTCCGTGCTGAATAATTATTTTAATTATTGTTGAATATTTCAACCATCGCCGGTTTTGTGCGGATTATACTGTTTGGCACATTTTGCTACTAGTGCATCCCATATTACGATTGTGTTGGTAAATTGCTGAAAGATGAGGGGTTGCTTCGTACTTTTACTGATTAGGGGCCCGCCATTCCTGTTGCTGGACCAGCTATTTCAAAAATACGTTCTTTACTTACTGCTAAGTACGTTTTCCAGCAGTCGTCCTTCTATAGAGGTGCCTTCCTGATTATCACTCCCCAGGAGGAGGGTTCGTAAATTTATTAGTCACTTGAAGCCACCAAATGGTAAGTCGATTTTTTTCTTTTGTGTTCGCTAATTAACGGGTTAACTGAAGTTAAGTATGCTTCAGGCTCCTACTGCTTGGATCTTGGATTGGGCCCGAACCATTGAACTTTGAATTTTCTTACTATATCATAGTTTGTTGTTATTCTCTTTATAATAGTAAAACATAATTTTCATGTCATGTTACATGGATAATTGGGCCCAATTTGAAACCATAGGTAGATATAATTAATCGTTCTACGTATATTTTGTTTTTATACAGGGTGATTCAAAATTGAGTGCAAAGATTTTAAGGGCGTATTTACTTATTTACGTAATTAAGAGGCAAAAAAGTTACCTTATTCACCGCTTAATCTATTTTTTTTTTTAATTGTCAAAAGAGCAGTGGCGTACCATAATTTTACCTATAAGTATCATAAAGTAGGTAACCCTCTGAGACGCCACTGGAATTAATAAATTTATGTTATTCCCATCGAAGAAAGGCCCCTATGACGACAAATAAACCTATCAAATTTTACTTGAATCGGCTGAAAGGTTTTTGAGTAATTGAAAAAAATTTTTTTTTTTAATTTACACCCTGTATCTAGGAAACGAAGCAAGTTAGGACATATACGATTATATGACAAAAAAATTCTTATTTTTGGCTGGTAAATATACGCCCTTTAAATATTTGCACTCAATTTTGAATCACCCTGTATATGTCATATGATTGGTATTATAACTACCTTTTTAATGCTATTTTTTTTTCATATGTCAGTCGCGGAGATTATAGGGTTGAGAGAAGTTTTTTACCATTCATTTTCTGGTACCTACAGTGTGACCGATTTTGTTCTTGAATCACCCTGTATAATCTTAATTTATGGTGCGATTTTAAAGCAATTTCTTTTAAATCATAGAGCTTGATAAACTATGTTTTGGGAGCAAAAAGCGTCTCATTCCTACAAAATCCAAGGCCTACACTAGATCAGTGTTTACTTGTAAAATCTCAAAAATTCATTTTTCAAAAAGTCACGGGATTCACCAGACTTCAAAACGGTAGGTACTGTACTAAATTTTATGGAAATGTCAGAGTAATAAGGATCTTGCAGTTATTTAGGAAATTCATAATAATATGTACTCCGAATTTTCATAAATTTATTCGAAAAGTTCGAAAGCTCATAAGTAAAAATAAAAATAAAGTAAAAAAGAAAAATAAAAAAAAAATCAAAAATTAAAGTAGGTAGGTACCTACATTATCACCAACTAGACGTACAATTTCTATTTTGTCTCTCAAAGTTATGTTATCCATGCTTCTTAACACTAGACACGTTGTAGGTACTTAGGTACTGTATTATTGGAATTATCCTACAAAATTTATTTGTCACTTTTGACAGTTAGATACTTTTTAAGTTTTTTTCATGGATAGCTTTTGATCTTTTAGAATAAATTTATGAAAATTTGTAGTATTATTATAAATTTCTATAAATAACTGCAAGATCCTTACTACTCTGACATTTCCAATAAAATTTAGTACAGTACCGTTTTGAGGGCTGGTCAATCCAGTGGCGTGCCCAGTTTTTTTTTCTAAAAAAATCGCTAATGAGTTTTTACAAGTAAACACTGATCTAGTAGACCCTGGATTTTGTAGGAACGAGACGCTTTTTGCTCCCAAAATATAGTTTATCAAGCTCTATGATTTAAAAGAAATCCTTTTAAAATCGCACCATAAATTAAGATTATACAGGGTATAGGTTTCAAGAACAAATGGGTCACACTGTATATATTTTGAAACATATTATTCAAAATGAGTTCCAGATTATTATTTTCACTTTGCAGTCTCTTAATTTGAATATCCTGTTATCCCAGGGATTGGGAGTTTTCCTTGTATTAATCAATCATTATTGATAAACACCTAATTAATTTTATTTATTTTTATCTGATTGACTCAACTGGCCACCAAGTACCTCTAATAATAGGTGTGTAATACGTAATTAGTTTAATAATTAATTAAGAAGTACCTAGATGAGTAAAAATTAGTTTTGTCAAATGACTCTTATACTCTGAGGAAAAAATCAGTTTTAGACCTTTTTAGATTTTCAGTTGGGTTGGAACTGAACTCTTTTATTAACGAGTTCACTTTGATCATCAATTTCCCTACAGTGCAATTCAGTCAGTAGATTAGCAGATTTCTATTATAGGTATGAAGTATAATAATAGGTGTCATCCTTAGATTGGAAAATTAAAAATATTTTATTTTGATTAAACTTACAAGCTGCAAGTTATATATTTTCTAAATTTTGTAATCTTATATTTAGGAGACTTATTCAATCTAATTATTGTAGGCCCTGAAGAAGAAAAGAAATATTTTTGAAATCTCGGCAACTTACTACATTTTATTCTTATTCGTCCACCATCTGACCTTCATCCCAGTTTCGTCTCATAAGGTAGCTTTGCAAATATATATTTGAGCACATTTTTTTCTTAAGCTGTTGCTTGCTAGTTGTATGGTGTAACAACAGATGGAACCTGAAGATTTGGTGCTTGCCAAAAAGATTTTTTGATAAAAGACTTGCTGCCAGATGGCATTACAATAATTAAGGTTCCCCCATTTTTATCAATGCCACGTATATTTACCACAGAACAAATCCGTCGAACAGAATGTATAGCCAGGGCGAGAATTCATGTGGAAAGGGCAATTAAAAGGATTACGAAATTAAGTTTTTACCGACTCCTTTATTTAATTATGGTTCCATTATCTTTAAAACAATTGCTTCCCTAACAAATTTACAGTACCCTTTAATAAAGGAGGTAGTTCAGTTTTATACAGACGATACTGTTCCTGAAAATGTCAACAGGTCGTGATATTAGATTATTGTTTATATTTTTTGAATACAGTGGCGTGTAGGGTTTTTGGTGGAGGTCTACTTAAAAAACCCCAGCACCTCAAAATCGGAACCTCTTGAGTGGCATGGAATCCCAACACATAGTTTTGGAAGTCGGTTTTTAAAAAGTAAAACCAACATTTAAGGACCAGTTTTATAAGTTAGTTTTTTCTAATAAAATATATTTTTTTAACACATACAAAATTTATGTTTATTATGTTTTCCTTTATTTATAACTTAAAAAGAAAAATCTAACACCTGTAAAGCACCTTGTCGCAAACGTGTTAACAGCACTGTCTTTATAGTGATAAAACTTTGAATACATAAAATTTGATTAATACAATGGAGTCGCGCTAATCCGGATCAATTAAAACAGAGGCGATCTGGATTATCAAACGAAATTTAGTTGACTTTTTGTCTACTTTGATGCTATATTTTACAGCGTGTAAGAAGTGCCTTCATTCATGAATTTATAAGAGAGTACGAAGAAGGCGAGACATACAAGGAGAGGCATGCCGTGATATGAATACCAATGCGTGGTTATTTGATATGTACATAAATGTACTGTGTACATCTATGTGTGCATGTTAAATCCGGATTATAGAATACAGAATCAAGGTGAATTCGGATTATAGAGTACATAAATTAGTCCGGATTAGAGACTCAAGCGATTACCGCTGCTTCGGATTAGTGTGACACCACTGTAATTATAATTAATAAATCAATTATCAATTAATAATATTGAATGGTGAACCAGTTTGCCTTGGATATTGAAAAAAAATTGCCTAAATCGAGAGGGGCAAATCGTTTCGAACCCTTTCGAATCCCGCCTTGCCTTTGAATTAATTTTTTTTAAGCCCACAAGAACACAGCCTGATTTACCCATAGGCAAATCAGGCTAGAACCTAGAGCGCAAGGATTGAGGGGACATTCAGCTTGCCTTTTCAAGTAGCATCACTTATTTTCAGAATAAAAATTCTGGAATTTTTGCGATCTTTTCTTCACTTTTTTAGTAAATAATTCAAAAAATTTCCCGGATCCTATGACGGCGAGGATTAAATAATTCCATAGGCGGCAATTTGATTTAGCCTATAGGCGGCGCATTGGTAAATCCGCCTCTGGTTAGGGCAGGGTAGGCTTCCTGGCCAAAAAGTTGCCTCTCGGTTCAGGTTTTCCAGGTTTCCACCAGCAACTTATTTTGGTTGGATAGGTCCCCAAGCCCTGACCTTATCTGTCGAGCTGATAATGAGATGAGAGAAAGCTCGACCTATCAGACATACACATCACATCATGTCGACACTAATAATAGTCCCTCGTTTAAATGAATGTACACCTAAAACGATCCAAAGTTGGTATCATTTAAAATAGAAATAAATAATGGATTTAAGTGCCTCAACTTTTCATACTCGCTTGCATTTTACCCACTAAAAGAGCTGCTCTACATCTGCGTTTAACATGACCACTCGAACATGCGTTTTCGCCACGTTGTAGCTGCTTTTCGTCATCGTTATAAAACTTGATAGCAAGACTGCCTTCCATTATCTATAATAAAAAAAATCAAATTCATAATTAAAATGAAAGTTAATATTTGTGAGGTTATGTTACTACAAAGAAACTTTTTTAAAGGAAATACGAACATGAAAAACTCTCCCGTGTTCAATCTTGCGGAAGCGGATTTTCGGTTTGTTGTTTGTTTACTTTGTTTGTTTGTTTATTGTTTGCAATAATTATTGCAATTTGCAATGTTTTTTGCATCCAAAAAAAAACCCTCACTCTTGCCTCTTGCGCCAGCGCAAGGATGTCGTCCGTCAGTCATCATTCATTTCATTACAAGCGTCTAGTCTCTGTTCCTTGTTAACTATAGAGCTCTCAGAATCCACGTGCACATGCGCATTATACGATATGGTCCTAGTCTATAAAATAATAGTACTTTTGTTTTTTTTTATAATAATAAAATAAACTACAATTTTACAGTATTATATTAATTATAATTTATTCAGGTGTCATCATAGTAATAGAAAATAAATGCATGTCCCCCTATTTATCAATAAATATTATAACCATTGGAGTCATATTTTAGAACAAAATATGTGATTTTTGATTGTTTCAAAATTCGTACAATTCGTAAAGTTGGAGCATTTGACCAGTCGGCTGTCAAAATTTCAAAAAATTAACCTTTGAGCAATTCTAATACCCGTGATCAATTGGGTTGGGAGTGGGACTATCAGTAAAAGTCTTCATAAAATTAGGGATAGAATATACATATAATGTATTATACAGGGTAAGAAACTCAGACTAAGGTAAGAAACGAATTTAATGGGCCACTTCAATGATATTTTAACATGTGAAGATAGGAATTCAGTCAAACAGAAAAGGTATTTTATTTTGAGATGAGTATTTTGCGAAAAAAATAAATTTGAAATATCCCCGGTATTTTCGGCAATATTATGAAAAAAACGAGAATTATTATTTTATTTGTGTTAAAAATATTAAATTAATTTTTTTTAGGTTTATTACATTTGCTTGCCGATTCGGCATTTAAAAAAATTTCAAAGCCGACTAGATCTTAAAGTTTTCGCAGCCAACTTTTGTTTTTCTTATGGTCGCAAATATTAATAAAATTACAATTTTATTCTTCTTTTTTTAAAAGGCAACTTTTTACATCGGTTATCATAGAAAAATTAATAAGAAACAATCAGAAAAGCCTACCCATTACTTTTTATTGACAGAATTCGATGAAAAAAATGTTTTTTTCAAAAAAATGGTTTTTTTTTCAAAACTTTTTGAATGTGATTAATGTTTGGTTTCCTTGATTTTTTTAATACTGGAAGACATGAAAAAACAAAATAGCGGCCATAAGAAAAACAAAAGTTGACAATGAAAACTCTGGGATCTAGTCGGCTTTGAAGATTTTTGAAATGTCAGATGGAATTGATAACTCTTGACAACTTATGTAAGCAGCCTACAAAATATTATTAATAAATTTTCAATAAAAGATATGGCAAAATAAAGAGTTCTTGTTTTTTCAATTTTTTCCCGAATATTACCGGAAATTATAGGGATATTTTAAAAAAATCGCAAAAAACTCATCTAAAAATAGCTCAATTAGCGCAACAATAAAATTATTCAAGCAAGGGGTGGAGTATTTTATGGTCCTCAGTGACGTCACGGCAACCTGCGCATTTGCGTATCTTATAGTAGTCGTAACTCGTCGTATCATTAACATACAGTTAGTAGTTGTTTTAAGTTTTAGTTTTAACATTAACACTTCCAGTACCACTACAGATGAAATTTATAGTAATCAAGGAACAGCGGCTAGACGCTTGCTTGATTTCTTGTTTATGTTTTTTTCAAATTTTTTGTGGACGCACTTATTATTATTTGGCTTATTAGATTTGATTTTAGTTCACATTTCTGCCGCTGCTAACTGACACTGGCGCAGGCGCAGTAGCGTAGCAGCGTAGCGCTGTCCACTGTCCAGTTCAGTTATTACTCCAGTCCAGTCCCAGTCCGTCCAGTTCCAGTCATCCAGTCGTCCAGTGGTTCAGTCGTCCAGTCCAGTTGAGTTGAGCGGCGGAGGCGGGAGTGTAAGTAAATGTGAAAGTGTAAGAACAGAATAAGATTGTAAGAGGTGTAAGTTGTAAGTGTGTAATTAGTGAAACTTGTGTCTTGTGTGTTTCGTTTTCGGTCAACCGTCAACTCGTTCTTTCTGTGCTTTAACTCCGAGCGAAGCGGAGGTGAATGGTGAATGTAAATGACGCCATAAGAAGTATATAGATGTGATCCTAGCCTAGCAGCAACATAAGGGCATAAAAGTAGTAAGTGTTTTGTGGTTTTATTCCTCTTATTTAGTGCCTCTATTGTTTTTGGATTGGCTCATTTATATTGTGCTTCCAACTGAATGAAAGCCAGTTAGTTTTCTCCCGGCACCGGTAATTGTTGTTTAACGCGTGGTGATGTAATTCGCTTCACGTGCGATTGGTGCCGGGCACGCGTCTGGCGTCTAGACTAGACTAGACGCTATTAGACTGAAATTCATAATCCCTTTGATATTCTCATAGGTACAATTTGTTAATGTTTAATACAAGAAACATCTAAATTTATGGAAATTATAACTGTAGCTGAGGAAAGGGGAAGTCAATCACAATTTTATTGTAATTATTATTAGGAGAGTGGCGAAAGGGAGAGGATGGCACATGCACATCAACCATCTTTTTTAAAAAATAACAGGCTGAAGTTGGTTATTTCATAAACGTCGGGTTATCGTAATTGAACAGGTATTTGTCAATTATTTCAACAAATAATTAGTCTCTAATTATTCACTATTTTGTGTGAGTACTTATGTGTTTTCTAATCGAATGTCAATATTTAAGGGGGTGATTTTTGGGCCCATTTTAGGAAGAAAACTTTATAAGAATGTATGTCCTAAAAGTCTTAACTTTTGAGATACAGGCTAGTAAAGTTTTATTAAAATTAACCAAATCATTTTTTCGTAATATCTCTAATATCGCTCTGGATATTTTAATGAAATTTCGCATACAGGTATAGCGCATCAAGGGGCATTTTTTCATGTACCACGTTTCATTTTATTTCCATTAGTGACGATGGTGCACGATCGTTCAGAATTTTACCGGCATATTTTAGCAGACATTGATGGTACGCCACTGATTTCTGTTCAAATAGAAATCATTTTTGGAATCCCCATTCATTTCCAAGCAAATTTGAAATCATTTTTGGAATCCCCATTCATTTCCAAGCAAATTTGATCACCTATTTTTTTTCAGTCCGATGCACGGTTTTCGCCTAAAAAAATAAAATCTGTTTCTCTACATGGTCACAAGATTATCGTTAAAATGACAATAAAAAAATATAAAAATATGCGGGTAAAATTCTGCATGATCGTCACTAGTGGAAATAAAATGAAACGTGGTACATGAAAAAAATGCCCCTTGATGCGCAATACCTGTATGCGAAATTTCATTAAAATATCCAGAGCGATATTAGAGATATGTATTACGAAAAAATGATTTAGTTAATTTTAATAAAACTTTACCACGCTGTATCTCAAAAGTTAAGACTCTTAGGACATACGTTCTTATGAAGTTTTCTTCTTAAAATGAACCCAAAAATCGCCCCCTTAAATATTGACATTCAATTACATAACATCCTGTATAGGTATGTGTTTCATGTCAAGATTCGCAATAATCAGATTTTATTTTTTCATGCGTAATAATTATTTTCGCTGATAATATTAGTTAGTATTTACCACTTGCCACTTGCGATGATCCAGCTTGATAAATGAAACCCATAAATCCCAGAACCAATAATAATCTATTTATGCAACAGTGCATAAAGTGGTACTTTTTTTCACGACTGGGAAGTTTGACCACATGAGCCGCAGGCGAGTCCGTCAATCCCAGAAGAGAAAAAAGGCACTTTATGCATATGTTGCGTACAAAATTTTATCTACGAGTGACTTAGATTAGAACTAAAAGTTATTATTGTAAAAACAAACGGTCATTATTTACATCTGCGGCTCCTACAGTTTCACTATGGAACTTATATAGGGGTGGAGAACATACCTATAGTAACACCAGGAAGGTATTCATTTGCTGGGCAAATGAAAGGGAAAGCCACAAAACGGTGTAAAAAAATGGTTTTGAGAGTGCGGAGGGAGTGCGGTCCTGACAAGAGGCACCGATTAGACGCCGCGATCCCGGATAAAACCACTTCACCATAATTGCCAAGCATTCTATTCTGTGTTAGAGGTTCACAGAGGCGGACTGAGCGATATATCCGCTTTCATTACGTGTTCAGTCCGCACAGGGATTGATGCAATGATTTTCGGATTATAAATTCAAAATAAATGCAAAATTCAAAATAAAAATCGTGGTACTGTTATTTTCGAAGATTTTCCTTGCCCTGAAAGTGAAAAAAAAAATAGAAATTCGACCGTAGTGCCAAAGAGGCCTTAGTTGTGACCTTAATATTAGTTTGCCATGGCTGTTTTTACTTTCTTACCCACCCAGCACCCCTATTTCGCTCCTCGGTCCCGAAAAAATTGATGAAACTTAGGAGCCGCGGATGTAAACAATTACCAAACAAACTTTCCAATGCATTCATATCTTATGCGTAAGTGTTTCTTTGAAGCTATTAACGCTTTTTTCATCACGTCAGTTCATAAAGGTGACATATTGCTTAATATTCATTTCTTTAGATTTTTGAGGTAGATACGTAACCTAACAGATTTTGTACAGCTACATTTGATTGAAAAATAAGGGTGCATTGGGTCAACCATTTTTAGGGAGCGGTCGGTGTCGGGCTATGAATCAGCAGCGTCTCGTGGAGAAGTCCACTTAGTCTCAGTACATTTGCGTTTGGGCCGCTCACTAGAAATACTGACCGGTGTCATATTGTAGCAACAGTGTAATAATGAACCGCCACGATACTTAATTTCACTCCTTTTTTTTAACTATGCACCATTAATGATAATCATGCATTTTATGAACTATGAACCGTGTAAAAAATAAATAAGTGCATTTTATGAATCACTCGTAGATAAAATTATAATAATAATAATTATACATCAACTGCATGCTCACAATAATAATACACACCATTTGACTGTCATTATTTTCTTATCACCACATTAAAATCAGCCTTATCTCGCCAGCAACCCACAGAAGGTAAATATTTACCTCTTATCAGTGGGTGCAAGGTGCAAAAAAAGCGAAATTGCCATTTCAGCTAGCTGGTATTATTGCCAGGCTGAAAATTTTATCTTAGACATGACCTATGAACACCCAGTCATTATCATTTTTTTTTTACTGCTTACCTATGTTTATGTCTAAGATAGTGTGGTCAGTAATTTTGTCATCGTTATTGTTTACAATATCCATTTCATACCTATATGTGACATGTTTATCAACAATACAATAATCTAATAGTGTCCTACTTTAATTATTGTTTGATTCATTATTGTTTTCTTCCTTTTCTGAAAGTATTTCCGCAAATTCATCTTGTATGTTTGTGTAAAATATCCTAAAGTTGCACTTTCTGTCCATTTTGTTCATTGATTTCTACTAAATATTCACCATTTTCTTCTTTTGATGTTCTATTTTCTTCTTGTATACCTACACCACAATTTACATCAAAAACGTCATGACTAACGTCCATGTTCAAATTCAATTTTCTATTCACCTCAACACAATTGATACATTTCTTCTTTTTACTTTTTAAATCTAATCTGTTTTTTATTTTATTTTAAATTTACGTTTAAAAATAGAACACACGATTCTATTTTTACATGCTTCTTTTTTATGATTGCATCCCCCACAATTGAAGCATCGCCTTATACAGGGTGTCCCATCGTATAGAATTCTCGCGAAAAGTACACTTTATAATTAAATTAGTGTATTTTATTCGCGACACATTCATGAATAATTTAATTCTCTATAATCTGGACTAATCATCATGTTTGTAATGAACTTAAATAAGCGTGCAGTCGCGAAAAACTAATTAAGCGACAAAAAAAAAAGATTTTTTTTATGTCAATAAATTCTAAATATCAATAGAAATCCGCCTGTGAAATTAGAAATTGAAAATTTATAAAGCAAATGCAGATTAATTAATTGCAGATAATGTCAAATCAGGCAACGTCAGATATGATTTATGATGATTTTTGTTTGTAAAGTTATTAAATGTGGTGAAAGGCACAAAAGATGGTCAAGTGTGCGAGTTATTTACGACTTAGTTGAGAGTAAACACTTTGCATTCTCCTCTACAAAGGCGGATTTCAATTCTCTGAAATAAGGGTAGAAACCTTTACCTGTTTATTTCAACAAAGCTGCTTATTCACAGCATGTGACTAAAGTTGTAAATTACATATTGCTGTAGTGACGGGTTTATAATAATAATCATAAACTTTATTCCGATTTTATGTTCAACTTTGATGGCAAATTACTCAATTATTTCTACTGGCTTCCTTATTTCACACTTCACTACTGCTCTGTCTATACTTCAGCTTTCACTAGTTACTTCCAAAAAATGGTGGACTAGAATGTTAAAGAAGCAACTATTAGAATTTTTCCAGAGCGGTCTCCTTATAATATAAACACCAGTTTTTATCAATTTGTATATCCGTCTTAAAAACACGACATGATTGATATGACAGAATCGCTTCGAGTATCTTGCAATGTCTTTCTATGAGACAATAATAATTTAGTATCTGTAACAGAGGAGATGCAACCATAAGATTAGTGTAGGGCCGATGTATCTGAAAAACAAGTGGATTTCTACAAGAGGACGGTACAACATATGCCTGAAACTCGCTACAATTAATCCCGTGATAGGTCCACATTTCTTGAATAATTCGCAAATATTATTTCTCAACAGTTAGCTATTAGGCACATAAATCAAAAAAGGCCGCCAAACAAAACAAATATCTAATAAACTCTGAAACAGATACAAACACAACATAAATGAGGCAACACTTTGACAATCTTGTTACATTTTTCAAGAGACATCAATTTTTATAATACCTATACAGTAGAGTCTCGCTAATCCGAATCATATCAGGTACATAGTTGTTCGGAGTACCGAATATTCGGACTAGTCCGAATATGTGCAGATTAGTGAATAATATCATTACTCCGTGAGTGCGTGCGAATTACTAAAAATCATGAAAGCACCTCATAGAAAATAAAATTGTGTGTTTTTATGTGTTATCCGGAAAAAAGTATACAAAAAGTAAAGAAGACTGACTGAACAGAAACAAGCTCGAACAGACAATTGTCTTGATCGAATGGACCTGTTCCCTGCATTCGGTCGTTTTTATTTCCTGAAAGTTGTAAATTTTCTTTCAGCCTGCTAAAACATTTACATTACATATCTCACGCACACAATTTTATTATTTTTATCAATGTGTTTGCACATAGAGGTGAGCTGTTCGGATTATAAGGATATTTTTGGACGACTACTCGGACTATGAGGATAACTAATTTCTTTAGAATGTTGGAGGACTGTTCGGACTACAAGAATATTCGGATTAGCGATGGGTCGGATTAGCGGGACTCCACTCTAACTACTTTTTGTGTATTATAGAATTATTCTTCAGTACATTCTTTTTTTTTTTGTATTTAGGGAGAATTTAAAGTACTTGTTGAATACTTAATTTGATCAATAACAACTATTAATCCATATTTGTTAATAAAGTGTTTTAATTTAATTTTTTTTTCAGCCGTTAGTGCCATTCATAATGCCACCAGTACCAGCCTTACCAGTAGCTGGTATACCGGTGATTGGTAAGTCATCAGGTTTTAATTTTCTTTAATTTCGGTTGGTTGTTAAGATTTGTTTCGTGCTAGTACTTGAAAATTAACGTACTAGTGATATTTCTTACATTGCAAAGTTTTTACTATAATTTTAGGTTTGTAATTAACTGAACACAGCTTTGTCATAAAAATATGAGCATTGTTATGTTCCTGAAGAATTGTGCGATTTTTCATATTTCTATGCCTGTAATAAATAATAGTGACAGTTTATAGGAGTGTGCTAATTTTTTTCAAGTATCGAAACATGCTACCTTTAGGCTTATCGAAGCAAGAAAACATCAATTTTTGCACCTTGTACCATCCGAAAAGTACCTACCAAATGGGAATTTTTTTATCGGTAAAAAATAAATTGCGCAGAAAGTTTGTGCATACTCTAAAACTCATTTGACAAATATACTTATTAAAAGTTATGTGTAAGGTAGTGGGTAGGACAAAAAACTTAAAAATGTTATAAGAGTAAAGTACCTTTGTGAAGATATCAAAAATATTTTTGAGCAAAAGTTGTTTCGAATTAAAATTTAATGTCAAATATGAATTTGTAATTTTTATTATTTTTATAATTTTTTTTCAACTTTCTACCCTGTACAACTGTAACCTGTGTAAGTGAAGCTGTAAGTAACATGTAACTATTAAGCTTTGTCCACACCAAAGAAACACAGAGGAACATTTTGTTGCTGGTTGCCGCAACCTGTTTATGGAAACAGAAACAACAGCAAAAGTTCCGTAAACATTCTGTCCACACCGAGGTAATTCAGTTTACTGAATGTTTCGTTGTGTTGCCGCAACAGGAAACGTTGTGTCTACACCAGTGCAGTGTATGTTTCTAAACAATGTGGTACGACGAAGAAGATTTACTGGCAGCAGCAGCTGCAATTGTAATTATTTTACAAATACACAAAAAACGAGTCCGTAAATGTTGGACTAGACCAAGTCTTTTAGACAGAAAGCACATGGTGTCATACGTCACATATTTTCTGTCGTCCATTTAAACGGCATTATTTTTATTATTAATTAATGTTTTTTTATTATTATAATATACTGAACGAAGTCAAGTTATTAGCTGAAGCTGATGTTACGTCGGCAACTACCCGACGGCTTCACGACGCAAGTTTCGAGCTTTGGTAACAAGCAACAACGTGTCCACACTGATAAAAATACCGTTGGGAAACAAAAAATGTTTACCAATGTTTCTATATTTTCTTTGATCTTTGCCGCTAAATATGGAAACAAGCAACTTATAGGAACTTTTGTTGCTGCAACCATAAACAATGAGGAACTTAAATAAACTTTTGGCAACATTCAGAAACAAGTTCCAGAAACAAGCAACATAAACAGAATGTTCCTATGTGTTGCTTTCGGTGTGGACAAGGCTTTAACTTCTAGTACCTACTTAAATTTCAACTTTTTCAATTTTCTTGACATGATTTTATCTTCAAAAATTCTTGTTTTTTTGTTATTTGGTACCTATATCAATAATTTAAGTATGGTTAATTTTTGTTGAATGAAATCTTGGTAAATTCCCATTATAAATAATACTTGGTCGTCAAAAAACTCTTGACAAACAAAATCCAAAGCTTACTAACAGTTTGCTTAGAGGGCTAAAGTAAAAAAATAAAAAATAAAAATCAAATAATGCTACAAATTCATATCTGACTTTAAATTTTAATTCTAAACAACTTTTGCTCAGAATTTTTTTCTAACATCTTCACAAACAAAGGTACTTTATTCAAAATAGCAATTTTAAAAAATTTTAAAACATTAGGTAATACTTATGCATTTAATTTGTTGAAAGTGTAGTATAAATATTTTATAAAAAAAATCAAAAATTTTAATTTGGGCCTTCTAGGTATCTGATATCTAAACTAAAGAATGTAATTTTTTGTAGGTAAAGCTAAAATATTAAGATAATTCAAATAATTTTTTTCCGAAAATGTTTTTTAACAAGCTACAGAACGGTTTTCTTATTGTACAGAATGAAGCAATGATTCTGAATTTTTGTGTACAGACAAGAAGGGTTTCTATTTATTAACCTGTATTTGGAATCATTCTGAGTACAAGTGAAGCACCCAGTGGCATAGAATCTTGGATCACAGAACACCTTTTGAGGTTCTATAAAGAATTCTGAACTTTTTTAATTTTTTTTTCGGAATGCCAATTTAAATTGCTATAGAGCCAACACTTATGAAATTTCGATAGGTGGCACCGTTTTGGAGGAAAACACATAACATAATTGTTTCCACGTTTTTGTGTATTTTGTGTCTCTCAGTTAGGGAGCGTTTTACAATTCAATTCCAGCGTTATAAGTAATACCCGGATTACCCGGTATACCATTATCATTATACAGGGTTGCTCATTAGTGCGGCAAAGTAGCTTTACTACTAGAATTTCAAATAATAATAATAAAAAGCATATTCCGTTCAACCGTGTACGACTCGCCCTGTAACGACGCTTACCTGGGTCTGTGCAGATTGTGTCAAATATCCCTGTGGTTTCCCTGATTTCTGTGCAGGCCTCATAGTCCGGAACGATGGAGAAATTTTGTATGGGAGGAGATACGATTATATTGCCTTTGGTGTAGCAATTCGGTATTGTGCTGCGTGTACAATTCTATTTGCAGACTCTTTGTTACACTTGGTCATTGTTTTGGCAAAATGTCTCTCACTAATTGCCTCTATTCCTGCACTAGTTCCTACCAGTTGTTCGGCGAACCCCCCCTTTTTTTTTTTTGTAATTCGCCATAGTGATGTTAGTATTAAGGGATTTTCATCTGTCACGTTATCATGCCCAAAGTCAATTTGGGTCCTCCTTGGTGTTTCGAGCTTATTTAACCTAGTCCACGTGAGCCTGTGCGCCGCCTTGCCGGATTCGTAGCCATTCTTCATAGTGGTTTATTGACGTCTTCGTATTGACGCTGGGGTGTTCAATTCCTTTTAGTGTGAGATAACATTCCTCGCTGTTATCAAAACTGAGAATACCTGTTAGGCGCTGAAAAGTGCTGAAAGGAATAGTAAGGACAAAAAGAAAACCCTAACCTTATTGGTCTGTTGTGTGAACTTTGGTGTTCTAAAGTTAAAGCGGTTTGGTGCGTTGTGTGGATTTTGGCGCTGTTCAACGATTTATGGCTTGGTATGTTGTGTGGACTGATAACTGTTTCTACCTAGCTGCCTAACTGACCTTACGTTTTCTCTCCCCCTGTCTAAGGAGCCTGCAGATTTTCACTATTATCAATTTATGCCCTATTTTACTGAACGTGTATCTAACCTCCAACCATCGTTCCCTGGTTTCGGCACCAACTGTAACGACGCTTACCTGGGTCTGCACAGAAATCAGGGAAACCACAGGGATATTTGACACAATCTGCACAGACCCAGGTAAGCGTCGTTACAGCCCTATTTCCTAAAAATATTTTTGTATATACAGGCTGTTTCGTAACACGAGGATGAACCTGACATACATTTTTTTAAATGGGACACCCCATAACTTATTGCATTTTAAGATTGTCTGGGAAAATGTAATAACAATGGTATTTATAGTTGCCAGTATAAATTGAGTAGGCTATGAGTTATAAACAAGTGAAAATCACAATTTTTCAACTTTAAAGTCATTTACCAAGAAAACAGCTCAAGATATCAGAAATCGGCTTACATGTTCCTATTTTAACTTTTCATGTACTATCCTATGATGTAGATGAAATCTTTATACAGGGTGGTGAAAATTATCAGATTTTTCATCACTCTGTATAAACATTTCAACTGCATAATGAGATGCCTCATAAAAAGTTAAAATAGGGACATGTAAGCCGTTTTTCTCTATCTTGAGCCGTTTTCGTTGTACAGGGCCTTGAACTTCAAAAATTGCGATTTTCACTTGTTTATAACTCATAGCCTACTCAATTTTTACTGCAACTATACACATGCCATTGTTCAGATTTTCCCAGACAATCTGAAAATGCAATAATATATGGGGTGTCCCATTTAAAAAAATGTATGTCAGGTTCATCCTCGTGTTACGAAACACCCTGTATATACAAAAATATTTTTAGAAAATAGGGCGAGTCGTACATGGTCTAACGGAATTTGCTTTTTATTATTATTATTTGAAATTCTAGTAGTAAAGCTACTTTGATGCACTAATGAGCAACCCTGTAGATTAGGTACATATATTTTAT
The DNA here is from genome assembly GCA_910589415.1 of Malachius bipustulatus. Classification (NCBI taxonomy): domain Eukaryota; kingdom Metazoa; phylum Arthropoda; class Insecta; order Coleoptera; family Melyridae; genus Malachius; species Malachius bipustulatus. The sequence continues at coordinate 28,850,187 of OU342639.1, read as the reverse complement.
ATGTAGTTGTATCTCATTGTGTTTTAGTAAACACAAATATATTTAATTGAAACACGATTTATAGAATTGTCGGGTGTTACCAGTTAAGGGTTAAGATAGCAGGTAAGGCTCATTAAGATAATGGGAAGTTTCTGAAGAAGGTATTGACTCAAGATGGAAAATATAACAATTTAATTGTTCTCGGCATTAAGTGATGAGAAAATGTTTAAAAAAGTAATTTGACATGTATATTATCTTGAAAATGGTCCCAGAAATTTGCCCATTAGTCTAATGCGCCTTTATTATACCTGTAAATCTCTTAAAAATTAAATTTTATTAATAAAATAAACGAATAAATTTTTAAGTTTGGAGCCAAGTAAAACACAGGGTTTATCCATCTCCAGTGGATACTGTGGAAAATTAGGAGCCAGAATATTTAAAAACAAGTAGTAGAAGATAAATAATAAAAAAAAAACACCAAAAAGTTTGTAAACAATATTGGATTTTTCTCGGAAACAGTGCCCCTAATGAAATTTTATAAGTATGTCTTTTATAGCAATCCAGTCTGGCATTCCAAAAAAAAAAACAATAAAAAAATAAGAAATAACTGTTAAGATTATTTTTGAGGCAATACGTGAATAAGTGTCATGTGACCTCGGATTCTAAGCCACTGAGTTCTGCTTCGCTTATACCCAGAATTTTTTCAAATACGGGTTATTAAGTAGAAAACCTGTATACAAAAATTCAGAATTAATGGTCCACTCTGTAGAAAGATACAAGAAAAAAAGCAGTTTCGCAGATTGACACTCAAACATAAACTGTATCTCTAGAAAAAAATCTCGTTTAAAAAACATTATTCGAAATTGTTTTAGCTTTATCTACAAAGTCCTCCAATTTATGGTACTTACCACTGAATCACCTTGTATAATTGTATAAAAACAATTTCATAGAATTGGTTTTTTTAACATCCAATTTTTCCTATTTAGATTTAACAACGACTGATGATGATGAACAAGAAGTTATATTTCATCCACATGATGAAGAACTTCCTCCTTTAAATAGCAATGAACCTGAGAGGGGTTCTAGTTCCCCCCCGACTGAGGAACGAAAAGAAGATGAGGACGCTAAGTCCGTTTCTGAGTCGGATTTAAATAGCAATGAACCTGAGGGGGATTCTAGTTCCCCCCCGATTGAGGAAAAAAAAGAAGATGAGGACGCTAAGTCCTCTCAAGCTGATTTAAGTAATGATGATTTAAATATTAATGAATATGAGAGTGATTCAAGCGAGGATCCAAGTTACCACCCGCCAGAGGATCACAGCGATGATGAGGACTCTAAGTCCATTTCGGGATCTGAATCTGAAAGTGATTTTAGTTCCGGCTCAATAGAGGAAGATAACAAAGATGAAGATTCTTTGAATGAACTTTCAGAAGATGACCGATTAGAAGAGGAGACTAGAGATGCATCACCACAGATGGATCACCACACAGACAATAAACTAGATAGGTCATTTGAAGAGACCAATAATGATGAATCACAAAACGATTCGCTTGAAGACACAAGGGAGTCCACTCGATTATGGATAAGTAACCTCTCGGGCCAAACCCGAGCGAAAAATATAAAACGGGCCCTATCGCTCCACGGGCGCGTAATAAAAGTACAAATTGTGACAAATGCAGTATCATACTCTGGCTCTTGTCGGTTTGGATATGTAACAATGCATTCAATTCAAGACGCAGAAAACGTTATCCTAAAATTGAACAATACAGAACTGTGTGGACAAATAATTAAAATCCAGAAGGTAATTATGTACTTAAAATTAAAAATACTTCAAATCACACACTTTGAGAGTATGTAATACATATACTACTGTAAAAAATTAGGGGAACACTTTTTTTGGAGTTCCCTCAAGCAGCAAGGGTATTCTCGTAGTTCTCCAACACTTGGGATTGTTTGTATATGTCTGCATTATTGAGTGGAAATCAACTACGCACAATTTTGAGTCTTTCCTATAACCATCAGAAGTTTAATCAACCTTTAACGGGCTTCAATGATTGATTCAAACAAACCCCCCCGCAGACTCTGGAGCAAATGTTTGTCGACATCGGCATTCGTTATGAAGAGACCGTATCTTCTTCGAAATTCTGTAAAAACGTCCACAAGATGTTCAAAGGTGGCTCAAGTTTGAGGCAAATCGATTTTTCTCATCCCAATTATTAATGGTTGAAAGCATTCCAAAGTAACCTCTTCATCTGGTAGGATAGGAGGTTGTTCATACCACTTCTGAACATCTTGTGGATGTTTTTGCAGCATTCCAACGAATAAGATATTGGCAAACTTTTGGTATTGAAACTTTGTAGAGAGTTTGAATCAATCATTCAAGCTTGTTGAGTCATTGAACTTCTGGTTCAAGCAAGCTCACAATTTCAATTATTGAAAGTTGTGTGAAATTGATTTTGGTAGATGGGTGCATTCCAAGTCAAGTCACTACATAATGCACACATACATATACACGGATTTGGAAGTTGGAGAATATCCATGCTGCTTGCTTCATGTAAAATTTTGCGAAAATCTAATGACAGGTTTGTAGGCGAGGGAACCCCAAAAAACAAGTGTTCCCCTAATTTTGTGCAGTAGATATTATATATTGTGTAATTTAAATTATTTTTCAAATCATAGTATGACAGTGCTAGAGACGGCAGTAAATTTGTGCGTGACCCTGAACGTGAACCTAGTGGTGAACCAGCCTGCAAAAGGTTCAAAGAATGTCCTCAACAGGAAAAAATAGCTACAAGTACATTAGTTGCAGAACCTGTTGCAGGGGTAAGATTGTGAAATTCTTCAAATGTAATATCTTTTTTTCAATTCACTCATTACAGACGTCTCACATTGGAGAAAAAGACAATTCACAAAAAGAATGTAAGCGAAAGGATCCTCGATTAAATTCAGATTATTTAACATTGGACAGGATCAAGGTCAGTATTTTCATAACAGAATAATATAATTGAATTGAAAATTGATGATTATAGATGAAAAAGTAAACTTGTTTGCTAATTTATTTTCAGGCTACGCACGATAGTCATCAAGTTCGTAACAAGGAGCGCATGTTACGTGAAGACTCCAGACGCAGGGAACAGGAGGAGGCAGCTCGACAAAATAGACAAAAAGTGATAGAGAAACACCGTTATAAAGCGCTTAAATTAGAATCTAATGAAAAATTATTGCGCCAGGAAAGAGAACGATTGGAATTAGAAAAAGTAAGTATTTTTCAAATACTTTTACTTTATGCCATTTTTTTTTTTAATTATGAATATATAAAAGTTTTATTTTTTTATAATGCCAAAATTTTTCTTACCTTTTATCTTTTTTTCATAATTTCACAAAGCTAGACTTGACTCGTTGATTTCCAAATTCGAATTTACCTTTACTACAATCTTTATAATATTCTCAGTTGATAAAAACAAAAATAACCCATGCTCGAGGCTCGAGACTTTGTAATTTTGACAGTTCGTTTGAATTTTTTGACTTCATTTTTAAATAGTGTACAGTCAAAGCTCGATAATACGGCTCTGCGGCAGTGTGGCACTGCCAGTAATCCGGCGTTTTTCCCTTCATCATAAAAGTACTTGCTACTCTATAATCCGGCGGGAGTGGTATGTGACTATGCTATAATCCGGCACACAGCTTTTCAGCTTCAGCAGTGTATGTACCTATTACATATTAAAATAAAGCACTACATAATACCTATAAAAAGTATTTATATGCCCATACATTCGAGTTTGGATCTTTTTCATTAGACCGGCATTTCCAGTAATTTGGCAGTTAGCTACAAAGGTAACCACCGGATTATCGAAAGTCTTATTCGAAAGTATTGGAATTTATGTAATTGAAATCAAACCAAAATGAATAGAGCAAAAGAAAATTTTGACCTCTTATAAAATGTTCTTACCTTCAGATATTCCGTTGAGTATTTCTATATTTAGGTATATCTAATATTAAAAATTTTTTATTGTAATGATATCCCACAGATGAGAATAAGTCTTATGGAGCGGGAACAAGAACAACGTAGAGAAGAAAGGAGACTGGAAAGAGAACGTCAGGAGTTGCGAAAGAGACAGTTGGAAGTGGAAAGCCAAATTGAACGGGCAACCTATGAGCGCAGACGTAAAAGAGTTGACTCTAGCCGGGAAACAAGGTAATGAATGTAGTTAAATTTTATTAATTAAAAGAAACTAGAGCGACAATTCTGTAACTTAATTGATGAATAACAACAATTTTAATTTTAATATAGACCAAAGAATATGCCAGTCTCTCTTACTTGATTTCTTTTTTTTTATAAACTCTGTTAAGGGATCGAATCAAAATGTGGCTTGACAGATGAAATGTTACGGGTGTCCTATTAAGGACCGATCAATTTTAGATTAAGTTAACGTACGAATATAGCGAGAGACGCGATGTCTGCGTGCGAGCTTCGCGAAGTTTCAATACAGAATCCCACCTTTTGGTTCTTCTCTAGGGGGTGCAAGAAGGGAGATTATCGATCCGTTGTGTTGGGTGGTTTCGCCACCGTGCATATCTGCGGTCTGGAACACATAGGCGGGTGTAGGAATGGGACTACGGGAAATGGGAACGGAACAATAACAGATGTTCAATTTTCAGTTACATACATCACAGCACTCAACAGCAGAACTCTGCTCAACCCACAGCTCACCAACAAGATAATTACACAGCATGTGACGGCAATCAACAGCAGAACTTTGCTCACCAACAAGATAATTACACACCATGTGACGGCAATCAACAGCAGAACTTTGCTCAACCCACAGCTCACCAACAAGATAATTACACACCATGTGACGGCAATCAACAGCAGAACTTTGCTCTACCCACAGCTCACCAACAAGATAATTACACACCATGTGACGGCGATCAACAGCAGAACTTTGCTCAACCCACAGCTCACCAACAAGATAATTACACACCATGTGATGGCGATCAACAGCAGAACTTTGCTCAACCCACAGCTCACCAACAAGATAATTACACACCATGTGACGGCGATCAACAGCAGAACTTTGCTCAACCCACAGCTCACCAACAAGATAATTACACACCATGTTATGGCGATCAACAGCAGAACTTTGCTCAACCCACAGTTCACCAACAAGATAATTACACACCATGTGACGGCACTCAACAGCAGAACTTTGCTGAACCCACTGTTCAAGACAATTACACACCATATATTGTACCTCCTGAGGTTGCAAGAGACAATTACACACCATATATTGTACCTGCTGAAGTTGCAAGTAGTTCCTTGCATTCCGTTTCCGTAAGGTAATAACCTTCTGGATCGTATAATAGTATAATCGTACTATAACAGATGTTCAATTTTCAGTTACATACAAGAGATCACTCAACAACAGATCACTTTTCAACCCAACGCGCACCAGCAAGCTCAATCCATCGTGCACCAACAAATTCGATCTATTGTGCACCAACAAGACACTTATATCGCACCTGCTGAGGATGCAAGTAGTTCCTCGTCTTCTGCTTCCATCGGGTAATATTATATGATTAAATAACCTTCTGGATCGTATAGTAGTTGATTTTAACTTATAATAGTTGTTAATAATAATCATCAGTCTTTATTTAAATTACAATAACTTTCCAAATTAATTATACCCATCTACTTATTTTTCTGCTTTTTCCTCTATTGTCTTGAAATCCTTCACTCAATACCATGGTGTAAGATATACAGGGTCACAAAAATACTGAAAGATCGAAATGTATTATTTTTGTCATATCTTTCTTATTATTTGAAATTAATAAATACTTTTTTGTAGGCTCACATAAGTCGTCAAAAGCTACCAAGTCATTACAAAAATTTTCAAGGCCGACTAGATCCCAGAGTTTTATTCACAGTCAACTTTCGTTTTTCTTATGGCCGCCATAATTTTTTCTTTATGTCGTTCGGTATGAAAAAATAATGGAAACCAAAAATTAATAAACTTATAAAATCAGAATTTTTATTCTTTTTTTCAAAGAAAAACAAAAAAACATCGTCGAAATACATTGTTAAAATACGCCGAAATAGTGCTTACTTTATGGTTCTTTATTTATCTATGAAATTCGGTCTAAAAAGTTGTCTTTTTTGTAAAGAAAAAAGAATTAAATTTATTAAAGTTAATTTTTTGGTTTTTATTATTATTTTTTTATACTGAACAACTTAAAAAAACAATATGGCGGCCATAAGAAAAACGAAAGTTGACTGAAAATTCTGAGATTTAGTCAACTTTGAAAAGTCAGATTAATTTCCAATAATAAGAAAGATAATGGCGAAAATAAGAAAACTCGATTTTTCAGGTTTTTCAGGATATTTCAGGAACGGTTCACATATTGTGTCCCAATATTCCATGGACATGGAGCAACCACAGATTACTGAGGTAAAAAAAGTCGCTCGGATCAAACTTATCTCTATACCAAAGTGCTTCGTTTGTCCGTTAGAGGGCTTCAAAGTCTTTTGAAAATTTTAGTTTTTTTGAAATAAACTGCTCAACAAATGAAACGTTACATGACCAAATTTGGCCTAACTTTGGCACTGATAAAATTTGGATTGTTTCGATCAATTCAATTTTTGTTTCGAGGGTTCACTAGTTCAATCCCTTGTTTATCAGTCCGTATGTTTGCAAGAACTTGGTACTTCACACAAAGTTTATATAGGGTGGTAAATAAAACAGTTCAAAATCTCAGAAAGTTCAGCTTGATCCCATTTGATCAAAGATTTTTCTTTTTAAATTTCAACACACAGATCATGAAGATGGACCTCATATCTCGAAACGGTTTTCGAATTTTCCGATTATTTCTTTTATTTACAGGATGATCTCAAAATAACTACTTTTTGGTGTGGCAATGATAACTTTGTTACCCGTGACCCGATTTTCAAAATGTAGGGCTCATTTTAAAGCTAAAGCTTCAAGCAAGAACATGCAAGATTGACAATCGACTAAGGACAAAAATTGAAAATACAGGGTCGTATTAAAACTAACCCAAATCTGAATGGCTTCCGAAATCTGGTATTAAGGAAAATTTCAAATAAAGTTAATTTGCTTTCAAAGGAACCATTCATTGTGAATACTTCAAGATGTTCTTCGCTTGCATGAGTTAAAAATTGTTGACATAAGAACAAAATTACAACTTCCTGTTTTCGAATGAGGTAGTCCCTTTATTATTATTAGGCTTATTGTTTATCATATGGATGTCACTATTATTGATTGTTGTTTGACGGCTGATAAAACTGTTTTATATCGTCGGTTGAGCTGAGATTGTTGTGAGATGGCTTGTTAATTCACTCAGCAATAATTGAGCCTGTCATATCGTAAAGAAAGTTCAGATAAAAAAAGGTTAAGAGGTGACCATTAAAATGTTTTATTATTTATGTACAAAAAACTGTGGCATTCCAAAAAAAGGGGAGTATCCAAATACCAATATTTTGTCGGACCTCCCCTGCCTCTTTTATAACTGCCGTAACTCTTCTTGGCATTCCCTCCACCAGGTGATGTAAAAACTGCTGGGGAGTAGCTTCCCATTCTTCCTGTATAGCTATCACCAAATTATCCATTTGTCCTTCCCTTTCTTTAGGATTTTTTTTTCATTCTGCTCCAAACATGCTCAAGCGGATTTATATCCGGAGAAGGGTGGTCAATTCATTCTTACAATAAATAAAACAGTTTTATCAGCCGTCAAACAACAATCAATAATAGTGACATCCATATGATAAACAATAAGCCTAATAATAAAAAAGCGGCTACCTCATTCGAAAACACGAAGTTGTAATTTTGTTCTTATGTCAACAATTCTTAACTCATGCAAGCGAAGAACATCTTGAAGTATTCAGAATGAATGGTTCGTTTGAAAGCAACTTAACTTTATTTCAAATTTTCCTTGATACCAGATTTCGGAAGCGATTCAGATTTGGATTAGTTTTAATACGACCCTGTATTTTCAATTTTTGTCCTTAGTCGATTATCAATCTTGCATGTTCTTGCTTGAAGCTTTAGCTTTAAAATGAGCCCTACATTTTGAAAATCGGGTCACGGGTAACAAAGTTATCATTGCCACACCAAAAAGTAGTTATTTTGAGATCACCCTGTAAATAAAAGAAATAATCGGAAAATTCGAAAACCGTTTCGAGATATGAGGTCCATCTTCATGATCTGTGTGTTGAAATTTAAAAAGAAAAATCTTTGATCAAATGGGATCAAGCTGAACTTTCTGAGATTTTGAACTGTTTTATTTACCACCCTATATAAACTTTGTGTGAAGTACTAAGTTCTTGCAAACATACGAACTGATAAACAAGGGATTGAACTAGTGAACCCTCGAAACAAAAATTGAATTGATCGAAACAATCCAAATTTTATCAGTGCCAAAGTTAGGGCAAATTTGGTCACGTAACGTTTCATTTGTTGAGCAGTTTAGCTCAAAGTCGGCTGATTCCAATTCAATGAAATTTGGTAGGTCAATTCAGTCAGTTCTTATTAAAAGTACTAACTTCTGATGTACATGATAATTTGACGGAAACCCGGGAAGGGGTGAAACTACCCCTACCCTCAATTAAAATCGATCCTAATTGTTGATATGGTAGCAGGAACGCTGTTCATGTTTTTTTGTTTGAAAGATACATCGTTTTAGCCCATTTTTGGTCTCCAACAAAAATCTGTATCTTTCCGAGGTGCTATGTGATAAAATAAATTAGTCGATGATAACTAAATTTTTATTTCATTCTTTTATGAGCTATTTCAAAAACTAAAATTTTCAAAAGACTTTGAAGGCCTCTAACGGACAAACGAAGCACTTTGGTATAGAGATAAGTTTGGTCCGAGCGACTTTTTTTACCTCAGTAATCTGTGATTGCTCCATGTCCATGGAATATTGGGACACCCTGTATATCTTGCACGTTTTGACGGATTCAAGATGGCCACAAAATTTACTAGATTTAAAATTATGGCAGTAGGCTATTCTGTAAATTCATAGTATTTTGGAATAAATTTCAATGAATTTTGGGGAACATTAAGAAATAATTTGTGCGGAAAAATTGAAGATTGAAGTAAATTAACAAATAAGAAAAGAAAACACAGCTAGCCCGAAACAAATTCGGAGAATTACAACTGCCAAGCCAGTGATATTACTAAATAGTGAAATGTGTTGCCAACCCTAATACCCCGTAATCATTATTTTTTGTATGTACTAGGCAAGTCCTACTATAATAAAGTTTATTATTATAATACCGACCCAAACCATACAACATTCAGCGGTAAATTAAAATTAAAAAAAATTGTTTATTATCGTTGTTAACAGTTTTTTCAGCGCTTAAAAAAAGTATTTTTTAATAATATGTAATGATGTATGATGTATATTATATCATGATATACATAAGCTGCGTTCGGGTATTAGGTCCGGAGTTAGAACAGAACAGGAGTGAGAACTTTGCGGGTACACCCGCAGTACATGGAACAGTTTTAACCCGAACGCTCGATAGCTGTCAACAGTAATGTCAACTGTCCAATCGTCTAGTTGCAAGGTTATGACGATTTTTTTTTAATTTAAATAATTATACATGCTCACGCTCAGAACAATCGTTTATCCAGTTTATTGTTTATTTTTGTCAAGTAGTATAATAGCATTCACTTTTCAACTTATAATATTGATTGATAAATAGTATTGATCTTTGTATTCATTAAATTAAAATTTAAAACATCAAGACCAAGTTAGACAACAAAATAATCTATACCTATAAACAAAACCATGAATCCAATAGTGGCGGTACTTAATTACGCAAAGGAAATATATTTTAGCTCAGATTCTTCTGATAGTGGTGAGTGGTGACGAAAATGTGATAGAAAAAATACCGAATTATGCGGAAAACATTATACCACGCATGAGAGATATCACATTTCTGCAACATTTTAGAATGACAAAAACGACGTTTAAAAACTTGATAGAAAAGGCAATAGAGCTGTTCACTATTCATTTCCATTTTGTTGCCCAATAAATATTTTTTATTTAAACACACACAGTTTTTAGGTTAAGATAAACAAACTAACTAAAAAAAAGAGCAAAAGTTCTACTTGAACGAGGTAGGGCTTGTGGAGTTAACTCTATTCACTCCATTCACCAATAGCCGAACGGTGTTCCGTTCACTCCATTCACTCCATAACGTATACCCGAACTGGTTTGGAGTGAATAGAGCAAATAGAGTCAATAGCCGAACGCACCTATACATATATCGAGATATAAATGTCATCATATACATCATGCCAACCCTGTCATCGATAGCCGCGATTCATTCTAGAACACGAATGGAAGAATATTCTACAAGTATTCTGGAACGCTAAACAACAGAACACAGAACAGCTGATTTGTCATTTCAACTGTCTAGAACAGCTGAGGAATGTTCCATATGATTGCATTCCAGAATTTCAAAGACCAAAAGTTTTACTACTAAGAACAATGATCATAAACTCAGTTCTTGTTTGAGAATAATTCCCCAGTGTTCTATTGTAACAATATTTATTTACAATTCATCAAGTACATTGTAACTGTAGCTAAAATCAAGTCATATCAAACTGAAACTTTGGGAGACCATATTTTCAAGTTCCGGAAATTAAAATAGGTTCATTAATTTCGATTGTATTGAAATTTTGGAGTTGTGAAGTCAAAAGCATTCAATCTTCACTGTTATTAGCAGAATTATATTTATTTACATAATTTTACATTTACTGTTTTTCTTTTTTATGTATGGAAAGTTCTAGAAGTGATTTTGTTTCTTGATCTTTTGCTTTCTTTAGGACTGACTTTGCTCTGTGGCAAAATCGGTTTTGAATTAATCATTTTCCTCTTCCAAATCTACTTCGACAAATTTAACAGTCAAATTTACGTATAAGATAAGGTATCAAATCTTTATAATGTAATTTGCTATCAGCAGAAAAATAATTGAGTGTCAGTGAAATACACTCATTACGTCAGCCTAATGGTAACGTAACAGCCTCTATCAGTGTTAGAATAACGAACAAATGCTAATTTCTCATCCTCGGAAACAGGGTTTCCTAACTTTTAGACTTAACATTATGACTAATAGGTTTTCTTCTGTTATTTTGTGCAAAATACTGGAATCAAAAATGAAATTGAACAGCATGTGTCCTAAGGAGTGATATTCTACTCAAGCAAGGTTAGCCCAATCTATTTCTTTTGACCTTAAGTATCTACAATTACGCAGTGTCCGTCCCATTCTTAATGAAAAACTTTGTTTCTTAACAATTAGTGCTTTAAATTTCTCTCTTTTTTTAATAGCATCTAATAATTTTTGTTATTCTAGGCAAGATAATAACAGCGTACATCATGACAATTCAGAATATTTGCCATACTATTATTGGGAGATTATTTTTATTTTTATAAATCGTTATACACCGTGTCTCTTAAATTTCTGGACATAGGGAGTTCCCATGTTAAAATAAACTATTGGAAATATTGGCTCCCCTAATTATTTTACAGTAAAATGTCAAATGTAAAACTTCTTAAGGAAAAAAAGCTGCTTCTTATGGTATAATTGGATTTTTATTTGGTTCATCCGGTTTCGAGAATATCAGGGAAAACTTAACGGTTTTTCGTAGTTTTTCAAGGTTGCTTTGCTTTTGATAGATAATGCTAATAAGATAATAACAAATCTCAAATATTTCAAAGTGAATTGCCAGAGTAATGTCGTTCAATAAATTTTACTTTTTCTTCAAGAGTGTAATAATTCATTTTTATGAACAAGTTTTTCTTTAAAAAGTAATACTTTGCCACTTAAAGTTTTAATGATGAATGAATTACTTTTTAACAATCAGTTATTGACAATTAATAATTTTTAGCATTATCTGTCAAAAGCAAAGCAGCCTTGAAAAACTACGAAAAACCGTACCGTTTTTCCTGATTTTCTCAAAAACAGATGAACCAAATGAAAATCCAATTATAGCATGAGAAGCAGCTTTTTTTCCTTAAGAAGTTTTACATTTGACACTTTACTGTAAAATAATTAGGGGAGGCAATATTTCCAATAGTTTATTTTAACATGGGAATTCCGTATGTCCGGAAATTCAAGAGACACAGTGTATACCTACCTATATGTTTTTTATTTTATTGAATCCTCTTAATTTTATTATGATGTGAAGCTACAAACTTAAAATGATAAAATTTCAAAGCATCGACCATCGGCATCGGTCCATCGGCAATATTCTGCCATCGGTCGAGTCCTAAATTTTTACCAATCTTTAACTTTCTATTTCATATACTATATAAAAGTATGGCATTTCATTTCGTATTTTAGTAGTCTGTCAAAAAATGTGCACTATTGTGAATTTTATCATGTAAAATAATTCAACAATAATTTTTATTTTCTGAAACAAACCTCGTAAGTTTATAAAATTAAAAAGTATTTGAATTTTTCAGGTGGGACAATGGCAACGCGTTTCCCAGCCATGGTGAAACTTCATTTGATCCACAACTTCCCTATTTTGGACTTCCACCAATCGACAATGACTAATTAGTAATTAGTCATTGTCGATTGGTTTATTTGTTGATGGAATGTATTTTTTATTTTTTTTTATTTTTTTATTTGAAATGACGTGGCAATTGATACTTTGCTATGTTATTAATTTATCTCTTAACCAGGCATTGGTCACTAGGGGAATTTTACAACCAGTGGTCGCTAGCGAGCATTTCGCTCGCATGTAGAATCGTCAATAAGCAAATGTGCAACAAAAAGCACTATGACTTACATTCGGACATCTAAAATTAAATTTACAAAACCGCATTAGAAGCATAAAAAAGAATTTCCAGATCAGACGTTGATTTTTTTTTGCCTGAGTATTTCCTTGACGAAGCCCTACCTGGAAAAAAGTTATTATTTTATAATAAAACAAATAAAAATTTAAATTTTAATTAAAATTTCAGTTTTTTTTTTATTTTCGAAATTTTTGTCCAATTTTTTTTCGTTAAATTAAAAAATAATAACTTTTTTCCAGGTAGGACTTCGTTTAGGAAATACTCAGGCAAAAAACAACTTATACAGTGCGCGAGAAAAGTAAGGAATAAATTCGATAAAACGGAGAGGGCTGTTTTTTTGAAAAAATAAAAAAACAGGTCGATTTTGTTTTTGAGTTGTTCAACTTTTGACATAATATTAGGGTATACAGGGTGATGCGCGAAAAAGTGGTGACGTCATCGGTATTTTTTTTAAATGGCAACCCTTATTTTTTATTCCATTTTTTGATACTTCATTCAATTGCCAATACGGTGATGTAATCATTTTGTAACCTTAAACGACGAAATTTCTGTGAAAATAACTTAATTTGGAGACATTCAATTCAATAGACAGATTTAATAGATTTAATTTAATAGACAGATCTTATAAAATTATCATGGAAACAGTCATTTTTATTTGATTTTTTTTTTATTTTTATCGCTAATGTTCCGATTTTCATATTAGTAAAAAGTGCACAATTTCGACTCACAAGCTGTTTTCTCAGAATTTTCCTTATTTAAGGTTACAAATTGATTACATTACCATACTGGCAATTGAATGTAGTACCAAAAAATGGAATAAAAAATAAGGGTTGCCATTTAAAAAAAATACCGATGACGTCACCACTTTTTCGCGCATCACTTTGTATACCCCAATATTATGTCAAAAGTTGAACAACTCAAAAACAAAATCGACCTGTTTTTTTATTTTTTCAAAAAAACAGCCCTCTCCGTTTTATCGAATTTATTCCTTACTTTTCTCGCGCACTGTATAAAACACAGTTTAAAAGTTTAACATAAAACAAACATTCTTCAAAAAAACACATTGAAATATTTTTTCTTATAACTTATTAATTTTTTCACTTACTTATTATTTTTTCTCCTCACAATTTGTATTATGAAGAATTTAACCTAAAATTAAACATTCTCAATATTCTCATAAAAAACATTAAATAAAAATCTATTTTACCCTTTAAATCATAAATTGCTATGAAAATTTTAATTTTAAATATGCACAGCCGGTTCCTCTTCAAGACAAACGCAAACTGCTATGTTCTGTTCCACATCAGCTCCTTCTTTAACCAAGAGTTCTTTATACCAGAGTAAGTAAGTCTTCATCTTTTTCCCAGTCTGACCCAAATTGCTTTACTAAAAGATTTCTCAAAGATTTCTTTTTCTTATCCGGTATACCTCTTTCAGAATTAATTTGTTTTGGAGTCAAATCCGCAGCCTGTATATCTATGGCTTTTGGCTTGATAATTTTTGTGAACTTTTCCAGACCAGTCCGAAATCTGTAGTGGGGAAAACCACAAAAGGTAACATTTTCATTGTTTTTTTTTTTCAAACAAATAATCTTCATTTCTGATATACCGTTAATTTTTCGTTGAAAAGTTCTTCCTTAAATCTTTTTCGACACGACCGAATTCCCTATCTGCTGGCAAAAAGGAGTGCTCTCGAACAGAAAATGCTATGCATATTTCGATAACAGATGGTGTGGCTTTAAATTTCAGCCAATAATATAGGGCATGGATTATAGGTATAGGCATTTCTGTTTTACCCACCGCAGCCATCGCAGAATAATCTCACTCTTGAAACATTATCAAAATTAAGACTGTCCAAATGATTTAGTACAGCAGAGCCTACTTCTTCAGAGCGTCTGCCGGCCTGGTCTTCAGTTCACAAATAAAAAGTCGGATTCCTGGCTTTATTGTCAACGCAGCAGAAACTACTGTAAAGGCTAACTTGATGCGAATAGAAAGCATCGTTGATCGGTGTACGAGACAAAGGCTGTACTTGTTAAAGATCAAAAAGTTACGCAATTTTCCGGGGTTTCGCGCAATAATTCATAAATTGCATTAGCACTTTTTTTGTGCATTTTCGACGTTTTTCTTGGTCTCCTTCTTTTTTTTTCAGATTTGTCAGCCTTGAGCACTGCGCGCAACAATCCGAAGCAGGATTACTGAATCCGATGTTATATTCTTTTATGAATATGTTTCTAAACATATCGAATTGTTTCCTTTAAATGCGGTGGGCATTGTTCTGTGTACAGGGTGAATAATTTTTTCATGTTCAAAGTGCAATCCAGGTATATGCGTTTCGATTTTGATCTGTTATAATGGAGTTCTTTTGCTTGAAGCATATCAATAAACTCTCTGATGCTTTGCTTTTTCTCAGTATATGTATATTTGTTTGAAATTCTGTCCCCTCCCCTAGATTCTTTTGGAACTGTTCCCTCAAAACATAATTTTCTGACGCGGTTAACACGATTCTTGCTGATATTCAAAACACCTAATACATGCTCTGACAAACTTGATGTTTTTTTCTTGTAGTAGATTTAGGTAAGAAATAACTAACAGAAAATTTTCGTGTCTTATTTTCATTGCTTGACGACCTTCTTCGTTGTGGTGCATATGCAGATAGAAAATGGCAGTCTTCAATTTTGCTATTTGTTTCATAAAAAGATCTGCGTATTTCTTTTATATCACTTAGAGTCAGCATTGAACAATAATAAGTGGGGCCATTGTGGTTGCAAACCCTCTTGTATTTTTTGAAGCTTGGATCAGAATTATTATACCTGTTCAAAGATTAATATATGAAATTTCATAAAATAAATTTATAACTGATTGTTACTCACCTCAAAATTTTTAATTTGCATCTCGAAGTTTCCTTCTTTTGTTTTTTTCTTGATCCCTGATTAATTTGTTTTACACTAGTATCGGCTTCAAATTCCATTTTCTACGGAATTTGTTTGGTATTTATTTTAAAAATATGCAACGATGAAGTAGGCAGTAGGCATATGGTTTGTGATTTTCTTTGGTTAGGTTAATATGATTTAGTTTCTTTCTACTCGAAAATATTACATGATGCAGCTAGCTATAATTTAGCAGTGCCATTTCTCATATTTCATGGCAGCTAATATGATTTAGTTCCATTTACTCAAACACAGATGTCATAGGAACACAAATCACTAATAATGAATTTATCTTCTTTTGGTCCCAAATCGAATATATCTGGTTTTGATCCAAACCTTCACTTCGATGCTAATTTTAAATAGGATTTGACTGGATTTGCGCTATAACCATTATATTTATTCTTGTAGAGCTTGGCTAGAAGTACCCTAAAGCAGTGAAAACCGAAACACGGATAAAAGTGGATTTATCCCTGTTTGCGCACGAGTTCCACAATTTATTTTAGATGTCCGATCACCATCGGACATCCTGTATTGTAATTCAAAATGCTTTTTATTGCACATTTACTTATTGACGATTCTACATGTGAGCGAAATGCTCGCTAGCGACCACTGGTTGTAAAATTCCCCTAGTGACCAATGCCAGATTAAAAATAACTACTTTGCTGTGTTATTATATTATTATTATTACATATCTCTTAAAAACGTTTATTTTTGTTAAATTTTTGATTAGGAATGTGCGAACCAAAGTGTTTGTTTAATTTGAAAGCACATTACGATTATTACTACCTCTTAAAAATTTTTGTTAGTTGTTCGATAAGGGATGTGCTAGCGGAAGCGATGTTCAGTTCGAAACCACACCCCATCCCTATGTATTAATGATTATTAGTAGCTTTAAAAAATGTTTTTGTTAATTGTTCGATGGTGGACGTGCCTGATAGCACACCTCTAATTTTTATTATTGCATTTTTAAATAAAATTAAAATATAATTAACTTCTTTATTAAGTGTTTGTTCAATTTGAAAGGATATTATGTATTACGAGATTATTACTATCTCTTAAAAATGTTTATTTTTGTTACTTGTTCGATGGTGGATGTGCGAACCTCTGATAGCACACCTCTAATTTTTATTATCGAATTTTTAAATAAAATTAAAATATAATTAACTTCTTTATTAAGTGTGTTCAATTTGAGAGCACATTATGTATTATGATTACTACCTCTTGCAAATATTTATTTTTGTTACTCGTTCGATAAGGGATGTGCTAACCGAAGCGATGTTCGGTTCGAAAGCCTATGTATTAATGATTAGCTTTAAAAAATGTGTTTGTTAATTGTTTGATGATGGATGTGCCTGATAGCACAGCTCTAATTTTTATTACAGTTTTTAAATAAAATTAAAATATAATCAACTTCTTTATTAAGTGTTCCTCTACTGGAAATATCCCATTTGTACTTTCAGACTCACCCAAGTCTGAAAAGAAAATTATAAAAAACATAAAAAAGGCCAAAGAAAATTATAAAAATTTGAGTTAACAGGCAAAATTTCTGTGACCAATTTTAAAGGCAATATCGATCAGAGTTGGTTATAGTCCTGTTACGAGGAAGGCGAATAAATACTTTCTGCACAGAAAAGGTGGGCACCGTCTCCGACTCCATAAATATTTGTTATCCTAATCAACATTGTTAGTTGGTGTCCACGTTACAAAAACAACCAACCAGATGAGGCTGATAAGAGTATCTTCGCCGTTCATCGTACGTATAAATTCTTAGTGGCGGTGAGTAAAGCTCGCAAGATGCGTAGTTCACGCCCAGCCTTCTTCTCCTCTTCCTATACAAATCAGACAGTTGTCTGGTGACAATCACAAAAACAAATCAGTTAACTTGCCCATCAAGTTCTAATAGTGTAATTTTAGTAACAAGGGAATAAAATTAAATTTTATACTGCCCTGACTCCCTGTACCTTTGGCACACCTTTTTTAATATTGCTTTGCAGTTTTTGAATGCCCAACTAGGACATTTCTCATCTATACAAAAAAGGGCGGCAAAGTGACTTCGGTCCTTTCAATTTTATAATTCATTGGTAGGTATATTATTACATACCTTCTTTTTCTATCTATTTCTTGTATTATTTAGCTAGCCTTCTCTTTTTCAAAAGTTACATTGAATATAAGTTTTTTTATGTGAGTCATTCATTTTCAGACAAGGTATGCGAAAAAAAATTTTAGCTTTCAATTAGTTCCAAACTGATTCTTTGCTGCATTTTCTGCGTTTGTACTATTAGAATTTGACGCTCTGGATGGTTTTTAATTTTGAGTTGATTCTCAAGAAAAAAGTTGCGACTTCTTAGGTAAATCTTCACAGCAGATTATTATTTTATCGTGAAATGTCAGGAAAAGGTTAATTTTAAAAGTGAAATATTGGTAACTTGTAAGTTTAATTATTACATTTAAATTGGAATATAATACAGCAACAGCATAATAAAACAAAATTATTATTAGAGAGTTTCCTAACGATACTAACAATCTTCAATTTTTGTGATACATGGTAAAGTATGTATTTTCAATAGCACAATAAAATCTACACGATACTCAGTTTTTTGGAGTGTCATTAAATGAATAATTCAAGCAAACCGAACTTGTAATTTTTTGGAGGCTTCTCTAAAAGTACGATTGTTTACATACCCCAAAATGATTTATATAATTTTCATTTACTCTTTAAATTTCACAATGTTGGTATAAATTATTTTTTAAACAAAATTACCAATGATGTATTTTCAAAACAACTGAATATGTATTTTTGAACCTAAAATTACCTGAATGTGTGACATTCATTTATCATTAATTTAAAGCAGATGAAGATAATACATTTAAGCTAATGACAGACGTCGCATCTCTTTCATCAATTCGTGTCCCATTTGAGCTGGAGATTTAGTAACGATCACACCAGCCTAAAAGAAAAGTATATTTAGAAGAGATATTGACATATTAGGGAAATAACATACTTTCTCTAGGGCATTGATTTTCCCTTGGGCTCCACCTTTTCCACCTGAAATAATTGCACCGGCATGTCCCATTCGACGACCAGGGGGAGCTGATAATCCAGCAATGAAAGACACTACAGGTTTTGCATTAGGGCCCTGTAAAAACAATCATTTTGTGTATCTATTTAGAATCCTTGGAATAGTAAAATCCTAGAACATGTAATAAGCTATTTATTACAGGCCAAACGTTATTCAATGATTTGACCTTATTAAATTATACATCATACTACGAATTCGCCTTTTTAATATAAAATTTAAAACCTAAAAATTTTGTAATCATTTTTAGAATTTTTAAAATAAACTAAATCCTAAAAAAATTTCTACAAATTTTTTTTTCAAGAAACAAATTTGGGTTAAACTGCTGTCAAACTCATTAAAAGGCAACTCACGGTGTTATGTTCTCTAAGATATTCTGCAGCATTTTCCTCAGCGACTCCTCCAATCTCTCCTATGAGAATAATGGCCTTAGTGTCAGGGTCTTTCAGAAAGACTTCCAGGCAGTCAATGAAGTCGGTACCGTTGAACGGATCACCACCAATGCCGACACACAAGGTCTGTCCTAAGCCGACTTGAGTGGTTTGATGGACGGCCTCGTAAGTCAAAGTGCCTGACCGTGAAACGACACCTACAACTCCCTTCTGGTGAATGTGGCCGGGCATGATGCCAATCTTACACTGAAAATTCAATTTTATTAACTTATTTGAATTGAAACTTTCAAGCATAGGTTACCTGTTCGGGTGCGATGATTCCCGGACAGTTCGGGCCGACTAATCTAGATTTGCTCTGACGCAAAAGTCTATGTTTCACTTTGACCATATCCTGCTGGGGAATACCTTCCGTAATACAGACTATCAAAGGAACTTCTGCTTCAATTGCTTCCAAGATTGCCTTGGCAGCTCCAGGTGGAGGTACGTAAATTACAGTTGCATCTGCACCAGTTGCTTCTCTGGCCTGTAAATAAAGGTTTTCATGAATATCGCGCATTTATAAAAGTTTGTTTTAATTTTTTTATATTTCTATACCAGAGTAAAGGCTATCAATTGAGAATTACCTTGCACTTACCTCTCGAACTGTGTTGAAAACTGGCAAATCGAGGTGAGTTTTGCCACCTTTACCAGGTGAAACGCCACCAACAACCTTAGAGCCATATTCAATAGCTTGCCGACTGTGAAAAGTGCCTTGCTTGCCAGTAAATCCCTGGCAAATTACTTTGGAGTTGGCGTTCAATTTTAAATTTCCCCTAGTTGCTTCATAGCTATTAAATCTCACAGCTGGACTGATTTTTAGGGCATCGACTGCAAACAAGCAATAAATGAACTTTGTACATGGACTGATTGATTGTCCACAGAGCATGTAGGTAACCAGGCAATTGAAACTTAAGTTGGATCTTGCACAAATGACTAAATTTGATGTACCATAATATTATATTAGATAATAATTCAAGGTCTATTGTCTCTTAAAACTAAATTCTATTTTAAAACAAACTGTATGGATATACCTACCAAATCATATTATTATATAATTTTTACCTACTCACCAAATAGTCGGTTGCATATTCTAGCAGAAACAGCCATATTTTTCAATACTATTTTTATATTCACTTATACTACTATTAAACTTTACTGTACACACATCAGTTTTTCCCAAAAGACATCCACTTTTTACAATTATTTAATTATTTTAAGACGACCTCTCCAACACTCGTACCCTACTTCCTGCTCAAGGTGTGTGTGTGTAAGAAAGATAAAATAAAAAAAAGATAATGAATTATTGAATTGTCAAATGTAAAAAATTCTATTTGGCTACTAATATTTGACAACTGACACCTGACTCGCACGTTGAGCAATACTTCAAACACAGAATAATAGTTATTCTGTGCTTCAAAAAAGATTCCAATATTTAATAATACGTGCAGCGAATGAGCGCCGTCTGTTGCCGTGAACTGTAAACTACACAAAACCGGATGTAAATTTAGAAAATCACGGATATAATGTACTGCAAATATAATAGACATAATAATATATTATCTATATCAGGTAATAATAATTATCACTTTATTGTAAGTATTTAGTAGTGTACACACGTAAATAATTTGTTATTTTCCGCATCTGATTAATTAAATTCAGATTTATGCATCAGAATATACTTCACGTAATATTTAACTCCATATTTATTAATTGTAGTGTTGTGGTCAGGATTTATATCCATATGCTTATATATCCATTTTGGATATATATCCGCAATGATAGAAATGTCGGATATACAGGGTGATTCAAATTCAGTGCAAAGATTTTAAGGGCGTATTTACCAGCCAAAAATAAGAAATTTTTTTCATATATTCGTATGTCCTAACTTGCTTCGTTTTCTAGATACAGGGTGTAAAATTTTGAAAAAAAAAATCGATTTTTTATTAATTACTCAAAAATCTTTCAGCCGATTCAAATAAAATTTGATAGGTTTATTTGTCGTCATAGGGACCTTTCTTCGATGGGAATAACATAAATTTATTAATTCCAGTAGCGTCTCAGGGGGCTACCTACTTGAAACTTATAGGTAAAATTATGGTACGCCACACTGCTGCTCTTTTGACAATTTATATTTTTTTTTAGATTAAAGCGGTCAATAATGTAACTTTCTTGCTTCCTGAGCTTTACTCGTATCTAGCTTTTTGTTGCCAAGAAAAAAATCAAAATCTGTGCCAGGCCCTATTAAAACAATAAGTAATAAATTCACATCGCGATTATTGAGATTCATTTAATTCAATTCAGATAGCCCCCTGAGACGCCACTGGAATTAATAAATTCATGTTATTCCCATCAAAGGAAGACCCTTGTGACAACAAATAAGCCTATAAAATTTTATGAGTTTTTGAGAAATTGATAAAAATCGATTTTTTTTTTCAAAATGAAGCTAGTTAGGACACACAATTATATGGAAAAACTTTTTATTTTTGGCTGGTAAATACGTCCTTAAAATCTTTGCACTCAATTTTGAATCATCCTGATGTATATATCATTTTTTGAATTTCGCGCCTGTACCTGATTTTTTTTGACACATGAGTTAAATATAAAAATATAAAATCTCGAAACATAAAAAAATAGGTACACTAAAACCTACGAATTGGTACTTGTAAATAACAAGGATTGACGACGTTTCATAAAATGAAAGAACATTTTGACTGCTTTTGATACAAACGATCTTACACTTTTTTGAGGTAGCATTTTACGGAGAATTTGTAAATGCAGTAATATACAGGGGTCTTGTATTTAAACCTTATTACTAATCTAATTTTGCATTTTTTTCCTCATTGTTGTCAAACTCCTGTAGCTCTTGTACAAAGAATCCTTTTTTTTTCATATTTTTGGGTTTATATAAATATAACCGAGATATTAATATTTTTTTATCAAACTCACCTGCTGACAAAAAAATTTGAATAACACAAAAAGTATTGAAATTTTAGGTACATGTGGTATTTCAAATAAATTTAGTCAATAATTTGACGCAGAATCCAAAATGCAAAAATGTTTATAGCAATCTATCGAAAATAACAATAGCGGCTTCCAGGATAACGGTAAGCGTTAGATGACAAAAAATATTTTAGGCTTGTAGATTATTATTATTAAAAGTGACCATTTGTAAATTTTCAAATTTGAGTTAAAAAAAAAATTGAATTACGAATACATCCACAGATACTTCTACTGAAATCTCATCGTGAATCACTCCTGTATACATATGCAAGGTGAGTTTTTGAATGGCGCATTTTCTCAAAGGGGACTCTTCGTGCAGCACAGAAAAAATTGTTAAAAAAAGTATTTCTTGTAAATTGACCGCAATATGAAGAGGTAAAGTTGAGAACTCAACTTCTTTAATATTCATAGTTTTAAAGAATTTGTTTGCTTAAAATAGACTAATTATAATGGTAGAATACCATTTTAGAAAAATAGTTTTCTGGTATTCCACCATTATAATATTAGTCTATTTTAAGCAAACAAATTCTTTAAAACTATGAATATTAAAGAAGTTGAGTTCTCAACTTTACCTTTACCCCTTCATATTGCGGTCAATTTACAAGATATACTTTTTTTTCTTTTTTTTCTTGACTATTCACGAATTGCCCCCTTGATATGCCTTTGGGGAAATACGCCATTGAAGTCACCCTGTATATTTTGTTCTTTTTTATTATGACGTCAAAAGCAAAAAAATAACATCGTCATTTAATTCTAATGATCCAGTTTCAAATAAAATACTCTAATATTTGCTGTAAAAATAATATGGGAAGCCATTATTTTAGCATAAAAAATGTACACGCAAGTCCCTATATTATGTTACGTCGGTATAGTTAAGGAACCCTGTATACAGCGGTAAAAAAACCTACTAAATAAATATAAGGGCGTATTCCTGGACCAATTTTAAGAAGAAAACTTCATATAAACATATGTGTCAATTCCTAAATGATTTCTTCCTGACTTTGGTGAAAATTATATTTTCTTCATATTATACTCGCCTTACAGCGTCGCGACGTTAATGTAATGTAATAATCTGGTCCGTGGTGGGACTACCGCGCTTTCTTCTGACAGCCGAGGTGTCCTCAGCAGTGTATAATTTTTTCTCTAAAAATACAATAATAGCGCCAAAAGCAAGTTATTTTCTTAAAACATTCAAGTTATTCCTAACAATCAACCTCGCAATCAGCTATACAGTAATAAAATTTTCATTAGTTTTTATTAATAAGCCAGTGGCGTGGGTAGGAAAAGGGTAAAATGGCTAAATTTCTATAATCATTTATGAGCATATTTTTGGAGGTATCAAACTGAAATTTTTACAGTAGACAACCATACTGATAGTCTTCAACTCTAAAAAATTTCAAGAAGCAAATAAGAAAAATGGCGGAGATATTCGAATTTCTTTTACATGATGTTTATATGTCTCTAAAATTTTAAAAATGCTCCTGTAGCTTCATCTTTCAAGATTAGTGAACGAACTTTTTTTACTCTTGTGAAACTTTAGAATGAGGTTTGATTTTCGTTAAAAAAATTTCCTAAATTTGCGTTACTTCTACAGGTGTCCCTTCAAATTTCCAATAATAAACCGTCCATAAGGCACGGTTTCTGATCGCAGTTTCCAATCTAGGGAGCTGAAATTAAAAAATTTAGTAAGATATCCACAAGGAGTGGTCTGGTACTATATTTGAGTAAAATCGGTTGAGCCGTTCCGAAATGGCGGTCTTTTCAATTTTAGAGAAAAGGGCTATTTTTTGAACCTCTGTATAAGCAAGATAGAAAAAAGCATTTTACCAAAATTAACAAGATTGGAAGAAAATTATTTGAAATTTGAGTTATTGCAACAAAATTGTAAAAATTACTAAATTTCAATAACCGCTTATGAGCATACTTTTGAAGGAATTGGACTGAAATTTTCACAGTAGATAACTATAGAAATAGACTTTAGCCTTCAAAAGTTTCAAGAAGCAAATAAGAAAAATGGCGGAGATATTCGAATTTATTTTACATGATGCTTATTTGTTTATTTGTTTTATGTTTATTTTTCTACACATTTTCGATTTTCAAAATCCCCTGTAACTTTTTTAAAATTTATTGAAGGTACCAGTGTAAAATAGCATTTTTAAAGTAAAGTTAGCCTAGTGGCGGGTATAGGAAAACGGACAAAATTGTTAAAGTTGGACAATTTTTTTTAAATTTTGTTAAACTCAAAAATCCATTTTAAGGCACGTTTTCAAACGAAATGAAATGAAATTCTCACAGTAAACCACTACCTACGCTAATATGACCGACTATGGAAAATTACAAAAAGCTAATAATTAAAAAGCGGTGAAAATATTCAAAATTTGAATCGCATAAAAATCGCAAGAAGGTGTTTTTTTAATGGAATGCTCTTATGTTATTGCATTTTTTGATTGTCTCAGAAGAAAAAGTAAGGATGTTGTCCACAGTTGGTGTTTAACTTGAGAGGTTTGTAAGTTATAAACAAGTGAAAATAGCAATTTTTTAAGTTGAAGGCCCTGTAAATTGAAACCGGCTTAAGATAGAGGAAAACGGCGGCTTCATATGTCCCTGCTATCTCAACTTTTTATGAGGTATCCTATGGTATAGAAACATTAGTATTTTCTTTTTTTTTTTTTTTTTTTGGCGACGCGTGAAGAAATCTCAGATTTTTCAATTTTTTTATCACCCTGTATAAACACTTATTGTAAGGACATGTAAACCGTTTTTCTCTATCTTGAGCCGTTTTCGCCGTTTGAACTTCTAAAATTGCAATTTTCACTTGTCTATAACTCACAAACTTCTCATTTTACACACCAACTGTAAAAGTAATCTTTTTTTCCTTCTCAGTCGATCTAAAAAAATGTATTAACTATATATATAGGAGCATTCCATAAAAAAACATAACTTTGGTATGCCACTGTCATATGGGACACTCTGTATAGTCCAAAATAATTTTAAATTATGGCTATTGTGATTCTGTGCTTGAATTTTCAAAAATTTTTTGAAAAAGTCCATCGTTTGGCCTACAGAGACCACTTTGAATGAACTGGGATAGCCTGTATATTATAAGGTACCTATAGTTATAATTTATAAGTGAAGCTTTATTACGTCGACACCCTTATACAAAAGAAATTGCCTTGGAACTTATTGTAAGTTGATTTATGCATAAATCGCTGCACAGAAATAATTTCTAATGTCAATTTTATGAAAGATATCTGGCAACTATGTCTACTATCTAGTGTGAACAATGAAGGCGTTATTTGTATAAATTGCACGGCAGCTTGTAAACCAAGCCATAATTGAATGTTGGATGAATAATGCATGTGTCTTCCCTTATAATAGCCACACACGGCCTCCTGGGACGCAGTTAGTCCCTTACTATAACTAACCATTCCAGGGCTGGAGTTTCGAACTCCCGCCTTGGAATTGGGATCTGGAATTATTTTCGGATGGACCGTCAAATGTTGTACGCTCAACAGAGCATGACTGTTAATCAAATAGCATTCGGCCCGTATCTTGAGTTGGATTTAAAGGTCTATTTAGACTTACAGACTACGGAAGAGGGTACCGACTGTGTAAGTAATCAAACTGGATGTGGAACTTTATTTTGATACCATCGAATTTTAAATGACTGCAGTTATTGCTATAGTAATATAATTAATAATAGGTAGATACTTGATGACGACGGGTTTTAAAATCAGAGGTGATTCGCTTCTCAGTATAATAAGGCTAGATTTGAATGGCAAGATTTCAGCTAGGAAGTGAACCAAGGTTCTAAAAGTGTTTCAGTTTTTCATTAGTTTGAGTATAAATTATTCCGAATCATTGCATTGCAGTGCAGTTACCCGTCAAGATGAGCAAGTCCCCGCAGATATAAATCCTCACATGCTAAAATGCTAATCAGTCTGCACGCGCCTGCATGGTCCTCAGTCATCGTGCCGTCCCCTTGCAGTTATGTCTAAATAGACCCTTTTTTATACAGTCGCTTTTGCTAACCTGCTTATTGGCTCCGGAGCCGTAACGAGTGCACCGAGGGAAGACGCGAACCTTTTTAGTTTTGATTTATGCATCGTGAAATGTGAAAATTCATCCACCGCAAATTGTTTGGCTTGATTAGGGAGTGGCAAAGTGGACAAATTAAGGCTAGTCAATATCACTCAGTGTCGATTATTTAACAATTTTTTTTTATCAAGCGATAATAGGTACTACTGATGGAAAGTACAGCAATTTCTTGTTTTTGCATTTAAATGTATCGGTGGGTTATGCATGCCTATTACCCACCAGCACACAAAGAGGACACAAATTTGACGAGAGCCCTTTGTGTGTTGAAGGCTGTTATGTCAAATATTTCAATCCGTTTCCATAAGGCCCCAGAACGGTTTAAATTTGCATTCATCTGTCAGAGATAAAATTTTAACCTTTGCACTGGTCTAAAAAACTAAAAGTGAAAAAGCAAAAAGTTTTATTATGATAAAAATTTGACAATTTACTTGTGCGGAAAAAATTATTGTTCATCATCATCATCATCGGTGACAAATATACATATATGTGGCATGTGCTTACTTCCAATAAGGAAAGCAGTATAGGTACGAAGGCTAAAGTCATGCACCGGATCTCGCCGATCGCTGACTTACACCAGTAGGTAGGTACTGGTTTAGATTCACAACAAAACAATTTTCTAATACTCACCCAAAAAAAACATTTACCGAGGAAAGTGGATTCTTCAGGTGATGTCTCAGGTGGCAGTGTCCTGAGTTTTAACTTGCACTCTGTTTAAATGCAGTACTTTGGCAAGTTTTGGAGATCTTTTTTACCATCAACTTGCTATGTTTGTTGCCTGGTATGATGTGGTTCCAATAGGCTTTGTGTTGGTTACTTGTCCAACTAGCTATCGCGCCACGTACCATGTTCCTGGTAGTTCCAAACATTGGTTCTGGTCCTCTGAAGGCGGCTGCCGCGCGCACTCTTTGGCCAGTTCATCCGCCGTTTCGTTACCAACTATTCCTCGGTGATCCGGTACCCAAACAAGTCGTGTTACCTGCTCGTGTTATTTTGCCAGATCGTTGAGGTCGTTTTGATGCATTCCCATACCAGTTTTGATTTGGCTTTGTAGCATGCAAGAGCTTTTAGGCTGACCTGGCTGTCGGAGAGTATGTAGATTTCCCTATTCTTATAGTTCCTTCACATACATTGCTGTATTGCATGTATTTCGGCATGCATGATTGTGGTGGGCTTCCCAGACATGTCGTATCTGGGGGACACTCCATACAAGCCGGCTCCTGCTCCGAAGTCTGTATTGGAACCGTCTGTGTACCACATCAGTCCTATTTTCGACATAGCTCTTCCATTTGTTTCCATTCTTCCCACTCGATTAGGACTTTGAAGCTTTTCTCAAATGTGATTTTAGGGCCCATCCCATCAGAGTGCATCACAAGTAATGGATCATTGATTGAGACTTGCTGGTACATGTCCATAAGTCTATACGAAATGTTCAAATAGATTTAATGACTCTTTTGCATACCAGGATTTTGTATTTCAAGTGGTGGTCATGAGGTTCTTCCGAGACGCCATGCAGTATAAGTCTTTTACATCTTGATCAATTCTTTATTATGATTGAATTAATTGATTCGTTACTTTAGGTATCCGTCGGTGAAAGATTATGAACTTTTTACTTCTTTTTACTTTTTACTTTTTGTTCTTTATTATGAGTTATTTTCAGCTTAGTTTTATATCCAAGTGATGTACATACCTATACAGGGTGCACCATGTATCCTTCTCTATATTGCTATCTCCTAACGCTAACATGGATACAGGGTCGGTTAAACAAGTCCAAAGGAGCGCAATTTTGTGGCCATCTCGATTCCGTCGAGACATACAAGATATCTGTGACCGTTCCTGAAATATCCTGAAAAAACTGAAAAATCGAGATTTCTTATTTTTTCCATATCTTTTTTATTATTGGAGATTAATGAATAATTTTTTGTGGGCTTACATAAGTCGTCAAGAGCTACCCATCTGACATTTCAAAAATTTTCAAAGCCGACTAGATCCCAGAATTTTCATAGTCAACTTTCGTTTTTCTTATGGCCACCATAGTGTTTTTTTATGTTGTTCGGTATAAAAAAAATCATAAAAACTAAAATTAAACTTCAAAAAATAAATGTAAAACATTTTTCTTCTTCTTTTTTCTTTACAAAAAAGACGCATTTTTAGACCGAATTTCATAGATAAATTAAAAAACCATAAGGCAAGCACTATTTCGGAGTATTTTAGAAATGTTGACGTTTTTCGACGATTTTTTTAGGTTTTTCTTTGAAAAATGAAGAATAAAAATAAAATAAATTTTTTTTTGAAGTTTATTAATTTTTGGTTTCCATTATTTTTTTATACCGAACGACATAAAAAAACACTATGGTGGCCATAAGAAAAACGAAAGTTGACCGTGAAAATTCTGGGATCTAGTAGGCCTTGAAATTTTTTGAAATGTCAGATGGATAGCTCTTAACGGCTTATGTAAGCCTACAAAAAATTATTTATTAATTTCCAATAATAAAAAAGATATGACGAAAATAAGAAATCTCGATTTTTCAGTTTTTTCAGGATATTTCAGGAACGGTCACAGATATCTTGCATGTTTTGACGAATTCGAGATGGCCACAAAACTGCGCATCTTTTCTCTAATTTAACCGACCCTGTATCTCTTAGCGTTCAGGAGATAGCAATATAGAGAAGGATACATGGTGCACCCTGTATAATTCGAGATCGTGTACTGTTAGATATAGCGGATTTTCTTTTATTAATGTTAGTTTTCCATGTATCACACAATTCCTGCTACAATGTTTTAGATGATCTGTGAGTTGGAAAATGTTCGAAGTTTCGCAATTGACTTTGGACGTAAAATGGCTTTCGCTTAGGTAAACTTAAAAAGTGCAAAAAATTACGGTAACTCTAGTTTGATCATATTGAGGAGACCATCGATGCCATACTTTAACGAATGCTCGAATGTCGTAGGTACTTACACCTATAAATCCAGATGAAACTCTTTTTTCCTCTAAGGATTTGTTTATAACATTAACGACCCTGCTATGACACTGCTGGATAGTTGAGTGGTGCTTATGGAATCCAAATTGATGATCCGGGGTTATTCTGTGGGTCACTAGTTTTTCTAGGATCTTAGAGATGGTGTAAAGGTGGCTAATGGGTCTGTATATACCTACGAAAGATGCGTCGATAAGTTTTTTTATCTGGCTGAGTATTATTAAGTTACTAATTCCACCATTTACAATTATTTGGGCCAATACTGGAGTCTCAGCATCCTTAATTCTTAAACATTTTCAGTATTATCTGGTTGGCGCTTATTAGAGATGTATTTGTTTTTTTTTTTTGTGAATAAGGCTAGGTCTGTTTTGATTGTTAGTTATTAAGGCTCAGGATATAGCAGGATACAGCAGAATATAGGGGGTTTATTGACTCATATAGCTGATGGATCTGCCAAGGTATTTGATCCCTCTTCAAATCGGGAGAATCAGAAAATTGGGACTTCTTGCAAACCGTTCTCGCACGTCACGACATAAATTTTTCAAAAACAATGTTGTGCCAAAGTTGTTGTGGGATTTTTACTTGGTCTGGTTTTATAATCCACCCATCTTCTAACAAGACTACTGCTTGAACATATTTTTTTCTTGTTGAGCTGCGAGATTGACGAGCCATAATGACCTCCAAGTTTGATTTAATTTTTTTTCAGGTTCTTATTAAGCATAAAATAGTGCAACTTATCTCAGTAATTTACCCTAAATAAATATTCCTCTAAAAAAATATAAGCTTTTAAAAAATGATTTTATTTTTAAAAGAAAACGTTAAGGTTAATTATAAAACAGAGAAAACGAGCGGCTGATTCGAACGCTGGCAAGACTAAAATTGATTAAGATCGAAATGATTATTTAGATGAAAATAGGGCTATCTTTTCTTATAAGCTAGAGCTAGACAATGTTCCCAAGAAAACCTTAAAATTTGCAGAGCTTATTGCAATGGCCTTGAATATGTAATACTAATTATATGTTATTAATCGGTGGAAAACTAGACCATTATTTTATTACTTAGGTATAGGTGTATAGGTACCTCTATATACTTACTTTGAATTTCAATTAACCGAACTCCACGTTTAATCTAATCAACTTCTTGTCATAAGAATAACATTATTTATAATACTCGTTTATTTATATCCCACGCAGCAGATTATAATATCAATTTACTGATGGACAAAAAATACAATAAAATAGAATAATAAAAACCAAAACAGACAAAAGGTCGATTCAATGAACTTCAATAAATTAATATACAGTATTCTATTTCATCATACAGCAGCCATCTAGGGTGGATCTCTTGTATTATTAGAGATGAACTTGCAGATCTTACGCTTTTACCAGAACCACGGAACAGAGCTAACGAACAATACTATCAATCATCAATAGGATGGATCACGTTGGCTTTCGTAGGTACATATTCTACTCGCTAGATGCTCCTAATTCGCAATTCGCGACTCCCAATCTGGATGCAGGCGTTTTATTATTATAATAATTTTTTTTGCGGATATCTGGCCGAATAAATGTTTCAAGACTTTTACATAAAGTCAAGCTTAGGCCAATTGACCATCTGATCTCTAAAAACAGAATTTAACGAGTCAAATTTCTTCGCTATTCCTTTTTAAAGGCGCCTTAAAAGTCACTACGTTCCGGATGAATATTTATCATATAGGCGAAATGTAATAACACTTCAGCATCCGTTAGATATCGGGTCACTTGGACGTCACAGGTTCTAACTCTCCCTACTATGTGGCTATAGTGCGGAAGCAGGCGCTTAATCGACCAGAGAGAGTTGTTTTTACAATCTTTGGCAACTATAAATACTAGTCTGAGTAGTCTGGCGAGTTATGAATACTGATGTCCTCGTAAACTAATACAAACATAATAATTCCTATAATACCGTCAGATGCGATTGATTTACTTCTAGAATTCATGCTATAATTTTTTATTAATTTTTAATGAGAAGTGAGAACCTCGGAATCCATATCTAAGGGACTTCTGACTTCTAGAATATTTTATGTACCTACGTGTGGCACGTTTTGTAAAATGTAAACCATTTAGTCAAGCATTTCGCTGGACATAAAATCACCTAAGTGTATTTTTATTTATGTGATTTTAAAAATATTTTCGCCATCATTGAAAATTCTCATTTGTTTATATTATAATATAAAACTCATAAATCACTCACTACAATTTTGAACTGTAAACGCCATTTTTATTGCATTTTTTCAGACAATCTGAAAATGTAATAATATACAGGGTGTCTCATTTAAAATAAGTAAGTTGATGGCAACACTTCTGGTATAAGCAGAAGTGGTGTGGGGTTGTAAATATTTCTAGTTCAGCTCGTCAAAATTTAAATCATATCGCTAAAATGCTCTACCAAAGATTCCCAAGTACAAAATATGCCGATTTAACCTAAATTATCTATGTCCAGCATAAGTCAAAAACGGATTAACTGAGAAACTTCAAAATTGCACCGCCTACTACTATTGTTAAGAGCAATAAACTGGCCTAGTCTTACAAACATTGACATATAGGATGTTTTTGAGGTCACGACTCACTTTTTATTCCAGAACTTTTTTATCCGCACGCAAAACATACAGAGAGTTTCCATAAATAACAATATAAATTTGAAAATTGATTTTAAATTTAAAAGCTTTAAATTTTCATTTAGGGCGGGATTTATTTAATATTGAAATGTCGTATTGTCGCTTAATTTTGAATATTACTTTGTGAGTAAACGAAATATGTCGTGAAAATAGGATTTTTTGTAATCATTTAATACCAATCGTTAGAAATTTACATCGTATTGATAGTAAGTACCTAATAAAAAAAAAAACATTCATTTTATGTAAGTTTCCAATTAAAGAGTTAATTTCTATAATCGTATATATATATATATATATATATATATAATCTAAGCCTTTCTACCCGTAGGTGTAGGCATATAATCGTATATATGATTTAAATACCTTTAAGAAAATAATGTAGGTATCAGAATAAACTCCGATACATGAAGACACATCAGCCCTGTCATAATATAAATTACTAGGGCGTGTTTCGGATCTAGTCACCCTTTCTGTCAACTATAATTCCACTGATATTTTTAATCAAATGTAACTTAATACTTAAGCGTTCATGTTTACAGCAACTTCAGGACAACCTTTCGTAATGATTAAATGTAAACACACCGAGACGCCCATACTTTCCTAAATTAAAACTGAATTATTTATTTGGATATCTGTATCTTGAAAACAGGAGTTAAGCACGTCTTTTATAATATGGAAACAATTAACGATCATACTGAAATACAATGTTCAACTTTAATTGCAGTTTTCGATTATTTGTTCCAGCCCCGATTCCCTGTCTTTATTTAGGCGCAAATTGATCATTAGAGGATCTTTATTTGTTTTAACTTGTGTTTTAAACCATCCTGATTCTAGATTTTGAAGCAGAAGAATTGCTTTACTGAAAAATTAATGTAACTCTTAATTTCTACTTACCATTTCATGCTTAATGTTTTATAAATCCATATATTATAAGTATATATTTTGTTGATTTTTAAAGTTGATGTTTACGCACAAAGCAGTGCTATTGAATAAACGTATCTCTTCTAAAAGAAATAATAGCATTTAAAATGCTTTATAAACAATTATACAGGGTGTTTAAGAACACGAATATACAGGGTGTCCCACGACCTGACTGCCATAGCTTAAGGGTAGGTGTAGTTTTTCAAGGCGATTCAGGATCTGGTTTTGAAATTTTCCTGAGGCCCTTCGTTTCGAGTATACAGGGTGATTTGTGCAATTTGCCGAAATCTTTGATGAGCGATATCTTTTGAACGAATTGATCGAATTTAACGAAATTTGGTAGATATGCTCTACTAATGACACTTAATACCTCGCATTTTTCGCCGATTCGAAAACTGCAGGGCCGTACTAATTTTATTGATATCTTTCGGTTTTGTCGAAAAGTTCACCCTGTGTGCATTTTATTCAAAGTTTGGTGCCATTTTCTAAAACTACGTGAAAAATGCTACAATTATGGTAGAAAAATACTTGGCATCATTAAACTGAATCGAGAAGAAAATTCAGTTTTTTAGTTTTTTATTCGGAATTTCAATTCATGTGTTGTTCATAATTGAAGAAAAATCAAATATGTTTTTTTAAAACTTGCGTATTTTGTAGGTATTTCAAATAAATTTACTTTATCTACAGATTTAGCCAAGATTGGGGACCCGTCTACAGATTGTTTCGAGCTAAGAATAAGTTTTAACAGCAAAATAAATAACTCAATTTAACACATTACCACACAGACACATAAGTATCCACATAAACGAAACAGGAAGAAAAATATCAACACAAATGTTGGGAAGAAAAACTACAATTCAGTGCAGGTAATGGTCAAGGAGACCACCATCAAACTCAACACATTTCCTTGACCTTGAAATTAATCTAAAAACCATTTAAACATTTTTTTTTAGCTCGAAACAATCTGTAGAAGGGTCCCCAATCTTGGCTAAATCTGTAGATAAAGTAAATTTATTTGAAATAACTACAAAATACGCAAGTTTTAAAAAACCACATTTGATTTTTCTTCAATTATAAACAACACATGAATTGAAATCCCGAATAAAAAACGAAAAAAACTGAATTTTCTTCTCGATTCAGTTTAATGATGCCAAGTATTTTTCTACCACAATTGTAGCATTTTTCACGTAGTTTTAGAAAATGGCACCAAACTTTGAATAAAATGCATACAGGGTGAACTTTTCGACAAAGCCGAAAGATATAAAAAAAAATTAGTACGGCCCTGCAGTTTTCGAATCGGCGAAAAATGCGAGGTATTAAGTGTCATTAGTAGAGCATATCTACCAAATTTCGTTAAATTCGATCAATTCGTTCAAAAGATATCGCTCATCAAAGATTTCGGCAAATTGCACAAATCACCCTGTATAATCGAAACGAAGGGCCTCAGGAAAATTTCAAAACCAGATCCTGAATCGCCTTGAAAAACTATACACCTACCCTTAAGCTATGGCAGTCAGGTCATGGGACACCCTGTATATCAGAAAAAAATAAATTCTCGTCAACATTTGCCCGCAAACTTACCGTTTTCGAGATAGGTATAGATAGTATATTGCACGTCCAATTTTTTTCTTTTGTAATTTTTTGACTATATCTTACTAACGGTTCGAGATGCAGCAGAACTCAGATATTACACACATCTTTATCATTAATATTATCTACCTTTTGATGGCTGAAAACCGTTTGAGAATTAGTGCTCAAAAAGTAAATAATATTAATAATATAAGTTCTAGGTACACGAAATTTTGAGTTTTGTATCTCACACGGTGCCTGAGATATAGGTATCCAATCTAAAAACTGATTTTTTTTTTTAAAGTAATCTTCAATGAGTGGAGAATGATGGCTGATGGCTATTATTCACAAGAACGAAACTTTCAACACGAGCCATAGGCGAGTGTTGGAACGGTCTAGTGAATAATGGTTATTCTCCACGGGATGACGAGGCTATTTTATATACGATTTTATGTAAAAATCATCATCCTGCACGTCGAGCCGCAGTAGCTCATCCCTATCAGGTTCAGCTCGTTACACCTCGCACCACCTTATTTCAGATTTCTTTCATGTATAGAACCGCATCCCTTTGGAATAGCATTCCAAAGGGCGTGTTTCCTGAGGAATACAACCTGCAATATCCGCTCATGTACCGCTTACTCAGCGCCATAGAGATTTCTCTGCTATGAATCTGCTGTTTCAATAAATAAAAAATAAATAAAAAAATACCTACAGCTTTCAAAACATTATATTATTTAATTAAGGTCACACGTTATTAAGCAATGGCACGCGTGTCCAAACGCGCTTGACAGGACAGTCATGTATCTAACTGAAAAGGTAAAATAAGATTTTAATGAGGTGTGATGAGGTGATTTCTTGTATCTGCGGAGTTGTGATTGGCTCTAACTGGCGATTTTTCTTTTATTATTTCACCGGATGAGCTGTGTGATTGATCTTAGCGCATGAGGTACCTACGTCAGTATTAAACCGAAATCAGCAGGATAATGAACCTTTAATTAACCAGTGGTCGCTGTTCGCTTTAGCGTCAATTTTCAATGATCTAGCCGTTGCGAGCCCAAGTGGCTATAGTGCAATCAATTAGTATCTACATCTTCAGTTTTCAAGTTATTATAGTTCGCTGTTCGATTGAATAATGGCCTCATTATTCAACCGCTATGCCAGTTATTAAACACACTGATACTTATAATAGCTCCATTCCATTATATTACAACGTATATAGGACTAATATACAATAATGGATTTATTCTCAAGTAGGAGTAGGTGGATTTTTGAAAATTATTATGTTTTTAAAGTTGCAGTAGGTGCTTTTATAGGTACGGGAGTGTGCTGAAAAAGAAAATGGTTGTGTTATTTCGCTACACTGTCACGTAGCAGCATTATATTTACTTTATGTTACCGCTAACAAGGTGTCAGGTTCGTACTTATCCTGGCCGTTATTTTTCAGCCGGTACGATCAATTTAGAGCACAGCAATCTGTTAGAGGTCATCATTCTATGAAGCCGCAACGTAATTACTTTTTCGCCGTTCTCAGTAAGAATCAATAGAGAACGACATTCTCTATTCGTTCTCTTCGTTCTCTTGAATGGCAAATTATACCACTAGGAAAGCTACGAGTATAGGAAAGTGGGGTAACTTACGATAAGCTGATAATACCAATAGAAATCTTAACAACGATACATACGTATAGGGAGGTATTAGAGTATTCAAACTTTGATGAAGTACGTATAATATTTCACTTTCATTTCGTTCAAAGTCATCTCTCGGACTGTTTACATTTTTCTTTTAATTCCATTTTTTGGTATGTGAACTTTTTTAAGTTCACCTCTAAACCGCTGGCACTTAGCGAAATCTACTCAATAATAAATAAGGATGGTAATGAGGAGTATGTACGACGCTGGGTAAATGCCCCCATCGGCTGCTTCCCCAAACAAATCATACCGGTACCAACCGGCAAACTTACCAAATATTGTCTGTGAATATCTCGACCAACACTTAAACAAGTGATAGGTATCTACACCGGACACTGCGGACTAGATGAACATCTTCACACGATGGGAATCAACGCTGACCCATTATGCAGGGAATGTTACGAAGAGGAAGAGACTATGGAACATAATATTGTGCACAGCAGCCAAGCCTCGACGACCTCTCTGGAGCCCCTCCCGGAGCCCTGGTCCAGTTCATCCTGAGCTTGGGATGGCTAAAGAGTGAGGACTCCAGTGAACGGAGGAAGCACAATGAGCAATCTGTTGCCTCAGTGCAGCGGACTTGTTCTGGTCTCCTACTAATTCAGAATCCAGAATCCAAACGTTAACAGGTGTCTCCAAAAAAACAATGGTTTGATAAATTTCAAGCGTAAAAATTCTTCTACGACTGCTACTAAGAGCTTGAGAAGAAACCAAATTTCCGGAATCTGTCAGAACAGCTCGACGAGTATTAAACAAGTTGGTTCAAAATGAAAACGTCGACTTTTCGAGCTCTGTGGTGTTTTCTGTTCTCATAAGAAGATTCATTCAATAATGGTATAACGGAGAGGAAAAAAGGCCTATATAGGATGACAGTATCCTAATACCCAGCAAACACCAGGACATGCTAAGCACGTAGCATACACATAGCAGTGGTAGCATGTTACATCCCCATTAAAGTGCTCACGATGTCCATGGTAGGTGCTCAAGTACGAGTAATGTCAGCAACCTGCTAGCATTAGCGACACATGTCTGACACTCCACCCATAAACTTCTTGAGCACATTACTGATACACATGTCAAACATGTCTCCTAGACACATTAATGTCAGCAACAAGCACACACTATAGACACATATCTGACACAGCACAAATGAAATATGTCGAGCACATTACTGATACATATGTCTAGCACGAAATGTACACACCTCACATAGACATACTTATTCTTCAGGGTTTTTTCCGGGATATATCCTAGGTAGGTATAGAGTTTGTCCCCGCAGATAAATGAAACGACTCTTATAACAGATAAATAATTTCCATTTTGAATTTTAATTTTTTGCTTGATTAAAGACTTATTTCTAACATTATTATTTTTGCTTTGAAAAATAATCATGGATTGTAAATTAAAAAAAAACATCTATTTTTCAGTGGAGTAAACTGTCTGTTTCATGTAAATGCAATAAAAAGTTAAGTATTTAAAAAAGTTGTTAAGAATCAACATTTAGGTCTTTATACCAAATTTCATATTTTTGTTAAAAAAATTAAATTTATACAGGGTGTCTCTGAAAGGTGCGGAAAAAAAGCTACCACAAATTCCTGAGGCCTAAATAAGCCGATCTAACCCAACTTATCTCTGTCCAAAAGTGGATGATTTCGGAGATACAGGGTGTCAAAAGTTCAATTTGGTTTCCGTTTTTCTTAAATAACTTTTTTAATAATTGGTATATTTTCACAATATTCGGCTGAAGGGGCTTTTGTGGGGTGAAAAATTAAACACTGCAATAATTTTTATTGTAAAATTTAGAGGGCGCCACCTGCGGTACCTTGAACACATTCAAAACGAACTATCTTTTTTGGGCCACTCTGTATTTAACTTTTAGATAAAAATTCTTATTCTCCAACGTCTTTTATCAAAAAAAGGCATACGTGTTGAGAGTTGATTTGAGCAGCCGTTTCTGAGATATCTGGATTTAAGAAAATCACTACGTGCATGGCCAGGCCTAAGTAAGTAATTGTATTAATTGAACACAATTTGAAGCAAAGGCGTTGAATTAAAATAACTGTCACTGAAAGCTACAAAAAAACGACTATAGGTACATAAATGTGGATTTAACTTTATAGGTACTTTAGTTAAAACAGTCAATAAGAATAAGAGATTTATCAACAACAAAAATTTAGTTTAATTTAATAAAAAAAATGCTTTTATCAAATGTTCAAAATGATTTCCATTTTCGTGTATACAAAGACTTATACGTTTTAAAAAATTAAATTGAACTCTTTGGAGCATTTCGTGATCATTTTTCAAAACGTCCATTCCGGTTTCAATACGTCTCCTTAA
Organism: Malachius bipustulatus; assembly: GCA_910589415.1. Taxonomy (NCBI): domain Eukaryota; kingdom Metazoa; phylum Arthropoda; class Insecta; order Coleoptera; family Melyridae; genus Malachius; species Malachius bipustulatus. Next base: position 28,811,701 of record OU342639.1, on the reverse strand, counting down.
TTAACCTTCTGTATTTCCTATGGCCTAGAATACACAAGGGTTTTCAAAGTTCCCCATAAAAAGTAGTCCATCGGTGTCATAGCAGGCGATCGAGCTGGCCAACTTGTGGATGCATCATTGTCTCTACCTATCCATCTATTTGGATACTGTTCGCTTAAATAATTACGTACATTTATCAAAAAATGTGGAGGAGCACCGTCATGCATAAACCACATTCATCTTTGAAGTTCCAAGGGCAGGGGATCAAACAAGTGTGGTAATTCGTTTTGCAGATGTTCCAAATAATTTTCGCCATTAAGTCGAGGTGGTAAAATGACAGGACCAATTATGAAAGTGTCTATGATTCCTGCCCACACATTGATCTTCAACTCATGCTGATAATGGCTTACTTTTGATAAGTAATGGCTTACTTTAATCGCATGAGGATTTTCTCCAGCATAGACATGTACATAGTGCAAATTAGTTATGCTATGCCACTCCGCGTGAAACAGGCTTCATCTGTGAATAAAATTCCTTGTGTAAAGTTCCTATCCTGATTCTTCTTGGAAATGAACCGGCAGAAAGCTAGACGTGGTTCATAATCATGGGGTAAAAGGTCTTATACCCGTTCAACATGAAATGGGTGCAGTCTGGTGCTGAGTTTAGGATTTTCTTCAATCCTATTTAAAATATCTTCCTCAACCTCTGGAGTTCTTATCGTACGTGCACGACCTTAATTAATAGAAACAGGCGTAAACCTACCTTGTTTCACGAAGACGTCTTTCATTAAAGGTTTTATGGTTTGGTAAACGACGATTCGGAAATCGTTCACTGATAATCTGCAAGATTCTAAACCATTTCTTTGGCAATATCCAAAAACCAATAACATATTGTTCATTTCTTCATTAGTATACTGTACGGCCATTACTAAAGTAAATTTGAAAATTGTTTGACAATTATTCCAGTGTATGCTTGAATTGTTTTTTTAGATTCGATTTGACACCAATTACTTACTTGGTTTATAGTGACCGTGATCTCGTTGATGTAAATTCGTTAAGTGGGTCCCGTGGTGTAGTGGATAGAGCGTTCGTCCACCAGCCGGTAATAATAATAATAATAATAATAATAATATTTATTTCCACGTTATGTAAATAATATGACATTTGTGGTCTTGGTTCGAAACTCACCAGCAGCCGAAAAGTATTTGTTGTGCTACTCGAGCCAAAATCGGGATGCACCTTGTGGAAGGCAATGGAAAAGCACCGCATAGTACTCTGCCTCGTAATACTTCTCAAATAGTGCCTTTCGGACTCTTCCGATAAAAAGGGTGGCCCCAAAAGAGTGAACTTCAACAGTACGCGCACTACAGGCATATGTGAGAGGTAGCTCACACCTGAAACCTGGTATGGCCTTTAAGTAAAATAATTTTAATTCAATGCCTTCGCTTCAAATTGTGTTCAATTATTACAATTACTAATAACTACTTACTTAGGCCTGGCCATGCACGTAGTGATTTTCTTAAATCCAGATATCTCAGAAACGGCTGCTCAAATCAACTCTTACCACGTATGCCTTTTTTTGGTAAAAGACATTGGAGAATAAGAATTTTTATTTAAAAGTTAAATACAGAGTGGCCCAAAAAAGATAGTTCGTTTTGAATGTGTTCAAGGTACCGCAGGTGGCGCCCTCTAAATTTTACAATAAAAAATATTGCAGTGTTTAATTTTTCACCCCACAAAAGCCCCTTCAGCCGAATATTGTGAAAATATACCAATTATTAAAAAAGTTATTTAAGAAAAACGGAAACCAAATTGAACTTTTGACACCCTGTATCTCCGAAATCATCCACTTTTGGACAGAGATAAGTTGGGTTAGATCGGATTATTTAGGCCTCAGGAATTTGTGGTAGCTTTTTTTCCGCACCTTTCAGAGACACCCTGTATAAGTACCTACCTATTTGTAAAATAAACATAAAATAAATGAAAAATCATATTTAGCCTTAAATTTTGGTATAAAGACCTTAAATTGATTCTAAACAACTTTTTAAATAACTTTTTGTCGTGTTTGTCAATAAATGACACTTTTTTAATTCACAGAAAACTAGAAGTTTTTCAAAATTTCCAAGACATACTTACTTGTTTTTTCACAATGAAAATAGTTAGTCTAACATACAATAATAAAAAATCTAATCTAAGACAATAATTTAAAAAAAAAAAAAAAAGTCTTTGACCAAGCAGAGCTGAACGCCAAAAAATTAAAATTCAAATCGAGAACTTTTTATCTTTTATAAGACTCTTTTTCACCTATCCGGGAACACACTGTATAATAAATGATTAATGCACATAAAACATAATAAAAATAATATAATTTATTGAAAAATGTAAAACACTTCTAACATAATAATATGAATTATTAAACATAAAAACATTTACAAAAATTATAAGAATCTACTAAATATTTTAGAAAACTCCAACTCGTAAGAATTCAAAATTAAAAGAGCATAAGAAAAATACTGGTATTACAAAAAAAAACTATCTAAAGTAAAAAAAATTAAGTACTAATTTATCACATATTTAAAAAAAAACAACCGGAAAAAATTGAAACTTAAAAGCGCATAAGAAAGCATGCACTTAAATATTACAAAAATATTGAAAAATTTAAATATAAGTATGTATAAACAAAAATAAAAAATAAAAGCTTATAAAATAATTTTAAAAATTCGAACTTCAGAGAATTCAAACTTAAAATAGCAGGTATAAAAACATAATTAAGACTTACAATAGGAGGTATAAAAAAAACTCAAAATGTAGAAAAGTAGCACAAAAATAATTACTATATTTAGTTCATATTCTTCTTGCTTGAATGAGCTTGCTTTGAGTGATGCAGTCATTCACCACAATACGCAACTTCATAGGGACACTAATTACATCTGAAACAAAAGGTTACTAATTCAGGACAATCAACATTTTTTTTAGATTGAATAGTCATTATTGGTTGCAACTTGGTACAGAACTGAAAGATATGGTTCAACAAATGCATGAACCTTTACTTGGCATTAAAAAATTACATTAAGTAAGTACTTTTCTGTACAAAGTTGGAATCAACTTGAAGAAAACATTTGATAATTTTTATTGAAAAAAATAATTAAAAAAAATATATATTAAAATTAAAATAATTATAAAAGGTATTTTACGATCAATTTTATTGTAATGATTATACTTTTTTAAAGTATTATTTTTAAGTTTTTTACATTTTTATACATTTTATGAGTGAACAAGGGACCAATAATCGGCCGCGAAACGTCTCAATTTTTTATAAAAATCTTTTGGAAAAATAATATATTTTTATCGAAGAACCTAACCCCAGATAAATTTAGAAGAAAAAAAAATCAACTTAAAGAATACAAGCACCCAAAATACAAAAACACTGAATGAAACAATATTCTACGAAAAAAAAATGAGAGTATACAGACAATTATTAATAATTATAATAAGTAAAGAATAATTTCTTCATGTTTGATATTAGGCAACCTGCACCGAGTGAATTTTCATAAAAAAAGTTTATTCCTGCAAATATACAGGGTGCACCATGTATCCTTCTCTATATTGCTATCTCCTATAACGCTAACGGATACAGGGTGGGTCGGTTAGACAAGTCCAAAGGAGCGCAATTTTGTGGCCATCTCGATTCCGTCGAGACATACAAGATATCTGTGACCGTTCCTGAAATATCTTGAAAAAACTGAAAAATAGAGATTTCTTATTTTTTCCATATCTTTTTTATTATTGGAGATTAATGAATAATTTTTTGTGGGCTTACATAAGTCGTCAAGAGCTACCCATCTGACATTTCAAAAATTTTCAAAGCCGACTAGATCCCAGAATTTTCATAGTCAACTTTCGTTTTTCTTATGGCCACCATAGTGTTTTTTTATGTTGTTCGGTATAAAAAAAAATCACAAAAACAAAAAATTGTTAGACTTCAAAAAAAAAATTTAAAAATTTTTTCTTCTTCTTTTTCTTTACAAAAAAGACATAATTAGACCGAATTTCATAGATAAATTAAAAAACCATAAGGCAAGCACTATTTCGGCGTATTTTACAAATGTTGACGTTTTTCGATGATTTTTTATTAGGTTTTTCTTTGAAAAATTAAGAATAAAAATTAAAAAAAAAAATTTTTTGAAGTTTATTAATTTTTGGTTTCCATTATTTTTTTCATATCGAACGACATAAAAAAATAATATGGCGGCCATAAGAAAAACGAAAGTTGACTGTGAAAACTCTTGGATCTAGTAGGCCTTGAAAATTTTTGAAATGTCAGATGGATAGCTCTTAACGGCTTATGTAAGCCTACAAAAAATTATTTATTAATTTCCAATAATAAAAAAGATATGAGGAAAATAAGAAATCTCGATTTTTCAGTTTTTTCAGGATATTTCAGGAACGGTCACAGATATCTTGCATTTTTTGACGGATTCGAGATGGCCACAAAATAGCGCAACTTTTCTCTAATTTAACCGACCCTGTATCTCTTAGCGTTCAGGAGATAGCAATATAGAGAAGGATACATGGTGCACCCTGTATACATCAGGGTCGTAATACCTGCAATTTAAAACCATTTCGGATTTACTACACAATTAAAAATTTTCTTTCAAAGCTGAAGTTTTTACTTAAGAACGCCCTATATTTGTTTTTGATAATTCTATTCTTACTCAAACCAACTTGTTTAATATGTAGGAAACGTGAATAAAAAAAAAAACAGTTTTTCAACCTGGAAATCACACAAAATTTTCAAATTTTATCTCTAGAACTTAACTACTTACATATTTGAAAAAATCATTTGCAAATATGTAATTTCTTTGAAAATGCAAATTTTGAAAAGTCAAAAAAGGATAGATTGTTCACATACCTTTTATATCTGTGCCAATCAATGTGGTACTATTACACAGTTAGTGTTATTTCTTTGTATCAGCCAAGAACACTGCACAGCAAATCATTTTCAAAAATTCAATAAAACCAAATCGTAGGTACCTAACACAGGTAGGTAGTATTTGGGCCGGTTAGTTGGCCATGTATATTTACCCTGTAAATAAATTGTCTTAAGTAAAAGTCCCTCAATAAAATTACAGATATAACAACTTACCTTAAACAGACGGGAAGAGGAAAATTAAGATATCTTCTGTCTTTACTTGCTATTGAAGAAAAAAATAATAACACAGCTCTAACAGTCACTTAGTGAAAACATGCGCGAATTAATACACAAATTACTTTTAGATGGTGTTATTCTGATATTTGATCGTAGAAACTTGGATAAAATTTAGGTGATTAGAATACAGGAACTCTCAAACTTGGAACACTGACACAGAGACATAAACGACATACAATACACTGGCTGTGAGTTGTGAGTGGTCTGACGCCACGCCAGTTAACACATAAAACACAAAGGACAAAGGTAAGTATGCCTCGTTATAGTGTGCGGGAGACATCGCCGAGATGTGTTGTACTGGTGCTACTGTTACAACGCCAAATATGTCTCAAGAGGATGTGTCAGACACATCAGATGCACGTAGACAAGAGACATCCTTTTCGCACTCAGAGGCGATATGCACAACATATAACATGTCACAGAATGTTTGCTGGGTAGCCTACCTTAATGTGGCCCTGCTGCCGTGGTATTGGAAAAGGCCCTTGCGCAGTCTATGATGGATAGGTGTCATGGACCAGTTAAGATTATTAGCAAGGAAATCTTACTTTTCAATAAGAAATATTTCAGAGTCAATTAATTAACTAGCTTGTTATGAAAGGAAGTGTTGCTGTAAAATAGTACAGCAACACTGACATGGATAAATAATGTTTAACAACAAGACGGTAACCCTGATAGGTACCGACCTTGCAATAATGCTGACTAAGGGTAAGCGATATCGTTGGCATTGAACCAGCGATACATAATAGATGGACACTCTATCCGAGAAGGAATTATGAATTACTATCAAAACCCAATCACATTTAATTATCCTATCATACCAGTTTACCACATGGCTCAACCCCACAAGATTATCACCTGGCGATCCTGCGAGTTTATCACATAAGTCTTGTTTATCACAAGTCTCCTGATGTGCGTAACTCCTTCCCAACATTACCTATACCAGATTAGATGAGAGTTTCTTGGACCATTCGATGATATGCGAGTTTTTCTAATTTTGTACCAGGGCTTAGTGTCTGAATTAACCAAATGGAACAGGTCCAAAATTGAATAACATCAGAAGTTATGATGTAGTGCTACCTACTCCGAAAATTATGAGAAAACCAGTTATGAACAATAATAACTTTAAAGTAAACAGATTTTGGTCATTATATACATCCGCGGCTCCTACAGTTTCACTATGACACCTATATAGGGGTGGAGAACATACCTATAGTAACACTAGGAAGGTATTAATTAGCTTTGCAAATAAAAGGGAAGGCCACAAAACGACTTTAAAAATTGATTTTGGGAGTGCAACGAAAGTACGGTCCTGACACAAGAGGCGAGAAATACCACTAGTCTCGGATCTAACTACGGATGAAACCACTTATGACAATGGGAACCACTTCCAAACGTATACAGACGCGGACTCCTGATATAACCGCTTTCTTATATCGTGACCAGAACACAGAATTTGATGTTACGATTTTTTGAATATAAATGCAAAATAAATGCAAATTTGAAAATAAAAATCGTGCTACTGTTATTCTCGAATATTTTCCTTGCCCTGAAAGTGAAGAAAAAAATAGAAATTCCACCGTAGTGCCAAAGAGGCCTTAGTTGTGACCTTAATATTAGTTTGCAATGGCTGTTTTTAGCGTCTTACCCACCCAGCACCTCGGTCCCGAAAAAATTGATGAAACTTAGGAGCCGCGGATGTATACAATTACCCAGATTTTTTTTAATATTAAATGTTTTATTTAATTTTTCATATGTATGTGACTCACAGAAACTTATATGAAGCGGTATAAAGTCCAGCTGGTGATGACACTTATAGTCTAAACTATATCATTGCAACTGCTACTCTACTGTGTTAACTCAAAGGAGCGCACCTGCAATAATATGTTCCACTCTGGTAATTTTGGCTTCGAGAACAATCTCATTCAGCCACAGACACATTTTAAATATGTAAATAGTTTAATGGACGAACATAAACATCCATGGAGAGACTGGGATTCGAACCATACACGCTGGCAATCCCAACTACTTAATCGGTAACACGCTGCTAGACCGCTGCGCTACAGCCCGATCCAGCAAAGTACAATATAGTTCTAATTTGACAGTACACTTTGAATGTGGTACCTATAGTGACTGTAATGTGCAACTTCAAGGATTTCTTTAATTAATAATACCATAATCAGTTTAATTTATTTTTCGTTTAAGCACTAGCGATAAAAAACTCCAATTTGGTGGTAAAGTAGCAAAAAAAATCGGGTTTTCTTCAGTACATTGGTAGAAATCTATCGATAAATTCAAAATCGCTGAAAAGGGAGATAAAAAAACGAATTTCTATAAGGATTATAAGATTGATATAATGGTATAGGTATTAAAGTGCGACCAATAATCTAAAGAGGTTAGGTACCATAAATTCTTGAGGAAACTGAGTAGACAGTCAAAGAAGAATCCCCATTGCTATTCAAGTTCAGTGTCACCCTTTGTTCTCTGCAAGGATGTGTGTGCAAGGGGGGATAAAATTATGTATAATTATGGAGGCTTCCTGGTAGTAGTATCCGAATACCTAGCCGTCTTTTTTTTTATTTCAAGTCATTTCAGAAAAAAGTCAATAAATGTGAATTTTTTACCTTACTTTAAGGGGATGTAACTTCTTGGGGGAGGCTTTTATTATGACAAACCCTCCCTAAAGTTCAGCAAGGAATCTCCAGTTGAATTTTCTGCACTGATTAATGAAACACTCTGTATATTATGACTAGTAGTAGTAAACACTTATTAATTTGCATGTCTTGGACTCGGGGATGGTCACTTAGGTAGACAGGTCTAAAAATATCGTATTTTTACATAAAACTTCACTACGTTTTTATTAGGAAGTTATTAATGAGTAACAGATATTGAATTGAAGTTATTTAGCTCATCACAAGCTAGAATAGAGGGAGTTGTCGAAGAGACGAACAAGCGGAGAAATGACGAGGGAGGCCCCAGTCGGGAGAGCGCCGCATGTTGGATTTGGAATGCAATCATTCTACTCCAGTTAAGGTTTAGGTTTGCTTTAGTTAGATTGTTTCTCGCTGTACTTCACTGTCGACTGCTCATGCCCCATAACGAGATAAACTGATTACACAACAATCTGTGCTATCTCTGCTAAGCCAAATAGAGTTTATAATTGAAAAACCACCCGCATTCAAGCTCTCCTATACTTACAACTAAACATCCACCTATTATGGACTGACTTTTTATCGTTATTACTTGTAAGCGTAGGTAATACCGCACTCGGCATTTAACGATGTACTCTGACTTTCTAATAGGTTACTTAGTTTAGCTTAAAAAATGTTTTATAGATCACAAGGATTTCTCATTATTTTTTTTATCTCAAATTATTTATTATTAAACTAACATTCTCAACATTCTATAATTTCGTTTAAATTTTAAGCCAAATTGGAGAGAAAAAATGATTATGTTAATTATAATTTTTATATCAATTACTATACAAACAAGGACAAAACGAGAACCACTAACTAATGCCAGGACATTATTGATGAAACATTCACCCCCACCCGACAAGTGGCAGACGCTCGGAATTGATTACAGGAGTAATTAACTGTCAAGAGAATGACACTCTTCATTGTAAAGAGGCCCACTGAATGCTCAATCAGTATATTCATGACAGCATGGAGAGGGTATAAGAAGTAAATAACAACCGCAAATGACAATAATTATCAGTACAAGTTGGCCTAATCAAAACAAAGCAAAGTGGGCGATGGTATGATAGTATTACGAGGAGATAGGGCTTTTAGTTTAGGAGATAGCGTTTAGCAATTAATGCTTAGAGCACTTTAAAAGTAGCACTACTTCAGGTACGTAAAATTTCTGTTTAAAGCATTCACTAGTTGAATCGTTTATTTATCAGTGATGTACTTCATACAACGTTTCCAAGGATGATCTCAAAAAATTAAAGGAAAAAAATAAGGATTGAAGCCCTAATTGATTCCGGGCTGTTGTGCCATGGTACATGGAGATTTGTTCCGAATGATACATCCACAACTGTGGTGGACATCATCAGTGTTTACGTGTGCGCAAGCGATCATGCTTCCACTCCTATTGTTCACTGATAACTGGCTATCTGCGGCTGGGAGATCGCTCCTGTTTATAGGGTGATTATCTGATGACATCATCATATTTCCACAGTAGCAACGGCCGGTCTCACCGATGATTTCATTGACTCCTGACTCAGACGATGACTCATGTGGGTGTGACGAAACGCGGGATCCCCCGCAGTTTTATATTCCTTCGTCTTACCTGTTGAAATTATTTGGATGTTATAAATTTCAATTGTTTCATGATGTAAAAATAAATATTGTATGGCTGTGGTAAGCCCAAGACTCAGAAGTTTTCAAGTAGGCTCAAGATGAGCCTCTGACGTAACCTAACGACTGCTGTGAAGCAGCCGGGTTCATGTTGTAAACGGGTGTAATAGTGTGAAATAATCGACAGGATTTTCATCTTTTGTTTTTGAAGCGCGGTGTAATTTTTGACAGCTGACTTGTCTATCTGGCTCAAGCGGCAGTTTCTCTTGTGTTTGGTCAAACGGGTGTTGACGCTGCCTTTGGTGGTTCGGATGTATATACAGCAGCAGAGGAGCAATGTATTCTATAAATTCAAGCGGAAGAAAGTGGATCGATGTGATTTTCAGCTGTGCGGAGAATATTGCAAACTTGTTCTGTAGGCTTAAAGATGGTTTTGACACTGTGGCGCTGCAGGAGTTTACCAATTCGATCGATGCCGTTCTTGAGGTAAGGAAGAAATGTAGTTCCCAAAACTCTTGATGGCTTTTCGTTGGTCGTTGGGTGTCGTGGGATGTGGGGCTCTGGATCGTAAGGCTCTCCTGATTTCTTGAGCGATGTAATATAGCCATTCGCCTGCAGAGCATTTTATAGGTGGGCGAGCTCTTTTTGGAAGTGTTGGGTGTAACAAATTCGGGATGCAGCCTTTTTTGGCCTGGATGATAATTGCAGTTTTTGCGTAAACACAGATCTGTGTGTGTGTTGATTTTCAGTAGACCCTTACGCCAAGGTGTCATTTTGATTCCTGTTAAAACAAGGACATCAAAAAATTGTCGTTTTCTATTCTTTTCTATTTCCATCGTGAATGGTGAATACTATTGATATGGTGAAGAAATTCCTTCAGAGCCTTTTCTCCATGATGCCAAATAATGAAGGTGTCATCTACGTAGCGGTACCAACAAGACGGTTTGTTGGTTCCATGAAAGAAGTCCATGTAGAAGTTGGCAACATTGGGACTGTCCACAGCAACTATGTACATGGTGGAAGAGAGAGATGTCCCTAGGAACTCTCCTTAAGCGCCACGGCGTCAAAAACATCTTCAAGCCTACACAAGTTCGTAATTCTCCGTTCAGCTAAAGACGCCATTGATCCACTTTCTTCCTCTTGAGTTACCATGCTACTGTATACATCGGAACCACCAAACGTAGCGTCAACACCCGCCTGACTGAACACAAAACATAAGAGCCACTGCCGCCTGGGCCAGACAGACAAGTCAGCTGTCGCGGAACACACCGTGCTTCAGGACGAAAGACATCGTGAAGCAATTGAAATTTATAAACATCCAAATAATGTTAACAGGCAGGAGGAAGGAATTAAACTCGGGAGAATTTGGTATCCGGCGTTACGTCAGACCCAAGTGAGTCATCGTCTGACTCGTGACATAATGGATGTATCTACACTACGACCTAAAAGATCGTTTGCGTCTCACCTTCTTGAGACTATATTTGATTAGAGCACACAATCGAGTTCTAGTTCTCGGAGATGATTTAGGATTTTAGATGGTTCCAAAGATGATAAGTCTTTTGTCCGCTGATTGTTAAATTCTTAGACGGAATCTCCTACGTTGTACTGCATATGACACTCAACCAGAAGATGAATTGAGGTTTCTTCCTCCTCCATGCAGAATCTACAGGTTCGGTCATTTTGTAGACCAATCTTGCTAAGATGTACCTACTCCGAGCTTGCAAAGCCTCATGCGAGAACCTGTTAGAATTTGCAACCTGCCATTTTTGTTGAGGTGGATGCAGACTTCAAATCTTTTTTGATTGTATTTCACAAGCTTTATTTGTCCGGTATTAATCCTGGAAGGTTTTCTAGAGATCCAGAGATTTTCTTTATACGGTTCCTCTTCTTCCTTTATTCAACATTTTCTTCTAGTCCTCGAATAAGCTCTGACCTTATAAGCGGAGGTTTTTTTGTTGTATTTCCCAAGAATTATTTGGCCTGTTTTAATCCTGGGTGGCTTTTCCAGAGATTTTCGGGGTTCCTCTTCTTTCATCATTCAACGTTTTCTTCTAGTTTGCAAAAAAGTTCTGGTCTTAAAAGCTGCGATTTTGCTCATTCGTGATCCACCTTGTGACACATCCTTTGAAAGGAAATGTTACTACTTGTAATTTATAAAAGGTTGAATTTTTTAGAAGAGGCCAGTGGTTGACGCTTCAATAGAAACACCAAAATGTTTGTAACGTTAAAAATGAAAAATTAAGTTTATTAACCTTAAACGAATTCATGGTATAGATACACAAACAAAAAAAATAACGAATTAATTTATTGAAAATTACAGCATATGTTCAAGGTGAGCACCATTAGTCCCCATATACGATTTGCAAATTGCTACGATCAATTGGCATGTTTCTCTTGGAATCCGTCTGCAAGCATCAATTTTGTCTTAAGTTGCCTAAACCATGTGGCATTACTGTAAAGACAAAGATGACTTCAAAGCAAGAAATCGGGACTCGGTAAGTCTGATGACGCGCGGAGGATATGCCTTAGCTCCTCGTCTGTCAATCCAATAATTAGGAAATCTCTGATTCAGGCTGTTTCTAACGTTTCTATGAGCACTATCAGATGGAGCTCCGTCTTGATGATAAGGAATAGCGTATTTTCGTTAATCCCATCAGGTCAGCCACTTTGAGGAAGCTGACCATCTTGACTTTTGGTAGGTGATGTATCAATGGTGTGAGAAAGTCTCTCCCGAAGGTTTGTAATCTGGTCCTTGCCAAAGCGGGACATTCAAATAGGATGTGTTTTGCTGTTTCGTCATCCTTCAAGCACAAGCGGCATCCAGCGCTGATCGCTAAACTCATTCCGTGCAGATGATGATTCAGCTTGAAGTGCCCAGTATATAGGCCTATTGAGTTATTTCCTGTTAAGCTCCAATATTGTATAGTTCTTTGGTATTTTTTTCGACTTGACCTGTATAAAGGGCTTCGAATGGTCCAATCTTGGTTAGTTTTGTCATTGCTGGTGATTTAAAATTTATTTTTTAAGAAGATCTAAGAAGATTTAAGGAGACCGAAACTCCTCACTGTTGTTAATGTAATGAAAACTCTACTAGCAGGATGAATAATTGAAAGCTGATTCTCATTATGTGGAAGTTTTCTCTACGTAGAAATTTTTAGTTTCGTCTGTCATCGATGGAGTGACTCTGGAGAATTTTGCTGCCATAGCTGATATTACGGCAGAAGTCAGTTATCTCAATCTCAACTTCAGGAGTACCAAGCATATGCTGTGACAAGACATGCAGGCAATCGAAGCCATGCAACCTCAAAAACTGATGTTTTAACTGTCATAACAGAATTCGATCGAACGACAAATTGGTACGAGGAAGTTCCTATTTAAGAGAAAATCTTCCTATCTGACAACGTAGGAAAGTGTTGAAAAAGCCGTCGTAGGTTCGACTCTAGAGCAACTAAGACACTCGATGTTGTTACGTCAAGATAAAGACCATTTATCACAGATCTGAAAACATAAAAAGAGAATTCATAATAGACATCGGTGATGGATACGTGTTATTCCGCATTAAGTGGGTTATTGAACAGTTTTTCGCCCACCCTCAGTGTTTATTCTATAGGTAAGCAGCTAACAATTTCCCAATAAAGACATTTGGATTGTTGACCCTTTTCACTCTACTTTGAACTGAAATGACTCCAAAGAAAAACGAAAGCTGGCGATTATTCGTCAATGCAGGATTCGTGACAATTAGCCAGTCCCCACATCTAAGATTTTGAACAATATCTCTTTTGGTAATTTGTATTCTTGACCATAGATTTGGAAAGAGTGCTCCATCAAATACTTAGACCAATTAATTCTTCTGATATCCTAAGACCTGCCTTAACAACTCCAATCGGTGATTTATTTATTAGCTTGAGTTTTAGCTTGATGAATTCCGGCCGAGCCTTTCAAAGATTCATTGATCATATGCAGGTGTCCCTTATCAATGTCCTTAATATTAATGTCCCTTATTAATATCTCTTATTAATGTCCCTGAAATAAGGGACAGCCTGTATTCGGAGGCACTGACTTCGCACAAGCCTTGATGACATCCTCGTAGTATTAGAAACCCTTGAACAGCATGCTGCACCACTTCATCAAACTTTCCAAAAACTCTCGGCCTACGGCATCGTCATCAATGGTTAGAAATGCGGTCAGAGAAAGAATCAGTCAACTTCTTGGGGTACACAGTGGGCATCTTTGAAAGGCTGTCGACCACCTCGAAAGAAGCCATTCGAGAAGCTGAGAAACTAACTACTGTGCAAAAAGGCTTTTCAACAATCAACAATGTTAAAGAATCGTTAACCAAAGCTATGTTTGTGTTACTCACATACGTTAATCCAGATGCCTCTAGAGTTCTATTTATAGATGCTTCTGATTTTTCAAATAGTGCAGCCCTCCCCCAGTATGTTGATGGAAAGCAGAAATCGATTTGCACTTTCATCAAAGGAGTTATTATACCTGGTCAATACAGATAGAGTAACACATTTTAATCGTGAACCAGTGTCAGTTTTTGAAGCAATAAGAAACAATTTCTTCATTACCGAAGCGAAACCATTGAAAAAACATATAAGGGCAATTATAATTATGGCCTCTAGCACATCCGAATGTAGGTATGGCAGGTGCGTTTCGACCGCTGACAAAGGGTAATATGGTTTAACGACAACACATCAGTCATAGCAACCAGTATTTGCCACAAGAAGTCCGAAGAGAGGCATAAGGACGACCTAAACATCATACCTCAGCCTCAGCAGAGCTGCGTTAATGGTAAAAGTGTAGTTCCACTTACCTATATAGAGTTATTTGCTCCAGGATTGTTTCAGATTTTTTGTACCCACTATAACGCTACTGCAGCCATTCGCCGTCAAAAGCCTACCCACTATAACATTAAGACAAACATTGTCTTGTCATTTTGCAGTTAAGCGACTTCTTCAGCTTCCATAATATGATGCTCCGTTTTATGTCACATATCAGGCGTCAAGAAAAAAATATCTTCAAAGTGACGAAGAGTTAACAAAAACAACTGTCGACCATATTCAGAGAGAAATATATGGCGGATAAAACTTTCTGTTTAAAGAACAATCCTGCAACAAAACGCAAAAACAAATAAGGTATACCAGAAACCGAGTTCCAGCAGGGTTTTGATTTTGACCAGAAATGGTTTGAGATGCCCATTGTGTTTCGAATTTGTTTCTTTTGATGAGAACATTCCGAAATGATTTCTGGGATATGCACTATAAATGTGGGTGTGCATATTTTTCAAATATAGGTACTATGTGCAATGCGGCTTTCTCTAGAAATATTCAACTTAGACAATGGGACCCGCGGCGTAGTCAATCTTGATTGAAGCGGTGTTGCGAATTAGTACCTATAGATACTCGTGACTGGTAAATAGACTTTACTTTTGCTTGTCATTCTGTCATTATACCTACCTACGTCATGTTGTAGGGGCATCATATTAATTACATAAAGTATAGCTCATAAATTTTTGATATGGCTACATCTTTTGTTGGCAATATTTCCAGACAAACGCTCAACCATCCCCGACTATAAATCTGGAAGGAAATAATTCTAAATTAATGAACACGAGCTACATAATCAAGTTAAATAAAATCTGTGAATCCATCCATTAATAAATATAGGCTTCCAGAGTCCTATAGAGTAAAAGTCAGAGTCCTAGTTAGCGTCTGGTTCGGAGGCCAGGCGTGCAAGGGCTGGACGGGATTGGTAGGCTGACGGACGCCGATCTTGGTTAATTATATGCCAGGTTCTGATTGGCTCGGCAGCAGGCATGAACTTCAAACAGGCGTCGGGAAGGCGGGGTTTTAGGAGTGATGGCTCGGCGTCGTCAGTCTATTTTGGGTCTTCGACGACGTCATCTGGCGAGTTTCGGCAGTGTGGAAGACACGTGGCGTGAATTGACAGCTACTAAGAAAAAAAAACCAAATTTCGGTTGTACCTACTTATCCTGAGTAGGTATCCTACTTAAGCTTAAGTCATAGGTACTAATACCTATTATAGAGTGCTGTGCAGGATTATCATATATAGGTAAGGGTAGTATTTATTTATTTGACTGTAGGTGATTTTTTAAGTGAGTAGGTATAAGAAAATATTAATTAGATAAAAGGCCCTTAGAAAATTTTTTAAACCTTACCTCTAGTTGTCCCCTTTATAATTTTTTAACAACAAGGAAACACATTTATGTGTTTACTTTATTACTTTGTTCACTTTAACTGAATTCTCAAATACCAAACTAACTTAATAAATAATTATATATCAATACACACAATGTAAAACGCGTTCCATTATTTAGAGCACACTACTCATAAGACACTGCTCCATTATCCATTAATTTCTACCGTTATTGGATTATTTGATTAAATATAGATATTGAATATTGACGGTTTCTTGTCTTACCATCATCCACCTCTTTATTCTTATTTAATGCCAAATGTCGTGTTTATTTATTTATGTCATCTTCTCTCTCCAACCATATACATAGATGTATTTAATGGAATCATCAGTTCATCAAACAACCGATAGGAAAGGGAGGTTCTTAATTTAAGCATGACACATTTAAAAAAAATAAAGATTTAAAAAAATTGATGACGAGGGATTTTCGAGCTATTTTCGAGCTCTTCAATGGTATTTTTGATCTGTCTCTAGCTTTCACCGTTTTCCGGAAAATCGCATTTTTTTGTAATGCTTACATTACATAACATTTTTAATTCAATCTGTGGAGAAACCCAAACAGCACAGGAATTTCGAGCTATTTTCGAGCTACTCAATGAGATTTTTGAGCTGTTCCTAGCTGTCGTAATTTTCCGGAAAAACGAAAAAAACCACTTTGTCGTGCTAGGATTTGACTTTAACTTGGAAAGTACGTACTTCCGGAAAAAAACGAAAATCACAGGAATTTAGAGCTATTCAATCAGATTTTCGAGCTGTTTGTAGCTCTTGTAATTTTCCGGAAAAACAAAAAAAAACGTTTTTTCGTGCTAGCATTGGACCTAAATTTAGTAAGTAAGTACTCCCGGAAAAAACGAAAAGCACAGGAATTTCGAGCTATTTTCGAGCTACTCAATGAGATTTTTGAGCTGTTCCTAGCTTTCGAAATTTTCCGGAAAAACGAAAAAACCGCTTTCCTTTCTCCTTGATCTATATCCATCCCCTGTAAATTCCTGTGCTGTTTGGGTTTCTCCACAGATTAAATTAAAAAAAGTCAGGTGTAATGTAAGCATTAGGTACAAAAAAATTGCGATTTTCCGGAAAACGGTGAAAGGTAGACAGCTCGAAAATAACTCGTCATAATTTTTTTTTAATTTTTTTTTTTTTTTAATGCGTCATGCTAACATTAGGGACCTAGGAAAGGGGGATGATTTAGGTAATCCATGTCAGGAAATGCCTCTTTTTATTATAATCATGTTTTGTTAAAGAAAGAAGTAAGTAACATCTACTCTCGTTGTCATTTACCTCTAAATATTTCTGCTTCTTCCTAATTTCAAGGACTAAATTTATCTACGATTCATGACGTAAAGTATACAGGGTGAGTCAAATTCGAACTACATACATCATTGGGATTCTAAGAAACTAGAAGAGATACGGATTCGGTTAAATTGGGGAAAAGTTGCGCTATTTCGTCCTTAATAAGAATCTGAAAAAAATTCAGGATATTTTCAGTCATTGCTGAAATATTCTGAAAAAAACTGAAAAATAAAAATTTTGTATTTCATCAGCCATATCTTTTCTATATTATTGGAAATTAATAAATTATTTTTTGCAGGCTTACATAAGTCGACAAGAACATTTCAAAAATTTTCAAAACCGACTATAGATGTCAACTTAACCGACACATTATTATTCCACGACAAAACCAATTTTTGTTTTTATAATGGCCGCCATATTGTTTTTTCATGTCGTGTGATATAAAAAAAAAATCACGGAAACCAAATCAATAACATTAAAAAAAAAATTCAAAAATTTTATTCCTCCTTTTTGGAAAAAATACAACTTTTTTTACCGAATATTATATAAAAATTAAGAAACCATAAGGCAATAAGTAGGTAATATGACTTCATATTGACGTAATTGGACGAAAATTTCTTTTTTTTTCGAAAAAAGAATAAAATTTTTGAACATTTTTAGAATGTTATATTAATTTTTGGTTTCCGGTATTTTTTGTATACCTACCGCACGACATGAAAAACAATACAACGGTCATCAGAAAAACAAAAGTTGGCTACGAATACTCTGCGATCTAGCCGGCTTTGGAAATTTTCGTAATGTCGAGTGGATAGGTTTTGACGACTTTATGCAAACTTACAACCTACAATTTATTAATCTTCAATAATAAAAAAATAAGATGATTTTTTAGTTTTTTCAGGATATTTCAGCAACGACTGAAAATATCCTGATTTTTTTCAGGTTTTTATTAAGCATAAAATTTATGAACTTTTCTCCAATTTAACCGAGTCCGTATCTCTTCTAGTTTCCGAGATCCCAATGATGTAGCTCGAATTTGACGCACCCTGTATAGGTACACCTCGAGTTGTCAATCCCGCACTTTTTGTATTCTTCTGTCCTTATGGTGTCTAGTCATTGCAATTGTTTTATTAAGTAATACAGAACTGATAGAGCAGGCGGTTCATGTTCAGTTTCTCAACGCATAATAATTCTTATTATTGTAAATAGAGTGCCAAAGAGACTATCAGAAACCTAATTTTTTAAATAGTGCAGATAGGTAATAACTTTACGGAGCGCAAACAACGGTCAAAAATGTGCCACACGCGAGGAAAAATCCAAGAACTTCCATGACACAAACCAAGCTGGTCTGAAAAGTTACTCCTTAAAATATCACAAAAATAATTATTTGCTGACCGAAAAGAAAAGTTGCTGACTATATGGAATAAAAACAGCGACGTGTTTGTTAGAGTCTCTAGTCTCTATACCGAGCTTCTCAGGATATACCAAAACGAAGGTGAAGCATTTTTAAATTCCTTAGACTGAACCTTTGGATTCACCATTTTACCTCTAAAGTGGCGCCACTCGAAGTTTCCAAAGCCGGAATATTCGAAGGCTATACGTCTTCCATCAGGAAAGTAATAGCCACCGTCTTTTGGGACAGTAGAGAAGATTTTTTGATAAGCGACATATCGTGAATGCGCCTTTTATTCTGACTTTCTTACTAGAAAAAATTAAGACCGTTCAATCAGGACTATTAGGAGTATCATTCTGCTGCACGATAACGCCTGACCTCAAACTGTCCAATAGATTACAACTATTTTTAAAATACCCGCCACTGTAATTGTTGGCAAGAAATTGTTTACCCCTATTTTTAAATGAAAATAAGAGAATAAATTCATTTTCTTAGTATAATTGTGTGTCGGGTTCGATTGAGTGCTGGGCACTCAAAACTGTTTCGTCTTCCTCATTGCATAGTCTGCATGCTGGTTCTCCACTGAAGATAACCAGCTTCTTCAGGTGTTGTCTCAGGTGGCAGTGTCCTGTAAGAAGTCCCACCACTGTTTTAACTTGCACTCTGTTTAAATGCAGTATAGTTCTTTGGCAAGTTTTGGAGATGATTCTTTTACCATTAACTTGCTATGTTTGTTGCCTGGTATAATGTGGTTCCAATATGCTTTGTTTTGGTTACTTGTCCAACTAGCTATCGCGCCACGTACCATCTTTTTGGTATAGTTCCAAACATTGGCTCTGGTCCTGTGAAGGCGGTTGCCGCGCCCTCTTTGGCCAGTTTATCCGCCGTTTCGTTAGCTTGTTTTGTTTTACCAGATCGTTGAGGTCGTTTTGATGCATTCCCATACCAGTTTTGATTTGGTTTTGTAGCATGCAAGAGCTTTCAGGCTGGCCTGGCTGTCGGAGAGTATGTAGATTTCCAAAGTTTTCTTTTCTTGTAGTTCCTTCTCATACATTCTCCGACACATTTGCTTAATTGCATGTATTTCAGCTTGGATGATTGTGGTGTGCTTCCCTAATGATACAGACATGCCGTATCTGGGGGACACTCCATACAAGCCGGCTCCTGCTCCTACGTCTGTTTTGGAACCGTCTGTGTACCAGATCAGTCCTCTTTTCAGACATAGCTCTTCCATTTGCTTCCATTCTTCCCACTCGATTAGGACTTTGAAGCTTTTCTCAAATGTAATTTTTGCCGCTCATCCCATCAGAATGCATCACAATAAGTAATGGATCGTTGATAAAATGAGCTATTCTGGAGTGACCTAGTGGTCCAGGTTTACCCCAGTTGTTATTTTGTTTCAGCCTATACGCCCCTATCCTCGCCTCGCTTAGTAGGTTTAGTATAACTTCTAGGGCTGCTATATTGATGTGGTGTTCATGGATCCCGTTATGCAGAGGCATGCCAGTCTTTGAACGCCTAGGGGCCGATTATTTTATTTTCAATAATCCCACACCTCAATAATTCAATTTTTTTGGAATATTTTAGAAATTTGACTGCAATTTAATATTATTGTTACTTTATTTCTAATTTCTTTTAACAATGATTACTCCCCTATACATGATTAATGTCCATGTCACCCTCTATTTCCCGCAGTTCAGTTCTTTTGTAATTTAGTCTCTTCTCGTAGCTGATCCATGGTGTCAAAAAAATGCATCGCCCTACCATTCACTTCTGGAATACACCATGAATAGTTCAGTTCAGAGACGCGGATCTTCCATAGTCATTTCCATTTCCGCTGTAGCCTACAGCGCTTACATGAGGTAAAAAACTAGAGGTACATCTTTTGCGAATTTTACCACTTTCCGAAATCAATCGTTACGATCGTTGGTGATCGCAGTCAAAAGAATCGAGATCCCTTCCCATTGTATTTCTAGCCGATGTCCAAGTTTTCCTAAATACACGCTCTGGTTAGCTGAATTGTTGAAAGAGATGTCCACATTAAAAAGAAATATCAGAGATAGATAGATAGATAGAATCAGAAATGTTATTGTACTTAAACAATTAATCCTTTTAGTTACGATTAGAAATTTTCTATTAATCTCTCACTTGATGCGATTGAAATAGATAATTCTCTCGCCAGACTGGTTTACGTGACTTAAGCCTCGAAGGAAACAAAGTTTCCAGGACAGTTGATGTAGGGAAGTCCTCGGGGTTTCTTGCCATTTAACGAAACTAAAGTCTCTTTGTTCGTTATTTTTCCCTGATTACAATTGGTTTTTCGCAATACAGATAAGCATGCTGTGGTGTTGTTAAAATACTACCAGGTTTAGTTACGCATAGTCCAGTTTAGCTCGGTGCTCGGTGTCAATTTTAGGAAGAAAACAACGGTTTTTCCAAGTTGAACAACAATATTCTCCTTTAGAGTAAACCAAAGCAAGTTTTGAAACTAGTGATGTTGCAGTAGTATCTAGTATCCCATATGGGCTACTGGCTATGAATCTGGTTTCCCCCAATGTACTGAAGATGCAAAAGGGATGTGCCGATATACAATAAAGATCCATACGATGCTGAATAAAAAATTTAGCATCGGTATGTGATTTGTGTATCGGTGAAAAATTGTAAGAAAGTGCAATAGTTGGTGCCCAACGCGGTATCGATCAAAACACTAGCAATAAGGGATATTCTATAGTTTACAAAAGTCTGTGACCAATTGAGGGCGGCTCCGAGGTCAATTCTTACCGCACCACCACCTCCAATTTTCCTGTCATCTTCTTCTGCCATGTCCTTTTTTTGTTTGTATCGCCATATTCGCTATGAGTGCCTTCTTCACTTCTTCTAGGTCGGTCAGTATATCTATATCTCTAATGAATATGGTTTTCTTTCTTTCCCCACCAACTGTTCTTATTTTGCCAACTTGTAGTACTTCTTTCAACCTGCCTCTCACTTTGGCTGCCGTTCCCTCTTTTATATTTATGAGCAGTTCCCCCTTTGCAGTCTTTTTGACTTTTTGTATGGCCTCGACCGTTTCCCTGTCTGTGATTTTCTCTCTCAGTGTTCTGACGGTTTGGGCATAATGTTGTGTCTGCCGTGTCTATGATAATTGCCTCTCTACTATTATGTATTGTCTTGGCATTTTTTGTATTGCTTGAGTTAGGTGTTATGATTCTCGCTTTTCTTGTGGTGCATATGACCTATCTGATTTGTGTCTTCCTCAGTACGAATTCAAGGGTGTTTCTTGTGATCCTCATGCCCGGGGCATCAGACATAGGGGTTGCTAGATGGTCCCTACCCATTCCCTGCATGATATTGCGGATTTGTTTCAATTTGTCTCCTAGGGTTTCTACTGTTTCCCTTTCCGTTTCACTGGGGTTCAATGTGATTTTGAATACATTTAGTTCTCTTGTGCTACTCTTTCCACTGCCGTAATTGACTCTTGTAATTTATTATAAGTACCAGTAAGCACCAGTCTTCATTGCGTCCTCCTCCTTGTTTGTTGTTATCAATATAGTAGGTCCCATTTTCTTGATGAAGAGATTGCTGGGTTGCCCAGATCTACAACTGTCGCTTCATAGATTTCTTCCGGCCACTTTTCGGCAACCAGGTCAGCTACCTTGTCCTCTTCGTCTAGGCTTTCCAGTGCGTTTCTTATTTTTTCAGTTAGTTTTTCGACGGTCTGTGTTCCTGTGCGGACCATTTTGGTATTTTCTTCTTTTTTCGAGTCTCTTGTGAGCGGGTATCTTTCTAAATTATCTGTGGGGATAGTCTTCATTTTTTTTGCCTGACTCTTTGATATGTCCCTGATAGTTTGTTCCATGTTTTTTACTTCTTTTTTCGGGTGGTACGAGTACATTGTATTTACTACTTCAAAGAGTTCCCTTATCTTTTTTTTCCAATGGGCCCAATGGAGGCCTAAGTGCCACTCTCCGCAACAGTTCAGATCCAGAACTTTTGCTAGCAGGTGTCTCATTTGATCCGTCTGAAACCCGGAATCCGCTACGTAGGGTAAGAAAATTTTGAAACTTTGCATTTGTAATGTGCGTATGAGTAATAATATAAAAAAAAATTCAAAAAAAAATTAAAAACGTCTAAAACTAAAGGGACAGAAAAGTCCAAAAAACACCAAAGCAGAATGTTATTGTTTATGAAAAGATTCAGCATTAAATAAATATAAGAAGACAAAAGACGACGGTCCAGATATAATTACTTAAGACAGGTATATTAAGAATGTAGAGATCAAAGCGTATACATAGATGGAGAGATTCACAAGAAAATAATTAAATTATCTTATAGGTAAACTTTTGTAACTAGATATTAAATTTTATGTTTCATTATTAACTTAATTATTATTAACTTATAAGTTACCTTTTATAACTTGACTAGAAAAAAACGAACTCTAGTTTTTCTTATTTTAAAAATTATAAATCTGCAATACATTAGAATATTTTCAATTAAATTTTTCTCCTCTTCCCCGTAGATGTTAAATTTATATTCTATTCAACATAATTATATCAATTTTGTTCTGAATATAATAAGTAGATTTAACAAGCATTGAAAAGCATGAATGTATTTCAAACGGGTTCAAAATAAAAAATAAACATTTCTCAGATATTTTCTCAATAGAGCTTCTTAAATACACAGATTTAAAAAGCCTTTAAATACCTCGTTAAAAATCTGGATACACCAAATAAAAATACCTTCGCAGATGCTTCGCTGCTGTATCACCACGGGAACGAATTGCTTTTACTTCTTAAATAAATTTCGATAATGAACTCCGGTGACATAATATGGGAACATCACAGTATTTTTTTTTTTTTAGGAGAAGAATCTTTTGATGTTGGAATAGAAACGTTTAACTTGTTTGCAAGAGTGTTTTATTAATAAATATGAATTCTAGATTGCAGTAGATAAGTAAGTGCAAATTAAAATATAAAATGAATTTCTGATTATTAATTGACACTTTGGTCATTTTTACAAGTTTTGAAAAAAAAAATAAAACCACTAATTTTAAAAATAGATTTTTTACAAATTTAAGTTTTTCTTTAATATATAAATAAGATTTAGTTTTTATTGAAGCATTTAAAGCTGACCAAAGCTGATCAAGGTAACAATATCATCATCAAAAGCTCCAAAATTATAATATAATTATAAAAAAATATATAAAAATTTTAATAAAATATTATACTCTATTAAAGGGTCATGTGATTATCCTTCAATCATCATGTAATTATTATGGGCGTGCTGGATTTTAAAAATTATATCCAATTCTCACGGTATAAACATTGTACTGTAGTAACTTTTTTGTTGGTTGTCAGATCCGTCGGTTTCCTTCGGAAACTGTATCCAGCATTTAAGTTTTGCTCCATAGGAAACTTAGCCTTTAATTATCTATTAATAAAATTATTTATCTACTACTTTTACTCCGTTTGAGAAACCTAAAAAGTTACTATAATGACTACAGGTATTAAAATTTGCTGCTTGCGGTTTTAATTAAGTAGGTATACTAAAAAAAAAATTAAAAAAAAAAATGACTTGTCATTTTTGTGGATCTAATGTTCAAAATTGTTTATATGTCTTGTTCATGATAATTTTTTTTTTTTTTTTTTTTAAAGAGGGAGCATCGGTCTTAACTGTGTAGGTAAGACATAGTCGCTCCACTCTGGTAATTTGGCTTTGAGACGAACTCTTTAGCCACACACACTTTTAAATTTATATTTGCCTTTAAAACGTTCGATCGCTTGTTTTACTTTTCACAGACATTCGAAAATGAATCTGAAAAGTAAAGCGGGCCGAGGTGAGTTTCGAACCCGCGATCTATGGCTTCGTGAGCCAGCGGAGAACCACTAGGCCACGCAAGTCACTAGTTCATGATAATAAACTCAATATAAATTAAAATAAATGCATTTTATATCCTTTAGGACGTCGTTTTCTTTAAAAAATTATTCAATTTTCAGAATGGAACCCTTGAAAGCCATCTGTGGTATGACATCGGAATCTTCCACATCAAAGAAGGAAACAAATATCAATCAAAGTCAGGTAATCAATTTATTATCTTTTATAATTAAAATACAGTTTATATTGTTATTACAGGTTATTAAGAAGTTCCTGTAAATTATACTAGAGTTCGTGATTCTTTAAAAGAAAAGTTAATAATTTTATGTAAAACCTGCTTTAAAAAATTCAAAACTTCAAAACCGTCAATACACCGTGTTTTATATTAAGTCGGCACTATTGCTAACTTCGTTATTATTTAACCTAGAAAGTCGGTTAAATTAGCAAACTAGTAGTATTTTTTCTCCTGAATAAAATGGCGAAAACAGAAAAACAATTGAACTTCGCGTTTTTGAGATATTTAAAAAAAATGTAATTTTTTTAATGGAACACCCTATATATTTTTGGATGGATCGGTTGCAAATTTTTTTTTAAAGGAAAAAGTCTTCATGCACTTTGATCATAAAATAATAAATTCATTAATTATTCATTATTTTATTACTCCCAAAGTAGGCTGCGACAATTAATGTAATTTAGTGTACCTACCTACGTAATGTAAGGTAAAAAAAATATGTCGTACTCAATAATGCATTTTTCAATAAAAAAATACACAAAAAAAGGAGTTGTTATATTGAAAAGGATTTAATTTTAAATAAACAAATAACAGAACTTGTCTGTGTTTTATATTAAGTCGGCACTATTGCTAACTTCGTTATTATTTAACCTAGAAAGTCGGTTAAATTAGCAAACTAGTAGTATTTTTTCTCCTGAATAAAACGATGAAAACAGGAAAACAATTGAACATCGCGTTTTTGAGATATTTAAAAAATGAATATGTTTTAATGGAACACCCTGTATATTTTTAGATGGATCGGTTGCAATTTTTTTTTTTTAAGAAAAAAGTCTCTATGCACTATGATCCTAAAATAATAAAATTTTACAACACAAACAAGTTCTGTTATTTGTTTATGTAAAATTAAATCCTTTTCAAGGTAACAACTCTTATTTTTAGTGTATTTTTTTTTTTATTGAAAAATACACTATTGAGGACGACATAATTTTTTTACCTTACATTACGTAGGTACACTCAATTACAATAATTGTCGCAGCAGCCTACTTTGGGAGTAATAAAATAATGAATAATTAATGAATTTATTATTTTAGGATCATAGTGTATAAAGACTTTTCCCTTAAAAAAAAATTGCAACCGATCCATCTAAAAATATACAGGGTGTTCCATTAAAAAAATTACATTTTTTTAAAATATCTCGAAAACGCGATGTTCAATTGTTTTCCTGCTTTCGCCATTTTATTCAGGGGAAAAATACTACTAGTTTGCTAATTTAACCGACTTTCTAGGTTAAATAATAACGAAGTTAGCAATAGTGGCGACTTAATATAAAACACGGTGTATAAGTATATGTTACAATATTATTTACTATATAAAATTCCTACTTGCTTTTGCATGTGAATTTTGCCGATTTACATTCCTTTTTTGACTTTTGTTTCAATTTTCTTCAACTTTTATCAAGTTTTTCTCATTTAATTGAAATTTTAATTCTACTGGGTATATTTTTTACAGTTATAAATTTCAGTTGTTCCTTATATGTTCATAAATATAGGTAATATGACGTCATCATATTTTTTTTTAAATAGCAACTCTCATTTTTGAGTCAAGAATACACAAAAAATTCTTCGTGAATATAAGATAGGTACCATATACCAGGGGTTTATTACTATTCGCTGACAAGATGCAGGGTGTTCCATTAGAAAAACAAATAAGTGGAAATGTAAGCAAGCAGAATTCTTATCAATTGAAATGACTTCAAGTTGAAAACATAATCAAGGCGATTGATTCAAATTAAACTAAAACTGTGTTCAAGAGTTCGAAAACCTAACAATTAGCGCAGCAGACAATACAATAGGGAAAACCAAAATCATCAAAGAACACAAACCGGTGCCATGGTGGAACAGCCAATGCGAACATGCAATCCAAGCTTATAAAAAAGCCTTCAACAAATATAAAAAAACAAATGAGCCAAGATAATTTACTCCACTTCAAGGCACTCAGAGCACTCAATTGCCTGGAACAAAATAAGAAAAATACAAGGTCAGACAACCTACACCAGAATTACTTCCCTGCAAGTCGCTGACGACACAATAAGGATACCAAAAGACGTCGCAAATACATTAGCCGCCACTTACCAAAAAACCTCAAGCACAAGCTAGTATAACGCTACATTCCTCGACATTGAAACTCAAGAAGAACTGCATGACCTTAAGTTTACTGACGACAATGATAACCCGATAAACCTCCCAGTAACCATGTCAGAACTCGAATACGCACTAATGTACAGGTCCTGACGACATACCTTACGTTTTCCTACAAAACCTGCCTAGGAGTGGAAAACAACACCTGTTGAAAATATACAACAGCATCTGGACCAGACACCACTTCGCAGCAAAATGGTCAAAAGCGATCACGATACCAATCAGGAAACAATCTAAATCAAGATATTACCCAGAGTCATCTCGTCCAATCTCTCTCACCTGCACTATGTGCAAAATACTAGAGAAAATAATAAATAGTCGATTCTCATGGTACCTGGAATCCAGACGTTTACTGGCGGAGAAACAAAACGGTTTCAGAAAACACAGAAGCTTCATTAACAATATCATCGACCTAGAAACCGACGTCCCTGAAACAAAAATGCTGGGCCATCTCACTAGACATAACCAAGGCTGTCTAGATACTGTCTGGAAACACAAGGTTATCCGCAAACTTCTATCGTGCGACCTTAATGGCAACTTCATTTACTTTATCCAAAACTTCTTAGCAAACAGATGCGATGCAACGGCACCCTGTCAGACATACACAAATTCGAAAACGGGCTGCCCCAGGGGTCGATACTAAGCATCAACCTATTCTTGCGGCCATTAACGATATCATCTGCAACATCGAAAAGCCAATCAAAACAAGAATGTATGCCGACGACCTCGTCATTTTCGCAAGAGGCAAAAACATCGACACCCTGGGCGAAATATTCCAAGAAACCATAGCGAATATTGAAAGGTGGTGGCCATATTCTCTAAGACCAACATAGCTGCCGACCTCCTTTCTGTCATCACCTTCGGAGGGAGGCCCATTAGCTTCGTAACAGAACTTAAATTCCTAGGTATGATAATAAGCAATAAACTAAAAACTCGATTCACTCCATAACACATGTCTAATAAGAATATCCTAGGCGCGTTCAAATCAAGCCCGATCCAAAGCTTGCAAGTCGAAGCTGGAGAACCCTCACTGCATCTCCGAAGAGAACTCTCCAGTATTACTTCTGTAACAAATCTACAACCAAGGAAAACTACCTCGACAATCCAAGATAGACTCACGACACCACTAACAGCAGCTCTAGTCCCCCCTTTTTCGAAAGAATTCGATCGATCCTGTCAACGTACAACCTAACTATACCATCCTTATTTAATTACAAGCCTCCAACTTTTCCTCCCTGGACCACGCCATTCCCACAGTTCAACACAGCGCTAACAGCATACCCTAAAGCCGAGACACCCATCGAGATTATTTTCTCTGCCTTCGCTGAAATGAAAGCCAAACTAAACGACTGCGATCACATATACACAGATGCATCCAAAAGAAACGAAGACGCTGGATGAGCGGTCATATATAAACAAGATACACAGAAACAACTTTACCCAGAAGACGCATTAAACTCCCACATCAAAGATACTCTTTATCAATTATCAAGACGCAACATATCCATAAACATCACATGGATACCCTCCCATATAGGAATTACAGGCAACGAATCGGCTGACAGAGCAGCATACGAGGCAAACGAACACCAAGACTCCCAGGTCATAACAGAAATAACTACAAGGGATCTTCGAAACTATTTCAAACGGAGAATTATGTACCATTGGGAAAGTGAGTGGCAGAGTAGTACCTCTAAGCTTAGAGAAATAAAGTCATCTCCCAGACAAAATAACAATATGCCCCACGAAAGAATCTGGTTTCAAAGGGATGGAGATCCTCCTCATTTTGGTGTTAATGTTAGACTATTTCTCAAAAACGTTTTTACTGGTATGTGGATCCGACTTGACACCTTTAGATTTTTTCTATGGGGGTATTTAAAATCAACAGTTTACATCAATAGGCGCAACAATTTAAACCTATTTTTTCAATATTCAGTTTTCAAAAAACCGTCATTTTATTCGTTTCTAAACTTATTTTTCTCATTAAATTTATTATTCTTATTAAACTTGTTTTTCTAACAAAACAAAACACCCTGTATCTTGTCAGTGAATAGTAATAAACGCCTAGTATGTGGTATCGTTGTATTCACGAAAGAAGAAGAGAATCCATCCTTGACAAAAAAAAATTGGGGTTGCTATTTAAAAAAAATATGATGACGTCACAGTTCAAAAATGTGATTTGATTAAAAAATAATTTTCATGTTGATAAATCGACCTGTTTCGGGATTTAAAAAAAAAAGGTAAATAACAAAGTTATGAATATTATGCGGAAAAACCATTTACTTTGTTGACGAGTTTCCTTTTAATTTCTTGTCCCTTTTTCTAATACATACTTTAATTTAATTCCCTCTTTAAAATAATTGAAGAGATTTCTTTTATTTTCTTGTCCCATTCTAGTTACATCTTCGTTCGTTTCTTATACAGATTTCCTTAATTACACACTCACATTCATTCCACTTATCCGCTTCGGAAAATTGCGTAATGAGCTTCTTGCTCACCAGTCACCACTGGCATTTATCGCTAAACTTTTTTTAATGAATAGGGACCCTCAGCGACTTCTACGAAGGAATGACGCCGATCGGGTAGTTATTCCTTTTTTTCATTAGAAGCTATCAGAAAATGATATAACTTTGCAGGTTTCTTTCATGCAAGCTTATGGAATACGGTTCTATGCTGTTGCTGCATTTCTGCACATTCTTTTAACCATTAATTTTCACTTATACACCCAAAAATACAATGAAAAATCTGCACATGAAGAAATCTTTTGCTTTGAAACAATGCCAACGATGTGAAAATGTATTATAATAATTAGACGAAAAATTATTTCGCTTATTAACTGACGTATTATCGTAATGGGGATAAAATCGGTAGTACAAAAATTTATTTCCTGAAGAATGTGATTTTCCAAAGACCATCGTGTGTAAGCTTCCCCAATGCAAGGGGCACAATTGGAAAAAAAATCATAAAAAAATTATTGAAGCAGAAAAAATTTTCTTTCACTTAAGAACGCTCCTGCTAAAAATTTTTGGGGGTAATTTATTTTTGGCATATGTTTCAAAAACTTCTCTGTTCAATTGGCCATCTACCCTACAAATTTCATTCGGCTATTATAGTCCCATAGCTTCTCGTAAAAAAAGCAAAATGAAAAAGGCGGAAATTCCTATTCTATGTATGTATTTTTGTATCGCAATACATTGGATAAATGTTAACAGTTGTCATAGTTACAGATTATAAATAATACTGACAAATACTTTTTTTTTTATTCAGTAGTTTTGTTCTTCAGTTTTCGTGTTATAATCTAGTGTTCAATCAATCGGACTTTTAAATAATATCTTCAAAGTACGATTTGAAGTAAATGTGGGCTTAGTTCTGGCTCGGTCATCAGATTTCGGACCTATTTTGCTTCATTTTGGTCGTCATGTCCTACTTGCAATCTAAATATGCCGAAATGCATTACTTCTATGGATATGCAAGAGGAAATACAGCCTGAAATTTACCCGGATTACCGGGTATTTTTACGCGTACATAAGGCATACATGGAGGGCCGTTTACCTGGAGCAAGTAATCGAGAAGGAACAATTAGACGAAATCCTGAGCACGTTGAAAGTGTAATGTGTAACGAAATCCAAGGCTTTCGTTGGTAATTATTATTTATTTAATTATTAGAGGGGTTTATCAGGAGTGATACAGTTTTTGCGACAGTGATTAGCAGGTTATCTCCACCAGCACCGGCTATATAAACAGAGCCAACTAAGAAGCCAACCAGAGGATCCGAGGTACTGACTCGAGAACAACTCTCTCTCCCTGTGAATTGAGCTCGGAAATCACCGGGGGCATGTATTGAGTGCACCCTGTCCCATTTACATAGCCGGCTACAGTAGGTGGATGAAATGAGTCGAACTTAGCTGTAACCGGGCATCGGCAGACCGACCAGAGTGGAGTGAGCTCTGGACGGCAACCGATTCAGTATAGGGAATCAGTCGGCGCTGCACTGAAGTACCGGCTGATCCCTTCAGTCCCTACCCGGCCTGTATTGAGGGCCGGATTCAGTAACAGCCGTCCTGAGGTCATATTGAGGCATCGGGAACGGACTTTGTTTCAGGTAGCCCCGCCGTCGGAGAATACCCTCCCGGATATCTTCCCGGCCCGTATTCCGGAGACTGCGATGATCGACACGAACGGTGCGACGGCGAGCAGATCACTGGTGTAAAGTCGGCCGTGAATTGATTGACGGCGGCGGCGCATCACAACCAATAGGCTTAGCACACGCCTCGACGAGGCTATCTACGGCCAATCGGATCGATTGTGGAGGACGAGAGCCGGCCCATAGGATACAGTGGTTACCAGTATTAGCAAGACAAATATAGATATGTGTAAATAGAATACTTGTAAATAAAGATTTGCAATTTTTGATTGACTTGTAGCGGGTACAAAGAGGCAGACATCCATCCCTGGGAAATCACCTCTACCTAACAGAAAATCCCGTTACAAGATTGGCGCCCAACGTGTAAATTTAAACTCTTCAGCCACAGCACCACAGTACAGTACAGTCACAGGACCAGAAGGAGACAGTCACAGTATCTAGCGGGATGAGTAACAAGATTAACGCCGAATATTCAAGACGTCAGTAACATAATACAGCACACGACAGAAAATTTAAATCATTACAAGAAGTCGTAGGGGATCCTTCCACAAGTACCAGAACAATTAGTCGTCAAACGAGAATCGCGCAGCCAACCGTACAACGCATTCTACG
The DNA here is from genome assembly GCA_910589415.1 of Malachius bipustulatus. Lineage (NCBI taxonomy): Eukaryota > Metazoa > Arthropoda > Insecta > Coleoptera > Melyridae > Malachius > Malachius bipustulatus. The sequence continues at coordinate 28,780,254 of OU342639.1, read as the reverse complement.
ACAAGAAAATTACTACCCATACCATATTAGGAAGGTACAGGATTTGCTCATGGACCATAGAAAAAAAGTCGATTTCTGTGAAGAAGTGCTAAGGAGGGATGACTTTTTTGATCATATTATTTGGACGGACGAGTCCAACTTCAGTCGGAATGGCGTCTTCAATGTGCATAGCAATCATTGTTGGTCCATAGAAAACCCGCATTAGATCCGCCGTCACAACTTTTAGCACAAATTTAGTGTTAATTTATGGGCCGGAATTTTGGGCAGACAAGTGATTGGACCATTTGAGTTACCTGCGCGGTTGAGTGGTGGATTCTTCTCAATTCTTCTAGAAAATATAAATTTACAAACAAGACAGCGGATGTTTCTCCAGAAAGATGGAGCCCCATACCATTTATGCGTCAAGAATGTAAGAAATCACCTTAACCGAAGCTTTCCTGGCAAGTGGATTGGGCGTGAAAGACCGATAGCATGGCCTCATAGGTCCCCGAACTTGAATGTTGATGTCCATTTTGTCTTTTGTTGTATCAATATTTTACATTTAAAAACTGTTTACAATGCTGCAACATGTAATTATTGCATCTGAACATTAAATATCGCCTCTTTCCTTTTGCCCATTAATATTACGGAAATCTATTATAAGACTAGCTGAATGATTATAGGGTAGATTGCCAATTGAACAGGGAAGTTTTTGAAACATGTGCCAAAAATAAATTACCCCCAAAACTTTTTAACAGGAGCGCTGTTAAGTAAAAGAAATTTTTTCTGCTTCAATAATTTGTTTATGCATTTTTTTTCTCATTGTGTCCCTTGCATTGGGGAAGCTTACACACGATGTGATAGTCTCATCATTATTTGACTACATTTTTGGAAAATTTCATCAAGCTAAACCGAGCTGTTAAGCCAGCATGACACACTGTCTTTGGAAAATCAGGTTCTTCAGGAAATGGACTTAAATGATGATAGCTCCCAAACCATCAATTTTCTGATCACACATATAGGGGTTAGATCGATGCGTATTTAGGTCCTCTAGCACCCTGCTTCTTTTGATCCATCATGACTGAATCACCCTGTAGAAATTATAGAACTACTACATTTTTTAGGGCACTTCAACCTACTCAAATCTTTGAAAATGCATCGAAAGTTCGAAAATGAGGGGATATTTGATAAAATAATTGAATTTATGTCTACTTTAAAAGATTATTAATTTTTTTACATGTAACTATGTTTTTTGACCTTTTTATTTCGTTTTTAAATATCCTCAATCGCAATGTATAAGTTGCCAGTCAGAAAAAGTGTAATTTCTCAAATAAATAAAGTTTTATCGGTATTATAGGTATAGGTATGTAATTTTTTTTCTAGGCAGTCAATTATTTAGATGATATTATTCAAATAATAATTAAATATATCTAGGGTGCCTATATACATTTTCAATGGAGCGCTTAAATATCAACCAATCGCGGATAATTTGATTCATTTTATTTACCTGATAGCTTTCTATTCAAAGCGCAACTCTGATTGTGAAGGTATTTGACAATGAAGCATTGCTAAATTACAGATTGAGTATTTTGTACCAAAAACTAATCACATTTCAATCAGCCTTTCACGTTCTGCAATTGAAAATAATTAAATTCAAATGTCCATATTGTACCTTAATTCCTTGTCCATAATATACAGCTGTAATAAAACTATACATTAATTTTCTAAACTATCACACTCAAAGAAACGAAATGGTTGAATACTGGAGAACGAGAAAAACTGCACTATTCTATGCGAACTGGTCAATACGAAGTGGAAAATTAAGATGTCTGTAAAATTTTCAAAATTTAATAAAATATCAACAAATGTGCTGCTATCTGTAAAAAGGTTCGAACTATGAACAAAAAAAAAACGAAATATCTTGAGCTCAACAACACAGATAAGGTTTTTTTATCATCATTCGTTGTCACTTTACATTTTCTATTTTATGTCTTCTTTTATCTAATGACAATCAATATATTTAAGATTTTCGCGTTTTATGCGTAAACCTGGCTATGTTATCAACCTACCTCTGTAACCAAAAGCTTAAAATATTTCCAGTATAGCGTCTAAAACATAGGTAAAAATCAAGAAATAGTCAAATTTTCACTCAACTTCCGAACCCCCCCTCCATCGACGAACGGTTTTCAGATTTGGATTAGCCTTTAATTATTGGGATTAGCCTTTAAGATAAATAATTAATTATTTAATTAATTTAATAAATGGGCATATTCTGCCCATTTAACCGGCTTATTAGAACATCACGTGACTTGTATTTCGTATTTTCGTATTTTTTGTTTTCTTTGGTCATTAAATTATCGGCTGCTTTTATTTTGCAATAAATTGAATGACACAAGCGTTTTTTTTTTAAAGGATAGATGATGGGAAATACAAGAACAGATCGCTTTATTAGACTGGTGCACTATAATCAGGCGTTTTTGTAAGCGGCTTTTTTTTATAAAAATTGCTGTTTTATTTACTTTTTTGAAAAATCGGGTTATAAACATGCCTGTTGATAATGATCCTCATATTCGTCTTTATAGTGGAGAGGGTCTGTCAAAAAAAAAGGCTCCATCCGCCTTGGACTCCAGAATTTTTTTTTATTTTTTTTCATAAAGTTGGACCCCCTCTTTATTTTGGTGGCATTTTCAAAAATTTAATCGACGCCTTGGCGGAGAAATATGCATGCGAAAGACATCGGCAATGGTTTTTTTGCACATAACTCGCTTAATTCAACTCTGAACATAGTAAATATCCGTCGAAAAATGAAGAGCTCTCGAAGACGCGTAATTTGAACTTTGACTGGTCCAAATCGGTGAAACGGTTCTCGAGATATCGCATTTTCAATTTTAAGGCCCTTTCTTCAGGGTTCCGCCGCGGTGCGAATACACCGCCGTCCGTGTTCGCGTGTTTTTCATGGAAAAAATCGACTAAAGGTGCCCACAGACTAGCATACATGTGTGTCCTACATGTTTGTCGTAAACGTTTGCGCATTCATGTTTGCCAGTGTGTGGGCAAAAACCCTCAAACATGTATGTCATACAAGTTTTCTGGTTTGACCGGAATTCATGCACGTGCAAGCATGAATGATGCATACAGATTGATGGTGTGTGGCCGTGTTCACTCTTCATTTGCACACATTTTTAGTATCAGTGTCTCGTAATTTTTTGGAATTATTATTTGTTAGAGCTATTATTAATGTTTTAGAAACAAAATTTAGTAGGCAGAACAAATTTTATTGTACATAGAAACGAATTAATTGTTAAGTTATTGATTGCCAAAAAATAAATTTAGATAAATTAATTTAATATTTTTAGATAACTGTTATTAAATTCATAACATTATTACTATTTAGTTTGTTTTCGCCTGCCGGACAATGTCTGCTTTTATAAGAAACATGTCGAAAACCTTTTTGACAGAGTTTATTGAGATTTACAAAAGTTATCCTTGTCTATGGAAAACAAAAATTAGTGATTACAAAAATCGATACAAGATACAAAATTGTGTTCTGTTTTTCTATTACTGGAGACACTAACGTTAATAGCGTTACGTATTTATCTTCATCCATCCTCAGGTAATTTCCCCAATCGTCTGGTTCCAATCGTAGTTCTTCTAGAAGATTTATATGCGTATATTGTGAGCGTTTTAAAAGCCAATCTTTGACCCATTTTATTCGAATTTTCGGCTTTTGAATTAATTTATTTCTTTTCTTTTTAACTAGAACAGCGTACGCCGCTGCCAGTAAAATATATTCGTCCTCACTGTTCATCGCGTACTTCGATACTGCTTGCGTGACAAGCTAGTGTGTAGATCTGTGGCTGAGAAACGCTCATCGTACATGGACGATGCACATGTATGGCAAACATGTATGACGCACTTGTGTGCTAGTCTGTGGGCACCTTTAGGGACTTAATTTTTTTTTTCATCGACAGACAGAGCAGTGTCCTCAATGATGCCTGAAACTTTGAAGTCGCTATCGCGATTAGAGGGGTAGGGGGAGGGGAAATCTTAATTAAAATTCAAATTGCTATATTCGCTAATATTGGGGCGTCGAGCCCAACCAATGGGAGATGACACTTTGGAATGCCTACTTCAAAATGGTATTTTTTTTTTCGATTCCGCCAATATTGGCAAGATGCCCGCAGAAAAACCGATTTCCCTCCCCCCTTTTTTTTCTTAAAACTAGCTTTTTGCCATGAAAAAAGGGGGTGGGGGTAAAAAAAATTTCGTCATCAGACGGGAATTTTTTTATCTTTGATTTGAGCCCCAGTAGACCTCGATCGGACCATTATTAAGGTCACAGGGTCACCAAACGCGTTTGGTCCTGTAGAATGGCAAGAATTAGGGTTAACGGGTTCCGCTACCCGGCATTTTTTAGGGCTAAGCATTAACTGGGGCTCAAAAATGAAGATAAAAAAATTCCCGTCTGATGACGAAAAATTTTTTACCACCACCCCTTCTTTCATGGCAAAAAACGAGTTTTAAGAAAAAAAAATGGGGGGAGGGAAATCGGTTTTTCTGCGGGCATCTTGCCAATATTGGCGGAATCGAAAAAAAAAGAAATACCATTTTAAAGTGTCATCTCCCATTGGTTGGGCCCGACGCCCCAATATTAGCGAAAGTTATAGCAATTTGAATTTTAATTATGATTTCCCCTCCCCCTCCCCCTATAATCGAGATAGCGACTTCAAAATTTCAGGCATCATTGAGGACACTGCTGTCTGTCGATGAAAAAAAAAAATTAAGTCCCTAAGTCGATTTTTTCCATACAAAACACGCGAACACGGACGGCGGTGTATTCGCACAGCGGCGGAACCCTGAAGAAAGGGCCTTAAAATTGAAAATGCGATATCTCGAGAACCGTTTGACCGATTTGGACCAGTCAAAGTTCAAATTACGCGTCTTCGAGAGCTCTTCATTTTTCGATATTTACTATGCACAGAGTTGAATTAAGCGAGTTATGTGCAAAAAACCCATTGCCGATGTCTTCGCATGCACATTTCTCCACCAGGGCGTCGATTAAATTTTTGAAAATGCCACCAAAATAAAGAAGGGGTCCAACTTTATGAAAAAAAAAAAAAATAAAAAAAAATTCTCGAGTCCAAGGCGGTTCGAAAGTTAGACCCTCTCTACTATTATGTTTACTTACCACTTCGAAAAAGAATGATCAAAAAAATCTTCGAAGTAGGAACAATCTGCGGAAGTCGATGAAGATAAGCCTGCCAGAGGTCGACCATCGGATTTCGACAACCAAGCACTTTTGGCAGACGTGAAAGGCGACGAAAGCTCGACAGCTCGATTGATGGCAGATGACATCAACGTAAAACTATCGTTCGTCGTCTTAAAAACATTATGGGTTCCTCGCGAACTCTCCGACAACAATAAAGCCGAACGTGTCTGAGTTTTTACTGATTTGCTGCAACGAAACGAGCAACCTTCATCCCTGACGAATCTTATTGTCACTGGGAATGAATCAACGACTCTGTTGATTTCAATAGAAAGGTTTGCGTTTCGTAAGGAATTACAGAAAAAAGAATACTAAAAAAGATGCACTGAAAGTAGGCAATGTGTGTTTGACAGAAGCAGAAATCATTTCAAACTAGATTTATTATTGGTGGAATGACCACGATGAGCATCAGAAGTGGCGGATTCTTGGCAAAAAAAAAGCCAGCGGCAATTTAACATCAACCGAGATGTTTATCTGGCTCCACTTGATCGCATTCACGCTATTATCGAGTCGAAAGCATGGAGCAAAAATAACTATACCGTCTACCACCACGATAATGAGCCGCCATTTTGTCGAATGTATCGCAAAAAAAATCGCTGGAAAGTTATCTTATTGTGTAACTTTTATGTTTCTTTTTTCACTATAAAAATTCTTTAAAAAATGAAATCACAATTGATACCGGGCTGTTTTGCCGTGGCCAATGGAGACTTGCTCCGAACGTTTCATCTACAAGCCCGCACCTTGAAACTTGCACACATCCATCTTTAAAAACGCCTGATAATTATGCACCAACCAACTCGTAAATTATATTGATGTTGTCAATATCAGCAGGTATATGTTATTTTGACTAGGCCATATTCGGCCTTATATTATTGATACCACGCCCTCTTATTGTTACGCCTTATGTGTGGTCATGTTTTCTTATATCTTGAAAAATACCAATAAGTAGTTATACTTTACGTAGAACAGAAACATAAAAATGAACGAAATAAAATAAATGACCATAAAGAACAAGAGTAGCAGGGGTTCTCTTTTGCACAAATATAGTTATAAACTTTTGATCGGATTATAAATTATTATTAAATTAATTTTCCTTCAGAATATGTTTATTTTTAGCTAATCTATATGATTTAGTTTCAGGTTGGGACAGTTATTCTGTACGGAGTTCCCATCGTGTCCTTAGTGATAGAGAATCAAGAAAGGCTCTGTCTGGCTCAAATATCCAACACTTTACTAAAACAATTCAGCTACAATGAGATACATAATCGGAGAGTGGCTCTAGGTAAGAATTTGAGACTTTCAATGCTATATCCCGCAAAGTCACAAAAAGTTAATTTAACTTGTTCGTTCACCAACATTTAGTATCATTAATCATTATCATAGTAAACTGAAAAAATAGTGACAAAACATGATAAGGACTTGACAGTGGACATCATCAGTTATCTGTTTACTTAGCAGAAATAAAAGGAACTAACCGACAAAGGAATTAATCTTTGTCTTTGTCAGATCCTTGAGTGCCTATCTCTTCCTTCCTATGTCTCTTTAACTTCTTGTAGGCCACATCTTGCCACAGTGAATTCTTATTCTCTGTGACCATTATTCTCTGACCATAATTCAGATTTTTTTTAAATAAATGGCTGAGTTTGAATTAGTTAAAGCAAAATTCGCTTTTCATTCAGGGATAACTTGCGTGCAATGCACGCCTGTTCAGCTGGAGATCCTGCGTCGTGCTGGTGCCATGCCAGTTTCTTCTCGACGATGCGGTATGATCACGCGCCGGGAGGCTGAAAGGCTCTGCAAGAGCTTTCTGGGCGACAACGCGCCACCCCGACTTCCAGATGATTTTTCCTTCGCCGTCCACCACGAATGCGCTTGGGGATGCCAAGGCTCTTTTCTACCATCACGCTACAACTCATCGAGAGCCAAATGCATCAAGTGTTCTATCTGTGGTCTCTTCTTTTCTCCAAACAAGTTCATCTTTCATTCTCACAGACTCAGTCCGGGAGATAAATATATGCAGCCAGACGCGGCAAACTTTAACTCCTGGAGGAGACATATGAAATTGACTGGAACTCCTCCTGAAGAGATCGTTCATGCTTGGGAGGACGTGAAGGCAATGTTCAATGGAGGTACCAGGAAACGATTATTGGCTAGTTCGGTTGTTCATCGTAGTGTCAAGCACACGAAGATTGACAAGAAACTGCAGCCAATAATTCCATCACCAAGGATACCTGAAGTAAAGATACCGTTTTCCGGTGTAGCTGTAGATTTCGTCTATCATAAACCACTCGGATTTTCGTCTTATCCGACATTTCCATGGTTGAAAAGTAATCCAATTTTGTTTCCTCAAAGCAATCCATTTTTTACAATTCACGAAAGTTATCAGTCGGCTTTTAAGCCGGTGCAACCAGTGACGGAAAAAGTAAGTGTGCGGAAAGATGAGAGTGACGATGAGGTCGATATTGAGACCACCGACGAGAAGTCTGGTGCCGACAGCAGCTGGGAGATGAAAGAAGAAAGACTTAGTGAAGTCTCTTAAAATTAAAGTACCTACCTATATTGTATATTATGTTATGCCATTTGTTAACATGCGCTTCAGTCGCTTATATTAATTTTTGATTAGGACTTTTTAAATATTTACTGAAATTTTATAGGAATTTATACGGACTATTTTTACTTATATTCCTTTTTTTTAAATAGTAGAATACCTGAATTTGGTCTCTAATTTTTTTATTTTTTTAAAGTATAAGGTTTCAGAGAAAAGTACATAACGGTGATTACTGTGAATGCTATGGTAGCTTTAAAGGTTTAATATTAAAAATACTTATAAATACTTATTAAAATTTGTTCTTGAACATATCTACAGGTATTCGGTATTCATATAAAATAGTTATAGTGATCTCAATCTCAGATTACCTCAGGTACCTATTAATTAAATTACACTTGTTGAACAACTAGGCCCATTTATTATTAAGAACTTCATAAGATATCAAATATCAAAATACATTTTACTACATGAGAATCATGAGATGAGAACGTGTGTTGCATTCAACTACTTTACTAACAATACAATAATAATAATAAGTTACAAAGTCGTGAGTTAGAATATGACCACAGACATCTCGCTACTCATAGACTATCAATAGTGTAACTTGCTAAGAGCAACTCTAGCTCTGATAATATTTAGAGATGTCTGTCTCCAATATAAATTTACTCATATTCCAACACACCTCCTTAAATTTATATTACATTTAACAATTCTCTGAACTTTTCAAATTTGTTCCTTCCTAATGACTTTGTTAGGACATCCGCGACATTTTCATTCGAATCAACTTTCACTATATCTATTAGTCCCTTTGTATAACTTTCGTTCACAAAATAATAATGAGTTTCAATGTATTTAGAATTTTTTGTGAAATTGCCAAATCTTGCAATACTTATAGCACCTGTATTGTCTTCGTAAATTTTAATAGGTTCGTTTAGTTCAATTTTAAAATCACTTAAAATATTTTTAATCACTTTTAGTTCACTTACACTTTCTGATAACGCAACATACTCAGCTTCGGTTGACGATTTCGTTACACTGTTCTGTTTTCGTGATTTCCAAAATATTACATTACCATATAATCTAATTACATAACCTGTTGTGGATTTTCTATCCACTATATCTCCGGCCCAATCAGCATCAACAAAGCAATCGATAAGATCATTGGTGTTATTTTTTTCAAAAACTAACTTTAAATCTTTTGTCAAAAATAAGTATTTTAGAATTCGCAACGCATACTTAAAATGAGTGTTATCGTAACTATTTTGAAACCTACTCAAATAGTTCACACAAAAACTAATGTCAGGCCTCGTACCTGAACTTATATACAATAACGCTCCAATTAAATTTCTGAATTTAATTTCATTACATGCTGATTGCGCTGGTTCCAATTTAAGACTTTGCTCCATTGGAGTCACATACAACTTAGAATTTTTAATATTATACTTACTAGCTAATGATTCAATGTAATTACTTTGATCAAGTGTCATTTTACCACTTTCATAATCATAATCAATATTTATACCTAAATAAGTTTTAACCTCTCCTAGATCTTTCATTTGAAATCTTTTAGAAAACAAGCTTTTAATATAATTTAATTTAGCTTCATTCTTACCGCAGATTAGCAAGTCATCTACAAACAAAATTAAATAAATCGATTCTTCTTTCTCAGACAAAATATACAAACAGGAATCATTGTTACTTCTAATAAATCCCAACTCTCTAATATATGTGTCAAAACACTCATACCATAATCTAGGGCTCTCCCTCAACCCATATAATGCTTTTTCCAATTTTAAGACTCTTTCGGTATCATCTTCATAACCTCTAGGTTGTCTAACATACACCTCAGACTTCACCCTACCGTTTAAAAAAGCTGTTTCTACATCCATTTGTGTTATAATAAGATTATTCTGACAACAATAGGATAACAAGATTTTGAGAGTTTGCATCTTTGCAACTGGTGAGTATATATCTTCAACGATTTCATTCTGTTGAAAACCCCTAACAACTAATCTTGCCTTAAATATATCGTTAGTCTTTTTTGTATATACCCATTTTAAATCTAATGCTTTCTTATTTTCTGGTTTTTCGACTAACTTCCACGTATTATTTTTAATTAAACAAGACATTTCTTTGTCCATTGCATTTTTCCAATTTTGACCCTCACATGAATTCATCGCTTCTTCAAAGCTTACAGGACTTTCCGCATTAACATGATTCACATAAACAATATGAGTGTAGACAAAATTTTCATCTTCATATTTAGCAGGTTTTTTAATATTTCTTTTCGAACGTCTTAACCCTATATCTTCCCTATCATTATTTGGTTCTTTTTCGTGCTGTTGCTCAATTTTATCTAAGTCACTATTCTCATCTACAGTCTCAATTTCATTCTCATCGTCACTTTGTTTAAAACCAACCATCTTAACATCTTCCTCAACTATGTCAACGTGTCGAGCCACTACAACTTTGTCATTTAGCAAAACTCTATAACCTACCTTTTCATAACCTAATAATATCCCCATCTCGGCTTTATTATCCCATTTCGATTGTCTTTTTTGTTCTGGAATCCTCACAAAAACTTTACTACCATATAACCGTAGATTCCTAATACAAGGTTTTTCCCCAAACATTATTTCATATGGCGTTTTATCTTTCTCAACCGAGTTCGCTATTATCCTATTTTTCAAATATGCAGCCGTCTTGACTATTTCTGGCCAATACTTCTTTGATACATTAGCTTCTGCTAATAGACATCTAGACATGTTCATTATATCCCGGTTGTATTTTTCTGCTGTTCCGTTCAACTCATGAACATACGGAGGACATGGTTCTATAAAAATTCCCTTTTCTCTAGCTAAACGAAATATGTCTTTATTTAAGTATTCTTTCCCGTTATCGCACCTTACTACTTTTACTCTTTTTCCTGTCACATTTTCAACTGTATTAATATAATCAATAAAGCAATTATAGACTTCATCTTTTGATTTTATTACAAAAACCTTAACTACCTTACTATAGTCGTCAATGAATGTTAAAAAATACTTTTCTCCGTTTAAACCTGTTGTACTATGTGGACCATTTAAGTCAGTATGAATTAATTCTAAAACTTCTTTCGCTCTTTTTCTGTTATCTTCAAAAGGTAGATTGTGCATTTTATTTTCTATGCAAATTTTACACTTAAAATAATCAGAGTTAATTTCCTCTGGTAATCCATTTAATATTTTCTTAGTGCACATTGTTCTCAAATAGTTAAAATTTACATGGCCTAACTTTCTATGTAATTTTTCCTTTTCAGAAATTGAGTTTTCTTTAGATATTAAATTTGATTCTGATTCCCTTTCAACCTTCACACTATTCAAAAAATAAATGTCATTTTTCTTATGAGCTACCGCAATTAAGTCACCGAATTTATTATAGATTTTGGATGTATTATCTATAGAAATAACCTTATTACTGTTTGTAACCTTGCCATAGCTTATTAAATTCCTATCCATTTCTTTGACATAAAAAACATTCTTTAAATATACTTCCTGATTTAATTCATTAAAAGTAACTAAAATATTTCCTACTTTTGTTGCCTTTAAAAATCTACCATCTCCCACTTTAACGTTCCCTGGTACTTTTAATTCAATAGATTCATCATAATAGGAATCATCATTTATAATATGATCCGAGCAACCGCTGTCTAACAGCCATTCAATGCTACTGCTATTACTGCAATTGTTAACTTCAATATTTGAATTATCGTCTCTCAGATTGTTTTCTACTTCTGTATAAAAACTATTTTGTTGGTAACCTGAACTTTGCTGATCTTGGCCTTGACCTTGACGCCACTGTTGCTGCTGCCAGCCGCCACGACGATTCTCGCTATAGCCTCTTCCAGTTCCCCGGCCGCCGCTGCCACCGCGGTGTTGCCAGTTTTGTTGCTGGTGAGCACCTCCTTGCTGCTGCACGCCGCCTCTCTGTTGCTGCACGCCGCCTCTATGCTGATACATGCCGCCTCTCTGCTGATACATGCCGCCTCTTTGTTGTAGTCCTCCGCCTCTTGGTCTCCATGATCCCTCGCTTGGCCTCGTGCTTGTGGCCCTACAATGTACCTGGATATGTCCCAGCTTGCCACACCTGAAACATGCTTTGTCGAATCTTCTTTCCGTCTTAAACGCATTTGTATCCTTATTATTTCTTTCTTCTCTCTCTTTCATTTCTATCATTTTAACCTTATTTTTCACAAATTCAACAGTCTGGTCTGTTTCTTTCAGGACGTCTATCAAATCACCGATATAACTCAGTGAACTAGGCAAAGTTTTCAATATATAACTTAATTTTTCTTTTTCGCTGATCGTTGCACCGGCACTTTTTAATTCGTTGATTAATTTTTCAAACTCCGTGAAAAACACACTTGCTTCTTCAAAGTCTTTCAATTTTAATTTCTCTAACTTATTTCGCACACATATTTGCAGTGCAGTTGACTGACTTAGGTACATTTCATCAAACTTTCTCATAATACTTATGGCCGTTTCTTTGTCTTTGATAAACTCAAATTGATTGTTGGAGATTGCACAATATATAAAATTTATTGCTCTCAAATCTTTTTCTATCCATTCTTCTTCTTTATCCTTCTCCTCTTTTTCTCTCGTCACTACCTCATCACACTTCTTCAACCTTAAATACATCTGCATCCTTTTTTTCCAAATAGTATAGTCTTTACCGTCAAAAATTGGTACCCTTATATCATCTGCCATCTTGGTTTCTTCTATTTTCAACTTCTCTTTGTTCTCAAAAATATACTTTTTCAAAATCAAGACTTCAAAAATCACCCTTTCAAAAACTTTTTCCAAACCTTCTGCTGTTGGATCTTCATAAACACTTTCACGTTTTTCGCCTTCCTCAAAATTGTTTTCCATGTGCTGCGACCATCTCCACCAACACTAATTAGCACACGTGAACCAAGAACCAAGAGATCCGTAGCCAGAACATAATTAAAAAATTAACCATGCTCTGCTACCATATTAATTAAATTACACTTGTTGAACAACTAGGCCCATTTATTATTAAGAACTTCATAAGATATCAAATATCAAAATACATTTTACTACATGAGAATCATGAGATGAGAACGTGTGTTGCATTCAACTACTTTACTAACAATACAATAATAATAATAAGTTACAAAGTCGTGAGTTAGAATATGACCACAGACATCTCGCTACTCATAGACTATCAATAGTGTAACTTGCTAAGAGCAACTCTAGCTCTGATAATATTTAGAGATGTCTGTCTCCAATATAAATTTACTCATATTCCAACAGTACCTAGACCTACTGTAAAGGATGAGAATGTGTAAGAAAAAGTATTATGTCCCGAGAGAGAGCGCCAGGTGTTCTACCACCACCACCAGACTAACGAGGACACAACACAAATTCTCCTCACTTACGTTCAAAAATTATTATATTTTGTTTTTCTAAATTCTTAAACACTGCTATGACTTGAGAAGCGACAAAAAATTTAATATATAGCATCTCCCAGATCATTCGAGTCCTGTTGTGTGAATCAAACGATGTATTTGTGCATTTATAGATTTTCTGAGAAGAAAAAATAAGATTGGTTTTTACAGTTGAAGTTTAAATTGAGAAGTTTAGAAGTTGTAAACAAGTGAAAATCGTAGTTTTCAGGGTGTTTTTTTCAAAATTGCATTCTTTCAAAAAAGCAAATGAAATTAAATAAACCGTAAATCATTTAATAGAAAAAATTGTCTTAATAATGTCAAAGCCAACTATGACTTCCATGCATTTAAAAAATATAACTCTATGTCATAACTTGGAATATTAAAAAAAAAACTGCCATACCACTGCGCTCCTTTTAAAAAAGTGTCTGAAAAATGTGGTAAATTATTTCCTTCTTTATTCTATTAGTAAAAACAATAAATCGAGCGTTTGAAAATAAGTCGAAAATAAAAGACGATTTTAGTTTCCACCATCGACGTTTTCTCAAAAGAAAAATGAGATCGAAGATGCGAAGATCTGTATCTCTTATAGTTGTAGAGATTTCCTATTAAAACATTGAAATTAAGCTTTGTGAGCCATCCCAAAAATGACGACTAATCACAGATATTAATTTGAAATTTTACGAAAATATGCGAACCATACAACATACAATGCTTCAAATTGATGATCTGCTTTGGTCTGAAAGTGTAATTAATTAGCGTCACGACGCCGTCAATCATTTTCATGTTTTTTTTCGCGATCAAGACACGTATCATGGATAAAAAACAAGATTTCAGAAAAAAAAAATCAAATTATCTTTTTAGTAGTGTAACGCAGACGACCCGGGTCCCCTCGTCTTTCGCGAAAAGCCACTGTGATCGTCTATTTACCTCTGGGTTTTCCCTAATAGGACCGCTGTGTTTTTCTCGTTGTGTTTACCGTAGTTTTTACCGTAGTCAACCCTGCTCTTTGATTGAGGTATGCCAGGATTAGTATGGCCGAAACGGATGCGCAAAAGAACCTACTATGACGCATGGTATCTCGGTTGATTAGGATTTCTTTCGGAAGAGCGGGGAAATTTACTCAGAGTCCACTTTAAGACGTCATCTCCGAGCAAACTAGGTTAAGGAAATTTAGAACGATGTGCTGAACTTCTCTTGAACGAGATTCACCCTCGCAGGGTTATAATTGGAAATTTAATTAGGTAGATGAGGGAAATTAACCCAGAGTCCACTTTAAGACGTCATCTCCGAGCCAATTAGGTTAAGATTAGGATTGGGCGATCTAGAGTCCACTCATCGTCATCTCCAGACACGTCCAAAGGGTTAGGAAGTCAAAATTTTTCTGAGAGCGCTTCAGTCGAGGTTTGTGCTTTTATAGTATTCGACGACATGCGCTGACCTATAACTTTCTAAACCGCCTATTTGACAAAGGACGGTCCTAAGCTGATTTTATGTCGTGATTTCTGAGGGCTTATTTTAATTATATCTCCCATATCGCGAGACTTAGCAAGTTGACCTCGCGGCTACCTTACTGAATTGTCCTAAACCTGAACTACCTAAATTTTTCTTAAAATCGGCCGACGCTTTCTGTACCTTTACATTGTGCCTAGCTATTATAATTACACCGGCTTAACTTTCATCTCGCATTTCCACCTGCTTGCTATTTCGGGATCGTAGTGTATTTCCGGCTACCTTCATTTATTTTTTCGCTTTATCGATTGGTGTACTTTTCATCTTCGTGGGTGAATACCTAGTGACTTACTATTGTCTTTTCATGGAGTTATTGTTTGATTCATGATTCCACAAAAATCTTCCACCCGGCGGTCTGTTTCTAGGTCAGCTCATCCTTTCGTCACGCGGGTCGAGAGTGTCTTTTATAAAGGCATCTGGCAATATTTATTTACCCTTGCGGTGGCCGCTCTCTTGCTGTTCCGTGTTGGAATGTGAACAGCTAGAGCGATTCTATTTTTCTGAATATTTAATGAGCTGACGGGTATCGTTTACTTGATGTAATGGCGGGTGGCTGCGTTTTAATTTTCTAACAATTTTACCTTTAGGTATTTACGTATCTATTCTTGCACTATTTGCTTTTTCGATTTGGGCTGATTTAACGAGGGCGATGGAAATAATTTCCTTATCATTCTACCTAGGTGCGATCCATTTCAGTAGCTTGAAATCAACAAAAATGCAGAACTTACAATATAATTTATGGACTCCAAATCGGAGATTCTAAATTACAGCCATCATAAACTACAACAATGAACTGTTTACATATAGGACACATAACTTTTGCAAATATGAAATGCACAAGCACAACAATGAAGTCCAAGGTTGAACTAAGGGTTGAACTTTATTACCCTTCAAGTTTATTATTATTGCCTATTGTTGACCGCATGATTTTACCTGTTATAAATTATTCTGTTTCTAGAAACTAGCCAATTTTATATCTTCATTTGCGGTAATAATAATATATTTTTTTTTCAAGATTCGCATTGCAAACAGTTAAGTCAATTATTTTCCAATAAAAATAACTCTGTAAGTTAGATAAATCTATAAGTTAATGCATCGCGACGCCAAACCGTCCGACGCAGTTTATTTTATTTTTTTAATAAAATATGTAACCATTCACCAGATACATAATTTCTGAGAATTTCAAGTTCCTATCTTTGAGTCGCCATTGTTGGGATGGAGACTAGTGCTGGGACATTCTGTACAATCGGCTAGGTAATCGGCTTACATGTCCCTATTTTACTCTTTGATGTTTCCATGATACAAGAGTATTTGTACTATTTTTTATTTATGTAGCGACGCGTTGAGAAATCTTAGTTCTTCTATCACCCTGTATATACATTTCATGTACATCATGGGATAGTTATAGGGGATAATGGAGTAGATTCGGAAAACCTTCAGAAAATCCATAATTCGACGTTGATTTTTGCTTACAATGAAAATTCAAAGGTTTTCATTTTTATCTGAAGTTATCAGAGTACACGTTTTTATTAGTTTTTTTTTACAAAAATATGCTTTCAAAAAAGTGCACTTTATCCGAACATGTGGGTAGGTGGATAATCCATAGAAATATTTGGAGTATAAGCTTGAAATAATCATTGAAAAATTTATCTAATTCTTTTTTTTTTTTTTGAAAATTTATTTTCTACTCAAAGTAGCATCAGTACAAAATTTTTGCCACTAAACAGATCATGAGCATTGAATATTTATTGCCAACCAAATACGATTTATCTCACTTCTAAGGTGATAAATTTAAAATGTCTGTATGTGCCCCCCGTCCGACCCTACTCCACTCTCTAAACCGCCTTGAACTTTGAAAATAAAAATTGCGATTTTCGCTTGTTTATAACGCCTAAAAAAATGGCCACTCTCATCATGTGGGACAGCCTGCGTGTAGTCCAAAATAATTTTAAATTATATGCATTAAGACTCTGTATTTGAATTTGTAATTTTTTTTTGAAAATCCATCGTTTGGTCCGCAGAAACATATTTGAATGAGCTGAGACAGCCTGTTTACAACGTGTCTAAGAATGAACAGCATGGGGATCTCGGAAACGGTATGGGTTAAAAATAAAAAAATTGGATGCAGAAGGAGATTTAAACAAATTCAAAAAACCAAAATTTTCAATTTAAGTTTTTTCTTATCTATTGAGGTTATTATTGAAGATTTGGAAAAAATGAAACCACATTTTAATTGCAGTTATTGACCATCAGTTTTATTTTTACCCGACGATTCATATTTGCAGGACCGGACTGAACTTAGATTTTTTTACTCGGATCTGGATTTTTTATTGCAAAAATTGAAATATATTTTACTTCTGAGTTTAATCGCGGTGGTTCAAACGTGTTTCGGACAGGTATAGCTAATGACATCATCAGCTTAATTTCACCTTTATACAGATCTGTGCTCTTATTAAACTTCTTGGACTTGTCGGATTGTGATGACGATGAGTAATACAAGTCAAGAGCACAGATTCGTATTGAGGTGAAATTAAACTGATGATGTCAATAGCTATAGTCCGAAACACGTTTGAAGCGCTTAATTTAGAATAATTTAGAATTAACACATCTGTGAATTTTTGCAATAAGGAAATCAGGCCCGTATTTAAAAAATCTAAGTAAAGTCCGGCCCTGCAAATATGAATCGTCAGATAAAAAAACTCATATCGCAAAAATAAAGGTGAACGCAAATAACAAGAAAAACTAAAATTGAAAATTTTAGTTTTTCAAAATAATTCGAAAATCAAAAAATTATTTTTGAAATCTCTTTCTGCCATTGCATTGTCCTTCGGGTTGCCTAGCTTTTTCCCACATTTAACAGACCCTGTATTTCTCGCGGTTTCAGAGATCCCCGCCATGCTGTTCATTCTTATCTTGGACACAGTGTACCTATATGAATTACAGAAAATTTATTGTTTGTCAAAAATATAAGTACATACTTTTCACACTAATCGTTCACTTAACTACCGCTTCCAAACTGACATGAAGATCTTAGAAAACTTAATAAAAACTTTAAATCAATTAAACATTAGGTCTACGCTCTACTCTAGATGAAGTTTTCATTTGACATTCATGACGATCCTTTCAAATGTAGGTACAAGAAGGGGAGAATCTTCATGATTACATTTTGAATGCCTCTCAATTTCTTCCCTGTCGTGGAGACATTTTATTTATTTTTAGTAATGTTATTGGTGGTATTCTCCTGCCTACTGTATTTTTTTAGCGCACTAGGCCAGATCTTGCAGATGGACTAAGGGATCTTCGCTTTCTGTGCTTGAATCTTCCATGTTGGACTTTCAGAATCTTCCAGAATGCGCTTTTCTTGATTTGGTGATGGTGACTTAAAAGGAGACAACTGACTTTCGTTTTGTTCAGATATATTATGCGTTTAATCATAATCCCTTAATCTCCGTTTCTCTTAGTCTAAACTTCAAGCCCTCTCTCTTTGTGGTCCCTTTGAGCAAGGGTAACGAGCAGCACATTGCATTGGTTCAATTAGCAATCCCTGTCGTGGGACGTCGGTATGTGATGGTTCGGCAGCTTAAAAAGATTGATAAGTATAGGTATCCTGGCATCTCCGATAATTCTTCCTAGCAGTTTAATTTTTTCCCAGGGCGAGTTGTTTTTCTTTATAATTTCCGTCATTTATTCTACATTTTTTACCACATACCTACTGTTATTTAGTTTTGTTATAGTCTATAGGGAGCACTTTTCTGAATCTCCATCTTTATATCATGTAGTGTTAAGGTTCTGAGATCTCTGAGCTAAATTATTCGTGAGAGCTTTTCCATGTTTTTGTCCATTTTCAGAGATCCTTGCAATTATCACAAAAATGTTGACACCATCAATAAGAAAACTTTTAAGCTATAGAAAAAATATGACATAAGGTAAATTTATAGCTGAGTGAAGCAGATCTTACTTACCTACAATTCGAAAAAGACTGTAGATATAGCGAAACGTTTTACTAAATCTACCTCACACATAGGGTGCTCAAAAATTGCAGATTTTTAATTTAAGTTGAAGTTAAAGATAAAGTCATGGGATGGGAATCGTTTCGCTTCATCTTCAGCTGTTTTTGAGTTATAATCCATTTTCTCATTGAAATCTATCTAGTGATCCACAAATTTTTCACCAACTATTGCCTTGAATAAAATGAAGCATCTGCTAGATAAAATATAAACAATTGGAAGGTGTGTAAAAGAACTTCTCCAATCAGTAATCTACAGATTATAGAGCAATAAATAAAAACATGACTTACATAATGAACTTTTTTGTTGATGGGTGAAAGCCATAAAAGTAATATTAGAAACGAGTAATGTCTTTAATATTTAAATTTAAACTGACAGGAATGGAAATTATGACATATAACACATAAGAATTTGCACTACTAAAGTTTTTAAAATTATTTTCTTAAAATGAGCTCAGACATTACTGCAATAGCCATCTCCCTCTTCCAAGGCAAGAGTTGGTGAAATATTTATTGGATCACACGATAACACGATATAAACTGTTAATGATGACTTTTTCATATTTAAATAACCTATTGTCAGCAAATAAAAACAGGGGTGTCATTAAAAAAAATATATATGTAATATGAAACTATACAGGGTGCACCATGTATCCTTCTCTATATTGCTATCTCCTGAACGCTAAGAGATACAGGGTCGGTTAAATTAGAGAAAAGTTGCGCTATTTTGTGGCCTTCTCGAATCCGTCGAGACATACAAGATATTTGTGACCGTTCCTGAAATACCCTGAAAAAACTGAAAAATCGAGATTTCTTATTTTCTTCATATCTTTTTTATTATTGGAAATTAATAAATAATTTTTCGTAGGCTTACATAAGCCGTTAAGAGATATCCATCTGACATTTCAAAAATTTTCAAGGCCGACTAGATCCACGAGTTTTCACAGTCAACTTTCGTTTTTCTTATGGCCGCCATATTATTTTTTTATGTCGTTCGATATAAAAAAATAATGGAAACCAAAAATTAATAAACTTCAAAAATTTTTTTTTAATTTTTATTCTTCTTTTTTCATAGAAAAACGAAAAAAAAATCGTCGAAAAACGTCAACATTTGTAAAATAAGCCAAAATAGTGCTTGCCTTATGGTTTTTTAATTTATCTATGAAATTCGGTCTTAAAAGTTGTCATTTTTGTAAAGAAAAAAGAAGAATAAAAAAATTTTTAATTTATTTTTTGAAGTTTAACAATTTTTTGTTTTTATGATTTTTTTTATACCGAACAACATAAAAAAACAATATGGTGGCCATAAGAAAAACGAAAGTTGACTATGAAAATCCTGGGATCTAGTCGGCTTTGAAAATTTTTGAAATGTCAGATGGGTAGCTCTTGCCGACTTATGTAGGCCCACAAAAAATTATTTATTAATCTCCAATAATAAAAAAGATATGGCAAAAATAAGAAATCTCGATTTTTCAGTTTTTTCAGGATATTTCAGGAACGGTCACAAATATTTTGTATGGCTTGACTGATTCGAGATGGCCACAAAATTGCGCTTCTTTGGACTTGTTTAACCGACCCTGTATCTGTTAGCGTTAATAGATAGCAATATAGAGAAGGATACATGGTGCACCCTGTATACCCTCGCAATAAAACTACTGAGCCTGTGTTGTCTGAAATAAATTTTTAGTAGCTACAACTGAATGATTTGTCTGTTAAGAATTATTCTTTGCGGACCTACTACTGCGAATTATACAAAATTACGAGTTAGGTCAACGATATAGATACAATTTTTTAAATAAGTTTCCATTATACTAACGTACAAAGTGTAATTACCTACTAACTAATCATACCATAATTCTCGTTGATATTTACGCTAAGACTAACATATCATGTTTTTTGTTTATCTACGTTTCATTTTTACTTAGGTACCTACCTACGTTTTAAATGACTGGCCGTTTGTATAATTTTACAATCTGTATAAATATGTATTATTTTAAGAAAATGCAAATTTCCATATGGATCTCCTGTACTGTAAAGACAATTTTCAGATTCGAGTAAAGAGATCATCAATGGTACTTGATCTGTATATTTCCTATAATGTGATTTTTTTCTAGTCTAATTTTTACATAGGTTTTATTTGTGTATATATTTGTAAAAAATTAATTGTAAAATAAATTTTTATTTAAGTAGTAAAAAAATCTGTATGAATGCTTCTCATAAGGAAATTAATTTGTAGATCTTAGAATTAGAATGATAATAAACTGAAAATATCTACAGAGTAAAAGTGGATTACATTTTACTGTATAATTAGGTTCACAATCTTTAATCCTTAAAAGTATACAAACAACAAACAACTATGTGAGAACACTCATTAGTATTGTTACGAATTTCCTAACCGTCGGCTCGACGGATAATTGGGAAACACAGATTCACTGCTTAATTTATTTATTTAGTGTCCACAAGAATTTCAGATTACAATGTTACAAATATCACTACTTCTTATACACAACAACTTTACTTGGTCTATAACACTACTACTTTTCACTAGTCACTTAGGAATACCGCACTGTCTATATCGCCACTAGTCGCTTGGTTCTTTCGCTTGTTCCTCGCACACTGCTAGACTAAAACTGACTCAGTTCACTTGCCTGCTGGCTATTTATAGGACATCCCTACCTCTGGAAGTAGCTTCTGGAGGGTTTGCCGACGGCTCGGGACGTAAAACCAAATAAAAAAAACCTTCCTAACTTCGTCAGCTGTATGATTTTTTTAGCAAGTCAGGTATTTTAAGGACGATAAATCTTCAACTCGATTGAGATTACATACCTTGCTCATTATTCTGCTCTTCAAAAGGATAATATATTAACTCTGCGATATCCAATATACTGATACGAATAGAGCGATGGATGAAAAGTGCGCGGGACAGAGCAACGGTAGCCATTAGTGATCGGCCCCCGGCGTTCTGTGCTGACCGGGGCGCGTGGTGGGGGGTCAAGCCGGACGCGTCCACCAGTAAGCGACCAACAACACTGACGTCCTATACACTTCTGTATCCCTGATACCCCGAGAAAGGATCTCGCTGAAAACCACGGGAAATGAATGGAAAACTCTGGTAATTTCCTGTGGAGAAGTTCCAGAAATGGATGTTTGAGTGTCTGGGAGCCGAAGATCTAGGAAGGGAATATTCTCAAGATCTTTTTCTTGGATTTGTTCGGGAAATCGGCTGGATATGGTGAGCTTCGTAGAAAGTTTCGAAACGATCGGAGGTTGTGAAGGTTTTTTTAGATACAGCGGGTTAAGTAAGAATGAATTAATTAATTAGACGAAGAACTATCTAGCTCTGTGAATTTGAGACAAGTTCCGAAGCAGGGAAGGTTTGTACTTTTTTTTGTCTCGAGTGGGGTTCAGAGGTATATAAAAAACGAATCTCAAACTATACTCTTTTGCCAAAAAATCGGAGTTCTTTTAAATAATTTACCTGTGGACCTAAGGACATCCAACAGTCGGCTTGGGAGAACACTCCAGTAATTAAAAAAACCTCTTAAAGGAAGTAATTACCCTAAATGAGAGACACTTCAACAATCTTAAAAAACAGCTGAGTAGAGATATAAAAGATGTAAAAGAAGAATCAATAAATGCCTACCTCAAAAAAAAAGTATTGGTCCATGGAGATTTTCTCCGAACGTTATATCTAAAGTAGCAGTAAACATCGTAAGTTGTTAATCTGTAATGGTCTAAAGTATGGTGCGTCTATCACCTACCTCAGTATGGAAATTGTGTGCAGTAAGTGACATTACTAAAGAAGCAACTTCGGAGGAGCGGCAAGTAGAAACTTAAGTACTTTTCGAGAAAAATTTTCTGCTTGCCGCTCACTCGAAATTGCTTTTTTGGAAACGTCAGTTGCTGTGCACAGTTTCCGTACTGACGATAGTGACGGAAATCGTAGGTGATGATGATTGCACTCCACACTATCGCGGTTAACTGACTCGATTACAATTAGTGAATTTTTAGAGAAAGCTAGGAATTATTATTATTATTATTATTATTTTGTGCGTCAACTGCTGAGGTTATTAGCACTTATTTCTGTGAGAGAAGAGGGCAGGTATTTTGGGTTAGAGCAGTGTTAAGCTATATTTCCCTAAAAAGGTTAGACGTGTGAAGAAAAGCGAAAAACTGTTCGAGGTCATTTTCTTCCAATGATATAAGATCATTTAGTGATTTTTCGTAGTGAAAACCGTAGAGTTGTCTGTTGCCATGTTTTGATGGGCATTCGGTCACCAAGTGGCGGACTGTTAGGAGCCTTTGGCATGTAGGGCATAGGGGGGGATCCTCTTTTGTCAAACAGATGGTTGCGTGTGTTATATTTGTGTGACCAGTTGCTATCGTGTGAGTATAACTTCCTCTCTGCGTGATAGGTTATTGTTTTTCTTTTTTATTTCATAAGGGGGAGAATTATTATTGAAAAATATAAATCTATTAGCTCTTTGGAGTGCCTCCACAGAGACTCCTTATGTAAATGTGGGCTCCGAAAAACCTTGCAAAAACTCTGAAATCCACCCTTTACATGGAATGGCTCTCTGATGATTGCATCATCAATGACGTAACTGATGATTCAAGCCTTCAGTTAATCAGACTTCCGACTTAGCATAACTGGAGCGGATGTATTAATAGACAATGTTCACTCTTTTGGTAACATATGGCATCGTTATCCTGAATTAAGCGTGATCCATGACATACAGGGTGTATCTAAATAACACCGAAAAAATTTAGGGGAGGATTTTTTGATAAAAAATAAACAAAAAATTTTCTATTAACGTGTGTCTGGATATGCACCCTTTTTGAGATACAGGGTGTCAAAAAAAGATTGTTTTTCGAGGTTTTTGAAGATGTCTCGGGAACCGTATAAGACAGAGAATTCAGCTTTTGTACAGATCTTATCATTGATATTAGCAACTATTTTAATGCTAACTACCTTCTTTAAGTATGCCAGTGCCGGAGATTTTTAGGGTTGGGGGATTTTTTAGTCCCTAATATCTACGACACTGGGCAAATTGATATTTTAAAAGCACACTTTTAACCGTCAATGTTTTCTACACAAAAAGATACTCTTGGTTATAACTGCTAACGTGAGCCATTTTCGAGAAAAACGGGCATTTACGATGAAAAACTCGCTTTGAATGTTTCAAGACAAGTGTCGAAAAATTAAGGGCAAAAAAACTTCGCTCATTTCTGAGATCTCCGCTATAATGACACATGAAAAAACTCAGTATTAAAAAAGTAGCTATAAATATCAATGATATGACATTTACAAAAGGTGAGTTTCATATCTCAAACGGCTCCCCAAATATCTTCAAAAAACTGGTAAAATAATCTTTTTTTGACACCCTGTATCTCAAAAAGGGTGCATTTCTAGACACACGTTTATACGAAATTTTTTGTTTATTTTTGACCAAAGAATCAGCTCTTAAATTTTTTCGGTGTTATTTAGATACACCCTGTATATGACCTATCGAGTGATATCTCAAGATATCCGAGAAATGGCCTTTTAAAAATACCCTAAAAATAGGCAATAGGAGAAAACAATTCGCAAAATTGAATAAAAAATTGCAACCGCCATTGGCCGCATTTGCTATTGTAAAAGAAAACTTTTCAAATATACTGACGACTATAGTTATGTCGAGTAAATCAAAGACAAATCAATAATTGATTTACCTACCATGTAGGTTTAATGCAAAATGATAAGTTATTATCCCAATTTAATAAAAAAATTGCAAACTTCTATTTTTTTCAAATTATATGTCTCTAAATTATGATATGAAGTATTTTCGAATTCATATAGCATATACAGGGTGAGTCATTAATGGCGCATTTCCTCTTGAAACATTTTAGAGGGCAATTCGTGCAGCACAGGAAAAATAGTAAAAAACATATTTCTTGTAAATCGACCGAGATATGAAGAGGTAAAGTTGAGAGTTCAACTTCTTTATTATTGAGACCTGCCTTTTTTTTAAATATCGTTGAATTTTTTTTTCAAAAGCGCACTGCTTAAATTGACAAGAATGATTTTTTTTCATTGGTAGTGGAATACCAGAAAACTGAAGTTGATGAATATAACTTCAACCGTGCTTTTGGATAAATTTATTTGATGATATTTGAAAAAGGAGGCCATAGTATCTATTTTAAGCAAACAAATTCTTTAAAACTATCAAAATAAAGAAGTTGAACTCTCAATTACCTCTTCATATCTTGGTCGATTCAAATGAAATTTTTTTTTACTATTTTTCCTGTGCTGCACGAATTGCTCTCTAAAATGTCTCTAGAGATATTTATTTATATAACTAGTTATTTTTCTGAAATAAAAAAGTGCTAAAACATCTATTTAATATGCTAAAAAAATTGATGTTTTAATGATATTAAATTCTACGATTGGACATCCGGTACCTACCTTATCTATTTTCTCATTCACAGATTTTTTCTGTACCTATCGGCAATAACAAGCACAAGTAGTAATACCCCGCTTGTACAATTATTTAGATTAGGAACACTTAACAGTCATGGAAACGATCGCTTGTGTCCCGGAGGAATAAAAGCGCAGAGGGGTCAGGATATTGTGTTTTGAAAACTTTGGCCGTAACTAACCTACGCAGGATAATTGATATTACTTGCGTTGGCTCACGACCCCAAAACCGATTACGCGTCAATCTGATAGGAGCGTAACTTAGATATGTATAAAAGCACAAAAAACATAATCTGTTGGTAATTGTGCCATGGAATTATATCTCTTCATACGAGGATATGTAGGTACCTACTACTAATGAACTCATGTGTGTATAAGACGTTCAAGGGTATCCAGGAAATAATCTGCCTTTGTAAATTGGACAAATAATAATCATTTTCGTTCTGGTGGAGTTTTTATGCCTCATCATAACTCTCATAAGACTTTGGAATCCTTTTTGAAAAATAAAACGCAAAAATTGAGTTCGATTTAAAAATTATCACTAAACAAGTATCTAATTATAAAACAATAATAAAAATATGTTTTTGATTCTCAAAAAACTCGAAAAATTCAGTGTCGGATTGTTTTTAGTAATTTACAGTTGAAATTCTCTAATGGTGGGAAAAAGAGAGGTTAAATTGATTGAAAAAAAATTGATTAAAAAATACGTTTAGAGAATCGAAACTGATCTGTCAATTAACAAAAAAGTTAGTAGAACACTACTAATATCTATATCGTGAGAATAAAATATAATTTTCAATTCACCCATAGTAATTATTGAAGACTTATAATGGCGATTAAAGTGAGTGTTTGAATTTGAAATTTTTTTGATTAAAAAAAATCTGAAATTCATTACTATAACTTCATATTTTGGATATTTTGATGAAGCAGCACGCGACCTTGATTAAACATTGAAAAAAACTTGATTTAAAATACATAAAAATAGCCCAAATGGAGTTTTTTAACATAGGCGTTAAAGATTTTGTAGGCATAATATGTATATCCAGGGCCGAGTCAAGCCTTTCTGACGCCCTCGGGCAAGTCCCTCTTCTTCCAACGGCCATAGTATTGTACAATTCAGAACTCTACATTGTAATTATTTCATTGCAAAAAAAATAAGAATAAATTGTAAAAAAGTAAGCTCTTCTGCCTTCAAGTGGCGATTTTTTATTTTATTTTAAGGTCTTTTTGGCTTATAGTTTGAAATTCGAACTGCAATATATTTATTTTTTTAACCAGGATTCGTAATTTTTTTTTTATATTTCAGTTTGCTTTCAAAAACAAAAAAAACCTTCTTGCGCATCAATCGCAGAAATAGTGTATTTTTATGCGATTCAATTATGAATATTTTAACCGCATTTTAAATTGGCTTTCTGTAATTTTCCATAGTCGCATAATATTATAGTGTACCATGTACCTACCGTGCGAGTACTAATTTTTTGTAGGCTTGCATAAGTCGTCAACAGCTATCCATCTGATGATATAAAAATTTTCACGGTCAACTAAACCCTAGAGCTTTCATAGTCAAATTTTGTTTTTCTTACGGACATACCTAATGTTGTTTTTTTCGTGTTATTCGGTATTGTATTAAACACATTATATCGTGTGATCCACAAAATTTTTCATCAACTAGCGCCTTGGAAGAGAGAGATGGCTATTGTAGTCATTTCTGAGCTCATTTTACTAAAATAATAATTTTAAAATAACTTTAGTAGTTCCAATTCTCATTGTGTCATATTTAATTTCAATTCATGTCAGTATCATTAAAATATTAAAGATATTGCGAAAAGCAATAATTCATAACTACAATTTAATAACCTGATGAATATACTGGTATATTACTAAACACCTACCTTATTGACACTTTTTTATGATTCATATGCCATTTTTGACCACTATTCTTAATAAATTCTGTTATTGTTTGTGCGTTGGTTCGAATTGGAAGTGAAATTATTATAAAATGGTAAATTATAAAACTTAAACTCGAACTGAAACGTCAAATTGAATTGTTATTTTATCCTCGTTCAGAGAGACATAATTGCCCGTATTCACAAACGATAATTTCCTAAATAATTACGTAATTAATTAAATGAGTGAGATGGAGATATGCAGTTTTTTCGCAATAGAATGAGATGGGGATAATTGATTACATAATTATTTAGGAAATTATCGTTTGTGAATACGGGCAATAATATTTTGTGTTTCTGAGATAACGACTTAGGGTACCTGTATTACCGACACTAGGGCTCGTAAGCGTCAGTGTCGGTAATACAGGTACCCCACAACGACTCACGTTTTTCATCCTCCTTGAAATACAACCAATGCCAAATGAAATTAGTAGTAAGCTCAGCACCACACATACTCAGCAGATGTCGTTACTGTTCCAGGTTAGTTTCTTTACTCAACAAAGTACAAAGTTCATTATGCAGTGCAAGTCCAGTCATGTTTTTATTTATTGTTCTATGATTTGTAGATCTTTGATTGGAGTAGTTCACTTATTCACATTTTACTTGATTCATTTTGTCTGATTCGACATGTCGTTCAATTAGTCGTTGCGTCTGGACCGGCCTTTACACACCTACCGATTGTTTGTGTTTTATCTGGCAGACATGCTTAATTTTATTCAAGGCAATAGTTGATGAAAAATTTTGTGGATCACAAGATATAAGGGCTACCAAAAAGCTATCACATTAAAAAAAAAATTCAAAATTACCGTCTTCTTTTTTTCGAATAAAAAAGTTTTATCACGGAATGACGTCGTATGTAGTCGCAAAATGACGTCACATTGCTTGCTTTAATGGTTATTTATCACTTTCGGTTAAACAGAGCTTATTTTGTTCGAAAATTCGAAAAAGACGATTAAAATTTTTGGTTTTCCTGATTTTTTAAATATCGAATGACATTAAAAAATATAACTTCTTTCATAAAATAGGATATCTTAATTTTTAATTTTCCATTTTTGCAGGATATTTCAGCAGCGTCCTGAGGTTTACAAATATTTTGTTTCAGATTCTTAATAATAATGAAAATATGCAATTTTCTCTAATTTATCTGACCCTGTATCTCTTATCGTTTCAGAGATTCCCATGTACCTACCCAGTTCTTTTTAAATGGGACATCCATGTAGTAATAAACACTTTTAATATAATAAATAAAGCCGTAATACTACTTATAACAATCTATCACATAACATAATATATGTATAGATCTAGCACAAAGAAAAAAAAACAAAGAAGAAAAAATGTGGTGTTTTAATAATCAGTTTATTCGATATACAACAATGTGTTGTGCTCTGTACAAAATTGTAATAGCAATAAAAGAGCGAAATAAAGGACCGATAATGTGATAAATGTGATGTTTTTTCGTTTTCCGAGTGAAGCAATGACTTACACAAGATATAATAGTAGAGGCGGTCCTATTTTCGTCAAATCGGCACAATGACGTCAATCAGATCTCATAAGCGCGTGAAAATATAAAATTTTATATAAAATTAAAAATAAAAAAAAATAATCCGATTTTTTTGGGGGGAAAAGCGGAAAACCACCTACCTACCAAAAAAAAAAAGAATAACCCTCTCTCGTGGTTTCGAACCCACATCAACAGTTTACTATTTAGGCAAGGACACCCTTGCCTAACAAACTCAGTCAAGGGGCCTTTCAAATTTGTAGCGATGACCGAGTAGGTATATGTAGTACGTCCAATACTTCATCCTACACATTTTATTTTTTAAACTGGTCGTATCTTTGTTATTAAAAAACCAATTTGAATACTTTTTTCACCTGCATGTAGGTGATTTAATTGTTGTTGCGTTTGCTCTTCTAATTTTCAGAACCATTCATAATTGAATGTGAAAAAAAATAAAAAAGAAATTGCGAACCATTTCATCGATTTAATAAGTGCAAGCTAATTTTGCACAAGCGAAAAACTTTTTTGTTTTTCGTTTAAAGTGCTACATTACTCGAGGCGAATTGAAGCTAAGACATCAAATTATATGTTAAAGCAAAAAAAATTGAAAATTTCGATTCAACTTCTTCAAAAATGGACTCATAAACGGTTATAGAATTGACACATTTTCACCCTTTTTCCTACCCACGACACTGGCTTATTAATGGAAAATATGCTAATTTTATTGCATTAACTCAAATTTCCAATAATTTTCTTCAAATCCTGTTAATTTTATTTCAAAGTTTTTTTGCCATCTTGCTCATACGGGGGCTCAAAAAATTGGAAATTTTCCATTAATTGGAAAAAAATTCAAATGGCTGCCATTTTGAAACGGCTCGGCCGATTTTGCTCAAGTGCAATACCAGACCACTCCTTGTGGATATCTTACTCCCACAAAAATTTCAGCCTCCTAGATTCAAAACTGCGACCTGAAATGAGATGACAAAAACCGGGCTCATGGAATTTTGAAGGGACACCCTGTAGAAGTGATGGGACTTTTGGAAATTTTTTCAACGAAAATCTAACGTCATTCGAATAATTTACAAGAATCCAAAATTTCGTTCACTAATCTTGAAAGATAAAGCTACAGGAGCGTTTTGAAAATCGAAATTTCGCGATTTTGGAGAAATATATATATATATAAATATGATGACAATAACATAATAAGATCCACATTTATCAGGGAGATCGTTTAATGTGTCATGTGAAGCGAACCTTTTTCTCACTGGTGATTGCTACCCTGATGATGATCCAATTTTTGCCTGACAAATGGGGATCGAAACGTTGGAGATTGCAATAAAACCATGTAATTAAATGCCTTTTTTTAATGCCGAATGCCCTGAACCTAAATATTTATATAAATATATATATATATAAATATATATATATATAAATATATATATATATAAATATATATATATATATCGTGGGCAGGTGAATTTTGGAAAACTACTTTTTCGTGATCTGGGGGTCATGATCGATGGACATTTGATGAGTTTGGGTGATTTTCGAAAAGTGATGTCGTCCTCAATAGTGTATTTTTTGTTAAAAAATACACTAATAGGATTTTGACATGTTAACAAGGTTACAGGTTAAGTATCGTGTGGACGAAATTTTTTACATGGGGGGGGGTGATTAAAAATCTGGTAATTTTCTTCACTTTGTATTAAAATTTAAACCGCATAGTAGGATACTACATGAAAAATTAGGATAGGGACATGTAAGCCGTGTTCCGATATTTTGAGCCGTTTTCGATGTAGGTAGGTACCTACACTGTTTTCAAAATGAGAAACTACGATTTTCAGTTGTTTATAACTCATAAACTATCCTCAGCTTAAACTGCAGCTATAAAAACCATTCTTATTGGATTTTCTCGGGAAATATGAAAAAAACAAAAACATACAGGGTGTCCTATTTAAGAAACAACCTTCACCTTCAAATGACCATGAAATTGGTCCACAAGATCAAAGTCATCAGTACAGTCAGATGACCCCCATTGTCCTGAACGCCTTTTGTCTGCACAATTTTTTTTTTGTATCTGGCTTATCAGCAGAGATATCCGGGTCCGAAGATTGAAATGACTCACCTTGTATAATAACAAAGTTGTATGGAGTACAACGATATTGGGCCAGCCTGTGTACCGAAAGATAATTTTACAAACTGCGTACTCTGGTCTCGCATTTGTAAAAATACTTGGTTCATTTCGGTATATCACGGATTCACGTCGTTGTGCACCAAACGATGCAGAATTTTGTAGTACTTGATTTCGTATATGAAAGTCACTTTCATAAAAAATGGAGTTACCTCCTTTTTGCAGCAAGATCTTCAATTGTTACTTAAAAAAGTGGATCAGAATTGAAAACAACATTTAAATATGCAGTTACCTAAATCCTGTTGCGTAAAGAGAAAAATCCAGATAAAAACTAAAATTCGACTTATACAGGGTGATTCACTCATGATAAATCAAACGAAGCAGGGTGATAGAGGACCTCAATACGCATCGATCTAACCCCTATATGTGTCATCAGAAAATTGATGGTTTGGGAGCTATCATCATTTAAGTCCATTTCCTGAAGAACCTGATTTTCCAAAGACAGTGTGTCATGCTGGCTTAACAGCTCGGCTTAGCTTGATGAAATTTTCCAAACATGTAGTCAAATAATGAGTCTATCACATCGTGTGTGAGCTTCCTCAAACACCTAGAAAAAAAAATTCATAAAAAAATTATTGAAGCAGAAAAATTTTCTTTTATGTACTTAACAACGCTACTGTTAAAAATTTTTGGGAGTAACTTATTTTTGGCACATATTTCAAAAACTTCTCTGTTCAATTGGCCATCTACCCTACAAATTTCATTCAGCTAGTCCTATAGCTTCCCGTAAAAGAAAGCAAAATGAAAAAGGCGGAAATTCCTATTCTATGTATGTATTTTTGTATCGCAATACATTGGATAAATGTTAACAGTTGTCATAGTTACAGATTGTAAATAATACTGACAAATATTTTTTTTAATTCAGTAGTTTTGTTCTTCAGTTTTTGTGTTATGATCTAGTGTTCAATCGGACTTTTATAAATAATATCTTCAAACTACGATTTGAAGTAATTGTGGGCTTAGTTCTGGCTCGGTCATCAGATTTCGGACCTATTTTGATTTATTTTGGTCGTCATGCCCTACTTGCATCTGAATATGCCGAAATGCATTACTTCTATGTTCTATGGATATGCAGGAGGAAATAGTCGACTGGATTACCGGGTATTTTTACGCGTGCATAACGCATACATGGAGGGCCGTTTACCTGGAGCAAGTAATCGAGAAGAACAATTGGACAAAATCCTGAGCACGTTGAAAGTGCACTGGAAGAAGTCGTAGCGGATCCTTCCACAAGTACCAGATGAGCAATTAGTCGTCAAACGAGAATCGCGCAGCCAACCGTACAACGCATTCTACGACAAGAAAATTACCATCCATACCATATTAGGAAGGTACAGGATTTGCTGCCCACGGACCATAGAAAAAGAGTCCATTTCTGTGAAGAAGTGCTAAGGAGGGATAGAGATGATCCTGACTATTTTGATCACATTCTTTGAACGGAAGAGTCCAAATTCAGTCGGAATGGCATCTTCAATGTGCATAGCAATCATTGTTGGTCCATAGAAAACCCGCATTAGATCCGCCGTCACAACTTTTAGCACAAATTTAGTGTTAATTTATGTGCCGGAACTTTGGGCAGACAATTGATTGGACTATTTGAGTTACCTGCGCGGTTGAGTGGTGAAACATATCTCAACTTTCTGCAAAATGAGCTGCCTGCTATTCTTCTGGAAAATGTAAATTTACAAAGAAGACAGCGGATGTTTCTCCGGAATGATATGGAGCCCCATGCCATTATGCGTTAAATGTAAGAAATCACCTTAACCAAAGCTTTCCTGACAGGTGGATTGGGCGTGAAGGACCGATAGCATGGCCTCCTAGGTCGCCGGAATTGAATCCATTCGACTTTTTTCTCTGGGGTCATTACAATAAGGAGTTGGTGTATTACAAAGAATATTCCAGCTTGCAGGAATTGAGAAGGAAGTTATTGGCTGAAACCACGGTAACAGTTGAAAATAACAGGGAGGCGTTTAGAAGGTTGAAAAGATTTTTTTTAAGAAGATGTCGCATGTGTATTGCGGCTAGGGGTGTTCATTTTGAACAATTAATGTGACGAGTGCTGTTCATATCCATTTTGTCTTTTGTTTTATCAATATTTTACATTTAAAAACTGTTTACAATCCTGCGATATGTAATTGCATCTGAACATTAAATATCGCCTTTTTTAGTCAGTTTCAGTATGAGTGATCCTAACGTTTTTAAGGAATTAAGAACTCGTAAGTACCTTCTTAATAGGGAGGTGAATAGAAAGTAATAATTAAGCAATAAAAATTCAAAATGCCTCCTTGTAATCAACATAGAGCTTAAAAAGTTTTCTATTTTTAAAAAGATTTGGTATTCACATTGTTAACCCAATTAAAAGTTGGGTTTAAATAAACCGGAGTCTAAGGCCCTGGAGCGTAATTTAGATTATCGAACAAGAGCCTGAAATCCGGATGGAATGAAGTCAGGAGGGTCGTCGCTAAAAAGCTTCCGCGAACTAAAGCTAAAAGCAGTTAAGCACACACTAAGGAATCATGTAAATACTGACGTGTAACTAGGTTCTTTCAGCTAAATTAAAAGCAATTATAACGAATAGATAACACAATGAGTTCAACATTTGCTCAGCTCGACAATAGCTTAAAGTTACCTACTCTGTTTCTCTGCTCTATGAATATTTAAATATTTGACTTGAATACAGACAATAAAGTACTTATTGAATTTAACTGTGCATACATAGGTATAGGTACAGACTACAGACGAATCATGCTTGATTCGCTCCAAGGCTTAAACACGGGCGTCGGTTACATTCTATGTAAACTGTATGGGATGTTAAACGAAGTTTGCATGAATCCACAAAATAAAGTTATTAATTCTAGACACGATTTGGCTTTTAGTTTCAATGTACTCAAATTCTACTCAAAAACGTTGGTTATTATAATGAAGTCTTATATTTTTGTCACTATAGTCACTAAATTAGATGGATTTTTTTAAACAATTTTTTAAACACCGAAAGACATGAAACATTTTAACCAAGAGGAATAATATTAGCACGTGAAAGATGACGTTAGATAGGGAGTCTCACAGACTCCAACATAGGTAGCTCATATGTTATAGTATTAGATAATTCTTAGTTCAATTTGCTGTATAAAGTTTGAATTATGTAGGGGAGCTCAGATAAGGGCACATACGGACAGTCCAAATTTACCGCTCAGAATACTTGCTACAACAGACATAGTTCCAGTGTTGTGGTTGCTCTGAAAGTCTTAAAACAATTATCTCTACGAGTGTGTGACTGAATTAAGTTTTATGTTTTTTGTGTAATTATTTTTGATCTTACTTCGTTAAGCCTCGCGGGCTCAATATCTTTGGGTCGGAGGCCCAAGCACAACAAGAGCTAATAATGGGATACGTCTCATGGAAAGACCCCTTGGCATTTATAAAAAAGGTCGGTAAGATTTTGGTACTCCACTATGGTACGGGAATGACGAAAATGAGGCTGGGTAAAAATGGCATTTTCGGAACTGTGAGATAGTTCATTTAATGAAGTAGATAATAGATATGTTTACCAGTTACACATCGGCATTGGGTGGTTAAAGTCATCTTTTAAATTTTATATTCAATCTGAAGACCAGTTCAGAACTTCTTTCAGTCACGTGTGTGAAAAGGAAGATAATATGTGGTTACAAGTTCGATATTTTTTCAATAAACAGACCATTTATTAGTTCGTACTTCCTCCATATTATAAATCCTATATGTATATGGATAGAAGAGAATACACTCAGAGAATAAACTTATTACCTACTTACTTCTTCAACAGTCAAGATGGTCAGATTCCTTAAAGAGGCTGATCTGATGGGGTTAATGTAATGTAACACTAGCACGACTAGATGTGAGCCACAATAACCCAGGTCGCATTGGAGGTGTCACAATGGCCCACTCAAAGAAATATACTTACTTCTTTATTAAATTTACAATTTTTGGTCTATGCGTTCTAAATAAATAATTGTCCTATTTCTTAGTATTTTTTTTTTTTAAGAGTATTCTTAGCTTTCAGAAATTACCTTCAGTTTTTATCTACCTATCGTTACTAATACCTTCTTAGCCAAACCTAGACTTCAGGAATATATCTGTATTGATTTTAGGTATACCTATACCTATAATTAAATGAAGGAAGAAATAACGTTTAAAGTTGAAAAGTTCCATCGAATTGTATAGAAAACTCGGAAAGTAATGTGATACTCCATTAGTTTCGAG
The DNA here is from genome assembly GCA_910589415.1 of Malachius bipustulatus. NCBI lineage: Eukaryota > Metazoa > Arthropoda > Insecta > Coleoptera > Melyridae > Malachius > Malachius bipustulatus. The sequence goes on along the minus strand of OU342639.1, from coordinate 28,745,169 downwards.
TCTAATAAAATAAATACACATTCCAAGTTAAATGAGTTCTTATTCTAAGGGGATTTCAGAAGGAACAGACAAATGTGTCCCACCGGTAATGTACACATCGATGTCGATATCAGCACTGATCTGTTCAAGATTGCCTCTTGGCTCTCTGTATCGCAAACAGGGCACGTAGCATCGTTAGACGTCGCTACCGAGTTACATACATTCAAGTTGCCCCTATTTCTTATTTGCTCTGTGATTGTTTTAGCATCACCCTGATGCTTTTCTTCTAGAAATCCTGTAGCAATAATGACACTTATAAAGACCGAAAAGGCAAGGGAACAGGCTGTTCTGCATCGCTATAAAACTGACGTTAAACTTCACGTAAGTAGGTAGGTACAAACCATATATTTTGAAAACAGAACCATATTAGGTACAACTACAACTCTAACGAATATGTCAATGTATTGTCATATATCTTTCTGTCATTATATCAATGATGATAGTAATAAGGAAATAAAATCCAAATTATACCTAAAACTATTTTTTCAAGCAACGGATTTATTAATCATGGACAATCTAGTTAGCTGATGGACAAACAATAAGCCATGCAGATAGAAAAATCGAAAAACTTTTGTCAAATTACTTTGACACCTATTTACACAGCCAACTAGAAATTAGTTTAAATATTGATTTTTTTTCTGAGATGATGTTATAAAGTACCCCGACCGTATATTTTTTATGAAGCTTGATTTTTTTGTGATTTTTTGAAGTCAAAGCCAACTATGATTTATATTTAAAATAAGAAAGTATGTCATATTATCTCAAAATCCAAGGGGGATAATTTTTTTTTGAATAATGCATTGCATTCTGATTTTAAAAGTGCCTGTAGAAAGTTTTTATTGCATGAAAAAATAATCACGAATAAAAAAGTTATGGCGCTTTTTCAAAATCTGTCAAATGTCAAAATTGGCCGATATCTCGGAAACGGTTAGAGATATCTCGATGCTGTTTTCACATTTTCACGTTTCACAAAAATCGAGCTCTAGACACTTAAGTTACTTTTTCTCTATCTGGCCTGAAAATGGCCGAAACAGCCAAAATCAAGCAAATTGGGACACACTGTACATGAATCATAAAAGAAAAATTTTCTTAAGAAAAAAAAACTAAAAGTACCTACACACTTTGATACTGTACAAAGAATGTGATTATGAGGTGTCAATCAGGAAATTATATTGTTTCCAACAATTTATTAAAATCGAGCCAAACCAGCAAAAAGTTAATGTGTCAAAGGTTTTCTAATCCCCCAAGAATTTCCAACTACAAAAGTCGAAAATAAATCTCGACCTTCAAAATTTTTCTCAACGGTTCATTCCTAAATGTCACTGTCAGGCTGGCAAAAATCCAAATTTGTATCTTAATAATGCAAATTACCAGGGCTGACAGAACGAAAATTCCTTTCTAGGAAATCACCTTAAACCGACTTAACTTCCAACGCCTAGTCACGAAGCTTCCATTCCAGAAAGCTCTAACGTAACCGTCTAAAAATTAAATTAGGAATTTAACCTAATTTCCTCGCAATTCAACGCCGCCTATTCGTGTAGCTCACTTATGTGCTTGGGGCTTCAATACGAACGTCCAAAATTCCGACAATTACCCTCAACCCAACGACTTTGAATATGCTAATCATATTAATAGATCCTTATTAAGATGTGTTGCCAGTAATACCAGTAATAATAATTCTCAACTCCAACGACATTTTTCGCGCACTTCCGCGATAGTCTGGCTTCATCAGGGCCAAACTATAGAAAAGCCGCCTCTCTAAAGTGTTCCTTAAGAACTTTATCTCAACTTCCAAAAACAAAAAAAAATCGAACCTTCTGACACATAATCTCTACCTCAAAAATTTTCTATCAAAAACCTCCTGAATACACACTCATAACCATCTTGAAAATATAGACATAAAAATTTAAAACCGAAAACCAAAACTTGAATGCAAACATAGCACAACGTGTGACGCAGCTTAACGCACGGCGCTACACACCTGGCGCCTGCACGCGGGCTAACAGCTTTGCTGTTAAAGCTAACCATACCCTACGTTCTTTAATCTGATTGTATCTCAGTGACTCTCTCAATGAGTGGTTTTATGTGTGAGACGGGAAATATGATCAAAAAAGTTCTACATCAAACTCAACAAAAACTGTTTGAGAATGCTAACACATTTTCTAAGGGGGAATTGTAAACTCGGAGCGCACCTTCGCACGGTTAGCCTACAAAACGGACCAAGTCTGGAGATTCTGCATGGACGAGAGAGGAAACCCCAACGCATCTTAATCGCCAGCGGAAAAAAATATCATCTTCAGAACACGGTTGTAGCGGCTAGGATTAGCCTTTGAATTAGTTTTTTTGGATTTGGTTTTATTTAAAACTTTTCTATTTTTGACATAGTTGTAATTAATTTCGCTCATATGGTCTTATATTACATTATTTTAGTTGAAGTTTTTTATGTTGCAGGTACTTGTTTTGTTTGGTATTATGATCCATTTTATGTTATTACAAAGCATTACAAATTGCTTTCTCTTAATTTTCTTTGCTTTTAATATTCATTGTTGTAGAAAATTTAATTTGGGCCGTAATATTCGGATAGCAATAAAAGGTGTAAGCTCAACGTGCGCGTTCATTGCAAGCTTCAAAACAGACACGATAAGTGGGATATTAGCAAAGTGGGAACTATTAGGAGACTGTAGATTCAGTAACCACTACCCAACAATGCTAACAATCAACAAACCCAATAATTATTACACATATAGGTGAATCACTCAAACAAAAGATAATTTATGTAGCGTGTGCGCTTTTTATTTTACTATAGGTTCTCCTCGGATATTAATTAATTAATTGATTATTAATTAATTAAATTTCCCTTTAGAACTATTTAAAGGGCCACTACAGGGATATCCTAAACCACTGAAGATACGAGGTCGGTTAAATTAGAGAAAAGTTGCGCTATTTTGTGGCCATCTCGAATCCGTCAAAACATGCAAGATATCTGTGACCGTTCCTGAAATATCCTGAAAAAACTGAAAAATCGAGATTTCTTATTTTCCTCATATCTTTTTTACTACTGGAAATTAATAAATAATTTTTTGTAGGCGTACATAAGCCGTTATGAGCTATTCATTCGGACATTTCAAAAATTTTCAAAGCCGACTAGATCCCAGAGTTTTCGCGTAGTCAACTTTCGTTTTTCTTGTGGCTGCCATATTATTTTTTTATGTCATTCGATAAGAAAAAATAATGGAAACAAAAAATTAATAAACTTCAGAAAAAAAATTGGAAAATTTTTATTCTTCTTTTTTCAAAGAAAAACAGAAAATTTTTCGCTGAAATAGGTCAATGAAGTCATACTAACTGCTTGCCTAATAGTTTTTTAATTTCACTATGATATTCGGTCTAAAAAGTTGTCTTTTTTTAAAAAAAGAAGAATAAACATTTTTGAAATGTATTTTTTGAAGTTTATTAGGTTTTGGTTTCCATTATTTTTTTCATACCGAACGAAATAAAAAACCAATATGGCAGCCATAAGAAAAATGAAAGTTGACTATGAAAACTCTGGGATCTAGTCAGCTTTGAAAATTTTTGAAACGTCAGATCAATAGCTCATATAGCGACTTATGTAAGCCTACAAAAGATTATTTATTAATTTCCAATAATAAAAAAGATATGAGGAAAATAAGAAATCTCGATTTTTCAGTTTTTTCAGGATATTTCAGGAACGGTCACAGATATCTTGCATGTTTTGACGGATTCGAGATGGCCACAAAATAGCGCAACTTTTCTCTAATTTAACCGACCTCGTATCTTCAATGGTTTAGGATATCCCTGTAGTGGCTCTTTAAATAGTTCTAACCCTGTATAATTAATTATTGTATGGATATGTAGTACCAATTTATTAAGAAAGATATTTTATTTTATAAATGGGAATATAGTTAGGCAACACTGTATTCAAGTGATTTGTATCATGGTGGATTTGAATCATTGGAGCCTGAGGGTTAGGAATCCTGCTACCAGCTGAAAAGTTCAGATAGGGACATGTAAACTGTTATCTGGAGCCGTTTTCAACGTGAAGTACTTTGAAAATGGAAAATGGCGATTATCACTTGTTTATAATTCAGAGAATACTCAGTTTAAACTACAACTGTGAAAACCATTCTTACTGAATTTCCAGACAATACAAAAATGTAATAATATACCTACAGGTGTCCTATAATAATAAAGTTGTATGCCATACAGCAGTATTGGGCCATCCTGTATTGCTGAAAATCATTTTAGGTTTATAGGTCTTTACAAACCATACAACTTTTCTTCCACATCTTTTCTATCTCGAACGATAAGGCCACTACAAAAGAACAAACGCACTAATGTAGGACCTTGTATATTTATTAAACATTATAATTTAATTTTTTATTATTAATATTTTAAAAATCAAAGAAACCAAAAATCTATCACATTAAAAGAAATTCTTCAAAATTTTATTATTCTTTTTCGAAAAAAACTAACATTTCTTCAACTGGAAACTGGAAGTCATAAATAGCCATAGACCAAGCAATATGTGATATCATTCGGTGAACTTTTTTTTCTAGGAATGAAGAATAAAATTTTGAAGGTTTTTTTTAATGTGATAGATTTTTGGTTTTATCATGATTTATCATTTTCTTGTTTTTATACCGAACAACATAACACAATAGTATACTTTATTTTTTATTTACATAGATGGATTCCACCAAGTCTAAATTCTTAGGGGAACGATTGGCAACAAGACTGATTAGGTTGGTTATGGTGATAGTTGTTACTAGAATAGTTACTAAATTAATTTAGGTTATGTCGATTAGTTGAAATGTCATTTTATTTCAAAATTTAAAATTCAAAAAACTATAAACGCAATTTTTAGAGGTAAATTGTAAAATTTTAGAGACTTAGTAAATGTAAGTAGGTACCTATAGCTATTTACTCTTATAAATCTTGTGTATATAGGATTAGACCGATTCCTTCTTAGTTTTATGTAAAAATGTTGAAAATAGTAGATTTTTATTGACAAATAGAGGTACTTACATTATTTAATAATTTTTTAAGAATTTCTCAAGGAATCTGATTAAACTGTATTTTTGCTTAATCTGGAGAAACATCTTTCAATCGCTATTGTTTATAGCATTTGATTATTCATTCTGTTCTTTCTTTTGAAATAAATTTACCTGCCTCAGCATTTTATTGATAATTTGGTTTGTGAATTTGACAACTTCAACTTTTCAAGTTTCTTAGCGTTTCGCTGTGACTAGAGTACCGATGACTGAGGACCCAGACCTAGTTTTCGCAAAACGTCATTAGATATAGTCAATCAACAGTTAAATTTATCCTCAAAAATTAAACAACTATTAAACAAGGACTATTTTCAAAGAAAATAATGTAATTTGAAGTTTTTAATTTGCGTTTTATAACAGTGCAACTTACAACAAGCAAACATGTTTTGCAGGTGACGTCATAGCCTATACCCGAATCGGGGAATGTTGCCGTTACTTTAGTCACAAACGTAAATTTTTTTTCAAGGTCAAGAAAACAGGCTACCATCCGACAATATGAAAATTACTGTTTAAAGATTGCACAGGGTACCAACTTGACAGCTGTTTGACAAGTCCATCTAAATAAAAAATAGACTGTATGGTGGCCATAAGAAAAACAGTTCACTGTAAAAACTTTGGGATTCAGATGATGGCCATTAAAATTTTTGAAGCAACAAATGGGTGACGACTTATGCAAGCCTGCAAAAAAATATTTATTTATTTTTGATAATAAAAAAGTTACAAGTAAAATAAGCAATTTCATCGGAACACAGCACGCAGCATGCGCGCCAACAGTCTATGACATAACATGTATAAGGTGTATCGTGGTAACACAAAAAGAGATGTCTAGCGACGCACAGTAGTCTTTGGTAATTCAAGACGTGTTTGGTTTGATGTCATCGTTTATTTACTAAACCGATGTTAATAAGAAAAACAACAAAAACATAACACCACATTCACTCGTATCACCAAAAATGAATATGAATTTGTAAATGAAAGGTTTCATTTAGAGATATCGGTGCTTGATTATTATTATTTTTTTTTTTTTACGTTTTGACGTCATTCCATTTTGTGCTACTCATAGTCTATATTGTAGAATATTGTAGAACCTAATTTGGAATAAAGGTTATTATTATTATTATTATTATTAATATAAACTGTAATATCATCTAACAAAATTAATATTAAGTCACAACTTATTTTTCCTTATTACCCCCCCCCCCCCCCCCCCCTTGAAACTTCAACCCGATCAGTCCAACTTTCAGACACTTAGTGTACATATCTTTTTAAATAATTAATTCTTACATTAATTATAATAATATACAATGCTATATACAGGATGTCCCAATATTCCATGCACATGGAGCAACCACAGATTACTGAGGTAAAAAAAAGTCGCTCGGACAAAACTTATCTCTATACCAAAATGCTTCGTTTGTCCGTGAGAGGGCTTCAAAGTATTTTGAAAATTTTAGTTTTTTTGAAATAGCTCAGTCGGCTGATTCCAATTCAATGAAATTTGGTAGGTAAATTTCTTATTAAAAGTACTAACTTCTGATGTACATGATAATTTGACGGAAACCCGGGAAGGGGTAAAAGTACCCCTACCCTCCATTAAAATTGATCGTAATTATTGATGGGGTAGCAGGAACGCTGTTCATGTTTTTTTTGTTTGAAAGATACATCGCTTTAGCCCATTTTTGGTCTCCTACGAAAATATGTATCTTTCCGAGGTGCTATGTGATAAAATAAATTAGTCGATGGTACCTAACCAAAATTTTATTTCATTCTTTTAATTTGAAATCAAATTTTCCATTGTCAGGTGTTTATTTGATCTAATCTCATAGAAGATGCTCGATGTGAGCGCCGGTTTGGACCCTACAAAGTTCCATCCTGCGCAAAAAAATGATTTGAACTTTTCTAAAGCCGAGTACAGACCAAGCCGAACATGTTAGCTAACGTTGTTCGCGAACAATGTTCGCACATTTTTATGTGCGCAACATTGTTGTTCGCAAATTTCATCGAATTGGAATCAGCCGACTTTGAGCAATTTCAAAAAAACAAAAATTTTCAAAAGATTTTGAAGCCCTCTAAAGGACAAACGAAGTGGTATAGAGATAAGTTTGGTCCGACGAGCGACTTTTTTTTACCTCAGTAATCTGTGGTTGCTCCATGTCCATGGAATATTGGGACACCTGTATACAATAATAATAATACTAATAATAATTTATTAATTCCATAGTTACCAAAGCGGTCGTATAAATTAAAAATATGAAAAGGCAAGTTTATAACATGGGAGGCCGTGTTCAAATACTCAGAGCACAAAATAACAAAATGACCGAATAACGACATCACCAATTTATTTGGTCATTTTTTAAAATTATTGTGAGAAATAACTTCGCTCACATTAGCAAGTGGGGGTATCCGTGCAAGATGTGATGTGAATCCCATGCGTGTATTACACAATATGATGCAATACATCATTTTACCTAGTCGAGGCTAATTAGTTGAATTCATTCCAAGTATCAGCCCATCACGTATGCCCACATTTGCCTCTTTTAGAGTACTTACAAATTTACTTAGAGTTAAGAGTTACCTGTTACAAGTTTTATTAAATAAACATTTCAGAAGCAACACAAAATACAAATCCTTTATTTTTCTTTAAATTATACAGGTAATTAACATAACATAACATAACATCACATAACTGCTGGGTTGATTTCAATTTTTACTGGTGTTCTTATTTTTTTTAACCTTTAAGTGGTAACCTCTCTGACACTGACACATTTTCAATGACCAAAAATAAAAGAAGAAATTGAAGACTTGCCAGGCGCGAATAAAATTAAAGTGGAGGAGGATAATTGGGATTTTAAAGAAGAATCAGTGGACTCCCCGGGATGGGAAAGGGGTAAAATGAAAAACACTCCCCGGGATGGGAAAGGGGTAAAACCGGGAAAGGGGTAAAACCGGGAAAGGGGTAAAACCAGAAGTCCCAAAAGCGACAGTATGTTGACAATAAACATGCGAAAGATCCGCAAGTGTATATTTGTCATGAATGCGGTTTCAAAACCAAAAATAAAAACTTTTTAGTCCAACATTGCAAGAAACACGTAAAAGATTCTTGTGGTTCGAAAATAAAAGACGGGCGTTACAAATTTACTGAATGTTCTTATCCAGCAAAACGGAAAAGTGAATGCTCCAGTGTAGAAATGTGCGAACGATCTATAGAAGTAATTTCGTTAAGCATTACAAACTTAAACATTCAAAAGGAAAACGTTAATTTATTTTCAACATGTTGAAATGCCAGAAGTGTTCCACTTAAAGGTTAACAGGTTGACGACACTTCCTTGAAACTTTTTACGCTAATCGTGGAAATGAGGGAAACAAACCGCTCTTTCAATGTGGCAGCAGGAGCCATTATTTCATCCTCCTGGGGATGGAGGCTGCACAAAATGAAGGCATCTGCAACAAAATTATAAAATATAAATAAGAAATAAAATAAACTTTAGAAAAATTTCTTCAAAAATTAAAATTTTGTTCTTACAGAAATGGTATTACAATGATATATTTCATTGAAAACAGTAATAAAAAATTACTTATTTTTGAAGCTATAATTAAAATTTTATTATTAGGTAGGTATAATTTATAACTATGTATTGTATTTTTGGTAAATTTACGGGGAATCTACTGTGTGATTCTACTTGATGAAATATTGCCAGCCGTAACTATAAACTTTTTTAGAAAACTCACAAATAAGAAAGTTATGAGCCTTCAAAGTTGATTTTTTTAAATCAATATTTTTTTATAACTTTTTTTCTAGTGTACGGATTTTCTTAAAATTTGACACACTTGCCACTGATGTTGCTTGGCATCCTTGGTCCAAATTAGACTTGAATCCCTCGAAATCAAGAGGCCTTAACTGCCCTTGACCTTCAAAAAAGGCCAATAACTTTTTTCGTAACAATTTTTTTGTGAGTTTTGAAGATGCACAATAATTAAAGAACATGAAGAAATATTCGGAAAAGATCCTCTTTGTCTATCACGATAAAATGACCTGTTTCCGGGTAAAACTGTTTTAAAAATTTTGCTTGCACTAAAATTGATCACCATAAATTATGATCATTTTGCAACAATACCAAAGCATGCTTTGGGAACAGCTGAAGAGTTGCCTAGGAAACGAGACGTTTGCTTTGGATTTAATTTTGACAGCAATTTTTATTTTTTTTATTAAAATTATTGTATTTAAAAAAAAATATTTAAAAAATTTAAAATTTTATCATTTCCAAGTCTATTTATATACGAATTTCTCTGTTTTGTACATAACTGGGCAACCCTGCAGCTGTTTCCAAAGCATGCTTTGGTGTTGTTGCAAAATGATCATAATTTATGGTTATCAATTTTAGTGCAAGCAAATTTTTAAAACAGTTTTACTCGGAAACAGGTCATTTTATCGTGATAGACAAAGAGGACCTTTTTCGAATATTTCTTCATGTTCTTCAATTGTACATCTTCAAAACTCAGAAAAAAATATTACGAAAAAAGCTATAGGCCCTTTTTGAAGGTTAAGGGCAGTTAAGAGTTAAGATCTCTTGATTTCGAGTGATTCAAGTCTAATTTGGAGCAAGGATGTAAAGCAACATCAGTGGCAAGTGTGTGAAATTTTAAGAAAATCCGTACACTAGAAAAAAAAATAATAATTTTAAAAAATCAACTTTGAAGGCTCATAACTTTTTTATTTGTGAGTTTTCGGAAAAAAAATTATATTTCCGGACACCCTGTATACATCCACCTCTCCTAAGTTTCATCAATTTTTTCGGGACCGAGGAGCGAAATAGGGGTGCTGGGTGGGTAAGAAGCTTAAAACAGCCATTGCAAAATAATATTAACCCTTAGTTGGTAACATCCGACTCTGAGGCGGATGCCAAGTTTTGATGCTGCGCTGAATCCAAACGAATGAATGTACAAAAATTTCGTATTAGGTATGTTCTAGTTGGTTGCCAAAAAGTCCATAGCCGCCTTCGCGAAAATACGTCTGTGAGACGGGTGTTACTCAGAATGATATATTTCAGTCCATCTCTCAGTCGGCTGTTGGTCGAAAGTATGGTGAATGAAAAGGTATAATATATAAAAAAATGTATAAAAATGAAATAAGTCTTGTTTTAATAAAATATATTTGTGTTTACGAGAATACATTCGAATAAATATGTAATTATACATATTATTATAATACCTATTCCGACTGAGCGACGGATGTTACCTATAATGCTGGAACTGTAATATGATCACCGACTGAGAGACGGATGTTACTTATAAAGTGAAAAAAAGTATGTTACCAACTAAGGGTTAAGGTCACAACTAAGGCCTCTTTGGTACTACGATCGCATTTCTATTTTTTTCTTCACTTTCAGGGCAAGGAATATATTCGAGATTACCAGTAGCACGATTATTTTGATTTTGCATTTGCATTTCAAAAAGAGTGACATCAATCCCTGTGTTCTGTTCACGATATGAGAAAGCGGATATAACGCGGGTCCTGCTCTCTACGCTTCGAAGCGGTTGGCATTGTCGTCAAGTTGTTACTTCCGAGACCCGACTTATTTATTCGCGATTCTCGCCAGGACCGGACTCTTAAAACTGATTTTTAGTGCCGTTTTTTTTTTGATAACCGTGCATTTGCATACGCAAATTAATATCTTCCTCCTGGTGTTACTATAGGTACGTCCTCCACCCCTATATAGGTGCCAATGGTGCCATAGTGAAACTGTAGGATACCCGGATGTAAACAATGACCAAAAATATCAATTCGACCGTAGTGTCAAAGAGGCCTTAGTTGTGACCTCAATATTATGGTAAAATCACGACGATTTTACCCCTACGCTGGCCCCCCTCCACTGTATCTGCTTGCTACGCTCTGACACGTTCTCAGCGTTGCCATATGCAAACCCTTTTCCTGCGTTCTGCAGACAATCACACCAATATTACTACTAGGCCCGGCCAGCATTCTCGTTACAATTAATTACTATTTAGACGATAACGCTCGGTCAGGTCTTTGGTCAGGGTAGTTTTTTTTTTAATTTTAGGGACATTTAAAGGAAAAAAACCCTACCCTGACCAAAGACCTGACGTAATGCAGCAACGCAGGTCGCTGCGAGCGTAGGAGAACGCAGACACGGATTTCATGTGGCAACGCTGAGAGCCTGTCAGCTCGGAGCGAGCAGAGAGAGTGGATGGGGACCAGTGTAGGGGTAAAACCGTCGCGATACAGCACCTACCTTTACCTAATATTAGCTTGCAATGGCTGTTTTTAGCTTCTTACCCACCCAGCACCCCGATTGACTACTCAGTCCCGAAAAAATTGACGGAACTTAGAATAGGTGGATGTAAATGGTTACCGATTTCTTTTTTGCAGCTTTAAAAAACATTAAAAAACACGGTAATCATGGAGATGAGCGGCATGGGTATAGGGCGAAATGGCTTGTACTATCGACTATCGGATAGCTTGTGTCTCTAGGAGTAACAAGGTACCATTGAATTTTTGCACCGGCAAGTAATAGTCGAGAAATAAGGCCTTAAAGTTTCATCCTTGCCCTAATACGTGTATTCGTACATATGCGTTCGAACGGGAAGCACGCACTCATAGTCGTGTATCCGACGGAGTGCAGTGCGACTAGTGCGAGCTTCCTGTTCGAGCGTATATGTACGAATATACGCGTATTAGGCAAGGATGAAACTTTAAGGCCATATTTCTCGATTATTACTTGCCGGCGCAAAAATTCAATGGTACCTTGGTACTCCTAGAGACACAAGCTATCCGATAGTATAAGCCAAATCGCCCTATACCAATGCCGATCATCTCCATAATGACCAAAAACACTTTAACAGCAAAAAAAACGCATTTCTTGTTAAAAAAAAACATGTTCAAGAAACACGCTTCTTACCCACCCAGCACCCCGATTGACTCCTCAGTCCCGAAAAAATTGATGGAACTTAGAATAGGTGGATGTAAATGGTTACCGATTTCTTTAAAAACATTAAAAAACACTTCAACAGCAAAAAAAACCGCATTTCTTGTTAAAAAAAAACGTGTTCAAGAAACACGTGTTTTTTGCAACCCTGATTTTCAATTGTCATTGGTTACATTAGGTATAATAAAAAATATTATATTTTAAATGCTAGAAAATGAGGTATATTACCTGCAGGTTCTTCCAAAAATTCCATTCCATACGTTTCGTAAAATTACTGAAATTTTTGTTTTTCATTATTGTAGTTCGTAGATTATAGATTAGATGTGTCTTGTCTTGTGTTTTCTTCAGCTCAGCTTCTGTTCTGTATGGCAAATGGCGATTGGCGTTGGCGTTGGCGTGGCGTTGGCGTTGGCGATGCGATAGGATAGGCGAGGCGATGTCCAACTGACACCTGACAGACCACACCCGTAACTCTAGCAAGTCACTTGACCGTAACTACTGTACAGTACTGGAGTCTAGATTAGTGTGCCTGATAGTCCTGATACGATACAACAATGAGAATCCCGAACCAAGCACTTAGTGGTCAGAACTTGTCGAATACCTATATTTTAGTTCGTACAATTCAATATTTCTTCTTATAGATCATGGTTTGCAACATTTAAAATAAAAAGAAGACACTTTTAAAGTACGCCGTGTCTGCTTCTACGCTAACGTGAAGTTAATTTACAGGATACGTCATCTATAGTCTATATTGACGTAGCAAGGCGACCGCGTGTACTGTACTTAGCAAAGAAGAAAACAGGTCAGAAAAGAGTATAGTTACTTTACCTATTCAATGAATGCGACGGAAGTCAGCCATCTTGGTGGTCCAAATTTGACATTGACAGTTGACTTAACTCGAACCATGCCATAAAGCTCGGCCGGTGATTGACTGTTACGTGACGGACGGTCGGCGGACAAGCGAAAGTGGTATTCTTTCAGTTATGTTCTGTCTCTGTCTGGCATCGTCCGCCATATTGGTGGTCTGTTTCGGTGGTCACCAAGGATATCGCATAATATACTCTTTCCTGACCCTTTTTCTTCTTTGTTATTACTTAGACCTGAGACGTTTTTTCTTGTTTTAGCGGTTTCAAACCACTTCTATAATTTCGAAACATATCATTTTCGTGTTAAACTATGACGTCAGAATTGAAACTGGTTCAATGGTCTTAAAAAAGTTTCAAACTATTGGAACCTATAGTTTTGTAACAAATTTGATTAAATTTTTGTACATATTGAATATTTTGTGGTAAGAGGCTAGAAGTAATAATCATCAGTTATTAATCTAATTTACGAATGACATGACAGCAATGTCAGTTTTCAACATTTTGAAATAGCTCATTTTTGTGATCATAACCGGTTACGGTTCCAAATAAACATTTGACAGTTGCAGAGTTGTGAGCTTTTGATTACAGTAAATGCGGAATTTTAGTGATAAAAATTAAACCACCGACAGCAGACGGCTCAAGCTCCATGGAAACCTAAAATATGATTTGGTTCAATTCAATTTGATAGCGATCGCAAGCGAGTGCCTAAAAACAACCTCAATAAGTCGAACTTCAGGACCACGTGAACTTAAAACTTCAACTAAATCACGACAAACTGACAACAATGGCTACGTGATCGGTTTGTTTATTTGGAACCGTTTACGCTTAGCCCAGCCAAGTGACGTCACACTGACGGCGACTATAGCTAGAGATGACACAATCGCGTGGAAGGATTTCTGTAAATTAACTTCACCTTAGCGTGGAAGCAGACACGGACTTTAATGGATAAAAATCCTCTGTTTGTGATGTCCTTCCTTATAACTGTCTATTTAGAGAGGAGAGGATACAAGAAAGTAACAAAGTGAAGAATAATCTACCTAGTACTACAACAGAAAGTTATAACCTCGTGATAGACGCCGACAGTGATGACGTCAGTGGGCGGGGCCAACGGCCAGGGTTCCATACAAACAAACGTTGTTTACAGGATTACAGGTTTGCCAGTTCTGATGGAAGTTGTCTCGTCAAACATCAAAGCTTTAATGAGGTCTCTCATTAGTAGAACTTTAAAAGTGCTGCAAATGTGATGGCATTTTATACCCTTAGGACAACAACAACTATACTTTTACCAATGAGATAATCATCCTTCAATTCAATCTGTAAATTAAAAAAAACAATTAACCCATTGTCACTACCTGCTTAATTTGCTAGCAGGGATATTCTTACCTCAACGCTATTAGGTTTTGTTTTTCATGCTGGCGGGTACTGTTCCACGAATTATTTTAAGTTCCGCCTCGAACTCCATTCTCTCAACATGGCCAGATTCCACAGCATTTTCACCTTTGGAAAATGCTTTGGTTTCTTCGTAAAACAAACTGAGGATAAACTTATTGGAATTTTACGGGAACACCCAAATCAAAAACCACCCAATCAATAAATAAATACCGACAGACGTATACTTAAGGTACTATAAACTATAACCAAAGTATAATAATAATACTGAACTGCCTAATTTTAACTAAACTATAATATTCATTCACTAATGGCATCATTGGCATCACTAATGAAGTAATGACTTCACTAATCAGTAATCACTTCGATGTCAATGACGATTGGCGTAGGCGGGGGTGAAAACATCACGTCAAACTTCAGGAAAAAACAAGACAATTGACAACAATGACAAGTTAGTTAACAACAAAGTGAAACACGAATCGATTTCCTAGTGGAATCAAGGTTATGGTAGCTGGCCATATTTCCCATGGGATCAGGCCATTACACAATTACACAACTAAGAAGAAGAAGAAGTATAAAAATCTGTTGTCATTGTTTTTTGTTTTGATGGATGAGAATGAGAATGAGAATTATTATTTTATTAAGAGTAAAAGTTTTTGCAAGTATTGTCAGATTTTCCTGGTAAAATAAAATCTTGCACTTCCCTTTGCAAACAAAAATAATTAAGGAAGAAATAATTCACACTATTCACAGAAAAAGTTATTATATCTTATTAATATTGTAAGGTTATAATAAGATATTGTCTCCCTTTGATCCAGGAAAAAGGTACTTATGTGTTCTTATTAATTATGTGTAGTTAATTAATGTGTACTTATTAATTAATATATTGTTTATATTTAGAGAATACTCATTATTAGTCTTGCACAGAAACTGACAAAAAATGGGTAGGTGCACTAGGTGCCTACCTAATGCCTGTATGATTTTGGTGTCGTCTACCTAATCAAAGGTGGCTGTCTCTTTAATGTTGATTCATTTGTGTTACATTACATTGCACTGAGATGTGAGGGTGCAGTTTTTTAAATTGTCCAATTCGCTTCATGAAGTAACCACGGCGCTTGTGATAAGCCCAGTAAACCTACCTGTATAATTCAAAACAATTAAGAAAGTAAATCAACTAGCGTAGCATTGGCTTCATGGTTCTTTGTTTTGATCTCGCATCTGTGTTTCGGCAAACCCTCCATTAGAGGGTAACAGAAAATAATAAAAAGAAAAGTAATTCATCAAAAATAACGATATACATGACTGGTCACTCACATTTCTCTGCAATTTTTCCATTGTTCATTTAATTTTCATTGTAGTTTCATAATTTTGTGGAAATGACCTTTAAGTTATAAGGGGACCATGGTACCAATAGGGGTGCTGGGTAGGGAATCCATATCCGGCAGAAATTGCTACCCGGATACTCAGGACTGGCCAGGAGGAAAAGACAGTGATTATCAAAGCAGCAGGGAGTGTATTGTTTACCCAACTACGAAACATAATATGAGACACTCACTACTGAAGGGCGCATAGTCCTATAGACGACTGGCAGGGTGGTCTGCCAAGCTAATTCCTGCAAGTGATATTAAAAAATGGTTTTATGTTGCTGCTCTGTTTACACAAGTCATTTCACAGAATTTATGCTTTGTGCAGATTTTAAATTTCATTTTTGGGAGTTATTCATTTTGGGTATATCAATGTTTACCCGGGTGAGTGATGTCTTAACGGGTACACTAAGGATTCCCTAGTGCTGGGTGGGGTAAAACATCTACAAGTGATGTACTACATTTATTTTATTCGCACACGACGAGTCACGCCATTGTTGTTAATTACCATCACCCTGTTTGATTTCATCCTTCGTATGCGAGTACTCGATTTAACGTCTTTGATTACAAGATAAAGACTAAACTGGTCTGTCATGTCACGTATGCACTTCGGTTTACCTATTGCAGCTGCTAGCTGGCTTCTTTTCCTATGTATAATTCTTTTCTTATTCTTCTTTCTTCTTTCCAATTATATGATTCACTCTGATGTCAGCGCTCGCCACACGCGGAATGGCAACAATATATTTCTGGATTTCAATAGGGTAAATAGGGCTCGAATGGGCACTAACTATTACGGACCGACGGTGTACAACAGACTGCCTATTACTATTAGAAATCTCCCTTTGAAAGATTTTAAATTGAAGATAAGGGACTTTTTGGTGACTCATGCCTTTTATTCTCTTGATGAAGTTTTTAAAAGTGTTCCCTGCGCTCAGTGATCCTGGTCGTCTCCAGTTTCTTTATCTAGGTGTTTGTTATTTTATGAATTTGACTTTATTGCATTGTTTTTCGCTCATTTTGTTTGTATGTGTACATTTCTATTAATTTGTATTTGATATTTGACCTGTTCCATAGCAGTTTACTGCTTTAGGGAATTAATAATGGCAAATAAATAAATAAAAAAATATGACGCTATTAGGAAGCCAGGCAGTTAGTCACTGAAACATTGAAATCCTGCACTACGTGACTCGAGACTCTTAGGTTCAGAAACGGGAAACGTGCAGTCCTAGCGCCAAGCATATGGTTGCAACATTTAACCCATTTGTAGAGTTGAATGGCCTCAAAGGTCCACGCATGGACATAGTGATGTAAAATATCCAGGTCTTTATTTTTCTGGATAAGTATCTGGATAAGTAAAGTAAATACCCAGGGTATTTACCCAGTAGTGGGTGGAACAAATTGCTAAGTTAGGAAAAACAACAAGTCATGTTATATTATGATAGGTGTTCTGCACTTCTGATTTGTCAGTTCTGAATCAGAACATAAGCTGTGTTCTTTTTTCTTTAGGTAATCTGCTAGTGACACTCGGTGCTTGTTGTTGGGTTTTTAACCAGAATTACTTTGGGTATTTATTCGGGTAGGTAAATATCCTTCGGGTAAATAAGAAATACTCAATTTATATTTACCTACCCGAGGGGTAAATGCCCAATCCACATCACTGTATGGATATCATGCATAAACACAAGATTGTTTCGCCTAGTATTCGATAGCATCATTTAACACATTCTTATCTCGTTTCAACCTGACTATTATGATTCCTGTTTTCACGTATTTCTCCTTGGCCTTGACAAACTGCTCGACTGTACAACCTAACCTCTCATACACAGATATAAACCTGTTAAAACTACGACATTGAGACAAAAGTTCAATCATTACAGTGGACTAGCAAAAGTTCCCCAAACCCCAAAAAGCACATCAGTTTCGATACAATGTCAAAGTGATGCTCACTGTTTTTGTTTTTACTTTCATGGAATTGTGCATTTTGAGTTCTTGCCTCACGACGAAACAGTGAACCATGTGTAGTACCAAGGCGTTTTGCAATCGTTACGTGAAAAAATACACAAAAAGAGACCAGAGTTGTGGCAGAACAAATCATGGTTCTTGGACCACGACAATTCACCAGCACGCTCAGCTTTGTAAATTTGTCAGTTTTGTGCCAAAAATTCGATCACTGTCCTCTTGCAGGCCTTCTTACACACCAGACCTAGCTCTGAGATTTTTTCTTTTTTCTAAAATTGAAGTTAGTGCTGAGAAGAAGCCATTTTCAGAATATTGATCATATCAAACAAAATTAGTCACAGACCTTAATGTGCTATCATTGCTGTCACCTAACAATATTTAAGCTTCAGCTTCATTACAATGTTTTATAAAAAATTATACAGGGTGTTTCGTTGGTAAACGGAGAAAAGGTAACTATGAATAGAGGACACCGAGCAACGGC
This sequence comes from Malachius bipustulatus, assembly GCA_910589415.1. Lineage (NCBI taxonomy): Eukaryota > Metazoa > Arthropoda > Insecta > Coleoptera > Melyridae > Malachius > Malachius bipustulatus. Next base: position 28,727,055 of record OU342639.1, on the reverse strand, counting down.
ATCAGCTTCCCTTGCTGTGGCAATGAGGGAATTTGAGGTGGCCCTCATTCAAGAACCTTGGATCAATAAAGGTAAGGTAATGGGACTGGGGGAGGTGGGAGGACCAATCTACAGTAGATCCTCTGAATCGCCCAAAACCTGCATATTAGCCAAGAGAGGCCTTAAAATACTTCCGCTAATAAATCTCTCTTCTAGGGATCTAACGGTAGCAAAAATCAGGATAGGCAGCTAGAATATGCAAGACCAATGCGCATCATACAACTTGGGGCAGTAAATAAATAGAAAAGCAGCCCATACAAGAAACCTATCGTAACCCTCGGAAAACTAACTGGGAGTCCTATGAGACAAACCTGAAGCATAGTTTAAAACAGACGAGAAACACGATACAGAACACAATAGACCTGGAAGTGGGCAAGTACCTATAGGATGCTAACACTTCGGTCTACAACAGTCACAATGGCCCACTCACGATAAATCTAATCTATGTTATTATTATTAATGACGTAAGACCCATTAACCATGGGTTTTTTAGAACCACCTCGGTGTCCTCTATTCACAATTACTGTTTGTTCGTTTACCAATGAAACAGCCTGTATACTGCGTTTGATTTTCATTATTGATATTCTCAGACAATAGAGACTATGCCTGTCTGGCATTTAGAAGAAGCGTTTCCTGTCTGGGGACTTCTGCCTAAGAAGGAGACTGGTGTATCAAGCTTCCTCACGAAATATCCTGAATATGATGGCAGAGGCGTTGTTATTGCTATATTAGATTCCGGTGTTGATCCTGGTGCACCTGGTTTGCAGGTATGTACGAGTAGTCTCTAATAATTCAGAAATTGTGGTGACATTCCAATACCAAAATCATATTTATTAAATGGATTTGGAAATTTGTAACCTATCATTACTAAAATAAGAGCTAAAATAAATTCAAGATTCCCTGTCAATTTCCTATTGAGAAATATCCGAGATAGGCATATTTTTTTATTTAAAATCAAAGAATGGTACAAGCAATGCCATCTCTAGTCGAATAGACCTACTAGTAGTTAAAAATCATGGAAGATACTGTAACCTTTCATTAAAGCAATATTGTAGACTACCTGTCTGGTTCTATGTAAACTGGCGGGAATGTTTTGGAATCCGCAATGCGAACCTTAGCAAGCATATGACGGGTATCTTCTCTACTCATGCAAAATATATATGCATGAGTAGGAAATATGCCCATCCTATAACCGGGAAGTCGCCATTCATTTTCCCTTTGGCCCCCTTGACTGATCAACAGCGATTCATCTTGACTGAACCAGTAATCTGGGTGAGTAAAAAGACTTTCTTATAAATATTCGAAGATCTAATTTGATTTTAATATTGTTATAGTTCTTTTGCGACTACCTCTACCTTCTCCCCAAGTTTTTGACGAAGAAAACTAGAGTTAAGATGCCATTATCTTAACCTATCCAACAACTTGTATCTGATAATGTATTGAGTTGATCCTTCGAGGTTCTCGACAAATTATCTGCTCTTTAAACGCCCAGAACGAACATCAATGTCTCCAAGAGGTTATTTTTGATGCCTTTCATTTCGGCCTCATCACTGAAGCGGCACCTCGTGAACTCTCTGGACCCCTGTCAAGGTTCAACTCCTCTTTAGAGCCATACCTCTTCAACACTGCTGAGAAATTGATCTTCTTCTCATCTTCTGGGGAGAAGGCATTACTCCTGCCTGACTGAGTTACCGTTTTACGACTCTTTTTGTTAAGGGTCGTATTATAAGTTATCTCAACCATATTGCATGCTTATCTCGAAGAGATAAATGTCGAAGAAAGCCAAATTTATAGAAGTTTCTATTGAGTTACATTTATCGTCGTGATTTTATTTACCTCATAGGTATATATTTATATGTTGTACAACATTTGTTGAAGAACAAGACGTATTTTTCTATTATTAATTTACTTGTTAGAAACGTTATGATCTTGGATTTTTTTCTTTAAATTAAATTTAGTCATTATCAATTCATTAACATCTTGCAATAGAAACCCATAACCAAATTCATGTAAAAAATACTTTTTGTTAATACGTACTATTTTCATTACTTTTTCAAAATTAATTACCACCCATAATCAGAAAAATAATATTTATTCTTCATTTTGGGACTGACTTTTAGGAGAATATTTTCAAAGCGTTTAAATAAAAAAAATTATTAAAAAAGTTTCTGGCATCCCAACATCCTCTGTAGAGTCCCGTTTTTAAGGTAGCCAATTGAGTCTACCATTCAATGAAATTGGAATTGAATTTTGGGTTATGCTCGTAAATCTTCCTTAACAAGTTTTTCTCAACTTTTTTGTCTCTTTACATTCCTGTCATCGTCATATAATGATTTATGACATGCAGAACCTAAAATTTTCAATAAATTTTTGTCAAAAATTTTTATGTTTCATTGTTTATTTAATTTTCAAATATAAACAAATTTATTATTTCATACTTTTTGACATTAAAACTCTTATAAGATTTAGGTAGTTATAAGCATTTTCTGAAGCTTGATATTACTTGAACATTATTTTTTTTGTTTTCTTCTCATTTAAATTGCACCATTTAGGAAACTTCCGATGGAAAAGTTAAAGTCATTCATCGTTTTGACTGCAGTGGTTGTGGTGATGTTCAAACTACAACAACTGCTGTGGCTACTGATGGATATATCACTGGGCTGACAGGAAGAAAACTAAAAGTAAGTGCAATAAATAAATAAATTTATGAAAATGATAGGGAAAGCTATCGTGTTGCTCTGAATTTAAGCCGCATCTTTTTTCAGCTACTGAGAGTGTTAAAATTCACATGCGGCTTGTTTTCGAGCCACGCGGCTAACTTTCGAGGCTTAATGTAACACCCCTCCCCCCCCAGTCCCGATGATCGTCTCGAAAATGCAACTAGGACCCACTTCTCGTTGTGTCATTTCTTGTAGCCACCCTTGGTTCTGGGATGAGGTATGCAAAAAATGCAGGAGTCCAGAAATACCTGTGTAATAAACCTTTCTTCCTTTGAGATTAGGGAATCAAATAGTGTTACTATTTCATCATTTCACACTGGATACCATTTCATTCCTTACAAATGGAATCTTAAATTAATTTATTCATTTACACATTAATTTTTCATTTCTAAATATTTCATATTTTTTTAATTACTTTTATACAATTTAAATTTGTTTTCCCTCTTCATTTATTTTCCTATAAAGGTAATTTATTTATTTAAATAGACTTTCCGATGCTGTGCTCTTTAAAAAAAGACCTGCTTGAGTTATTTCAATCTTGCTTTGTTGACTTATTTTTGTGAGGGTTGTAAAAATTCCGGAATGACAATGAATAATACCATTTGGTGGTTTCTCTTTCCTTTGGGTATTTGGTTTACAATTGGAACTACAGTGTTGCCAGATTGGGTAGTTTTACTTCAATTTCAAGCTTGTGGGTTTTACTCTTTTCATGTTTCCGAATTTGACTAAGCGATCAATTTGTAGGGAAGCTTTACCAAGAGAAACTACCAGAACCTACTGACCTTCTCCCTCGGGCCACTCTGTTCAAGTGAACATCGGTTTTACGCGACTTATACCATAATAAAAACACTGATCATTGCTCGCACAACTCTTTAGGTTTAACGTCGTCAGCGCGTGTTATAGATTCCTTCATAGTTTTAACGGTCATGGAGGTGAAAGTCCAATCCTTTGTTGTGGCGATGTGAAATAAAGGATTCTGGAAATTTTACTTGCGAATGGTTTTTCTTAATTGATGCCGGGCTTCTCATTAAATTTCACTGAGGAGGATCATTTTTAGGAAAAACAGCTTACCCTAGGGGTGGTATATTACATTAATTGATTTATTTTTGATGGCAAAGATATCTTTTATATTTTGCAAAAAAGAGCCTACCTACAGTAAAGAAAGCCTTTACTACAAAATTTACCTCACTACCAAATTTGTAGTAATATACCTTGCTGTCGAGGCCAATAATCATCAAACGAATTTGTCTTGAAAATACCTGCCGCTTGTATTCGGAGCAATACGGTAACTATAACCAAACAATTGATTACATTTCCTGCTGCTTATTTTTTTGCCAGCCACAATTTTGTCAATAATGGAACTTTTTATTTTGATAGACCCTATTTTAAATCAGTGTATTTATGAAATTTCAGCTAAGCATGTAGCTATCAGCAGAAATATGTAGGAATGGGTCTTTTAAACGTTTAACCCACTGTCACTCCAATAAATGGTTACAGAAACTTCTAAACGTTAATTTTAAGCTTTGCGTTTTTATTTTTATTGAATATTTGTATGGGAGAATAATTTGATTTACCAAGAAATTTAATGATACTAGGAAAGTGTCCTATAAATTTTGCAGATCTTTAAAAGTCTCACTATCTCTTTTTGTCTTTTCTCTTTAGTATGATTTAATGTTCTTTATATTATAATACTTAGATGTGATTTGTAAATATTGCAGATACCTGATACTTGGATAAACCCAACAGGTACTTACAAAATTGGTGTTAAAGCTGCCTATGATCTTTATCCAGACAGATTAATTGAAAGAATCAAAAATGAATACAAAGAAAAAAAGTGGGACGAACATCATCGACTAGCTGTGGCTGAAGTTACCAGAATGTCTGTTGAATTTGAGTCTAAACATCAAGGTAAAAATGGTAACTAATCCAGAATAGAGTGACTAAATGTTTTGTATTCAATAAATACCAGGTGCAACCTTGAACGATGCTGATAAACTCAAAAAGGAAGATATTGATGCAAAACTGGAATTTTTAAATTCGCAGGACAAAAAGTTTAGCAATAATGGGCCCGTGTATGATTGTGTGTTATTCCATGATGGGGTCAAGTGGCAGTGTTGTGTTGATACAACAGAGGCAGGCGATCTTGCACAATGTCCTATTTTGGGTGAATACAGTATAACGCATGAGTATGCGCCGTTGACGCCAACGGATCAGTTGAATTTTAGTATTAATGTACATGACTCTGGTAATATGTTGGAACTAGTTGGGTTATGCTGTAAGTATTTTTATAATATAATCTAATTTGATTGCATCAATGGGGTGTTATAGTAATAGATAAATAAATCTAATAGAATCGATAATTCATCTAAATGAGAGAGTATGTTGCCTAAGTGAGGGCACCGGAAGTTCCTTGGCCATTGTTGTTCGGCTTCTGAATAAGGAACCAAAAACCGGTCAATGTTTTTGAGGTAGTAGTGATGCTGAGCCTCCAAAACTGGAGGCTCGCAGTTAACAACTGGCAGAATCTCGAGATCAAAGAGGGACTAGAAGGAACCCAGCCAGGTTGCTGGGTGCATAGAAAGCAGCGAGTGGGAGCTCAACTACAAGTTGTTCAACCTGACGCTAAGTCGGGTGACACTCTGGAGCTCTGCTGCTGCTGGAAATGCGCCAAGCACTTCCAAGCAGGCCTAAGATGAGCAGCACAGGAAGATCACACCCTTCTCATGGAGCAAATAAGGGTTAAGCCAGATCAATCTGCAACACAGCCAGGAATGCCAGGATGCCACGACAGAAATGCTAAGCAGCCGGGCGAAAAAACCTGCAGATGTGACATTGATTCAGGAATCCTATGTTCTTAGGAACCAAATATGGGAATAGCAAGCCTGGGCTTCAAACTTCATATTGGAGCCAAGGCTATCAGTCTTTCATGCTGAAAATGCCGGAAAAAATAGTGGACAGATACCTGACAGAAAACACATTGGGTGCTTCCCATTTCATGAGGTTCAACACGCTTACGAAAAGCACAGATCGACAAAAACCGCCTTACATGAAATAGAAAAAAAAAGTTAATCTTCGAGTACTGGGTCCTGGCAATCTTTTCCTGGCAATTAAACAGAGTTATATGCATCGAGTTGCATTTCAGAGACACCCCCACCGGTGGTGGTTAACTGGATTGCTTCAGCAATCGAATGCAGCGCTGTGTCGTCAGGAGCCGGAGAAGTTCGGGTTAGCATCGCGGTGAGTGGCGGATGCTCCCAAAGCAGCTGCCTCTTCCCTCATCTCTGGTATCTGGTCCTAGTACTCGGCCAGTTTCCAAACGTTGTCTGTCATTACATGCAACATGCATGTAAAATCATTGAAGCATGGAGCGAAGAGGCCGGTCTGACTATTAATCCAAACTCAGGGAACTGCGAAAAGGGCCCTTGGTGGCCTAGTCGCTTGGGGTTCACAACCCTTCCCCTCCATACTGCTAACTAACCAACTAGGTATTATGCCTTGATCATATTGAGCATGATAGAACAGACCTTTTGCTTGAAACGAAATATTGATGTTTTTACTCTATTAATATCAAATAAAAATAATTTAAACAACAAAATTCTTATAGCAATTTTTATATATCTCTCATTTGGTCTTACAAAGCAAGATAACACCCTGGTAAAGATACTACTTACTAACACTCCGTTAGTACCAGATTAGTTGTCACCAACAGCTTGATATCTTTACAGCATATTATCTTGCTGCATAAAACTGGGTGTTAATTCAACTAATGTTGGGTGAAAAGTTTTTATTTTATTTTGAAGATTTAAAGTAATAAATTTTAGTGAATCAATAAAAAATTATTCTACAGCTAGCCATGGTACACATGTAGCTTCTATTGCTTCTGCTTATTTCCCGGAGTCACCAGAAGAGAATGGAGTGGCACCTGGGGCCCAGATAGTATCTTTAACAATTGGCGATGGCCGTTTAGGTTCTATGGAAACAGGAACCGCTTTAGTACGAGCTGTTATAAAAATTATAGAATTGAATAAAGAGCAGCCAATCCATGTGATCAATATGAGTTATGGTGAGCATGCTCATTGGTCAGAAAGTGGGTAAGTTAGCATGTGTTACTGTTAAAAAAATTAAATAAATATGAACGTTGAATTTTTTTTTAATGTACTGCATAGAAATAATACATCTCGTAGCGGAAGACAAAAACTGTCTTTTCGTCAGCTTGGTTTTGTTCAGAGTAGTTGTTCAGGTCCTCTTCCACTTACAAGTTGTCATATACATTATACGAGTTGTCCGAGATAACAGGTGGTAGAGGAAAAGTTTTGTAGGTGAGAAATTCAAGGTTGGCGTCCCTTTTCCTTCCCTATATTTTTCGCCACTCACTTTATTGGAAATACAAAACCGTTATTCAATAGCCCATTAATTATAGAACAAAATAGTGTTCTTTAGTGTTTTTCATACACTGCACCATTTTTGAGATATTTTCAGTTTTATCAACATTCATTCGTGTTACAAAATTATTGATTTCATTCAAAGTTATCTGACTAGAATTTTTATGCTAAATGTTATTCTTAATGATTAGTGACATTTCCTGAAGAAACTTCAAATATCTCAAAAACAATGCTGCATATGAAAAAACTAAAGAATACTTTTTTGTTTTGAAATCCATGGGCTATTCTATAAGATTAGTGACATTTTCTGAGAAAACTTCAAATATTTCAAAAACGATGGGCCTTACGAAAAAAAATTAAACAATACTTTTGGTTCTAAAATGTATGGGAAATTTAATAACGTTTTTGTAATTGCAATAAAGTGGAGGGAAAAGTGGCTCCAATCCTGAATATCTACGCCACTGGAAGACATCCATAAAATCTGAAATAGCCAAATTAAAGGCCTTTGTTTGTTTATTGTTCATGCCAAGTATCATCAAAACCAGTTTATATTTACACGAGTTATAACCAAAAACTCTTATGTTGTTTTAAAGTTTGACACCCTGTATCTTTTAAAAGAAACATCATTTTGAACTGGAACTTTTTTTTAACTTACATTTATGAGAGGAACCACTCCTTCAAGTTTGGCCCAACATTTTTGATAGGTACATCCTGTATTTACAGCTTCAACCCTTTTTTTTTATTTATCATTCACTCAAATTTTTGTGGACCACTATCTGTGTAATTGCCGAATGTCTGACTTCTCAATATTCAGTGACAGTCGCAGATAGTACATGACTGCCAGCCATGTATTGGTGAACTAAATTTTCACCAATTTTACAGAAATAAGTATTCACATAGTCAGCGACCTCCTTAGGGTCACGTATTAACTCACCTGTCTCATTATGCAGTAATATTAACTTTTTCTTACCTAGTTTAGATTTTATAACTTTCCGTTACTGTCTAGGATCATTGCTTTTTTCAATAATAGCTTTCTCATGCTTAATTCTTACATCTTTAATCACCCCTTACGAATAAATATTTTATAATTTTTATTTTATTTATTCTTGCGGGAATTTAGTGTGGAACTAGATACAGCCATTTTTTAGTCTTAATTTTTCTTGTTAAACAGGCGTGTTGGAGACATAATAAATGAAGTTGTAAATAAATATGGTATAGTTTGGGTTGCTTCAGCTGGAAATCATGGGCCTGCATTGAGCACTATAGGAACACCCCCAGATATAAGTCAAGAAACGGTCATCGGTGTGGGGGCATATGTTTCTCCTGACATGATGATTGCCGAATACGCCATGCGTCAAAAATTACCAGGTAATTTAATTTTTTTCTGAATGTTTCATAATATATTTACAATGTATGATATGTTCAATATCTTCATTTCAATGCTTTTTGACTATTTTACAGTTAGGTGGGAAGAATACATATTAAATAATATTACTCGAGAATTTGATGTAAAATCCAAAAACATACTTCTATGTAGGTATCTATTATAGTTTTAGGAAATCAAAGTAGTGGCCTTGAATAAATTCATGAGATGTATTTAAAATCACTTATTTTCATAAACATGATAAATTCTCACTGTAGCTGTGTTGGTAAAAGCATCATATTCATACTTTTTATTCATATTCATCAAGTTCTCTTTACAGTCGTTTTTATTTCCATACAACTTCAAAATTGGAAGAGTGATTTGAATGTCTCAATAAAACTTTTACTGTTATCATTTTTCTTACCAAATTTATTGAACATTTTCAGGATCTCCCTACACTTGGTCATCAAGGGGTCCTACAATGGATGGGGGTTTAGGTGTTAGCATATGTGCTCCAGGTGGTGCAATCACATCCGTTCCTAATTTCACACTTCGCAAATGTCAGCTAATGAATGGCACTTCAATGGCTGCTCCTCATATTTCTGGATCAGTTGGTATAATCATATCTGGACTATTGCAGAAGAGTATACCATACTCACCATATAGCATCAAGAGGTCACTGGAGAATTGTGCTGAGTATCTGAAAGACATTGAAGTATTTGCTCAAGGCAATGGCTTAGCTCAAATAGATAAGTCTTTTGACCATTTAGTAGAATATGGAAATTCAATCGAAAATAATGTAAGATTTCATGTAATGTGTGGTCAATCGAATGGCAAAGGGATTTACATGCGATCAGGGAATGGCAGTGAAAGTCAGTTGTTTAATGTGACAATCGAGCCTTGTTTCTTGGATTCAGATAATGTCCCTCCGAAAGAAAAGATCAATTTTAATATGCGGTTAGTTTTAGAATGCAAAGCTCCATTCGTTAGTTATCCAACTCATTTAGATTTATCAAATACAAGCAGAGTGTTTGCTGTGAAAGTTGACATTTCTTCGTTAGCTGTCGGAGTCCATCACACGTTTATTAACGCTTTCGAAGTTAATAATATCAAGAAAGGTGCCATATTCAAGATTCCTGTGACTGTTGTTCAAGCATACAAATTTACTAACTCGAAGCATGTATGTAATTATAGTGATGTTGTGTTTAAGCCAAACACTATCAAGAGGCATTTTATCTCTGTTCCATCTAACGCCACCTGGGGTGTAATTAAAATTTCCTTGAACGAAGGATCCACAAATGGAAGGTTTGTCATTCATACAATGCAAATTTTACCGAAACTTAATTGTAAATCGGTAGAAACAAATAAAGTACTGAACACTGTACCTAATGCTGAATCATGCACAAGCTTCCAAGTGAAAGGTGGAGTTGTTTTGGAAGTTTGCTTAGCTAAATCCTGGTCCAGTTTAGGAGAGACTGATATAAATTATTCTATCGGTTTCTTTGGCGTGAAGCCTAACCAGCCATTGTTGAATATACATATGGCTGAAGGAATACATACAATAGATATTGTTACGCTGCAAGGTGAAGATATCTCACCAGTTGTGACATTAAAAAGTTCTGCACAAATACTCCGGTAAGTAATTTTTTTGTAGATATTTCTTGATTACTCTTTTGATTTTGCCATATAAAAAAAAAGGTTTCATATTATGAATGTCTCGTAGAGTGGGATAGATCCAGTTTAATGAATATTGAAGAAAATCATGCAAAGAAATTTAATCCTAATGCAGTAATAAAACACTAATCTTGTTGCAGCCCCAATGAAGCTAAAATATCTCCGCTGACCGCAAGAGATGTTATCCCTTCAAATCGGCAAATATATGAATTAGTTCTGGTTTACAATTTCAATCTTAGCAAAGCAACCGAAGTATCTCCAGATCTGGCTTTGCTGAGTAACGTTTTGTATGAATCTGAATTCGAGTCTCAAATGTGGATGCTCTATGATGTAAATAAGCAACTGATGGGAGTGGGTGATGCTTACTCATCAAAAGTATGTAATTTTTTCAAACAGTATTATGAATGCATTACTTGAATGCAATGTTACTTGTTGATTTCAGTATTCAGTAAAATTGGAGCGTGGAGACTACACTGTTAGAGCACAAGTTCGCCATGAAAAGAAAGAATATTTGGAGAAAATATGTGATGCTTCGTTGATTATTAATCAAAAATTAGCTAATCCAATTAACTTAGATGTTTATTCTTCATTTAACCAAGCACTCATTGGAGGCAAAAAGGCTGGTAACATTTCTAGTATTAACTCTGTTTTCGTACCTGTTTACATAGCACCATTACCTAGTGACAAGTAAGTACTTTTTTATATTTTCATTAATTTTTATTTTTTTATTTTCTTCTATAGTATGCAAGCATTGCAAGTAGGTTTTCCCACACTGGGAGGTGAGGAATGTCGTGGAAAGGTAATGCGTCTACATCCGTCTTTTTTATTAGGAACTATGCCGATATTTATCTGGAGTCGCGAAGGAAAGCTGCAGAAAACGTTTGTTAGCATAGCTGATTCGAGAATACCTCAAATCTCCCGGTCACGTTAGACGCCTTAAATAATTATAATAATAATTATTCAAGTCTCCTATGCGAAGCGCTCACCCATCCACGCACTGACCCGCCGAAACGTTGCTGTACCTGAACGAGCGACTAGCCACGCACCCAAATACACTGCAACAACTTAACTAACAAAAAATTTAACTATTTTTGAAAGATTGTCCCTGATTGCCACTGTTGTAATCAATATTTATACAAATGGTCAACTATTTTTTTTATCTTGTAAAAATAAAAAAATTAAGCTGACCGGACCTAAAAACAAAGCAACCCATACAACGAATCTAGGAGTTATATTCTTTTGTCATTAAAATAGATGCATAAAATGTATTTTTTTTTAGGTTTCAACCAAAGATTAATAATCCTGCTCAATATTTATTTGGTTATGTAACGTACTGTAGAGATGAATTGGGAAAGAAAGTTGATGTTTATCCACTTAAATATATGTTACATGAGGGTTCTGCAAAGAAGAACAATAATAATGTAAATAATAATTTAAACAAAGATAATGATAAAGATAAATCAAAGATTGATGAGTACAAAGAAGCGTTGAGAGATTTTAAGGTTTCTTGGTTACCTAAAATCGGTGAGTCTAATATGAGGCTGATGTAGTTAAATGAAAATCTATTTTTTAAATCTGCTGCTGACTGCAACATTTTACATCTATGTATTTCCTTTTCTAGATTCAGCAAACTTAGATAAGTTTTATGAAGAGTTCACGACAGACTATCCGGACCACTTGCCTTTTCACAGTTTGTACCTGCAATGTCTTGATCCTCTCGATATCAAGACGCACTTGCCTGTTTTTATGTATTCAGAGCCACAGAATATAAATACTTCTACATTGCTAAACGTGATATCTATATGTGATAAAATAATAGAAGCCATTGATGAAGATGCACTTTTGAGTTACTTAGCTTTTAAAGCTGATCTTAGACCAGATTCACAGAAGATCAAAGTGTGAGTATAATTTTGAAGTATGAATTAATTATCTATGGGCAATGTATATCTAGTGACTGGCAATGTCAGATACTTGATGGCAGTCAGTTTGAACATGTTGAAGCACACCTATGGATTGTAGGTAAATTTTGTATTTGAGTAGAGCACAAATAAGGACCACCACGAAGTTGTTGATTTTGATCCTCCTAAATTTAGTTTCCTGCGAAGAGTTGGGTACTAAAAGTGCTCGACAAAGGTGTGTGGACTCTTTTCTGCAAGAAAGGCAGGTGTCTGATTTATCTATGTGTGGCATTCATCTCTGGTCAACCAAAAAAAGGTTGCCGGGATAAATATAAATTTAATAATTAATAATTACCAAGCAGAGGGTATTCATCAGTTCGATAAATATTAGTTTCAATATTTAAAGTTAAAGCGGCGATCAAGAGTCGCAACCCTGGATTGTCCGTGAGTTATTTTAAAACATTTTGATCTCTTTATTGATTTATTCTAGAATTTATGAATTGTGTTTCTTTTCTGAAATAGAAATATTTATTAATTTACTCTTCTCTTTATATTTTATGCAGTTACCTTAAAAGTACCTACCCTGAGTAAATTGAATATTCTAAAAATCAAATGTAGGTATTCCAAAAAGGGGATGCTATTATCAGAATGTATTTAGTTTTTGTCATTATCAGAAGTTCCTTTTTTTTAATTACAATCGCTTTTCTCTGTCTAATCGAGTTACAAACAATTAGAATATCAATTATGTTGCCATTGTCAAAGTCTTGATGTTATAACCGAGTGTTTGTTACTAACAATATTTGTTAATTTCAGTCAAATGGAACAACAAAAGAATATCTTAGTAGATGCATTTTGCAGGAAAGGTATTGCTTTATGTCGCTTATATGAACATAACGATGAAGAATCAAAGACTAGCAAATTAAGTATAAAGCAGCTGAACGAAATCCGCAGAAATTTGGCGAAATATTGTGATTTAAATGATATAAAGGTGAACGGTTAAACAAATTTTAATGATCTAATTGCCAATATTATTTATTTACTTTTTTTAGATTTCTTCTACAAATGTTTTGATATTTTCTTTATGGTATTCATTAATTAGCAAACATATAGGCAAATTATTGAAGTATTTAAGTAAATACCAAGAAGAAAAATCCACCAAGGAAGTAGAAGAGAAAATTATAGAAATCTGTCGAATTTTGAACTGGAATCATATTGCCGATCATCTTGACCGAAATTTACCAACAAAATTTCCTTCTGCTTATAGAATATTTTAAGTTAGGTTTTTTTAATATTTAAATTCTATGTTTATTTAGTGTCATTTATAAATACCTCAAGGCAGAAATAATAGCAAACAGAAAATGTTCCTCCAAACATAAGTTTCTGCTTGCCGCTTCTCCGAAATTGCTTTTTTAGTAATGTCATTTACTACTTCACATTATTTCTGCCATGAGGTATAGAAGAGAATATTTTTATGGGTCGTAATTAACACACCGGTAATTTATGGAATTTGCAGGTCAAACAAATACTAAATGCTCGATAAATAAATTGAAAATGCAGTATAAAATAATAAAAAATGCCTGATATTTTTTATAAAATCACAGTATAAAAATATACATTTGCAAGCTAAATTTCGGTCCGCATTTTATTGAAATGTACACTAAATTTAAATACTCGATAAGTCCCAATCACTATTAAACAATTATCTGATCATGCTGATTTATTTCCGTGCTGAATGTCGTTTTTAATTCCGCTAAATTGTTGTAACGTTGAAACTTACGACTAAACTGCAGATGCATACCATTTTTCTGTTTCGAAGAAAATCCTGTATTATTTTCTAGTAAACTACGTAGAATTTCATAATTGTACCTCAATTTATTTTACGAGCAATATGAACTGTAAAACTTGACGGCATAAGTTTTTCTAAAAACGAACGTTTCTATGTGGTATCTAAAAATATTGTCTCCTGTAAAATTCACTCCTTGTGACTTACGATGTCTTGCCAATAAGGTATCGAATTATTATTGTTATCGAGTATTTATTATTTTAAGAAGCATGCAAATTGTATATCAGGCATTCATTATATTTATCCAGTGTCTATTACTTTTATCAAATATTTATTTCCTGTCATGCATGTGAATAAATTAACTAGAAAATGTAATATGCATTGGAAATAAAATATCGAGCATATAATTTGTAGTTGTACCGAATTTTTATCTGTAAGTTTGTGTAGTTTTGAATAGTATAACATAGGTACTTTAAATTAATTTATAACAGGTACAAATACAGTTGATATGTGAAAAATTTCAGTAGATTCTACTGTTTAAAAAAAAATTTATCCAATTTTGTATTCTCTTTATGATAAACAATTTTTTATTAAATTAATAAATTCAATTTTTATTAATTAAGAGTAGGTAATGCTATTTCTAATGATGTAAAACCATGATCTTATCTCAAGCCTGACTTGGATTAGTGGAAGTCATGAGAATATCTGCCAAGTTATTGGTTCTTATGTCATCATAATATACAGTGAAAACCGATTATAACGACATCGTTTAGTACACCATGCTATACAAATTAAGAACTAATTATTAGATTAATAAGCCAAACTCTCACAGTATCATTTTTACACCTCTCTGGTCCTCGAACTTTCTCTTTCTCGATGTTTGCTGCTTCTGTCTCGAAATTCCTTTGTCTAATCTTCTGATTCTCTCTCTCCGTCTCTCGCTGCTTTTCTTCACCTCCAAACAATTATTTACCTTTTTTCACTTTTCTCTTGCATATTCTCTCAAACTCCTTTTCCCGATCTTCTTATTCTCTCTCTCTCTCTCTCTTTGTATCTCCTTCCTTCTCTTCTCTTTTACAAACAATTATCTAACTTCCTTAAGCGTTTCTCTCACAGCTTCTCCAAAATTATTTTTCGTCCTATTATTCTCTCATTCTCCGACTCTTGCTGCTCTCTTTCCTCTTACAAATAATTATTTTATCGGTCACATTAGCCAAACTGTTGGAGTTTCGGTCAAACGATCTCTAAAGTGCAGAATGGCTTTGTTTGGTCAGTACTTGGATGTGTGACCAATTATAGTGGTAAAAAAAAAGTTCCATGGCTTGTCCACTTCTGTGACTTGGGCTTTACCACAGCCATACAATATTTAGTTATTTATTTATTGATTATTTCCACCTTTTTTCTGACAATCGCCCTCAAAATTCCAATCTCATTAATTAATTCTCCTCGTTGCTATCTCTTTGTTCTTCTCTTTTGTGCTTCCAAATAATTATTTTCACCTTTTTTTTACTTTTTTCTCACAATTACTCTTCAAATTCCAATCTCATTAATTTTCTCGTTGCTATCAACCTCCTTCCCCTTCAGTTTTTTCCTTCTTGATTTCTTATTACAATACAAACCTTTTTGACATCTAATTTCTAATTATTAATCCTTTTTACTTGTTACAAGTCATAAATTTAATTGCCACAACATCTAAATTCAATTCAATTTTGAAATCACCACTCATCTTTAACACTGAACTCAATTTTTCATAGCAATAGATACTAAATATGTATCTAAGAACATGATAAACAATTATAAACAACCTATTATTTATTTAAACCTCTTAATTCTTTGAATTTACATACATAATATCAAGTGGTATGTAGTATCAGTTAGGAAAAAATGTATTTAATTGCCTATATATGGGCTATAACATAACACAGCATATTGATGGTCCCCTCAATGTCGTTATATCCTTTTCACTGTACTTATTTTTTTAAATGTATGTCATGATGTTAGCTTAAGCTCTCCTCAACTATCCTATCACAAAACAAGATAGTGTGAAGATAGGTACGTGTGAGCATGATAGACGAAGAATTTCAATATGCATCCAACAGGACAATTTATATTTTTGAAGATACAAAATAATTACCTTGATTTATAGGATGAAGGAATTTATCAATCATTTTAACATGCCAAGCTTTGTCGAGTCCACGTGGACCAGCGAAGGTAGCGTTCAATAATGATTCTGTTATCTATGCGATTTTATTTAAATGTTAAATGCCAACACATTGGCGAGACCCCATAAAATCATTTAATCTTTTGTCGTTAATATATTCTTGAATTACATATCTGTCTTCATACTATCGTAAAAAAATAGAACATAATGAGTTACTATATTTTGTTCGATGGATCTTTGCATGCATATGAGAGTTCACTATGACAAACGAAAATATACAGCTCACTCTTTTCATGCTAACGCGCAGACACTTGCATCGGATGATGATAAAATAAATAATTAAATAAAATGATAAAATAGTGAGAGAAACAAAGACAGAACATGTAAACATCAGCATAGCTTGCAACCAAAGATGGTTCGGTTGCTGGTTCGGTTGCTACCGCTCAAACACTCATAAATATCCGAGAATGTTTCAATTTGAGGTTAAATAAAATTTTCTAGCTCATAATTATCCATCAGGAAGACACTATATTGTACATAGTTTTGCGTAAATTTGAATCACTGGTAAGTGGTACCTGTCTACCTATTACGCGACCAACAATACACAAATGTACAAATAATGTTTATGGGTACATACTGTTATTAGCTATTCAGTTATAAAAATACTGTACACGTAAAAACAACATCAGAACGCTACTGTCTTATCAAAGCGGATATTCTGAATTGATTTTTGTTCATACGTTTAACAGTTGTGATGGCAAGCAAAGATACATCGAACAAAGCATAAAACAAACTGTTAACTTAATCATATTTAATTACTAAAACTTGTTACTGCTTGATTTTGATTTGGATTTTTTTTATACTAAATATGATTTATATGTATTATTATTATTATTATTTTGATATGTATTATAAACATTGACTGATTTATATTAAAAATAAATTGAGTTGTTAATTTCAGATGATAATAAATTTTTCTTTCCATTCAAGACTAATGACATTTTTTTATGAACAATGTAAAAAATTGATACACTACCTAAGTAATAGCTGAGGACGTTATAGTATACACATTTATTTCCATTTATAAAAAGATTTTTAATAATTAAATTTTATTGAACTAAAGCTACAGGAGCGTTTTTAAAATCGAAATTTACTGATTTTGGGGGCAGGTGAATTTTGGAAAACCACTTTTTCGTGATCTGGGGGTCAGGATCGGTGGACATTTGATGAGTTTGGGTGATTTTCGAAAAGTGATGTCCTCAATCAAAAGATGTTTATAGTCCAAGTTTGTAACAAGTTATTTTGAGTTATAAACAAATGAAATCAATTTTCCATTTTCAAAACAGCTTAGAGTGAAAATGGGCCAATATATCGGAAAACGGCTTACATGTACTTATCTTAACTTTTCACGTAGTAGGTGTCATACTGTGTGGATGAAATTATTTCTATACAAAGTGATGAAAAATCAGCGATTTTCAAAAAAAATATGAGAAAAAATTTAAAATGTTTCTGTACCACAGTACATGGAAAGTTAAGATAGCGACATGTAAACTGTTTTCCAATATCTTGACACCTTTTCAATGTAAGCTGCTTTGGAAATGAAAGATTTTGATTTTCATTTGTTTATACAATCTGATTATGTAATAATATACAGGGCGCCCCGTTTAAAATAATAAGGTTGATGGCGGTATAGCCGGAAGTGATGTGAGGTTATAAATGTTTTAGTTCTGCTTGGTAAAATTGAAATCATACATGTACAAATTTTTAGACTTCTACTCCCAACACTTCTTCATATAAAAATGCCCTAAGGTTCTCGCGGCTCACCTTGTATAATCTGAACTACACATAAATCAGTGTGATAGTAAAGTGTTTTCAAAATAACTCAGGAAAATTAAGGTTGTAAAATTTGCACATCTTTTATTTAATTATAATCATACCTTATTACAAGTGTTGTTTGTGCACACAAATCAAACTATCGTTAGAAAAATCAGTCCAAAATACTTCATAGGGCAGCTGATGCATTCTGTTGTAAAATTCTCCATGTTCAGGATGTGATCTTAGAACGAAGTAACTGGGCAGCAGACCTGAAAGCTGGTTAAAGAGAACTTGTTGCTGGAGAAGACCTCATCACCGCACATATGTTATCACCTGTATGCAATAATAACAGCACAACAAAGTTATAATATCTTACAAAGTCTGTTTTTGCACAATTTTTTAGTCCTTAAAGCTGCTCGAGCAGCAGAAGTAAATACTTGGGTCACTCCCTCCATAGTTTTTGCCGAACACTCTACATAATCATCAGCTTTTATTTTTTTGGCCATTTTTAACCCCTGGTTATATTTCACAGTTTCTAAATTAGTCTTCTTCAAATGTGACTGAATATCAGGATTATATCGCAGATCTAATTTGTTTGCAACTAGAATAACTGGCACATGGGAACAAAAATGCTTCACTTCTGGTGCCCACTTCTCCTTAACGTTAATAAAAGAATCGGGGTTGTCAACTGAGAAACAAATAAGCACAACGTTAGTTCTTGGGTAAGCTAAAGGCCTAAGTCTATCATATTCTTCTTCACCTGCTGTATCCCATAATGCAAACTCAATTTCACAATCATCAGTTTCAAGTTTTTTAAAGTAAAGGTCATATATTGTAGGAATGTAATCTTCTGGAAACTCATTTTTACTAAATACAACCAATAAGCATGTTTTACCACATGCACCATCACCCACAACTACCAGCTTTTTCGTAGAACTCATTGAGCAATTATGTATTCAAAATCATTATAGACTTACACCTATCGAGGACTTCAATGGATTTTTTTAATAAAACAAGCAAACCATCGTTTTTGTAGAATTTAATAAATATTCTTCATATTCTCAAAATATAGCAGCTGCAAGGTTATTTTATAAAATACCCACTCGTGTTTATTTAATATCTATTATGATTTTTATCTATTTGCTAGAAGATAGGTATGGTATAAGTAAATAGTATTTACTTACTCATCAATTTTTTATTTGATAACTTCAGCAAGTTTTGAAAGGAAGAAATTTAGCAAATATTTATTACATAAATATTATTTATACTATTTTCCAGAGGTGAAATAAGGAATTTATTTAACATAACTTGTTAACTAAACACAAATGATACTCAAAACAAAGAAATTAGTAAATATTATGAAATTATACGGTAACCTTTTTCACTAGTACATAATGTTGTCATTTTCTCCTCCCTTTAAAAATGCTCAATGAACTTTATTTTTGGAGCAAAAAGCGCCATATCCCTTCCAAATTCCTTCAAAGTTTTTAGAAATAAAATTTCAATAATTTATATCAGGGAAAAAAAGAATTTTGAAGTATAAATTATAGTAAGAAATTATTAAGCCAATCCTCAAAGTGTTGTTGCAGTAAACTCAACTCTTTCTAGGGTCTTCATTTGACTAAGTAGAGACCTCTCAGGTTGATTGGCCAAAACATAACAGTTACTTGCGAAATGTCTCATTTGATATCTTCAAACAACGGCAATGAACATCAAATTTGGTCACTGTAAAAATTGACTTTGACAATTCAAGAATGAAAGACGGTAAAGTCGACAGAGATCGAACTCACTTCACTTCAAGTGATTATGTCTTAGGTATGTGAGCGAAATGATTTAAATGCGAAATGTTTAAAACCCCGACATCCAAATATTGATGACAAATTTCAATTTGGTACAATTATTTAATGCTATATGCTCCTGACACCCTTTTCCATGTGTGTCTTCTATCAAGTGGCTTCATTACAAGCCTGTTCCAAACACCCCGTGCCTTTTCACTTCCCCCGCAATTTTTAAGGTTCTTTTTAAAGTCGCTCATGGCGCAACAGTGGTCCTCTTCTACCGCCCCCTCCCCACCCGTGCTATGATACCCCAACCTTTTAAGTCGCGATAGCCGCTCCCTCCATACCCCTGCCATGACTTAAGCATAAACGCCACTTGCCGAGACAGCGATCACCTCCAAGATTCCTCCTGCAAAATCAGCCGCTTTCCTCCCACAAGTGAAATATTGATAGGTCTCTATTGTCTGCGTTCAATAAAGTTAAAAAAAAAAACACTGGGGCTACATTTCATAAGAATTTTCAAACAATCACATGTTCTAAAATATAACTCCCCAGGGTAATAAAAATCCAAACTAAGAACAAACATAGATTTTATTATAAATACACATCTCCTATAATGATAACGTCTTAAAATACTCTCAAATATTGTACTTATCACACGCATTTATCACATACACATAAATAAAGTATAAAATTGTATTGAAATGCACATAGAATGAGGAAATTTTAAAATGGTAGTTTGAATTCAGACAAAAGTTGTGGATTTGTATAGAAACATTCTTAATACATTTTGTACCATGTCTTAAAATGAACATATTTACACATTTTCAAGATATTTTAGTAATAAAAGCGTTACAAAAATACAATTTTTCAATTTATAAATGATTCAAGTACCCCATCATAGAATTATTTTTATAGGTCTCTTCCATTTGCCTATAATTTGAGACAATCCTTACCTTACACTATCTGTAATAATTGTAAAGTAGGTAGATGTGTAAACACACTCCAATATAAGAAATATATTAAAAACCACACTTCTTTCATATAAAACAGACAACTCAAAAATAACAATAAGTAAAATTAATGAGGTGCGATGTTGCTAAAATTCTAATAGATGAAAATACAAATATATGTATGTATGTATGCAGAGTGTAAAAATGCATTAGAACACTGTTTCCTACAACATAAAATTACTACTAGTACCTTTACTACCTTCATGGAGGACCCTTTATGAAAGGTAATGTAGAATATGTGAAGGTATGTTTATTATATTACAATACATACATGAAGTCATTATGGCATATTTTACACTCATGTGTCAAGAGTTTTTTATTCATATTATCAACCAACCATTAGTAATAAAAAAAAAAGAAAACATTATTAAACATGTGACGACAGCCTTAATTAACATTAACAATAATGTAAGTAATAATAATTATTTAGTAAAATCAAAACATTTATAACGAATTTCCATTTTTTTAAACACATCAATAAACATTAAACTCTATATCATCACAGAATAAATAACACTTAGAGGAATACTGAGAATGCAACTAAACAGATAAGCTTAACAAAGCTTTTGTAGTTTAATGTTTGATAATAATTATTTCTGCACTTATATTTGCCTTTGTTATATTCAAGAAGTCGACTGGTAAGTTTTCCAATTCAAATGAATGCAACCTGTGTCTCCTGGCCAAGTTAGAATTGTGTGCGAAAACTATTTACAATAGTTACACTGTGTAAAAATGAAAACGGAATAACTTTTTGCATTTTAATTTAACAAAAAAAAGGAGATTCCAGTATATTGGTAAATACATTCAAAATATTATTACACTGCCTGGGTTCCGGTGCCTGTTTTGTCGTAGATATTTGTGTTCCTCTGTTATTTAATAATTTAAAAATTCGTCTGTGGTATACAGGATGTCCCAAAACTCAACGTCATCCCTTGAAGGGCTGATAGGCCAACTCATGACTGACCAGAATATCATAAGATGAAGTCTCAGTAAAAAATTGCTTATTTTCGAGATAATGGGACTTTTATGAATTGTGTGAAAATCGATACTTTAGATCTGTTTTTCGAGTGTCACAGTTACAAAATTTCATATTCTTAGTATACTGGTACAGCATAATGGCAATTGTTTGATTACAACTGCGTATCACAAATGACACTACCAACTTCACTATAACATTGTTGAATGACGTCATTACCATTATCATCGATAACAACATGATATCTTTTTATTGTGAAAGCCACTCAGATTCTTTTTTATTGATATGATTTCGCAATGCGCTCCTTTTGCAGTCAAACAGCAATATATTTTTTTCAAAAGTAAAGCATATAAAATATTATACCATTGCAGAAACTAGATCAAATGAGCCATTTTTAGGAATAACTTGCCAGGTTCATGGTGTAATTTTTTTTCATGTATGAAGTGGCAAAGTTGTGTCATGAAAAAACAGAAATTTTCAATCGGGCAAAAAAATGAATAATTTTCCTAAAGGGTACGGCACCAGAATATTTCTTAGGCACTTAATCATTAATGGGGCTATTCGGCATTGCATAACAAAATTAAGAATGTAAGAATATGAAATTTTGTATCGATTTTCACAAAATTCATAAAAGTCCCATTATCTCGAAAATAAACAATTTTTTACTGAGATCATCTTATGATATTCTGGTCAGTAGTGAGTTCACCGTTCATCAGCCTTCAAGGGATGACGTTGAGTTTTGGTACACCTGTATATGGCATTTCACATGCCACTGCTGAGTATAGGTATTACTGATACCTTTTTGCAGAAAATGTATAGTAAAATTCAGTTAAAAAATTGAAATAAAAATAATGTCAAACGTAAGTTGTTATAAGTCGGTAAATGGTGGCAAATAAATAATAACAAAATAGTTCCAGACGCCAAGATGAATCGAGTCTTCTAGGTCTTATCTGACACGTTCTTTCAATAATTTTATAACTAAGCCTGACTAGTTTTTTGTTGTACATAAATCTTATGTAGATTAATGCCATGCCTTTAATACTTATTGATTCTGATGAGTAAAATTGATCTTATAAAAATTATTAATGAATTCACTGAAGACTGTTTGAAACCAAAAGACTGCAGATAACAGGAAAAGCAAGATAACCACCATCAGACTTTAAAATGCTGGTGAAAATATAAATTAACAGTACTTAAATAATTAAACTATAAATACGTAAAACCTAAATAAAAAACTTTGAAAAAATCAACCACTAAACTAAATCTACTAAAAATTAAGAAACTGAAAGGTATTTAATTACTTATTGAAAACTACTAACTATAGAATAAAAAAAAACTAATATGTATTCAAAAAAAAATAAAAAATTACCAGATTCTTAGAACTCAAAACTAATTCAAGTCATATATAAATCCCTTAAAAAAAGAAAAAAAATCTGAATTTTCATATTTAAAGTTAAGAAACGAATTACGTAAGAAACTGTCTGTCATCATATTCTAAAATCGAAGAAACAGACCCTGAAGTGAAGTAAACAGAAGCCATTAAAAGGTTTCACTTTGGTTAACGAAGAAAATTGTTAGATTTGCAAAAATTCAACCCGCAGCAAACGTATTGGCTGTTCAGAGCAATGCACAAATCCAGGTCATCAGTAACAAATAAAAAATTACATAGAAGGGGGCCAAGTAGTGCTCTTCCACACCAACGTAATAAACTGTAAGAAACAAATGACTTGAACTGAAAGTACCGCTTGTAAGTAAAGTACTGCCAGATATCGTTAATATTTCTGAACACTGACAGCAAAACAAGGAGATTTACAAAATCGACTTGGAGGAATATATTAATTATAGTAAGCTATTTTAGTAAATCCAACTGTTAAAGTCATGGAACCCCCATCTTACCATGAACTAAGATGACAAGTTTTTGAATTTTGTGTAGATGACGGGGGTGGGGGGAGGGGGCGAATTACCCAAAATTATTATTACACAAGGATGAAAAAGGAGACTATTAAAACATAATCGATTTCATTGATCGAAATCTTTGACATAAGCACTGTCCTTGTAAGAGTGATTTACAAAGACCAATGGAAAGTGATTAAAAATTGGTTTTAGGCCGAGAAGATCATATAATTGGAATTCTTCACTACACTATCATTTATCACAGAGCAGTTAGATAAAAATTTATATCTATTTTGGCCTCTCGAGGACCTTTGACTGCATGGCCTCTTAATAAGCTTGGACATTACAGAATTACAAGGCCATGTGCCTTATTACTTAAATCATATTTACGACAACAAACAGTATGCATTACTCATGGATAAATATTAAATACTGGTACCCATTATTTCTTCTTGTGTAGACAATCTTGGGGATGAAGTTTTATTATATCTCTGGTGTTAACAAAAAACCTAAGGTCTTGTCTGAATTGTGACGTACATACTGAGAAATTTGATCCAGTTTTCACTAATTTATTTCAGCTTTCATGTAATAGAATTTTCTAGAATATTCGAAGATACTTATTGGCAGTTCATAGTATGAAATAGCTGATAGTAGTTTATAATTTAGCTAGTTACGCAAAAAAATATTATCAAGTCCAATATTATTAACCTTTGGTCAAAGTTAATTATTTTTCAAATAATTCGTAACTTGGCTTTGACATCTTGAACATTTTATAAAGGCATTTATATAACATGTAAATAGAAATACATACACGGCAACTGTTTGACAACAAATATTAGATCCAAATCTACAATCCCCTACAAAAATCTCAGTAGCCTAGATAAACTTCAAAATAAACAACTGTTTTCAACAGGATATCCTCAATTGCAAATTTACAAATAAGCATTTGATAATTTCTATAAAGGTACTTTGCCAATATAATCATAAAAATGCATTATTGAAAATACCATCAAAGAGCTGCCAAAAAACTACAAAATTATTATGGAAACTTTAATAACACTTGCAGAATATGCTTATTTTGCACATTTAAAATTCATTTTTATAATTATTTGTTGCACAAAAAACAAAAGAAAAATAGTAATAAAGCGGTTTTTTTGAGGGGAGAGTATATGGGTGCCTCCAGGATGTACCTATGAAATAAAACTAATATTTTTGTTATTTTTTCTTTGACCAATTTTTTATGTTTTTTTCTGGCGACATTCTTTTTATTCTTCAAGTATCAAGAAGAATAATAAAGAAACAAAACAAAAACTTTTCAGCAAAAATATTCAAAAGACATTAACATTCTCCCATACATACCTAACATCTTGTGTGTATGTATACTGGGTGATTCTTTAATGCTTAAAAAATTTCCAAGGACAGATATTTATAAAAATAATATTAAAAGTTAGATACTAAGTCTACAGTTACACTCTTAAGTCCGACTATCGATATCAACGAACCGGACTTCCGTTCAGGTTTAATTGGTTCTAAAATAATTGCACTCAATGGTCATTCATGAGGGGGGGGGGGGGGGTTCCATTAAACATTAAAAAAAATATATTTTCAATTGATTTAAAGAAAACATATTTATGATTAATTTCTGCTGTATCAGCATTGATAGTGAGGGTGTCAGACGTACTGCAACCTATTAACGATCTTTGTATTAGCATACAAAGTGTAAGAAATAAAATGGACGAACTAGAAAATTACTTAAGAAGAGAAAAAACAAGATGCTGGTTCTGACTGAGACATGGCTGTATACAAATGAAACTAAGTATTTCAACATTGAAGGATATGCAGACCTGTAGGACTCACGGGTGGGGTCCGGTCGGGTGAGGTCGGGTCGGGTCGGGTCGGGTCGGGTGGGGTGGAATCGGGTCACCCTGCGCAAGGATGACAAGCAAAATCGTGAAGCGTTCCACATTTTTCCTCCTCAAGGGTGCCACCTTGACGTGGTGAGAAGGCTGGGCGTGGGACGGCGGGCGGCGGTACGGGACACCTGGGAAATGCTCTTGAGTATTCTCGGAGGTCCACGGGGGCCTGCCCAGGACCACGCCTCTAAGCGCATCCATATCCCCCATCCCTTCGTCCCAAAATCACTTCCTTCCCTCCACGGGCGGCTCTGTCTGATGCGCCCCTGAATGCGCGGGTCGCGGGGGGGCTTGGGCCACCCCCCCTGCGTGCGTGGCTGGAGCGCGGGACGGTAGAGCTTCTCGGGCCACAGTGTTGGAGGACTCCCCATCCTACATCCTAAAATCTATTCCTAGCCTCTCCTCATGGATTGGGTGCTAGTCCCGAAAGGGAAACTGCCAAATCCAAACACCTTTCCCAACCCAAAGAGGTGCGGGCGGGACTACTGAAAAGGAAACCGCCCAAACCCCCATCCCATCTTAACCCCTCCCCAAAAACGCAAGGACTTACACTAGTAAGCACGGGTGTGGCAAACCCGGGGTACCTTGCTGAAACTCTCTTTGTTTCAACTAGTCGTGGGAGAGTTTCCTTCCACTTTGATCATTCTGTCGCTCTCACTTGGGCAAATCCTCTTTCCACTTCAACTTCCCCTACTCTAGCCCCTCGGCTAAGGGAGTAAACCCCGACAAAAAATCCCGGCCTTCCACGGTTAGGGGGCACCAACCAAGCAACGGATATGGAACCGAGTAAGGAAAAGGAAAAAGAGATTACGGTGCAGGGGGGGGATACCCCAGTACTGGCACGCGGGTTAGGCGAGGGAGCAGGCCACCGCGGCTCGTCATCAAGCGACTGTTCCGGGCTCCTGATAGACCGCCAGGTTGGGAGCCTAAGGAAAATTACTGGTGAGGAAGAAACATTCACTGAGAAGAACAGAGCGGATGGGCCTGGAAACGAGCCAGAAAACCCGGTGGATAACCAGGCCGAGGCTTTTAGATCTATTACTGGCTACAAATTCGATCCTGACGATAAGGATCCTTTCAATAGAAGGCCAAGTCTAAGCAGGTCTCCAACGAACGCAAAAGCAACGCAGCAGCTATCAGCAGCTACGAATACAGGGGTAGTAGATCTCACTTTAGACACACCCATAAATGAAATAAACAAATCAAAGGGAAATGTTGCAGCTGAGTCTGTCGAGACCGAAACAACAAGGGCCCAAGAACCCCACGAGGAAAGAACCACGTCTAAAATGGCGAACATTTTCTCTAAACTCTACAACCGTGGAGGATCAATGCCAAACCTCACTTTAGACCAAAGAGCGACAGAAGACTCAAACACTGACGACGATGACGAAGAAGTCTTCCTTGACACCACACACCAAACGGGTGAGAGAGAAGATAATGAGGATGGATCCAAAAGAAAAAGGGATCCGAACACGCCGGAAGCTGACCAAAGGTCAACGAAGAAAGGCAGAACCAAGGTAACGGAAGCACCCGAGAGATCTTGCAGACAAGCAGCTGTCTCGGTAAACTCGAACAACACATAAAACAGCTGGGAAAGTTCTGCACAAACAACAACAATGTGCATAGAGAGATAAAAAAAAACTCAGCAGAAATATGTTACAACTTATACAAAACCAAATCCTACAGGAGGTTGTAAAAGGGAAACAAACAGAGCAAATCAAGACACAACATACAGAGAACGCAAACCAGAGATATAAAATCGAAAATGAAGAACTAAAAGAAGAAAATGTAGGGTTGAAAAATAGAATAAAACAAATGGAGGACAGAATTTTAAAAATGGAACGGAAAGAAATACCGAGGGTTAACTCTGCTACACAGACAGAGGGTAAAACGACGTGGGCTCAGAAAATTAATAAAGAAAAACTTGACGCGGTCACCACCTACAAAGATTTTGAAAAAATAAAAAACAACAGATGGGAAGAAGATATATTCAAAAACATAGAGGAGGTTGTAGGAAACCCGGTCTACACAAAAGAAAAACACACCGCGATAATAGTAGAACCACAAGACCCAGACTGCATAGAGATGACGACAAGAATCGGCAAAAAGGACAATATAATAGAAAACAAAAGACAGCTAATAAGGATCAAAATTAAAGACACCACCTCAGGTATGTGGAAACAGTTTGAAAGGCTGAAAGACCATGCCAAAGAAAACAATATAAAGAAAATAGTCACCCACAGGCTGAGCACACAAAATATTGAAGAAACAAAGAAGATATTCCAGGCGATATTTAACAATACAGGCACTACAATAGAATTATATTTACCTAAAAAGTTGGGAGCACAAATAAGACAAGGACAAAAGACCGACCTCCCTAAACAGTACAACACGGAAGCTATTATCATTAGCAAGGAAAATACAACCTATGAAGATCTATTAAAGGAGGTTAAATATGTAGTAAGCACGGTCGAAGAAAAAAACATCATACAGACAATTAAAAGCACCAGAAATGGAGAACTAATCATAATAACAGACAAAGAACCTGAAAAAATAGAGAAAATAAAGGGGGCAATAATCAAGGACATGAAACACATAAAAATAAAGAAAAAAAGAAGTGAAAAAGACGACTATATGACAATCAATATACGAGATCTAGATGCACACAATACTAAAGACGAAGTCCTAGCGGCGGTTGTGAAAGTAACAAATACAAAAGCCGAAGAAATCAGACTGGGTAATCTACGGCCGGCCAGAGGCGACACCCAAGCTATGACAATATCACTGCCCAGAGGGGACGGTAACACCCTCACGGAAAAAGACTTTCTACAGGTAGGCTTGATAAGAGCCAAAATTGAAGAAATAATTAGCATACAACAGTGTTATAAGTGCTGGAGCTACGGCCACGTAGCAACAGAGTGTACCGGGGCAAAAGATCTCACCGGATGCTGCTTCAAATGCAGCAAACCGGGACACACAAGCAAAGACTGCGCAGATGAGGAAGAGTGTGTCACATGCGGCAGGAAGGGTCATAGAACGAACAGCACAAGATGCGAGGCCTTTAGCAAAGCACTTCAGGAGAGGAGAAATAGCGCAAGAACCCCCAACAAAAGATCGTCAAACTTGATGCCAAATGAGAAGACGGGGGAAGAAACACGTAAGGGATGCCCTCCACCTGGCCAAAATGCCTGAATTAAAGTGTTATCATATAAACGTGAACAGGTCCAGGGCGGCAATGTCCCTTATAAAGCAAACAGCAGTTGAAAAGAAACTCGACGTGGTCATGATACAGGAACCGAACAAAGCATTTAAATGTGAAACAGGGTTCGAAAAAATCATGATTTTTTTATAAAAATCAAAAATCAATGATTTTAATTAAAAAAATCAAAAAAATCGTGATTTTTTTGATTTATTTGATTTCTTTATTTTTTTTATTTCTAATAATGTGGTATGATCTATTTTCCGCTCTTTTACGCTCTCACATCAGATATGTGAGAAGTTTTTGCTTCATATTTTCGTTAAGGCTAACAAGTGATCGCCACACCATGATTTATGCATTTTCTCTTGTATTTTTTTTCTTCACTTTTGGTTTTGTTGAATTATATAATTTATAAATAATAAAATTAAATTAAAGAATTGAAACAAATTTATTTACCAGAATCGGTTAAAATTCAGAAAAGTTAGAAACATTTTTTATGAATTCTACTTATGAAGAATTCTTTAGGGGGCCGAAGTATCACAAAAAGCCCTCCAAACCCTCTCACCATTCAAGAACACATAATAAATAATAATAAAAAGGACAAATATACTTGTTCCTTTATATTTTTTATTTCCAAGTTCATGGTCCAGCTAAATGAGATCAAAAGAAAGATGCAGGAGATGAAATATAGATAATTGATACAATAATTTGTTGTTTCCCTAATAACCTACTGCATCTATTCAGACTTCAGCAGGAATACATAAATTATGATCACCCTTTGAAGGTTTCAAGTTTCAAAAGAAAGCAATAAAATATGTTTTCAATGTTTCCATCAATAATAATTACTATCTGAGGTTTATGGTACCCTTCACCCTTCTATATAATATTGTGTGATTTTTGTGGCACATTAAAATTTATTATAGTAAATAAAAAAACTCCATAAAACATAGTATTTCTGATTTTTGATTTTTTTGATTTTAATCCTTGCTTAATATAAAAAAATCACTTGATTTAAATCGGGC
Organism: Malachius bipustulatus; assembly: GCA_910589415.1. Lineage (NCBI taxonomy): Eukaryota > Metazoa > Arthropoda > Insecta > Coleoptera > Melyridae > Malachius > Malachius bipustulatus. Next base: position 28,697,426 of record OU342639.1, on the reverse strand, counting down.
GAACCCTGTGTGAAAACAGCTATACTGACACACTACAGAATGCGCAAATCTGAATAACAAACACACGGGAGGTAAGGATAGAGGATCACGGGTCAGGACCTGGATTTGTTTACGTGAAGCATAAAGACTACGCACTCTACTCGTGCTATCTCCCACCAAATGAAAGCCTCGACAGCTTCAAAAAAGTATAAACGAGCTGGCCGACTCAACGAGCAAACAACATGCCAAGGAAATTGATAGTGACGGGTGATTTCAACGCTAAATCCCCGACATGGGGATCAAAAATTTGAGATAAACGGGGAGAGACACTAGAGGACCTAATATTATTTAATTTAATTAAAATTAATTATTCCCATTTCGGACCGGAAATTCCATAAATGAACTCGGAATTGTTTGCAGACGACTTACGTACCTGGCAGGGTGTGTGATCGGTAAAGCAGTTTCCACACTGCGATCTGTTGAGACTGGTTTACATAATAAAGAGTTTCAAGAATCTGTAGGTGATGAAAATTCATCGAAAGAACCCAATGTGAAAAAAAGAAAAGCCGACATATTGAAAATTAGGGAGATCTCAACAAGGAATTTAAAACAACAAGCTGAAATAATGGTTCAAACTTCTAATTCAAAATACCCTCATGCTAAAAGGGTGACATAGTTAGAGTTCGAGTCCCAGATGTCGACAGAGGTCGCATTAATAGTGTCAAGTACACAATTGCCGAAATACTTTAATTTTGATATTTCATAATAATTACAAAACGTCACAGCCAGTAAGTAATTCAGGTCAGGTCAACATGATTATTGTTGCAATAGTTGATATTTCAAAATTATTAATAAAAGCTAACTTGCAAGCGTGATATAAAACTGGGGAAAATAGGTGACTGACTTGCTGACTTAATCAGAAAAGTTGAAATAAAAGAATTGGCTCTCCAATTGCAAGGGACTCCGCCCGGGGAGGGAGTAAGTGGCCCGCACTCTGCGAGCCAAGAAGTGAGTCTGGGACTCCGCTAGTTAAGAGGGCTTTTCCGGATATATGTGAACTTTTATTCCTTAAAATAGGTCTTCAATAAATTGGTGAAGTCCTGCTACAAAAAACTGACTCACCCCGTATATCCGAAAAGCAGTGTTCATCGTATATGATAAAAAACACTATTTTGCTGCTTGGAAACCATACTTATACTTTTTTTATTATTATAGAAACATAAAAATGCATCATTACTAATGATGATCCATATTTTTTTAAAGCAAGACATATAACTACTGAATTTATTACCCTGTTCCGCCCTTCGAATTGAATTTGTAATTGAACAAGAAAAATGTCTCTTTACTTGGTCACCACATAATAAAATACTTTCTTATACCTGCCAGCAGTTTTCCTTTGTTTAAACACTGAATTTGCAAAATAATAAATCAAAAAGTTAAATAAAAAAAAAATGGTTCTGATTATTACAAATAAACCTGCCAATAAGCAATTAAACCGGTGAAAGAACTTCACAAATAACAATAACAAAAAATAAATTTAAAAAATATTCCCTGCATCCTGCTTTATTTAAATCTAAATAATCTGTCCTTGAAATTTTTTTGCATCATTTAAGAATCAACATGTATAAAATAGATGATAATCCAGCACCCTGTATATCTATATAGTATTTATATTAAATTAATATACATAATATATAAATATAAGTTCAATTTTCAATGGCAGTACCTGAAGCCGACACTATACTCATGAGAAGTTGTCAAATTCTAAGTTTTGTTGTTGGAAAGGCCACAATTGAGAACAATATCACCATTGTCGCACAGTTTCTCCTCATCAAAACAAGCTACCGTTGTTACTTTAAATCTAGAATTTGACTTGACTTTGCTGTCTGCAACTTTAGTTACTTGAAAACGATTCTTTTTCATGTTTCTAGAATGAGAGGAAACTGGTAACACATTAGGTGAAGAAGACGATAATAGTGAGTGTTTCTGGAGAGAACTGACATCAAACAACTTTGGATCACAACTCAGGGATACTTTCCTTGAAAGCAGCTTTGAAATGCTGGTTATCGGTTCGGTGCAAGATTCAATTAATGATTTGTTCACTGAGCAAATCGCTATTATTTTCTTCGCTATTTGTGAATACGCATCGGGATCCTGCAACAATTAATTTCATTCTCACTACACAAATAATTAAATTATACCAAAGTTAAAAAAATTTGGTCACAATGAATTATTATATAAACACACGCAGAATGTAATTTTCATGTTCTTCATTACTGGCATTGGGTGAACAAGTTTTTCTAGATAAGTATAAGAGTATTAGTTTGCTACTGCTTCCCAGAAAGGAAATCACAACCTTACATCATTAACAGGCTCCCTTTGATGCTACAGAGGAAGAACTAAACTACTGTTTTTGTTAATACTTACACTGCAAGAGCGGTTACTGTCATCAATTTCAATTTTAACAATTCTGGAATGTGTTAATGCATTGCATAGAGCTTCTAATCCTTGCACTTGTATAGCTTTGTTTCCTTTTAAATTTATTTTCTAAAAATGCAAAGGAAATTAAATTCTGTAAAAATCATCTATAGGAAAAATAACAAAACAAAAATCAAAAATTCTATTCTTACTTGCAAAGAAGTGTTTTGTTCTAAAGCAGCCGCCAAAAATTCCATTCCTTTACAAGTTAACAAAGTAGACTGCAATCCTAACCCTTCTAAAGACTTTGTAATAGTTAAGCCCCCTTTAATGTCATCGATGACTATGTCTGTCAAACTATTGAATCCTACATTAATTGTATGCAAATTTTTACATTCCGACTGAAAAAATAAACTAAATTAGAAGATATTTTCGGTAAAACTTTAATTAAGTCAAACATATTTGTCGAGGTTTGACCGGACAAATTAATAAATAAATGTACCTACCTATCTTTATACTCATATAGGTTACTTACGATTATGCTATTAAGTATTGGTCCACTTTTATCAGTGATCTGATTATTAACAATGATTAAAACAGAAAGACCAAATCCGAGACAATTCTGTGTTGTAAGTCCTTTGGCAAGTACTTCTAGGCCTCTGTCTCCGATAAAATTATTACTAATGTCAAGTACTTTCAAGGTATAGTTCATACTCAAGAAACGTCCCAAGCTATCAGCTTCCTTAGTATATAAGCCAGATGATGGCAGGTACAATTCACATAAATTATCATTGGTCATTAAATTCTCAACTTGAAAAAAAAATTAATTAGTACATTATATTTGATGGAGAACTAGAGAACTATTCAAGGACTCTTCACAGATAAAACCAACTCACTGGAAACTATGCATGTGAAAAACTCATTCACTGGTTACTACACTCCATTTACTTGACGGATGGCATGTTCTAAATTATTAGTTGATGTCAAAATTTTGATCTTATTATTTACACCAGACAAACAATTAAAATTTTTGAATCGAATGTCTTTCTAGAATAATTATTAGAATTGTGCCGTTCTTTCGCACACCTTATGGTTTGACTTAGTTAGGATGAACCAAATTCACGAGAACCCGGACAGCAGCCAAGCTTCAGGCCACAGCTACTTGGTTAGGGGTCCAAATCAAAGTATAATCTGAACTAAAATTCATAAGCTATTAACGGTTCCCCTTACTGAATATCAAAACAACTAAAATGGACAATCTAACCAGGATCTACTGCCAATATTATTATTATGGGTCCTTTGTGGGAATTTCCTAGACAAAACTTCCTGATTTCTTCACAAAAAAATTCAATTTTTAACTCAGTCAAGATGAGTCTTCTCCTGTCTTATCAGCACAACCAACCAAAAAACATCCAGCTTATCAAAGTTCAATTCATAAAATTTCAACTTTAGTGCCATACAGGGGGATTCAAAACTCATGAATGTGGATTAATAATTAATAAGTAACAACAATTAAAATAATATCTAGCAGATAAAGGTATAATATATACAAACTATAGTACATACCTACAATAGCAAGTGAGTTTTCACATGCTATAGAATATTAAAATATAAAACAAGATATTTAATGTCAAACTCTAAATCGTTATTCATGTTACAATACAAGATACGATATATGTGAATTTTATATGTGAAAAGCCCAAGAATTATTGAACAATTTTTTTTTATAATTACCTAAATAAAACGAAGGTAACATAGGTAAAGTACAGCTATCAAACCTTAAAACTGTAATATTTGAGTTACATTTAATTGTATTTACAAGTGCCATCATATTTTGTTCTGAAATGTTCATTCCTTTAAATGAAATAGATTCTAAAACCATTAGGTTACTACATGCACTACAAAAAGCCTTCCACATTTCGTCATTGTCTATAACCATCTTCATTTCAATCTCGCATACAGTCTCATAGTATTCTAACATATTAAGAAATTCGGTTATAGTAGCTGCAGTAAATTTACAATCGTTTAAAATTAAAGTACGAAAATTACAAATTTTAAAAATATCTTCCAAAGTCTCATTAACTTCATTGGTTATTACATTAGTTAAGTTTAAAATGGCAGAATGATTCGTGTTATCTTTAATATCCTAGAAAAAATATACATTTATTCACATACAGATGTATCAAAAATGAATATGTATACAATACTCAGTGTAACATTACTCCCAAAGCTTATAGCTTTCTGACTAAAGCTTTATAACTGATACAAAATAAAAAAATTCAATTTAGTTAATCAATGATTGATTCAAACCTAGTATTTGAACTTAGAATTAAAACTTACTATTCAAACTTCTATTTCCCAAGTATGGTAAGAGAATAATTTTAAAAAATTTATGGGTCTTTTATAGATCTGGGCTTTACCATCTAAACCAAGAGGAGACAACCTCATCAAAAACCTAAATTCCAAAGCGAACCACTGAGACACGAACAAAATGATACCTACCATGACACCTGGGGACGGCCCGGGAATGACACCTGAGGATGCCAAGAAGTAAGCACAGACAGCAACTCCTGGGCAATCACGGACGAAAAGCAAGATAGCAGTTATATCACTCCGTCGCAAAAATCGTTTGCAAAAAAGAAGAAGCTAAAAAAAATTAGAGTAGCTGGACAAGCACCAGCTAGACAAGTGCTATTGAAATATTTTAAAAGTGGCAGTTCTATTCAAAAAACCGCAAGAGGAGACACTCAGTGCTGAACGACTCTCAGCACTAGGAGATGCCATAGTAGAAGAGATGGACGTATAAACTCCAACAGACTGTGAAAACCTGTAGACTGCAGCATGGCTCTTGGAGAAGGGCAGCGGTTTGAGGACTTGGAGGGGAGTCGAGTTGCGAGCATACAAGGAAGAAGACATCCCAATGACGCACAAGATCACTACTTTCTTCCCAAGAAGCACTGGCCAGGACAGCAAGAAGACCCTATCCCTGGTTGAGAACCGAAATGAAGGGATAAACACACAAGCTTGAAAAGTCTTGATTGTGGGCTGGCACCCCTCCTTTATACAGGAACAGGGTGAGGCGAGTAAACCTTTGGGCATTTTTATATGAAGAAGTGTTGGGAGTAGAAGTCTAAAAATTTGTACATGTATGATTTCAATTTTGATGAGCTGCAATAAAATATTTACAACTCCACACCACTTCCGGTTATTACCGGAAGTTGCCATCAACTTATTTTAAACGGGGCGCCTTGTATATTATTACATTTTCAGATTGCCTGAAAAAATCTAATAAAAATGAAGACTGTAGTTCAAATTTGTAACGAGTAATTTATGAGTTATAAACAAATGAAAAAGGCAATTTTTTTATTTTCAAATCACGAAGGGCAAGGAGCAAACGGCTTTTGCTTCTCGAAATATAGTTTCCAGGGAGCATGACAAGTTCAAGTGAAGAAAGAGAAGAAATCATAAGTGGGACACAAAATAATGACTGGAGAACAGCCAGGGTTGTAGCCCGGGCACTCTGGGATGGATGTACACCATTACAGTGAGACCTACAAGCACTTACGGTGGCTGGGCAGACCGAACAATGAAGAAGATGACGAAGAACACTCTTGCAAAAATACAGAGACTTACGACGTGCATATGCGTATGCAAGACAGGAGCCACGAAAACATGCCCCAGTGGCAATTGAGGTAATTTGAAACCACAAACCTAGTGGTGCAAACTATGGACAAAAATGATTATCCCTTTTGGGATCATGTCAAATTTGGGATAATGTTTTTATTAAATTTTTTTTGTTTAAACTCGATCACTAGGAAATACAGCTTTTAGAATAACTTTTGTACTGCAGTTCAGTAACAAAAAAAGGAATGGAGAAATGAGTCCAATAACTACAATCTCAAACAGCATACCATAAAATGGTACACAGGCGGATCGGAGTCTTTGGACCTGGGACAAAGATGAAATATTTTGAGCGATGGGAAATCACACCAGCATATTTCAAGCGGAAATCCACGCTATCGAAAGATGCGCTCAATTTAATAGACAGGAATTATAAAAAGCCAGAAATTGCTATCTTAACGGACAGTCAAGCTGTCATTAAAGCACTGAGCTCATACGTCGTCGCTCAAATAAATTAGAGAAAGGAAACAAAGTAGCTCTCCTTTGGGTGCCAGGACACACAGGCATGCCAAATTAATGCTTGAGAAATACAACCAAAGAAGATTTGAAGTCTGCATCAAACTCAACAAAAACGGTTCTAACAAGTTTTCTCAAAAGGCAATGTAAACTCGGAGCACATCTTAGTAAGATTCGATCTACAAAATGATAAAATCTGTAGATTCTGAATGGATGGGGAAGAAACACCACAAAAATCCCCTCAGTACTTGCAGGTGACATGCATTAGGTACATAAAATGCATGTCTATAAATGACAACAATTTTTATTTTTTCTTGTATCAATCTGCGTTTAGTCAGTTGTGGGGAGTTTATGAGATAAATTTGCGACAGATTAACTTATTTTAACATTAAAAAAACATCTCTCTATATTCACTCTGAGTACCCTGTGCATATGTTTAATAGTGTAGTATAATATGGGATCATGTAATTAAGAGAATTTATTTTACTTGGAGGTGAGCTATATACCAAAGTGACGAAAAAATATTTTTGTGAAATTCTCAAATTTTGTACACCACTTGAAACGATATGTACACATAATTAATTTTTCAAAAATTATTCTCTTCTTGCTTCTCTAATCTTGTGAAGGGAGTAGACTAAGCCTCGCTCAGGCGGAAAAAATTATATTATTAAAATCCTGTGATCTACTTACTCTAAATTTATGCAATGTGAAACGATATTATGTCCATTTGGTCACCTTTGAACTATCCATGTAAAAATACAATAATGTTTCATGATGACATTTGTTAACAGAATTAGCTAATTTAATAAGAGTACCATCTACTCATACACAAATTTAATTGTGTCATTACGCCAAATGATGTGATGCCAGGAAAACAAAGGAGATAATTGTACGTACAAGTAGCAAAAATGTGTCTACTGGGAGAGTTTCTGGAAGAATACAAAAGACACTGCTGTGGCAACTAGGAAACTGGTATCAGGTACTCAGAAAGATACCAGTTATTATAGATAACCTAGTTCAGATCAGACTTACATTTTGCATTTTATATTACAATGGATCACATTTGTTTAGGGATCCTTTAGAGAGGCCTACAATGCAGAAATCATAACTATTTAGAAAATTACAAATCAAACACAAAAACACATTAAACTTTTGTGTACATATTTTGATTTCATGTGATTAACATTGTTAGTTATTGTTAAAAATAATAGTTTTCGTAGAGTTGTATTATTTGAATTTTTGGTTATAAAATAAAAGGTTATAAAGACTTTTTGCTCACTTTGGTTTTGGTATGCTCAATTTTTGAATTAAATAAAAAATAAACTTCAATATTTACATGACACCCTGCATTATGGAGATTGAGAAATGACACGCCACCATGTATATGGCACACCTTTAGAAATGCTCTAATTTAGGGGGGAGTTATCAGGGATGATATCCAAATTATTCTGATATTTGGGGATTATAAATCTTTTCAAAGGAACATCAATTACAGAAAAAGATTTAGGTTCCATATACAGAAAAACGTAATGTAATATCGGTTTGGTGTATCATTTCTCAATCAGCCCCTGTATAGTATTGTATGTAGATTCCATGGTTTAAGCATTTAATATAGGATTTTCAAGTCTAATAGTAATAATTTTTGACTGACATAATATATGGTTGCCAAAAGTCTCGATAAAAAAAGGTAATGACACTTATCTAATTTTTTTTAATGTATTTTCTATTTTATTGGCGGAAGTTATACAATTTCCTAGATTAAATGCAAAAATGCTGGATTTGCATATTATAAGTATCTGCACTAAAAGTTATTCCAACTTACTTGAATTTGATTTTTGATTATATCTTGTTCTATTGTTTTGTTGCGTTTGCAAGAATTCCGATAAATATTCAGAATATCATTCGTACTTAGTACAGTACCTGAAAAGAATGACGTATAATTACTTTTCATTTATTTTCAATTCAATGTAATGTGACACATAGTTAAAAAATGAAGAAAGAACCTAAGACTCATCAAGACAGTTATCTTTATCATAAAGATAGGTAGTATTTATTGACTTTAATTATTCCGGCCAAAATGTACCTATTTCCTATCAATCATACTATGTAAGACGATGTAGTTAAGTATGCAACCATCTAGTTAGGTAGGCAGCAACAGGGGTTGTATCAATTCTAGTTCTAAGGTAGTGAGTGAAGTAAAGTAATGACATAGTTAGTGTAAATGACAGTCGGCAAGGTATTTCAAAAAATGTAAGATGGGATGTCATACTAGAAGGATAAGAGGGTCATTTACATAGGCGGGTTGATTCTCGTTAGAAGTCACTTTGTTGGTGCTTCTTAGTAAAGTAAAGTAGTGATGTTTGAATGCAAAGTTAATTTGGTTTAATTTGTTTGTGAACTTTATATACCTTAATAAAGAACAAACAGGTATGTAGATTATTCATTGTTATTATAAAACGATTTGTGATGATCTTTTTTGTACAAACTGTGGTAGCCTTGTCCTGCTGAAGAAATAGGAAGTAACTTTTCTAGTACCATTTTTACAAATGGTGGTTTCCGGTTTAAATTATGTTTACCGATAATAAAAATTATGTTAATGTAGTTTATCTAGTTCAGTTGCAAAGGAATCTGTAGAGCCCTCGAACTGGGACGAAAGAACAGCTTTTATTTCTCTACTCAGGGGAAAAAAGAGTTACAATCCAATCCTGGGAAACCTACAAAAGTTACACAATGCTTGTATGTATGGTTTATATGATATTGCTAGATAGGATCAATGCGGTCATTATGTTATCCAGGGTTCCCGAAATGGCGGACACAGTATACAAAATGTTGTAGATGATGTTCAGAAAGACTGAATTTAAACTTGCAAAACAAATTATTTCACTAAACTGTTCTGATAGTATTTGTTTTTTATTCTTTTTATTGTCGGTAACGAAATGTTAGACATTCATATTTTACCTATTCCTTGAGTTCGACAAAATTTGCCAACGTGGCATCGTTGTTCAAGTTGCTGGAAATAATAATGAAACGTTCCATGGTAACATTTTAATCTAGATATAAACCTACACACTATTTTTCTTTCTATCGAGTGCAGTGTTGTTACTTTTTTTTGTCAAAATTGGTCATATCTTCGTAATAAAATCACCCTGGAGAAAAAAATAAGCGAACTTAAGAATCCCTAATCCACAAAGAATGATGTGGTGGTATCCGTGTCACCCTCTAGGTATACCTCGGATGAAACTAGTGATTCATTAGGCTTTGCTTGGTTGAAACCCTAAATAACCCTATGTTGTGAAAAGTGAGTTAGAGTTAGGAAACTGACATTAAGAATAAAATATTTATTGTGGGACAACAATAATTGCATTTTCTCACAAAGTTTAAAAAAGTGTGATCTAATAAGGTTAAACTAGCTTTACTTAGAACTATGTATACTCAAGTAATTCTGCCGATACTGCATTATAATATTATAACGAGACCACTCTCGAAAAATTCTATTAGTTGTTTGTTGTTTCTTAGAAATTCCAGTTTCACCATATTGTTTGTTTCCATTTTTTATAATGGTTGTAAGGCAATGACAGTTTCGCGATAATTAGACGCATGTCAGGAATGACACATTCACGGCTAGTGTGAATTCTACAATCTATGAGAATGTGCCTACTGTCATGCCAGAGGTTTTGACAGTGCGTCAGGGGACTATTTAAGAACCGCCATGTGGCTGGAGGGAGCAATAGTAACTAGAAAGTGGAAGTGAAGTGAAGTCTGAAGTAAGGAAGCCTTGTAAAGAATAGACAAGTGTTGTAATATCTGTGAGTGGAGACGAGAGAACAGATGTGTTTATTGATTATTTAGATTTAGAGGTTATAAGTTGTACTTGTGTTAGTTTGAGAATAAAACCATTTTCAGACTTTAGTGGTGGTGATTTTATAATTGTGAGACCCGTAACAATATCATTAAATACAAGATTCTGAATCTGAAAATATCTTCAATACTTCTTGTAATACCAAAGCTTTTTACAAAACCCAAATTGTCATTTAGGTATTTAATTTTTACAAAATTACTGTTATTTCATTTATACTTACTTATGGTCCAATTTGCATTTTGAGGTTCCATGTAAGTAACCATATCGGCCATGTTATCAGGAAATGAGACTCTGTGACTCCTATTAAAAGAATCACTGGATTGAGTTTCATCAAGATCATAAGTATTGTAATCATGCCGCAGAATTGGTGTAATACCCCTTAACTTATGCCTCAAAATGGAATCAGGAGAAATATCACCATCACTCTCTTCATAATATTTCCCTTCTTTGGAATCCACATTCGAATCGTTCTCTTCACAACTATGGACATTTTCTTCGCTAACATAACTGAAGTCTATTTGACGGCAAATATCTTCTTCATCGCTGACTGTAAAGCTTAAAGCATTGCTGTGTTCTGTGAAACTGGCTCTGCTGTCAATCTCAGCTTCGGCAATCACTTCTTCACTACTCAGGATGTCGTCCAGGTTTAATTCCTCACTAGCTGCACTGCTAACTTCATCATACACAGAATGTTCAATAATTAAACCGCTTTTCACTGGTTCCAGAGGCGTGATGAGGATGTCTTCATCCAAAGAACATGCTCTGTCTAAGATGTATGGACTCGAATGCGCACCTTCCAGTAGTGATGAATCTAAAATATATTAATATTATGTATGCAATGCTTCAATGTTTCATTTAACAGAATAGTGGGACGAGACATTTTTTTAATTTCTACAGTAATTGAAAAAAATACTTTTAAAACACTTATAACGAGACCACTCTCGAAAAATTCTATTAGTTTGTTTCTTGAAAAATTCCCGTTTCACAATTATTGTTTGTTTACATTTTTGTTTAAACGATTTAGCCCATGCAAGGAAATTACAGTAAGGCATTTGCAGACTTTAGTGGTGATTTCATAATTGTGAGACCCGTAACACACTTTTCACGATCACGTTCAAGTAGAACTGACATTTCAGTGTGTTTCCCATATCTTAAATCCCTTGGTAACGATACATTTTAAGAGAATCATTTCTATTCTGATAACATTTTTGTTACATAAGGATTTTTGATATAAAAAGAACGAAAAACCTAACTTTTTAGTCTGATTACTTTTTTCAACTTGAAGTTATTTTAATTGACAAGAATTCTTCTTCCTCACATTTAGACTTATTTCGTTTTTCTAACAAAACACCTGTATCTTGACAGCGAATAGTAATAAGCCCCTAGTATGTGCTATCGTTGTATTCAGAAAGAAGAGGAGAATCCATTCTTGACAAAACAATTATTAAAAAAAAAAAAATGATGTCACATCTCAAAAATGTGATTTGATCGAAAAATAAATGTTTATGTTGATAAATGCCGTTTTTACAAAAAAAAATCGATTAGTTTTGGGATTTTGAAAAAAAAGGTAAATAACAAAGTTATGAATATTATACGGAACTTTATCACCACGCTGTATAAAAATTACTATAAACATGGTGCATAGAGAGATGTTCAGATGATTGGACATAGCATCAGAAACAATTGGGTCCTTTCACTGCACTAATTTACGCAGCTTTCTGCAGACCCCAATCCCCAATAGAGGCCAGACTTAAAGTTACCGACCTTACCAACGTTCTTTACAAATTTGACAACTTATCTTATTATGAAACAAGTCGAGGTTCAACAAATAGCATAGTAAGAATTCTCATCTGTCAAATTTGGAGGCAAATTTTAAAGAGTGCTTATTTTTATAAACAAAACTGGTAACAACACCAGTGTAAAACTGCCAAAATAGAGTATCCCTCAGAGCTGTCTTCAGATATTCCGCGCCCTTGGGCTATTAATAATAATAATCCTTTATGGCCCAACAGATTATAAAAAGCCAATTACTGGACAAAGCTCAATCCTTACAAAGATACAGCAAATTAAATTAAACTACATTAAAAGTAAATGAAACAAAAACAATATAACTCTATGCAGTATAGTGTAAAAACCAAACAAAATGATCCTACAAAGTACATCACAAGCAACAATGGATCCCCAGAGACTAATGAAAGTTATACAAGATGGGTAGATCGAGTGGGGCAGTGGCGAATGTTGCAAGGGGAAAGTCAACGTTCCAGGTGCGCCCCAGGCAAAAAAAAATTCAATCTTCAAGGTCAAGCAATTTCCCAGCAGTTGAAAACTTACTCCAATATAAATAAGACTGAATAATTAAATAACATTAATAAAAATTACCGCAGCCAAAAAGTAATGAACAATCACATTAAACAAAACACGAAAGAAAATTCATACAAAAATAAAAAAAATCCTACAAAATTGCAGAAAAACACCTATCGCTGCTTTCACCTTTCAACTTATAAAAATGCGCAGAGCTATGGCTAGGTTCAGAAATGTAGACTCAATTTCAAGTCAACTGTCCTTGAACTAAGTTTCCAGGTCCAGGTAGATATATTTTCGGTAAAGCTGCTGAATCGCGACGGTTTTACCCCTACGCTGGCCCCCCTCCACTCTCTCTGCTTGCTACGCTCCGACACGTTCTCAGCGTTGCCATATGCAAGCCCTTCTCCTACGTTCTGCAGACAATCCTGCGTGCTTCCTGCCCGCTTCCGCACGAGACCGTAATAAGTAGCTACCGGTTCCGTCAGGTATTTGGTCAGGGTAGGGTTTTTTTTCATTTTACGAATATTTGAAGGAAAAAAACCTACCCTGACCAAAGACCTGACTTACTGCAGTAAATAAGTGTTTTAATATTATTTGTAACCAAAAATGACACTTTAAGGCCGTAGGAGAACGGAGACACGGATTTTATGTGGCAACGCTGAGAGCCTGTCGACTCAGAGCTAGCAGAGAGAGTGGAGGGGGGCCAGCGTAGGGGTAAAACCGTCGCGATTCAGCAGGTCAACCATATTTTCTTCATTTTCCAACAAATTTGAGAGGAAAATTAAAAGATTTTGAATTATAATCACTGCCCCTAAAATGCTTGTGCCCCTGGACTGTAGCCTTATTAGCCCAATGGCTAAGACGGCCCTGGTGTCGCTTAGTTATATGAACACTAATAAGCAGGGCCAGAGATGTGAGGAGTCAGATAAACAAGACTGCAACTTCTTTAAAAATTAATAATTCACAGTCTCAGTTTAATTGTTATGTGAAGGACTTGCTTGCATGCTTACCTTGGAAAGTCTCTGTAGCGGAATCATGATTACTCTCAGTAATGATTCCTTCCTGGAGATCATCTTGAAACTCATTACCACTCAGGAAGTTGTTTTCATGTTGTTGCAGTGAAAAATTTTTATTATCAGTTGCTAATAAATCCATTACGATTCAGCTGTCTCCATTTTTAATATGGCCTAAAATGTTTGGCATAAAAATTGAGATAAAAAAGGGAGCTGTTTGTAACATTTATTTGATCAATTACCTTACCTCTCTTTTTACCCATGATTTTTGAGTAATAAATATAGAGTAGAAACAAACCACAAAGAACCTCATATAATCTATGACAATTGTTGAACACAATTGGAAACATAAATAAAAAATATCTCTGGATTGTGTAACGATTTTCACAAACACAACTTTTTTTATTCAGCTTGTTATTTTTATGTATCTTCTAACGTTGATGGGTTACCAAAGAAAACCTATTTGGTTGCAGAGTAGGACAAAAAACAAAACTTTGCAATCTTCTGCTTCTATTTCTCGAAATTATTATTCAATTCAAAGATCATGACAGGAAATTTTCTGAATTAAGTTATGTAGTTAACATCTTTTTATAAAACTCAGAACTCCAATCCGAGCGAGCAGTTCAATACAAAGATTACAAAATTTACAAAGGCAAGTTACCTTACCGTCCTTCCTTACCTTCTTTACTTCCTTCTTATCCTTAAAAAAGTTTGTTTAGCAGATGTCTGTCTTGTGTCTTTCTAATGCGTCAAAAAAATTATTCCTTTCTTTTTTTATCATAACATATTTACACTCATTGCTTCTCTCTTCCTTTGTACATCTTCCAATAATAATTGTCAATGTCAAGTGTCAAGTAATGTGGATTAAGTAAATTGGAAGAAAGTTCTAAATTGTTCCGAATTCTTTCTCTTCTTTCCGGTGTTTAATAAAACTCACTGTCATACTGGACAATTTTGTAAAAAAAAAAAACACAAAATCTGTTCTATAAGGTATTTCAATAAAAATTCCCAGGCCTATTATTTCGAAAACTAAAAGTGACATGTGAATTCTGTAAACGCCAGTTTTTAGCCTCTATGATGGGCTTCACAACTGTGCAAAAAATGTGTTTGAATAATACAAGATGTAGGTGGCGCCATGGTGCAAAAAGTTTTTTCGATGACAGGAATTTTTAAATCTTGTGGGTCTTAAAGATAATTAGGTAATTCATTTTTGATTAAATTATGTCCCGTAAAAGTTTTTGATAAATCTAATACGAACGGAGATATTTGGGATTATTAATTTTTTTTTTTATATTTTTAACTACTATTTTAATTATAGGTAATTATCTTTTAGCAGATTTTATTTTAATTGTGGTACATAATACAAATTTTAGTGATAAAACGCTCGTGTAGCGCTAAATTATAACGTCCAGTGACGTCTAAGGGAGCGCCTTGACAAATAAAATTGGCCAAAAATAAGACACCACTGCATTTTTGGTAATTTGTATATTTTTTTCGGATTAAGCTACTAGCTACTAAATAAAAATATCCTTTATTTTTCTATGCGCCGAGTAAATGCGCGAACTTTGTTTTTTAATTGAAGTTTGCCTTCTGATTGTTAGTCTTCTGTGGAAAAACAAACAACACTGATGTGAAGTCAACTGTCAATTCAATAGTCAACGCCTCAACGGTGTAACGTGTAACGTGTGACGTGGAGGTGTAAAAGTGTAATAACAACAACAGATTTGAGAGTTGATTCTAAATTCTAATTAATTCTAATATGTATTTCTAATTCTAAAGTTGTTTTTTAAAAATCGTATCATAGAACTTAGAGGTTGTTGTAGGCGGTCTACTTCGCTGTTCAGAGTTTCACTGGCGTTGTCGTAGCCTAGGTAAGAAAAATACACTAATAAAAGTTTAGATATTAAAAGTGTTTAAACGATTTAACCTTAAACCCTAACCTAATTTTGTGTAGAGTAGGGTTTAAATTTTCTAATTTAGTTTACGCATGCGTTTCCCCATTTAAATCTTCCTTTCATTAAAGTTGTTACAGAGAATGTTGTTATAATATTATTATTATAATAACATTAACACAAAAGTAAAAATAACTACATATATTCTTTATGATGTGTTTCCAAAATACACCATTAACATTATAAAGATATTTTGCCCGTGAACATAATTATTTAAATTCCTACTCAAAGCAAGCCTTGAAAAATATTAGTTCAGTGGCTCTTAGTTCAGTCAGGAAAACCTCACTTCTATGTAAAACAAAATTTCCTCAAGGTGAAGCCATGATGGGCCATGGGTTTGAATGTTCTCATAGGTATGCTTGAATCGAAAAACACATATTGTTTTCTTACTGGATTGTGGAAATTATTCAGTTGAAAGTCAAGAAGAAAATTGATAGCAAATCAGTTCTAATTATTACAAGATTGAGAAGTGTAGATGCACCATAGTGATTTACATTACATGTCATGTAAGTAGGTACCTACAGCAATTTGTGGTAGGTTTAAGATATTTTGCAAGCGTTAAGACAATAAGTTCTGCAGATATGAACAACAGAACATTCGGTCATTATTTACATCCGCGGCTCCTACAGTTTCACTATGGAACTTATATAGGGGTGGAGAACATACTTATAGTAACACCAGGAAGGTATTCATTTGCTGGGCAAATGAAAGGGAAAGCCACAAAACGGTGTAAAAAAATGGTTTTGAGAGTGCGGAGGGAGTGCGGTCCTGACAAGAGGCACCGATTAGATGCCGCGATCCCGGATAAAACCACTTCACCATAATTGCCAAGTATTCTATTCTGTGTTAGAGGCTCACAGAGGCGGACTGAGCGAAATATCCGCTTTCATTACGTGTCTAGTCCGCACAGGGATTGATGCAATGATTTTCGGATTATAAATTCAAAATTAATGCAAAATTCAAAATAAAAATCGTGGTACTGTTATTTTCGAAGATTTTCCTTGCCCTGAAAGTGAAAAAAAAAATAGAAATTCGACCGTAGTGCCAAAGAGGCCTTAGTTGTGACCTTAATATTAGTTTGCCATGGCTGTTTTTACTTTCTTACCCACCCAGCACCCCTATTTCGCTCCTCGGTCCCGAAAAAATTGATGAAACTTAGGAGCCGCGGATGTATACAATTACCGAACATTCTTTTGATGGGTCTTGTACTATTAAACATGAAACTAGTTTTAATACCCACTTTTTTGGTTGATCTTCATCTTCTATAATGCTGCTTTTCCTACTCCTACCTACAATAGACCTTCTGTCGCAGTGGATCTGTCACAATGGCCCACTCATGATAAATCTAATCCTGTTCCTACCAGTGACTTCTTGGAACCAATCTGTTGGCAGTGTTGGCCCTGCTGATTCTGTTTTGAGGTATGGATTAGTCTGATGTGCAATAACAATTTGCATACCTCACCAATCCATGGTTCCTGGAGTCTAAGAAAAGGAAGCCTCTTTGGTCTTCACAATCTTGTTACGACTGTAATTAAGTCAATGTGCATAAAGTGTAGTATAAGCTGTAGAAGAGCAGTAATTATTTACAAATTGAATAATCAATCTTGCTACTTTATCTTGTTGAACTAGAACTAGGTCATCTCGTAGATTTAATTGCTATTCTGACTACATTGCAACTCCAGGAAAGCTTGCCTTGGAAGCGCCTCATCATATCTCGACATATAGCTCTGAATCAGTAGTAACATTCATTGTACTCTGGCTGGAAAATTGTTGCTTTTATATTTTTTATAGGCACACATTCTCCAAGCACTTTGCATTGTTTTCTAAAATTGTGTGTGTAATTTTTCCCGATAGCTTTCTGATAGTGTATTTCATCACCTTTTTAAAATGGCACTCATATTTTGTTCGACAGCGGACAGCTGAGTATTATTCCCTAGTTTTGTGTAATCATAGAGTATGTATCGTTTGTGTGTGCCACTGAGGTACTAAGCCCCGTATTTATAGTGATAATTTAATCTCGAACTGAAGCAAGACTTAGTCTGAAGTAACACAATAGTCTAAATAAACAAAACAAATTATTCTGTTGTATTACTACTTTTTTAGATTCTTCCAAAGTAATTCAAGTTAGAGCTCTCGCTGAAACTTGATCGTAATGTATCGACGTCGAGCAACTAGATCACGGCTCAGTGAGCCGCACCCTTCAAAGACTAGATTTGTTTTCAAGACTGTAGTGCTTGGTTTGTTAGTGCACATACTTGTGATCATAGCCACCATGGAGATGAATTTTTCGAGCCCAATCGATGACGGGATATTACCAGTAAAGGATGTCTCCCCGCCGATATCCAACAGAGTCGTGCTGTTTGTAGCAGACGGTTTGAGAGCTCAAGCAATATATAACACGACGGAAAATATAACTCCTTACTTGAAGTAAGTAAAATTATTTTACCTTGCAGTCCTCACACTGATAATAAAAACAGAATAACTGACTCTCTTATAAATCAAATGTTTTTAATATAAATTTAAGTAGACATTTATAACCCCTTATCCCAGAGTGCTTTTATAGTGTATATTATATATTATAAGCAATATACATAATAAGCGTAATATGATATTCCCTATTAAATTTGTAATTGGAGTGGAAGTCGGGCAATACATAATTTGAAATCTCTTTCTATTTAAAAAATGTTTGGGGATAGTTCTGTTTTTATTCGAATGCTGCTTTTACTTGAACATTTTACACATTTTTCTGGGTATACGTTTGCACGTGTCTAACCAACCGATACATTCTCCCCTTTTCAGCTACATACGTACCAGCAAGGGCTGCTGGGGCATATCATTGACTCGAGTGCCGACCGAATCTCGACCTGGCCACGTAGCAATGTTAGCGGGGATATATGAAGATCCCAGTGCGGTTTTCAAAGGATGGAAGTCAAACCCCGTGAGCTTTGATCATATTTTACTGCAGACAAAAAATGCTTGGGTTTGGGGTAGCCCTGATATTATTTCAATTTTCACGAGAGGTATTATTGATATAAATATTTCAGTGTTTTTGTTTTACTTACGGTCGTTATTCACAGAGGGTCAACCACACATTGTCCCGTTTATGTACGACAGTTCAATGCAAGACTTTGGCCAGCGCAATACCAGCGTTCTTGACACTTGGGTTTTCGATAAACTGAGTGAATTTCTCGACAAATCCCAGAAGTCTCAGCAGATAAAAGAACCTAAAAGTATGTTTTTCTTGCATTTGTTGGGAATTGATACCGCTGGCCACGGATTCAAGCCACGATCAAGGTATGTATGTAGCAGTAATTATCGTTGTAATTGAATTCATCTTTTTTTTGCTGTATTTTAGGGAGTACATCGAAAACATAAAAATTGTTGACCAAGGCATCGCCCAAATTGTGAAAAAATTTGAAAACATTTTCAAGGACAATGCGACCACTTACATATTTACTTCAGACCACGGCATGACCGATTGGGGATCGCACGGGTCAGGATTTGATGTCGAAACTCACACCCCGTTTATAGCTTGGGGTGCCGGAATCAAACGATCTGATACTGCTTTCGCCCTCAACCAAATAGACATCGCTCCTTTAATGTCCAATCTACTTGGCATCAGCATTCCCGTCAATTCATTGGTAACGTAAATTTATTATTATTTTTATTTTTAAGGTTCTAAAAAATTAATACAAAATTAGTACGAAATAAGTTGTTTTCAAGTTAATAAGTGGAAAGTAACCAATAAAGCGACAGTATAAAAGATAATCATACCATTAACATTAGATTCTTTGCTAATATGACAAAATTTGCTTTTCAGGGTATAACTCCTTATAAATGTTTAGACGTTTCCAATGAAAATTTGAAAAAGATTATGCTCAAAAATATTCAACAACTAGTAAGAATTTACGAGTTGAAATTCTCTAAAATAAAGAGTAGGAAACTACCGCTTGAAGTACCTGATGACAGACTGATATTGATTAACGGGAAAATTGACCATTTACTCAAATATAATGTAATTGACAACCAAGGCTTGCCAGGATTTGTAAGTATACAAAATAATAAAATTCAAATAGGTATGCACTCAAGTATTGACATTTGTGTGTATTTTCAGGTGAACGATAGTTTAGATACAATGAGACTGTTATTAGAAGGAATCGATTACTACCACAACTACTATAAACGAGTAATTTCAACATTCGTCACCTTTGGATTTCTTATGTGGTTAATTCATTTATTGATTATGACTGTTGGTTGGGATGATGTTTTGCGTGTGACTACTCGCATAGATGACATCAAAAACTCGCATATTCTCGGTATTATATTGGTTTTTGGTAGTCTGGAAATGGGTTTCATCTGTTGTAAGTGTCTTTTAAATCTTTTAATTGTCATATTATACACAAGGTAGCTCACTGAAAACTTTCCATTCTGGATTACACCTTTTTGAGGCAATAAACAGAATAACATCTGATATGTGAATTTTGTAGCAAAACGGGCATCTTTTTTGAATGATTTCCTCAATTCCAATCTATAAAAGTGATGTTTACACTTATAATAATCTTTAATTTTTTTATCGTAAAGCCTATTCTGTGAAAGATATTTTGAAATGGAATTCATTGCCTTACCCAATCAACATTGATTTTAAAGTTTAAATGACGGTGGCTGTCAGTTGTACATTGTTTCTACTGTGTAGTAAACAGAAGGTTGAGACTACAACTAGGTATAGCACTATTTGTGAAAAAAGCACTGTTGTAAGGTTGAATATTTTTATTAATTTATTTCTAAGGAATCTAAACTAAAATCATGAACGAAATTGACTCTAATTTAAAAAATTATTTCTTAATTAAAGTAGTTAATATGTAAATTGAAATTAATTAGAATGCAAATGTGAATATGTATGACTGAAATTTTCAGGAAAAATTTCATGTTAATTTTTCCAGATTTCTGAAAAGAGTCACAAAAGTACAAATCATTTTTATTTTATTTTTTATTCTTTTTCAAAAGTAAAAATGTTTTAGTGAGCTTATTGATGTAAAGTTAATCTGGAAGTTCTAAATAGTTTCTGACTAAAATGTTTTGTTTTGCAGTTGCTGGATATCCTTATTCTTACATTATATACATGTTATTTCCGGCTTTAATGTTTGCAACCCTTATGGGGCAATCAAGAAGATTTGTGACGTTCATAGTTATTTTCATTTTCTATTTTAAGAGAAGAATTGTGCATTGTATAAAAACATGCGTTGTGTGCATAACTAGCATTTATTTAATGGTAAGTTTTCTTGTACCTTTAAACACATCACTTTATAACAATTTATGTACATACATTGTACATTAGCAACAAAACTAAAAAAAAATTAATATTATTTTTTTAATAAATCAAATTTTTTCTTCTCATAATCTTAAATACGTAATTAACCCCTTAAACGGAGAACATCTTCACGGAGGCGCTACAAATCCGGTCATCTAACGGGCGACGTCTTTAGAGAGACAATGTTGTGTTGAGCTTGAAATAGGTGCCCATCTAACGATTAACGCGCGGTGAGACTCCTACCAAATTCGCCATATCTACTCTTTCGTCAGTTGAGTATGTACATGCCTGCAAGTATGTTCAAATTATGTTGCAAGCGACTGTACAAGAATAAAACTCTTGTGGATCACTGATGTAATAATTTGACTTTACAGCTCACTACCAAAACTTCCTCAAACGAAACTAAGTCAACTTATCTTAGTCCAAAGTTGCTCGGTTTATCCACTAGGAGATGCCAACAGTGCCAATTCTTAAATTGCTTTTTTTATTATAAAACCAAACCTCTGAAGCGATTTTGATGAAATTTGGTATGACGTTATGGTGTTATGGGACAAAAAGTGCAACACTAAAATTACTCCTGATGATGTCAATTCATTGGCGTAGATTATGGGGTTTTTAAGTTCCACAGCCTTTGAACTTCTAGACCAATGGAATTTAAAAAAATTAAATACCGAGCATAGAGGTCGACTCATTTTTTACAAAAGAGGTACTCCGACAAAAAGTCATCTTATTTTATCGTTTAGAAGGTAATCGCATTTGAATGTTGATTTTTATAGGAAATTTCATATATTTTTTTTCATGTGATTTTCATGATTTACATAGAATAATAAAATTTATTTACATTTCAACATTCAAATGCGATTTTGATTGTCCGAACGCGATTTTGAATGTTCAAATGTTATATAAGGAGTATAGAAATACTTTTTTGTAGAAAATGAGTCAAGTAATCTACGCTCGATATTATAAAAACATAATTCAATTGACATAGAAGTTGAAAGGGTGTGAAACCTAAAAGAACCTATGATCTACGCCAATGAATTAAGGGGATTAGTAGTTTTAGGATTGCACCTGTTCCATAAAACCAAAACGTCATATCAAAATCACTTCAGCTATTTAGCTTTTATAAGCAAAAAAAATATTTCAGAATTCACACTTTGGCATATCTCAGGGGCCAAACCATATAACTGAGGACCGAGCTAAGTTGACTTAAATCGACTTAGTTTCACCCGAGGAACATTTGCTAGTGAGCTGTAAAGTCATTTCAGGGACCCCCTGTAATTAGAAATAATTCAAACTTTACACTCTATGAACAATCTTGACAATTATAATATTAAATAGCAGGTATAATGGAAGAATTGATTATTTACTGCATTTTTTTATACTTTTTTCTGACATTTTAGAGATTTTGATTAAATTAAACATAAATAAATTTTATTATCAATAATAAAAATGTTAATTAATTAAATTTTTTTAGGTGTTAGGCTTTAAACAACATCCAACATGGTTTAGCTTGTTGCTATTTCTGCAACTGTATTGGCTGCAAATGTCACCAAAGTTTTCAGTTTACACAGGAATTGATGCAGACTATGCATATTTTTTTGAAAAATTCTGCTGGATTTCGATGAATGTCTTATTAGCAGCGTTTCCTGCACTACCATTATGGATAACTTCTCACCAATATTATTGGTTGTAAGTATAGATAATTGAAACTTTACTGTATCATTTGTAATAATTGATATTTTGCAGTGTCGGTGGCTTCTTTGTTTGGTCTATTGTGAATTTTACTCTGTCAAAGAACATTCACAGTAACTTCCCTTTGACCAAATTTGTTTCATTTTCTTATAAAGTGCAACTGTATTTCTTTACGCTGTCGTTTATATTTATTCAGCTTGTTGATAACGGATTTATTAGTTCAACTTCTTCTTGGAAAGTGTTGTCTTGGATACTGAGTGGTAAGTAAAGTAACTGTACCGGTAGTGTCCGATTTTATAAAGCCATAAAACTAGGAAAGCCTTAAAGGTACTATCAGAGTGTTACCTTTAATACCATGTAATTTTGCTTTATAAAACCGGGTGTAGGTATTTTATATTATAAAGCAGGATGTAATTGGCGTAACTGTTTTCTAATTATTTTATTCAATCATTTCTGTTTTAGGTGTACCACTGGTAATCATTCCATTTGTTCCCTGTTACCAACTAATGCGTTTAACAGCGATAACTTTTGGCTTTGCCTCTTATTACACCTTGATGTCCAGCGGATCGGAAGTAATGTTCATGGCAACGTACATAACTATTTTGTTTATGTGGTTAAGAGTTGAATCCAGGAGCAACCCAAATGTATTTAAACATCAGGTTGTTGAAAGTGTCCACTTCAGGAGTTTGCCTGTGTTGGAGGATGATGCATCAATTTCTACTGATAACATCAGAATTGCTTCGCAATATGTATCCTTTGATTATTGTAGTTTATGGTGGTGGAACATGCAAAGTTGTATTTGGAGGGTTCAGATGTCACAGGATTTTTTGTTTTTTATGGTAAAACTATTTCTCTGCCTTTTGAGTTGCCTTTGGTTTATACAGCTATCAATTTTGACAACACCCAAAAATCCAACAGGCAATTTTAGACATGATTCCGATTCCTTTCCATGTTCCTATATAGTTTGCTTGAATATAAAAAAAAAATTGTGAAGATGTACATATACTCAATAAGTGTAATTCTTTAAGAGGGTGATCAGGGTTGAGAATTGAGGAGGTGGTCGAGACAAATTTTACATAATTTTTATATCAAATTTATTATTTGTGATTGTGTTTAATCCTTAATGATTATCAGATATGTTTTTTAATGATTGGATTTTTTGGCTCCGGAAATGCAGCGAATTTGAACTTCTTTGATCCAATGTGGACGAGGTGTTTTGTAACGGTCTTCAGTCCGTTCACAATGACTGCACTGATAATTATGAAGATCATAATACCATTCGTCCTGGTGACTTGTTTTTTCAGAGGAATCATCATTATGGGAAGACTCAACTCGTTAGCCATCTTCTCTTACATTATTTTCATAGCTGATTGCTGCTTCTTGTTCTTTCTATTCTCAGTTAAGAATGTTGGGTCGTGGTTAGACATCGGTACAAGCATTTCACATTTTGTCATCATGGGAGTGTTCATTATTGTAATTCTATTGCTTTACGGTATAGCATATTTGCTTACCACTGTATTCATTTCTGAAACGCTCATTTGTTCTACTCTGAAGTATTTTAAAATATTTGATTTCTGTGAATATCAGAGATATTTTGTCGGTGGTCATGACTTAGCTCATGGTGATTGTGATGATGTGACTCATCGTGAGTGAATTAACAAATCATTTTTGTTTACAGATACTATTACTGTTAGGCAATGCCATAATCAGTATTTATTTTTGTAAAGAAAATTATATTTTCTTACATTTGTTTACCTAGTCGTGGTAATTTGTCTTGCAACACAACTGTGATTAAAAGGCTGGTTTTGTACTTAAATATTTAAACTACTTTAGTATTGGTTAGTAACTTATTAATATTGTTGTGTTAATATAATATAGTAGTTATATTTTTTGTAGTTAAAAAGTTAGAGTTAAATAATTTTAAGTATTGACTTTACTAGAGACAGTTGTAGTTGGACTCTTTACAGTGTTGTCAATGAGGCAAATAATTCCCTTCTTGAAATCATATTTCATTCTCAAAAAGTATTTCTGCTTTCGGTAATTTGTTTTAAAATACTGCCAACCTTATTCATATATCCCATAAGCAAGGATCCTTCTGTTGATCATCCAGTTATTTTAATGACCAGTGCAAACCTTTCGAGTTATTAGAAACGCTACTTGAAAACAAATAGAATAATGACTTACAAAATTTTTATTTTAGAGGAGTTTAACTATATTGTTTATAATAAATCAAACTATGTGATGTCAGCTTTAAGTTGTGTAAGTTTATAACTAGGAAAACAGTTTTATAAATTAGTTGAATAGTAAATGGACAAACAGTAACTAGTAACTATGGATAGAGGATATTGTGGTTCTAAAAAAAAACACCGTTAATCGGTCTCACGTCATTAATAACATAGATAAAAGATGTTTTATGGATATCGCTAATTTCTTTCTAAAACCATTAACTAGCGAACCACACTGTATATTTTTTTGAAATTTGGTTAACAAGTTTCTATTTCACTTCACAAACTTTTGACATAACACAGACTTACAAAAAATAAAAAAATATTTGTGTTAGTAAAACAACACAGTAGGTATATCAGAATTTCCAAAATTCGTTTTGGTATTTTAAATTAGCGAGACTTTTGAATTAAACAATGTACTTTATTGTAGTTCCGTATCCGATTCTACGAGTGGCATTTTGATCTCAAAGTTAGATTTTTGCTTAAAACCGGTTCATGACATTCAAAAATATTAAAATTTTCCCAGTGAATAAAGAACATAAATTATTGTAGTTTATTGAAATTTGTGAATCATGTCTGTCAGTACTTGCATGTATCCTTCTCATTAAACTTTTTAAAAGATTGAATACAGGTCCGTTCCAGAAAAATTTAAATAATTTTTCTTTTTCTAGTTTATTTCTCTAACAAAACCTGTTATAGTATTATGTACCTTCCAACCATTTACAGTACAGCCTTAATAATCCGGACATTCCAGTGTTTCGGACGCCTATTTAAATCTTTCGGTTATTTATGTTACTAAGGACGTGAGACCCATTAACCATGGGTTCTTTTAGAGCCACCTCGGTGTCCTCTATCCACAGTTTCCATTATTTGTCCCTTTACCAATGAAACACACTGTAGAACTGAGAATTAAAGTGCAATACACAGTGCCTTTGAATGATGTAATGTATTTTAAAATATTAGTGTTATTTTGTTCTTTGTTATAAGTTACCTGGTAGGTTATTCTTGGTAGTATTGTATTTTTTCCATGACATAAATTCTCAGTTGAAAACCAAAGTAGATTATAATATTCATTGATGAGTTATGTTATTTTTCATGTAGCTTAATGAGCAATCTATACTAAATTTGTTCAAGAAACGTGCCAATGCCAATTCTAGTCCTTACCCCTTACCCTGAGTTACAATAATTGTATCATTGTGACGATTTCAGACTTTTCGAGTACACAACTATCAACACTAGCAGCCTGTATCTGCAATTTATACAGGAGCGTCTAAATCTTCAAACTCATATGACCAGAACCTAATACGGATAAGTTAGGTCATTGGTAATTTTTCTCTCTCATTTTTATCCTCGAGAAATTCATTTTGATTAATATTTTAAAATATTACCTGACCTGATAATATTACCAAAACACGACTAAACTCAGGTTCTGCTGATTCTATGGAAAGATAGTGAAGTACGATTTAAAATTTAGACATTTCTAATTATATCTCCAGATCAAAGGGACTTTCCTCTAAGAAATTCAAGAGGTTTAATGTTTCGAGATTATATTTAGGTATTTTGACACTAGTTTTACATCCAACATTCTAAATTATCCAGTGATTGTATTTATGTTGAAACAAATTTTCCTATGGTTTCTTTAGAATTATTATACAATATTTGAGCTTTCTTGGGATTTAGGTTCTAATTAAATTATTGCCACTAGGTTCCTTTTACAAAACAAATTATAAATCTTTCGCACAGCATACGAGGTGAAGACTGAAGACATGGACGGTACCGTTTTGTCATTATTATGGGCTCATCAGCATATCATATCAGTCAGGCACACACTACACATACTGTATGAAAGTTGAAGTTATATATCTAATTACAATTATTCTAATATTAATTGGTCTTTTATGACCAGGTTCAAGAAAACATGAATCTAGAGAGGCCAGGGTGAAAAATGAGCCATTAACATTTTAATTTGTGTATTAATTTCTACTTGATAAATACACTGTTACAAATTCGATAATTCAATTGAAATGAATGTAGGTTGGTTATTTTCTATACTTGTTTATTTTATATTTGTATTCGTGTGATATTAATAGTTTATAACTCCTTGACTTGTGCAATACTAAGGAATGTGTAATGTAATGCACCAATAAAGATTATTATATGTAGCGTGGGTGTGACTGATAAGATATGCTGATGAGTCCATAATAAGAACGAAACGGTACCGTCCATGTCTTCAGTCTTCATCTCTCACGATGTGCGAAAGATTCTAATTTGTTCTGCAAAGAACCTATAGTGGCAAATTAAATTAGAACTTTAATCCCAAGGAAGCTCAAATATTGTATAATCTAAGTTGGGTTCAAGAAAACATAATATAAATTTAGAATATTAATAAGAATGTTTCCATTCATCCTGTATTATCTGGTATTACCATCCATTCTCTAGGTATAAATAGTTTTTGATGTTTATAAATTTTGTATTTTCATTATAAAAATTTTTTTAATGTAATTTTTTATTTGAGAAAACCATATCCCCAACCCTCTACATACAGAAAAGTTGAAGCTTATTGGAAGCCGGGACACACCTTACCCAATTGATTCCTCAAGCGAACTACGAATGTAAATGTAACATTGAAAATATTTTCTAACAGACATGATGATGTACAGTAGAAGCTCGATTATCCGAAGTAATGTGGACCGGACCCATTTCGGATAAAATAATGTAGGTACCTGTCTATAAGTTTTATGATTTTTTATTATTTAAAGACAACTTAACATAGTAACAATACACTCAATTGCTTTTAATTTATCATTCATTGTTACGACCATCTTTTTTTACAGTTTTTTTAATTTATTGATAGATCACATAATTATGTTTACTTCCCTAAAGACGATTGCTTACTACGAACTGAAAATGAAAATCATAGAGGGAACACTACCTTACTGAAGTGGAACTGTTATTCTTATTGGAAGTGAAGCAGGCAGGAAACAAACCAGCTTTTTATCGGGCAAGCTCTGCGAAATTCTAGCAGCTTGTCAGTGAAAAATATTTTACTATTCCTGAGGAAGTATTAACAGTACATAGTTACATATAACAATTTCGGATAATGCAGAGTATTTGAATTTTCTTTCAAATTTCGGATACAAACCACGATCATACTCGATAAAGCGGTGGTTTTAAAAATTATTTTTGTTCCGGATAATCGATTTCTACTGTATTTCAAAAAGCATTATTCACTTCGATGAAGATTTTGCCACTCGTTAATAATGGTAAATTGCTGTTTCAGCCAAACTTTGGCCTAAGCTATATAATTCATCACAGGTAATCCCTTCCTCACCTTGAATAGGGCCGGGAATCTGATGAGACATTCCCCAGACAATTTTCCCACATTTTCTCAAATTTCATTGAAACTAAATTCCCCCTGAATTTTCAAAAATTATGAATAATTTACTCCGATTTTGTATTTTGAAAAGGAAAACAACCTTTTTTAGTATAAGTATTTTATTCTATTTAATAAAAACTCGTAAAGCACAAATAAAATAAATATTCTCAAAACATATGTTGTACAATAATACTGTTGATTATTCTCTTCTGTACTGTTTTAAATGTCGTTAAATTTGACATAATAAGCTTAATCCGGTAATACAAAGTCATAGTAATTATTATCACTTATCAATTGTTTTGATAGTAGAATACCTGTTAAAGTATGAGAGTTGTCAGTCTATTTATTTATTTTTATTCAAGTTCACGAATGAGAAAATTCTTCCTATGCAGCATTACTGTGAGGTAAAATAATAATATTTTTGACACAAATGATGGACTGCGCTAGCACAAAAAATTGTTTCATGGATCAAAACATACTTTTCTAGTAGTTTAAGGTTTCCTCAAAAGTTTATTGAATTTCTTCACATTTTTGTGATAGTGTTTGTAAGATTTCCTCAAAATTGTATTGCTTACTCAGTTCCTGAAAATCTCCCCAAAGCCTCATTTAATTCCCCATCATTTTCTGGGAAAGTTCCCCAGACCTGGCAACGCTGTTCTTGGCAGGAAGAAAGTGTGAATGCTGGAAAGACAAGGGCATAATGATGGCTAGATGGCTATTATCCACCAAGATGAAAATTGCAGCAGGAGCCTCTGACGAGTGCAGTTGTAGCACCTAAGTGCTAACATAGCCATTGTGCGCCAGTGGAATACTATTCTCTACCATACCAACCTTGGTGTATACTGACTAAATTCTACTATGAAAGTGAAGAAGTCAATAATTAAAGAAGAACAATTGACAATAAAATCTGACAGCTCATACGTCAACTTAATTTCTAAGGCCCGGTTGTACCATCCAAGTTCAACGGAGGTTCAAAGTTGAACCAAGATTAGCGTCACATTTGTGTTGTACCACGTCGGTTCAGTACTGAACTCGAGTTCAACTGCCGGTTTAGTTAAACGGCCATTGGGGTGCATTTAAACCGAGTTCAAGAGAAATTACATATGGCCGACAGTCGACAATGCCTTTGTGTTATAATATTAATATAATAATAATGAGTTTCTAATGACAATAAAATGGACTTTTTCTTGTGCGTACCTAATACTGCGTAGGATAGGATAGGAACTCGCATTTCTATTTGATATACATATAATATTTGTTGTTATTATAATTGTGATTATAAGAATAATCTGTAATTAATAATGGATGTCCATAACTTATTAGAACTGGAGTTAACGGACACTAAGGGCACTATAATAACAAATATAAATATCCTATGGGCAATTATAATCACTTTATTAGATAAGTAATTAGATAATAATTAGAACCTAATGACTGGGTAGTAATCACTAGAAATGTAATACCAACCTACGCTTGAACCGGTTTAGTTGAACTGAGCTTGACTACGATTGGTACAACGCGGCCGCCGGTGAACTTAGTTCATCTTTTGAACTCAGTTCAGTTGATCCAGAGTTCACCGGCGAATGGTACAACCGGGCCTAAAATATCATGTTGATGTGACGTATTTGTGTAACTATAAAATAAAATATAGCTAGCTAAATGCAGAAGTGCGAAGTAATCGAAGGTCAATAAAATATTGAAGAGCAGGTTAAATGAAAAAAAATTATAAAAAAATAAAAATACATATTACGTTGATTGATACGTTGAATATTTTTGTTGAAGTTGAAAAATGAAAGTGGAAGAGGTTGCAGATTGAAGGCTTGCGTTGTGTTGCATGTTGTATTTTTTATGGTTACCTCTACCCATTTGGTTCCCCATTTTCGTTATATTTTAACTTTGAATTTAGGTAGATTCATGTAGTTTCAGGCGAGGTGTAAGGATTATGCTGAAATTATGATTAGTAACTCTAAATTGAGCAATTTTGTAGGCAAGTATTTTCTTTCTGGTTTGTTTTGATTGTTTCATCATCAGGTTGACACATGCAAGTTTTCTTTCCTAAGTTCATGAAATGTGTAGTTGTAGTGATTCCTAAAGAAATTAACATAAAATAGTCCAGCTGCATGGTTATTCTAGCTGTGCCTACCGCAGTGTACATATTTATATAGAATAAAGAATAATTTTTTCCTTTTATGCAGAATAATTGACTGGTTTCTCATTATCAACTTTGTTGGAACATTTTAATGACAAGATGTCATCATCCGCGATTTATATTTTGGATATCAAAGGAAAGGTAAGCCCGTTAAAAATTCTTTATTAAGTAGACTTTACTAATAATTTTCTCAACCTGCTTCAGGTGTTAATTTCGAGAAACTATCGAGGTGATATAGACATGAATGTAATTGAAAAGTTCATGCCTCTCCTAATGGAAAAAGAAGAAGAAGGGTTATTAACACCTATTTTAGATACACCCGACTGTACCTTTTCCTATATCAAGACAAATAATCTATTTATTGTTAGCACTACGAAGAAAAACGCCAACGTGGCGTTAGTATTTGTATTTTTACACAAGCTGGTACAAGTTATGACAGAGTATTTTAAAGAGTTAGAAGAGGAAAGTATTCGAGACAATTTTGTTGTGATATACGAACTTTTGGATGAATTGATCGATTTTGGGTATCCTCAAACCACCGATAGTAAAATCTTACAAGAATACATTACACAAGAAGGCCATAAGCTGGAAATACAGCCACGAATCCCTGTAGCTGTTACAAATGCTGTCTCGTGGAGATCAGAGGGCATTAAATACAGGAAAAATGAAGTATTCCTTGACGTCATAGAGTCTGTAAATTTATTGGCTAATGCGAATGGTAACGTTTTGAGAAGTGAAATAGTCGGTGCTATTAAAATGAGAGTGTATCTCTCTGGTATGCCAGAATTACGTTTGGGATTGAACGATAAAGTACTCTTCGAAAGCACAGGACGAGGAAAGTCCAAATCTGTTGAATTAGAGGACGTCAAGTTCCATCAGTGTGTTCGACTATCAAGATTTGAAATTGATCGAACAATCTCCTTTATCCCTCCTGATGGTGAATTTGAACTTATGTCCTATCGATTAAATACACATGTAAGTATCTATTGGTTGCTTTCTTAACATTATATGATTGTTCACTGTGAAGCTTCGGTATTCGGCGGTTCAGCAAAATCGTGGTTCGGCACATCCCCAATTAATTCCAATTTAAATTTAGTGAACTAGGTGAGGTGTGATATGTGAATAGTACTTAGTTTGTTTTGTATTACAGTAGAAGCTCGATTATCCGGAATAATGTGGGGCAGACCCATTCCGGATAAACGAAATTCCGGATAAACCAGAGGGTTTTTTATAATAAGCGACTCACGATAGGTGTAACCAGTTACCCTATACATAATGCAACGCACCATCGTAGACGCTGCTAGGAAGGAACTGCTAAAATAATTTAAAACTGAAAACTTGTTGCTATGAATTTTTATTATTAATAGTGATGAAAAAAAGCGTGTAATAAATTAAACGTGTAACCGTCAACACTAAACGTTTATAAACGTGTACACGTTTCTTTAATAGTTGCATGAAAATAACCATTCAGTATTCTTAGATAGGGAAATGATGGTTAATATAACCAGTTGTAAACAGTTAATAGGAATGTGAACTTCAGATACAGATTGTCCTAATATGCGGACGTAATATAAAGAAAGGACCATGATTAGATAGAAAAACTTGTTGAAAGTATCAATTTTGAATTAATGTTCATAAAATAATTCAAGTAGGTGCGCTCTTTGTGGACCACCCATGGCGCTGCATAGCAGTAGTTATCCGTCCTTCCTCCTTCCTGCTAGCCCTAATGTGACTTGACCTTCACCAATTTATTGCCTTTCATTATCACAGGGAGTTGTGATGGAGTTTTTAAATTTTCATTAAAAGCATATTGTAGACAAACAATAATAACAGTAAGCGTTTTTAAGACTTTGGAGAACAAATGAATAAAAGACCAAAATACAGGAATTGAAATTTTAAATTATTTTTTATTGAAATCAGTTGTTGGTAATGCCCAACAATCCCAACACTAGTACCGGCAAAATAAAATAACACTCCTTCCAGTTCCAGACAATCATAAAAAGCATCATTTCACGTCATTTAACTACCCTCTGCCCAGTAGGGACACAAAGCAACAACATCAACATTGCAGGATTTGCAGGTGCAACTATTACAAGGAACTCTCAGATGGAAACCGGTTTTTTATGATGAAACCAGAAAGTTTAAATAAATACCTTCCTCACTAATTTACTAAAGTCTTATAGGTAATTCGATTTCTTTCATGTTGGATTTATTTTAGCGGTTTCAGGCAAACGAAATTGATTTTTTCCTATTAATAGATACACGGGCGTGTAATTTTTTTAACCGTTTAGTATGGTCATTACGTGTACACGTTTACACGTGTACACGTTTCATCACTAATTATTAAAAAGTGCATATTATGTTGTATGTATGTATGTTAATACATTATTCAATGCAAATTCATATGAGGTAATTAATGATTGTTTTACTTTAGTCAGACGTTTTCTAGACGCATAGTCCCTCCACCTCTTTAAAAGAAATACCGATAATAATGACTACAGTATATAATAACCTTAATTTATCCTGTACTAGTGGCGAGCGATGGCGACTGGTTTAAGCACGTTATGAATCTCTTGCATTTTCATGAGAACAGGCGGGGTTTCACGGCACAACAAATGTGTTTGCTGTTTACTGTTTTTGTTGTTTCCGGATAAAACGGAGAACGCAAAAACGATAGTTCGGATAAAACGGAGGTATTAGAAAACTTGTTTGTTGCGGATAAAACGGAGTTCCGGATAACCGAGTTCCGGATAATCGAGCTTCTACTGTATATGAATTTATTTAGTAACTGGTTTTTCACCAGGGCTGATTTACTCGATTTCTTATATGTTAGACCAGGGACATTTATGGTAATTGTATACATCCGCGGCTCCTAAGTTTCATCAATTTTTTCGGGACCGAGGAGCGAAATAGGGGTGCTGGGTGGGTAAGAAGCTAAAAACAGCCATTGCAAACTAATATTAAGGTCACAACTAAGGCCTCTTTGACACTACGGTGGAATTTTTATTTTTTTCTTCACTTTCAGGGTAAGGAAAATCTTAACGGTAGCACGATTTTTATTTTCAAATTTGCATTTATTTTGCATTTATATTCCAAAAATCGTAACATCAATCCCTGTGGGCTTTTCACGATATGAATAAGCGGATATATTGCAAAGTACGTGCCTATATACGTTTGGGAGCGGTTCCCATTGTTATATAAGTGGTTTTATCGTCATCCGTAGTTAGATCCGAGACTATATTAGTGGTATTTCTCGGCGCTTGTGTCAGGACCGTACTTTCGTTGCACTCCCAAAATCAATTTTTGAAGTCATTTTGTGGCCTTTCCTTTTATTTGCAAAGCTAATGAATACCTTCCTGGTGTTACTATAAGTATATTCTCCACCCCTATATAGGTGTCATAGTGAAACTGTAGGAGCCGCGGATGTATACAGGGTGTCCCAGCTTATTCGAAGCGATCTCTGTAGGCCAAACGATGGACTTTTTCAAAAAACTTTTTAAAAATTCAAGTACAAGATCACAATGGCCATAATTTAAAATTATTTTGGAGTATACAGAGTGTCCCATATGACAGTGGCATATCAAAGTTATGTTTTTTTAAATGGAATGCTCCTATGTTATTGCATTTTTAGATTGTCTGAGAAGAGAAAATAAGATTGGCTTTTGCAGTTGGTGTTTAAATTCAGAAGTTTTTGAGTTATAAACAAGTGAAAATCGTCATTTTTCAAGTTCAAAGCCCTGTACAACAAAAACGGGTGAAGATAGAGAAAAACGGCTTACATGTCCCTATTTTACTTTTTCATGTA
Source organism: Malachius bipustulatus (assembly GCA_910589415.1). Taxonomy (NCBI): domain Eukaryota; kingdom Metazoa; phylum Arthropoda; class Insecta; order Coleoptera; family Melyridae; genus Malachius; species Malachius bipustulatus. The sequence continues at coordinate 28,663,209 of OU342639.1, read as the reverse complement.
CTATCCAATGGTATAGATGAAATGTTTATACAGGGTGATAAAAAATTTGAAAAATTCTGAGATTTCTCGACGCGTCGACAAATAAAAAAATCAAAGAAAGTAAAAATTTTTCTATACCATAGGATAGTACATAAAAAGTTAAAATAGGGACATGTAAGCCGCTTTTCTCTATCTTGAACCGTTTTCATTGTACAGGGCCTTGAACTTGAAAAATGACGATTTTCACTTGTTTATAACTCAAAAACTTCTGAATTTAAACACCAACTGTAAAAGCCAATCCTATTTTCTCTTCTCAGACAATCTAAAAATGCAATAACATAGGAGCATTCCATTTAAAAAAACATAACTTTGATATGCCACTGTCATATGGGACACTCTGTATACACCAAAATAATTTTAAATTATGGCCATCGTGATCCTGTACTTGAATTTGCAAAAAATTTTTGGAAAAAATCAATCGTTTGGCCTACAGAGACCGCTTCGAATAAGCTGGGACACCCTGTATAATGACCAAATTTATTTTGTGATGTTGAAATCAAGAAAAGTTTACTGGTTTAAACTAACAATAATAAATATATCTTGCTTTTAAAAGTTCTGTGTTACTACTGTTACTGGTAGGAGAATCACAGAAGATGACTATAATTTGAGGTGTTGAAAGGGTCCCACCTTGTGTAGACATTCCTGAAGCCTTCTTTAAAAATAATGAATCGAGATAATGAGTACCATTCTTATAAGGTCATATCAACAGCCCCTTATTTCACTAATGGCATTCTTGTTTAAACATATATTCACTCAAAGTCCAATTTTAACTTTTAATTTTTATATCCAAATAAATGATGAAAAATAAATGGATAATTAATAAACGAATATTGTAGGTGAAACCGTTAATATGGATTGAATCAGTTATAGAACGGCATGCACATAGCCGTGTTGAGTACATGATCAAGGCCAAGTCTCAGTTCAAGCGTCGTTCAACAGCAAACAATGTGGAGATTGTAGTGCCTGTACCTCACGATGCCGATTCTCCAAAATTCAAGACCACAATCGGCAGTGTCAAGTATGCGCCTGAGCAGAATGCAATCACTTGGACCATCAAGTCTTTCCCTGGCGGCAAGGAGTACTTAATGAGAGCCCATTTTGGCCTGCCCAGCGTCGAATGTGAGGACACTGAAGGAAAGCCCCCAATTCAAGTCAAGTTTGAGATTCCATATTTCACCACGTCTGGTATCCAGGTAAATTAAATTACACTCGTTCTTTAGTTACGCTTCAAGAAGAGTTTTCACACGTTCACAATGATGTGTACCACCGGTGGTACATTGCCTTTACTTTGGTTATGATTCTCTAAAATCTTACAGATATTAGGTAGGACTCTAATAAACATTGTGCGCTTAGTAAATAAACATACGATCCACAGGTTGCGCCCTCGGCTCTATTTGCGAGATTTATGGGTTGTGAATTATTATAGGTATAAGATTAAAATAGACTCTTCATTCTCAAATAAAATATTCCTCATAATACCAGTATTACAGTTATAAAATAATAATTTTTCCTCTATAGAACAAAGAAAAAACAGGTTCCTTCCCTCAAATAGGTAGTACCTACATTTTGAAAAAATTACAAAAAAAAGGAAAACGCAATAAACATACATTTTGTATGTCTATAAATCATAAAAATAATATTTTTATGAATATAGAACAATAAAAAAAACGGCGCCCCCTACCTCAAATAGGTGATACATGTCGGCTCCAGCAAATAATTATTTCTTAGAGCCGACTTGTGGAACATTTCCAAAAAAAAAGCTTTAAAAAAAGGAAAACACAATAAACATACGATTTATACATCTATAAATCACCAAAATAATCTTTTAATAGAAAAAACAAAATTATAAAAACACGTCCCTAAAGGAGTTTGACCTTGGACCACGTCATCGCGAACGTGTTGAAGACAGGCTGTTTAGGACATTTACACTCTCTTATGTCTGGAGCATTGGTCATTATGAGATCTATCATTGACTCCCTTTAATTCCTTCAACTCCCAGATGAGTATTGACTATCTATAGAATTTAGAACTAGAATTAGCTCTGCCTATGTACAATTTACGGAAATATATTACTATGCTACTATTCAGTATTTCTATTTGATGCACTCCCACATGTGCATCTTGTTGTGAAGCTGTGTATCTTGTTGTGAGGCTGTGTATGATATTCGGGGAACACTTGCAAACTGAACTTTATATCAAATTGTTTCATTTCAGGTACGATACTTGAAGATAATCGAGAAGAGTGGCTACCAAGCTTTACCTTGGGTTCGGTACATAACACAGAATGGCGACTATCAATTACGAACTAACTAAAGGCAATATAAATTATCTCGTGCTTGAGGTTTCTTTATCAAAAATCCATTATCTTATAATGACTGAAGTTGAAGATTGAAAGGCAAATATGGCATGGATTCCAAATATTTTAACCCTTTGAGCAGGGAACGTCTCCACAGAGGCGCTATAAATTTTTGAACTCTACAGTTTTCTGTAAATTTCACCGGTTTTTTTTTTATAAACTTCACCAAATTTTTGTTGCCAATCTCACCAATAGATGGCACTAAGGCTATAAAAACAACTTAGATGATTGGATTGGTAACATCTGTATGGAGACGTTCCCTGCTTAACGGTTGATAATCGAATGCCATGCAGTAAGAATATGTTATACAATAACTGTTATTTGAAGTCAGTTAGTGTATCGTATACTTATTATTTATTATGGATATTTTTATGTTTGTTTTTTGTTTTAAACATTACTGAGCTTAGTTTACAGGTAGGTAATGCAATGTTGTCATTAGAGATGCAACAAATATCTGGTTATTATTTGGTTCACGGTTGGATAGTGGGCTAGTGGACTGACACTGACTGGATTTCCTTTTCTTGATCCTGGAAATGGGTCCATCAGGTCTACTCATATTGTGTTTTCCTTCTATGTGTGGTGGTTGTGTGGAGTTTGTGGGAGCAGTGTGGTGGTAGAGAAATGACCACAACTTCATTTTCTTTGCAAAAAATCTTTTAATGAGAAGTGAGAGTCATGGTTATCCAGTATTAAGAGAACTGGTTTTTCTCGAGCTGAACTGGCATGTTTGGCAAGTGGTTTAAATATATGAAGAAATCATCTCCCGTCATTCAGCCTGACGGATTGGCGGATCCAATGCGTCCCAGCGGGCCTTTGTTAACAAAATAGTCCCTATAGCTTTTTCTTGGAAACAAGAACATCGGGAAAACTGAATGCCCACTGGCACTAACAGCAAAACAAAACGTTACTAGGGTACCCTTTTCTGCGTAAGTTACAGAACCAACTTGTTTTATGCTCTTTCTTGAAATTATTATTCTGTCAAGGCCGTTGTACAGTTGTTATGCCCATTTCATCGACGTTGTATATATCTTAGGGTTCAAATTTGGAACGATCCAAGACCACTTGCAGATGAGAAAAAAAGCATTCACGTTTGTCTTATTGAAACTCATTGCACGACTGATGCTAGTCTATTCAGGAGTCCTGAGGGATGTTTGATGTTGCTTAAGGAAACCCGTAACCCAGTCAGCAGAGGCCATTTTATATTTGATCCAGTTGTTACGGACAGTTACATTATTCTTAACAGCAAGTTCGTAAGCTAATCTACGCGCTTCTTTTGTTGATGGTATGGGTATTGGTATTTTAACTAAATGTGAGAGATGGTTTATGTGGTCCCAAACACGGAAGCCAGTCGGCTTATTGTATTTCTCACATTTAGATTTTCCTTGATTAGAACAGCTCCGTTCCTTTGACAAGGTTCAGCAGTCCGCTAACCAAGGTTTTTTCCGCCAGATGGCTCCCGAGGCTGAGTGGTCCCAGGACTGCATAGCGCGTTCTTGCGAGTGCTGGACACTCGAATATCACATGAGAAGCTGTCTCATCTTCTTCATTGCAGAGTCTACAAACTGGTTCTTCTGTGTATATCCCCAGCTTATGTAGGTGTACTCTTAGGTGGCAGTGTCCTGTGAGAAGACCCACCACCGTTCTGATCTGCATTCTGTTTAGTTGCAGTATCTGTCTGGCAAGGTTTTGAGAGGGCTCCTTGATCATCACCTTACCATGTTTGTTTGCTGTTATACGGTTCCAGTGTGTTCTTACCCACTGAGCCACCGCCCCGCGTACAGTGTTCCTTGGGATGCCAAACACTGGTTCGGGCCCAGTGTAGTTCATCCCAGCGCCTTTCTTGGCTAGTTGACCTGCAGCCTCATTACCAGGCGTCCCACGGTGACCCGGAATCCAAGTAAGTGTCACCACGTTGCACCTGGCGAAGTCAATGAGGTCTTGCAGGCATTCCCAGACCATTTTTGATCTGATTTCATAAGCTGCTAAAAAAATCCCTATCTCGATAGTTCCTTCTAATATTCTCTCCAACGAATAGCCTAATTGCATTTGTTTCAGCCTGGAAGATACTGGCATGTGTCCCCAGTGGTACGTAAATACTGCATCTAGGGACCATCCCATGCACTCCAGCTCCGGTACTTGTCTCTCTTTGAGCCGTCCGTGTACCAGACCAGTCCTTTTTTTGAGGCACAGATGTTCCATTTGTTGCCATTCTTTCCAGTCCATTAATTAAATTTTTTTACATAGTACTCATACCATCAGAGTGCATTTCCAGGATAGGATCTGCGATGGTATCAGTTATTCTGGAATGCGCGGTTTTCCCAGGTTTGTCCCAGTTTTGGTTTGTTTCAGCCTATAGGCACCCAAACGTGCCTCGCTTTTGTTGATAATCTAAAGTATAATTTGGATTGATGAATCAGGTATTCATTTTCCATTTGATCTGGTAACACTTGCCGATTTTGTCTATATCCCATGTGCCAAGCCAAAACTGGATTTTTTTTAATACATACACCACAAAAAAAGTAGCCTACCATCATTTTTGTTTCTGTTATTTTTTTCAAAATCTCTGTAATGTCAAATAGTTTATATCGAAATTGGAGGCAACTACTCGTAAAGATTTTTTGTTTTCCAAAACCTTATGTGCCGCACATTCAAAAACGTCCAAGGATGTTTTTCTCCGGTTGGTTTTCCGTTTATATGTCCTCATTTATTAATTCTAAAATAAATTAATAAGACAGGCATTATTTATGTACCTACCAACTCTACAATAAACGATATAGTCCAATAGTACAGGGCAGGTGTGACAGTCACAACAAAATCCTCTGTCACAACCAACCCCGGTATCCCCTACGTTGCATCTCTGGTTGGCATCTTACAAAGTTGTGTAAAAATTTATGAAACCCACAACTGTTTTGAGTTATTAAATCTGTATATAAGTGAAATTGTTTAGAGTAACTTTTTATTTTTAGTATTAATATTCTTAAAGTTATTATAGATCCTTTATTATAATGAAAATAAAGCTTATGTTTTTTCACCGTTATTTTATTTTTTACTTTCATAATTTGATCAGCTAGATTTATTGTATGGTATATTGAGAAACTTATTAGTAAATACAACCTTATCATGTGTAATGCCCTGCCTTTCATGAAATGATAATAACTAATAACCTGTGATCTGTGTATTATTCTCTCTAAAATAATATGATCAAAATATTAAGTTTTTTTTTGAGTAATTTACATAATTATAAAGTGGGAAGGATAAATAATTGAACAATAATTATAAAGTGGGAAGGATAAATAATTGAACAATCTATTTAAATATTCAAACTGTTCATAGTACAGGCGGTGTGAATGCGCAGGGTCCACAACTTTCATCCCAAGATTCCCAAGGAATTATACCTATGGATAAAACTTGTCTGAACAACACAGTAACAAAAAAAAAACTGGTAAGTGAGATCCGTCTAAATTTTAATATATATTTTAAAAGCTTAAAGTAGGTTTTAGTTTATTGCCTTTTGTTTATCGACGACTGACTATTATTTAATAAGTAATCAAAAGTGGCAAACATAATAACCTCAAAAAAGTTAGGTTATGTACAACTTGACGATGACGCGCAGGCTGCGTTCCGGTCTTGTGACGTCACGTGGTTCTAAGATTACACACGAGATTGCTCATATCTTTTTTATTGTCAGGAATAAATAAATAATTCTTTGTAGGCTTGCATAAGTCGGCAACAGGTATCCATTTACCGTTTTAAAAATTTTCAAGGCCAACTAAATCTCAGAGTTTTCATAGTCAACTTTTGTTTTTCTTATAGCTGCCATATTGTTTTTTTATGTCGTTTGGTACAAAAAAATCATGAAAATCAAAAATCCAATAACATTAAAAAAAAATTGAAAAAATTTCATTTTACTTTTTTCAAAAAAAAATTACAAGATTTTTCTATAATAAATCTAGCACAAAGAAAAACACAAGCCAAAAGGGTGGGAGCAATATAAGTTGACATTTATTTTATAAACAACCTCGCCGCGATTACTACTTTAAGTCAAAATAAAACCACATGACGTCATCATTGCGCAGTAATAACCAAAATAGTAACAGCAATCGACATACCGTGTATATGTATTGTGTATCGTGCTAAGAGCCTTAATTTTAAAATAATACACATCCATTAGGTTGTTAATCAATCATCCACACGTCGCGTTTATGCGAACTCGCTCAGCAGGTACACTGGTTTAACATTTAATTAACCAACCTAAAAAACGGTTCCGTGTGTATTTATCTTTAAAAATTCTAGATTCTATCTAATTATAGTGACGAATACCGAATACAAATAGTGTAAATGAGTTAAATAAATAAACCAAGAAAACCTTCCTGTTTACCTACTTCTTTACTCAACCTTATTATTTAATATTAATTCCAGTCCAGAAAATTACAATAAAATTCAAAATAAATAACCTAAACTGTAGGGTTATAATAATAATACTCATTCAATCAATAAAAAATGAGACATACATTATTTATTATTATTTAGTAATAATTAGATGCATAAACATAAACTATTAACTGCATAAGCATAAATTTGCATTGTTTACGTTTTTTACGTTGTTTACCCGTAAACAATCGCGTAAAGAATAGAGTTAAACAATACGACATACCGCACATCGCTCCTAATAAAAGTAAGAGTAAATTAATAAAGTTCAGTTCACCTCAGACCTTCGTCGTATTAACAACATGACATCGTGTATTTCTTATATCTACGTTACGTCACTGATAGATAAGGACAATAAGATAGCAGTTTTCTTTGCTTCATTGACCAGCATTCTTTATCCATACGCATCCTGAGACCTTACCTGATCTAAAAATCACTGCAACGAATGAGATCAAGTGATCATGATACAAGATACAAATAAGTATGGCAGCGCCCAGCCTATGACGTAGCTCAGGTGATATCTACTTACATGCGACTCGGCTCAGCAGTAGTAATGACGTAAAGTCGCGATTTAGTAGCTTATTTCGAAGTTTGTAAATGTTGCAGCAATTTTAATAAGTTTGACTTCTGTACCTGACTGTCTGATAGAAAAAATGATTTATTGTGCGGTAAGTGCGGGTGTGAGAATCACGCAAGACAAACGAAAAGCAAATTTTTTAATTTGCTAGCATAGGCAAAGGCAATTGTGTACAATTGATTTGTATCGTATCATAGTAAGCACCAGAACTTTGCATTACACTCCACAAATGCTGACTTCCACCTTCAAATACTTATATTCTATATTCAATTCTTCCGTTAGAACTTGAACTACAATCACCACAGTGACGTCATGCGCAGCGCGGAAGAGTTTTTTTCAGTCTCAAACTGACATACCTGACGTAACTGACGTATCTGCATCATGGCCTGCGCTAAACACTTGTCTTGTAATTAATCGAGATCTCGTGTCTCGACTGTTATTATTATTATCATTTTCAAATTCGCAACGCAATTCCCAACACTCCCAACAGCAATGGATTATGGAATGGAGTAATGGCGAACTTGAATTGGCGGCGACTTGTTTTCGTAGGCTTTATTTTCATTTTCAAGGAGGTCCCAAGTTATAAAACCAGAACACAGGAAGCGTCAATTTCCTAGTGAGTATTAATTATTATAAATCACTTGATTGATACCATTGTATTCGTATTGTAATAGGTATTATAGTATCTTTCTATTATTACAAATGAAAAGTCGGTTTTTAGTCTCAGTCTCTAATACTGGAGCCGTTATGCTTTTATATCTATCATCTCAACATTCCTTGGCTAATAATAAATAAAACATCCCCTCATACCAAGTTCCCTGCCTTTGACAAGTTTGAACAATCCCTTGTTCCCAGGACTGCTTATCGAGTTCCTGTGAGTGCTGGACACTCAAATATTACAAGAGATGTTGTCTCATATTCATTGCAGAGTTGTTCTTCTCTGTAGATCTCGACCTTATGTAGGTGATCTCGCAAGTAGTACTGGTAGTGTCCACAGTGACATTTTTCAACAGTCACCACCTTTCTAATCTGCGTCCCTTTAGATGCAGTATGTCTATGCAAAAACTTCTTTGAGAACGTTCTTTCATCGTTGACTAGCTATGTGTATTGCCTGATATGCGGCTTCAGTATGCAGTGTGCTGGAGTTTCTTCAGTTGAGCCACTGTGCCATATACCATGCTTCTTCGGATGGTAGATACTGGTTCCAAGCTGAGTGAAATTTTTTACAGCCTCTTTAGCAACTTCCCCCACAATTACTAGATTAGATACCTAAGCAAGTGTAGCCTTGTGTCTGGTTACTCTGGTTAGATCAATGAGCAGGGTCAGGTCAGGTCAGGTGTGCTGGGGGCTAATAGGGCTGTAGCCCATGGGCACAAGTTTATATGGAAGTAATTTTGGTCATTATGGAGATGAGCGGCATTGGTATAGGGCGATTTGGCTTATACTATCGGATAGCTCGTGTCTCTAGGAGTATCAAGGTACCATTGAATTTTTGCGCCGGCACGTAATAGTCGAGATATAAGGCCTCAAAGTTTCATCCTTGCCCTAATACGCGTATATTCGTACATAATACGCTCGAACAGGAAGCCGCACTCCGTCGGACACACGACTCTGAGTGCGGGCTTCCCGTCGAGCGTATATGTACAAACACACGTAATGACACTTTAAGGCCTTATTTCTCGACTATTACTTGCCGGCGCAAAAATTCAATGGTACCTTGATACTCCTAGAGACACAAGCTATCCGATAGTATAAGCCATTTCGCCCTATACCCATGCCGCTCATCTCCATAATTACCATTTTTTTTTTTGTTATTTAGTTATTACTTTTCACATCTAAGTAAATTTTCAAATTAGGTAGTAGGAGATTGTGTGATTTTGAACATTAAAAATAATTTTGCCTGAGGCGGATTTTCTTTGGAGTCTGACAAACATTACCTTACTAATATCACGTTCAGAATCCAAATAAAAGTCATAACCAACTGTCAGTCTATTTTTTTACTTCTCACCTCCAACTCTGTCTTGGAGTTACCTGTTTAGTAGATCAGAGATGGTATCAGTTATTATTTTGGAGTGCTTGTTTTTCCGGGTCAACCCCAGTGTTCATTTCATTTTATCCTATAAGCCCCGATTCGTGGCTTCACTCTCGATATGAATATCACAAGGAGGTAGGTCAGGTATGTCCCCCAGTGCTGCTTGATGAAGTGTCCATCTCCAGTAAAGTCTAGGCCTGCCAACATCTGTACTCTTCCAGTCCTCGCTATCGACCCTATTTTTTGGATTTCCAGGGTATTTTGGAAATTCACCTTGAGAAGAACCCCTTCTATCCTGTGAGCGAATGAAAACGTAATTTAGGTAGGTAGGCCTTTGAAAAAAAATTCATGTCTTAGATTGGATCTGTAAAACTGTAAATTGAAAATTTTGGTTTGTAAAATCGTAAACCCATTCTGACATTGCCTTCTTCTAATTGCCTAAATTTGCTAATGTGGCCTTTAGACTTTTAAATAATCTCCCACTTTCGACAAGGTTAGGCAACCAATTATTATTTTATCATTCAAAAAATGATTTATTTACAAATAATAATTATTTTGACATTTGCTGAAATAAGGTGCATCAGGTTGTTAAAATTAGTTTTGTATTTCTTGAATAACGCGGACATCAATATTATTAGGAGATTAGTCCAGTTACCGTGAAGTTTGTTGAGTTAATTATTGACACTGTGAAACCCGTTAAAATGTCATGTTCAAGCCAAAGGATTACCTAATACCTAATAATAGTTAATGTTAGTCTGCAGTTTGCCCTTTGTAAAATGATAGGTATTTATTAAGGCCCTATTACTTATCCAATTATCTATCTACTTATGAAGTATAGTAGAGTCATTTATTAAGTATTTGAATACATACCAACGGTTTGATCATACAACTGAAGTGGTCTTCCGCGCTTAAGGGGTTAATTATTTAGTGTTGTAAGCATCTAATTCGCTTTTATCTTTCTGGGATTGTAATGAATATTAAATGTAATATATTTTTTAGCGTTAGATGATTAAGTTATTAGAGCAAGTATAAATGAGCTCGAAACAGAATTCAGCCATGAAGGAATTCAAATCTTTACATCTTGCCAAAAACATTAATGAACTCGAGAAACTAGCCAATTTAGAGCAAGGATTCAAAACCCTGAAAAGTGTGAAGAAGTAAGTAACGCTCATATTTTCTTACAGTATCTAACTTGTTTTAAATTATTTTGGTCACCCATATTTTCTTTGTCGCTTACAGTTTATGTGGATTATTGAAAATCGTATATGACACAGCCCAGAAAGACCCACTGGACCAAGAGAAGATGTTTTTATTGTTGACGAGATATAGGGCCCTCAAAAAGCATCTATTACATGTGTGTGGTCATGATAGTAGCTTTGTAGATGCAATTTGTGCTGGTCATAATGCAGATATGTTATATGATTCTGTTCGTTCAAGTTTAACAGATCGTTACACTGCGGCCGAAGTTGGACATTCTCATGAGAAAATGGATATGCCTGTGGACAAAAAAGCAATTCAGAAGGAAAAGGAAGTGCGTGTTAAAATTTTTGAAAGTGAGTACTTAAGTTATACCACTAGGTATAACTGGTTATTAAATACTCTTATTATTTATTTCAGAAACATTCATTTCCTGCAAGGAGATGTATAGTGCCTTAGCTGAGGATATCCTCATAGTCGATGCACGTCCCGAGGTTGATTACAAAGTTTCAAGAATTAAAACTGTAAAAAACATTATCAATGTGCCGGATGGTGTAATAGAGTCAGGGTAAATATATATGAGAATATTAATTTTAATTTATAATAAAAAAAGAAATAATAGTAATTATTAAGATACAAGCTCACCCACAGTATAAGGCAAGGCTTTGCTAGATTTGTGTTTTGTGATATTAAATCATGGTATCATTTCTGGAGTATTATTAAATTAATGTATTAGGTAATGATAAAAATAAGAAGTTGAATTGATTTTTTTAGATACTATAATAGCATCTTTTCTATCGCACTCTGATTAGATAATATGTAACAAAGACCAGGGTGTTTTGCTTTGCCATCATTGTAAATGATTTCTACTTCTCATATGTTGTGTTGTGAGTAATAAAATTAGAAAGTAAACTATTCCTTTATGATCTAAGCTCAAATCTTATTTCATTAGTTCATTCATAACGATGTGGTTGATTATACTTTATGAATTTTAGGCTTTCTGCCAATCGCTTGGGTCAATCTTTGCCCCCCGCGTCACAGGAAATTTGGGAAAACCGTGATAAGTTCAAAGCTATTGTAATCTTGGACTGGGACACTAATAGTGAAAATTATCCGTCTTCAAAATTGGAAAAACTTATGACCTCAATTGTTGCGGTAAGTACTTTGAATAAAATATCTCTTGCATTCTAATGATTAATAATAACATTTATAATATGTAGCTACAATCAATCACAAAATCAAGATACCAATTCGATTCTATCGCAAGTAAACATGCTCTGTACAGGGTGGCTAATAATTTCGATGTTTTAATAGGGAATAGTGACTTGCGTGGCCTAGTGGTTCTCCGCTGGCCCACGAAGCCATAGATCGCGGGTTCGAAACTCACCTCGACCCGCTTTACTTTTCAGATTCATTTTCGAATGTCTGTGAAAAGTAAAACAAGCGATCGAACGTTGAAAAGGCAAATATAATTTAAAGTGTGTGTGTGGCTAAAGAGTTCGTGCTCAAAGCCAATTTACCAGAGTGGAGCGACTATGTCTTACCTACACAGTTAAGACCGATGCTCCGTCTTAAAAAAAAAAAATAGGGAATCTCCAATCTCCATAACTATAGAGTGATTTTTAAGTTGAGACATTGCTTTTAACACCCTGTAAAATTCATTAGGGCAAGTAACTTTCTCATACAACTTTTCTTAATTAAATCAAAAATAAAAGAGACCATTGCTGGCCTTCAAAAATCTAAATCCAACTCCCTAGTAACTTATGCATGAAGGTCTGTGAATCACCTGGAAGGAACGTTACGATATTTACGCACTTGTGAAGTTGGCCCGAATTTCATAAAACACATAATGGCCTAGGACAGTGATACTGGGGGTGGTAAATCATAACCAAGGGGTGGTATAATTTTTTATCGGGTTAGTACAAAGTTGTACAACGTTTTAACCACCATATAGTCATCGTTTTGGTTTTACCACCCGCGTAATCTTGTTCCCAGTTACCAGAACCACATAGGTATCGGTTACCTATGGTAAAAATGATTTATTCCATAACTTTTTTTCTAAAGGTGGTAAAACAAAATTAGTTGGTGGTAAAACATGGTCTAACGATAGGCAATCGAATGATACGCTTTACCACATCGAATGGTACGTTTTACCACCCGGCCCGCGGTTTTTTTTTCGGGCTTGTGAAGTTGGCCTGAAAATTAAAAAAAATTTCAAAAAGCAACTAAAGGTGGCCAAATTCACGTACCTCATAAATTCTCTGTTAGGGAATAGTAACCTAATGAGAGTTGAAAGTGACATTTTTCGAACAAGCGGAATCAGTTACACACGAGTCGCTTGCAACGAGTGTGTAATTTCGCAAGTGTGAAATTGTCTTTCAACTCGAGATATTGTACTATACTTTATCTACTCCCAATAGCATATAGGAACAAATGATTTTATGATGCATACTTACTACCTAATTTTAGTACCTAACTTTTCAAATGGATTTACGAATATCTTTCTTTTGACTTCCGGGGTAAAGTATTTTCCATTGCCGTTTTAGCTTGTGCAATTATTTGAGGTGTTTTCCATTTCAGTTTCACTCACTCATTTATTATTTGATAATAATAAAATAATTCTAGCTTCTCCCTAATCTAACCTAATAACAAATGTAAATACTTAATTTTAAGATTAAGTGCACAGATTACACTTTTTCAATCTGCGAATGTAAATTATCAGGAAATACTATAGACTATTCCTACCGTCCAAAGAGCTGAGACTGCCAGAAGGTGTTTGGATATGGCGGACACAACACATCCGGTATTCAAACCAATATGTGCAAAGGCTCACTTTCGGGTTATGCAAGTTGTTTTGTTATTGACAACTTTCATATAAGGGAGTAGATAAAAATGGTTTTCAGGGCAATGATATTATGAAGTGCAATTTGGTTTAATTTTCCAGCCTTTGGTTTTTCATTTAACTTAACTACATTATTTGAGATGTCTTACTTTATTTTCTGTTATTTTGGTATTCTTGTTTCCTTGGTAACCTTTTATGTAAGGCTTTGTTTAAATTAGTCAAGTTAACTGAATTTAACTGAAGTTAACTCAATTTAAACTATTAAAGTTATTTTTGACTTAATTTAGAAAAGTTATTTGAAAACGTTGTTTGCCCCTAACTTTGTTGTTTGGAATTATTTGCAAAAATTTATTTTTCGATTTCTCATTTTTCAATGTCTTATTTCCTAATAGAATTAGAAGCAAATTGTTTACACATTCTTGAGGCACTTTTTTAATGGAATTCATCCGCGTAGCAATAATAAAAAAAAACAAAATTCAAGTTACGACAAAGTTATAATTTTAATTGGAAGTCATAGTTGGCTCTGACATCATTAGACAGACAATTTTTTCCCATTTCAATGATATAAGTGTGTCCCCGGATAGGTGAAACGTCTCTTAATAAAGACAAAAAATTCACAATTCGAATTTTCTTTTTTTGGGATTCAGCCCTGCTTGCTTGAAGACAAATTTTTAACATATTTTTTTTTAATCAACTATGTCTTGGAACTTTTCAAAAAACTACACAGATTGAAAACTGCGACCAGAAACTGTGCCTTATGGACAGTTTTTTTGGAAATTTGAAGGGACGCAATTGGTAGAAGTAAACGCGACTTTGGGAAATTTTTTTAACGAAAATCAAACGTCATTCCAAAGTTTCACAAGAGTAAAAAAATTCGTTCACTAATCTTGTAAGATGAAGCTACAGGAGTGTATGTAAAATTTTAGAGAAATAAACATCATATATAAAAAAAAAATATCTCCGCCATTTTTTAAATTTGGTTCTTGAAATTTTCTAAGATTGAAGGTTATAGGTATGTTCTCTACAGTGATTCAGCTCAATTTCTTCAAAAATGAACTCGTTTTTATTCATTGTTCTATGATGTGTAGATCGTTGAGTAGTTCAATTACACATCTTCCAAATATTGTTTGTATTTTTTCTGGCAGACCTGCTTTATTTTATTCAAGGCAACAGTTGATGAAATATTCTGTAGATCACCCGATAGTTTATACAGTATAATCGGCTAATCACAGGACATTGCATACATCAAACACCTATTATATTTCTACATAGTGTCTCTTAATGTTAATCATAATTTAAAACTTCATAAACTAAGCTGGGTGGTAAAGATGGGCTTACTTTGTATTGCATTTTGTTATTTCAAGTTTATTGAATATGTGAAAGAATCTGGTAATTGTCATTAGAATATTTTATAGTGGGATTATAATCGTCGATACAACCAAGAACCAGTAGTCCTGGATGGAGGCTACATAGAATGGGTCCAGCAATATCCAACCATGACCACTAACCCACTCGTTAAATATAACAAAATTAATTCTGATTTGGATGAACTGCTGTCTCTAGATGAGATAGTTTATCCCAAAGATACATCTGAATACCAAATACAGAAAAGAAACATCGACCAAAGTGATCCTGAAGTTGAGGTAGCTGCTGCCACAGATGTCAATACTAAGTTAGCTGAAGCTAAGAAACAGTTGGATAACCAAGAGAAAGAGCTGGTAGACTACTTGGCACAACCATCCAACGACTTGCCCAAGTTAAAGCAGCTTATAAATGCTAAGAATGATACTGAAGTAAAAATTAAGGATTTAAGTCGATTGATTGAAGATAGCAATGAAGAAAGTGTGCAGTCTGAGCCTGAGTTACACACCCCGGCATCTACTGATGTAAAATTTGACAATAAATGGAAGGATTTCTCCTCTTTGGGGAAAAAGAATCGAGAAAAATTTGAAAGCTTGCTTGATGAGCAAATGTCAAACTTCTTGACAAAAGCAAGAGCAGTAAAGCCAAAAAGTGGTGAATCGGTTTCTGCTATTGAACCGTCTGAACCTCCAAAGGCTGCAGATGTTGTAAAAGAGGTGTCAATTCCGGCTGTTAATCGTGCAACGAAACCAAAGCCCTCGGCTGACATTCATACAGTAACAATCACAATGGTAAGTTTATAAGTGTTTTTACAATACATTGTTATCGTTTTTTTTAACCTACCAGTAATACCGGTTTTACATTTTTTTTTCAGACTCTTGGTTTGGTAGGTTTAAAGAACATTCGTAATACCTGCTATATGAACACTGTTCTCCAGTGCATGAGATTTGTACCATTAGTAAGACAGTTCTTCTGCACTGACCAGTGTATCAAAGAATGCAAGGCAAAACCAGATGCCATTTTGTCAGTAACAGTCCAGCTGTTCAGGCTAATGTATGAAACCAAAGAAAAATTCGTCGTTCCCAGAAATTTTTATGATAAACTGATTAGTATAAATCCTACTTATGGTCAAGGTAATCACGAAGACTGTATGGAATTCTTTTTGTACTTTCTCAATAAACTTCAGGTAATTTTTTAATGTTTTTTGGATAAAAATAATTTGTTCACAGTGGAGTTCATCATCATGGTAGCAATTTTGTTCCACTGCTGTTTAATTATAAATTCCTATGTACAGTGGTGTCTCGTTAATCTGAGTCCCGGTGTTTCGAGCTTTCGTATAACCCGAGCCAGAAATCTATCATCATTGGTCTATCACATTGCCTATTGAAGTAAGGTTGCGCTCTCCTGTAAAGTTGCGCTCCGTCATCATCTGTGCACCATTCGGTGTAGCTGAGATTGATGAGGCTCCACTATACTTTGAATGCAAAAGTTTCTTTATTAATACCACCTTGAGTGTATGTATCATTCATCCATCTGTAATCTGTAATTTTATAGGAAGATACAGCATATGACATACCCCACACATCTGTAATGTCCCCAATGCAAAAGGCCTGGGTCAGTCAGGTGAATGGCAAGCAGTCATTTTTCATTGATAATTTTTATCATCAAATTAGAATCCATCAACTTTGTCCTACATGTAAAGGATACACTCTCAAATTTGAAGCTGAAAGCACACTAATGTTTAGTGTTCCTGATACAGAATGGAAGCTGCAAGATATGATGGAAGAATATTTGTCTACTTATGTAATCGAAGACTATTATTGCTCACAGTGCAAATCCACTGTGATTAACAGCAAAACTATTTGCCATACTCCCAAAGTATTGGTTGTAGTTCTCAAGAGGTATGTTTTATTTCTCAGTTTACTTCATGGAGAAAGAGTTGACTTTTTTTTTTTAGATATAAACAAGTAATGAGATCGGGTCATGTCGAGCTTGTGAAAAATTATAACAAAGTTACCTTCCCAAAAGTTGGCTTCAAGTTTGGTACATCCTCTTATGACCTGAATGCTGTCGCTATGCATAGTGGGTCATTGAATTGTGGCCATTATACTGCAGCTTGCCGCGTTCAGAATAAGTGAGTTTGGAATTTTTTTTACATATAATATTTTTATTTATTGAATATCTCTATTTGAACAACCTTTTGCCTAGACTGCTTTATGTGGTCGTACTCAATCTATCACTTGGAACCACAGTCTCAGGAGGCACAGCTCAGACTTCGATATTTTGTTTTAACTGTTAAGTTTACTTGAAAATTATTTTTTACAGGTGGTATGAATTTAATGACGAAACT
Organism: Malachius bipustulatus; assembly: GCA_910589415.1. Lineage (NCBI taxonomy): Eukaryota > Metazoa > Arthropoda > Insecta > Coleoptera > Melyridae > Malachius > Malachius bipustulatus. The sequence goes on along the minus strand of OU342639.1, from coordinate 28,646,026 downwards.
GTAACTCTAATGAATATTCATGATGATTCCATCAGAAGTAAAGCTTGTGCTTTCTTTTATTCATTAAGGAACGAATCGACCTAGAATACGGATTGTGATACTATTTTGTAGGTCTGTTTTTTTTTCATTTCATATAAATATTTATTGTTTGTTTTTTGTTTTTTATGCTCTTAAGCTCGTATGCATCAATATTTAACCCTGGGGTTATATGCTGAGTTAAAAATAAGCCAGGGATTATACTTAGGTACTTTAACCCATATGGGGATTAGATGATTTAAGTAAGGGTTATTGAAACGCCACTTTTATTTGCTATAACCCCGAGGTTAAATACAAAATGATATTCATATAAACTAGCTAACTTACACCAGGTTTATGGAAGTTTAACCCTAAAAAAATTAATTCATGACTCAGCGTGGTTTGGGGTGTAACAGCCGCTTAACTTGCCTACAGTTGCTTACCGTTCCTAGGTATTTATGTTTTATATTTAATTCACTTGTATTTGGCCCGAGATCGATGGCTTTTGGATGGAAAGGACATTCAAACTGTTCAACCTTCCTCTACGCAATATTTAATAGGCAAATGTCTCATTCAAACCCTTTTTTTTTTAATGGCCATGAAAGTCTCATCCGCTTCACCCCATGATGTGGGGTCAGCTGCATCTTGAGGTGGAGTGGATCACTTAAATAGATTTTTTTTTATTAGTACGAAGTTTAGGTAATTAAAACACTAAAAATTTTGTAAAATAAAAATGTATTCTCAAGAAAAACTTAACATAAAGGTGATAATAATTGTTTTGTTTGATATTCTTTGATATGCAACTTAACAATAACTCTAACATTAAATTGAGTTCTGCATTTCAGTTTTTATCCTGAGGTATTTCGGTTTAATTTAACGGTTTAATTAATTTTCAGGTAATTTAACTCTTGTTTATAAAATAAATAATCGATTTAAAAAAAAAACAATATAACATTTGTAAATAAATTAATATTCTCATAAATTAATTTTTGATAATAGGTTAGGTAATACCGTATTGCTCCGAATACAAGCCGCACCTTTTTTCAGCTACTGAGTGTTCTCAAATTCACATGCAGCTAGTTTTCGAGTCCTGCGGCTTACTTTCGGGACCATAGTAGTATTTCTCTGACTAGGTAGGTATTTAGTTCGGGATTTTCAGACAGCAAGTTTAATAAGTCCATTTTTTTTTAATTTTTTACATTGGAATTGTAGGTATAATTATTTCTTATATTACCTTTGGGGTAAAGGTGCTCTATCGCGAAGGTTTTACCCCTATACTGACCTCCCCCACTGTCTCTGCTTGCTACGCTCCGACACGTTCTCAGCGTTGCCATATGCAAGCCCTTCTCCTATGTTCTGCAGACAATCCTGCGCGATTCCGGCCCGCTTCCGCACGAGACCGTGATAGTAGCTACCGGTTCCAGTCAGGTCTTTGGTCAGGGTAGTTTTTTTTTTTCATTTTACGAACATTTGAAGGTTAGAAACCGTTGTCACCTTGTCACCTTCGCCCTAACTCTTTTAATATTTTCAGACAATTTTAAAGTTAATTCTTTATGCCGTTGTAAGAAGCTATGAAACCATTCTTCCCCAGGACGGTTATCATTAAAACGATTGCACCTGGTTCCACGTTTATTTAAATATGCTAGCACAATATTTAAAATATCGGTTTTCTGCAACAGAAAGCCCCAGCGAGCACATTTTAGTATTCCTTCAACAAGAAAGTGTTCTTCCTCACTGCTTAATACGCTATGTCCTCCGTATTTTTGAAGATGTGGGTTGCTCACCCACCTCTGACTGGTTGTATACGGAATGGCATACGTCTCTGATGCCTGTCTAATAGACATATTTTTTGCTTTTACCGCTTTAACAGCATTTTTTAAATATTCGAGGTTATACTGGCGTTTTGATCCACTTCATCCCCTAAGCTAACCTCTAGTCACAAAATAACATATAACAAAAATATTGTAGATTAAAATAATAAAACTAACTACATCTTATTACTAGATGTATGATACTTATAACATTATTTACTTTACATTTTTACGTTTCTTTACATACGTTTCTTTAAAAACTTAAATGTCTTGAAAAGCAGCAAGTGCTTGTGTTTGAAACACTGTAACAGAATGCCAGATTTTCGTATTGCACAATGCCTCTGTTTTGAAGAGTTCGGCTACTCACATCTAGATGGCAGAGCAGTATGTTTGTAGAATTACACCTGCGATCCGCTTCACCACACCCGATCCTTTTCACCTCATTTTACGGTAACATATCTACCTATTTAATTAACAAACACAGGTGATATTAAAATTTTTAATCAGAAGTAGTCCAAACAATAAATTAACAATTAGTTCTAATAAACTTGGCCAATAGGACCCTACACGTTCTATATTTGTCACAGAACTTATTTTCTTTTGGCAGATCATTGAACAGAATAAGGCCCCGTTCAAGGTAGAATTTGTAACCCTACTGGACCGAAATGTACCCACAGAAATCTCTAGATTTTTAGTGTCATACAAATACACATCACCCATGAATTTCAGACCCTCATACAAATAAACAGGAACCATCTTATTCCTAATCCTATAAACAAGATCCAAAGTTCTAAACAATATTCTCTCATTTATGTTCATTAGATCAAGTACCTCCAGCAAGGTTAGTTGTATTGTATTTGTATTTGTGTATTGAGGGTGATCTAGTTACTGCGACCTAAAAGATCTATTGTATCTCTACTGTACTTCGCCTGGTGTGGAATCCCTCAAGTGAAGCACTCTCTCCAAGTCCGTTTCCTTGAGAAACTTCAGGATTTTGAGAGGATCAAGGTCGGTTAAATTCCCTGCCTCTAGCTGGTGGTGGCCCAGAACATTACTTCTTTTGAGTTCTATCGCATCGCAGTTGAGCAGCAGGTGACGTGGTGTCTCGTCTCCTTTCCCGCAAAATCTGCAGACGCCATTCTCTTTTATGCCTAACTTCCTTAGGTGTTCCTTGAGGTTGCAATGTCCCGTTAGGAATCCGGTCAGTGTTCTGAGACGTTCCCTGCTGAGGTTGAAGAGTATCATCGACCTGTCTCGGTTGAAGTTCCTGAGAAGATCTTTGGCTTGTCTCAACCCTGAGAGGTTCCTCAAACGAGTTTCTCTCAGTTTTTATTCTTCCTTTTGGAGTTCTGCCTTGAAGAAAGTATCTTCGAAGCCACAGAATGGTTCTGGTCCTATGAAGGGTGTCGATGCTCCTTTTCTTGCCAATGAGTGGGCACGTGCGTTTCCCTCGATTCCGGAATGGCCCGGTATCCACTTGAGGTGAATTTTATTTTTCTTGCCGAGTTCGTTAAGTTTTCCTAGGCATTCCCAAGCCATATTGGAGCTAGTTACGATACGTAGAGCCGAAATTCTGTTTTTAAAAGAAAACTCAAAAACTTATTATTCGACTCTTTATTGCATATCGGACTATCCGCCAAGTACGCGACTGTGCGGGACGAATACCAGACAAATAGTGAGCGTTCAACTCTGTTCAAGTCTCGAAAGAAATAATACAGTTAATTCAGCATTTGCTAATTACAGTAATAAAGATTATATTTCATAGGTAGTCAGCTCTTGCGGCTATATAACTAGCTGATGATCGGAGAGCTCAGCGTTTTTATGGCTGCTTGACTATCCGTCAATATTTCTATTTCTTTGTTTTTGTAGTTTCTGTCCAGGTTTATTTGGGCACATACTTCTATTGCGTGTAATTCCGCTTGAAGTATGGTTGGGGATTTTCCCCATTGGTTTGGAGTATATGGTGCGTGGCCCATAGATTCCTGCCCCGGTTCCCTCGACGGCTCGACGGTTTTAGAGCCGTCTGTGTACCATTTGATCGTACCTTCTTTGAGAGTGCAGTTGGAGGTGTTGTTCCATTCCTCTTTCGTAGACAGTTTCGTGAGGAAGTTCCTCTCGAAACTGAATTTCTTAACAGTTCTGTCTTTTGGTAGTGTCAGGAGCCCCTCACAGCCACCCAAGGATCGATCCTCAGTGGCTCGCCGTACGTTCCTGATTCCTACTCTTGACATCCTAAGTAGAGCTTCTCCAGCTCTTCTCTCTATCACCAGATGTAGTGGTGTCAGATCCAGGATTACTTCCAACGCAGCGGTTGGGCAGGTTCTCATTGCTCCTGTGATGCAGAGACACGCAAGTCTCTGGATCTTCTCAAGCCTTTTCTTTGCTGTTACTAGCTTAGTTCTTTTGTACCAAGCAACCGCTCCGTATGTGATGATAGGTCTCACGAGCATGGTGTACATCCAGCGCAGAATGTAGCAAGGTTAGTTTTCTGTGACATCTTATAATATTCTCACCGTGCTGTTTGAAACTCAGATTTTCATCTAAAATGACTCCCAAGTACTTCATTACATTTATTTTCAATAATATTACCACCAAAATTTTCACGTTATAGAAGAGATGATCGTTCTGAATATGGTTTTGAAAAATCGTGCTGCCATTTATATTTGAGTTCTGCATTTCAGTTTTATCCTGAGGTATTTCCCGAAATTTTATTTTATATTTGTATCTATATGTTCTCTGTATTTAATTTATTCAACATATATGAGCTTCCAATTATTAAATATTTTGACCCGTTAAAATATTGCACCCGTTTTGTGCATACAACTCAGATTTTCATCTAAAATGACTCCCAAGTTATTATTATTATTATTATTCTTCTAGGGTAGGTTCAAAGCCCTTGTACTGAAGCTTGCGCTTATTGTACCCCTTTGGATGATTAGCTCATCAGTCCCGTCTCCCGAAAGTATTTCAGAACGAGTCCAATGGGTGCTTGTTCTATTTCTTTTGGTTCCGCCATTTCGGTCCCAAATATTAGAAGTCTAGTTCCCTCTAGTGCCGGGCACTCACAGATCAGGTGGTATGGGGTTTCCTCCCCCTCCCCGCATCTCCTGCAATCTGGGTTATTTTTCACCTCTATTATTGAGAGGTGTTTCATTAGTGGGCAGTGTCCTGTTAGAAGTCCAATTGCCCATCTCAGCTGGTGTTTACTCAGCTTTTTCAATTCATTAGTTTTATTCTCTGATAGTTCTCTGATAAATATCTTCGAATGTCTCAGTCCATCTATTTCATTCCAATGGGAGTTATGTTTATTCTTCAGGAGGTCTTTTATTTCCCTTCTGACTTCGCTGTAAGCTATGCAGCAAGTTGGTTCTGGCCCAATTAAGGGTAGTTTGGATCCCTTTTTTGCAAGAAGATCCGCTTTTTTGTTACCTTTGTTGTTCTGGTGTCCTTTTGTCCACCTCAGGTTTATTTTGTTGTTTTTCTCTGCCAGCTTTGCTAGAGAGTTAATACATCTCTTCACTGTATTTGATTGTATCGTCACCGAGTCCAGTGCTCGTAGAGCTGCCTGGCTGTCAGTAACGATTTCAATGTTCATATTTTCAAATGAACCGGCTATCATGTGTTCCACGCAGGCGTGGATTGCTGAAATTTCCGTCTGTAGCACTGTTGCTAGCCCGCCGAGGTTTATACTGAATGTATTTCCCTCGCCTCCCCCAGCAACTCCCGCTCCAGCGCTAATCTTTGTCTTGGATCCATCCGTATACCAGGTGCATCGGTTGTTTTTCGTTTTGATTTCATAACCTTCTGTTCCCTTTGCTGGTATTACTACCTGATAAGGTTTACAAAAGTTTATGCTCTTACTCGTTCTATCTGGTCGCATGTTTAAAATGTGATTGGTTTCCAGATGTTTGAATATTTCTGTATGGTATCCTTTCGTTATATTGAAGGTCCCATGCAGTATTGTTTTGACTCTGTATGCTGCCGCTAGTGCCTCCGTCTCAACCACCAAGTGGAGTGGCGGGAGCCCCAGGAGCATCTCCATGGCCGCTGTTGGTGTTGTTCTCATCGCTCCTGTTATTGTCAGTAACGCGAGTCTCTGTAACTTATTTAGCTTAGTAGTGTGCTCCTTTTTTCTGGATTTATGCCACCATAATAAGGAGCCATATGTAATCGTGGGTACTATCACCTTAGTGTACATCCAGTGTGCCATTTCTGGTTTCAGTCCCCACGTTCTACCTATCATTCCTCTACTGGCCCATAAGGCTCTGGTTGCCTTTTTGGTTGTTCTTTCTATGTGTGCTCCGAAGTTAAGTTTGTTATCCAGGGTAATGCCCAGATACTTAACCTCCGTGCTTAATGGGATTTCTTGTCCTCCAAGTCTTAGTCTCTTCAGATTTTGAAGATTTCTTTTATTCGTGAAGGCAATTATTGTAGTCTTGTCAGGATTAACTGACAGTCCTTCTGCTAGGCACCATTTTTCTACTATTCTGAGAGCTTGTTGCATGAGATTTGAAATAATCTCTGCATGCTTGCCCATTGTTAGAATAGTGATGTCATCTGCGTATCCTTGCGCGTGAATTCCCTTTCTTTCCAGTTCCCAGAGTAGGCTGTCGACGACCAGGCTCCACAGCAGAGGCGATAGCACTCCCCCCTGCGGGCATCCCCTGTCGGCCATTACCCTCCTACTCGTGTTAACAAGTGAACTGGAGATTTGTCTATTTCTAATTGAGGAGTCTATCCATTCCGTAATGGATCCGTGAACTCCCCGCTTTTCCACAGCTCTCTTTATGGAAATGAAAGAGGTGTTGTCGAAAGCTCCCTCTTCATGGCGGTTAACTTTTCTTTGAAATTGAGGATGAAGCTAAGCTAATACGCTTAATAATTAATTACGCTCAATTATTATTTTATTACTTATTAATAATTTGTTGGTATCGAGGAGATCGACTATCAAGTATCAATTTTATCACTCATAGATTATAGATTAGGTCATCTTTCCCGCTCAGATCTTTCGATCTACGTGCCATTTTACCTGTTACCCTTTTCTGAGTCAATTTTGGTGTAGCATACCTACCTATTGGTTTTTGTGGCAATTATCTCGGCCAAATCATCACCAAAAAAAAAATAATTAAAAAATTTCTGTTTTCTGTTTATTTCAATATGTAATCATCTGATTTGTAAACTCAGTTGTAATATATGCTACTTCCCTCTTGTTTCGCCATTTCATACCAGAACTCCATCATCGTTAACTCTTGTTAATGATTCCCCTTTTTTCAATTTTTTATTTTTTACTTCAATTGGATTATTTTTTCGATCCATTCGCAACGTACCGGTACAATATGTTTCACGGTTTAACAATTTAATGGCAAGATCATCGCTGTGTAGTAGTTATCCATGAATACAGAATGCCCAACCTCTAAATGGCCTTCCTTCAAGTGCAGGACAACATTTGCAGCATATCCCTTGCCATCAAAATTGTCAAGCTGTCCAGTATATACCGCAAATTTCAAAATTACACCATCAGGCTCTGTCAACATATATAATTTTATCCCACATTTATGACGTTTGCTTTTTATATATTGATGACAACACCATGGACTCGTCTATAGACAGATTCTTTCCTGGGTAATATATTGTGGCCATTTTTGATTTGAAATAATCCATGAGGGGTTTGATTTTGAACAAGCGATCAGCAGGAGCCATTTCACCCTCCTGTGGATTGCGGACAAAATGAAGGCACTGCAACAAAATTATAAAATATAATTTAAAAAATAAAATAAACTTTTTTTTAATTTCTTCAAAAATTTAAATTAAAAAAAATGGTAAAAAAGAAATATGATATATTTCATTAAAAACATTTAAAAAAACAATAAAAGATTTACTTACTTTTGGATCTATAATTAAAATTTAATTATTAGGTACCTAGGTATAATTTATACTTATTGTATTTTTTTGTTTATTATTATTTCATTTTCAAAATATTGCATTTGTAAATATAAAAAATTGTACATACAATTAGTCGATAGTTTTACAATACTTATTCGTCAAATAAATATAAAGAAGCTCACCTCAAAATTAGCAAAAACCTTAGGACACCTGCGTTATTCTTTGACATTTGTACCGCCCCAGTCAAACTCCCCGCCTGGCAGCGTCTTCGGATCAGATTGCAACTTTTCACTTTCCTTATTTTTCATTCAAAATTAAAACGGCAAAAAAAGGCAAGTAGAAAAATATACTTCTCGCGTTGCGTCCGGGTACCTACCGATTCATTTGAACCCGAAAGGAACGGAGAAGGTGGGGGATCAGTCAAGCGACGAACTACCCACCCGAAAAAAGAGACAAATTTGATCATCTAGCCAAAATCCAAAATCAAAACAGTTAAATTTTGACCTGCCCTACGTTGTGTCTTCGAATCGGATCACAAATTGGAGCGTCTAGCCGAAATCCAAAATCATAACAGTTAAATTTTGACCTGCCCTACGTTGTGTCTTCGAATCGGATCACGCAAGAGGGTAAATCGTCTTCGGACTAGGTTGCAACTTTCCATTTTGCTTATTTTTCATTAAAAATTAAAACGGCAAAAAAAAGGCAAGTAGAAAAATATACTTCTCGCGTTGCGTCCGGGCAGCTACCTATTCATTTGAACCTGAATGGAACAGAGAAGGTGGGGGATCAGTCAAGCGGCGAACTACCCACCCGAAAAAAGAGACAAATTTGATCATCTAGCCGAAATCCAAAATCATAACAGTTAAATTTTGACCTGCCCTACGTTGTGTCTTCGAATCGGATCACGCAAGAGGGTAAATCGTCTTCAGACTAGGTTGCAACTTTTCACTTTCCTTATTTTTCATTAAAAATTAAAACGGCAAAAAAAGGCGCGACTAGGTCTCCCACTTATGCTACACCTCTCATGTCTCCTCACAGGGGACTAGAGTCAAGCTGAAGAGGGTCTTCTGCAGGAGACTAGAGTCAAGCTCAACAGGGTCTTCTTTCCCCACTAATTTTTCCAAAATGCCCTTGGCACTGGTTTCGCTAGATATTAGGTAGGGATAGGTAGGGACAGTGGAAATCTCGTTAATCCATTCATGCGCGTCACTGATTAGATGACGTGGCATTTGGCTGTCAGGGTCCGGGAGAGTCGATGATCTCTAAGAGATCATGCCCGGATGCGTGTCATCATTTAACCCTGTCATGACACCCAAAGGGTGACGCGCAGAATGGATCAAAATTTATTTGTAGCAGGATTACATGTGGCCACATTTAGCGGTAAAACATCAATGGGTAAAACATTGCGGTTACATACAGATTAGACCAATAATTAAAAACACAGATTTGTTACAGTTACTACATACAAGTTACAAGCAGGTAATGACATATACAAAAACAAACAATTGTAAAGATAAAACAGTCTATATCTACATGATAATTTATTTGATCCAAGGCACCCTCTCCCGTTTGTTTCCCCTGCGACGTTTGCCAGGGGTCGCGACGCGACACGCGTTCGGAGTGCGCAAGCGCTGCAGGTTTCTGACGCCGCCCAGTCTCATTCTGTCCCAGACCAGGCGCATGAAGTCCTGGTGGGAAAACTAGATTCTGGCGCCCGGGGTGTTTCTCACGAAGAACCGCGAGAAATTCCTCTTGATTGTACACCGCTTTTTTGGTCGTATAGGACTCGCCCAGAGTCGGGATCATAACGTCGGCCACTATAAGGGTATTCTCCTTGACGAGGATCTTCAACACACCCCTTGTATCCCTAATGTGGGGTTCCTCCTGAACCTCCCAGCCCTTCCTAACAGCACAGTCTTTTGTTCGCTTACCTACAAAATTATGCCGCTTACGCCTGGCATAATGAGTTACAGGGCACTTTTACAGAATATAGGATAGTGACTCGCTTCTCCCACATCTAGCTCTACCCCTCGATTATTCCGCTGTGTTATAGAGGAGGGCCTTAGTGGGTAGACAGTTTACTCTGAGATGCAGTACCCGTAAATAATCTTCGCCGTTCCAGGGGGGTTGTCCACATGCGCATCATAAGATGAGCTGACCATTTGCTTTTGCACGGTCCCCTCCCATAGAACGAGCTTTCCAGACGCAGGCCATTTGATCTATCAACCCGTATCTTTGTTGTGGTGGAGGGGTGAATCATTTTCTGGACTCCATCGCCGGTTTAATTTGATTATGGTTTCTTATTCTGGTTGGGGCATCTGGCCCCAATTTCACTGGTTTGCTTTTTTGTTTAATTGCGGTAGGTAGTTTATTATAGCTGGAAGGTGGAGTGAGTTGCGTGGTTGGCACGAGAGTTGATTGAATCAGTTACTGTTAAAAGAGCACCTTTTTTTTTGCTTTTTACTCTTCAGATGAGACTCCGCTCTTGGAATATTTAGGAGACATCTAATACAGGCTGGATAGGCGATATTTTTTTGCCAGGGAAGTGCTCTTCAAACTTCCCTGATAGAGTAGAGGTTTCAATTCACTCTCCTTGTCTTCTTCAAGTTTAAATAATAATAATAATTTATTATCCAACAGAACATGACTTCTAATTAACTGATATTATCTCATATTACCAAATGGTTGATTTCTATTTTTACTGGTGGTCTTATTTTTTTAAGGTTGGTACTCTGCAGAGCGAAGAGCATTATGTATATACTTAATATTATCTTGTAATATTCCGGCACCTAATAGCGAAAGCAAAATTAATCTTAACAAGTAAACCTTCGCTGGACTAAAATTTATCTGTGAAAAATACCAAATATAGTCTAAAAAATAAATGACTTCTCAGAACATTAAATTTTATTGATGTCATTAAGATCACAATTGAAATATTTACAACAAACACAAAACTTCCCCAATGTAACGTAAGGTCACCAAATGAAGGTACCCTAAAGTTGACACTTGGATTACCTAAACCTGACACTAGGATTTATTTTGTGATAATGAGCTTAATTATATAGAAACTATTAAATGTTAATGTATGTTTATTTTCTATTTATTGTAAGATTTACAGATCCATGTATTCGTACATTTCAGGCACCCTAAATGAGCCACGAGAGTTAAATCGTATGGGTTCGTTGATCTTTGTTACAATGTCTTCTTTTTCATATCAAATTTATCTACTTTATCGAGCCATCTGAAATTAAATCCACTACTAGTCATTGCTGAGACTAAATACATATCTTCCTTGTCAAAATCTATAACCTTGCCACGGAAATACTTCCCATCATATTTAACAATTATATATTTTCCAACGTCCATCTTTTGCATTTTTCTTCATTTTCATGTGAAATATCAATTTCATTATCGGAAGATTGTTTGTCCCAATCAGCTCCTTCATCATCTAATTCTTCCACATATTCAATGGCCGATTCTGAAGACTCCGAGTGTTGCCTTTGTCGTTTTGCACGATTTTTCTTTCCTTTTAAGTCCTCTATCCTCTTTTATCTTATTTTTCTCTCTTTATTTTTCTTATTTTTGTTTTTCTTTATTAAAAAGACTCTCTACCTTTTGTAGATGAAATCGCTGATGGTATCTTCTCTTTCCTTTGAGAACTTCGCTTTTCTGATGGTTTCGGCCAGAAAAGCACATCTTTAAATGGACTGGGAATGATAATATTATCCTCTTGAGATACTCCATTTTTTTTGTAGGTGTTGTAGGATTGTCTATTCTAATATTACTCTGAATAATAATCTTTGGACTATGTTTTTTTAATTGCATTTGCATTAATTATCTCAACACTGTTCCTGTGTTTTTCATTGACAAGACTATCCAAATTATCAAACAACTTTTCGAAGAATGAGGTGGTGATGATTACCATTTTCACTACGAAATTTACTTTAAGTATAAGTCAAGTGACTTGCATGACCATCAAGAAAACAAATTATAGGGAGCTGAATAGAATTTTGGATCAAAAATGGATGAAATATGTTGGCAAAATATTCAAAAAAAGTTTCGCTTGTCATCCATCCGGACTCGCTTCTGCCCAAACTCCAATTTTCTGGCATATCATATCATTAACTATCACTGATGATCACTCTCATATGAAAATATGACCATAGGAGGTGCAATCATCCAAACAGCATTAGCAGAAATTAATGTTGTCACGCATTCTTTCTCATCATTATTTGTAAATCTATAAAAAGCCTTTTCACAATTTTTCTCGAGCACTTTCTGAGTTTTTGGCTGCACAAAATTGCTGTCAATTGCTCATCCCCATTCCATACTCTGATGGGATCAGCTAACACATCGAAAATTTCGCTAAACCAGTTTTTTATTTTTTCTTCATTAACTGCTGCCCTGGCTTGGTTTAAATTTTGAATAAGTCTGCGAAATTTCTGGATGCCTGTTTAAAAAAAAAAACAATGAAAAGTGGTTCTAGGCACATTAAAAGCTTTGGCAGCTGCTTTTACTGAAAGCTCTTTCTGTTTCACAGCAGCTAGAGCATTCACCATGGCAGAATGGTCATATTTTAGAATCTTCTTTTGCTTAGAAGACATTATTATAGTCCACCTGAAATAATATTAATTGTTTCTCTAGTAGCTGACATACAATAATCCATTACCTGACATGGTGTGTCAGCTATTGGCAGAACCCATATTTATGATTAAAAATTTTAAAAGAAGGTATAGGCCTGAGCGTGAAACAGTTTTGGGTCCAATTTCCAATAAAGCGTGATAATCCTATTCCTGACACTCAGTGTCAAGGTACTGGATTGACAAACAAAATATGAAACCAAAAGCTGACATCCCTCTTTCACATAGCCTAGAAATATTTACTACTGAAGTGTCAGGTATTTTATTAAGAAAAACATTTAAACTAGAAATTAATTATGTGATATGACAACTTAATTTATGAAAATAAATTAAATTAAATGATTATTAAATTAATTAAAATAAAATTAATAAAATGGCATAATTATTGTTTTGCGATATGTCGTTCACCTTTTTGTCAACTTAATTTATATTTACCTGGGGTAACAACTATTTTGTTATACAATATTCTTACGGATTCCTTTAAAATAAATAGCAGTTTAACTTCCACATGGTGAAACCTTCTATTTAATGCTTTATGTGACAGTTGACATGACAGTTTTTTATTATACAGATATACCAGACATACAGAAAAGATGATTTCAGAATCAGAAAATACATTCAACAAAACAGTGTTCTTATTAAAAAAAAAAAAATTGTAGCGGGTGTCAGCTATAGGTGTGCTGTCAGGCATTGGTTACTTTACGTTATCTATAGTATGCTTAGAAAGTTTTTAATATATAAAACTATGCTTTACGAATAGGACTTCCCTATCGTTTTCTGGTTTTTTTCTGGTATAAATGATTTTATTACGGGTATAATAATTATCGACAGTGAAGAGCTTGTACAGCTTGATGACTTCTATTGGGGATATACTGCTTAAATATTACTCTACATTACTCTATGTACATTTTATGTATTACAACCATCGAGAGACATAAAGAGGAATGATAAATGACCGTCAGTATCATAATAATAATAATAATAATAATCACAGTAAACAATAATTGTACTTCATAATTTTGTACTAATAATAATTACTGGACGAGTGATGATTGTTACAGATTTTTTGTTCCTAACCCTACTACGGCATAGGTGATAGATTGCACGGCTGACTGTACTTCAGTCACTAACATCATTATAGTCATTTCTTCCTAAATAATTTGCCAAATTGTTTTTTGCCAACTGTTCCCCAATGATGATAAGCCAGAATTTTTAGAATTTTCATTCTTTGCAGACAGTTTCTGGCCTTAGGACACCTGCGTTATTCTTTGACATATGTACCGCCCCAGTCAAACTTTTGATTTTGAGGCTGACAAGTTAAACCCGGTTTTTGTAGTCCACTTTATCAGGTTGTCTAGGATGTTCTGTAGTAAGGTACAGGTGGCTGTTTTTTCCTTGAAAGAACAGTACACTGTAAGAAAAATACCGTTTGGCCGCGCGTTGCGCTACATTAAAATGTTTATAAAAAAATTAAATAGCTTCTATCACAGCACATAACATAATTTCCCTACTCCTACAGAGCTGTAATATTATATAATTCTTTGGTGATAGGCAGAAGTAATCATAAAAATAAATCAATAAATAAAATCATAAATCAATTATTAAATGTAATACACAAGGTGATACTGTTACAAAGATACACTAAAATCACAATGAAGTAACTAAAAATATTAAAATAATTCAAATTTCACATACACACAGAATTAAATAAAGAATTGGCAATTGGTTATTGTTATTCCACTACTTTTCCACTACATCAACCCAACACACATGTCACATGTGTTAGGGAAGGTTATTCTGACGGTTGCTGATCAAATTGATGTTGAATTTAACAGGATGGTGAAGCAAAAAAAAAATTTAGGTAAAAATAAAAATAAAATCTTAACCCTAAATTAAATTATTATGTTTAGCCTCAAATTGAGTTTATAAAAGTCAAAGAAATAGAAAAATGGTAATACAAAAAAAAAAAAAAAAATGGAACATTTGCCATATAGTTTGGGCAAATTCAAAGCAGGAGCGGTCCGAAGGCGCCTGAAAATGCTACCTCTGACACTTCATCGGGCTACAAGAAGAGTTTAAACACAACTGGTCCTATTTCTTGAACAATATTTTACAATACAATACATGGATCTGACGTTTCTCGGTGAACCACTCAAGATGAGCTATTTATAGAAACCAGGACGTCCGGTCCCGGTCTCGTGCTCTAGCAAGCAATAAATGAAACTTTTTTTTTATTATAACAGGAACTTATTTACAATGTTTCTATGTACAGTTAAATATTTAATATTTCTATATACATTTAATTTAGGGATGGATTTAAGTTGCGATGGATTTGACTTAGTTAAAGGGGCTGAGTCTCACTCAACAGATCGCAGTGTGGAAACTGCTCTACCGAGCACAACACCCTGCCAGGTACGTGAGTCGTCTGCAAACAATTCCGAGTTCTGAAATCGAGTTGTTTGTGTCCGACGGAACGTACGAGATGATATCGCCGTCGACCAATGACCTTGACGATTCGCAAGGTCACCCAAATGCCGACCGCCTAATAAAGTCACATTGTTTTGAGCCTTTCGACCCGCACGGAACTCCTAGAAGTATCGATGCCACTTTTTGTCGAGAAAGGATACGACCTGAGGGACGTTCAGGCATAATCCCACGGATAGTAGCTTCGCACCACCGCCCGCTCGAGCGAGTGCGTGAACCAAATGTCCGAACCTGCGGTTCCTTTCGTACTGAGCAGGATTACTATCGCAACGAAGAGTCATCAGTAGGGTAAAACTAACCTGTCTCACGATGGTCTAAACCCATTTTACGTTACCTATTTGGCGTGTGAACAATCCGACTCTTGGCGAATTCTGCTTCGCAATTATAGGAATAGACGACATCGAAGGATCAAAAAGCGGCGTCGCTATGAACTATTGGCCGCCACAAGCCAGTTACCCCTGTAACAAAAGGATCGATAGGCCGTGCTTTGGCAGTCCCTATGCGTACTGAGCATCGAGATCAAGCCAGCATTTGCTCTACGCTAGGTTGCTGTCTTCGCCGAGCTGGCCTTTGGACACCTGCGTTATTCTTTGAAACATTTTTAATACAAGGTATTCTTTCCTCCCCACTAATTTGCTTGTGACTGATTTCTTCACATTGTTGTGGAATCTTTTGATTGGCTCCTGTTTGGCTCGTGATGACTGTGGAGGGCGTTTTCTTTTCATCTTCTGGTTTGGTACTGGTGGTGGTCGTTTTTGATGCTGGAAGTTTTTGGCTCGAACCCTGTGATAACAAAAGGATCGATAGGCCGTGCTTTGGCAGTCCCTATGCGTACTGAGCATCGAGATCAGGCCAGCATTTGCTCTACGCGAGGTTGCTGTCCTCGCTGGCCTTTGGACACCTGCGTTATTCTTTAACACATTTTTAATACAGGTTTTCTTTCCCCACTAATTTGCTTGTCACTGATTTCGTCACATCTCCTGTTTGGCTCGTGATGACTGTGGAGCGCATTATCTTTTCATCTTCTGGTTTGGTACTAAGAAAAACATTTGAACTAGAAATTAATTATGTGATATGACAACTTAATTTATGAAAATAAATTAAATGATTATTAAATTAAATAAAATAAAATTAATAAAATGGCATATTGTTTTGCGATATGTCGTTCACCTTTTTGTCAACTTAATTTATATTTACCTGGGGTAACAACTATTTTGTTATACAATATTCTTACGGATTCCTTTAAAGTAAATAGCAGTTTAACTTCCACATGGTCAAACCTTCTATTTAATGCTTTATGTGACAGTTGACATGACAGTTTTTTATTATACAGATATACCAGACATACAGAAAAGATGATTTCAGAATCAGAAAATACATTCAACAAAACAGTGTTCTTATTAAAAAAAAAAAAAATTGTAGCGGGTGTCAGCTATAGGTGTGCTGTCAGGCATTGGTTACTTTACGTTATCTATAGTATGCTTAGAAAGTTTTCAATATATAAAACTATGCTTTCCGAATAGGACTTCCCTATCGTTTTCTGTTTTTTTTTTTCTGGTATAAATGATTTTATTACGGGTATAATTATCGACAGTGAAGAGCTTGTACAGCTTGATGACTTCTATTGGGGATATACCGCTTAAATATTACTCTACATTACTCTATGTTAGTGATGTAAAATACCCGGGTATTTATTTTTTGGGGTAAGAATCGGGTAAATACCCAGGGTATTTACCCAAAAGTGGGTAAATATATCACAATGTTTGCAAATTGCGCCTTTGTCTTTAACCTTGAAGAATTGCCAGACAGGGCCTTTATTTCTACCAATTTTATTTATTAAAATGCAAATCGAATTATTACTTACTAACCTCAGCTTCTGCTTATAAAAACAAGCGACTCTACTTTTGTTTTTTGATTTTGTTGTTGGTTGCAATGCAAGTCATGTTGGTTATAACAAGTTGACAGGTGATCTGCACTTCTGATATGTCAATTCAGAGTCAGAACAGAATCGGTTCTGTTCTTCTTTTTCGTTTTTTAGTTCAGCTGCTAGTGGCACTAGGACCTGTTGCTAACTTAGGCAGTATTACTTTGGGTATTTGTTCGGGTAGGTAAATATCCTTCCGGTAAATACCCAATCCACATCACTACTCTATGTACATTTTATGTATTACAACCATCGAGAGACAGAAAGAGGAGTGATAAATGACCGTCAGTATAATAATAATAATAATAATCACAGTAAACAATGATTGTACTTCATAATTTGGTACTAATAATAATTACTGGACGAGTGATGATTGTTGCAGATTTTTTATTCCTAACCCTACTACGGCATAGGTGATAGATTGCACGGCTGACTGAACTTCAGTCACAAACATCATTATAGTCATTGTCACTTCTTCCTAAATAATTTACCAAATTGTTTTTTGCCAACTGTTCCCCAATGATGATGAGCCAGAATTTTTAGAATTTTCATTCTTTGCAGACAGTTTCTGGCCTTAGGACACCTGCGTTATTCTTTGACATATGTACCGCCCCAGTCAAACTTTTGATTTTGAGGCTGACAAGTTAAACCCGGTTTTTGTAGTCCACTGTATCAGGTTGTCTAGGGTGTTCTGTAGTAAGGTACAGGTGGCTGTGTTTTTTCCTTGAAAGAACAGTACACTGTAAGAAAAATACCGTTTGGCCGCGCGTTGCGCTACATTAAAATGTTTATAAAAAAATTAAACAGCTCCTATCACACAGCACATAACATAATTTCCCTACTCCTGCAGAGCTATAATATTATATAATTCTTTGGTGATAGGCAGAAGTAATCATAAAAATAAATCAATAAATAAAATCATAAATCAATTATTAAATGTAATAAGTATACAAGGTGATACTGTTACAAAGATACACTAAAATCACAATAAAGTAACTAAAAATATTAAAATAATTCAAATTTCACATACACACAGAATTAAATAAAGAATTGGCACTTTGTTATTGTTATTCCACTACTTTTCCACTACATCAACCCAACACATGTCACATGTGTTAGGGAAGGTTATTCTGACGGTTGCTGATCAAATTGATGCTGAATTAAACAGGATGGTGAAGCAAAATAAATAACTTTCTCAAAAGTAAACTTAACGCAATACTTTAATAAGTAAAAAAATTTTGGTAAAAATAAAAATAAAATCTTCATCCTAAATTAAATTATTATGTTTAGCCGCAAATTGAGTTTATAAAAGTCAAAGAAATAGAAAAATGATAATACAAAAAAAAAAAAAAAACTGGCACATTGGCCATGTGGTTTGGGCAAACTCAAAGCAGGAGCGGTCCGAAGGCGCCTGAAAATGCCACCTCTGACAATTCATCGGGCTACAAGAAGAGCTTAAACACAACTGATCCTATTTCTTGAACAATATTTTACAATACAATACATGGATCTGACGTTCCTCGGTGAACCACTCAAGATGAGTTATTTATAGAAACCAGGACGTCCGGTCCCGGTCTCGTGCTCTAGCAAGCAATAAATGAAACTTTTTTTTTATTATAACAAGAATTTATTTACAATGTTTCTATTTACAGTTATTTAATATTTGTATATACATTTAACTTAATGATGGATTTAAGTTGCGATGGATTTGACTTAGTTAAAGGGGCCGAGTCTCACTCAACAGATCGCAGTGTGGAAACTGCTCTACCGAGCACAGCACCCTGCCAGGTACGTGCGTCGTCTGCAAACAATTCCGAGTTCTGTAATCGAGTTGCTTGTGTCCGATGGAACGTACGAGATGATATCGCCGTCGACCAATGACCTTGACGATTCGCAAGGTCACCCAAATGCCGACCGCTTAGTAAAGTCACATTGTTTTGAGCCTTTCGACCCACGGAACTCCTAGAAGTATCGATGCCACTTTTGTCTAGAAAGGATACGACCTGAGAGGCGTTCAGACATAATCCCACGGATAGTAGCTTCGCACCACCGCCCGCTCGAGCGAGGAACCAAATGTCCGAACCTGCGGTTCCTTTCGTATTGAGCAGGATTACTATCGCAACGAAGAGTCATCAGTAGGGTAAAACTAACCTGTCTCACGATGGTCTAAACCCATCTTACGTTCCCTATTGGCGGGTGAACAATCCGACTCTTGGCGAATTCTGCTTCGCAATGATAGTAATAGACGACATCGAAGGATCAAAAAGCGGCGTCGCTATGAACTATTGGCCGCCACAAACCAGTTATCCCTGTGATAACAAAAGGATCGATAGGCCGTGCTTTGGCAGTCCCTATGCGTACTGAGCATCGAGATCAAGCAAGCATTTGCTCTACGCGAGGTTGCTGTCCTCGCCGAGATGGCCTCTTTGGACACCTGCGTTATTCTTTTGACACATTTTTAAAACGGGTTTTCTTTCCCCACTAATTTGCTTGTGACTGATTTCTTCACATTGTTGTGGAATCTTTTGATTGGCTCCTGTTTGGCTCGTGATGACTATGCAGGGCATTATCTTTTCATCTTCTGGTTTGGTACTGGTGGCGGTCGTTTTTGATGCTGGAAGTTGTTTTTGGCTCGAAGTAGAACTCAGTAGGCGGAAAGAATTGGCTGTTGGAACGCTGTGTTGAATTGCTGGGTTGTCGGATGAACTTGATTCGCTGAAGTCCATTTCTGCTTCGCCTGCGTCGTTCCAGTCTTCTGCTTGACTGGAGCTTTCAGTTGAACTTTTGTCAAATTTTTTTTCTTCAACAATAAATTTGAAGTTTTGGCTTCATTTCATCTCGATTATGTTGGTACTTTGTAGGAAATGGGGAGGTTTTTATTATTTAAACAAGTGAATTTAATTTAGACGTTTATTATTCAGTCTATAAAACAGGAATAATTTTTATTTCATTTTATTATAAATAATACTTATTTGTCGGTCGACGATGATTCTTATCAAATAGCAGGAATCTGAATCACCTTGATAAGTATACAAGAAAATATAAAATTATTTTCGTAGGTTCTAGTTTTGAATGTGATTTACTTCATTCCAATAATAACAACAATTATTATTAATAAATCCAACAGCCCTCCTCAAAAATTGAGCCAAAGAAAATAACTTAAGATATTATAATAGGCAACAAATAATATCTCTTCTTAATGGCAAATCATATAAATCAAGACCATTATTATCGAAAAATTTCAACTGGAAAGAATTTTAATTTATTTCAAATTTAGGTAACTTAAATCTTATTTCTTCAAATTTATTTGTTGGTAACACTTTGGTAAATGAGTCTGCAAGCTGTTCACCTGTGGATATATTTTATATTTTAAAATAATTGTTTTCGCTCACGTTAAAATGATATTCATTTGATATCTGTTTCGATCTTTTATGATCAGTGGGGTTGCTAGCTATGCTGATGCAACCGTTATTATCTTATCAAAGATAATTATTGGCAGTTTTAATTTAAAACAACTTATACTGTTTAATAAGGCCTTTAACCAAAATGGCTTCACTGACTGCCTCAAAAGAGTCTATCTATTCCGCTTCTGTTGAAGAAGCAGCTACAGTACTTTGTTTTTGTGTGTTTCGTAAAATATTACAGTTATCAAAAACTTTGAATATCTACCCTGATGTGCTTTTTCTGTCTATTTCGGTACTGCCCCAGTCTGGTCGAGTACATAATAGCATTACGTACATCAGGCAACCAATTAAGTAATTTTAATTTTAATAATTTTATTTATTTTAATTAATATGTAATTTTACATGGTGCATCGTAAAATTATACGATCAAACGAACTTACCTTAAGTGAAGTTCGATCGTGATTATATGAAGCGTCCAGTCCGAAGATATCACTTTATTTTTACCATGTAGTCCGCCGTCAGGTGGCTGCCGTGCACCGTGTTTAAAGAAAATGTTCCCCCTACTACTGCTAGCCCTGCTGGTCTGCTCACTCGGTCTATATGCCGAGCACCCAGCTTCATTCTTTTCAAAGATCCCTCTTGTCTTCTAGCGTGAACTGCAACCTTTGGGGTAATAGGGTTGGGTGGGAGTGATATCTTCGGACTGGACGCTTCATATAATCACGATCGAACTTCACTTAAGGTAAGTTCGTTTGATCGTATAATTATATGTCAGCGTCCAGTCCTCGATATCACTTTATTTTTACCATGTAGTTGTTTAAAGATGAGGTTGCTGTTTACTGCTAAGATCGTTATTAAATGTTCCATCAATTTGTATGTAGATAGAAATAACCTTTTATTGTTAAAAATAACAAATAACAAATTCTATTCGAATATATGTAAATTATAAATAATATTCTTATTTAACGGGAATTAAGAATAAACTCTAAACAGGAAACTAAAACAGGTAGACGTTATTCTCACAACAAACTTAAAATAAAATTCGTAACATCTTAATGTAGATAGGCGAGTATCTATATTTTAAGATTTAATGCCAGCTAAAATATCAGGTACTTTTTACACTAATACCTAAAATGGCATTTGCAAAGTCTGATTTGCTTGTTAATGGACGATTATAGAACCTGGCAAATGTTCCACTTCGTTCTGACCATCCTGCTGTATTATAGATGGTTTCGAGGGGAATGCCTAACCTTAAGGCCGCTGAAGTAGATGAATGTCTTAAAGAATGTGGCTTGAACTTTGTTATGTCGATGCCTGCTGATTTTAGCATTTCTTTTCCCCATCTACTAATTGACTGTTTGCTGGCTTCCAGATGAGGTTTCTTGGAAGTGAGAAACAAGAAATCTTGACAAGAACTTCGCAAAGGCTCTGTTCGCTTGATATATTCTTTGAGTGCCGAGGCTACACACAAGGCGGGGTTGTCCTTGAATTTTGGAATGTGCAGCGTTGGTTGTATTTTCCTGGAGTTGGAAGTTTTTATTTTGTCCGTGATTGGGATTTGAATTTCATCTGGAGTCTCGACAATGTTTGACAACCTTATGAGTGAGATAGTTTGGAGTCTCCCAGCGGTGATCAGAGCTAATAAGCAGACCAACTTTTGAGCGAGAGTTTGTAGGCTGAGCGGTTCCTGTAATCTCTCAATATGTTCCAAAAGCAGTTGTGGATCCCAAGTGCTTTCATATTTCGGTTGCGATGGTCTAAGAGAAGAGATGCCTTTCAAATATCTCTTTATAATTGGGCTCTTACTGATGTCAGCGACAAGAATGAGAGATAACGCAGATCTATAGGAGTTGAAGGTGCCATACCTGTATTCAGATTGCTCAAAAGTTGTCTGAAAAAAGGAGAGCACATCTGTCATTGTAGCTTCATATACGGATACTTTATTTAATTGGCAAAACTTCCACCAGGAGCGATATGTGGCATCATATTGCTTGAGTGTCGAGGAGGAGACAGACGAGAGTATTGTACTGATACTAGCTTCGGGCACACCTTTCAACACGCAAGACTGCCAGATAATCTGGCGGCCACCAGGGTAAGGGTCGTCGCTAAGGGGTGGATCCTGTTGGAAGGAGAGTATAATGAGTAAGAGTTTGGTTCGAAGTACAATTCTTGACCGGTAACGAGCTTGGAGAAAAGCGGATACCAAGGTTGAGATGGCCAATATGGGACCACCATGATGACATCAGATTTATCCTGAGTTATTTTCTGAAGTGTTCGAAGAATAAGATTGAACGGAGGGAACGCATAGTAATAGTGGTTCTGCCAGGACAAGGTGAATGCATCAATTGCAAATGATCCTGGGTCTCTGTGCCAGGATACATACTTTACACATTTGTGATTCACAATTGACGCAAAAAGGTCTATCTCAGGGGTGCCGAAGATCTCAATAATTTTACCGAATGTTGTGACAGAAAGTGACCATTCGGACTCGTTGTCCAAGCGACGAGATTCTTCGTCGGCCTCCCAGTTGTCTTTAGAACAAATGTATGAGGCAAATATCCATATATTTCTGGTCTCACACCACTTCCATATTTCCTTTGCAAGAGAGCATAGAGATGGGAATTGGATACTACCCATTTTGTTGATATAAGATACTGCTGTGGTGTTGTCACATCTGATCAGAATATTGCAGCTACGTGACTGATTTGCATAACATTTGAGACCATAAAATATTGCTTTTAATTCCAGGTAATTAATGTGGTGCTTTTTATCGGACTCTGACCAATATCCGTGAGATCTTTCAGACGCACAACAAGCTCCCCAGCCTGTTAAAGACGCATCAGTGAAGATCTCACTCTGGAAAGAATCTTTTATTATGTCGTTAAATGAAGGTAAAATATTATCAATCCACCATGAAAATTCTTCCTTCAAGTTAATTGGGAGTAACATTCTCGCATTAAAATTCAAATTATTTTTTGAAAGGGCCAAAAATTTCTCCCTTTCTAAAGACTTGGTATATAGCCAGCCATATTTGATTGCAGGGCAGGCCGATATTAAAATGCCTATAAACCTGGCTAACTCTCTAATTTTACAGGTGGATTTCTGAAGAAAGTTCAGTGCAATCTTTCTTATTTTTTGTTTCTTTTGCAATGGCAACTCCAATTTCATTTTTTGGCTATCAAATATAAAACCTAAAAACTTTCGCGATTTATTTGGGACCAAGCAACTCTTATCATAATTTATTATGAAACCAAGCGAAATAAGACAATTGAGGGCAATGTCCGTATTTTTGGTACATTCCTCAACTGAGTTGCCGAGGATTAGGAAGTCATCAAGGTAGTTAACGCACTTGATACCTTGCAAACGTAATTGTGAAGTTATGGGTTTCATAAGCTTAGTAAAGCAATATGGGGCGGAAGATAAGCCAAACGGCAAGCATGTAAATTCATAGTGACAGTTATTGAATTCGAACCTCAGATATTTGCGAAAATTTTTGTCAATGGGAACAAGAAAATAGGCGTCTTTTAGGTCTATCGTTGTCATGTAAACTCCTTGACTTATCAAACGCAGGGCGGTTCTATGGTCCTCCATCTTAAAATGGGGACACACTACATATTTGTTTAATTTCTTAAGGTTGAGAATAAATCTCTTTCTCCCATCCGATTTATCTGCCATAAAAATTGGAGAAAGAACTTCTCCTGGAGTAGGTGTACATTGAACGACAGCTCCACAAAGTAGGAGGTCTCTAACCCCGGAAGCCAAAAAAATAGTTTCCGATCTAGAGAGCCTCCTAATAACTGATTTAGTCATTTGCGGAGGTATCGCATGAAACGGGATTTTATATCCGTTGACCCAGGATAAAACCTTTGCATTGGAAGTCACTGTTCTCCAAGCCTCGTAAAAATATTTTAAACGACCTGCGAATATGGTTGTACTTACCCTTAACGCTTTCTTTGATAAGGCGTTCGTTTTCCTTCCCTCGAGGGTTGCCCTTTGTATGGCCTTACCTCCCTCGTCTGGTGGTAAGCCGGGCGTTTCCGGTTTAAAGAACCCGAAGGTCCCGCGTGGGACTTATCTGCTGCCCCCCTCCATTTTTTTGGACGACTAGGAGGTATGTCTTGAGTAGCAGATCGTGATAGGGTCGAGCGAATAGAAGGACGTAAGTCTTTCCCTACTTTTTCAAGTGACTTGACTGCCCTAATTCTCTCGCCTAGATCCGGGCCGAATAGAAATTCTCCCGGGGAGATATTCTCTATCATTTCTTTCACCGGCTTATTTAGTAGAGGCCCAATTAAATATCGTCTAATTTGGGAGATTTCGAAAAATAAGTGCGAAAAAATACGACCCGCATCTGTGAGATTTATTAATACGTCGTCTTTTATTGGTCGAGGTAGCTTGCCCTCCTCTTTCAGGATAATATTAGTTGCCTTGCCAAGTGCGGTCAATCCCTTACCTAGTTGTAACTGGTAGCCACAGTGTGTGGCGTCCCTTGAACAATGTGCAGTCGACATAACTGCTTTTATCTCAGGATTGACCTGGGGAGGAGTCAACGCTTTGCAATTGGTAGGGAAGTCTTGCTTAGCGAGCATTTTAGCTTGATCCTCTTTTGAAAGACCTTTAGTTAATATATGCGCCCATCGTGTGGCAAGGGCGTCATGTAATTTTAATTCGGGACCTTTTTCACTTTCAGGATCCTCTCCCAAAATATTTAGAGTATCCTCAGAAAGGTCTACATCATTTAAGATTATCAAAGCTGGCGACTGTCCATTTTTATCGCCCTCGGTTATGGCGGTTTGTTCAGGCCCAGCGTCGAATCTCACAGGCTCCGATACCTTCAAGTCATGGCTATCCTGTATTAACGCATTTGCCGTGCCATACGAGGCGATGTCTAGATCAGCGACACCAGTACCCGAGTATGAAACCGCAGTGTACGAACTACGACTTTCAGGCGAATTGCAACTGTCCACATTACCATAGTTGTGTTTCGTAAAATCTCTGCGTGAATCTACACCGCTGCGGTGATAGCTTTCACGATAACGAGATGACGATCGAGTAGAGCCTCTGTGTGAATCCATCCTGCTCGAGGAATGGCTTTCACAGTGACGAGACCGTGATCGTACGTGCCTGTCTCGCTCTAAGTTTGGTGAATTCATCTCGCGCGGAGCATGACCTTCACCATGACGAGACCGTGATCGATCCCGTCGATGGGATTTTTCTCTTACTTTCTTCAATTGTTTTTCCAATTTTGCAATTCTGTCAACCAAGTCACCTGATCTAGGTGTATCAGGTGATCTTGTGCGTTGACGTTTTTTGGTTTTTCCCATGATCTAACTAGAAATGGGGAAATTAAGGTGGTATATTAATTTTACTTACGTATTAGTCCGTGAAGGGCGAGGAACACCGCACGGCAAATGCACCAAACAACGAATGAAGCTGGGTGCTCGGCATATAGACCGAGTGAGCAGACCAGCAGGGCTAGCAGTAGTAGGGGGAACATTTTCTTTAAACACGGTGCACGGCAGCCACCTGACGGCGGACTACATGGTAAAAATAAAGTGATATCGAGGACTGGACGCTGACATATAATTCATCAGAATTTAGAAGCATTGTAATTTAACTTAGAAGGCAAGGGTAGAATGATTTTATAGACTTGCAATCATTCATCGAAAATTTGGTCAACACATTCTCAAGGTAATTAGATTGGTTTAAGGTTATTGTAATTATAGATCTAAAAATTTTCATTCTTAAAATTAAATTTAATTTCTTTCAGATCAACCATATGAAAAAGTTTCATTAAATAATTTTTTTTTTTAAATCTGTCAAGATAATCTGATCTTTTGTTGCGATCAGTAAATGGTCTAGATACAGATATAATTATGTAAATATTTTTTATTTTTTTTTATTTTTGTCTGAAAATATATAAATATGGGTCTACTTTTGAATTTTTAAAACCTCTGTTTTTCAAAGCTTGATCGAAACGTTCGAACCAACACCTAGCTGATTGTTTAAGTCCACACAATTTAATTTGTATTTTATTTTTATTAAATTTGCAGACTTTACCTTCTTCAGCTTTTACTCCCTTTGGTATTCCAATGTACCTATATCTCTTCTATAAGCACACCGTTAAAAAATGGAGTTTTACCATCTATATGATGAATTTTTTTTTTCGGATTAAACTGATTTGAAAATGCCCAAATAAATCGGATTAAACCCATTTGCAAGTTATGATATTTTTATTTGCTGGTCTGTTCACCAGTGACCAAGTTTCATTAGTTCTAAGTGAATTAATCTCATCTTTTATAGCCTCTTCCCATTTATGCTGGTCCTCCCTTCCAAATATTTCGTAATAGAATTTTAGAATTTCTGCTGTAGAGGCACCGGCTAATAATGATACAGAACTGTATAAGTAATCATAATTTTAAATTTTTTTTTTTTGTAAGATGGGGCTGGAAGATGTTTGATTCTCTCTGTTAACTCCGCGTCAAAGAGCAACACGAAATATTAACGACGCGATTCGATCCTGAAAGGGGGCTAAATTAATGCGGCTCGATGCCGCGATGGTAATACCGAATCGCCACGGATGACAGGATCGAAATTTAGGGAAGGACCAGGCTATAATTGCCAATGATTGACAGGAACACAATTAATTAATAATTATCGAAATTACTGACCTTGTGTCTTGTCCGACTAAAGGGGCACTTGTTTTAATTTGCGAGATGTTGTAACTATTATTATTGTTCACTTGCTCCACTATGTAGGTACCCACGATTGTTCCACTACTTTATACCGCTTCCTTATTTAATTAAAGAACTAGGTATCCCGTTCTCGTAACACCAGCATCGACGAGTCTGGTACGAACGGCACTCTGTCGAGTTCTTTTCTCTCTCGATGTTAAACCTCGACTCTTCTCTCTATGTGTGTTCCTGTCCGGTCAGGTGTCCTTTTCCTTCGTCCCGATGTGTAAAGGGATAGGAAGGGGTAGGAAACGGTGGTGTCTTAGAGAATACGAATCGATTATTCACCAAGGACGTAACATACCGCCCACCAAAATTACCGGAGGAATTTTCCGCTATCAGAAAATTGAACCAAAAGCGAAACTAACGAAAACGAAACTAACGACAATAACAAAAACGAAACGAAACGAAACGACAAGTCAGGGACGAAATTCCCTGAGTCCGTTACTGGTTAGGTAACGGGCAAAGTTTGACCAGAGGTCGTTTACAAAGACCTTTGGTCGTACGAACCGAGGCAACCCTGGCGACACCATCCGCACCAGGGTGCAGAGAAACAATTCTTCCTAGAGCCCATTTCAAAGTCTCTGACGATAAATCAGAAGCGATCTCGAGATGAATCGCGCGAGTCGCGAAACATACGAACAAACATAAATAGGCTTTAGAAGTTTTGACACCCCTATACCTCGACAAGACAATAGGAAAGGGTCCCCCATAATCGACCCCGACACAACTAAAGGGCTTCAATTGGGAGACACGAGCGACAGATAAATTCCCCATGGGAGGCTCCAACGAGAGGGGACGAGTGCGAAAGCAACGATTGCATTTCGACAAATAACTACGAATGACCCTACGAGCAGACAGGATCCAAAAATTTTGTTGAAGGAGATAATGAGCAGTGTTCACTCCTGGGTGCAAATTACCTCGATGTATCTGATCAATCAAAAGTTCAACCAACCTATGCCTTCCTGGCAACAATGCGGGATATTTAGCGTCGAATGCTAAACCCGAATGCAACAGTCGACCCCCGACTCGCAAAATACCGAAATCATCAATAAAGGGCGACAATGACTGCAAGTACTTGGCACATGGTTTACCAGAGCGAATTTTCTCCAATTCCGAAGAGAAGACCGAAGATTGAACAATTCTAACAATGTGCATGAGAGCAGCATGCAACTCAGAGACACTCAATGCACCAGTGGTCCTATTGACAGCACGACAATTGTTAGTGAAACGAAAACAACGAGCGATAATACCCTGAATTTTCCTCAAAGAAGAAAATCTTTTCAACAAAACATCGACATCCGAAATCTCTATCGTAGCGAACAAAACAATATTCCTTTTCTCCAGTTCAACATCAGAAGTGGGAGCAATGGGAAAGAGTGCTGGCCAAGATTCCAGCGGCAATCTGAGGAATTCAGGCCCCGCCCACCATGCGGAAGCCCCGACTAACTCCTCTGGTAACAAGCCCCGAGACGCGACGTCCGCTGGGTTGTCACCTGAACGTACATGATTCCAACAATCCGGAGGAATTCGATCCTGAATGTGGACGACACGATTCGAAACAAAAGTCTTCCACCGATGTGGAGACGACTTGATCCAGGATAGAGCGACCGAAGAGTCACTCCAAGCGAAAACCTTATCAACAACAATGGATTGAGGACCTTGTTCAAGGACGAACGAAACGAGATCTGATAGTAAGACTGCGGCACACAATTCCAGCCGTGGAACGGAGAGTGGTTTGAGCGGAGCAACACGAGACTTGGCAGTAACGAAACGAACCTGCACATTGCCATCGGCGTCCTCGAAACGATAATACACCACACCCGCATAACCTGCAGTCGACGCATCACAAAATGCGTGCAGCTGACACGACACGAAAGATCCTTCGGGAACCAAGCACCTAGGGATTGTCAACTTGGATAAAACATGAAGAGTGGACTTATATCGATTCCACTTTTCGACAACATCAGCTGGTGGATCTTCATCCCAATCCAGCCCGAGATACCACAAATGTTGAATGACTCGTTTTGCCATAAAGGTCAATGGGCACAAGAAACCCAACGGGTCATAGATCTTAGCGACTTCTGAGAGAATGCTTCTCTTAGTACAAGGTGAATCTATGGACTTAACCATGAACGAAAACGAATCAGTAGCCGATTGCCACTGAAGGCCAAGAATTTTCACCGAAAAGTCCGATTCCGAATCAAAGTTGGATGACTGCTGTTGACAATGTTCAACCGGCAGATCCTGAAGCAATTGTGGATTGTTAGCAGACCATTTCCGCAACTCAAATTGTCCCAATTGCAATAGCGAAATGAGCTGATTTCTCAACTCCAAGGTTTCCTCGATTTGATTTGCCCCAATGGCAAAATCATCGACATAAAGCCCGAGACGAATGGCTTTCGAAGCGAGAGGAAACTTCTCAGAATTTTCTTGAGCTAATTGTAACAAGCACCTAATGGCCAAATATGGCGAGGACGAAACACCATAAGTTACAGTGTTCAATTTGTAACTTCGAATAGGATCCTTTTCTGAAAAACGCCAACGAATTAATTGATACTGTCGATGTGAATCTCCAACTAAAATTTGCCGATACATCTGCCTAATGTCACAAGTGAACACGAATTTGTTCTCTCGAAAACGAAGCAAAACACTAGTGATGTCATTTTGCAACTTCGGACCAATCAACAAGGTATCATTTAACGAAAGATTGTTCGATGCTTTGGCCGAGGCGTCGAACACGACACGAATTTTCGACGATACTGGGGCGAGCGAAGACACATCAGAAGACATCGAAACACCAGGGTCTTTAAAAACGCAATGATGCGGAATGTAATAAGAGTTTGCAGATTCCGACTCCAATGGCACCAACGACATGTGCCCAGCCTCCAAATAATCTTTCATAAACTCTACATACATGTCTCTAATGTGAGGCAACCTCGACAATCGTCTCTCCAAAGCGAGCAAACGACGATCTGCGACATTCAACGAATCATTAAAGATAGGCAACTCTTTGCTATCCTTAAATGGCAACAATACCCCAAAACGACCTGATTCTTCTCGATAATGAGACTCAACGAACAACGACTCAGCCTCTTGTTCCTCATTAGAGCAAACCTCAACTGAAGGCACCTCCTCAACTCTCCAAAATGCCTTAAGAGTCTCTTCAAGGGTCGAATCTACCGACGCAAAACAAGCTTGAACCTCGCCCGCAACCTTCGACGAAATGGTTCCCAAAAGAACCCAACCAAACGTCGTGTTCATTGCGGCTGGACAGTTATCACTGCCCGACAAATAACCACCATGAACAATATTGGGAAAGATGTCAGCTCCTAGCAAAACATCGACAGAACCAGGCGTGTACCAATTAGGATCCGCTAACTTCAAATTATCAAGCGCCTTCGATGGCGAAATGTCAACACTGGGAAGTTTTCCACAAATATTGGGCAAGACCAAAGTACTTACTTTAAAAGTAGGTGATGGTACCCCAACGGGACGAATAATGCAATCAGATGATCCCTGGGCCGATCCCAAGGTCACGTGACCCAAACAAGAAATAGGTGTTGATGATCGATTCAAGTGCAAGCCCAAACGCTTGCGGCACCGATCAGTAATAAAAGACGACTGACTGCCAGAGTCAATTAAAGAACGAACCACTTGATAGTTGCCCCACTTGTCTTGAACTTCAATACATGCGGTTGCTAAAAGAACCGTAGTATTGCTACGAGAACGAGAACGAACATCCTGAAAGGATGGGAGAGAAGACATGGCAACCGTGGATGCGACTGGAGGCGGCTCAACTCGATGAGAAGCTGCTCCATCCGAATTACTAAGTTTAACGAAATGTAATAAAGAGTGGTGCCGACCTGCACACTCCTTACACGAATGAGAAGAGGGGCACTGCTTCACCAAGTGTGAAGGGCCAAAACAATTTAGGCACAAGCGCGCTGCCTTCACAGCCTCAAAACGCTTGCGCGGGTCCAACTTCAAAAAAGAACGACAATTCGAGATCGGGTGTTCTCCATTACAATGGAAGCACGACTGCTTCGATGAAGACGCACTCGACGTTGACAAAAATGCATGTGAATTCCTCGATTCCACTTTTCCACCAGACTTGACGCTACTCCGCTTACCAACGACTGCAGACGGAGATAGGTCATTCCCCAAAGATGATTCTAATGCACGACACTGTGACGACAAAAACTTGTGCAAATCCTGATATGATGGAAACTCTTCAGATGCAAATTGGAGTTCGAAACGCTTTCGAGTAGCGTTATCCAATTTCTGTAGCAACCAGTTGAACAAAGTGAAATCCCAGAGAGAGACGCCTGAAACCTGACCCAAAGCTGTAATATTTTCTGAAAAGGTATTCAACAATTCACGAAGCGATTGTGAGGAATCAGAATCCGTTATTTTGGGAGCATTACAAATCGCCTGCCAATAACACGTCGCAAGTACTCGCTCATTCTGATACCTTTGGACAAGAGTATCGAAAGCTATCACATAATTGTCATCTGTCAGTGGTAAATGTTTGACAAGGGTAAGAGGTTCCTTTGACAAAGTCGAAACTAAATACTGGAACTTCTCAATTGGAGCTAACGAATCATTCGAATGAATCAAAGTCCTAAACAAATCATAATAAACCGACCACATCCTCAACGAACCATCAAAAGTAGGTATACCGATACGAGGCAATTTCACATGTGAACTTGCAGAGGGGGGTAGCGCGGGAGCACCAGACTGTCGACTATTTAACGATTCACTCGAACCATGACGTGATTTCACCACCGTATCCTGAGTCGATTCCAACGACAATTGAACCGCTCTAATCTGAAAATAAACCGAATCAACTTCGATAAGTAGTCCCGAGTATGATTTCCAAATCTCCGATGACACATCTACGACCAAAGCACTCTTATCTGCCGACTCAACCGTAATCAGGATATTTCTATCAACCTCCTGCACCTGATTGTACAGCTCTGAAGCGCTGTCGCATGCAGCCAGGACAATAAAACGCGACTTTTCATCAATGGGTGCTGAAACTACTGTCAGAATCGAGTTCAAACGAGTCAAAAACTTCGAAACAGAAGCGTTTGCTCCGACCAAAGTGTTGGACATTTTGCTAAAGAGTATCAACAAAACACTAAAGCAATAAACGAATAAGGGTTATTTTTTACACCTGTAAAAAATACAACGACAACGAAATACGAACAATAACTAAAAATAAGTACCTAACCAAGTGAAGGTTACTTATTTAAAAACGAGTTGAAAATAAATTGACTTTGAAATTCACCAAAAAACAATACTTGAGATACCGAGTGTACCCAGTAGGTATACCGTGAATACAAAAATCAATATTTTCCCTGTAACAACGAAAAAGGGTTATTCGTTAAAAACCTGCAAAAATACAACAACAACGAACGATGAGCAATACTAAAAATAAGTACCTAACCAAGTGAAAGTTACTTATTTAATATCGAGTTGAAAATAAATTATTGAATTCGAATTCACCAAAAACAATACTTAAGATACCGAGTGTACCCAGTATACCGTGAATACAAAATCAATATTCTGCCCTGCGAATTCAGAGAGAAAATATTCCAACTATTTTACAGAGGTTTTTTTAAAAACGAACACCTGCAAACGAACGAAGAAGTGGAGTGAGGTAGAATTTAGTAAATTAGTGGAATGGGTGAAAATGCCGTCTGGCGTCCTTTGGATCGACTATTTCGAATCCTTTGACCTACAAACAGGCTACCTTAACACAGTGAGTGAGAAACTAATTTCAAACAAATGATGCAACCAATTAATGAACTATATTTCCACGAGCTTTCCTATCCGACTACGGAGGGACCAAAAAAATGGTTAACTCCGCGTCAAAGAGCAACACGAAATATTAACGACGCGATTCGATCCTGAAAGGGGGCTAAATTAATGCGGCTCGATGCCGCGATGGTAATACCGAATCGCCACGGATGACAGGATCGAAATTTAGGGAAGGACCAGGCTATAATTGCCAATGATTGACAGGAACACAATTAATTAATAATTATCGAAATTACTGACCTTGTGTCTTGTCCGACTAAAGGGGCACTTGTTTTAATTTGCGAGATGTTGTAACTATTATTATTGTTCACTTGCTCCACTATGTAGGTACCCACGATTGTTCCACTACTTTATACCGCTTCCTTATTTAATTAAAGAACTAGGTATCCCGTTCTCGTAACACCAGCATCGACGAGTCTGGTACGAACGGCACTCTGTCGAGTTCTTTTCTCTCTCGATGTTAAACCTCGACTCTTCTCTCTATGTGTGTTCCTGTCCGGTCAGGTGTCCTTTTCCTTCGTCCCGATGTGTAAAGGGATAGGAAGGGGTAGGAAACGGTGGTGTCTTAGAGAATACGAATCGATTATTCACCAAGGACGTAACACTCTCACTTCGTCTAATGTTTACTTGTTTGTTTTGTTCTACCTGTTTGTTTTTCAAATGATTTTTATGTTCCTTATTTATTTGTTCATCCGATTTTAATTCGGAGCTAGTTTTATTTTGATTAATTAAATTGTTATCTAGTGGTCTAGAAATTTTAAAATTTAATTCATCAACTATCACATTACGTGCAATAAGGAATTTATTTTCTTCCACATCCCACAGCTTATACCCACTCGGTTCATACCCAACCAGCATAGCTTTGAACGATTTTTTTTTATCGAACTTTCTTTTTCTGGTTTTATTTAGCAGACGGTAGAACCAAAAACCTTTAAATGAGATATTTTAGGTTTTTTATTATGCCACATCTCGTATGGTGTTTTATTGACCCTCAGAGCTTTCGTTGGTGAAATGTTTGCCTTTTCAGTCAGTGTACGATTCATCCGCTCTGCTACACCATTTTGTTGTGGCGTATGTGGAACTGTTAGGTGGTACATTATTCCTTTTTGAACACAAAAATCTTTGAAATCGTTTGAGAGGTATTCTCTACCATTATCACAATACAGGTTGACAACTTTTGAATTTAAATATGCCTCACCTTTTGAAACATGATCAGAAAACATTTTAAATACCTCTGATTTGGAGTTCATTAGGTAAGTAACTGTATAATGTGTGTAGTCATCAATGAATGTAACAAAATAATTTTTATTATTTATAGTCACAGGAGATATAAGGCCACACACATCTAAATGTATTATGAACAAAGGCTTGTTATTTGGAGGTTTATTTTTTGTTTTAGAAAATGGAAGTCTAGCTTGTCTAGCTAAAATACAAGCTTCGCACATTTCATTTTCAGGTTCAATATTTTCAATAGATTTATTATCATCTAGCTTCTAGCATATTTTTTTTTTTATTTATTATTATTTTTTTTTTCAAATTTTCAAACTTGATTTTGCTAATATGACCAAGACGTTCATTCCATAATTTATAATTTAAAACTTAGTTGCATTATGTATTTGACCTTGCAATTTATGAAGGTCTAAACCAAAAACCACATCGAATAAATTATTTGAATAAATTCTTACCGGTCAGTAGGTATTAGTTGGTTATTTTTCATTACCTACTCTTATACCATCTTGATCAAATATTATTGCCATACCGGATACTTGGATTCGATGTACAGATAAAAGATTATGAGGGACCTCTGGAGAGTAAAGGACATCTTCCAGTTGGCCATTTAATTACATCCAAATTAGTTGTGACATCTATTTTGCCTTTTCCGACTGCCAGTATTGAGGTAGGTACCACTTTTTGCAACACCGATTTCCCATGGTGTAGGCAACTCATTATTAATTGAAAAAATGTCAGATCTGTTGACAATGTGGTCAGTTGCCCCAGAATCTAAAAGAAAAATAATGTTAGTTTAAAAGAGTTGCAATGGAGGAGTTGGATAACATAAATGCCAAACTTCCTTCAGTTTTATTTCGGTCTGGATTGTCTTTCCAGATTTTCCTTCAGTCTGGATAGTCCGAATGGTACTACTTGGACGTTCATGTTGTTTATTTAGCATTTGCTTGTAGTAGTAGCGATTCTTCTTCATATGATTTCTGCGGCCACAGTGATCACAGATTATATTTGAAATTTTGTTATATACTGATGTTTTTGAGATGGCTTAAACTTCTTTTAAAACCTTGTTGCTTGTATTTCTTGAAGTTTTTGCTATTTGTTTCTGATGTACACTTGATGCTGTTTCACCTCAATATGTAACACCTTCAACTCAGTAGTAGTTTCGGCTTTTATTTTGACTTCTTAATCCAATAATCTTGTTTTCACAAAAGTAAGGTTTAGGTTGTTTTCACCAAGTGTTTCTAATGCGGTAACCACGCCGTTATACGAGGATGGTAATTTTAGCAGGAGATGAGATATTTTATTCATATCTTCTAATTTTTTGCACCAGCAGAAATTAATTCAGTTATTATCTCATCAAAACAAGTGAAATGCTGCAGTAATGGTACATTTCTTCTTTCATATATAGCATCTAGGTCTATCAAAATATTTCTTGCTAAATTGGCATCCTTAGCAAAACTTAAAAATGCATCACTTAAGTATTCTATGATGGTACTTTTGGCAGTCATGTTTCTCTTCTTCCAGTCTTCATCTGGTTCAAGGGGTAGCTCGTTCTCGATCACATTAATTACTTGCAGTTCTGAAAGTAATGATTTAACGCGAAACTTCCATGCACTGTAGCGTTCACCGTTAAAAGGTTGAATATTTCTTTTGTTCTTCTTGTCCATAATTTATTCTTTAATTTATCAACACTCAGAAGAACTTATTAAGTATATTATGTAAATTACTAATCAAACGTAACCTGGGCCCATAACCTGTAGGAAATGGGGTGGTTTTTATTATTTAAACAAGTGAATTTAATTTAGACGTTTATTATTCAGTCTATAAAACAGGAATAATTTTTATTTCATTTTATTATAAATAATACTTATTTGTCGGTCGACGATGATTCTTATCAAATAGCAGGAATCTGAATCACCTTGATAAGTATACAAGAAAATATAAAATTATTTTCGTAGGTTCTAGTTTTGAATGTGATTTACTTCATTCCAATAATAACAACAATAATTATTATTAATAAATCCAACATACTTTAAACGAAAAATAAAAAATTTCCTCGCTGCTCGAAAATTAGAGAACACTCTTCACACTTAAACATTTCACCATTTTTCGCATGTTGATATTTATAATGCCTAACGAAATTATATTTCTCATTTGTTTTATACTCACAATGCGCACAGCTATACACTTGGATTTCTTCTGCATGTTTTCGTTTGTAATGTAGTCCGAAAAGTAGACATCCTCTGGTTGATTTCGGTGTTTTAGAAATCTTATTTGTAGGGTCAATTATGAATCCTCTATCCAGTTTTATATCTATTGCCAAAATGTCAATTCTTCAAATACTGCATTCAAGAAGTAATCATTAATCCAATGCACTTTTTCGAATATAATTGTTTTATTGAAGGTGGAGGTTTGTTGGGCTTCATCGCCGGTTTGAATTTGATTTGCATTTCAAATGGATTCGCAAGGCATCGTGCGACGATCCACCCGAACTTAAGCCACAAACATCATTATTGTCATTGTCACTTCTTCCTAAATTGAAAAATTTAAATTTGTGTCATTAACACGTTGTTTTTTTTTTTTTGGAAAAAATGCCAAATATAAATTTTTGATTTTGTGCGTGCTTTTTCTCTAACTTGTCTCTTTTTCCATAGTTGACAATCTTTATTGTTAACTCCAAACAAACTTCAAACTTTGTTGTTATAAATTAGGTGTGCTTATTATCTGAATTTTATTGATTTAAAAACGTTACCACCTTTGAGTAACTCTCACTGTACGGTTACCCGAACAGTGAGTACTGCAGTACTTCACTGAACGGCGAACGCCTATGTACTACTTGGAACTAAACCGAATGACTTTTGTGAAAACACTGACAAGCGATAGCGACAATTTTCGTGTTACTGGAATTTAAATTATAAGATATTGAATTAAAAGATCGACAGAAAAAAATCGGCCAAATAATCGATTGTTCAACTCTGAAGAATCAATTCTTCTGAAATCGATTTCTGAATCGGCAGTTCCTACTATTTACCTGTACTGTGGCGAAACACCGCCTAACTTTAACAATTATTGATTTTCGACTAGGGAACGAAAAAATACTACTTATTATTCCGTTAGTTATGTCTTTTCTGTCACTATCACCTGATCTTACGCAGTTACGTAGCTCAAGTGTAAAACACCAATGTAAACTTTGATGAATGAATATCATTGAGTAAAAAACTCCCGAGTAATATTTAACTATAGAGTTTTCAAACCCTGGGGTAATATCGTTTGATTGATGAATACGTGCTTTAGTCAAATTAATTTCAATTATGTTTCTTAGTACAAATGGTCCTTGCTTGGAAATAAATCCAGCATCATGATTATTTTTTAAAATCACTGTCCGCAAGGTCAGTGTACAGTCAGCCTTTTTCTTTCTAAATTAGACTTGTTTGCTGCTTATCCAGCCAGGCCTTTGAATGTACTGAATACGCTTTATTGACTCAGAATTTATTAATGAATACGCATTTGCTAAAATTACTGAAATTATATCTTTTATAATGTTTACATTGATTGGTATATTGATATATTGATATTGGTAAATTGATATATATTAGTTCATTTACTAACTTAGCTAAGGCTATAATATGTTGTGTTTATATAAGTGTTATTGTTATTAATATATGATCACTTATAAAAACATTTTCTATTATGTTCTGAAATGCCTAGCCTAGCTTGCTTGTATATATTATGTGTGATTAAGGAACATGTCATCAGAGTCCTATAAAAAGTAAAGCTAGATAGAACGTAATGAAAAAAATTATATTAGATCAATATTTGGTGCTAACTCCTCAAACCAACAAAGGACCCCTCAGAATCCTGATGGAAATTGGCTCCCGGTTAAATTTGTTGTAACTTTGAAGATTTATAGTATTTAATCAGTAGATCAGAAGTCTCCAAGGGCGTAACCCCCTAAAAACTCATGTTTTCGAGGTATTCACCTCTGAAGATTGAATTTTTTCCAAGCCATTTTATTTCTATGTCCCGGCCCTTCATGAATATAATTGGGCCATACATGGCTGTTTTTATAATAATAGTGATAAATGCCCTGACTTGTCAGGTTCTGATCAATTTTTGGTCATCCCCTGATGAAAACAATAAACTTTACAATTATTTTATAATCGCTAGTAATTTTCTATGCTAACATAAGTACACAAGATTATTATTTTATATTATTACTACTAATATTATTTAATATTATAGTATTTTTCCAATAACAAGATGATATTTGCATTGAAAAATGTTTTGAAAGATACACAGTAGTTTTTAAAGTTGAAGTTTGACAAGTAGGTGTGACATTTCTGTATCCGGAACATCTGAGCTCAGAATGCACATATGCCAGATTGCATGTAAACGTAAAGATACAAGTAATGTCTAGGGGGACATCATTCCCAGCGAACCAAGTCTTCATCGCATTCCTTAAAAATGTCTCAATTCTTTATAACATTGAAACTCCGCTTTGTTAGTTTATTTATTCTTAATTTGTTTAATTGAACAGGTTCCATAACAATAACAGTTCTGTAGGTTTTATAAGTCAATTATTAATTCACTTTTATATCCTTATTCACATATCTTTCAGCGGTGGAGCTAAGTTGTTCTGTTTTCCGGTGTTTTTGTAGTGGTTTTTTTTATTTTCTAATGAAAATGCACATGCACTGCAGGGAAATCCCTATGACGCTCTGGGAGCGGTGCATGAGCGGAAGATATCGATTCACGTTGGCCTTGAATCTCTGTAGGTTGTATACTTCGGGAAACACGCGCTTTGGAATGCTATTCCAAAGTGATGCGGTTCTATACATAAAAGAAGTCTGAAATACGGTGGTACGAGGTGTAACGAGCTGAACCTGATACGGATGAGCGTCTGCGGCTCTGCGTGTATTTCTGCCCGGTCTTGATCTTGGTGGGATCAAGCGGGCCACGTCTTTTGTGCATGCAATTCGGGTGCATGCAATTAGGATATCGAGGGGTAGCTTGCAAAATATCATAACCGACACTCGCTTAATTGTTCAGCAGGAAGTAGAAACCTTTCATATTTCTGTTATTTGTAAGTTCTACACAATTTTTTGACCTTTTGAGTGGCAAAACTAATGTTTTTTTTGAAAAGGTAATTTATTAGAGATTTGTATAATATTAGTTATGAGTAATAGTTATTAGTATCTGTCACGGTGGGATCGTCTTTCTGCTTTCCAGGACATATAGAAGACTATCTAAGATGTTCATTGGTAGCAAAATCTGAGAACAAGGAAAAGCCCAACTCAATAGTTTCATAGCCCTGGGATTCTGCCAGGGGACCGATAAGTAGCCACTTGACAAATGAATTTCGCGATTTTTTTATTAGTTTACTTTCAATACGAATGTGTACTGAATCGCACTCCATGTACGTGTGCCCCACCCCCCACCTAAAGAAATTGCGGTTGGTGGATCTGATAATTTGAGGTTATTAGGTAGGTTTGGATTTAGTTTTAGAGCCATCAGGAGTTTGTGGACTGGATTTTTGGGACAAGCAGATATTCTAGCGGAGTCAGTGGCGGATTTCCGATTAGGTTAGGTAGGCTATAGCCTACCGCCGGACCCTAGGCGGCGGGGGTTAAATAATACCATAGGCGGCAATTTGATTTAGCTTATAGGCGGCATATTTGTAAATCCGCCTCTGAGAGGAGTAAGTTGTTCGTGTCGGAGATAGAGGAGAAGTTCATGGGATTCACAGTAGAGGCTTTCTGTTGGGCTAGATCTGAAGGTCCCAAGGAGGTCCTAAGTCCCATAGTCTAGTTTGGATCTTATTAGTGCCCTATATACCGGGTGTCCCAGACTTAATTGACCAGGCCATATCTCATATACAGGTTGAGATAATCGAGCCGAATAAAAGGCATATTATTATAATTTTTCAAGCTGTATAACATGACAGCATGAAAACAACCCCCACTCCAACATCCCCTAAGTTGCAGCCCCCATTCTTAAAAAAATGAATAGCACCCTGTATATATTTTTGTATATTCAAAACCAGTATTCGATTCTCTATTCAGATGATTTTTCAGATTCAAAATTGGTTCAGAAATAACCAAGAAAAAGTTCATCAAGGTGGTCATGACTTTTTATCTTAACTTTATCTGAATGACTTTAGCTGTCAAAATTTATCAATATTTTGGTCATAGTTTTTAATTAGCAGGTCACAGTAATTATTAAGGTTCATGATAAAGTGCTTTATCTCTTGTTTTATTTTTTAAAATTTCCCAACAAATCAGAATTATCAAATAAATTGTTTGGACTTTAATTATAATAATAACTATCACCTGCCTGTTAAAAACTATGACTAAATATTGATAAATTTTGACAGCAAAAGTCATCCAGAGAAAGTCAAGATAAAAAGTCATGACCACCTTGATGAGCTTTTTCTTGGTTATTTCTAAACCAATTTTGAATCTGAAAAATCATCTGAATAGAGAATCGAATACTGGTTTTGAATATACAAAAATATATACAGGGTGCTATTCATTTTTTGAAGGGTGGGGGCTGCAACTTAGGGGATGTTGGAGTGGGGGTTGTTTTCATGCTGTCATGTTATACAGCTTGAAAAATTATAA
Organism: Malachius bipustulatus; assembly: GCA_910589415.1. Taxonomy (NCBI): domain Eukaryota; kingdom Metazoa; phylum Arthropoda; class Insecta; order Coleoptera; family Melyridae; genus Malachius; species Malachius bipustulatus. Next base: position 28,605,458 of record OU342639.1, on the reverse strand, counting down.
TAATATGCCTTTTATTCGGCTCGATTATCTCAACCTGTATATGAGATATGGCCTGGTCAATTAAGTCTGGGACACCCGGTATACTTAGTAGGGATTTTTCGTCTGTTCCCCAATGATGATGAGCCAGAGTTTTTAGAATTTTCATTCTTTGCAGACAGTTTCTGGCCTTAGGACACCTGCGTTATTCTTTGACATATGTACCGCCCCAGTCAAACTTTTGATTTTGAGGCTGACAAGTTAAACCCGGTTTTTGTAGTCCACTGTATCAGGTTTTCTAGGGTGTTCTGTAGTAAGGTACAGGTGGCTGTGTTTTTTCCTTGAAAGAACAGTACACTGTAAGAAAAATACCGTTTGCGCTACATTAAAATGTTTATAAAAAAATTAAATAGCTTCTATCACAGCACATAACATAATTTCCCTACTCCTACAGAGCTGTAATATTATATAATTCTTTGGTGATAGGCAGAAGTAATCATAAAAATAAATCAATAAATAAAATCATAAATCAATTATTAAATGTAATAAGTATACAAGGTGATACTGTTACAAAGATACACTAAAATCACAATAAAGTAACTAAAAATATTAAAATAATTCAAATTTCACATACACACAGAATTAAATAAAGAATTGGCACTTTGTTATTGTTATTCCACTACTTTTCCACTACATCAACCCAACACACATGTCACATGTGTTAGGGAAGGTTATTCTGACGGTTGCTGATCAAATTGATGTTGAATTTAACAGGATGGTGAAGCAAAATAAATAACTTTCTCAAAAGTAAACTTAACGCATTACTTTAATAAGTAGAAAAAGAACATGAAGGTAAAAAAAAAAATTAAAATAAAATCTTAACCCTAAATGAAATTATTATGTTTAGCCTCAAATTAAGTTTATGAAAGTCAAAGAAATAGAAAAATGGTAATACAAAAGAGAGGAAAAAAAAACTGGCACAACAATCTGCCAAGTACGTGAGTCGTCTGCAAACAATCCGAGTTCCGAAATCGAGTTGTTTGTGTCCGATGGAACGTACGAGATGATATCGCCGTCGACCAATGACCTTGACGATTCGCAAGGGCACCCAAATGCCGGCCGCCTTGTAAAGTCACATTGTTTGGCGCCTCTTGATCAACGGAACTCCTAGAAGTATCGATGCCACTTTTGTCTAGAAAGGATACGACCTGAGAGGCGTTCAGGCATAATCCCACGGAGAGTAGCTTCGCACCACCGCCCGCTCGAGCGAGTGCGTGAACCAAATGTCCGAACCTGCGCGGTTCCTTTCGTACTGAGCAGGATTACTATTGCAACGAAGAGTCATCAGTAGGGTAAAACTAACCTGTCTCACGATGGTCTAAACCCATCTTACGTTCCCTATTGGCGGGTGAACAATCCGACTCTTGGCGAATTCTGCTTCGCAATGATAGTAATAGACGACATCGAAGGATCAAAAAGTGGCGTCGCTATGAACTATTGACCGCCACAAGCCAGTTATCCCTGTGATAACAAAAGGATCGATAGGCCGTGCTTTGGCAGTCCCTATGCGTACTGAGCATCGAGATCAAGCCAGCATTTGCTCTACGCGAGGTTGCTGTCCTCGCCGAGATGGCCTCTTTGGACACCTGCGTTATTCTTTGACACATTTTTAAAACGGGTTTTCTTTCCCCCCTAATTTGCTTGTGACTGATTTCTTCACATTGTTGTGGAATCTTTTGATTGGCTCCTGTTTGGCTCGTGATGACTATGGAGGGCATTTTCTTTTCATCTTCTGGTTTGGTACTGGTGGTGGTCGTTTTTGATGCTGGAAGTTGTTTTTGGCTCGAAGTAGAACTCAGTAGGCCGAAAGAATTGGCTGTTGGAACGCTGGATTGAATTGCTGGGTTGTCGGATGAACTTGATTCGCTGAAGTCCATTTCTGCTTCGCCTGCGTCGTTCCAGTCTTCTGCTTGACTGGAGCTTCCGTGGAGGTTTGTTGGGCTTCATCGCCGGTTTGAATTTGATTTGCATTTCAAATGGTTTCTTATTCTGGTTGGGGCATCTGGCCCCAATTTACGTGGTTTTTTATTTTTGTTTAATCGCGGTAGGTAGTTTATTATAGCTGGAAGGTGAAGTGAGTTGCGTGGTTGGCACGAGAGTTGATTGAGTCAGTTACTTTTAAAAGAGCACCTTTCAATCGTTTGTTAGCTTTGTACTCTTTCGATGAGGCTCCGCTCTTGGAATATTTAGGAGACATCTAATACAGCTCGATAGGCGGTATTTTCTTTGCCAATGAAGTGTTTTTCGAACTTCCCTAATAGAGGTTTCAATTCACTCTCTTCTTGTCATCTTCAATTTTAAATTAAATTAGCTTGTGACTGATTTCTTCACGTTGTTGTGGAATCTTTTGTTTGGCTCCTGTTTGGCTCGTGATGACTATGGGGGGCACTCTTCTCGTCCTCTTCAATTTTAAATTATAATAATAATAACAGTTTATTATCCTACAGAACAAGAGTCCTAATTAACTGATATATCTCATATTACCAAACGGTTGATTTCTATTTTTACTGGTGGTCTTATTTTTTTAAGGTAGGTACTATCCAGAGCGAAGAATATTATATACTTAATATTATCTTGTAGTATTCCGACACCTAATAGCAAAAGCAAAATTAATCTTCACACGTGAACCTTCTCTTAACTAGAATTTCTCTGTGAAAAATACCAAATGTAAGTGTTGAATTATTCTCATTAAAATTTTTACAGCCATTGAACACTTTCATTGAAACTTTTTAGGCTAATCGTGGAAATGAAGGAAACAAACCGAGTCCAAATTAACTGATTGATTTCTTCTTCTTCTTTACGTGCCATCTAAGCGTCCATGCTTCCATTCCATATAATAGTACTGGAAATACGTAGCATTTAAGCATTCTGATTTTAAGATGTAGACTAAGATCTGTTCTGGTTAATGCATTTCTCATTTTATTAAACACTGTTCTAGCATTTCCGATTCTCGATCTTATTTCTTGTGAATAATCATTATTATCATTTACAATTGTTCCCAAGAACTTGTATTTGCAGACTTTCTCCACTGGCTCCCCTTTGATCCATAATGTTTCTCGCTGTTGCCGGTGTTTCGTGATTGTCATGAATTTAGTCTTTTTGGTGTTAAGTGTAAGCCCCCTTTCTTCGCTGATCCGTACTACTAGATCTATTAGTCTTTGCAGTTCTTCCAAGGTTTCTGCTATCAGTGCTGTGTCGTCCGCATATCTGATGTTGTTTATAACCTTCCCATTAACTTTCACTCCCGTTGTTTTTTGATTTTCTAGTGCTTCTTGTACTATATCTTCTGAATACAAATTGAAGAGTAATGGTGAGAGCACGCATCCTTGTCTTACTCCACGTTTTATTTCTATATCTTCTGAAAGTTCATTTTGGCAGTCTGGTTAAAAGAGATATGTTATTATTCTGATGTCATTCCTGTCAATGTTTTTATCTTTCATGAGTTTTATGAGATGATTATGGCGGACTTTGTCGAAAGCTTTGTTATAATCGAGGAAGGCTACATATATTGGCTGATTGACGTCCATGAGTCTTTGAGATAGCACATTAAAAGCAAACAACGCCTCTCTAGTATCCATTGCATCTCTGAAACCGAATTGTGTTTCGCTAAGATCTTGCTCAACCTTTCTAAAAATTCTTCGGTGTATAATTTTAAGGAATATCTTAAGGGTATGGCTCATTAGGCTTATTGTCCGGTGATCCCTGCATTCCTTAGCATTCGGTTTTTTTGGCAATGTAATAAATGTTGATTTGAGCCATTCTCTAGGGATGATTCCGGTGTCATATACAGTGTTGTAAAGATCTACCAGTACTCCAATCTGATCTTCTGCAATTAATTTGATAATTTCTGTTGGTGTTTCATCAGGTCCTGCAGCTTTATTGTTTTTAGCTGTTTTAACTGCATTCATAACTTCTTCTTTTGTTATATTTGGGCCCTTTTCCTTATCTGTGTCTCCATCCATTGTTTCCTGTTGTCTCTCATCTTCAAACAGTTCTTCGATGTACTCTTTCCATCTTTCTAGTTTCCCTTTGGTATCTGGAATTATCTTACCGTTTTTGTCTAGTAGAATACTGCTTTTGCTCGTTCTTTTAATGCCCGCTAGTTCTTTAATCTTTTTATGGAGATTGAAGTCATCATGCATTGCTTGGAGTTCTTCTATTTCTACGCATTTTTCTTCGTACCATTTTTCTTTGGCATGTCGTATTTTCTTTCTAATTTCTTTCTGTATGGTCTTATATGCGCTTTCATCTCTATTCTTATACGACCTTCTGATTTCCATCAACTGTAATATGTCATCAGTCATCCATGATTTTTTCTTGTCTGTGTCCTTGATTGCTGCTAATAGGTCTGTTGTTGGGACCATAATTGTAGTTTTAAGAGTTTCCCATTTTCTGTCTACGTCGGAGCTCGGGGTCAAGTCGATTTTGCTTAGTTCTTCATTTATCCTTTCTGCAAGTTGATGTTTTACCATTGGGTCTTTCAGACGTGCAACTGGGAGCTGTTTTTTGTTATCTATGGCTATTTGTTTCTTGAGACGGATTTCCATTTTAACTATCACTGGATTGTGGTCTGACCTGATGTCCGTACCCGGGTAGGTTTTGGTCGATTTGATGGTATTCCGATATCTCCTCTTTATCAAAACGTAGTCTATCTGATTTCTTCTAATCTTGTTGTCTTTATCAGCTGGAGATTTCCATGTACATAATCGTCTTTCATGTAGCTTGTAGAAGGTGTTTGTGACTGCCATATCATGTTCTTGACAGAACTCTGTCAATCTATCTCCCCTTTCGTTCCTTATTCCTAGTCCAAAATCCCCAATAATATCATCCATTCTACCTTTCCCTATCTTTGCATTAAAGTCCCCCATAATGATTGTAATATCTCTGTTTTTCGTGATATCTAGAGCTTGTTGAACGTCATCATAAAATTGATCAATTTCTTCTTCGACTTTATCAGCTGTGGGAGCATATACTTGAATTATGTTGAGTGTTCTTTGCGCTGTTTTTAATCCTATCATGATTACTCTATCTGATATGGGTGTGAAGCTGGTTACTAAATGTTTGAGATTTCTGTGTACAATTATTGCCACTCCATTTCTATGTTGTTGTTCGTTATTACCTGAATAATATATTTTTGATTGTTCAACTAGCATTTCACCTTGGTCTGGCCATCTGGTTTCGCTCAGTCCCATTATTTTAACTTCAAGTCGTTGCATTTCTTGGAGCACATTGTGAATTTTTCCTCCTTCATACAAGGATCTAACGTTCCATGTACCGATCTTCATTACTTTCTTCTTTCTCGCTTCTTTCAGAACCGTCCTCCCCGGAGATCCGATTGGGGGACTTGAAACTCCGGAATATTTTGTTTTGAAATCAGCCATTTTGATTTTACTAGGGATATCCTTTGGGATCTTTAATGCAGTGGTTTCCCGTTGCCTTCTGCATCTCTATGCCGTTGGTCATTTACTGATTCATCCGCCTTTAGAGAAGATTTCTCTTCCCTAGGACAATAGGGTGCCCTTACTCTTGTGAGCTCCTCCACCCGAAGCTGTTGGCTGACAAGAGGGGATTACTTATACCGGTAATCACTCGGTCGGCAGCCTCAGTAGGTCTGCAGGTGAGACGCCGTTTGCAACCGCCCAATCTGGGTACAGACGTTGCTATTGTGCTAGTTTTGGTCCGCCCCGGGTATTTGATTTCCCCGGTACCACCCATATCTGGGAGTCTTTCCCCTATCCGCCACCTGGGGAGGCGCCCGATGGAGGACTAGCAAGTAGCAACCCCGCACGGGATTGATTTCTTACATATTACCAAACGGGTTTCTATTTTTACTGGTGGTCTTATTTTTTTAAGGTTGGTACTCTCCAGAGCGAAGAGCATTATGTATATACTTAATATTATCTTGTAATATTCCGCACCTAATAGCGAAAGCAAAATTAATCTTCACACGTGAACCTTCTCTTAACTAGAATTTCTCTGTGAAAAATACCAAATATAGTCTAAAAAATAAATGATTTCTCAGAACATTAAATTTTATTGATGTCATTAAGATCACAATTGAAATATTTACAACAAACACAAAACTTCCCCAATGTAACGTAAGGTCACCAAATGAAGGTACCCTAAAGTTGACACTTGGATTACCTAAACCTGACACTAGGATTTATTTTGTGATAATGAGCTTAATTATATAGAAACTATTAAATGTTAATGTATGTTTATTTTCTATTTATTGTAAGATTTACAGATCCATGTATTCGTACATTTCAGGCACCCTAAATGAACCACGAGAGTTAAATCGTATGGGTTCGTTGATCTTTGTTACAATGTCTTCTTTTTCATATCAAATTTATCTACTTTATCGAGCCATCTGAAATTAAATCCACTACTAGTCATTGCTGAGACTAAATACATATCTTCCTTGTCAAAATCTATAACCTTGCCACGGAAATACTTCCCATCATATTTAACAATTATATATTTTCCAACGTCCATCTTTTGCATTTTTCTTCATTTTCATGTGAAATATCAATTTCATTATCGGAAGATTGTTTGTCCCAATCAGCTCCTTCATCATCTGATTCCTCCACATATTCAATGGCCGATTCTGAAGACTCCGAGTGTTGCCTTTGTCGTTTTGCACGATTTTTCTTTCCTTTTAAGTCCTCTATCCTCTTTTATCTTATTTTTCTCTCTTTATTTTTCTTGTTTTTGTTTTTCTTTATTAAAAAAGACTCTCTACCTTTTGTAGATGAAATCGCTGATGGTATCTTCTCTTTCCTTTGAGAACTTCGCTTTTCTGATGGTTTCGGCCAGAAAAGCACATCTTTAAATGGACTGGGAATGATAATATTATCCTCTTGAGATACTCCATTTTTTTTGTAGGTGTTGTAGGATTGTCTATTCTAATATTACTCTGAATAATAATCTTTGGACTATGTTTTTTAATTGCATTTGCATTAATTATCTCAACACTGTTCCTGTGTTTTTCATTGACAAGACTATCCAAATTATCAAACAACTTTTCGAAGAATGAGGTGGTGATGATGAATACCATTTTCACTACGAAATTGACTTAAAGTATAAGTCAAGTGACTTGCATGACCATCAAGAAAATAAATTATAGGGAGCTGAATAGAATTTTGGGTCAAAAATGGATTAAATATGTTGCCAAAATATTCAAAAAAAGTTTCGCTTGTCATCCATCCTGACTCGCTTCTGCCCAAACTCCAATTTTCTAGCATATCATATCATTAACTATCACTGATGATCACTCTCATATGAAAATATGACCATAGGAGGTGCAATCATCCAAACAGCATTAGCAGAAATTAATGTTGTCACGCATTCTTTCTCATCATTATTTGTAAATCTATAAAAAGCCTTTTCACCATTTTTCTCGAGCACTTTCTGAGTTTTTGGCTGCAAAAAATTGCTGTCAATTGCTCATCCCCATTCCATACTCTGACGGGATCAGCTAACACATCGAAAATTTCGCTAAACCAGTTTTTTATTTTTTCTTCATTAACTGCTGCCCTGGCTTGGTTTAAATTTTGAATAAGTCTGCGAAATTTCTGGATGCCTGTTAAAAAAAAAACAATGAAAAGTGGTTCTAGGCACATTAAAAGCTTTGGCAGCTGCTTTTACTGAAAGCTCTTTCTGTTTCACAGAGCTAGAGCATTCACCATGGCAGAATGGTCATATTTTAGAATCTTCTTTTGCTTAGAAGACATTATTATAGTCCACCTGAAATAATATTAATTGTTTCTCTAGTAGCTGACATACAATAATCCATTACCGGACATGGTGTGTCAGCTATTGGCAGAACCCATATTTATGATTAAAAATTTTAAAAGAAGGTATAGGCCTGAGCGTGAAACAGTTTTGGGTCCAATTTCCAATAAAGCGTGATAATCCTATTCCTGACACTCAGTGTCAAGGTACTGGATTGACAAACAAAATATGAAACCAAAAGCTGACATCCCTCTTTCACATAGCCTAGAAATATTTTCTACTGAAGTGTCAGGTATTTTATTAAGAAAAACATTTAAACTAGAAATTAATTATGTGATATGACAACTTAATTTATGAAAATAAATTAAATTAAATGATTATTAAATTAATTTTATTATTATTTAATATTTCTATATACATTTAATTTAGGGATGGATTTAAGTTGCGATGGATTTGACTTAGTTAAAGGGGCTGAGTCTCACTCAACAGATCGCAGTGTGGAAACTGCTCTACCGAGCACAGCACCCTGCCAGGTACGTGAGTCGTCTGCAAACAATTCCGAGTTCTGAAATCGAGTTGTTTGTGTCCGACGGAACGTACGAGATGATATCGCCGTCGACCAATGACCCTGACGATTCGCAAGGTCACCCAAATGCCGACCGCCTAATAAAGTCACATTGTTTTGAGCCTTTCGACCCGCACGGAACTCCTAGAAGTATCGATGCCACTTTTTGTCGAGAAAGGATACGACCTGAGAGACGTTCAGGCATAATATATAATCCCACGGATAGTAGCTTCGCACCACCGCCCGCTCGAGCGAGTGCGTGAACCAAATGTCCGAACCTGCGGTTCCTTTCGTACTGAGCAGGATTACTATCGCAACGAAGAGTCATCAGTAGGGTAAAACTAACCTGTCTCACGATGGTCTAAACCCATTTTACGTTCCCTATTTGGCGTGTGAACAATCCGACTCTTGGCGAATTCTGCTTCGCAATGATAGGAATAGACGACATCGAAGGATCAAAAAGCGGCGTCGCTATGAACTATTGGCCGCCACAAGCCAGTTACCCCTGTAACAAAAGGATCGATAGGCCGTGCTTTGGCAGTCCCTATGCGTACTGAGCATCGAGATCAAGCCAGCATTTGCTCTACGCTAGGTTGCTGTCCTCGCCGAGCTGGCCTTTGGACACCTGCGTTATTCTTTAACACATTTTTAATACAGGTTTTCTTTCCCCACTAATTTGCTTGTCACTGATTTCGTCACATCTCCTGTTTGGCTCGTGATGACTATGGAGCGCATTATCTTTTCATCTTCTGGTTTGGTACTAAGAAAAACATTTGAACTAGAAATTAATTATGTGATATGACAACTTAATTTATGAAAATAAATTACATGATTATTAAATTAATTAAAATAAAATTAATAAAATGGCATAATTATTGTTTTGCGATATGTCGTTCACCTTTTTGTCAACTTAATTTATATTTACCTGGGGTAACAACTATTTTGTTATACAATATTCTTACGGATTCCTTTAAAGTAAATAGCAGTTTAACTTCCACATGGTGAAACCTTCTATTTAATGCTTTATGTGACAGTTGACATGACAGTTTTTTATTATACAGATATACCAGACATACAGAAAAGATGATTTCAGAATCAGAAAATACATTCAACAAAACAGTGTTCTTATTAAAAAAAAAAAATTGTAGCGGGTGTCAGCTATAGGTGTGCTGTCAGGCATTGGTTACTTTACGTTATCTATAGTATGCTTAGAAAGTTTTTAATATATAAAACTATGCTTTCCGAATAGGACTTCCCTATCGTTTTCTGTTTTTTTTTTTCTGGTATAAATGATTTTATTACGGGTATAATTATCGACAGTGAAGAGCTTGTACAGCTTGATGACTTCTATTGGGGATATACCGCTTAAATATTACTCTACATTACTCTATGTTAGTGATGTAAAATACCCGGGTATTTATTTTTTGGGGTAAGAATCGGGTAAATACCCAGGGTATTTACCCAAAAGTGGGTAAATATATCACAATGTTTGCAAATTGCGCCTTTGTCTTTAACCTTGAAGAATTGCCAGACAGGGCCTTTATTTCTACCAATTTTATTTATTAAAATGCAAATCGAATTATTACTTACTAACCTCAGCTTCTGCTTATAAAAACAAGCGACTCTACTTTTGTTTTTTGATTTTGTTGTTGGTTGCAATGCAAGTCATGTTGGTTATAACAAGTTGACAGGTGATCTGCACTTCTGATATGTCAATTCAGAGTCAGAACAGAATCGGTTCTGTTCTTCTTTTTCGTTTTTTAGTTCAGCTGCTAGTGGCACTAGGACCTGTTGCTAACTTAGGCAGTATTACTTTGGGTATTTGTTCGGGTAGGTAAATATCCTTCCGGTAAATACCCAATCCACATCACTACTCTATGTACATTTTATGTATTACAACCATCGAGAGACAGAAAGAGGAGTGATAAATGACCGTCAGTATAATAATAATAATAATAATCACAGTAAACAATGATTGTACTTCATAATTTGGTACTAATAATAATTACTGGACGAGTGATGATTGTTGCAGATTTTTTATTCCTAACCCTACTACGGCATAGGTGATAGATTGCACGGCTGACTGAACTTCAGTCACAAACATCATTATAGTCATTGTCACTTCTTCCTAAATAATTTACCAAATTGTTTTTTGCCAACTGTTCCCCAATGATGATGAGCCAGAATTTTTAGAATTTTCATTCTTTGCAGACAGTTTCTGGCCTTAGGACACCTGCGTTATTCTTTGACATATGTACCGCCCCAGTCAAACTTTTGATTTTGAGGCTGACAAGTTAAACCCGGTTTTTGTAGTCCACTGTATCAGGTTGTCTAGGGTGTTCTGTAGTAAGGTACAGGTGACTGTGTTTTTTCCTTGAAAGAACAGTACACTGTAAGAAAAATACCGTTTGGCCGCGCGTTGCGCTACATTAAAATGTTTATAAAAAAATTAAACAGCTCCTATCACACAGCACATAACATAATTTCCCTACTCCTGCAGAGCTATAATATTATATAATTCTTTGGTGATAGGCAGAAGTAATCATAAAAATAAATCAATAAATAAAATCATAAATCAATTATTAAATGTAATAAGTATACAAGGTGATACTGTTACAAAGATACACTAAAATCACAATAAAGTAACTAAAAATATTAAAATAATTCAAATTTCACATACACACAGAATTAAATAAAGAATTGGCACTTTGTTATTGTTATTCCACTACTTTTCCACTACATCAACCCAACACATGTCACATGTGTTAGGGAAGGTTATTCTGACGGTTGCTGATCAAATTGATGCTGAATTAAACAGGATGGTGAAGCAAAATAAATAACTTTCTCAAAAGTAAACTTAACGCAATACTTTAATAAGTAAAAAAATTTTGGTAAAAATAAAAATAAAATCTTCATCCTAAATTAAATTATTATGTTTAGCCGCAAATTGAGTTTATAAAAGTCAAAGAAATAGAAAAATGATAACAAAAAACTGAAAAAAAAAAAACTGAAAAAGAAAAAAAAAAAAAAAAACTGGCACATTGGCCATGTGGTTTGGGCAAACTCAAAGCAGGAGCGGTCCGAAGGCGCCTGAAAATGCCACCTCTGACAATTCATCGGGCTACAAGAAGAGCTTAAACACAACTGATCCTATTTCTTGAACAATATTTTACAATACAATACATGGATCTGACGTTCCTCGGTGAACCACTCAAGATGAGTTATTTATAGAAACCAGGACGTCCGGTCCCGGTCTCGTGCTCTAGCAAGCAATAAATGAAACTTTTTTTTTATTATAACAAGAATTTATTTACAATGTTTCTATTTACAGTTAAATATTTAATATTTGTATATACATTTAACTTAATGATGGATTTAAGTTGCGATGGATTTGACTTAGTTAAAGGGGCTGAGTCTCACTCAACAGATCGCAGTGTGGAAACTGCTCTACCGAGCACAGCACCCTGCCAGGTACGTGCGTCGTCTGCAAACAATTCCGAGTTCTGTAATCGAGTTGTTTGTGTCCGATGGAACGTACGAGATGATATCGCCGTCGACCAATGACCTTGACGATTCGCAAGGTCACCCAAATGCCGACCGCTTAGTAAAGTCACATTGTTTTGAGCCTTTCGACCCACGGAACTCCTAGAAGTATCGATGCCACTTTTGTCTAGAAAGGATACGACCTGAGAGGCGTTCAGACATAATCCCACGGATAGTAGCTTCGCACCACCGCCCGCTCGAGCGAGGAACCAAATGTCCGAACCTGCGGTTCCTTTCGTATTGAGCAGGATTACTATCGCAACGAAGAGTCATCAGTAGGGTAAAACTAACCTGTCTCACGATGGTCTAAACCCATCTTACGTTCCCTATTGGCGGGTGAACAATCCGACTCTTGGCGAATTCTGCTTCGCAATGATAGTAATAGACGACATCGAAGGATCAAAAAGCGGCGTCGCTATGAACTATTGGCCGCCACAAACCAGTTATCCCTGTGATAACAAAAGGATCGATAGGCCGTGCTTTGGCAGTCCCTATGCGTACTGAGCATCGAGATCAAGCAAGCATTTGCTCTACGCGAGGTTGCTGTCCTCGCCGAGATGGCCTCTTTGGACACCTGCGTTATTCTTTTGACACATTTTTAAAACGGGTTTTCTTTACCCACTAATTTGCTTGTGACTGATTTCTTCACGTTGTTGTGGAATCTTTTGTTTGGCTCCTGTTTGACTCGTGATGACTATGGAGGGCACTCTTCTCGTCTTCTTCAATTTTAAATTATAATAATAATAACAGTTTATTATCCTACAGAATAAGAGTCCTAATTAACTGATATATCTCATATTACCAAACGGTTGATTTCTATTTTTACTGGTGGTCTTATTTTTTTAAGGTTGGTACTCTCCAGAGCGAAGAGCATTATATACTTAATATTATTTTGTAATATTCCGGCACCTAATAGCGAAAGCAAAATTAATCTTCACGCGTGAACCTTCTCTTAACTAGAATTTCCCTGTGAAAAATACCAAATGTAAGTGTTGAATTATTCTCATTAAAATTTTTACAGCCATTGAACAAACTTTCGTCTTTCGTTGAAACTTTTTAGGCTAATCGTGGAAATGAAGGAAACAAATCGAGTCCAGATTGATATTATATCAGGATTTTTCCTTGCCAGTGAAGTGTTTTTCAAGTTTCCCGAGTAGAGGTTTCAGTGCACCCTTCTCGTCATTTTCAATTTTAAATAATAGTAATAATAACAGTTTGTTATCCTACAGAACAAGAGTGTTCTGGTTACAAGAACGAGTAAAAAAATGGAAGTCAGTTTCTGTGAAGGTTGGGTTGTAACCTTTTTTAAAAATTCTTCTGCAGCCTAAATTCTGTGTCAGATATCTTCATATTGTTCCCATAAAATAGAATCGGGTATGTAAATTTGTTTATAAAACTTGTTGTCAAAAGAAACAAATTGACACAATAAATAATGTTATATCAATGAAAGCAATTGAACAACAATAAAATTCTTTGAAGGACACAACCTCAAATGGTTGGTGAAGTCAGTGATATCGATGTTTTACCTGTTATTTTCAGCTCATGAGTGTGACAATCAGCAACACATGTCTCTGACTTCATTAATCAGTTGAGATTGTGTCGTTCAAAGAATTGTATTCTTATATTTCATGTCTATAAAAGTACAACTTTGATTAGTCAAAGAAAGGGGAACGTCTTACTGTGTTTCTTCTGAGTTAATCAATTTGTATCTTTCATCAAGTAAAAATAAAAATACCAAGGAACGGATTAAACTATATCCACTTATTTCCAAATTATAGTATCATTTTATTGTCACACTTTAGGCAGTTGATAAATTTTTTAAATAACGAGTTCACTGTTCTATTTTATTTCCACATTATTTCTGCCATTTTCACATTGAACTGGTTAGTTACCTATTTTATATGAATTTTTAAAGTTGCAAAGAATATCACTCTTTCAGAATTATGTATAATTTGTATACCAATTTATTTATACTTACTCTGGATGACGTAATTTTAATCACATAAATTTCAACTCACAATTATCTTTCAGATCATGGCAAAATGTTTAATATTATCTTTGTTGTCAAAAAAGTATTCTTGAAGAAAAATTAAAATATTTATATTATTTTCTCTAACACGAGTAAATACATATTACGCCGTGAGCATTACCATTGAGCTCAAGCAACATTTATATTATTATTGCATCGATGGTCGCCTATCGGCAATGAGTATGAAGCATTGTGCTTGTATCTGCTGTACGATATGCTATAGACGCCTTTGATTGAAGTAATGCGTTTTCTTAAGGGTTATTGATTGAAAGTGCTTGTTTATGCCATAATAATAATTGAAACATATAAGTACAACGTTATCCACAGGCAAAAATAAGAAGAGAAATAAAAAATAATATAAATTCAAGATACAACTCTTCATGCTTTCTCCTTTCTGCTAGCTGAGTTTATGCATTTAGTGAATAATTTAGATTATAATTGAACTGAATTATTGTTTAATTTTTTCAAGAACAGTAATTTGGTCTCTTTTTAGAGTATTTTATAGTACAGTGGAGTCTTGTTATTCGCGTCCCGTTGGTTCGAGCTTCCGTATAATCCGAGCCAAAAAATTTATCGATCCATAATAACCTAGCAACATTGTGCTAGATTCCGCTTCATTCGAGATAATGGCATTGAAGTTATGTACATATTTTGCTTTGAATGTTTTTGTTATTATTTTAAAACTTTTATAATAATTATAAAACATAGGTACATAACAATAATGTATTTGAAATAATTTCGAGGCATTATCAAACCCCATTTAGATCAGATTGACGAGACTCCACCGTATGTCCTGACTGGGTACTATAGATATAGTAGTTATATTATCTATGTTATCATTGACAAAATGATGGAAAAAATTTAATGTCTAGAGAACTATAATTTTTATTGTTAGTTATGTTTTTTGTTTGAAAATTGATTTTTTATTAAATACTTTAATTTTTTATTTGATAAACCCATTCCACTTAAACATGTCATAAAAAATCAATTAAAATCCGGGGTCTCTGAGTTACCCGTTGATGAAAATATATGCTGAGACCACCAGTGATGTTCATGCCATCTAGTACATTATATTACTCAGATGTCGTGAGCATCACCGTTAACCTTGTGGCTTTTGTGTAAAAAAGTCTAATGTGCCTTATTTATGCGTTATAATAATTATTATAATAAACAATCTTTTCAAAATATTAAATTTTTTACTCATGGTTAGTACTCCATGTTTCTTACGGCGGCAGTGAACGTGTTAAAAATGATCTTCAAAAGACTGAGGTTTATATTATGGTTATGTATAAAAATTTTAGTTAATTAATTTTCATACTTTGTCACCTTTGTTTGAAAGTTGATGAGAAATATATTTTCTTAGCCTTTGAATGAATTTCACTTCACTAGTATGTAAGTGCTGAATGTTTTTTTTTACATTTTTAAGTTTCAGTATTAAAGTTGTGTTTTTTTTGTGATTATATAATACAGTTGTATTATTGAAGAATAATATATTTATTTTGTTATATTTTTTAGAATTTTATTTTCCCTACCCAGATGATACTTATAGTACTCGTATTACATAACAAGGTATGTAAGTGAAATACAGGAGCCGGTTGCAGAGTGTGTGCAATTAGCTTGCACTATTATTTCTGGAGGTTTCCATTTCAGTTTCGTTCTCACTCATTACATATATACAGGTGGTCCCACGACATGACTGCCATAGCCTGGGACTGTGTAGCTGGGGTGATTTCAAGTCAAAAATGTCTAATGAACGTATACCCGCAACGCTATCCTAACTGATCACTACTATAGATATGGTACTAGAAGGAAGAATATCGGGGATTTTCTTCAGACCAAAAGTCCTTACTCTTTAATTTGGAATATCTATACAAATTTTAGCGACAGTACCTAATCAAGTTCGGTGCATATTGTATTATCCAACAGACTTGTGTGTCTTAACGGTCATATTTAAAATCCACTTTATTTAATAAGTCGGAAAACAGGATAGAAAAATCTCAAGTTAATATTTACGTAATTGGCTTTGCAAACACACAAGTTTGTTTTTTTATTTGAAAATATTTCTGCAATTTGCAGGTCCAACTTATATTTTTTTCCTTATTAATAATGATGACAGATTTTCATCTTTGCATTCGCTACTAAGATCAAAAATGATTTATTATATCAGGGAACCCCAGGTTCCTTCGATAAAAAAAATTAAGATGAAAAAATCTTACACTCACATCGTGTCAAGGTGGGAGAAAAGAGTTGCTTAAATTAAAAACATGGATAATTTCTAATTAATGTCTTTATTAAATGTGGTAACTCGCTGTTTGATTATATTAAATACTTACAAATTTATACATGTAAGATAAATAAAATAGTAAAATGAAAGTACAAGAACAAATACATACCAGTTATGAAAATAAATACGTAGGTACGTAAAGCGCTAACAATACACTAGTTGAGGCCATCTGGATTAGACAGCTACTTAATTTCCAACTTTTTTATTTAGCACAAACTAAATAAATATGTAAACAGAGTTGTGGCTTACGTATAAGATATTGAATGTACTGAATTAGGTACTCTATACTGTTAGGTTTTACAGCTGTGTATTTAGCTTTAACTTTTTACAATTCCTTCTCAATCTTAATAAGTTCAGATATCCCGTCGTACATTTCTTTGACGGCATCGAACTCGGTCAACCCCATGCGCCTCTTGTTGGAGATGTCGTAGATGCCTCCCTCTGCCTCGGTATGCTCGCCACGGGTGCCACGCACCTGGAGGTTGAATTTTCCGGCGATCTCATCTAGTTTAGCCTTATTAGTTGCTAACTTCGGCACCTGTTGAAGGTAGAAATGATTGATGAATGCTTAACAAGACAACGAACTAAAATATTGTATTCAAATTATGTATAGGTGCTATACCTTGATGTGCACGGAGGCTCGCACTGTAGTGCCCAAGTTAGTTGGACAGAAAGTGAGGAATCCCAATCTATCGTGATGTGAGAAGGGCACTCTCTTCTCGATTTCATTGACAGCGGTTACCAGCCTGGATAACCATAAAAATCAAAATTTGTTAAAAAACTTATTATTTGAGAAAATTTCACATAATATCACCTGCGGTAGACCTCGCCAAGATCGCCACCCATCTGCATGGAAATGATTCGCAGATGATCTTCCTCATTGCACCAGACGAGGAAGGTCTTAGCGTCATTGTGGTAAATGCCTCGGCCAGAGGGCCAGAACCGGCAAGCATTGGCGGCCTGTAAAAATCGATCGCCTTCCTTGAACAGGAAGTGGTCATCGATCAGCTTCTGCTGTACTTCCTTGCTCATGCCAGTCAATGGGTAGAAAGTGCCCTTCAATTCACCTTCCAATCCTGACAAAGTTGATGACACCTGTAAGTAATAAAGCAAATATTTCTTAATCTGTTCGTGTGTGATGTCGAGGATTATTGCGATGTCATGCATCCATTATCTATAAAGTTTTCCTTTTCGGTAACAAAAATTAGGTAAGTTAATGTATATTATGTAGCCGAGACTGGTAACATTTCAAGTTAGGTAGAAAACTAATGTTTCGAATATTCTCAATGTAAAGGCTTAAAACAACTGAATGCTGCAGATTTATTCCAAATCGGTGAAAATTTTGAGTTTATGTCGACAGTGACAATGACCAGAAAAAAATTAAATTGTTCTGATCGTAATTTTAAAAATACTTATAACACCGCTTGGTCTTTCGCCTTTTATTCACTTCACGATCTACCTACAGTCTATTACCATCTATGATGTGTTACTTTCAGAGATGATCTTATGGAAATTACATGATGAGTAGCTTATTGTCTCACAATTATTCGTGTTTCCCATTTCATCCAACGGAAAATGGCAATGCTGTTAAAATAAAGCTAATTAAAGTTATTGCACACAGTATCCAGTAATTTTGTGGAGAGAAATTAGTAATTTAAACCATTTATTTTTAATCTCATATGAACTGTACAGAAAACAAGTAAGAAATGTGAATAAATCTATGTGCTAGAACATGAAGAGTATTGACAGCGTTTAGCGTAGCAAAAAATCTCGAGTTGTGTTGCGCACATTGTAGATCTTGACTGGAATATCAGAAAAAATGCTTCATCGGAAGATAGAGGGAAGTATTTTTTTCAGATGTAAATAAAAGTAAATCAGTCCAACTTATCAACTTTTAATAATTTTTTGCTATTAAACAGAGATGCTATAGAGATCACGCTTTGAGTAGACAAGAGACAAAGAACCTACTCTCCATCCCAAAATAATTCATTAATCAAGTAAGAAAACATCGAATAAAACAGTGGCAAAAGGCTTCCATTATCAAATATTTGTAAGGTGAATTTTGTAAGAAAATCTAAAAACCAATTTTATATAACCAAATAAGCTTCTAGGGTGACAAAAACTGAATTACGTTTTCTTGAAGCAAAGGCATCTTAAAGGAGTTCCATATTTCCATAACCTCTTCAAGGAAGAACTAACTAATTACCTTTGTATATAACAGTGTTACTAATCTTAGATGGCTACGTTGATGGTAACCCAGGCAGCCCGGAGTATTTGAAAGAACAGTTGAGTTGTCACATCATTTATTTTGAGTAGTTTACAAAAGCTAATTCATTTATATTTATCTTGTAGAAACCATAATGTTTCTTGATACCATAATATTTCCCTTCAATAAAGCGATGAAGTAAATAAATAATAAAACGAACAGTTATAAAATTTATAACAACCCTCGTTACAAATTGGCGCCAAACGTGGGGCCGAATATTAATTAAGACAGAAAGTATTGGTGTATTTGGTTCTGTTTATCATTGTGAAATACCCCAGAAAACCAGCAGTAAATTGAAAAATAATCCCCGACCCTAGGATATTTAGTTATCATCCTGTATATCGGAACGAGGCTGTAACTTTTCTGCGAACGACTTTTGGTTCAGAAAAACCGCCATATCGTGTATTTAGGGAACTCTTCTTATCCGAACAAACTGCTGACACTCCGTGTGATGTATTCATCTGCAAAGCCCGGTCGATTTTAGCACACTTACCGGTGAATACGTTGCAGGAGTCAACACAACACAACTTGACATGGTATACAATCTTTTGCATCGCCGAATTCAGGAAAAGGTGGGATATTGTACAAACTTTCACAGAGCTATTGAAAAAGTGTCAGCTCGCAGTAGGAACATTCGATAAGTTGGAAAAACCTATACGCACAATTCTAGTGAATTAAAACGAGATAGTAATTCCGCGAACTTGTCAGTTCTGTAGATACCAAAGCCACACCAAAGAGGAATGCCGTAATTTTCTCAATAAATCCAAGGCAAATTATGGTTGGTCTGTTCAATCTGCAAGTCAAGACGCATTCACAACGCGATACCGGTCTGCTACACACACAGGTGGAACAGCAGACAGCTAATTCGGCAAACCCTGTTCAAGTCCCTTCGAATAAATGTGTGGAAATTGAGATAGTTATTCTGCCGAATATAACATCAAGTCACACTCTTCTAGGAATAGATTTCCTCAGGAAGACAGGTGTGTGCATCAATACATTATCCCAAACATGGTCACTTAGCAACAACCCAGCAGTTCAGTATCAATACGCTAAGGAAATTCAACAGAAAAGTTCAAATACTACCTGAACATTGACAGTAGACCTTCTACTTATAGCATTGAAAGAGGCTGAAGATACGAGGGTTACTCCAGATCAGCGTAGGAAGTTTGACCAGTTTCTTCAGGATTTTGGAAATGAATATGAATATGAAGGATCTTCTTGAAATCTTTAAACGGCTGGAGCAGTTCAATCTTCATGCAAATCGGAAGAAGCGGGCTTTATATGTGGGGATATACAGGGTGTCCCAGACTTAATTGACCAGGCCATATCTCATATACAGGTTGAGATAATCGAGCCGAATAAAAGGCATATTATTATAATTTTTCAAGCTGTATAACATGACAGCATGAAAACAACCCCCACTCCAACATCCCCTAAGTTGCAGCCCCCACCCTTAAAAAAATGAATAGCACCCTGTATATATTTTTGTATATTAAAAACCAGTATTCGATTCTCTATTCAGATGATTTTTCAGATTCAAAATTGGTTCAGAAATAACCAAGAAAAAGTTCATCAAGGTGGTCATGACTTTTTATCTTAACTTTACCTGAATGACTTTAGCTGCCAAAATTTATCAATATTTTGGTCATAGTTTTTAATTAGCAGGTCACAGTCATCATTAAGGTTCATGATAAAGTGCTTTATCTCTTGTTTTATTTTTTAAAATTTCCCAACAAATCAGAATTATCAAATAAATTGTTTGGACTTTAATTATAATAATAACTATCACCTGCCTGTTAAAAACTATGAATAAATTTTGACAGCAAAAGTCATCCAGAGAAAGTTAAGATAAAAAGTCATGACCACCTTGATGATCTTTTTCTTGGTTATTTCTAAACCAATTTTGAATCTGAAAAATCATCTGAATAGAGAATCGAATACTGGTTTTGAATATACAAAAATATATACAGGGTGCTATTCATTTTTTTAAGGGTGGGGGCTGTAACTTAGGGGATGTTGGAGTGGGGGTTGTTTTCATGCTGTCATGTTATACAGCTTGAAAAATTATAATAATATGCCTTTTATTCGGCTCGATTATCTCAACCTGTGTATGAGATATGGCCTGGTCAATTAAGTCTGGGACACCCTGTATGTCATCACCCCCGATGGAAGCCAAGCTGAACCGGAAAAGATAGCCGCTCTTGCCAATTGGATAGCTCCAGTAAACTTAAAGAAACTCCGTAATACTTTCGTTTAGACCTGCAGTTGGTTCCAGAAATTCATTTCCAACTTTTCTCCACTGGCGCGTCCTTTGATAAATCTTACGAAAAAGACCGACCGAATGGAAATTGGATGGTCCACAAGAAATTACATTTCAAACGCTCAAGGATAGACTGACCTCAGCACCCATCCTATGACAGGCTGATTAGAATAAGCCATACCTCATCAGGACAGATAGTAGTAACTTCGCTGTCGGAGCAGCACTACTGCAGAGGGGGAGCCCCATGACGAACGACCAGTGGAGTATGTCAGCAGATTGCTTACCCCGGTCGAGTGCAATTACATAACTACCGAAAGAGAAGCGTTTGCTGTGATAAACGATAAACCATTCAGAAGTTCCGAGAGTATATTGATGGTACAGATGATATCATAATAGGAACGGAGATCCCAACCGGGAGACTTGCCAGGGGGGCGTTGCAACTCCAGGCGTATAATTTGAAAATTCAGTTTGTGAGTGATATTATGAAGCAGGTTTGCGCATGTCTGAAGATCAGTCAAGAACTCACTCCACTCTACCATGTTGAAACAAACCCCGTGGAGCGTAAGAAAAAAGACAAACCCCGACTGGCCCACTACTTGGGACCGCAAGCTACCTGCTATCCTCTTCGCCGTCATATCTAACCTTCAGAAGAGAGCTTCGAACAGCCCACGATGTGTCGCATGATATGCGTGAAGTTCTGGATACCGAGAATTACGTTATAGGACCTGCTATATCACCCCCTACCTTCAGTGTATGGGACGAAGAGAGATTTTTTTCCAACCTAGATTTTGAAACTTGGAATCTACGACTTCAGAGGTAGATGAATGAACATAAATTTATTTAAGTTTTAGCCTAGAAAATTGGCTTACCTTCTGTTCCATTTCCTTGTACTGTTCCTCTGTTAAGCAAGGGTTGAAGGGATAACCTTCCAAAGAGCGACCACATCGTACTCTAGTAGAGACGACGTACTCGCCAGCCGGATCTACGTTGCCAAAAACACTGACGTCACCCCAGTTGGAAGGTGGGTGTACGTCGGTCTTCTTGAATCCACCATGGTAGTCCTCGATTATGGGGTCGAACAGGCCTGAGAATACAGTGTACGCCTCCGCGTCCGGAGCGTAGATACCAATGCCAGAGTCGTGGTTCTCCAAACCTGCGAACAATCAGTTGGTTAAACTATTGTTTCGAAATAGTTATTTTTCTTCCTTTAACGTAGATCATTGTTTGTGACTTGTGAGACCATATTAAAAAAATCGATTCAAATCAGTAAAAACTATTTTGAGCAAAAATTGATTTTTAATCGTCACATATAAATTTGAAGTGACGCTCTTCAGTGGAAAGTGACGAAAAGATTGTATTTATTTGAACTCTCTTCTTTTAATAAGTAGAAAACATAATTCCTAGTATTTTGCTAGCATTCAATTTTTACCCCACGACTGAACTGTTACACTTACCAGACTGAATGACATCAAGAAGTGTTGAACCAAAGGAAGTTTTCTTGGTTTTCAATTCATCGAAGAGTTCTCTTGTTAAATATTTCTTTAATAATGACTTGGAGTCTGACTCTTCTAGCTTCTTGAAGCCGGCTTCGAGCTTTTCCAAAACTGCTGCGTCAACCATATTGGAGTCTCTGTAAAAAATAGAAATTCCTGCTCATAGGTAGTTTCACAACAATGAATAACACATAAGCAATGAATGTTGCGATGCATTTTATAGAGACAACGTTCATACTTCACATGTGTACGTTATTTTACTTGTGTGCTTATTAAAGAATTCTTATTATCACACCTGAAACCAGAAAATTGGAACAAATATTGGCACAGTGCACCAACCCACAAGCTTGATGACATTTATTATTAAATAGGTAATTGTACGAACCCATCGACTTCATTTTTTTCCTGTGATTTAATAGGTTCCGTACTTGTTGCTGTTTTTGACGAAGATTTGGAGTTACATTTCCCCATTTTGGATTATAGTATCAGTACTTCCGCCTTTTTGGCCTGTGACAAAGTGTTATATAATATTATTTCCATAGAAAATTTGTTCAAATATAAATTATATGTTTTGATGGAAATGTTTTTTATTTTTATAATTTTAATAAATTTTATTTTACGTATTAATATTGTGTTATTTAATTTATTCTCTTTAGCCGCCCATGCAGATTTCGGAAATTCTGAATGTCGTTTAGGCTTATCCACAAACCCATACAAGTCATTTCAATAAAGCTTGACGAAGCCTGTGTCATTTGCAGACTATATACGAGTAGATCAGAACTGCACCTGGAATTAATAGGCGATGTTCCGTTAATATGCGAGGTTTATCTGGATCACCTAAGAGCCCTTCGTCAAGTTAAATTTTGCTTCATTATCAGGAGTTGATTTCTGAATTGAAATCATTACTAAAAGTAAAAAATAATCAGAACAAACGAGAGACCTAAAGCTCATGTTTTATTTCTCTTGATACCGACATAATAATTTGATAACCAACAAGATTTTCATATATACCTCGCAATCAGCGAACATATTTGTTAGTAAGGCCAAATAAAACGCGCTTAATCCTAGAAGTTTATAATGAATGTGTTGGAATTAAATTTAATGGCTTAGCGTACATCATTGCAGTAATACTGATCTATAAAGGCCTTATTCTGATAATCTGATATTTGTATAGAGAGCATATTATCAAAACCAAGTTTAATATTGCTATAGGTACAAAACTGAGTGAAACTTACGCTGAAGAGTGAAACTTAAATCATAATAAGAGGACTTTTCGTCGTATTAAAAAAAATTAATTGCAATTTAAATTAATTTGGTTCAATAAAAGTAGTCAGTCATTTTTTTATACCGACGGCTGAACGGGGTGCGTCCGACTCACTACGAGCAAAATTTGTCCTTTTGACTAATTTAAAATGACTAAGTCAAAAGTCAATGAAGATAATGCAACACAAGGGGGGGGGGGGAGTGTTCTCAGTTGAGCAAGATGCAATTTTTACGATGTAACTGATGAGCTTGGGATAGAGCTGATGAGAGCGACGGAGGAATACTAATAATTGATAATCAGAGACGCCCCTTAAATTTTCGTATACTTATTTATCGCAAATGTTCGTTGACTTTATCATTTTTTGTGTGTGAACTCCACATAACTCCTAAGAACAGGGTAAGTAGAAAAAGAAAAAGGCCTCCGACGCTTGATTTTCAGGATTTTTCAGCGAACTGTGGTTTCGAATTCCCTTTAGTAGGTACTTAGCTAGGGGAAACCTACATGGCCGGAACTGAGTTAACGATAGTAAAACGCAATTATGTTATGAATTAGGAAATTTAGATCGTTTCAGGATGTTAACGGAAATCAATATTTATATCAAATTAATATAAGTATATATTATTATATACTTGAATGAAGTAAATTTATTTATATGCGAGAATGAATCGTAACTGACTAACTGAATACCTACTCGTAACTGTTGCCTTGCTTTCGATTGAAATTTGAAAAAGAAGAACGTCGTCAGTGGCCCACTTGAGCCGCGTTCAGAAATATCTGAATGTTGTAATAAAGAAGCTAAAATCTGTTACGTTGTTTATATTAACGCGATCCACCATTCAAATTAAATTTTATCTTTTCAGGATAGGCAACATCACGGAACAGTTGAGCTTTGACTCGAAGAGGGTTATTTTCAAAGATATATTTAGGTATAGCTAAGTAACTGTACAATAAATAGGTATACCTATACATTTCCTCAAAATTCTTTTCTTTTGTTCTGAATATTCGTTTAACTGAACATTAATTTTGCACTCGTGAGTGGGTCAATGCTACTTAGAGATTTTTAATTAATTATTCAAATATTTTCAGACTCATCGAAAGACTTTAGGTACAACTAACAACGAAATAGAAGGATTATGTCAACTTTTTTTTTAAATAAAAAATAAAAATGTTCCAAGAACCAAGTTTTTGGCTTACATTTCCTTTTACAAATAAAAAATGAATTTAACAGCGAATATATATCTATGTCTATTTTTCTTATGTAGTAGGTATATATTTTGAAAAATACACTTTTGGCTGATGCGCCTAATTTTTTTGCATTGCTGCTTTATGCTCAGTCTTGCTAAGAATTTTATTTAATCAACGAATTAAAAAAAAACATGTACCTTAACAGAGTGCTAATTTAGACAAAGGACAATTCAAATTATAGTGCTTACGTCACAAAGATTAAAAGAAAATAGAACGAATAATAATCTGATTGAGGACAACGCTTTGTAGTTTCTTGAGCTATTAGTTATTTAAAAGGTAGGTAATCAATAAACCATATTCAATGTCAGGTAGGGACTGTAGCTTAATCAGACTCTGTAAACTGATATCTACAGGGTAACTTATTGTATTGTGAGGAAGCTCCCTTATTTGGATAACGTGGTCAGGGAACCAAAACAAACACAGTAAGGTATGGTATTGTATTATATTAACCTAATAACGTCTTTTTTTATTTCTCCTTCTGGTGTCTCCAATATACCGCCCCATCCAATCTAATTTTTCAGAGGACATTTATAATTTTTAATGGTTCTAAAGATGATAAGTTTTTTTCTGCTGGTTATTGATGGTTGTAAAAACCACAGCTTTGTTGTACCTACGTTGTGTCTAAGGTGGCTCCGAGTTTATAAGAATTTATAACCTGTTTTTATTGACCTAATAACTACTCAAGCATTTTGCAAGCAGTTGTCTCCTTGGAGATGTCTCATCCAGAGAGCAGCACTCTGGGTTTTCTCGTCTTTTCTTCTTTTGTCTTTGAAAACATTTTCTCCTAATCAGCCAAAAGGTTCTGGCTCTAATTAAGTTGAAGTAATCGTATAGTCAGATCGACTGCCTATGTGTTCCCTTTTGTTTGATAAATTAATGATATTACCATCTTCAAAGGCAATAATTTAGAGAAGTTATGTCTAGTGACATTGGTGGCGGAATCTCAAAAGCATCACGATCAATTATTATTATACCACGAGTAAAATAAGCGGGAGCGCCACGTTGCATGTCTCCAACAGAGGCAACGATACGACTCCAGTAGATTTCTGGAGTATCCAGTATCTGGTTTCCTTAAGATCTAAGACGACCTTGTAGAGCAAAACGATTGAATAGTTTTCCATTGATTTTGTTTCTTGTACTGAGCTTCTTCTTTACCATGTCAAGAATTGCCTCTTTTAAGGATATACCAAGATCGAGGTTACCGCTACACTATACAGATCACTACTAAGGCCTAAGCACTAAATAATTGCGACTTCACCAACGAATTCTTTGTCATGCTTTCGGTAATAAAAAAATAAGTCACAGAGAAAGTGACTAACAGCCAGCTACTAAACTACTTGGAGTGATCTAAAATAAATCAATGATCGCTAGTATCTATGATTTTTGAAGACAACGATTAACAGCGTGACCTTCTGGCATACATCACTGCAAAAATATGAGATGACCTTGGATACCTTCAATAAGGTATTCAATATAGAGTCATCTGACATGAAGGCTTGTTGGCTAAATTTACAACTTTTTGACTTTTGGCGAAACTTTACATAATATGCGTTGGAAGTTTCCTCAAGGACACATGCTTTCAATTTTTTTGTGAAATTGTGAAAAAAAAAACGATTTTTTGCCACTTTACCACCAAATCACAGTTTTTACCGCTATTGGTAGAACGAAAAAAAATTAAACTGACTAATTGACTCTATGGTCATACATTAATTACAAGAATTCTCAAAGTTTCAATTTTTATCTTAGAAATTAACCTCTATTTCGGGGGTGAACATAAGTGATGGACCACCCTGTAGAGTTTTTCAGATTATATCACATAGTAATCTTTTTCTTTACAGTTAAAAATCAATTCGGCTGAATAGTCCAATTTAACGTTTTCATATAAAATAAATAAATTCATATATTGACAAAATTTTATCCTGGTTTGCTGAACGCATTTCGAAGCTATTCAATGCCTCAAAAACCAGGCGAACATTTTCTTTTTTTTCCATCTTCTTTACACATATATGTACCTATAAGCATATGTCTCGTCTCAGCTGTTGACCGATGCCGCTTCAAAGAAGATTGTTGTCCAGTTCAAGACCAAACGGTTATTCGCATACTTACACTATAGTAACTGGTACGTCTCTTTGTGGAAAAATTACAATGTTTGGGATTCCTATCCGTAGGCAGAACATATAGTAAAATAGTAACAGTGTACGATCGAAAGTAGAGCAGTGTTCCTCATCGATGATGTCAACTTAACCAGGGACATGCGGTCTTGAACATCGCAGAAAAGTCCCTGCTATAAAGTAGCACCATGGAAGATATTCGAAGGTGGTCAAACTATATATCGGAAGCGACGTAGGTTCACCAAATAAGGCCAAATAAGTTCATTTTTATGAGTAAATAACTAATTATATGACAATTTGAGTCGGTACTGAATGACTTTTTTGATTAAATATAGGTAAGCGCATTGGAAAAGTTTACTGCGACAATTCAAATGAACCTGAAGAGAATCAGTTGTTGGTTTGGAACTTTGGAGTTTATATTCTCTCTCGTTGAAGTTGGAAATTTATTCAGTTTGAGAGTCCAAAATTACCTACTTTAACATTAGGAGAACTAAGTAGGGCCAATACCTAATAGTAATTTGATTCACATCTGGACTGTTGTGTCAAAAATGACTATTGGAAAATATTCTTAAATCTCATATTTTGGTAATTTTGGCACACAGAATATAAGATGGACACGACAGGAAAAAAAATCCTGATATAACTAATGAGCACAAATTTGTGATTTCCAACTCTCTCAAATAGTCTGCAAAAGAGATACTTATATGATCCAATTTCCCATAGTTCCTGAAACGTCATTAAACTAATTCCATAGATACAAGAGACGACTAATAACAACTACCTGCAGCAGTAACAAAGAACAAAGGTAATTTTGTAAAATGATTCGCCATTGATTTGGTCTACGTCATATAATTGGTGTTCTCTGACAGTCCGACTGCTTAGGGAGCGACCTGAAACTTGCATTATTTGGATTCACATTAAAAGTTAATTTTTTACATTAATAAGACTGGTAGACTGGTTATTGATCGTTTTTCACGTAAAAACCATTAAACGCCCTTGGTGATATTATTTATATTTCTACCACTACCACTACCACTACCACCGGTGAATTTATGTAGAGACTTCTCCCCCTGTAGTATGTAAAGAGTTGCAGTTTGCAGTTTCGATTGTTTGAACGAGTATGTATTAAAGTAAAACAGGACATAGTCCAGGTAGGAGTGGTTCTTTCAGATCGATAATAATTAGCGTACAAAAATACCAGGAATTTTTTTAACTCGTCCATATTATACTTGCGTTAATTGCCATTTAATATAACGGTCATTGATTGTACGCATCATTATGTTCAAATAAACAATTTGTATACAACTTATATAGGTATTTTAGATTTCTTCTTTTATTTATACGTACAGTTGTTTACCAAACATTCGTCTCTTTATGTAATTGAAAGCAATCAAAGCGTAGGTACCTACAATAATTTTGACGACTTATGGTGCTTATACCGCTTGGATTAACATAACTTATACGGATGCTGCCCATTTGGCCGTTAACATAAGTGTACCAAAAGTTGTATAGTGAGAATTTTTTACAGAAAGTTTGATAAAAGATGAAAAAATGAATACCTTTAAAATTTTTTTTAACAAGAAACTTTCAAATATCTCGTTATTGAACACTATGAAAATTTATAATCAAAATTATATCATTCCGCGGAGGATTATAATATCTTTAGCGTAAAATTGGTCCCCTTCCCCCCTCCTCGTAGGTATGGAGAGGGGTACCTTTGAATTCTTCTTCATGATAGATGGCGCTGTACTCGATGAAATTACATTTCATTTTTATTTATTCTGCTAATGAGAACCTGCATATGATTCTGACTATTTTGCGATAAAAAATACCACTATCACGAATAGAAAAAAAGGTAAATTATCCGCCACACCCACAAGGAGGTGTCAGAAGAAGTACTTTTCCTATTTTTAGGTTTATAATATTTTTAGCGGTAAAATGCGAATCTGCGATGAAAAATAAGGGTTCTATTTGAGATTTTAAACTTACCCGGGCCCCACCTAAAAAGAAGGCAGAGGGGTATCAATTTTTCACAATGGACATTTTATTCGTAGAGTGCATATTACTCAAGATATCGAGTCTCAGGTTACAAAACTCAACCTTCAAAAAAATATTTCCCAATGCTTTTTTTCAAACAAATTCCAAAAAAGAATATACATTTTTTGCCTCTTGCGTATAAGGTATGGATTATTATTATAGGTACTCAAAATAGATCTTAATGTGAGATAATTTTTTTGATTTTCATTTTGTTGTTGAAGAGACATTTTTTACCAATTTCAGTTCCAGAGCTTTCTTACCTAAGGTCTTCGCTTCAAAACCCTCCCGAGATTTTTAAAATCAATTGACAAAGACATAAATCCAAAAATTATAATTTTTACATCACCCTGGCGTAAATGAAAGAGAGTGGACGGAAATTTGAAACACTATTCCGACGTATAGATGTAGCAATCTCAAAAGAAAAAGACACATAAAATAAAAAAATTTTTTGAAAGCAATCGAGCTAGCATCAACTTCTGAATATTTCCAGTATAAAGACATATTTTACAGACATGGTTCCTATTTAACATTGGGCATCCCCATACCATTCTCATTTGAGATATTATTCTCCTGGAATTAAAGCAATCCTTTCCTACCTATGAAGTAAAAAAATTCATGCGACATACGCTAAACGGAAAACCATTGATAAGCTGTGCTGAATAAACATTATAGGCCCAGTAAGCTCAACAATATCATAACAATGACAAAAGGTTTGCTTATAAAAAAGTGTTTAGTACAATATTATTGAAACCTATGTCAAACTGCTCGGAAGGAAGGGTTGAACTAGAATATAAACAGAATTTTTATCAGTGTATCAAGGACAAGCTAATTTTAAATTTATTGGATTTTAGATGCAGGAGACCGTAATTTATTAATCAACTCAATACATCAATAATATCATAAATAAAGAATGTTTGGAGAGTGCTGTAAATTTCAATGACAACTTAAATAATATATGGAACCTAAAGGAACCAGAGGATATAGATATAGCAAAGTTGCAATGACGGTACGGCAACAACTTCTGCCGATAATCAATGAAAGTTTAAATAGAAAGTTATGAGGATAGTAAAAACTTTAACTACTCAAAATTCAGAGAGTAAATCTACTTATAAGACATTTATATTTATAGTCTAAGTAAAGCTATAGGCATAAATGGATCAGTTTAATTAAAAGGTAATTCTGTTTTCTAAAATGATCGCAATTTAAACGAAAATAAGTTGTAGATGGAAATAATAATACAACTGGCACAAAAAAATACTTCTCACAGTCTCACGCCCTTCACCCTTAACACAACTCTTAATATCCCTCTTTAAAGTTGATTATCAATGAAAATAATTACAATCCAAGTTTTGCAATGTCAAATATCGAAGTAATAACATAAAACATTGTTGCATTATGTTTCATATGATATATTAGGTACACATAATACATAATCAATCCAGATAAACTACCTATTGGTATTCAACACATTCCTCACCAAAACGAATAATAATCTGCCTTTTCCCATGCAGACCTCTGAGATCTGTAAAATCTGTGAGATCTGTGCGGCACGGTATTAACATTAATGAATAAAATATACATGCATTCATATGGACCATAAGGTGTTAAAGGTTCTTTTACAAAAATTGACCACTAGCCAGATGAATCCAGACCTCCCATCTCACTTGGTGATCATATGCGCTGCACCACGAGGTAACCAGATAAACTACAAATTTGGAGTTATGCTTTTCAACGCTTCTATATACATTAAGATATACCTACCGTTTAATTAAAGTTTTTTTAAAGTTTCATGATTTTTTTTTAATTTGTAAGACATTTTCGAAGAACTATACTAAGTACATATACATAAAAAAAAAGAAAATTGTATTTATTGGTAGTTACCTATAAATGTTACCATATAGAAAAACAGAGGCAGCCAACAAAGCAAGTCACATAGAAGCGAGAACTTGATGGAAAAAAAAGGAAAGGATTCAGGCGAGGCGTCTGGTGAGTGCACGCTCCTTGCATGCAACATGACAACGAGAGATAAACTACCGCTCAGGCTCAGGCTCAGCAGTGTGAAGAAGTGCAGGAACCAAGAAGCTACGAACCCGCCGTCACAGGCTGTTGGGTGGTTGGTGTCCGTCTCAGGTTTCTTATTGGAGCTTTCTTTGGACGCGCACCCTCCCATGACTAGATGCTAAGGTACCAAGACTATATACTACGGGGAATTACACTACGAGATGTATACTATATGATTAGCGCGAAAAATTAGCACTAGGGGCACATGAGGACGACGCCCAAGGAGTGGCAGTATCGGCTGTAAACGAAGCCGGCAAGCAAGTGGCCGGTCTGTCGGTTGTCTGACTGGCTGATTAGAGTTCCCGCGCTGACTGCAAGAACGCAGCCGCCGCCGCCGATATTGCCGCCGACATGGGCGGCTGGCAGCGGGATAGTTTGATCTCACGCGTGAGGGACATAGTTGCCAACTAAAGCCCGTGAAAGGTGAAGATAGGTACTTTTCCGAATCTCCTTAAGAACATTGATCAAAAATTTTGTTGGTCACTTCGATGCACACCATAAACTGACAAAAAAAAAACCTGGATCTACCAAAACTGTAAGTTCTAAGATGCAAAACGGGCACAAAGTTAAAAAAGTTTTAGGTACTTTTCCAACTTCTTGCTATTTCTGCGAAAGCAAATTATTTAAATATTTGCTTTGGTCAGGTGAAGTTTAGGATTGGTAACCAAATCCGTCTCGATAGATAGAAATTTTTAACAATGGTTTTGTACAGCCAGCATAATCCACTCTGTTGCTAACTACAAGATATTAAAATTTTGCTAAGAATTATTTTTGAGAATTAAGAATCTAAGGAAGCACCTCACCTATAATACGGATCAAGTAGATAACAATAAGAGAACCGATCCTTGCCAAACTTAAATTTTGGGCTTCTATCAGATTTAATAGCTCTTGTATTGAGACCAGCTCCCTAGTAACAGTTCCCTAGTTGATGTAATCTGATATAATTATTAATTTGATGATGGCAGCGACAAAATGCGCGGAACAAACTATTGGGCGAAAAGGGATATTGTATTAAATCTGCATGGGATTACCTGTAGCTGTAATGCGTCTGGATAAAAATAAAGATACTTATGAGCCGTAGATATACTGGTAAGCTAGATAATTTCAAAAAGGTCATTTTTGCTTTTTACGTACTTAGTTGATTTGGGTTAGGTATATAAGTGGAAGACCAAGAAGTTCTATATAGAACCCAATGGAGTCGCTCGTGTTAGGTTATATATTGAGTTAGCTTTTTGATAAATATATCTACAAGTGTGTATACGTAAGTTGGAACCATCATATGGAAAACTTTTTTATTATCTAGTATTGTGCATGGTTAAAAACATACAATGAAATAGTGGCAATAAAATTTTGGATTTTTCTAAGCAAGGAAATTAAGTGAAGTCGGCACCTTAATTTTCGACAACATCATAAATTGCGTTATTGAAAAAAGTTGATCAAAATGCAAATAAACATTCAAAAATGCAATTTATCGAATATCTATTTCATCGAGGAGATATATACGACTTATTAGTAGCATTTTTAGTTTTTATGATATATTTTTTATTTACGCAACAGGATTTAATTGCATATTTGAATGTTGGTTGCAATTATTATCAACTTTTTTTGAATTTTCGATATTGTCAAAAATAAAAGTAGGTACTAGGTACTTAACTCTATGGCAGAGTTAATATTTTTGGACATACCTCGTATACGACTGCAAATATTTTATGTCTAACTATTTCATTTTAGGTTTCAGACCAAGCACAACTTTTCTTGCTAAAATGGATACTAAAAAAGTTTTCCATATGACTCCAATTTACGTACACACACTGTATATACATTAAAATTTTAGATGAATGTAGTACTTATTTGTATCTTAAACGGAATTATTCTGCTAATTTCTTATAAAATTTATCATATATGTTTACCTTTATATTCTTTTTCTTTTTATTGTATTAATTCCCTCTGCGATATTATATATTTTTTATTTAATGCTTTAACGTATTAAATTACATACACATTAAGAAATTTCTTTGTTCTTGTAATTATAGAGTTCCTTCAATACTTCATTTTTTTCTGGAATTGGCAACGCCGCCATAGGATTTAAGGCTGATCGATAAACGCATAATATGCGTGGAGAAGACTACCACAGTCAAAATTCATTTTTGCTCACGTGCCCTACGTAACTAGTACATCACTTCTCACCCCTTTAAAAAGCGTTCATTGTCTAGCAGCATGAATGGAGAATCCAAGATGCAGGATGCAGGTGGGAGGTTTTTCCAATTTAACTTCCATTTGTATTTATCGATCTTTGATTTAAAAATCCGTATCTTTATTTTTTTCATTTCATTACGTTCAGAAAAAGGCTTGAGACTGCCTCCCTGTCAACAATTGGATGAGAAAAAGACGTATGTCTGTGTCAGTTTTGGTAATTTTTTAATTTATATTAAAAAATATTCACTCTGAATAATCGAACCGATACAAACTTTTTAAATTATAATCTTAACCATCCCTGTAGCTCAAGGTTTATCTGTTATTATGCAGTGAATTTTCCAAAATATTTATTCTTTGATATTTTGTCTTCACGTGTCATATGCGAGGTCCATTTCACTACGACGAATAGTTTTGCGAATTTCTGTCCGTAGATACAGTACTTGGATTCCTCTACTTGAATTAATAATATAATGTAATGATTATTTTCTTCACGCAGTCATTTTCTCAAAGTTTCTACCATTTTTTAAATTTTTATTCATTATAGCTAACTAATAATAATTAACGCATAAAACTCAGACATAAAAATTGTGACTAATATATTTCTTGACAGAAAATGTCTCAAATTACTCGCCTTGAGAAGTTACGTGAACTCCATAATTCCTATAATAAAATTTAAATCAACATAATAGATCACAGAAACAATACCATGCATGTCATCAACAAGATACTATGACAATAATTGAATTCTAATCAGTAAAGAGATAGGTACCTATTTCTAAAGGTAGAAGCAAGAGATAATTTTACAAGAAAAAATGCCAATGTAATAAACAGCAAAAAAAACATCAAACACGCAAGGCCCTTTCAAGCCACGAAGAGACATAAAAAATGAGCCAATATAACAAAGACTCATCTTAGGTTTGTGTTGTACCCAAAAACTTCAGCATCTTTTCATGAAAGCTGCTGTAGGAACGCTGTAACTTTTTAATTGATTTTTAGCACATGTGTGTAAATTTATTTCATCCAAGAGATCATTTTCATATATCAAATAGAGAAATAGAAGTCAGCAAAAAAGAACATGAAATAGTAGTTGTTAAAATAAGTACACATCAAACTCCTCACTGCACAACATAAAATTGACAGCAACGATCAAATAAGCTTCCATTAAGCAACCTGTTTATAGAAATAAAGATACCTTATCCCTAGAATCGTACAACTAAAAAAGCGTACGATCGGACAATTAAAATACAAAAGATATACAAATTAAATAAACAAACGCTACCCATCATCATTAATTAATTATTGTAAAATCAAAGAGACAACTAAAGCATCTGGAATAGAAGTATGTATACAGAACAACCAATTAGGTACTCGAAGTTAGACAGAGAAGTGAATGTGAAAAATCAACATATTGTCCCGAGGAAGGTAATTATTGACCAATTGCCGAAAGCTTGACAATAACACTAATTGACAATTAACAGAACAGTAATTGTTTCAAGAAAGAGTTTTCATCTTAATATATGGACAACTCGAGTTTTCTGCCGAGTAATGTTTGTTATTGTTGATTCTTTGCTATACTTTAGCTCTAAGAAAAAAAAAATTAGTCTAAGACACTTATTGTCATTCAGAAAAGAAATGCATGTGTCCATAAGTCACAAGTACCAATACTGAACTAATAAGCTTATAACAATGCATTAAATAAATAAGAGACTTCCGAGCTACTAGGCCTTACAATAAACATTTATTCCCCTACACGAAATTAACAAAAATTTACAGAATTTTCTCTTTATTACAAACGTACGATATTTTCATGATCGTTCTGATTCACGTATTTTTCATTAAAATATTTACAATTATCGATTGCCCTAGATTATTCTTTCACTAAGCCTAAATTATCTTTTCTCCACTTTGGAATTATTAAGTCGTCAAAAACAAATAAAGTTCGTTAATAAGTAATCTAAAATTTAATAAAAAATTCACAATGGCTTGTCTAGTTCTAGTTGAAGCGAAGTAGGAATCCAATCATTTTTCTCCAACAATAAGTGTAAATTTTTAAACAATTCCAACAGAATGCTATCTCCATGTTTGGTAGAAATGATTGCTACACTTATTGATCACAAAATAGGCATGATTATAGAAACACATTTAATAAAAGCATAAGTTTGCGTGTGGTATTCTTGCCAATTGTTGACATTATTGACAATTACTTGTCAACAAAAATAATTGTTTGAGAGAACTTGTAATATAATTCTGAAAATCCTAAAAATAATCAGCAATGATTGATTAGCAATTTTTACATGTATTTAATGAGAAACACAAAATTTCCATCGAAGTTTGTCAATGGTAACTTAATAAATTTTGATCTATAGCATTAGCCGGAGGTCAGAGAGATGTGATACACTCCTAGGGGATTGCCAGAAGTAGGTATTCTCAATTGCTATTTTTTCCCTACTATGACATAAATTATTAAATCTCTTGTCATTACTTTCTGCTCTACAAAATTGGCTCAATTTTGTTATAATAAAAAATAGCACCTAAACTATTGTCTATTTCCATTATATTTTTAAGCGCTGTATTAGCTGTATTAGCATCAATTTTCACATGTCCCGAAGGTAAAATGCACTAAATATTAGTAGGTGATTATTGTATAATTGCAAAAGCAAATAACCGAGCAGACTTTGTTATCTGTTTAGCGGCTTTAATAAGTGCCTATAATTTATGAAGGTCGAGTATTTAATATTCCCAAGTATATGCGATCAAATATACTAAAAACTCGGATTTAAATTTTGGAACTCTGCATTTTTTAGCATGACATAGCTACCAACTTCTGGTGTTCAGTTGTGAAAGCTCAATTGTCAAATTTAGAGTATCAATACCCTAACATAATGATTCAAAATTTTCCGGAGATTTTTCAAGGCGTGCAAAAAAACTTATACATATATATAGTTCTGAACCAAATCTTAATTCAGGTACATATCTGCTTTTGTTGTGAAATGCCTCCTCAACAAATTCCAGTATGTTTTGCTGACGTCACATCCCTAAAGCCAAACTTCTCATCAGTTCTGAAAAATAATCGCAACAGACTCAAGAAATAAATATTAGCATGACGTCATGGATGGCATCATTTTTATATATGTCACTTTTATTCACACGGTTGCTTACCGTGTGATGTGCGATAATGTGATGCGATTTGTAAAACCTGAGAGACGTTTATTCGAATGAAAACTATTTTCAAATCGTAACTTTCAACATAATTTATGAATGTCATTGACACGGAATTTCGCGTCTTATTTTGAGAAAGTTTTGATTCGTTAAAAGGCTAACTATTTTTTTAGTTGATTTAATTCCAAGTCGATAAACCTGTCCAACAATGTGAACCAAGAGCCTGAACGGGAAAACAGAATGGCATCTTCACCTGGCTATCGAACCTCCTAAGTCACTATTGTCCAGAAACCAGACCACGTCAAGCAAACTAAGTTTATTAAAAAACCCAAGAAGACAGAAAAGTTGAAAACAAGTTTGTGATACTGTGAAGAGAACTTTGGTGACTATTGTTGAGACTGTAAGTGCAGACGGAAACTCAATGCCCCTTATGTTTATTTTTCCCCCGCAAAACTTTGAAGACTTCTTGGTTTTGGTTCAGGACTCACAAATCTAAAAGATACTGTTAATCTTTTGAGAACTCTTCATTAAACGATACCTATATCTTGCAAGGAAAGACCAGTTCATCTGGTTTGGATAGTCGACTTTGATTTCTTTATAAGAGGGCTTCATTTATATTGAAATTACTGAGAAATGATTTTATTACTGCTTCTCACACGTTGCAGTCTCTTGACAGGTCCGGTTTTTGGAAATACAAAAAATATATCAATACCTATGCCTTTTGGATACGTAGTAACCCAGGAAAAATATTGTCGATTTCCGGGATTAGATTTAGATTTCTCGTGAGTGGGCCATTGTGAGACCTCCACTGTGATCGGAGGTCTATTGTGGCTCACATCTAGTCGTGCTAGTGCTACATTAACCCCATCAGGTCAGACTCTTTAAGGAAGCTGACCATATTGACTATTGGTGATATATCCTTGTCCTCCGGTGTGAGAAAGTCTCTAAGATATCTGGTCTTTCCCAAAGCGGTACACTATCATAGGATGTGTTTTGCTGTTTCGGCATCCTCCCCAGCAACCCATCCTGTGCAGATCATGGTTCAGCTTGCAGTGCCAAGTAAATAGGCCTATTAAGGCTTTTAGATCTTATTCAGACAGTCAATGAAAATTTCAGATTTCAGTTGAAGAGCAACATAACGAAGTGTCGGTAAATTAACCTCGGTACATCAGGTATGAGCAAACGGAGATATGATAATATTTTGACTGAAGCTCGAAAAACTGACAGCCCAAAGAGAAAAGCATGCAGCAAAGCAACTACTTCAGGAAGAAGATCAAATGTACCTATAGAAGAAGAGAAAACAAACCCAGAGAAGACGATGTTACCTGTTTAGTGCTGCAAACCTTACAGCAACTAAGCCCTAGGAGTTAATTATCCCAGAGGTGAAATGCATAGAAACTGCAGAGGATGGCAGGGCACATGAAGACTGCACTGACGGTGGAATTTTTTTGTATTTCTAGTTACGTTTCTAATGACGACATTGTATTGAACACATATTAATTGCTGGTTATGACAATTATTACAATATCGATTTCTCCTATAAACAGTGGTGGGTTCCACGATCAGTTTTAATTTAAGTTCACAATCGTACCTACAACCATTTAGGTCCGGTGAAGTATTAGTATTTAAACTAACAAATGTGCCCGCTGCATTTAAGATTTGGCAAGCGCACACTAATCGTATAAATAATTTCAATACCCAGCTCTCCTACAGATCCTGAAAATTTGCCAAAACGCCAGCAATCAGAAAACGAAATTTACATCTATTATCTAGTTACAGATTTACAAACCTAATTAACCTCATTCATAACTAAAATTTATTGTTTATTGGAAGTTCACTTAATCACATGGAAAATTATGTGTGTGTGTGTGTGTGAACAAAAGTTTCTATTTTAGAAGTAGAATATTTTATTACGTAAGGATCGTCTCCTGAAAATTAAAACTTGACTAGTTCAAATTTTAAGTCAATTTCTACTAGTCGATAAAATTGGGATAAAATTAAATCGGAAGAATTTTGTAGGTGATGACTTATCCGGGGACAGAGTATAGCTGAATTTTTTTGCCAATAAATATGTTATGCAATGATCTTTTTTTAGGGATTACCTACTTAAAAATTAAATTTATAAATTTTTTTATAAATTTTTATAAAACTTTTATAAATTAAACTTTTGCTTTAAAATTAATTTTTCAATTGTGACGGAGAAACATTTTTTTAACTGACGACTTTGCGTCAGTTGACTAATAGCATTGTAACTTCTAAATTAAAAATCAGAAAAAAATATGACAATCATTCCTAAAAGTACGTATATAGCCCTCTGAAAATAGAAGTGATCATGAATATTTTAAATATTCCATGCCTATTCAAATTTACAGAATATTTAGAGAACAGTTACAATAATGTTTTCTTACATAAAATTGTTTTACTTCGGATAAACATTCAATTAATTAATGTAAATAATTAATTTCTGTTTATTTGTGACAGTTTACTTGCATTCTTTTTTATGTTGTACTTTGTTAATGGAACCTGATGAAAAGGCCTGTAGAAAAATTTTTTTCCCCAGCTATGAAGAATGACAGTCACGAAAAAATGATAGCTCAAAAGCTAATGCTAAAGCTACCAAAGTTATGTCTTGTCTAATTGGAAAGAAAGTTTGTTTACGTTGTGTAAATTCGTGATCCTTAGACAGCAGGGATTCCCAGACTCGCACATAACCTTCTGTGCGAGGCTTGAAAAAAATGTGGAATCAAAAATACCATCTAGGCAGTTCTTTCCAAGGCTTTCCTAGTCAACTTCTCTTGAAACATAAATTAGGGCATAAACAGTGCGAACCAATGAATTAATATCATCTGACAGAACAAATTAATATTTAGGTCAACGTACTCTGTCACAAAGAATGACCAACCTCTGACCATTTTGAACTTTTGCAACTGGGGTCG
Source organism: Malachius bipustulatus (assembly GCA_910589415.1). Lineage (NCBI taxonomy): Eukaryota > Metazoa > Arthropoda > Insecta > Coleoptera > Melyridae > Malachius > Malachius bipustulatus. Next base: position 28,566,239 of record OU342639.1, on the reverse strand, counting down.
GGCTATACTCAAGATACAATAATGTAGAAATAATTGATCTTATTTCCAAAGAAATTAATAAAACAGGTTTTGGAAATTTCTGGAAACATTTCTGACAGTAATTTAATTCACAACTTCAGGTCCTAATCTGCTTTGATTGCATATTGAAATTGTGAAGCGAAATGACAAAGGAATTCCTTCAACAATTCCTGTTTTCGACCTAACTGAATTACGTATTCCCGATCATGAATCACAGGTTGGAGAGGAAGTGTCGCAGTTGACGATGTTGGTGGTGCATTCCATTTTTAGATATTTATATAATACTTTGGAGTTAGACCAACAAAATTAGTGAATACCAACTTACTACACGAGACGGGTGCTAGCTCATTCAGAATTACTTCGGAAGTTTGGTATTATAGTTATTACCTACATCAAACCGATTATTTAATCATTTTACTTCATCTCAACGTGATGGTCAAAATATTCTCAAAAATATGAGATGTTAAGAGGAGAGCTTTTGATACAGCTTTCGGAAAGCTTTTAGATCATAAACAGGACTGAAGGAGTATCAGATTCAATGAAAATTAAAAAAAAAAACTGAAACACTTATTTTTCTTTAGCTCCGAAGAGAATAGAATGCAGAACCAAAAGATAACATTTGACTTAGGAAATATCATTCTTCTCATGACACACGAATACGTGAAGTGCAACTAAAAGAAATTGATGTGAGTGGAAGAAACTGAACTATAAAAGCAGTAAGAAAACAGTATCGGAAAAATCATTGCCGAGTCAGTAAGACTCTATATGGTAATATAAGTAAAATATATTTTGTGAAGTATGATTTTACAATCAGTAAAATATTTTGTAATTTGTCAAGTTTATTGTTTTGAACTTTATTAATATATTCCACACCTAGTGATAAGAATAATATACCTACTATCCAGCCACATCTCTCATGGTGTAGGTACATCTGATACAGCAAATTAAGTATTATTCTTTATCAAACATGAGTATGAGTACCAATAATAATTTTATACGTCTAACTCATTTTAATTATCAAGTAGGTATAGCCATAAATATTTTATTATAAGTAACGTCTAATCTTATATTACCTACTTGACAGCTGTTATAGATAAATTTCCTAAGCGTCATGTACTTACTTGGAAAGGCGATTCCTTTACTAAATTAAAGAGCGGTTTTTGTAAATATGAATTTAAAAAATCGCTCCTTCAAGTTTGGTATATTGCTCTAAAGGTGGATGTTTAAATTAGATTCTCCAAGCTTCAAAGATGCGATGACGTAGATGTAATGTTATCAGTAGGTACTTATCAGTGTCATTATTACAGAAGTAGAAAAAACAAAATTTCGTGAAAATTTTCAAAATTTCGATTTACAAACATACAATTCCTTTGTGTTTATGAAAACAGGTGCGGATTTAAAAAGAAAGTAAACGCCATATCCATACAAGCAAACAACATGACATTAAATAAATCAAAGAAAAATAAACAAAAACAAAATAAAAATTGAAAGGGGACCTTTGTTCAGTATTTACTGTCATAATTATGACACATGTTGCGGCATAGGTACCTACATACCTATAAGGGTAATTCGGGAAGCCCGTTAGTTATGAGTCTATACAGAGTGAAAATTAATAGGTACAAAAAACCTATTAGGGGATGATTTCTTGTTGAAAATTAAACATATTTTTTAAATTAAAATAAATCATAATAGTTTATTTTCATGTAGGTATTATTCAGAATAAAAATCCTAAATTATTTATCCTAATTCAACCCATCTTTTAAGCTAACCCAGATGCAAATACAGATCCGAAAAACGTTCACCCTGTATAGGTAAGTCAGTATACAGTAAGTACGGCTTAGAATTTGAATACTTATCATAAGACGGTTTCCCACTATAAGAGATAGAATATTGAACAAATGGGTTTTGCGTTGCAGTAAATGAACTGATTATTTTACAGGCACTATATCAGCTGCGAGCTTTTATTTCACGTCATAAACTTGGGCGCGGCCGCCAATGACATTTTAGGCCCATTATCCTCGACGACGGCCTTTTAAAGGATATATGATTTATAAGAAGGCACTTTAATATTATTATCTGGAATTGGGTTTATTTTTCGCATCAAAGAAAATAGTGAAATAGGAGCTCCAGGATTCGATCCGCCGATCTCAGAACGGTATCCGTGATGTGAATAAAAAATAGACCATCTCTTAACCTGGTGAATTCAATTCTCATAGGTTCTGTTTTGTTATCTTATGGGGCTATTATAATGTATATTTTTGTATCTGCACGTTACGGATGAAAAAAAGTTTTGTGTATACCTTGGCCGCGAATTTCTTCGATTCCACGAGACTTGTTGTCTATATGCCTTGGTGACAATAATTCTTTCGGGAGGCGAAGTTCTAGTTCGCGTCCTTGGTATACAAATAACTGCTTATAGAAATAACCATTATGCAACTTTTGAGATCAAGGCAGTACAAAAATTATTATTACGTCGGAGTAAAAATAGAAACTAAAAACCTGCGAAAACTGAAATATCTTTACATAAGTTGCTGGATGCTATAATTAGGTGAAGCCGAAAGGTGATTTTCAGTGTACAGTTAGCTATGAGCTTACGTTTGATATACGTAAGTTATTGGTGCAACCTACTATTAAGTTTACATTGAAATTTTCCATTAAAAAAATCATTCATTAAGTATTTTTCATGATATCGACCTCCATGTTTTATGATTATGATAATATGATTGTTGTAAAGACAAAAGTTTTTTAAAAATAAATTCTCTCTTATTTATTAACGATTAACAATGTTTTGAAACAAGTTTGTTGATAGAATAAGCGCGAAATATTGGGAGCTTCTGTAAGGTTTACGGTGAGGTATCGCAAACTAATTAATCCGATTAAACTTTTAAGTAATTAATAAAAAGATGTGATGCTATGTATAATATCCAAGCGTCATAAGTCATATGATGACTAATATATTGGCAAACTATTGAAACTCCTTTGACTTTTTTCATTCACTCAATTTACCAAACTTTATAAGTTTTAAAGCGCCCTAATAATTAAATCCCAAATTAGAGCGAAACTATTCAAATTTTTTGCTTGAGTCTTTTATAATTGGTTTGTTTAATAAATATTTTATGCCCATGTACATGTAATTAGGTTTACGATACCTGATGGGATGAACAAGTAAATAAGTAAATAAAAATATTTTTTAAACTACTTACACTGAAAAAAAAGTTAATTTTATACATAAAGATTTATTCAACTTTTAATTTTTTTAGAACTTTTATGAGGGCCGTATTACGGAGAGTGAAATAATTTCCAGGATTGAATTGCAAATAATATTTCTCATTTTTTCCCATCACAAATTCATTGTGTTTTTCAAATTGAAATATCGTAATATCTCTATCGCATCTCAAAATTGGAAGAACTGAAAAAGTAAGTCACTTAAATTCCTTTAAAAACTAGATCTTTCATTTTGTCTTAAAATCTCCAGATTTAAATTAACCCAACATCACCTTCTTGGTTTTAAATTGGAAGCTATTTACTGGTGAGTAACGTCCGCTAGACGTGATGTTAATGACGTCCTTTAAGCATGATATGATTGACATCGCAAGACCTTGACATATTCACGTCGATGTTTGGAGACAACGACGTCGGTTTTTCCTGTCAGATCACACAACTTGTTACAAGTACCCGATGTGAAAACTGTCATATTAATTGGCAAATGTGCATCATCTCATCGTATCATTCATCGAATGAAGATCAAAATACTGAAATAAAATTATGCAGGCAAGTGAATAACGAAAACTTTGGCCCTTCCTTTATAAATTTTTCAGATGTAATATTTCTGTATGGCCTGAAGTCAGAGGAGTAGAGGACAATTTGAAAGCTTTTCGTGCTTTTTAATAATATTTTCTTAAAATTTTTAGGTCATTTTCCTTCGCTGAGACTGACTGATTAATTCCTGGTGAAAAGTACTTTTTAAACTTGAATGTATTATTATTATTATTAATTACAAGGTATGAGAAGATGCACAGTGACGGCAGTCAGTATTTGCAACCTCTTAAATAGCGGTAAGCTCATTATTAAGTCCTCATGGGTACCTCAAATAATTCTGTCCAACTTGGTAGCGTTATACTCTGATACAGAAGTTCATATATTGTGTTAATCGACACAATTCCTGCGAGAGCATAGTTAAACAATCATATCAAGGGCAGTCCTCAGAGCGCGAACCGGATAACACTACTTAGATCTAAGACTGCAAGACCAGCCTTTAGCAGTGATCATTAAATACAGTGTATTGTCAATCAGCAAACCCAGGAAGGATCCATAGTTGCTTTTATTCACAACTGAACCATCATCCAGTGTCATAATTACAATCAAGGCAACAATTACGTCAGACATTTTATCATTTAATAAGCTGTCATTCTTATGGGCCGTGACAAGAGTACTAGTATCATCAGCCTAAGTACATGACACAAGAAGTGCTATTCATACCATTAGGAATCTCAACCAATAGCGGAGTCAATATATCTCCCTGAGACTCATTAATATTTGTTGATTCTGTTCCAGTCTAGTGCAACATCTTCATCCACTCGGTTCTGCAATTCAAGTCAAAAGATATCTTAGAAAGAATCTTTGACCATTTGGAAAGTTTTGAAACAACCTGTAAAGCGAAGGACATTTTGGTCGTGGATTCTAAGTTCTCTAAGATGGCAAATATTTTGCTACTCTTAAAATCTGGAAGAAAGGGCCTTGAAGGCCTAGTTGCTTAGAGTGCATACCCCTTCCCACCTTGACCCTTTACAGAAACGCAGATTTTTTGATCGACTTTCGAAAATAACAGCATCGGATTCGGAAAGTTCATAAAAAATGCTATGAAATAAGCTTCTTAAATCGAACGGCACACTTCGAACCGCTTCACAAAAACAGATCAAAGTAAGAACTTGTACTTACCCGAACTTAAATTTTCAATTCTGCTGTAAAATTGTTCCTCAAATTTCATTTGAAATAATTTCGAAAGCTGAGGTACTGCGAGTTTGCGAGTTTACGGGATAGCCAATTGCAAGAATTTAAAACGTAGTAACTAGGGCCGTTCTTGAGGAAAAGCAACTCGCATTTTTTACAAAAACGCACATTTTCCGGCAAAAACGACATCAGATTCGGGGAGTACAGGAGAAATGCTATGAAATGAGCTTCTCTAATCGGACGGCACTTTTCAATTAGCTTTGTGTAAAATGCAGATTGTGTAAAACAGATTGTGTAAAATGCAGTACAATTTCTTATTTTGGTTTATTTTAGTGAAGCTGTTAAAAGCATGCCGTTCAATTTAAGAAGCTCATTGCATAGCATTTTTCCTGTACTCTCCGAATCAGATGACGTTTTTTTGAAAGTCGATCAGGGAATGCGCTTTTATTAAAAAAAATACGAACAATTTTTTTCAAGTACGGCCCTGGTTACTAGATTTAAAATTCTGGCAATAGGCTATCCCGTAAATTCTCAGTACGGCAGGTTTTGAAATGATTTTCAATGAATTTTGAGGAACATTAGAACAATTTGTGCGGAAAATTGAAAATTAAGGTTTAGACAGGTGCAAGTTCTTACTTTGATCTTATTTTGTTAAACTGGTCGAAATGTGCTGCTCGATTTAACAAGCTCATTTTGTTGCATTTTCTTGTACTTTCCGAATCCGATTTTGTTTTTTCCAAAAGTCGATCAAAAAATGTGCTTTTCTGTCAAAAATGTACAAACCATTTCATTTCATTACTATAAAAAGAAATGGTTTGCACTTAGGTCCTGTATTTTCAATTTGTCGATTGTCTTGCACAAACGACAGTGCCTCGGTAGAAGAGAGTGTCTGGTAAATTTTGTTTTCGTACTTCGTACCGGTTGTCAGTCATGAACAATTAAAATGTATAAGTAATTTTTTTTTACTTCTTAGTGTGTGTGTGTGTGTGGGTAGTAAATGTAACTTTTGTCTTTTTCAATCTACGCTTGATTCAAAATAGTTCAAAAATGCTTTCACATATTCAGGACTTTGTAAGCGGTTTCTCTAGGATTATGAAGAGTATGAATTGCTGTTGGGGTTCCGTACCGTCACCCGGAAAAATGTATTCACTCTTCTCACCAGAATATGGCATTGATTGTTATAGAACTGAATTTATCTCCAGTTTCGAGCCTTTCTAAGCGAGTTTGGCCTCTTCAATTCACGATATAACATTTCTTTGATAACATTTTCTTTTATAATTAAAATATTAACAACAAAATGCCACTGAAGATAAATTTTAAAGGACTTAGGGTGGTACAAATGGAGCTATTTAATTGTAATAACGTTTTCTTTTTGCTGAGATGTATATTGTGCTTTTAAACAGGGTATTCTTAATTGGCGGATGTTATATAAAGTATTCAAAACATGTGTCAGAAAATAAAAGGTTATGGGGCAAAAAATTCATACTAACATGAGTTCGCAAACTCACCTTTCTCGAGATCAAAAAAAAAGGATGTTTTTTTCTTTATTTAAATTTTTTTACGATATCTCAAGAACTGTTTGAGATATAAAATTGAACTTTTGTACACATAGTATCATTATTATTAGCTACTTACTTCAAGAGCGCTACTTGAATTTCTTCCTATATGACAGTGGCGTAGATTTTGGAGTTGCTGGAAAATTTTTAAAATTTTTTAGCCCCTAATTGCTACGACACTGAGAAAATTGACATTTTAAAGGCGCATTTTTAACCGACAATATTTTCTACATAAAAAAGGTGCTCTCGGTCAAAAGCTTTAATGTGAACTGCTTTCTAGAAAAACAGCATTTTATGATGAAAAACAAAATGTTTCGTTGTGGACAAAAACATTAACTAGTTGTTTTTGATAATTTGTTTTTTATTTGTTTCATTTGCACATATTTTTTTTAATAAGCCCGCAAAAATTAGATAATATTAATGACAAGATGTGTACTAAAACTAGGTTCTGTATCTTTAACGGTTCTTGAGATATTCTCAAATAACTGAAGAATTTTTTTTTACTTATTCTTATTGAAGTATCTGGAAAACAGACATTTGCAGACCCAAGGAACTTTTTTCCTTTGAATGAGGCAGGGGAATCACCCCTTTCATTCTCCGACACATGTTTTGAAACACATATAGGTATACAGGGTATCCCAGAATAAAGGGGATAAACTTTTAAGGTAAAACATTTTATTGATTTTAAAACAGCAAGTCTTAATGAACCTATCCTGTAAGTTGAGTTTTATCGAAGTTACAAAGTGTTCAATGTGTCAAAAAAAATACATTTTTTTAAACAACTCTGAAGCGGCTGAATATTTTTTTATAAAAGTTTTTGTGTTGTTATTCTATTAATTAGTATAATTCCACAGCAATTGCTACCGCTGTATAATTTGAACCAGGGACGTACGGTAGATAGTGGTCCAAGTTATTTACCCCCCCCAATTTTTACGTCACAGGATAAAAAATATTGGTTTTGACATATTTTTCCAAAAGCTAGACATTTTTGGTACAAAAAAGGCACAGTTTTTACAATTAAATAGGTGAAAGTTCAGTAATATTTACATAAAAAAAATTAAAGAAATAAATAAAAAACAAAAAAAGTCGAGTTCATAGCGCTAGGAATCGTGGCTAGGTTTTTTTTCCTGGTCGGAGGATCTGGAGACGAAGAAGCCCCACTTCAATTCTGTAAATTTTTCCAAAAAGTAGAAAAATATTGTCGAAAACCTATAACTTTTTGTCCTTCTCGAATGTCCAAATCGTATACATATCTCAAAAACTGTTTTAAATTTACGCACAAAACGTTCTTTTTTTGTGCCAGAAATGTCCAGCTTTTGGAAAAATATGAAAAAACAAAAATTTATCCAGTAGCCTAAAAATGGGGGGGGGGGGGAATTCGAATATATACCGCACGTCCCTGGTTCAAATTACACACAGGTAATTATATGATACTAGACTAATTAATAGAAAAACAACACCAAAATTTTCATAAAAAAATATTCTCCCGTTTTGGAGTTATTAAAAAAATGGAATCTTTTTTGGTACATTGAACACCCTGTAACTTCGTTAATAGTCAATTTAGAGGGTAGGTTCATTATGACTTTTTGTCTTAAAATCAAGTAAATATTCTACCTTAGAAGGTTGTGTCTTTTATTCTGGGATAGGTACCCTACCCTGTATAGGGGACAATTATTAGTGGAGTTCTGGAAAAAAATAGAGGTACCTAAAATAGTAGACATCAATCGGTTGGGAATGATTTTATAAAAGTTCAATTTGACATTATTTTTAGTCAAAATTTAATATTTTCCATTTTCAAACTGCTGTTGTAGTTTTGAGTTTCAGGGATGGCATTTTGGAATGAAGAAAGTTTTTCGAAATGTATACACATTGTGTATATAGGGTGTGCTCACAAAGTGGGCGAAATTGCAATGTTATCACCAGATTAGACATCACAGTTTTAAAGGAATCGGAATTAAATTTTCTTAGATCTATGGAAGGATGATCGCGTATTGCTGGTATTAAGTCCTCTTTGCAGGTGTAGAGCTATAGGTACCTACATTTTTTATCATAGCAAAATTTACAGACAAAATGAAGCAAATTGTGTCAAATTTATATCAAAAATGGTGTCGTTGGATCGATGAATAGGCAGTTATTGCCGGATCTGGTATGCTTGTCTAGTCAGTTTTATCAGTTTTTTGTTTAAGATAGCACATATCATGCTATCTATAATGCACAAGGAGAAAAAAGTTTTAGTTTTAGTTTTCTCTGAAAGTAGATGTTATTTGTTTTTTTTTCTGAGTAAATCAGGAACGAATGTAGATATCTTCTATCTAAACAAATCTTCTATCTTATGCAGTTACCAAGATACGCTTGACAAGCACTGAAATATTCTCCACCCTGTAAGATTTGTAATTTCGGCAGTCGATTATCATCTCGATAGGTTGGTACGCAACGCACAGTGCAATATCAGAATATTTAAGGACATGTTTTTGATGTTTATGTTCTATATTTTCTGTCAAAAAGTGAGACAATTACCTTAAAAAAAACACAGAAATATTTTAAAAGAGGGTAGTAGAGCAATAAATAATTTTCCATGGTCTCCATAAAAGTAGGCTTAAAATTATCTGTGTTATATTAGATAGGTAGATAGATGTAAATAGATAAATACAATTTCACATCCTTTGGGATTTTTAGTTGTCATGTAGTAGTCATGTAGGTACTTACTTATTAATATCTCAATGGTTTTGACCTATGATACAAGACTAATCTTATCATAAAATATATTGCAATTTTTCCTATCAACTAATCAATTTGCAACACAGGTAGATTTTATCTACTGCGAACAACATTCTGATAATAGGTTGCATTGTTCAATTTTAAAATCCAATAAAATGAATAGTGATAGATGTATGGCTTGCGTAAATCCTTTTCAACTTACATTGAATAAATACAGGCAATTCAGGGAGGGCAAAAATTACTCATTTATTGACTGTAGGAAAATATTGATCATGTAACTATAGGAAACTAAAGAATAATACGTTGATGCGGATAGGACCTACTTAAAGTCAAAATTTACAGCTTATTGATCACCACTTCTGCGTGGTATTTTTTTGGGTTATACATGAATAAAATATCATCTAAATGCATAATTTCAACCGAATCGTCACAACCATCTTTAAACATGATGGGCTAAGAAAAAAAACTCAGAAAAATGATATTTTGATAATTCCATGCCACTGATGATGTGAGTATAACGGACAATAGTTAATAAAACTGCAATAAACAAACTGTTTTCTATTTCATTAGCATCAATTCGAACCAAGTAGCTAAAATGAGTCAGTAATTTAGCTACTGCCTTTTATTAAATGATTATTCAATTCCACATTGCTTGAACCCATACGGACGTATCCTCGACAGGCGCAATTCACCAGCGCCTGAATCGTGTTACATAACAGCGAGTTCGATCTCTATTCTTATTTGTAAAAACCCCCGTTTGGAAAATCTATGCTATTTCCAATCAAAATTATGCCAATCTCTCAAAGTAAGGGAAACGAATTAATAATCACTGATCATGAATATATTACCGTTAAAAATAAATCTCCAATATTGAGCACCTAGGGAGCACATAAAAAAAAGTAATCCCTTAATGAGACTATTAAATTGCAAATTGGCAAGCAAACAATCCAGATTGATTGGATAAAAACAATCCCGGCAAAGCAGATGAAGCGTTTACTTTCTAAGATGAACTATGGGGTATTATTTTGCCGGGTTGGAAAGCTACATGGGTACTTACAGTTGGTGAATTCGGGGACAGGGCAGCCTGAGGGAGGAAAATCGCAATGACCTGATTATGGCTAGAATTATGCTAGATCTTGTCAAAGCAGATGATTAATAGGGATAGTTGGTCTCTCACCTTTGGAAAGTCTCAGTCTGATACGGATAGCACTGAATTAGAAGCGGACTGACTGATACGGATTTTAATAGAAGAAAGCTTTGGAGTGATGCCCCACTACTCCAACAACGTCACATGGAGTGAGCCAATCGTTACCTGCAAGCAGACCGTTCGCGCGGCCAAACGATCCAACTTCCTCCTTACTCCTCCTGAAAACCGAATCGCTAAATTTCGTGGGGAATTATTTTTGTGAAAAATTAATTACAGTCCATCATTAGTGAGTAAATTGAGTATTTTTCATGTAATTTTTCATGCTACATTTAGATAATAGGCATATAATTTAGTTTTATAAACACGACGCAAAAATAAGAAAAGAGCTATACATTTTAAAGTTTTAGATAGTAGTTGAATATATTTTCCAGGGAAATAAGATAAGTGATTAATTAAAATAGATACTTTCGAAGAATTTTTATTTTAAAATCAGTTTTTTTTGCTAATCTAATTGTTTTCATGAGGAATTTGAAAGTTATGAGGAACTTTTGAATCAATCTTCCCTAAAAAAATCATTAACTACCGAAGTACCTACCTCTAAAAATACTTACATACACTTTCTAATGAGCTAATGTCCCATAAAATGTGGACATTCTCTGGGATTTAGGTAGATTTGGTGGATTTTGGTATGTAGAGTTTCATTATTAGAGTTCAGCGGCGAACTTCATTCATTACCTACAATAATTTTAATATCAATGATAATTAGGAAGCTAATTAATGAACGAAATACCTACTTTGAAATAAAAATAAAGAGAGTTTAAGTGTTAAGGGTATATTTTGTAAAAAAGCCCTCCTTATTAATATAGTCCAGTGTCAGAATAACATTTTCTCATTAATTTTTTTTTAATATTCCTTTTTCGTTAACATTGTATACGTTACCTATACTTATCTGTTTGGTGTCGAAAAAAATTAACCGTTTTGACGGCTTCTGTAAAGATGACGAATGTAACGAATTATCTTTATAAGTTCTATTTGCAAATAAACGAGGAACATGTCAGTACCTAATATAAACATAATCAATAAAATATCATAGCAAAAGTCAAATATGACGAGCACTTCCTTCTCGAATGCAAGATAACCTGAACGATTGATGGTGGCTTTTGGTGGTCTCGCCTTGAGATGGTCTGATGTTATACCGATGGTCAATAATTCTGCCAGTTCCCTCTCTGTACTATAATAGTCGCATATGGAAGACTCTTCAAAAAATGTACCCACAAAAGTTCTCAAGTGAATTCAACTTCTGTGATGGGGGAGGCAAAAATGTAGGCTCACCATAACTTATATACAGCTGCTTAGGAAGATGTTATTTTACCAAGAAGAAAATACACTATTCAGAACTCATTAACTGTCAGAGAAAAGCCCAGGCCACCAACAACCCTGACCCCTTGGACATGAAAATGTAGGTACCTCATTTTTTCTGCTAAGAAGTACACGTATTTCTTTATTCAAAATGTATTTTCCCAATTTTGAAATCTTGTTTGTAGCTTTTTTTGGAAAAAATTTGGATTCTGAAGAAATTTTTATATGTCTTCTAGAAGTGTCATTTTTTTCCATGGAATGCATTTAGTTGATGGATTGAGTGATACCCTCTATAAGTTAGTCCGCAGAAACTTACGTTTGGAGGAATATTTTCACTGACGGAGTTTTCACTCCAAACGTAAGTTTCTTCAAAAAAATTGCTTTTTTTTTGTAATGTAATAAGTTACGACACATTATTTCGGCCCTGAGGTATAGTCGATTACAGGTCCCTAATTTAACTGCCTTAAATTGAAATTTATAATACATAATAGGTACATTTACACCATTGAAACCACCACGATTGTTGAAACATTTACCAAGTGGTTCAAGTGCTAAGTCATAATCATAATTATATAAACGTATCAGTTTAGAGGAATGTTTTTATTTTTACTTTGGGAATTTTTTATAATAGGGGGTAACGCAAATTACACAAATAGGTAAACCAAAAAAAAAAAGGAAAACTTTCTTGTATAGCAGGGTGGGGTGCTTTTTTAGACCTCGATTCCGATCTCGTAAATAGTAAATCTTGCAGTTTAGTTTAAAGTAGAAAAAGTTGCCCATTTATTGCTGAATAACACCATATAAAATCATATTTGAGTTATTAATTCCTGAAATAACTTGAAAAAACTCAAAAATTTGGATTCCTTATTTCAAGAGTATTTTTTTTGGCATTGAAAATAAATTAATTTTATACATTTGACATTTCCATAATTTTTAATGCCGACTAGATCCCAGGGTTTTGAAAGTCAACTTTTGTGTTTCTTTATGACCACAATGTTGTTGTTTCATGTCATTGGGTATTGGGTAGGTATAAAAAATCTAAGAAACCAAAAATTTATTATAAGCGCTTTCATATCCGACGCGCCGTTTTTTGTTTTCTTCCTGCTCTCTGGAATCAAATAAAAATAATCGACCCCTCATGGAGTTCATTCAACTTTGTTTTTCAAATTTATATTCTTACATTTTTTGTCGACTTTCATCATAAAAATAAAATAAGAAATATGACATTAAATCGACGCCATTCGGTGATTTTTTTTTCAGAAAAAGAATTATAATTATGCCAATATTTTGAATGTGAGAGACTTTTGGTTTCCCTTATTTTTTTTAATACCCAATGTCATGAAAAAACAATACGGCGGTCATAAAAAAGAACAAAAGTTGCTGAATACTCTGAGATCTAGTCGGTTTTCTGAAATTTTTGAAATATCAAATGATGTTTTTTGTAAACCTACAAAAAATAACTGTAGGTAATTTATTTTCGATAATATTTTAATGTGACAGATTTTGGTGTCCAGTTAATATTTATTTTCAAAATCTAATAAAAAAGATATGCCTAAAATCATTGATCTCAATTTTTCAGTTTTTCAGTACGTTACGGCCATAAGGTATTCGATGAAAAGTTTTTTTTTTTAAAGAAAGGTAATTTTTTAATGTTCTTCTAAGAGAAGGCAACTACGCGTGCATCACTCCGAAGATCAATGCGTAAAGAAGTCCAAGACGATGAAGAAATCTTGACTTAGAATCTGCGAGAGCAACTTGGTTTGACATCTAATGAACTATTCATGGGAGCTGTTCATAAAAAGTAAAACATTTATTCGAATTTCAAAACAGGCAAGTTTTTCCATCACTTCATTTAGATATGTCGAGTATTAGTGTTCCAAGTTTTTTTAAAATCACTCTTCGCCAGACCTGCAACATGGTCATGTCAAGACATGTTCACTCCGAGGCTCACTCCAAGTAAACGAAGAGATGCCGATGGAGTAAGAGAGTGTCCCGCTATCACCATATCTGGTTCCAGAACGTTGGCCTTTTTGGAGAAGATGACTCTTGGGGTTTTCCAGCATTAAATTGAACTTGGTTTCTATCGCCCCTATCATTGTTAAGTATGGCAACTTCTTGCTCTCTGGGAGTATGTGCGTCGATAGCAGATGCTCGCGCATCTAAGGTATTATAAGAAAATATGAGTGTACTGTCATCGGCAAAACTGTATATTGGATTTTTTGTTGTTTCAAGCAAATCGCTGATAAAGGTTAGAAAGAGAGTTGGAGATAAAATAGATCCCTGAGGCACACCGGTATTGATGGGAAAGGTCTCAGAAAGAACTCCCTCGACTGCCACCTGTAAGGAGCGATCCCCGAGATAACTCGCAAGCCACTAGCAGATTTTTTCTGGCGTTCCATAAGCCTGAAAGTTTTGCCCACAATCCATCAAGAACCATCCATCCAAGAAGTGCTCGATTGTGCTGTTCCACAGCTCGGTAACGCAGATGAGGAAGCCACCAGTTGACCTCTGTTTGCGGAATCCGTATATTGGCGGTCGCTGATTATATTAGCTCCTTCCAAGTATTTTAAAAGATGTTGGTTAATAGCTTTCTCCATAATTTTGGATATTACTGAAAGCAGTGCCACTGGTCTTAAATAATTTTGAAAAAAAAATTGAGATGACGGTATAGGTATGCTCGCATTTTTCCTCATGTCAAAAATCCATTCATCCAGAAAAGATGGTTGTTTTGCAGGCCACTCAACTGTAAGTAATTTAGTGCATATCACACGTTATATTTGAGCGGCATTAAATAGCAGGAGACAGGTATTAGACGTGATATACATTCACTTATCGAAAGCGTTTGACCGTGGTGACCATTTTATATATTACTTGGCAGACCCGATTATATGTAATATTTAGTGAATGAGTTCTTCTCGTCCTATCTGGGTGACAGACGAGACGTTATTTTGTAAAATATATCGGTTTTAGCTGTTCCTGTATATAATAGGTACTGAAGAAGTAGCGTAGGAGTACCGCAGGGCTTCTACCTGGGAGTCCTGGGACAAGTGTTATTTTTTATTATTTATTAATAATGTAGTTGATATCATTGATTGTGAGGTCCTGATTATTTAACGCTAATGATTTAAAGATTTTTCAACAATTGGTTCATTGCTTATTTGATGATTATCTTATTCCGCTTATTCAGCGACAATTAACTTTGTAACTTAGACACTTAGCTGGTGTAGGGGAAATATGCTTGATTTGGATGTTGACAAGTGTGCAATAGTTACATACCGTAGGACAGAGTCAAATAATGTACCCGTATTCAATTGGAATTCTGGTACTGACTCGAAGCATCCTAAAGCTGCGTACTCATTAGAGCATTTGCTCCGAACGAGCGCGCCGAACAGAGCAGAGCCGAGCATTCGGGGCGTTTATATTTTTCACCCGAGCCCCGAACGAGCATTCGGTTCGGCACTGATCCAGTTGTTCGTAGGCACTTAGTTCGGCAGTAGAGCTGGTTAATCCCGTCCAGACTGAACGCGAACATCCTTTGATGTACCGACAGAGCTCGGATCGGTCTGAGCACGTTCGCCGAACAACCTGAGCGTGCTTGGCTCTGTTCGGATACCCGTCCACATCTGAGCGGTTCAGCTCTGTTCGGGGCGCTCATTCGGGGCTCGTGCTCTAGTGAGTACGCAGCTTAAGATTTTAGGAGTTCGCTTGCGGTGAGTTGTCGTTAGCTTCACATATTGAACGGAGTCCCTGTTGCTCGCTGAGGATGTTTATGAGGAGCTCGCCTGACTTTTAATAACTATTATTGATTATTGATTAACTATTATTATTGATGTCAACACTATTAAACTGTTGTACTTCTCTCTGATAAGCCTCAGTTTAAAATATTATGCGATTGTTTGGAATTCGTTTTATAATATACAGTGCCCGCCCAAATGTTTGTCATATGGAAAAATTGTTTGTTTTTCATCGTTTTCGAATTTTTTTATCGCAATAAGTTTGTGTTTTTCAAAAGATTAAATTTGAGCACACTAGATCCATGGTGTGAATTTCAGTTCCAGAGAAAATGCCGTTTAACTATAAATTTCAAAATCACAAAAAACATAATATTTCGAAAAATAAAGGTGTTTTTGCGGAAAATTTAGGCCAAATTCGTTAGATATTCACCAAATATTAATTTCAGTTATGAGAGAAATGTATTTTTTTATAAAGTTGCCAGAAAGTGGCAAATTTTGAAAAATAAACTATAATATATGTATATATTATACATTTTCGCTCATTTTTCTCAGTATAATTTTGTATAAGTTGTCAGGAGCGAAAACTTTCACAAACGCATTTATTTCCAATTCATTTTCAAATCATTTAATTTTTTATGAACAGACCAAATTTTAAGCGAGCTCAATCCAGGCAGTTGACTACAAATTCGGAAGCCACATCGCTGATACCAGCGTTATCACCGCACGTAAAAACTGAGCAAACCTTTTTTATACACCGCGTTCCAATTGAAAAACGGCAGATAGGTAATCCAGAAGATATAAAAATAATATAAAATCACTGGCATTTGGCTTAAAAATTCACTTCCGATATTCGATCGGAAGTGAATTCGAAGGTAAACCGCCGTTGATTGATAGATTGTTCTAGTTCGTATTCACTTCCGATCCGGTGTTCTTACGGTGATTAGTAGAGTGTTGAATTCATTAGACTTCCGATCGAGTGTTGCATTCATAGAGACTTCCGATCCAGTATTCTGACGGTGACCAGTAGAGCGATATTATTGTGTAGCCTAATAAGTTCAAATAGTATACCCGATTCGCAGACCGGCCGTCCGTGTTCCGCGTTCCGGACGGAGTTAGTTAACCGTCGAGAATCCAGACTAGAGCCGACCGCCCTTCAACTCTGTGCCAAGGTAGGTGGTAGTTCATACTTCTTCATACCAGTCATAATTTTCTCTCGTAATTGATTGTGTCTCGGTCGCCCCAGATAATTCTTCTCAATTGTCCTTTTTTTTGCATTCGCTCCCGACCTTGGTTGTAGTAATAAAGGCCCCGTTCTTGTCGTGAGATTCATGACCCGGCGTAGCAGGGGGTAATCTCGCGGTGGCAGGGTGGCCTGGTAGGTACTCGTCAAAACAGCACGCCGATCCTCAGCGCGTTGATTACGACGAAACGCACAGCGGCTTCACCGCGCCGACCCGGTTTTCGATCCTTGCACGTGAAGTAGGTACTCTCATACCTATCAGAGAATCAATTTAATTATTGAAATTTAAATCGCCTCCGCTTTGCTTCGCAGCCCATAATAAAGCGACCGCTAAAATCAGTTATTTCCGCTAAAATCAGTTATTTTCTGTAAGACCCTGGCATTTTCCGTCTTCTCCATTGAGTTGCCCTGGGACAAGGGTACGATTAACGTGCCAAATGTGTGATAACTCAGGTAAGTGGGAAAAGATAGCGAGTTCATTTTCCCGAGGGAGTAAGCCCTCTGCAAAAATCTGGCGCCCGAGAAATCCGTCCGATTCCAGCCAGCTCCGATTGCGTCCAGTTTCCCGGATTGTCGGGGTTGTCACAGTATTCAACACGAAGAAAGCATCTAACAATTCAAGTATATTTTGTATTTAATAAGAAATGAATATAAAGCAACATTTAAATTCGATTAGGTCACAACCAACGTTCTCTTATTATTTATATTCATTTATAATTATGTAATATCAATTTGATAAAGCTCTATTAAAAAAAATTCGACATTGCGATAATTGCAAAACATATACTCAATTGAATTAAAAGCTTAATTTATGTTAATTATGAGCTTTTGTGGTTCGCCGTGTATTTTTTCCCCTCCTTGTTCTTGGTGGGATCAAACGGGCCACGTCTTTTTGAACACTTACCATAAAAATATCTGTAAAACAGACTTAGGTCAGCTACTTTTTTTCAATGTTCGAGAGTATCTAAATTTTTCGTCACATTCGGGTCTTGCTCCACAATCCGCGAGGCTCACTTCAAGTAAACGAAGAGATGACGATGGAGTAAGGGAGTGTCCCTCCATCACCATATCTGCATGGCTCTAAAACTTTGGCCTTTTTGGAGAAGATGACTGCTTGGCTTGGGTTTTGATTTAGTTTTGATCTAGATGACCATGGATCTAGTGGGCTCAAATTTAATCTTTTGCAAAGCACAGACTTATGACAAAAATATATTTTTTTTAAAGATGGAAAACAAAATATTTTCCCATATAGTGCGAAATTTTTGGCGGGCACAGATGGGACATAGAGCAGATAGTTCAGAAAAATTCCTGTAGGATTGAGCGGTATACTAAAACACATGGGTCTTTTCCTCCGAGAGGATATGATCAGGGGCTGCTGCTGGCTGAATTCGGCATATCATCTTCGGGATGTCGCAGAGCAGCCTCAGCCTAATCTTTTTGCAAAAGATTTTATGTGGTGATGTTGACAGTCGGGATTTGTTATGCTCTATTATTTTTCTGTACCGAGGATTGCGACCCAAAGTGACACTGTCTTACAGTATCCTAGGGATCACACTAATATGTTAGTCTCTAGTCTACTCAATGATGAACCTTTTTAATTAGTTTGTAGTGATTGTAACTTTTTGAGAGTTCGGTGGTGGGGGAAATAAGAAGTTTGGCTTTGAAAGTTTTTCGAAGATTCCATTGAAATTATGACTGGAAATTTTCTGATTGTTCAGTTATAGTTGATTTAGGTACTATGTATACAGTGTGTGTCACAGGCATGGTACCTTTTTTTTCTTTATTTTTGGAGATAATTTTTTGAAATTTGGTACGTCGCATATTCTCGATAGAGCGCACTTTTTAGCAGAAAATTTAATTTTTTCCCACATCCGGTTTTTTCGGAAATGTTACTAACTTTTTATTTTTAAACGGGACATAATTTATATTATTATATTTTTGGATTCTATACATTTGCACGAATCCAAAAATACCACATAAGTACCATTTTAAATGTCCAATTTGTTTTTATTAAATTTTTTATTTCTCAATTATAGTGTGCCATGATTATTTCGTTTTACTCCAATTGGATCACCTAATGCTAAATTTTTTGTTCAAAGTACTAAATTAAGTGATTTATGGATAAATAATGCGCACCGGAATGATTTTTTGAGCTTATAATTCATTTTTTCAAATGGTACCATATTGGTACCGAGGTACCATCTACTAGTACTTCCAATAAGGGACATTTTGTTGTACCCATTTTGCATCTGTGACGAACACAACTGAAGTCATGGCACACTATAATTGAAAAATAAACAATTCAATAAAAACAAATTTGACAATTAAAATGGTACTTATGTGGTATTGTTGGATTCGTACAAATGTATAGAATCCAAAAATATAATAATATATAGGGTGTCCCATTTAAAAATAAAAAGTTGGTTACATTTCCGGAAAAACCGGATGTGGGAAAAAATTAAATTTTCTGCTAAAAAGTGCGCTCTATCGAGAATATGCGACGTACCAAATTTCAAAAAATTATCTCAAAAAATAAAGAAAAAAAAGGGGGTGTACCATGCCTGTGACACACACTGTATAGTTTAGTTTTGTAAGTATAATAACATTTTAGGTAATGTATCTGTAACCCTGTAATTGGATCAGGTCTGTTGGGTGTATAAGTAAATAAATATATAAACATTTAAATAAATATATAAACAATAAATAAATATTTTTCTGAGTAATAGGAGAACTTTAGAAAGCTACACTGAGGACGATTGTACGAAGTTTTGGAATTAAAATGTTGATCAAGAGTTATTATTATTATTACGATTTCAACATTGAAACGCATTAAACTAATAGAGGATTTCAGTGTAGAGGTTACAGCTCAGTTAACTTTGTAGAAACTGCTCAACACTAATACAAAAATATTTAATGAAAAGTTTTAAATTAAGTGCGTGATATTCGTCGGCTAAAAATTCCAGGCATTTATGTTCTATAATTTTATAAGTGAAAAAATGTTTGAAAACGACCCATTTCAGGAAGATGTGGAAATAAATTCAAGAAAGTCAGTAGCGTACCTATACTGTTTTTAAAATAAGAAAATTAAATATTATGAAAATACATTAACATAGCCAGTAGCTGTTGGAAATGTAAACAAATCGCTGCTGCCAAAATTGTTACAAAAATTGATTTTAAATTTAAAAAAATCTAATATGTATAGTTATTTTATATCTAAGTATATATATGTGTTAGAAGATGAAATATTTTTAGGTTCATTTTATTTTTGGTATGGTTGCCAACGTGATTTTTTAAAATGACAACATAGCTATTGATACCTATAATAAACTCCTTTTAATTTTTACTTATAAACGATTGAAGTCTAATATACTTTTCGGATTCGAGCTTTTGTATTGACTTGTTATTATTTTTTTAGGTAATGACAATACAGTGTTATCTGTGCGCTTGTGATCGAATTTTGGCAACGAATTGATCATCTGCCACAAAATTACTAGGTATGTAGTTTTCTGCGGCAAATAATCTATTAGATGCCAAACCTACATCACACATAAACGCACACACTCCACCTATGTTGAAATATAAAAAAAATCAATATAGGTCCGGAAGAAAAAATTGGGCGCAAGAAAATTTTCCTAAGTATATGATAAAAAAAATTCCTACAAAGAAACCCTCTGTAAAGCATATTATTGTTTCTGACGAAAAATGATTTTTGTCGGTAATTATTTTCAGTAATAAACCAAGAAAAACATTACAACGTTGTAAAATTACTGCTAAGATAGGATAAGCTTTAAGTTTCAGAAATCAATTACGCAGACATCTCACATGTGGTTTCTAATATAACACCTGGTTAGACAGAAATTTGGCAACACATGAAATACAATCGCCAATAATTTCCACTTGAAAAGTCTAATTATATCCCCAGCTCGAGTGGGACGCCAGAAAATTTCCTAAACCTGAAAAACAGCCAACTCCCTACATAACAATGATACAATTATGTTGAAATACGAGTTGCAAAAATACTTCTCCCGTCTCAAATTGATAAGATAATTTGATTTTTGTTGAGCGCATCTCGTATTCCTTGTATCGGAGCAGATAAACATTTCAAGCGCCACTATAGTTGTAAAATTAAAAAAATTTACTTTATTGCGAAATATTGATTCTTAGTTTTTAGTTTCCAATCAAAATATAAAAATAAGTTTTGTACCAGGGCATAAACTGAAAACTGCTGCTGGACGCTTGGGTGTGCCCTAGGGTTGACATTTTGAAAATTGATCATTCATATTCTACCACCAGATATTCGAGAACGAAACAAATTCGAGACTGTCTTTTCATTCAAATTAACCCAACGGTACACCTACGTTTTTAACATACCTACTATCATCTAAGTATTTTTTTTAAATCGGTCAATAACAATTAATTTTTACAGCATTAATTCAAAATTACCCCCTTTATTACAATTTTTACCCAAGAGCCTCTACAAATTATATAGGTAGGTAAAATTTTAACATCGTGATTGTACTAAACATTTTGATAAAACAGCGTAATGCTAAGAAGGAACTGCACCTCCGTTTCTTCTACTTTGACCCTTTTAGAATTTACATTATAGGGCTTTTTACTTTACCAAATTTCAAAAAAGAAAGTTCCGGCCGTCCCATAAAAATGGTTCTCTGAAACGAAAAGAATCATTTCTAGAATTTTAATTTCTCTACGCAGGTACTTATAGATATCTATTTAGGTAATATTTTTCTAAAAAAAATTAATCTTTTTTTTTCTAAATTTTATGTTGGCTTATGTAGCTAAGTATAATGATTTATTATTTATGCTATCAATAAATTTATCAATGGACAATTGATTTACAGTAAAAACTGTATAAAACAGAACCTAAATAAAACGGGGGAAAAAATAATAATAACAAGTCACTCATATTGGGCTCCGTTTTAAACAAGTTTGACTGTACGTATGATGTAAACTTTTTTAGGTCATCATTTATTTTCAAGTATAAAATTACTAACATCAAATCCTATTCTAAATCAATAAATTAATATCATAAATCAATAAATTAAATTGCAATATTATTAAAGAAATTATTATCAGTTGAAGTGGATAAAAGTGCGCTCATATACAGGGTGATCAGTAACTCTTTAAATTGCTTTCAAATTTAAGTATGTTATCAATTTTCAACATTTTAAATATCTCTATAAAGAGAGGTTTGGTGAAAAAACAATCGACCAATCATGTATGAATGTATCATACTCATTCCAGAGATTATAGTAGATTGAATTATTTACTTATTTTTATTGTGGCTATTAAAATAATCAACTTCAAACTTGAATGAGGGAAACTTTGTACGTAACTCAAAAAACTAACCATCGGATTCATTTTTTTTTTTGTTCATTAGGTATCCTTAATTTTAATGAGCACTAGACGCCCTTAATTTGGAGTGCGCGAGTTTCTGATCACCCTGCATACTTTTATAAGCGGGGTGTATGAACTCGATTTAGATAATGATGGTAAAGGACATGTCGATCTCGTAAAAACGAAATGTACTTTTAGTGTATTTTTTTTAAAGTATGTAGGTATTTGAACTTACTTTTTTTTTCGGGTCTAGTTTTTCGAGTTTTCACCCAAACGAAAGATTCTCCTCCTTTCCGAAAAATCCTTATCTTCAGCTGAAATCACAATTTGTCTTCTTATACAGTATACAGTGTGTGTCACAGGCATGGTACACCCCCTTTTTTTTTTCTTTTTTTTTGGAGATAATTTTTTGAAATTTGGTACGTCGAATATTCTCGATAGAGCGCACTTTTTAGCAGAAAATGGAATTTTTTCCCACATCCGGTTTTTCCGGAAATGTAACCAACTTTTTATTTTTAAATGGGACATCCTATATATTATTACATTTTTGGATTCTATACATTTGTACGAATCCAACAATACCACATAAGTACCATTTTAAATGTCAAATTTGTTTTAATTTAATTTTTTATTTCTCAATTATAGTGTGCCATGACTATTTCGTTTTACTCCAATTGGATCATCTAATGCTAGAAAAATCGAATTTTTGTTCAAAGTACTAAATTAAGTGATTTATGGATAAATAATGCGCACCGGAATGATTTTTTGAGCTGAATTCATTTTTTTCAAATGGATAGTAGATGGTACCGAGGTACCATCTACCACTACTTCCAATAAGGGACATTTTGGTGTAACCATTTTGCATCTGTGACGAACACAACTGAAGTCATGGCACACTATAATTGAAAAATAAAAAATTGAATAAAAACAAATTTGACATTTAAAATGATACTTAGGTATGTGGTATTGTTGGATTCGTACAAATGTATAGAATCCAAAAATATAATAATATATAGGGTGTCCCATTTAAAAATAAAAAGTTGGTTACATTTCCGGAAAAACCAGATGTGGGAAAAAATTCAATTTTTTGATAAAAAGTGCGCTCTATCGAGAATATGCGACGTACCAAATTTCAAAAAACTATCTCCAAAAATAAAGAAAAAAAATGGGGTGTACCATGCCTGTGACACACACTGTATAATCCAAAAAATAATAATAATAAATAAATGATTCGGGGCTGTTCTTGACCTAGCCTATTTACCGCCTGCATGCCGATGCAAAAATCTCCCTCCCCTCACCTTAGAGGAAGAAATGTTTTTAAAGGGAGGGCAACGGCAATTTCTTGTAGGTAAATAATTAAACACTAATAGAAATGTGCAATTATGAAATTAGGTGAATTTTGATGCGCTTCTAACTGTCCTAAGATATATGTTGGCATTATTTATAGAGTCAAACCGGGGCGGGGGGGGGGGGGGGGGGTTATCACACTGTTCAACATGCCGTCATTTTAGATCCAACAGAGATAGAAACTGGTCTTCAATATAAAAGTTGTATACTTAACTGAAGATAAGGAGTTTTTCAAACTATAGTTTTCGTTTTTGAAAAAACTTGAAAATCCTGTAAACTTATTGAAAAGTCATGAAATTAAAAGGTGGAAGGAAGTCGGCCATAATCAGCAACTCAGTATTGAAGAGATCTAAATGCTCTTCATTGTTGTACGTCTTAATCGCGAGTTGTTAGGCTGACAGAACATGGTTTTCTGTTTTATGGAAATTGGGTTATTAGGTCAATTTTTGCAAGTTTCTCGTTGTATGCCGATAAGCAAAACATAGATGTTGTCGGGTAGTTTTTTTTTTACTTTTATCTAATTACATCTTTTGGCTTTAGATTTTAAAAGATTTGGTCTCATAATTTTATTCCATCGCCGTTCCATATTATGATATTAAAATGGCGCTTCTAAATTTTAATAACTATACCTACCTAAGTAAGTACCAAATCCTAATATGTATATGTATATTAGGTGGCAATACATGGGGATCTTGTAAAAGGCAAGAAATATGAAATCAATTAAATTAGAGATAAGTCTTACAATTTTATGCCTATCAAGAATCTGAAAAAATCAGTATATTGACAATTGGTACTGAAATATCCTGAAAAACTGAAAAATCGAGATTTCTTATTCTACCCTATTTTTTTTTTTTTATTTAGGGAGACCAGGGCACAATATTGGACAATTCAAATTTGCCACTTAAATTCTACTCTGTGGACACTGCCACTATAAGAGTACACCTACATATAAGCTGGGGATATACAGAGAACCAGTTTGTAGCCTCTCTGCAATGAAGACGATGAGACAGCTTCTCATCATGTGATATTCGAGTGACCAGAACTCGCACGAACGCGCTATGCGGTCCTGGGACTAGGACCACTCAGCCCCGGCGGGTGCTTGCTGGCGGAAAATACCTTGGTTAGCGGATTGATGAACCTTGTCAAAGGAACAGATCTCTATCTAATCAAGGAAATAATTTATGTTCTATATTGACATAACATATATTTATTTATTTATAGTCCCCCCTGACCTTAAATTTTTAGCGAATGAGCCATAACTTTGAAACAAAAACTAAATGAAATGCCATGAATTTTACTACTTCTTGACGTTTGACATTTCTGTCAAATGTCCTGTTTTTCTTATGGCCGCCATATTGTATTTCGTGTCACTCGCTATTAAAAAAATTAAGGAAACCAAAAAACTATCACATTAAAAAAATTCTTAAACATTTTCTTCTTTTTTCAAAAAAAAGGAAAATTTTATCACCGAATGATGTCGTGTGACGTCGCAAAATGACGTGACATTGCTTGACTTATGGTTATTTATGACCTTCGGTTGAAGAAAGGTTTTTTTCCCGTAAAAAAGAAGAAAATTTTGAAGAAATTTTTTTGAACGAGATAGATTTTTGGTTTCCTTGATTTATTTTATACCGAACGACATAAAAAACCAATATGGCGGCCATAAGAAAAACAAAAGTTTGACTATGAATACTCTGGGATCTAGATATGGCCAAAATGACAAATCTCGATTTTTCAGGATATTTCAGGAACGGTCCCAGATATCTTGTATGTCTCAACGGATTTGAGATGGCCACAAAATAGAGCAGCTTTTCTCTGATTTAACGACCGATCCTGTATCTCTTAGCGTTTAGGAGATATCCATGGTTAGCCTCGAAAAACGGACACACTGTATATTTCTCCAAAATCAGGATTTTCGATTTTAAAGCTTCATCTTTCAAGATTGGTTAAAGAAATTTTGGATCCTTGTAAAACTTTGGAATGACGTTACATTTTCCTTGAATAAATTTCCTAAAGTCGCGTTATTTCTGCAGGGTGTTCTGTAAAATTCCAAAAATCTGGTCCATGAGGTACGGTTTCTGGTTGCAGTTTTCAATCTAGGGGACTGAAATTTTTATGGGAGTAAGATGTCTACAAGGAGTGGTCTGGGTTTGCATTTGAGCAAAATCGGTCGTGCTATTCCAAAATGGCAGCCTTTTGAATTTTAGGGAAAAGGGCTATTTTTTGAACCCATGTATAAGCAAGATAGAAAAAACTTTTAAACGAAATTAACATGATTGGGAGAAAATTATTTGAAATTTGAGTTAATGCAATACGTGGGTAGGAAAAGGGTAAAAATGGGTAAATTTCTATAACCGTTTATGAGCCTAATTTTAAAGGAATTGAACTAAAATTTTTACAGTGAACAACTATACGAATAACCTTTAACACTAAAAAATTTCAAGAAGCAAATAAGAAAAATGGAAGAGATATTAAATTTTTTTTATATGATGTTATTTCTCTAAAATTCCAAATTTTCGGTTTTTTAAACACCCCTGTAACTTTTTTCGGAATTATTAAAGGTTGTGTAAAAAAGTGCGTTTTTAAAATACCTAAAGTTAGCCAGTGTCGGGCATAGGAAAAGGGAAAAAAATGTTAAATTTTGCCAATTTTTTTTGATTTGTTAAATTTAAAATCCATTCTACGGTATGTTTTCAAACGAATTAAACTGAAATTTTCACAGTGAAAAACTACGCGAATATGATATGACCATGGAAAATTAAAAAAGCCAATTTAAAAAGCGGTGAAAATATTCATAATTGAATTGACGCAAAAAATACACT
The DNA here is from genome assembly GCA_910589415.1 of Malachius bipustulatus. Classification (NCBI taxonomy): domain Eukaryota; kingdom Metazoa; phylum Arthropoda; class Insecta; order Coleoptera; family Melyridae; genus Malachius; species Malachius bipustulatus. The sequence continues at coordinate 28,539,993 of OU342639.1, read as the reverse complement.
TATGTGATTGATGCGCAAGAAGGTTTTAAAAAATCTGTCAAATGTGAATTTTTTAGCTATATTTATGTTTTCATGTTGTGAAATTTGGTCTGGGACTGGGCGCAACCGCCAAAATCAAGCAAATCGGGTCACACTATACAATATATTGAAAAATTAATACAATGTTATGAAGACCTTGGAAGATATCTTCTACAAACAATATTTATATACAGGACATTATAGAAAAATGTAATACTATTTTTATTTTATAATGTAATATTTAACAACGACTACCTACATAAAATATTCTACCGGAGAATGATTTATATACAATAAAAGTTAAAACTATGATTACTGGTACTCGACAAGTCAAAAAGATTTGTTTTTGATACTATGGTGACTAACTTCTGTTTCTTTGCGCTCTGATACTTCAATATACAAAAAGTTAAATACACTCAAGAACTCATTTTAGTCTCATTAATTTTTTTTTCACAATCAAACATGGCGGCAACTTATTATCTGTGCCAGGAGAATTCTTGTAAATATTGTGAAAGAAATAATTGTAAAAAATCTTAATCATTCACAAACACCCTGTTAAGTTTAGCAATCAAAGCTTCCAAATACTTCAAAAATATTTAACACAACCCACTGTTGAGAAATTACGTAATCGAACAAATATAAATAACCTTTACAATTACTTGAAAGTCATGTGTCGAAATTTAGACAAGTAACTCATGAAAACTCCTGAAGATACTATACATGGGGAAAAAGCTAGCCACAATCATCTTACGAATAAGTTTTTTTTTCAACACTTCTATGAATGAACTTAAGTGCAAACTCAGATAGCTTGATTGTGATACAATGAGCTAGAGCTTAGATGAAAGTAGTCAGAGTCAACTTAAGAATAGTCATGTACAACTGCCGCTTTTGCCTTAAATTAAATTGCCATGAATATCCCCATGCTGTTTCAATTGGCAAAAGTTCTCCTACAATTATTAGCGACAGTAAATAAAATAAAATAAAATAAAATGTTTGCTTGAAACTCTCAATAATTTTCTCAATTAATATTAGCAATGTTGCAAAAACAAAAACGTCAAAGCTTACACATAGGGAAGAAAAAATACAAACAGAGAAGGCACATTATCTACATTATAAAGAAGAAAATGTTAATTGCCACTGGCACCTGTCAGTTACTCTCGGCATGTGTCAGAGCATGGATCCTTCTGGCAAAAGCGGCAGTTTTATTCAATGAATTCTCTTCCAAGATACCTGATTAGGTAATTTGTTTATGAATTGTACAGACATTTACAACTAATTCAATAAAATTATGTTTACCCAGATTGTAAAAAAAAACTATCTAAGAAAGATATATATCTTGCCAATGTGGAACGCATATGGAAAGAATTGAAAATCATTTGGGATGAAACTGTCTTCACAGTTTACTATCCGCCGAAACACGCTCTCAAAAAAGAGCAATATTCAGCCTGTCTAAATAGTCATAGATTCAGCTTCACATTGGAATGATACTAATGCCAAGCACACTCGGTAGCACCCTAAGTTAACAAATTAAATACAAAAGAACTGATACACCAAAACAAACATACTAAGAAGTATATTGGTAAGATGTAGTTTAAAAGAAAAAAATCACTGGATAATAAATTTAAAAAAATACACAGGTCGAGTGGACAACATTCCACTGTCAGTCTATAACAAAGCACTTCAAGCACACTCAAGAAAATAATCGACTAAAAAACAGAGCACTTCTCTTCAAACAAATATGTACACTGGTAAACATATGGCATTCAACGGTGGGGTGGTGCGATTAAGAACACCCTAGAAATAATCAAGCAATTTCAAGAACAAGTACTAAGGAGCAATTTGTTGAAATGGACAGTATTAGACCTTCAGAAAATTTCCCCGGTCGAGAGCAGCAACTTCTTCAGCAGATCCCCAATAATACAATCAGATCAAGATTCACGAGGACCAAACCTTTCAATAATTCTTCTAAAATCCCCTAAATGAATTGAGTCTTGTTTTGGAATGACTTCTTTTATTGATTACAACCGAAACCCTACCGGTTTCGGCCCAGCGACCATCATCAGGCACAAGGGACGGCTGGACTGTAAGAAGAGAGGTAAGTACTGGGGAATATTTGTACAGATAGGGAAGGTGTCTGATGTAATGTATAGTATAGAGTGGGAGATAACAAGAGCTAGCAGGTTGATCTCATTCATAATCCTCAACTCGGAGCCAGAGATCATTCAGGGCAATAGACAAACAATTAGAGGTCTGACGAGAGGTAACTTATGTTGCAGAAGTGATACTCACTTAAAACTTCGCTTCTGACGGGAACCGAACAACGTGGCCCGTGGTCATTTATTTGTCTATGTGTTCATGTGATCACCTTTCCTATCTGTATAAATATATTCCCCAGTACTTATCTCTCTTCCTACAGTTCAGCCGTCCCTTGCCATTGATAATGGTCGCTGGGCCGAAACCGGTAGGGCATTGAAAGTTGCAGTCAATAAAGAAGTCATTCCATCACAAGACTGATCATTCATGAAACTTTTCAAGTTAGTTCAGGTTTGCACAATATAGCTCACTGATCAGATTCAACTTCACTATTAATAATTGTCCTTAGAAGTATTTAATTTGTATAAACAAGAAACAAATTTTGAGCATTGTAGTAACAGAAAGTTCCGAAATATAATGGCAAACAGAGGTGTAACTAATAATAACTATAGATTTCTATTCAAAAGTCCATGCTATGTCTGTCTATACAATATTCGAGGAACTATAAAATCACTTATTGGATTTTATGCCCAACCATACGCTTACCTAAATTTCCAAGAAATAATTGATACAATCCAAAACTCCTAATGTTTTGGATATCTTACATAATTACAAAATTTTATACAATTTGTTCTGAGACATTCACTGTTATTTGTACTTAATTATTGTTTACAAGTGACACATTTTTACTTTCACCAATTTTTTCATTGATGTTCATAGATTTAGGTTTTTGCACATAGTACAGTAAAAATTTCTCACTTGTATCAATTCAAAATTACACTTATTAATACCAATCAATTTTACTTTAGATACTTTCAATGACACATATCAGTGTCACCAAAATGCTACATGGAATAAATTTCTAGCTCCTCTTTTGTGAGCGATCTCAAAAATTGTTCAAACTCTGCAATATACTCCTGCTTGATTTTGTACAATTCTCTATCATATTGTTTTTTTTCTTTGGGGCTCAGCTTTGACCACGCAGCCTTTGGCGAAAGTTCTCCCTCATAGTTCTCAATAAAGTAATCCATTGGCGATCTAAAATAGGAAAAAAATATTAGCCTTTATTGATATAAAATTCAAAAGTAGATTTTTAGCATTTTTGATTTAATAACACTCTCCTAGTTGATGTACATTTTGTAACAATAATAATTTTGCAAATGAACTTAGGGAACAGAAATTTGAAGTTCATGAAGGCATCTCTTCCATTGCTAGTATTAGAAGGATAGATATTATTGCTATCTCTTAGAAAAATAATACAGCCATCATTGTAGACTTGACTATTCGATTTGAAAATAATATTGAACAACCAGATCAAGTCGACGATGAAAAACCTACAATATATGAACCTACTATTCCTTATTACAAAAATGAAATGAATTTTCAGTGATTGGTTTATTCTTTGGATCAAGTTGGAAATAAGCAATAAAATTTTGTTATTAAATATTATAGATTAATTTTATATATTCTTACAATTATTCTAAATCATTATTTTAATTATTGTTATTAATTGTAATGTTTATTTTGCATACTGTGCCAATCTGGCAATTTAGTTGTGTACTAAACAGTTTCTTTTATCTTAATAGACATATATAATGACATGAGAATTTGTGAAAAGCAACTTGAAATTTCTAATTTTCTTTATCAATTTGAAAACAGCTTTTCACCAACTAACAGCCTCATAGATTCAACTTTTTTCAAGGCTTGGGAGTAAAGTAGGTACCAATTAAAAAAAAACTTACATAGGGGGTTGTTTTGGCTGCAATGTTTCCAGTTTCTTTTTTATTAATGCTATATGAACATCCGCACTATCTACTGCTGTATCTTTTTTTGTTTTTTGTTTCTTAGGAACAGGACCAGATTCGTCAATCTCCGCTATCCGCTTTTTCTTCTGTGCTTTTCTCACTGGCGGGGTTTTTCCGCTTTGTAAAGAAGTCGACTGCTTTGGTTCAATAGATTTTTTCTGATTATTCTTCTTCTTACGTGGAACTGGAACTTGCTGTTCTCTTTCATGGTTATCTCCTAAACGATTTTCAAATTCTTGTTTTATTTCCTCTTCAGCTACTGCTTCTATTGGTAATTTTATTTCTTCGGAAACATCCATAAGATTTTCCTGTTTAATTTTACGAACTGGTAGATTATTCTGATATTCTTCCTGCTGTTGATCATCAGGTAGCGGTTCCATATATTCTTGTTTAATGTTAAGGACTGCCAGATTATCCTGCAATTCGTCTGGGTCTGGGTGTATATCTTCATGTAAATCTTCAGGTGGTGATTCTATATATTCTTCAGCCGCTTTCTTCGCTGCCTTAAGACCTTCTTGTTTTGTTTTGCGCTTTGATTGATTATTCAGTAATTCTTCCTGCTGCCTATCTTCAGGTAGAGATTCTAAATAAGTGGCAAAATCAAGTTTGTATTGTTCCATCATCTGAAAAACGTAAAAAAATCAGAGTTTAGATCAAGAAAATGTCGTGAGTGAATATCCACCATATCTTAATATCGCACGGAATACATTATTACTACAGTGATTTGTACACCAACACAATAAATGACTTACTAGGAAGTTTCAAAACTCGATCAAGGAGTGTAATGGATTACATAAAAAGAGAATATATAAAGACTCCTGGTGATGAATTGACCAATATCAATTCCATACATTATAAAATACAAAAGTCTGGTCAAGCCTTGCAAAGTATCCATAAAAGTGGTCCAATAGTGTCGAATAGTCTCAATCAAAGATTAACTCCTGGATCATAAGTACCATAACAAAATAGATAGGTACATTTGAACCGAATAAAATTTCAAAATTAGTGAAGATAATAAATAAAAACCAGAGGGCAGTTTTTCAAATGCCTTCACAGAAACACACTTGTGCCTTGTGCATAATAGACAAGAGCCTAACAGGGCTGGAAACTGAAGTCCTTTAAAAGCATACGAAAAAAGTCGAAATGACAGTAGAAGGGGATGCATAATTTGATGATCGATATCAGTGTTTGTTGAAGTTGTCTGGAAAAAGTCAAATGCCACACTGGATTTTCTTAATTACCTACATATCTCCACATCTAACAATTAAAACAAGGTCCTATCCTTTCCTGAACCAATTTGCTACATAAATCATGAATTGAATAATAAAAAGAAATATAATTATGATTCTTACATTTTTTGCTCGTTCTCGATATTCAGCCTTCTCTTTTTCTGAAACGTCCTTCCATAACTTGGATATGTAATTCATTCTTTCTTTAGGTGAAACTTTTTTAATTTCATCTCCTTTCAACAACATTCTTGAAAATAGACTGTATGCTGAATTGGGAGGCTTTACAGGTTTTCCAGCAACCCGTTCTTTGACCGACTTTTCCTCCTTCGTGAGAACAGATTTTACTGGATGAGGAACAAAATCCGGGTGCCTTGAGACGAAATTTTTCATTTCCTCCTGTATTTGATAACTATGATTAGCCCCATTTTTTTTATATTATCGGAACTAAGTAAGTACCTTAACAAACAAACACTTACCTCATATCGATTTTGATCTTCTTCGGCCCAGTTAATCCAACAAACCTTCTTCTTGTCTGAAAGTTTCTTCCATTGTTCTTTGCACTGTTCTTTAAATAAACTTTTATCGATATCAGCATTATCACCAAGCTTCTTTAGTTGACTTTCTAGGTACAAGCCGAATGGTGTTCGAGGTTTCTTAGGACCAGCTTCATTTTTTGTAGCTAATGCTTTGTCTACATACTGTCTGTTATTATTCTGAAAGTTCGGATGTCGTTCCCTGCAGATACAACATATTGTAGGTATGAAGAATATTCACTAACGTCACATCGTAACTAGCAATAATGTTAAAAACTTTTCATTAAAAATCTCATTTATTTATACTCAATTACACTTTTGAATGATTTTTTTTAAATATTTGTCCAATTACTGATTAATTTTAAGTATTTAAATCTAGAAAACTTACAAGAACTCCTTCATTTTTGCTTCATATTCTTTTTTACATTTGGCAGCTTTTCTTTCATATTTTGCTTTTTTATCTGGTGATAAGTTTTTATACATCTGGGCAGTCATTTTACACACATCAGTCTGTAAAATTAATTAGTTCAGCATGATCAATTTATTAAAATAATATAAATATGATATTACCATTTCCAGCCCTGGATTCTCTTGCACGATCTTATCTTTATGCTTAATATAAAATATCATATATGTCGATAGCGGCCGAGAGGGCATATCAGGATGACGTTGCTAGAAATAATAAAAAAATCAAAATATTAATTAAAAACATAAATTTACCACCAAATAGACATTGTCTATTTTGTTGTGCCATCTATGGATACTTACAGCTTTACTTCCTCTATAGAAGTTTGTCCAAGGTTTTGTAATCCATTCTCTTGCATCTTGTAATATTTCACTCAAGATTCTAAATCGTCTTACACGTTTCTGAATTAGTAGCCAAGTCTCTTTACATTCCTCGGCGGAGTAGTTTTTAAAAGCAACCTGAAATTAAGTAATTAAAAACTTTACAAGATCGACTCTAATTGGGCCTACAATATATAACTTGAACTCAGATCATAAGAGATTTTGGGCTATTTACCCATGGTCTAGTTGATATTTCATCAACGACTGAGATAGACATTATAATAGATGACGAGCTAGAAGGTCCATGACTCCTGTTACGTTCCAACAGCCCAGAATCACTTATGAGTTCAGTTTAAAATTTGCTCGGAAAGCCTAAATGGAATTAAAATAAATACATGTGTTCAAAATTTACCTCATCCCATGACAATTTTTCAGCTCTTGTACTGAAAACTAAATTATCTTTTTCAGGAATCACTGACTGCATTTTATTCAATAATTCATTTAAATCTTCTTCGGGCCAATCTATTTCTTTATCTAAAATAACAATAATTATCATTTTGATATGTTTATGTTGTCAACGGTTACTTTGTAGAATACATTTATAGTAGTAAACCCACAGATCAGTCTATAAATTTTGTATAGTAAAAATTTAACTTTGTCATCTTCATTTAAAGGTCACAGGAGAGTAAATGGAAGAAGGGGAGGAAAAATTTGGATTATTCAATGTGGAAAAATAAATCCTCCGAGATGGGTCTTCAAATGACAGTAGAAGCGTTTTACAATTAAAATGGTTAAAGTAAACTTCAGATCTTTGTTCTCTTTGAGCTATAAGAATGCACTTTTTAGAGAAGGCATATTTGGAAAGATCAGAAAAAGACTGAGGATATTTCTGCATTCTTTACTAAAAGTAGCTGGAAATCCACAGAAATATCCCGTATTCCTTTCTCCCATCTCTAGGGGGGAAGCAGTCATGTCACGGCATAGAGGTCCAAGAGCCGTTTAAGTGGATACTTCGGTGAGAACTATCTCTGTTGATTTATTTCTAGGCTTTGAGTCAGACAGTACAATAAATTTATTAAGAAAATTTTTGAGACAGAATGATATAATTTAACGAAATAAGATTTTATTGACAACACACTTATCGGTAGGGATGTCGTATCCGGGCGATGATAACGGGTACCCGAGAACAATATCCGGGTACCTGAAATTAAAAAAAATATTTATAACACTACGAGGTGTTGAATCGGTCATCGATACATAGGAAACGAGATTTTTGCTAATTCTAGGTTTCCTAATGATTTTAGAGCAAAAGTACATATAGTCCGTACGATATTTGAAGAGCCAAAATTCTCGGAAAAGCATAAATCGATAACGTTCTCTTATAGACACGCGACCGTCTGCCATCGCTTGATATTTGTAAGCAGTGGCGGGTGGACCGTGAAACATAGATTTTAAACTGCAAGGACTCTACAAGAATTGAAAATTATACAAAATAATCAACCGTGCTTTAATAACTAGAAGATTAAAAAAAAATTTCAAAGAACTCAAGCCAATAGGTACCTAGTGGGTTCGAATCCTGAACTTAGCAATTACTATTTTTATTTTTGAATTGTTTTATTATTTGTTACTGTTAACGAAAAATTAACTGCATTATTAATATAAATTCGAGTTAGTACCTAACAAAAGTAAAAAAAGTATTAATGAATTGCAACTGGTCCTGATTTCATGTGGTTTGTTTATTGAAAGGATGGAAGTTAAGCATCCAATTCATGATCGGATGGATGAAACGGGAGTATGCCTCATGAAGCTGTAAGTAAACGCATGTCAGTAATAGTCTGTCTGTTCAAGTTAACTATGAGGTTATATTTCACTAGTTAAATTTAATAAAAATAATAAAAAACATACACACAGAATACTGACCAAACATACCTAGGTAGGTACTACTGAAAACTAACAAAAATATGGGTGCAGCATTGCCCGATACCTCAAATATTACACATTGAAGCAATAAAATACATCACATCACAGCAGTACCATAATTTGACCCTGAATACAATGATAAATATGGTTGTCATAATGACTCACTCCAGTGATACCAATTACAGTTAAAAAGGACAATCTCGAAGCAGTTCCCTACTTACAGTAAAAGGACGTGAATATTGTGTAACGACTACAGTCTATTAAAAAGGAAAGTAGAGAAAAATAAATGTTAAACAGAAAAGCACGGCTAATTTCACTTGGGACCAACAAGGAAAGACTAGCAAAAAGTGGCTAAAGATTCTATGTTGTCAATAAAACCTGGGTGGCAGCTTTCCATGGGTGTTCTCTAGAAATCGTAAGTGCATTTTCAGAGCAAAAGGAGGGTAGGTGAGGTGTATATTTATTTACTGAATTTTATAAAAAAAGGCTACTTTTTTCTAGCGTCAATCCTATTTTTTTCATCTCGATATACTTTCACCTCATATCTTGTCTTTTAATCGTTGTGTTCATGCATATAAAATGTATCTCACAGTGCACGATTAGATTACAAGCAAGCTCACATCTTATCAGCTTACTTAATGCATCAGTGCCAATTGATAATCACTGAAGAGGGTTCCAGAATTTACCTACGCCTAATTTTAGAGTGTTATAGGTACATTTGAAACTTACCAACTTTCTCTGCCTTTGCAGTTGCTTTAACTTTTTTAATTGTGGGTATGTTTGGCTCAATGTCGCTGATTTCACTACTTTCAAGTAAATGTCCTATGCTTTCATCATACTCCTCCTCAGCAAGCTGCTTTTTATTACGCTTCGGACTCATGTTTCAGTTATAAGACTTGCCAAAGTTCTGTTTGTGATATTTGAATTAAATTCTTCAATTCTGATGCTCTGATATATATACTTGTATTTGGTAGAGAAGAATTGCCTCGTTCACATGCTCCCTATATTTATACATCTCACAACAACAAAACACTCTTTACTAATCCAAAATGCTCAATGAAAATCGAATTTTGATTTCATTCTTCAAACACATTACGATTTGACGCCAAAAAACACAAACAACAGATTGCAGCTTCCCTGTGTACTTCTCTGTATTTGGATTGGATTTCATTTTGTGACTTATTGAGGTTATGAATTATGCAACTCGCAAATTACAGCTGACATCGTGACATCTGCAGAAATTTCGTCAGAAATTGCTGACTTAGGCTGCGTTCATAAACAAAAGTATTCGGTTGAGTTGAGATGTTGACGTCACAGCGATGATAGTCATCTGAATCTGAAGATCATTACAAAAATTACAAGTAAGAATAAGTAAGTATGCTAAGTATTTCGTGGCCGGTTTATTTGTGATTGTTTAAATTTCTTGTAATTTGTTTTTATTATCTATATAAATAAAATAGAGTTTTACATAAAAAATAACATATTTGAAAAATTCATAAATTGATACAATATTGTTACGGGTCTCACACTTATAAAATCACTACTGCTACTTTTTTTATAAACTTAATTATAACCTCTAAATCTAAATCAATAACCAGCCGTCCTCTTGTTTCCACACAAAGATATTACACCACTTGTCTATACGACTCCACTAAGTCACAATTCACTAGGTATATCACCACTGGCTACTACTGTCTTACTTACTCTGTTTCAGCTTTCACTTTCATGTCCAAGTTACTACTTATTCGTTTCCAGCCACGGCAGTTCTTATATAGTTCCCTGGCGCACCGTCGAAACCTCTGGCGTGTCCGTATAGTCACGTTCTTGTAGAATGCGAAACCATTCTGGTATTTAGTAGAAATCACACTGACCGTCAATGTGTCATTCCTGGCATCATGTGACTGGAATTGTCGCGAAAGTGTAATTTCCATGAATATCCATCATAAAAAATTGAGGAAGTAAACAAACAAAAATGTAAACGTATCTGGATATTGTTCTTGTTCGTGAATAAGTTGGGTTATTTCTCGTTATAATATGGTAAATAAAAAATAATTTTGTATACCTACAACAGGGTGAGTCAGTTTTTTGTAGCAGGACCTCACCAGTTTATAGAAGACCTGCTCTAAGGAATAAAAATTCCCATAAACATATGCCCGGAAAAGCTTAGAAAGAAAGTTTTTTTTTCAGTTTCCGCTCTACAGGGTGTTAAGAAAATGACGGATAAACTCTTTAGTACATTGTAAGTAGGGGACACTCATAGTAGAGTACGGGAAAAATAATTAAAAAAATTCTGTTCTTCAATTTGGTGGGATAAAAAATGCCAAAGTTGCCATTTTACTATCTTTGTTTTTCGGTATTTTCAAAAATTAGATGATTTTACAGATATAAAAAGGGTACTTTAATCGTTATCAATTAAAAAATTGCTTAAGGTGTATTATTACTTAAGGCTTGGAAAATGAAATAAGTCTTTTTTTTCTTTTCCAAGATGCTGAAAAGAGCACTTAGCAACAACGAGTTTGATACCTTAACTACATACCTAGGTACATTGTTAGAAATTAGACGTAATTACCGAAAACCAGCAGTTATCGTGTTAAACGTTGCCAAATTTATTGTTCAATATTTTGCTTATAACTTTTAAAATGTAGCTTTGGATTTTTAAAAATTATTAATTCCGTATTCTAGTGAGTGTCCCCTACAATGTACTAGAGAGTTTATCCGTCATTTTATTAGCACCCTGTATAACTTAATTTTTACCGAAAGGTTATTTATTATAATTTAGAGCACACAACGAAGCATGACAGAAAAAAATCATCAGTGGAGAAGATACAGGGTAAATGATCGCTTTTTTGCTCAACAACTTCTACGCCCATATAGACTCACAAAATCTTAATTTTCAGCGTTTAATTCCCCAGAGTTGTTTTACAAAAAAGGTATACTTATGAATATATTCGAGATGCTCCATAGCGTTTAAGTAAATCGAGTTTAAATTTCCTTGTACCATTTATCATTTATTTAGCTACAGAAAAATCATAGATTTTTCAAATTATTATTTTATATCCGAAGACATCAATTAATATCGAAAAAAATGAGCTTATTTTCGAGATATGATGAAGTTTTGACTCAATTTGCTTAAAATACCTTTATTATTTATGAATTAGGTACTTATAAATTTATGGAATTATTTAAAAATTCATAAATTTATAGTTTTTTTAATAATAATTTTTTGTTAGAAATTTCTTGGGAATCCAAGTCTGATAAGTAAGGTCTTGTAAGTCCATTATCCGCGTATAGTACCTAGTTGAGGGAAACAGATATAATTGTCATAGGTACTCGCGCGCTGTATCTACGCCACTGATGAATTTTTTCACCTGTGTTTTTCTTCATTTTGGGTGCTCTAAATTATAATAAATAACCTCTTGGTATGAAATTAAAATATTGAAAAATGCTCAAGTTATGCGGCGAAAACTGATTCTCTTATTCAACAACCCTGTATAAGGTACTTACCTATCTTTTCTCTAAGCTTTTCCGGGTATATGTTCATTTGAACTTTTATTCCTTAAAACAGGTTTTCTGTAAACTGGTGGAGTACAAAAAACTGACTCCACCCTGTATAAGAAAAAATAAATTTACGTTAATTTATGATTTTATTGAAAATTAATTTAAATTTAATTTTTGTTAATCAAGTTGATAGATTGATTTCATTGACTTGACATTATGCCAATCTGACCTTGGGATCTTACAGAATGACGAAAAATCAGTTCAGTCAGCGAATTGATTAAAAAAAAACATATAAAACGAATAAAAAAAATCGTTTTAAAACAATCCCTAGTTGCATCCCTAGTTGTATGTTGAAGGAAAGGGGAGGGGGCGCTATCACTGCATATTGGGGTGATTTCAAAAATTCTTCGATTATTATTTGGTTGACGGAGAGGGAGGCCAACGTTGCATTGCCGCACAGACTTGCGGCGACTTAAAAAGGCTTCAATCGTCCTAGTGTCTGGCGGTGTATACAGCGGGTTATGCAAAACTTAATGGTGCCACTATTGGGATATCCTAAAAACCATAAGAGATACGGGGTAGCTGAAATTAGAGAAAAGTTGCGCTATTTTGTGTCCATCTCGCTTCCGTGAAGACAATCAAGATATCTGTGACCATTCCTGAAATATCCCGAAAAAACTGAAAAACTCCAATTCTTTATTTTCTCAATACATAGCTCCCTTAATTATTTAAAGTTTGAATTTGAAAGTTTGCGGATTGCCATTGTTTGACATTCGGCATCTGTTGGTGTCACTTGATTTTTTTACGCCTACTAGTTTCGAAGATATTATAGTCAACTTTTGTTTTTCTTTATGAACGCCATATTGGAATTTCACATCATTCGGTAGAAAAAAAATTGCAATCAACTGATGTATCACACTTGTACATTTTAAGGAAACAAAAAAAATTAAAAGTTAGCTACTGATGTGGCAAGGACGCGACTTAAAAGAAGCGTAACCGCCGTTTTCGGGGCACGGTGTTGACTCAAAAAGAAGCTTCAATCAAGGTATGGGGGTGACTTCACGAATGGCTTCGATTGTGGTAGTCGCTGCCATGAAAAGGCGGGTTCCTTACTTGGCATTGGGATGACGAGTAAGGGAGAGGGACAAGTAAGATGAGGGTCATGACCCCCCATTACCCTCAAAATTTTGAAGTTGACAGGGACTGCAACGTCATTTTTGACATTTGACAAATCAGATTTACGTAAAAAAGTAGTAAAACCCACGCCACTGGATTTAGTTGTTGCACCAATACTCTCTTATTAAAATCTCATTCGCATCAAAATTTAAGGATGGAGGGTTTCAAACGTCGTCATTGACACAAAAGACTGTCAAGATTGACAAAACATATTTTTGTGCAGATAAATAAAATGAGATCTCACACGACCCTCCCCCCATTCCATTTGAAAAATTGAAGTTGACAGCGACTGCAACGTCATCTTTAACATTTGACAGATCAAATCAGTTTTACGTCCAGAGTAGTAAGATTCATATGGCATTTGATTAAACTTTTGCATCAAAGTTCTATCTGATTTGGATCAAAATTTAACGGCATGGGGGACTATAAACGCGTCCTCACTGTACCTATGTAGATTTTGTATAATTCCGTTTCTCAATAAAGTATGGATATGAATCGGTATAGCAGAGCTCAGAGGATTTTCAAAAATGAAACGATTTTAGAACTTAGTTTTAAATTTTTTTATTTTATTGAAGCTGGCCAGGGCCGCATTATATCATTATCAAAAGACCCAAAGTTTTAAACTCGCGAACTGTTTCAGAATTTTTTGCTGAAAAATACAAACATTCCAAAATACAAAAAATTTTGAAAATTTTGTTTAATTCACACGATATAAAAAGTGCTTTGATGACTATTTTGTTAGTTGGCATCTGCATTTTTTTATGAAAACTATGTGAGAATTAAATATCGCACTGGGGCACTTATTAGCTTTGCATTAATCTTTTTATTATCCACTCAGAAAACTATTCAGCCTCCACAATGTACTCTGCTAACTTGAGAGACCTCATTATAGTATATCTAATTGTTGATGTTGGAAAACTTGGACAATCAATGGCTTTTTAAATTGTTAGGGGAACAGTTTTAAATCAGGGCAAGTGATGTTTTTTACCATAATTACAAGAACATTGTTGTTTGGAATAAAAGGTGTATTACTTTAATAAATAAAATATTTTATTTAATAAAAAACAAGTTTAACAGAGTTCGAATTACTAAATATATCTTATATTTTTAATATCTTGATATTAATGATGTTAACATTCGTTATATACACATATAATGTAGGTATTTAGATATATCCTCCTAAAGAATAACTATGAACAAGAATTAATCATAACTTCAGCCTTTTGATTAATAAACAACATGTACGTATTATGATCGGATGCAAAAAATATTAAAGTGGAGTCTGACATTTCTCTTCATCTTCTTTGTTAGTATTTCTCCCAGAATCCATATTCTCTTTAAAATAATTAGAAATTGCTACATTTTTTTCTTCGTCCTCTGACTGATAGGGAGTCGTAGCCTGATTAGGATCTTCTTTCGTAATTAGTTTATGAAGCTTATCATTAGGAGTTAAACTCAGACTGCGTTGATACAATCGAGGAGCGCTTGGTATCTTCTGATCATAATTCAACTGAAAAAATAATATTCATAAAAGCATTTAGATAAAAACATATTTAATAATCAACTATAAAACATATACAGGGTGAGTCAATAGTGAGAGATCGGAACATTGCTATTCAACCGTACAGGGTAAAACAAAATTTCAAACGCCATCCCAAATCGTGTGTTATTCTGCATATTTCAAAAATATTTTCACTTATACAGGGTGGACCATATTTTTCCTACATGTATTAATTTTTTTTTTCAAATGGAACCCCCTATATTTTATGACATATTCCTATTCGACCGTGAAATAGCTTTATGTCAATACATATTGTTTGACATTTAGGTGCGGCGTTGACATTTAAAAAAATATTTTCAAAAAAATTCAACGCATGCATGTATTTACTGAAAAGAAGCCTCAGAACTTAGTTTTGGAGTTTTAAGGTTGAAATTTGGTATCCACATGGAGAAAGGCCAGGTCTATCATCGCAATATAATAAGACTGAGATCTACTATACAGGTTAGTCACAAATAACTGTCAAATTTTGCTTACTTCAGAAGGTCATAACTTCACTTTTTCAAATGGCATACTCGGTATTTTTTTCCACAATTAGATCCACCTCTGATCTGGCTACATTTTAGTGTATTTTTTAACAAAAAAATACACTATTGAGGACGACATCACTTTCCAAAAATCACCCAAACTCATCAAATGTCCACCGATCATGACCCCCAGATTACGAAAAAGTGGTTTTCCAAAATTCACCTGCCCACGATATATATATATATATTTATATATATATTTATATATATATATATATATTTATATATATATTTATATATATATATATTTCTCCAAAATCGCGAAATTTCGATTTTAAAAACGCTCCTGTGGCTTTATCTTTTAAGATTAGTGAACGAAATTTTGGGTCCTTGTAAAATTTGGGAATGACGTTGGATTTTCGTTGAAAAACTTTCCAAAAGTCCCATCACTTCTACAGGGTGTCCCTTCAAAATTCCAGGTATCCGGTTTTTGTCATCTCATTTCAGGTCGCAGTTTTGAATCTAGGAGGCTGAAATTTTTGTGGGAGTAAGATATCCACAAGGAGTGGTCTGGTATTGCACTTGAGCAAAATCGGCCGAGCCGTTTCAAAATGGCGGCCATTTTAATTTTTGGAAAAAGGACTATTTTTTGAACCCCTGTATAAGCTAGATAGAAAAAGAGTTTTATATCAAATTCACAATATTGGAAGTAAATGACTTGAAATTTAATTTCATGCAACAAAATTTGCATTTTTCCTATTAATAAGCCAGTGGCGTGGGTAGGAAAAGGGTAAAAATGGCTAAATTTCTTCAACAATTTATGAGCACATTTTTGAAGTAATTAAACTGAAATTTTTACAGTAGACAACTATACTAATAGACTTCAACCCTTGAGAATTTCAAAAAGTAAATAAGAAAAATGGCGGAGATATTCGATTTTTTTTTTACATGATGTTTTTTTTAAATTAATTTCTCTAAATTTTTAAAAACGCTCCTGTAGCTTCATCTTTCAAGATTAATGAACGAAATTTTTTACTCTTATAAACCTTAGGGCTGACGTTTGATTTTCGTAAAAAACATTTTCCTAGAGTTGTGTTACTTCTACAGGATGTCCCTCCGAATTTCAGAAAAAAAACCGTCCGTGAGGCACGGTTTCTGGTCGAAGTTTTCAATCTAGAGCGCTGAAATTTTTTTGGTAGTAAGATACCCTCAAGTAGTCGTCTGGTACTGTATTTGAGTAAAATAGGTAAAGACATTCCAAAATGGCGGCCTTTTCAATTTTTGGAAAATGGCTAGATTTTGAACCCCTAAATAGGCAAGATCAAAAACTTTTAAACAAAATTAACAAGATTGGAATAAACTTATTTGAAATTTGAGCTAATGCAATACAATTTGCATCATTTCTATTAATAAGCCAGAGGCGTGGGTAGGAAAAGGGTAAAAATGTCTACATTTCTATAAACATTCATGAGCTTATTTTTGAAGGAATAGAACGGAAATTTTGATAGTAGACAACTATACTAATAGCATTTAACCTTCAAAAATTTCAAGAAGCAAATATAAAAATGGCGGAGATATATTCGAATATTTTTAAATGATGTTTATTCCTCTAAAATTTCAAACTTTCGGTTTTCAAAACTCTCCTTTCAGTTTTTTCCGAATTTATTAAAGGTAGTGTAAAAAATAGTATTTTTCAAGTAAAGTTAGCCAGTGGCGGGCATAGGAAAAGGGACAAAATTGTAAAATTTTGCCAATTTTTTTGATTTTTAAATTTAAAAATCCGATCTAAGGCACGTGTTGAAACGAAATGAAATGAAATTATCACAGAAAATTTTTCACATTAAAGCACTACGCTAACATGACATGACTGTGGAAAATTTCAGAAAGCCAATAATTTAAAAAGCGGTGAAAATATTCATAATTGAATCGCATAAAAATACACTATTTCTGCGATTGATGCGCAAGAAGGTTTTTCATTTGGTATGTCCTATACCTAAAATGCCCAGTTTTAGAGATATTGTACATTTTCCGTTGGTCTGACTGCAGAAGATGCAAATGTCATATAAAACAGGAGATATGAAGAAAAATGTGACATTTCTAGTGACATTTATCATTTAGGAACTCAAACCTCGAGCGAAATAAAATAAAAAATAAAATACAAGATATGACAATAATTTTAAATTAAAATAATATCAAATCAAATCAAAAAATTTATTCATTTGCCCAAAAGAATAAATTCATTTAGAGGAAAACAACAATAAAGTGAAATAAAATATGATTTAAAAAATAAACTGTAACGAAGTTGTCAAATACACACTTGCACATAAATTCTTGCCGCAAGGTGAGGATTTCTCTCACTTTTTCCCAAACAATAAGTCATGTCTACTTGCTCTTGTAAACGTAAATCCATTTAGCAAAATTCTATTTAACTAACGAGAACTTGGAATTTAAACATGCAGTGACAGTGACACTAGTAAAACTAAAAATGTCACATTCTTCCGTATCACTTTAAAGCGAAATGTCACATTTTTCTTCATAGCACCCTGTTTTATATGACATTTGCATCTTTTTGACATATTTTGACATTTGATTTGATATTATTTTAATTTAAAATTATTGTCATATTATGTTGTATTTTATTTTTTATTTTATTTCGCTCGATCTTTGAGTTGCTATTTACGCTGCAATGATAAATGTCACTAGAAATGTCACATTTTTCTTCATAGCCCCGGTTTTATATGACATTTGCATCTTCTACAGTCAGAACAACGGAAAATGTGTAATATCTCTCAAACTGTGCATTTTAGGCATAGGACATACCAAATGAAAAATGTAGTCAGATCAGAGGTAGATCTAATTGTGGAAAAAAATACCGAGTGTGCCATTTGAAAAAGTGAAGTTATGACCTTCTGAAGTAAGCAAAATTTGACAGTTATTTGTGACTAACCTGTATAGTAGATCTCAGTCTTATTATATCGCGATGATAGACCTGGCCTTTCTCCATGTGGATACCAAATTTCAACCTTAAAACTCCAAAACTAAGTTCTGAGGCTTCTTTTCAGTAAATACATGCATGCGTTGAGTTTTTTTGAAAATATTTTTTTAAATGTCAACGCCGCACCTAAATGTCAAACAATATGTATTGACATAAAGCTATTTCACGGTCGAATAGGAATATGTCATAAAATATAGGGGGTTCCATTTGAAAAAAAAAAATTAATAGATGTAGGAAAAATATGGTCCACCCTGTATAAGTGAAAATATTTTTGAAATATGCAGAATAACACACGATTTGGGATGGCGTTTGAAATTTTGTTTTACCCTGTACGGTTGAATAGCAATGTTCCGATCTCTCACTATTGACTCACCCTGTATAAGATAATTTTTTCAGTAACCATTATTATTTAAATGATTAAATTAATAAATTGAATTGTTATAGGTAGGTACTCAGTTCCTTAATTTTAATTTTATGTTTTCCCATCTCGAAAATGAGAATCGCATCCCGAGTGGAAAGATATCATTTAAGTTTTTTATAAAGAAGAGATAAGATCGAACTCTCTCAACAAGCGTGTCGGTTCACGGATCACGGGACGAACGGCTCTCTCTTCTTTTCTCGATAGTATTACTTAATTGTTTCTCTGTAATAACAAGTTTATTCGTGTTAAAAATCACTAAACCTAGACTCCCGACATAATACAATATAGTGCAATACGAAACTCGTCGTCCGACACCCGCAGGTCTGCAAGGACGGTACCACGGAGAGCGGGAGTACGCTACCACATTACCACGAATTTGGTAAGTACCTCACAATCCTTTTTCTTATAGTCTTTCAATTTCTATGATTACAGTTTTCCCCATTATATGTTCGTTGCGAACAAAACATGAATAATTAATTATTATCAAAAAAATGCACTTTTTTAGACGTTTCTTAGTTCATAAAATGTATGATCATCATAAAGAGTGCAAAAACGAGTGAAATAAAGTGTCGTAGCGGTTCTCTAATTCATGCTTGCCATAATCTGACACGTCACTGCAAGCCGGCCAACAAAAAGTGCAGTAAAAGTTGTAGTGAGCGGCCCAAGCGCAAGTGTACTCAATTCTCCATGAGACGCTGAACTACATAGCCCGACGCCGTCCGCTTCTGTAGAGGAACGTCATAGTTTATTCGCAGAGCGACAGTTTTGTGTCATTTAGTTACCTGAAATTGAGATCATTGTAGATGATTCAATGAATGAAATATCATCTACACCTGAAGAAATGATTTTTCAATCAAATGTGGCTACACAAAATCCGTTACCTCAAAAATCTAAAGAAGTGTATAGTAAGCAAGATGTCACCTTTATGAAGTGAGCCGTTTATGAAAAAGCCGTTAATAGCTTGACAGAAACACTAACACTTAGGGATATTAATACATTAAAAGTGTTTTCTTATTTTAATAACTTTTCATTCCAATTTAAGTCACTCGTAGATGAAATTTTGTATGCATAACATGTGCACAAAGTGACTTTTTTTACTTTTGGAATTGACGCACTCGCCTGCGGCTCGTGCGGTCAAATTTCTCAGTCGTGAAAAAAGTACCACTTTATGCACTTTTTGCATAAATAACTATTATAAATTTTTATAAACAAGTGAATTGTCTTCATTGAATTTGTTACTGTTTACACCATCATCAGTTATAATACAGGGTGTCTGGTGAATAGGTGCGTTCTTCAATACTGCTGAAAATGCAGCTTGATCATAAAAATCACTTTCGTTAAATCCTGATTCATATGATATGAAAAGTAATTTTTCATTTCGGTATATTATGTTATCAAAGTTCTTCATAGTTTGTCTTGAAAGTTACTTTTTGGGGAAAACAAAGTTTAGAGAAAGAGTTGCGCAGGAAAAACGTTTGAATGAAGCAGGTTTGTCATCAGCTTCGTGTCCAAGTTAAACAGAAAGCATTTGTACTTGAATGGGTGATTGTCCAGTGTAGTAAAAAAAGTACATGTACCTACAACCGGCCGTGATTCATATGGTCGTTAAATTACGGCCCCTTTGGGGTAGAGAGAGTCACGTCTCTCAATAATCTCTCTAATAACAGGGTTAAATTGTGTCGAAATAGGGTGCGAAGCTGCCATAGGGCACCGCACAAGCAATGCCCATACGATTAAAAAAGTGATTGTAGACGGTATATTGTAACGTAAGGGCAATGAATGAGTATAAAACAGCCTAGTGACCCACAAAAACGTACGTCTTTAGACTTGAAAAATTACTTTATGAGCTTAGGTGAACGAGGGTGGATTAATGAATTACATAAATTACGACGAAGGATGTAAATGGAGGGTTGAATAATTAAATCTTGAATGCTGAATGCGATGCAATGATGCAGCAATATTCCTTGCTGGTACGTTTCTTCTATGACTCCCATGGGTTCAAATTTCTATTAACTCGCGTTACCCAGAGGTGAGGATCTGATGAAGACGCAAGAATACAATAATTGATGAAATCATACAGTAGGTACATATTTAATATTATTGTCGACAAGTAAGTTGTGAATCTTAGATAATAATCTAAGTCTTCTTAGAAGTTAACATTTTATCTTTTCCTTTTTTGAACCGCGTTTTTGAAGGCGGTATATAGGACGGCCTCGTTTCATTTAATTAAAATTTTTTAAATGTTAATCATATTCAAAGTCGAAAAAGTCGCATCAACCGTTGAGGATATTGGCTTCTGATGCATTATACTATACATTGTTACAGGTATATTATTTAAATATTTTGACTATTATTACGAATTGAATTGAAGGTACCCTCTACTAATGAATATGCGAAGTAAGGTATACACTAGGAATAAATGAATATAACACAAAACGTTTTTTTACATATTATTATGCCATATTTATATAGGTCGGCATGCAGTCTTAAGGACGAATACTGAATTGCGACTGTCCACCATCGTGCGTAAGCAAAATGCTATTTCTGATTCCTATATTGTAATATTACAAAAAAATTAAAATTTCAAGCGAGATTCTTTGGTCAAAAATGAACAAAAAATTCCTATTAACGTCTGTCCGGAAATGCACCTATTTTGAGATAACATGATGTAAAAAAAAAATCTCGAGAACCATTCAAGAAACAGAACACAGTTTTTGTATATGTCTTATCATTAATTTTTTTTAATTAATTTTTTTTAAATGTAATTCAGTTTTGTTTTGAAATGTCAGTGGCGGAGTCTTTGCCTCTAATATCTATGATATTGTCCGAATTGCGACATTTTAAAAGCGAAAGTTAAACCAACAATGATGCTTTCTACACAAGAAAGGTTTTCTAGGTCAAAAGTGCTAACGTGAAACTTTTTTGAGAAAAACGGCCATTTACGATGAAAGACTCGAGTTGGATGTTTCAAAACATGTGTTGGAAAATGAAAGCTAAAACACTTCACTCAACCCTTAAATCTCCGCCAATGGCACATGAAAAAACATGATAAACATGTACAAAAGCTCAGTTGTTAAATGTTCTTCTTCGTTTTGGGTTTTAGGTTCTAGGTTTCATTTTTTTTTTAGGTTTTATGTTCTTTTTTCTTTTTGAATAAGGGACCAATCGGTCACAAAACGTTTCATTTTTTTTTTAATATTTTTGGAAAATAATACTTTTATTATACCTATCGAGAACCTAAAACCCAAAACGAAGAAGAACTGCCATTTGTTCTTGAAACACCCTGTAGAATCTTAATTTATGGTGCGATTTTAAAGAAATTTCTTTTAAATCATAGAGCTTGATAAACTATATTTTGGGAGCAAAAAGCGTCTCATTCCTACAAAATCCAAGGCCTACTAGATCAGTGTTTACTTGTAAAATCTCAAAAATTCATATTAGCGATTTTTTTTAGAAAAACACTGGGCACGCCACTGGATTCACCAGCCCTCAAAACGGTACTGTACTAAATTTTATTGGAAATGTCAGAGTAATAAGGATCTTGCAGGTATTTTAGAAATTCATAATAATACTCCGAATTTTCATAAATTTATTCGAAAAAATCAAAAGCCCTGTATACCATGTCCGCCATTTCCGGATCATATAATGTATAATAAAACACCAATTAAATAATTAATTAAATAAATATTTGACTGCTAATAAAATTTGTCATCAAATTATTAGTGTTCATACATGGAAGAGTTCAAGCAAACGCATAGTTTTTTACTCATTTACCTTTTTCTTACTCGGGTGAAGTTAGCAACGAAAACTTAGCAACGGGAGTGGCTAAACATCCGGCTGCGGTGCGATGATAATTTAATTACATAATCTGCTATTATTGCTTGAACGGGTTGATCTTTCTCCTTCGTTTGGAAAAAATAAAAAGCCCAGCAACTCGGACCCAGAATTTCAAAAAATCACGGTGGCAGTTCTGGGCCCGGACAAGACGAGGTTTGACGAGGGCATGATAAGGTAGATCTTTGTCCTTGGTTTGGAAAAATAAAAACCCAAGCAACACATCAAGGCCAGTTTTTATAGCCCAAAATCGAAAATTACAACACCTGAATATGCGGATTCGGAATTTCAAAAAATCACTCAATGGGTAATTAAAAAATGAAATCTACTTAACCTATTCAATTATTAGGAAAGATATGATTTAAAAAATAAGTCAGTCTCTCACCTTTTCTATACTCGTAGCAGCATTATGATGACTAAGAAGACCATTCGAAGCTTTAGACTTACTGACCTCAAAGGCAGACTTTAGTAGATCATTCTTAGAAGTGCTGCCTCTGCTTGACCTATAAGCGTCAGTAGAGAGACTGTCTCTTCTAGTACTATTGCTTCTACGTCTGAGGAATCTAGGCTGTTCTAAGCTGTTTCGGTATCTATACAGGGAGGTAAGAGATCCGATTTGATTATATTCGATGACTAAACTCAATCTTTCGAAATTCACCATGGTTCCTTGGTCTTTAAATTTTGGTTCTCCATCTTTTACCATATACAGTTCATCTGAAATAAACATTCATTTTATGAGCTTAATGTCAGTTGTTATTGAATTATAGGGCGTTAATGAAGTATAAACAATAAATTTAACAGCCGATTATTTAAGTGATTTCAAAATTTAAAAAAAAAAACTTTAAAAAAATTATTTTTCGTAAATATCTCAAACATAGTTTTTACGATATTTTTGAAATTTGATTGCAGTGATATTGATTACTAACAAGGAGCTCCTTTAGCCCTCCAAGTAGATTAAAATTATTAAGTCCAGTGGCGTCCAGGGATGCATCCTCAACAATATTATTGCAAGGAAAAATGTACGCCAATGATTTTTAAAATTTTATATTTTTTTCAGATTAGGTAACAATACAACTTTTTTTGTAATTTGAGTTTTTTCCCATCTTGCTTAGTTTTTGAAAAAAAAAAATCCATTCAATAGCATCCTGAACCACACAAGAAAAACGGGGAAAATATAAAAAAATAAAATCGTTAAAAAATAATTATATGAAAAAATTCAAGAGCCAAAAACGGTTGTATTATTAGTAGCTTAATTGAAAAAATATCAAAATTTAGAAAAGTCAGTGGCGTACATATTTCTTTGCAATAATATAGCGAGAGTGTCCTCAACAAAATCGGTAAAATAATGTTTGAGATATACAGTGTGTGTCACAGGCATGGTACACCCCCTTTTTTTTATTTATTTTTGGAGATAATTTTTTGAAATTTGGTACGTCGAATATTCTCGATAGAGCGCACTTTCTGGCAGAAAATTGATTTTTTTCTCACATCCGGTTTTTCCGAAAATGTAACCAACTTTTTATTTTTAAATGGGACACCCTATATATTATTATATTTTTGGATTCTATACATTTGTACAAATCCAACAATACCACATAAGTACCATTTTAAATGTCAAATTTGTTTTTATTTAATTTTTAATTTCTCAATTATAGTGTGCCATGACTATTTCGTTTTACTCCAATTGGATCATCTAATGTTAGAAAAATCGAATTTTTGTTCAAAGTACTAAATCAAGTGATTTATGGATGAATAATGCGCACCGGAATGATTTTTTGAACTGAATTCATTTTTCTCAAATGGTACCATATTGGTACCCAGGTACCATCTACTACTACTTCCAATAAGGAACATTTTGGTGTACCCATTTTGCATCTGTGACGAACACAACTGAAGTCATGGCACACTATAATAATTGAAAAATAAAAAATTAAATAAAAACAAATTTGACATTTAAAATGGTACTTATGTGGTATTGTTGGATTCGTACAAATGTATAGAATTCAAAAATATAATAATATATAGGGTGTCCCATTTAAAAATAAAAAGTTGGTAACATTTCCGGAAAAACCGGATGTGGGAAAAAATTCAATTTTCCGCTAAAAAGTGCGCTCTATTGAGAATATGCGACGTACCAAATTTCAAAAAATTATCTCCAAAAATAAAGAAAAACAAGGGGGTGTACCATGGCGAAACGTTTTTGAGACAATATTGCGAAAATAATTTAATATCATTTTCAAGTATTACCTTTGAAATGGCTTCTTTTTTTCTCAGTTTTTCGTAACCATTTATAATGGATCAAGCCATAAAGAAAACCAGAAACAACTCCAACCATTCCCATTAACTTGAAAGCTTGTCTAACGCCAAATTTTCCAATTATATGACCACCAACAAAGCTTCCACTTCCTCTTCCTACAACATATTTGCGGTTATAATATAAAATTTAAAATTTGCGAAAATCTGAAATTACAAGACAGTTTCTGGATTCACAGTTGGGATCAAAACTCGTAATCAACCCTTGCCATACTCTTTCTCAAAAGCTCATATTTTTTTTACCGGTCTCTCTTTCTATAAAGGGAATTTTAGATGTTTTTTTTAAATATTAAGGCTAATTATTGTGATTTATGTAATATGGTACCCAGGGAAATTAAATTAAATTAATTTATAATAAATTAACTTTAGTTGACATGCGTTTTTAGAAGGTATAAATTATTTAAACTGTGACGAGAAGGACACGGTGAGAGTCGAAGCAATTTGACGGGAACTATCCAGAATTAGATTGAGTTCATTATTGTTTATTTTCTTTATTCGCAAGCGAATACGGAGTCAGCTCTTAGTGGTAGTGTAGACAAATATTGTGAGTATAAATTCATAAGCTCACATATATGTATAATAGGTGATCTTCGTAGGTCAGGTTGTATCAAAAAATGATGTAGTTACAGTGTAAAACATTTTGTTAACAATGATTTATATTATATGTATGATTTATATGTAGGCTTTTACGGCAATTTGAAATCATAAGAGATTCACGACTGCCAAAACGTTGTCCAGTTTACAACTTACTTTCCGTTTTCAAAACTGCGAAAGACATAATCAGTGACGACAACGAGCTCGAAGGAGAAGCTTACACATACACACGACGACTCTGGTTCGAATCTAACTCTTCCTAATTTCTCTGCTTCCTTTTTTCCTATCACCTAACCTATGACTTAAAGACCTACGACCCTATCGCGGGCTGCTATAGGACTAACATGTCCTCTTCAGTCACCCAGCTCGACATACCCCTATTTATAGGTTCCCGTGAATCATTCCTTGTCACATTCCTGAATGATGTTGATGGTCACGCTTCTGTTAGATGATCCGTCACTGTAACTTCTCCTATACTGAATGCTATATGGATGGACACAGATTGCTGGATCTGAGATTCTTGGGAATGAGAGTGTGTCACAATCCCTGGTCTCAAACTCATTGATGGTTCTTTTTTAGTGTATTATTAGGAGACTCCGTAATTTCGGTGGAAGGCGGTGTAGTACGTAGATAAGTAGTAAGTAGGTGGATACGACTTAAGTTTCATGGGTGCCTTGACGGGGAAAATGTTCTGTAACTTGACCCATCAGGTGACAGATTCTGTTGTGAAGTTCTTCGTCTACTGTTGTCAGTCAACAACAGTAGCAACTTACTGTCTTCTATTTGGTTAGCCAAGTAAGAACAATAGATCTAATTTTTTGCGATGTTTTATGTATAGGAACTTTGTTCTAGAAGTATTTAAAACCGATATCCGTGTGCATGTGATCTAAGACAAAGAATCTGTCCTGTCGCCTAGATCAAGTAAAGATCAGACGTTAACGAACATGGGCTCTCCAAGATGACCACTGTTGCACTGTGCTACTTCTGCAACAGGTTGTATCGCGACGTCAGGAGAAAGGTTGAAGCTACACAAGTTTTTGGTATGCAGGCTCGTTCGCAGGTATCAATCAGAGGAAGAATGACTGTACTAAGCTCTTAAGGGAAAACGTCGAAGTAACGGAGTGTGTAATATTGAAAGACACTGAAAGAGAGAATAGTGGCACAGGTATCGTTGCACCTTCATCAAAGGAGTCAATCACAACCGCTGAGTATCTCGTAAGAATAGCCTTGTCGCCGCTTACCGCAGTTGCAAACTAAACGTCCGGAGAAAGGTACACTGGACCACGGTTCAACATCCTGGAATCTCTTACGATTTCAGTTACTTTTTATCATCATATTTAGTTGAAAATATTTTGACCTTACCAATACTGAAGTGAGACATTCCAAGAACACCAATGAGTGTTGCTAGTAAGTGCGGAGGGGCGAGAATTGCGCAATAAGTAGCAGCTGCTACCCACATCAAGTGAACTGACACAGCCTCTAAAGATTCGAAAGGAAAACACCACCAAGCATTCCTGAAAGTTGATTTAATGAATAATCGATAACCAATTATAAAAAGGATTTTTGTTTGCATTCGTATGTAACTGTTTATACGAAATCTTATATAATTCCGACCTATTATTATAGTGTTATAAATAATAAGTCTTCCTATACGAGTATTTTAATAATAATTATAGATTATACTTAAGATTGTTAATTTTTCTAAAAGTATAACATTATTAAAAATTGAATTTGATTTTTTTAAATTGTTACGTGGGAATAGAATAATTAGGTATACTTACTCAATTACTGAATATCCAACTAGTCTACCAGCATGAGCGAAAAATGCAATGATTATAACATTGACGTGCCCAAGCCTTCTGGTTATTTCTTCAGCTCCGTATAGGAATGGTAAACTACTAATCGTTCCAACAGTCACAGTTATACCAAGTAAATAATTAGGTGCACCTAAATCTCGCAAATAAAAGAATAAATAACTTTCAATGAATCCCCAAAGGTTTCCTAGTATAAACAAGAAAAACATGAAAAATAACGTGTCGCGCAGTTTGAAAACCTTTAATAAATCTCGGAATATGTTATCGGCAGGTAGCTTATTTTCCAAAGGCAACATAAGTACCATTATTGCAGCCAGAAACATAAGAACGTCGTATGTATAGAAAGCTGCTGAATAATCCGTGTATCCAAGACGCTCACTGTTGTAATCGATTAAGACACCAACTATTGGTGAAAATAGAGCCATTCCCAAACTAGAAAATAGTTTTTCTTTCCCAAAATCACCGTTATATTTCTCAACTAGAGATAAAGCAATTGGATCCATGATAGTTACTCCAGCAGTCATCATGATATTTGCCATGAATCTTAGGAAGAAGTATAGCCAAAAGACTTTATCATCGCTTTCTTTATAATCTGGTGGGCACTGACCAGGACCTCCGGCTCTGAAATTGCACTTCTGTAAAATGCAATCGGTGGAAAAGTCTTTGAGAAGATTAGATGATCTTTCTTCTGCCGATGAAACTTTTCCTCCACACCGAAGATCATTCTCCTCTAGTTCCTGAACGTCAACTCCAAATTTTTTTAGAAGTTTTGATTTAAATCGCTTTGAAATATCTGTAACGTCGTCATCTTCCGGTAATTCCATTTCCATGCCAAACTGCTCAATCGGATCACCAAGATGTGGGTGCATATCCAACTCAAGTCTAAACTGAGTGGAGTTTCTGTAATCATTATCAAAAGTACATGAAATATTTATTAGTTGTTAAATGTTCTTCTTTATTTGGGTTTTAGGTTCGATATTAAAATATTATTTTTCAAAAATATTTTTATAAAATTGAAACGTTTCGAGACCGATTATTGGTCTCTTGTGCACTCATAAATAATTGTAAAAAATATGTAAAAACTTAAAAATACTTTAAAAAATCATAATTATTATATTAAAATGTCGTAAATGGTGTGTTTTTAAATTTTAGAAAAAATATAAGTAAATTAATTTTGATCTTGATTTTGACATTTTATGTGTCTGCTTTTGTTTATTATATTTCATTATTGTGTTTGTTACGTGTATTTCATTGTACTTATACTTTTATTGTAATGGTGGTGAATAATTATTGTGGGGAGTAATTGTTAGTTTTCAGTAGTAGTAGGTAGTAGGTTTTTTTTTTTTTTTTTTTTTTGATGTGTGTTTTTGTTAGGAATCAGGTTTTTAGTTCATTTTTTTTTGTTTATGTAATTTTTTAATAAAAAAAAAACCTACTACTGAAAACTAACAATTACTCCCCTAATTATTCACCACCATTACAATAAAAGTATAAGTACAATGAAATACACGTAACAAACACAATAATGAAATATAATAAACAAAAGCAGACACATAAAATGTCAAAATCAAGATCAAAATTAATTTACTTATATTTTTTCTAAAATTTAAATTTAAAAACACACCATTTACGACATTTTAATATAATAATTATGATTTTTTGAAGTATTTTTAAGTTTTTACATGTTTTTTACAATTATTTATGAGTGAACAAGAGACCAATCGGTCTCGAAACGTTTCAATTTTATAAAAATATTTTTGAAAAATAATATTTCAATATCGAACCTAAAACCCAAATAAAGAAGAACATTTAACAACTAATAAGAAGCAAGGTTCAATAAAAATAATCAAATGAAATATTTATGTTAGATTTACAACTTTTTGCTGTTTATAAAAGGACAGTGATTGTGTAGATATGAAAATATACAGGCTGTTCGATAAGTGACTTCTAATTTCTCGGAAAAAATTTTAAAATTAAAATTAAAAATTCCCTTAGGTAACTTTAGGAAATTGTTTTTTATGACAGACTTTTGACCTCCCCTGTATGCTCTCAAGAAATTAGAGGTACTTACCAGACAACCTGTATAATATAATTTCTACGTAAGTTTGAGTCATTTTTATTTCTGACAAAATCAAAAATTGTTATTGAAAAATATTGATCAGAACTGTAAATAATATTCAAATATGCAATTTTTCAAATATACAGTGTGTCACAGGCATGGTACACCCCCTTTTTTTCTTTTTTTTTTTTTGGGAGAATTATTTGAAATTTGGCACGTCGCATATTCTCGATAGAGCGCACTTTTTAGCAGAAAATTGAATTATTTCCCACATCCGGTTTTTCCGGAAATGTTACCAACTTTTTATTTTTAAATGGGACACCCTATATATTATTAAATTTTTGAATTCTATACATTTGTACGAATCCAAAAATACCACATAAGTACCATTTTAAATGTCAAATTTGTTTTTATTTAATTTTTTATTTTTCAATTATAGTGTGCCATGACTTCAGTTATGTTCGTCACAGATGCAAAATGGGTACACCAAAATGTTCCTTATTGGAAGTACTAGCAGATGGTACCTCGGTACCAATATGGTACCATTTGAAAAAAATGAATTCAGCTCAAAAAATCATTCCGGTGCGCATAATTTATCCATAAATCACTTAATTTAGTACTTTGGACAAAAATTCGATCTTTCTATTAGATCAGCATTAGATAATCCAATTGGAGTAAAACGAAATAGTCATGGCACACTATAATTGAGGAATAAAAAATTTAATAAAAACAAATTTGACATTTAAAATTGTACTTATGTGGTATTGTTGGATTCGTACAAATGTATAGAATTCAAAAATTTAATAATATATAGGGTGTCCCATTTAAAAATAAAAAGTTGGTAACATTTCCGGAAAAACCGGATGTGGGAAATAATTCAATTTTCTGCTAAAAAGTGCGCTCTATCGAGAATATGCAACGTACCAAATTTCAAAAAATTATCTCCAAAAATAAAGAAAAAAAAGGGGGTGTACCATGCCTGTGACACACACTGTATATTTTATTCAAGAGACAAGATGTAGTATTAATTTAGTTATTATGATTTTTTTTTGTTATTTAATTACATGTTATTGTACATTTGAATCTTATTTGCAGTGCTGATCAACTTTTTTTTGAAGTAATAATTTTTGATATTGTCAAAAATAAAGGTGCATTACTCTTTGACAAGATTCCTGTTTTTGAACAAACCCCATTTATGACTGCATAAATTTTATGTCTGACTATTTCCTTTTAAGTTTCAGACCAAGCACATTTTATGGATAATAAAAAGTTTTCCATTTATGACTCCAACTTTCGTAGACACACTGTATACCTACAGGTTGATTTACGAAAACTCCAAATTTATCAAAAAGTGCGGCATGTAAAAGTTTCCATTGTCTAATTTTTTTTCTTAAATTTTGAGAAAGCAATGACAATGAATATTGCAGATATTATGTTTTACTGACAATGGCGGTTCTGAAAGGCGTTTTTCATTCATTGTATATTAATTAAAAGCGTGATCTATTTTTCAATTTATCGTTTTACCAAAGGAAAATTTTAAGAAACAAGAATTATAAAGCTTGACTAACTTTTAAACTTTCTTGTCGCGACTTTTTCTAAGAAATTGGATATTTTGGCATGACCTACTTTTATCTTGTAGAGCATCAAGCTCCGATGTTTGAAAAAAGACACCTTATAGAAAAAGAGTAATTAAAATTTTCTTCCTTAATTGACTTTCTGGTCGCATGTTAAAATTTATTTCTCTGCCATAAATCAACCACCTGCATCTAATACCCATAGACGTCAAAATGCTGTTAAAATAGAAACTCACTTTGTGCTAACTCTAAACTCTAGATCGTCATCGTGACCAACATCGATGGCAGTGTTACTAGCATCATCTCTATTGAATTTATTCTTTCTGTTCATTCGGAACAAGCAATGATCTACACATAAATCCAGTACAACATCCAGTTCTTCCTCTTCAGGACATTCCTTACTCGGGCAAGGACTCCACCACACTTCCACATACATCTTCTTCGGATGGGTGAGAATATAACCTGATAAAGTATGTTAGATGTAGGTACTATTCGAGAGTGTTTCCACGAAAACTTGACCCGTTTCAATTAATTACGACTAGAAAAAGCATTAAAAGCACCAATTTGTTTTTGTTAATGTTGCATCCCCCACGGTCTTTTTTTTTTTCTAATTTATACAATTTAAAATAATGCAAATAATTTTATGATCACCAAAATTATAAAATCGGTAGAGTAAAAAGCTCGTGGTGGAGTGTGCGGTGTGGATATTATGCCAAAACTGACTCCCTTCAAAATACAAACTTTGATGCGTTGTTAATTTTTATTTGTTCAGAATTTAAGAAACGGAAGATCAAGTTTTCGTGAAATATGCTTATTCTGAAGCATCAAGTTTAACAGATTTTCACAAAAGTTCTAGAAACTTTTGTCTTTCTGACAAGAATGATTTTTGTCAAGACAATTTTCTACAAGCGATGATGAATTTAGTCAACTGCTTAATTTTATTAATGACTTATTTAACTGCTAAGACCCTACCTGGTGGTACAACGCCAGGCGTCTCCTGCGGCGGAATAAAAATAAGAGTGTGGTGTAGAACGGAGGTCAGCACAAATGAGACAATTACCACAAGTTTATACTTGCCAAACTTGTCCACCAAAAAACCGGTTAAAGGTGGTGCCAAAAAAGTGGTAAAGGGTAACGCCAAATATATCATGCCGATTTCTTCGATAGACAGCCCGATGCTCTGCATGTGGATGGGGAGGTATGGAGTTAGGGATGATGTCGCTGTTAAGAGAAAGGAAAATTGTTATTATATTTTTTTATCTTTGGCGGATTGGGTTTTTTCATTATTGTATACTTCATAATTCATCAATCAACTGTCTCAAATTAGCTCACGCATATCGTTGCAATAAAGTCAAATTCTAATTATGAACAGACAGTTCATACTCTGATAATATGAGTTGTTAAAACTTTCTGCGAATGCAAGTATTAACAGAATTCAAAAATTCTTGTTAATGAATTCTAGTACGGGAGGTCCTTTACCTCAGGTGAAGAACTTGAATTCAAAGTTTTATTTAGCTTCCTTCAATTCAAGAAAGAAACCTGAATAATATAATTAATATCAATGAGACTTTGTTACTTTACAATTATTATTAAATTATACAGTCTCCCGCGTGACTCGACAGACATAGCCTAAGGATGTAGTCTTAAAGTCTTACTATTGGTTGTTTGGAGTCGAAAATAACTCAATATTACATTTTTTTCAAAAACTCAATATTAAAGGCATTATAGTCGAGTAATTTTTCAGAAAATAATTATTTGTTTATAGCCCAACTATAATTTTTTGATTGATTGCTCTTTGATTGCTCTATTGCTTCTTTGTGACATTTGTTGCATTATTTGTGTTTATTTAATGTGAATTTTATATGGCTACGTATTAAAATTAAGAATACACAGCCTTGGCACATTTCAAAAGCCACAAGAGATTGTAGGTATATAATTTTATAGGATTTACAAATAATAATTTATTTGAAAATTAATCAAATAATAAAAAATGTATAAATAAAATTCTAGTACCGAGGGAAATTTTTAAGTTGTTGAACTATAAGATATTTATTTGAATATAAAAATTTAGACTCACCTCCATATAAAAAGAAGAGAGTCAACTTTAAAGCGATTAATTTCTTGTTGATCCTACATCCTCCTGTTTCCGATTCGCATTGTTCTTGTGCTTCTTTGGAATTCTCTTCTTCCATAATAATTGTATAAGACCTAAACTATCACGTACACTTTATTTGAAGTGTTTTAGTAAAATAAAGACCAGGAGCCTCTGAAATCGAATTGTTTGCACTCCGAGTAAGATAATAGAGTGTGTTTATTTACATAATATCATTCAAAATACCTTTTTTTGTTTCTGGGTGTTATAATATTAGGTATCTAAGATTACGCACGAGAAAATTTACTCATGATGTCGCTAGTGCACATTTATAGGTAGTACCTATATGAGTACATACAGAGTGATCAAATTTAAAACTTGCAAAAGTAGGAATGAAAACATATTACCTGTTATGCAGTTTGCGACAAAGTGTCCTGTTTTAATCTTCGTGGCCTACCATGAAAATGTATAATGTTAAACACCCGTTGTACATAGAGGTATAGATATTATGTAGGTATGATTGTGCATTATGCAACAGCTTAAAAATTGAACAATCTCTATTTGATTTGTGCTCTATTTTTATGCAGTCTGACTAAATTAAATAAAGCATATTGCTATTAATAAAATGAATAAATTTATCCATAAAGGCATGTTTTTTGATAATTTTTTCTTTTTTATAAACATAAGCTAATTACATATCGTTTATTTTAGATGTCGACTATGGTTACTGAGAACAGGTGTGTATAGGTAAAATAGATTGATAAAATTAAACAGAAATTGAGGAATTGATGTGTCTTCTCTTTTTATTATTGTGTTTATCAGTGTTGTATTAATACACAGAGAAACAATAATTTTCACTTGGTATATATTATGTTTCGCAGAATTAAATTTATTGGTAACTAATAATCGAAACATTTGTGAAATTTCTCGAATAGTTAAATAGATGTCTCATTTTTTATTTTCAATAATAAAGATTAATTTGCCGATTATTCACGCATATCAAATAAAAAAGATAATTTTTCACAAAACGAGACATAATCTTTGGTGTGCAGCTATACTTAATGGCAGATTCTTTGATCAAAAATAAAAAACCTTCTTGCGCATCAATCGCAGAAATAGTGTATTTTTATGCGATTCAATTATGAAAGTTTTTGCCGCCTTTTAAATTGGCTTTCTGAATTTTTCCATAGTCAGGTCGAATTTGCGTAGTGGTTTACTGTAAAAATTCATTTCATTTCGTTTGAAAGCGTGCCATAAAATAGATTTTTACATATAATAAACCAAAAAAAAATTGACAAAATTTAACAATTTCGTCCCTTTTCCTATACCCGCCACTGACTAACTTTAAAAAGTTACAGGCGAGTTCTGAAAATCGAACATTTGAAATTTTAGAGAAATAAACATCATGTAAAAAAATTCGAATAACTCCGCCATTTCTCTTATTTGCTTCTTGAAATTTTGGAGAGTTACAAGCTATTAGTGTAGTTGTCTACTCCGAAAATTTCAGGTAAATTCCCTCAAAAATGTGCTCATAATCAATTAAAGAAATTTAGCCATTTTTACCATTTTCTTACCCACGCCACTAGCTTACTAATGAAAATAATAAAAATTTTATTGCATTAATTCAAATTTCAAATCATTTTAATCCAATCTTGTTAATATAGATGTGTAGGAGTTTTTATTTTCTGCAATTGGGGTTGGCAGGAGCAGGCATATCTGCATGTGTGGTCCCGC
This sequence comes from Malachius bipustulatus, assembly GCA_910589415.1. Classification (NCBI taxonomy): domain Eukaryota; kingdom Metazoa; phylum Arthropoda; class Insecta; order Coleoptera; family Melyridae; genus Malachius; species Malachius bipustulatus. The sequence continues at coordinate 28,505,320 of OU342639.1, read as the reverse complement.
CCGAGCCGAGCGCGATGAAAACGGTGCGCTGGTGCTGGTGCTGGTGCTGGTTTTAAATCAAGTAGTCCCGGGTCTGAATATTAAGGGTACACGACGCATCGCTGATGGGCTTTTCCTCATTTTTATATTATTCTAATAATAAACATTCAATCGTTAAGTTATTAGAGAAGCCTTTAATTGCCATTCTCATTATTTTGTTCGGCGAAAACCATGCCACATGGACCTGATTTTTCGAAATTTTAAAGGACACCCTGTAGAAGTAACGCGACTTTTGAAAATTTTTTCAACGAAAATTTAACGTCATCCCAAAGTTTCACATTCAAATAATTTTCTTCCAATCCTGTTAATTTTATTTCAAAGTTATTTTACCATCTTGTTCATACAGGGGTTCAAAAAATAGTAAATTTTCCGAAAATTCAAATGGTCGCCATTTTGAAACGGCTCGGCCGATTTTGCTAAAGTGCAATACCAGATCACTCCTTGTGGACATCTTACTCTGACAAAAATTTCAGCTCCCTAGATTGAAAACTGCGGCCAGAAACCGTGCCTCAAGGACCGGATTTTTGGAACTTTGAAAGGACACCCTGTAGAAGTAACGTGACTTTTGGAAAATTTTTCAACGAAAATCTAACGTCACTCCAAAGTTTTACAAGAATCCAAAATTTCGTTCACTAATCTTGAAAGATAAAGCTACAGGAGCGTTTTAAAAATCGAAAAATCGTGATTTTGGAGAAATAAATATATATATATATATATATATATATATATAAGTTGAGAATAAACTGGGAATTCTGTCGAATAATTATTGGGACTTAAATCAGAATACTCTGTTTGCTGACCAAGCTTTCGAAAAATTTATTTTTCTTCATCAGGGCTGAAAATTACAAAAATGTGACATCTTCTTTCACTTATGTAATTTACTTATGAGGTAATTTAAACTTACTATGCAAGTGAGGTTGTACATTAAATCAGCTAAGACAAAACAGGAGTTCATGTTCCAGGAGTAATTTAAATTTTAATTTAAATCGGCTGAAAGGTTTTTGAGTAATTAATAAAAAATCGATTTTTTTTTCAAAATTTTACCCCCTGTATCTAGAAAACGAATCAAGTTAGGACATACGATTATATGAAAAAAACTTCTTATTTTTGGCTGGTAAATAAGCCCTAAAAATATTTGCACTCAATTTTGAATCACCCTGTATATCGTGGGCAGGTGAATTTTGGAAAACTACTTTTTCGTGATCTGGGGGTCATGATCGGTGGACATTTGATGAGTTTGGGTGATTTTCGAAAAGTGATGTCGTCCTCAATAGTGTATTTTTTTGTTAAAAAATACACTAACAATAAATTTCTCATTAACGTGTGTCCGGAAATGCACACCTTAAAAAACTACCTTAAAACTACGGAAACTACCTTAAAAATTAGCAACTTTTTTAATGCTTATTATTTTTCATATGCAGTGGCCTAAATTTCAGGCTTGGGTAGGATTTTTTTGCCCAAAATATCTACGACACTTGGAAATTCTTTAAAAGCACAATTTTAACCGCCAATATTTTCTACATAAAAATAACTGCCAACATGAACCGTTTGCCAGAAAAATGACCATTTACGATGAAAAATTAGCTTTGGATGTTTCAAAACATCTGTCGGAAAATTAAGGGCAAAATTTTACTCGATCCTAAAATCCACACCAATGGAATATGAAAAATATAATGAATTGATCTTAAAAAAAACTTTTATATCAATGATATAAACTGTACAAAAGCTGAGTTCCGCGGGTATTTCAAACGTTTTCCCAGATATCTTCAAAAAAACTGCAAAAAGTAATCTTTTTTTGACACTCTGTATCTCAAAAACGGTGTATTTCCGGACCCACGTTAATAGCAAATTTTTGGTTTATTTATGACCAAAGATTCTATCTTTAAATTTTTTTTCCAATATTAAGATACTAATTGTAGGCATACAATTGAGAAAAAATCAGTTATTGTTCTTTGTCATTCAAATGTGATTCCTTGCCTTGATGCATTTGTTAGTAAGACTACTGACGATGGAGACCAAAATCATGGATTCGATCCTAGTTCGCCCCCACTATTTTTCAGATTCATTTTTGAATGTTTTAGAAAAATATAATGTGCGATTGATTGGGGGTGATGGTGGCCATTGGAATTGGCGAAAAGGGCCTTGAAGACAAAAAAATTGCGATTTTCAGTTGTTTGTAACACATGACCTACTCGTTTTAAACGGCAATTGTGAAAAAACATGATTTTTTGAAATGTTTTTGAACTTCGGAAAAGGATGAACCTTTTATTGGTTACACACTTACCTCCTGTATATGAATTTTAAATTCGTTGTAGGTAGTCCAGATGTTTTTAGAGGTGATCCTGAACCTAAAAGGAATCAGTGTAGATTTCTTGTTGTTATACAGGTACACGTTTTTCGAGTCAGCAGAAAATAGTATGAAATTGTTTTCAAAGTGAGTGCGAATTCAGTAATTAATAGTTGACCCAGGGTGATAATGGAAAATCATGACTCTAGGTCGATTTTCTCGTTTGGAACTAATCCGAGTTAATAACAAAAGGGAAAACAAAGAGCTAGTCTCTAGGGTCTGTCACCATTATAGGAAAGGCGATAAGAGATGCTAGAATCCCGTCAGTGTGGAGTAGAGATGTATGAAGAAGGTTGGGTGGGGTGGTTATAGGGTGGAAGTATAGATGTGAAAGAAGGTTGGGTTGCGTAGTGTGCAGTATGCGATGTTGTTTGCGATGGAAACAATTGTCATCGTTCGTATTCCACCCCAGGGCCTTATAATGTACCTCCTTCGAGTAACCGAGCAGCGGGAGGTGTCGGTGGGTTGGCGGGGAACCCGGCAATTGCAGTCGGCGACGGCAAAACCCTTCGGTCCCTCAACGTTAGCACTCGCGGGTTCGTTCTCCGTCCAGGGACGCCCGAGTGAATCACTCAAATTTCGCCGTCTTCTTAACGAATAATCACGTCAAAAGGAACTGCTTCCCTGATAATCAAACAACGACTCCTTTGTTATTTTAACTATTCATCACGTACCTACTCTGATTTATGTAAATAAAATTTCAATATTACTAATATTATATTCGATATGAAAGAAACATTAGAGATTTGTCGTATAAAACACCTTTTCTTAATTACATCAAGCTTTGTTTTAAAACCTCAAGGAATTTTAAACTTGAAATTCTGAAAGAGTACGACTGTAAGATTGGGAAGTAAATTATGTATAACAACGAATAAAGCGGTGATGGAGATTTATTCAAAGGACTGATTTTATTTCTTTAAGTTATTAAAACTTCCCAAGCCTCACAGTTTCGTTTCAATGACCATCAGCAGAGGCAAAGGGATGACGACTAATACTATGAGTACACTTTCTCCAACCTAAATTTTTATATCCCTTAAGTATTGGCGGGGTCAATTTTGACCCTACAGAATTTAAGATTGTGATTTTACTAATTATATCTAAAGGGCACCAGCTGTAGTGCTTCAGAACCACAAACTGATCTTTAAATACAAATGTTTTTTTTCTGTGAAATTCTTTAAAGTGTATACAGACATTGAAAGTTGAATTTTCCCATGGAAAAAATGAGGGGTCAATTTTGACCCTGTCATTCGATAGGTGTTTCAGAACGAAGCCATACTACTTACATGTCACCTACTTTACAATACGACCTTTCAAAAAAGCCGGTCGTTGTTTAATTTAATTATACAGGCTGTCCCATTTAGGTAAAATGAACTTCATGAAACGGTAAGAGATACGAAGAATTGATTAATTTCTGTATTCAAATGAAACAATCACTTTAATTTTCGTTTCACTAATCTATAATACGTGATATTCATCAGATGCAAGGGATGTAAAATTCTTTATACATGATGTTTATTTTTACAAGGAGAGGGTTAATAATTTCTGCAAAGAGAAAGTATAATAAATTACCTAAAATCCTTTATAAACAAAACCCTTAATGAATTTTCGTTCACGAAAATGTTCTTCATACTTCATAAACATTTTTTCAAGAGTTTTCATTCAATTAACTGATTAAATTAACCTTTAATCTCACCAACACAAGTTTTCAATTATTTTTATATGCTGGCGATTTTTTATAAGCCCATTTAGATAAATCTCTTTTCTGATAACAAACATTGTTATTGGAGAATCGATCGAATTATTTATCATACATTGTACAGGGTGCACCATGTATAATATCCTTCTCTATATTGCTATCTCTTAACGCTAACAGATACAGGGTCGGTTAAACAAGTCCAAAGGAGCGCAATTTTGTGGCCATCTCGATTCCGTCGAGACATACAAGACATCTGTAACCGTTCCTGAAATATCCTGAAAAAACTGAAAAATCGAGATTTCTTATTTTTTCCATATCTTTTTTATTATTGGAGATTAATGAATAATTTTTCTGTTGGCTTACATAAGTCGTCAAGAGCTACCCATCTGACATTTCGAAAATTTTCAAAGCCGACTAGATCCCAGAATTTTCATAGTCATCTTTCGTTTTTCTTATGGCCACCATATTGTTTTTTTATATTGTTCGATATAAAAAAATCATAAAAACTTAACATTGTTAAACTTCAAAAAATAAATTTAAAAAATTTTTATTCTTGTTTTTTCTTTACAAAAAAGACACATTTTTGGACCGAATTTCATAGATAAATTAAAAAACCATAAGGCAAGCACTATTTCGGCGTATTTTACAAATGTTGACGTTTTTCTACGATTTATTTTTAGATTTTTCTTTGAAAAAAGAAGAATAAAAATTAAATTTTTTTTTTAAGTTTATTAATTTTTGGTTTCTATTATTTTTTTCATATCGAACGACAATAAAAAATAATGTGGCGGCCATAAGAAAAACGAAAGTTGACTGTGAAAACTCTTGGATCTAGTAGGCCTTGAAAATTTTTGAAATGTCAGATGGATAGCTCTTAACGGCTTATGCAAGCCTACAAAAAAATTATTTATTAATTTTCAATAATAAGAAAGATATGGCAAAAATAAGAAATCTCGATTTTTCAGTTTTTTCAGGATATTTCAGGAACGGTCACAGATATCTTGCGTGTCTCGACGGATTCGAGATGGCCACAAAATTGCGCTCCTTTGGACTTGTTTAACCGACCCTGTATCTCGTAGCGTTCAGGAGATAGCAATATAGAGAAGGATACATGGTGCACCCTGTATTGGTACAGTATGTCCCAATTTTAACTTAAAGGCGAACTGAATTTTATCGTAGTTCCAAAGTTTGAATTCCTTTAGCGTACAGATACGTTTTCAAAAAATTTAAATAGCGACAGGGATTAAGTGACATAACATTTTGAAGTTGTTTTTATTATTTATAGGTACAACCATGCATTATTGTCTTTATTTTGGATGATTTATTTTTATTTTATTTTTATTTATTTATTTATATTAACATGTCTCGACTACTTTGGTCATTGACACAGGTACAACGGGTTGAACATAAGTATTGTAATTATACTTGGATTGCGCAGTATATGTACGGTGCAGTATATTTTGATTGCTAGTCTGTATCTAGATTTGTTGGTACAGGTGTGATTCTTGCAGAAAGCTTATCACTGCTTCATACTGATCTGGAGACCCGAGGATCTCCTTTGAACTTCTTTCCAAGCCAAATTTTTGGCGCGCGTCTTGGTATTTTGTGCATTCTACTTCCTCAGGGTTTCTTGCGAGGTGGTGACGGAGAAGCCAATTGAATCTGGGGGTTTTGAAGCGTCTGTATAGTAAACTGTATCGAACTGACTGGTGTTTATCAGGTTGAGAAAGTGTTGTTTATATGTTGACTTGGGAGTTTCCGATTTCTTGAGTTGGTTGAGCGATGTGTCAATCCGTGGTAGAGTTCTTGTCCAGGGTGGGGTTTCAGGGATTGAGAATAGAGTTGTCTCGGTCAGGGAGGTATTTCCTTGCAAGGTGGATAAGATATGGGGGATTGTTTGTGAGGGCGCATGGAGGTTTCGATGGGTGGGATTGATTAGTAGTTTGTAAGCGGGGTTCTTGGGATTTGCGGATAGTCTGGCAGCATACGAAAGGACCAATTGTTCTCGTCGTAGGTGAAGGGGAAGCACTCGACTCTCTAGATGGAGGCTTGGAACTGGGCTAGATTTAGAGGCGCCTAGGCAGATTCTTAGTGCATTGTTCTGGATTGTGTTCAGCTTTCGCAGCACGGATTTTGCTGCAGAGTGGTACATTATACTGCCGTAGTCTATCCGAGAAAGAATTAGGCTTCTGTAGATTCTGAGTAGGGCTTCTTCATCGGCGCCTCAGACATTGTGAGATAGGATTTTTAATATATTTAGACGGTTTAGGCAATTGCCTCTTATTTGATCCACGTGAGTTTGCTATCAAATGTAATTCCAAGTATCTTCAGGTTGCTTACTGATTCTAGTGGAACACCATTTAGTGTTATTTGGGGAGGCGAGGTGCTGCTGTATCTTCTGGAGAATTTTATTACTTTGGATTTGGAGGTTGAGAAAGTGAAACCGAATATGTTTGCCCAATTGCTGATGTTATCCACTGCATTTTGTAGGAGGGAACAGGTGCTTCTTGTGTTTTTCCCATGGCAGTACAGTAACAGGTCGTCGGCGTAAAGAAAATACAAAAAAAACCTTCTTGCGCATCAATCGCAGAAATAGTGTATTTTTATGCGATTCAATAATAAATATTTTCTTCCTATTTTTTTTTTATAATGAATATAATGAAAAAATAATCCGATTTTTTGGGGGGGAAAAGCGGAAAACCACCTACCTACCAAAAAAAAAGAATAGCCCTCTCGTGGTTTCGAACCCGCATCAACAGTTTACTATTTAGGCAAGGGTTCGCTGGCCTAATTAACTGAGCTAAAGGTGCCTTTCAAATATGTAGCGATGATCGAGTAGGTATATGTAGTACGTCCAATACTTCATCCTACACATTTTATTTTTTAAACTAGTCATATCTTAGTTATTAAAAGACCAATTTGAATACTTTTTTCACCCGCATGTAGGTGATTTAATTGTCGTTGCGATTGCTCTTCTAATTTTCAGAACCATTCATAATTGAATGTGAAAAAAAATAAAAAAGAAATTGAGAACCATTTCATCGATTTAATAAGTGCAAGCTAATTTTGCACAAGCGAAAAACTTTTTTGTTTTTCGTTTAAAGTGCTACATTAATCGAGGAGAATTGAAGCTAAGACATCAAATTATATGTTAAAGCAAAAAAAAAATGGAAAATTTCGGTTCAACTTATTCAAAAATGGACTCATAAACGGTTATAGAATTGACACATTTTCACCCTTTTTCCTACCCACGACACTGGCTTATTAATGGAAAATATGCTAATTTTATTGCATTAACTCAAATTTCCAATAATTTTCTTCAAATCCTGTTAATTTGATTTCAAAGTTTTTTTCCCATCTTGCTCATACAGGGGTTCAAATATTAGCAAATTTTTCAAAAATTAAAATGACCGCCATTTTGAAACGGCTCGACCGATTTTGCTCAAGTACAATACCAGACCAGTTTTTATAGATATCTTACTCCCACAAAAATTTCAGCCTCCTAGATTCAAAACTGCGACCTGAAATTAGATGACAAAAACCGGATACCTGGAATTTTGAAGGGACACCCTGTAGAAGTGATGGGACTTTTGGAAAGTTTTTCAACGAAAATCCAACGTCATTCCCAAGCTTTACAAGGACCCAAAATTTCGTTCACTAATCTTAAAAGATAAAGCCACAGGAGCGTTTTTAAAATCGAAATTTCGCGATTTTGGAGAAATATATAAATATATAAATATATAAATATATATATAAATATATAAATATATATATATATATCGTGGGCAGGTGAATTTTGGAAAACCACTTTTTCGTGATCTGGGGGTCATGATCGGTGGACATTTGATGAGTTTGGGTGATTTTCGAAAAGTGATGTCGTCCTCAATAGTGTATTTTTTGTTAAAAAATACACTAATATTTTATGGGTGGTTTAACGGAAGCGCATATGTCATTAATGGCTAAGAGGAAGAGCGATGGGCTAAGGAATGAACCTTGTGGGACGCCATTCTCCAGAGAATATGAGGTCGATGTGATCCCATTGGCTCTCACTTTGAACGATCTGTTGACAAGGAAGTTCTCAATAAAATAATAGATGTTTCCATTAAGGTTCGCTTCTTTCAGTTTGTTGAGTATGGTGGCTCTTGGTACAGAATCAAATGCGCTTTCCAGGTCGAAGGTGACTGCTGTGATGTCCTGTTTTTCACTCATTGCACTTGCTATGTCTGATTGGAGTAGGACAAGGTTGTCGTGTGTGGATCTCATCGGTCTGCAGCCTGATTGAGCTTCATTGATGATGTTGTGACGTTCAAAATACCAGAGTAGTCTTTTGTTGATCATTTTCTCCATGAGTTTACATAGCGTGCAGGTTAGGGAGATGGGTCTGAATGAGCTTGGGAAAGGGGCCGGTGTAGTATGGGGTTTCTTTATGGGGAGAAGAATTGACTGTTTCCAGACTATTGGGAATTTTTGTGATGTCCAGATGTAATTGTATAGCTCCAGAAGCTTATTTAGTGAGTTAGGGTGTAGGTTTTTTAGGAATGAGCCAGGGATGTCATCGGGTCCTGCGGCAGAATTTTTTAATGAGGAAAGGGCTGTAGTAAGTTCATGGTGAGTGAAAGGGTTGTTGATTGGGTCGGGACCAAAATTTGTACCGGTTGGGTTTATTTATTGTTGGGGTGTATCTAGGGTTTTGCGGTTTTTTGATTTTGTTTGGAAATGCTCTGCAAGGTGGGTAACAATAGTAGGGTCGTCACTGATAATCTTGTTGTCTTGTCTTGTTACGGCTGGTATTTTTTGAATGGTATTTACACCTCTCATTTGTTTTATCTTTGCCCATACTTGTTTGGATGGGGTGTTTGAGGCTATGGAGCTTACGTAATTGTTCCAGGAGTCTTTCTTGCTCTGCTTCAGAATACGTTTTGATATGGCCTTAAAAAAAATTGAGCTGTTTCAGAATTTTTTTCAAACTTGAATGAAATTGGAGATTTTAAAGGGTAGAATTTTTAGTTGAGTTGAGGTACTCTAAGAGTTTTTAATACATAAAGAATATAAATTCAAGATAAGGAAAACTAACGATTTTTGATGAAAAAATCGTGTATAGTCGATTTCTGTTTTAAAATTACTGCAGCTGTTTAACGCAAAATTCCATTCTCTATATGTCATCCCCTGAGAAGGATATAGCGGCCCCTCAGAAAATTCTCAAATAGTAGAAAGGAGATCGTGTAGTAGGTACCGTATTTGAAAATTGAAAAGCGAATTGACGAAATATATTCACAAAGCACAAATTTTTTTTTTTATTATTTATTTTGGAAAAAATAAATATTACAGAATAGTTCGATAATATTTTGGTTTCTCAACAAAAGTGTCTGTTGAAAGTAGCAGATACTATAAATGTTTTGGTTTAAACAACAGTGTAAGAATTTCAAACTTAGCTATTTTGACAACTTTTTTTATTGTTAGCGATAAATGTAGACCTTACAGTCGGATGAAAACTTTCTCCAGTTATGATTTGCTTCGTTAGTTCTGAATTATTGGAAGCCGAGATAATTAAAATACTCTTATTTTATTAGGCTGGGATGATAAAAATCGAATCCAACAACTAGGTAGTGTGTCATTTGTCCATCGATAAATACCCCAATCGACCATCAAATAATCAGTTAAGCAATCTAGTGTTACCAGAATTGTATACAAATTTGGAGAAAACGGACACTTAAAGAGATCGGAGATCTAAAAGACGACCAAAACAGTACCTGAGAACAGCCGCCTTTTTTCAACAGCACCAATCACTTCACACCCCACTGCATACGTCCACTACAGTCTCTTTAAATATAACCCTGCGCAGCAGCAGTTGACTAGTTAAGGGTTTTTCGCACGAGTAACTCGTAAGAGTTACTGAAACCGCGACTATTGAATGCAAGTGCCTTATAATACCCAAGCCTTTAAGACAGCGGTGTTTACTTTTTACACACTTATTTACTTGTTTGCCATTTTATTTCGATTTTATTATGCATATAGGTGCACGATACCTAATTTAGCAATTATTATTATGGGGAGTTATGGGTAATTTATATGGGAATTTTTATGGGAAATTTATGAGAAATTATTTTTTTATGGCAAGACGTATCCCGGTCGATCCCACCTAGAACGAAGCCGACCAGAAATATACGTCAAGCCGCAGTAGCTCATCCCTATCAGGTTCAGCTCGTTACACCTCGCACTACCTTAATTATTTCAGACTACTTTCATGTACAGAATCGCATTCCAAGCGAAGTGTTTCCTGAGGAATACAACCTTCAACGATTCAAAGTGAACGTGAATCGATATCTCCGCGCATGCACCGCTCTCAGAGCACCATAAGGGATTTACCTGTAGTGCATGTGCCTTTTCAATGGAAAAGAATATTAGATTACATTCACTAAAGGCCAAAGGGAAATGGAGAGAGCCACTCTTGGCAACTCTAAAAGAGATAGAATATATCCAATAACTATCAGACAGAGAGGACTAAAGTTAAAGACATTGTTGAACACATAACTAGAATGAAATGGAGATGGGCAGGTCATGTGGCGAGAATATCAGACGACAGGTGGACTAAAAGAATATCCGAATAGCGACCACGAGAAAAATGTACGACGGTGTATTAGTGCCACAGCACAAACATTTTTTTTATATTTCGACATTTTAAAACTCAAAATTTTGGGTTTTAATCTCAAAAGGCTTTAATTAAACTCCAAATTTGGCAATCCTACAAAAGTGGTCTCCGAGTTTAGAACAATATGATGCGCATGTCACTCAACGAAGTTCTGTGTTGCGTGATTTAGTAGCTGAATTCTGGCCAGAATCTGATAAGTCAGGTCTTAGGTCGTTGTTATTAGGTTCTCTCTCCCCTTTGAAATTTACAACCTCTAGGGATTTTTCTTCTATCTATTTTATATTTTACTTTTCTTGTTATTAATTTTCTTGAAATTTCAGGAAAAAAAACTAACAATGGCGAATGAGCTGACTTATCAGGTTCCGATCAATCTGGTTTGGAACCGATCAATCTGGTCATCTTTTTTATTCAGTAAAAATCTGTGCTGGCATTCATTCAACTATATTTCAGCAGCGGAATAATCCCTTTGAATGCGTACTACTTCTGTAGGCTGACCAAAATTTTGAGATTTTTTCCCAAGACTTAATCTCAAAATTTGACTTTGCAATTTCAAAATTATGAGACTGAAACTAAAAATTTTGAGTTTTGAAATGTCGAAATATTAAAAAAAATAATTTGTACTGTGGAACTAATACGCTGTCGTATACTGGAGCGATGATATAAGAAGAGTTACCTACTGGGAATCAAGAGATCTGAGGGAACTTAGAGGAGGCCTCTGTTCAGCAGTGGACAATGACGGCTACACGATGATGATGATTTTAACAAGCTCAGTTAACAATAAAATTTTTCAAATTTAAAAAAAAATTACTATCTAATGCCATTATAATGAACAATGCAATATGATGTTGACTAATAACGTTTATTTATAGTGAACTTATAATAAATTTTGAAAGTGCTATTCTCCCATTTCTAATACATATCACGGAAAGTTTTCGAGTCGCCTGAGAGTAATAATGTCATTATTCCTTATATATTCTGCTAAAATATACAGTGTGTGTCACAGGCATGGTAAGTACACCCCCTTTTTTTTTCTTTATTTTTGGAGATAATTTTTTGAAATTTGGTACGTCGAATATTCTCGATAGAGCGCACTTTTTAGCAGAAAATGGAATTTTTTCCCACTTCCGGTTTTTCCGGAAATGTAACCAACTTTTTGTTTTTAAATAGGACACCCTATATATTATTATATTTTTGGATTCTATACATTTGTACGAATCCAACAATACCACATAAGTACCATTTTAAATGTCAAATTTGTTTTTATTTAATTTTTTATTTCTCAATTATAGTGTGCCATGACTATTTCGTTTTACTCCAATTGGATCATCTAATGCTAGAAAAATCGATTTTTTGTTCAAAGTACTAAATTAAGTGATTAATGGATAAATTATGCGCACCGGAATGATTTTTTGAGCTGAATTCATTTTTTTCAAATGGTACTTCAATAAGGGACATTTTGGTGTACCCATTTTGCATCTGTGACGAACACAACTGAAGTCATGGCACACTATAATTGAAAATAAAAAATTAAATAAAAGCAAATTTGCCATTTAAAATGGTACTTATGTGGTATTGTTGGATTCGTACAAATGTATAGAATCCAAAAATATAATAATATTTAGGGTGTTCCATTTAAAAATAAAAACATTTCCGGAAAAACCGGATGTGGGAAAAAATTCAATTTTCTGCTAAAAAGTGCGCTCTATCGAGAATATGCGACGTACCAAATTTCAAAAAAATTAATAAAGAAAAAAAGGGGGTGTACCATGCCTGTGACACACACTGTATACCTATCCGTAATATATAATGATATATTCATTCATATTTATATATAGGTATACATATATCCTGCTATAAACTTCCAATCGAGACAAGGGGTGTATACTGACTCTAATATAGGTTAAGTAGCGATGGGGATACGTCAGTAATACAAGATAATGTTGGTAATACCTACAAACTGAGCTGACAATGAATTATGTTAGACAAGATATTCGGGAGAGGTGTGATAAAACTGCTAAAACAATGCTGAAATTGCTGAGTTGAATTATAATAGATGAATAGCAGTAGCTATTGCAACTAACGCGTTAATACGAAACAATAAAGGCTAGGTAGATAAATGACAGGTAGCCAACCATGAGTAACATTAATCATCTACTGAAAGTGAAATAGAAAGTGCGAACGATGGAGTCTCGCGGTTAAGCCGAAGCTGTGCGGATTTTTGTTGTTCAGTCATGTCTTTCAAAATCAGGAGATATATCCTCATTAGGGAGCTTTAGACTTTCTTACAATATATTGACAAACATTCCAGGATATACCATATTTATAGTACAATAAGGTGGAAAATTGATAATTTTAATAGTTTCATTTTAAACTAAAGTACGTAATATAAAAATCCAGAGCAAAAATGAGTCAAGTGATTTTATGTCGAACTGCAAAATTTTGGAACTTCATATTTATTTATTATTTTGAAATATGAATTAACATGTCAATATTGAATAAACTTTTTGTTAGTTGAAAAAAACTGGCAATGATCTAAAAACTTAGCTTCATCCTTTATCATTCAGGATTGAGAAATTGAACTGGTAAAACAATTATATATTGATAATATTGAAATTGGAAAGCCCTGGAGACAAGAAAATGGTCGTCAAAGGCAAGTGAGGTTTTTCTGCTCTTGGGTTATATTGAGTTACATTTATAATGAAAGCAATTCCTGAGGATCGAAGTATCAATATTTGCGAATGTCGATAATTGATCTTTCTAAATTGTATGAAAAATATAATGTAAACGTTTAAATGTAAAACCTTCTGATACCTCAGCTCCACAAACTGATTAACTGCTGTCTATTTCCATCTCTTTCTTTCAAGTTCAACTATTTCTACTTTTCTTGTATTTATGCTTTCAATTCCGATTTTTGAGGTGTATCAGTTGGAGTAAAGCCCTTCCACATTTCTTATTTTTTGAACCTCTTTCCTAGCATCAACTTTAGAATATGTTCTATGAATACATCCCTAAAGTTCTGTGATTAACTGATTGCTGATTTCATCTGTTTTCATCTGCCGTTAGAGATCGCGATTGGGCATTTTTTGCAGACTTTGACACCAAAGCTTTGACACCACTGGACGAGCAAATGATATCTCATGTCTATCAGTAAAATTATAGTGGGAAAGAAGTCATCCATCATCGATAAATATTCTTATTAAAACAATAATTCCTGAATCCCGTCAGGATTACATTCATTGGATTAACTTGAGACAATAGTAACGCATTCTGGAATAACGTAGATGGTCATAGGTATACTCTTGAATCATGCATCAACCAACAGTCAACTGCTCTATTATTGTAGAGAACCTCAATTGAAATATACACACACCCACATCATGACATGAATCTTTTTGTTGCAGTAGGAAGAAAATTTACAATCAACAGGTAACTTATCTAAATAAGTACAGAATAAGTCCCACAGAATATGGTTGTCAAATAAAAGGAATGTCGAATTGCTCACTGACATTATGCTGTTGTGTTTAACAAAGTGACTCATATAGTGGAGAGGGTCTGTCAAAAAAAAGGCTCCATCCGCCTTGGACTCGAGAATTTTTTTTTTCATAAAGTTGTACACCCCCTTCATTTTGGTGGCATTTTCAAAAATTTATTCGACGCCCTGGCGGAGAAATGTGCATGCGAAGACATCGGCAATGGGTTTTTTGCACATAACTCGCTTAATTCAACTCCGAGCATAGTAAATCACTTATCAAAAAATGAAGAGCTCTCGAAGACGCGTAATTTGAACTTCGACTGGTCCAAATCGGTCAAACGGTTCTTGAGATATCGCATTTTCAATTTTAAGGCCCTTTCTTCAGGGTTCCGCCGCGGTGCGAATACACCGCCGTCCGTGTTCGCGTGTTTTGCATGGAAAAAATCGACTTAGGGACTTAATTTTTTTTTCATCCACAGACAGCAGTGTCCTCAATGATGCCTGAAATTTTGAAGTCGCTATCTTGATTAGAGGGGGAGGGGGAGGGGAAATCATAATTAAAATTGCTATAACTTTCGCTAATATTGGGGCCTCGGGCCCAACCAATGGGAGATGACACTTTGGAATGCCTACTTTAAAATGGTTTTTTTTTTTTCGATTCCGCCAATATTGGCAAGATGCCCGCAGAAAAACCGATTTCCCTCCCCCCTTTTTTTTTAAACTGTTTTTTTGCCATGAAAGAAGGGGGTGGGGGTAACATTTTTTTCGCCATCAGACGGGAATTTTTTTTATCTTCGATTTGAGCCCCAGTAGACCTCGATCGGACCATTATTAAGGTCACAGGGTCATCAAACGCGTTTGGTCCTGTAGAATGGCAAGGATTAGGGTTAGCGGGTTCCGCTACCCGGCATTTTTTAGGGCTAAGTGTCCCCTTTCAAAATTTTCTTACCCCATGTCGCTATCTCAATTAGGGCCTGCACGCAGACGTGATATGTAAACCAATGAATCTAGCCGCGGAGCAGCGAGAGCCGTAGGGGGAGCCTAGCGCTCCCTCTCCTTTCTCTCTTCTCTCACAGACACACACGCTAGATTACTTGGTTTACATATCACGTCCGCGTGCAGGCCCTAATTGAGATAGCGACATGGGGTAAGAAAATCTTGAAAGGGGACACTTAGCCCTAAAAAATGCCGAGTACCGGAACCCGCTAACCCTAATCCTTGCCATTCTACAGGACCAAACAACGCGTTTGGTGACCCTGTGACCTTAATAATGGTCCGATCGAGGTCTACTGGGGCTCAAATGAAGATAAAAAAAATTCCCGTCTGATGACGAAAAAATTTTTACTCCCACCCCCTTCTTTCATGGCAAAAAAACCAGTTTTATAAAAAAAAGGAGGGAGGGAAATCGGTTTTTTCTGCGGGCATCTTGCCAATATTGGCGGAATCGAAAAAAAAAACATTTTAAAGTAGGCATTCCAAAGTGTCATCTCCCATTGGTTGGGCCCGAGGCCCCAATATTAGCGAAAGTTATAGCAATTTGAATTTTAATTATGATTTCCCCTCCCCCTCCCCCTCTAATCGAGATAGCGACTTCAAAGTTTCAGGCATCATTGAGGACACTGCTGTCTGTCGATGAAAAAAAAAATTAAGTCCCCAAGTCGATTTTTTCCATGCAAAACACGCGAACACGGACGGCGCTGTATTCGCACCGCGGCGGAACCCTGAAGAAAGGGCCTTAAAATTGAAAACGCGATATCTCGAGAACCGTTTGACCGATTTGGACCAGTCAAAGTTCAAATTACGCGTCTTAGAGAGCTCTTCATTTTTTGACAGGATATTTACTATGCTCAGAGTTGAATTAAGCGAGTTATGTGCAAAAAACCCATTGCCGATGTCTTCGCATGCACATTTCTCCGCCAGGGCGTCGATTAAATTTTTGAAAATGACACCAAAATGGAGAGGGGGTCCAACTTTATGAAAAAAAAATAAAAAAAAATTCGTGAGTCCAAGGCGGTTCGAAAGTTAGACCCTCTCTACTAATAACTTCAATAAACAAAACGTAGTTCGAGGGCAAATAAATGCAGGTAACATTGCATCGCCTATTGCGTTGTTAAAAGAACACTACGTTGTCACCAGGGAACTTAGCTGTCCACTAATTGTTTGGCTTACTCCCTTAACTAAGTCATCCTAACAGGCATGGAAGCCTACATTCCCTTAAAAAAAAAAACAACCCTCAAACAACAAACCTTGGTTCAACAAAAGATGCAAGGAAGCTGTCGCCTCCAAACAACTGGCTTTGATCCCCGACGGCATGAACCACCGCAATTTCATCCTTGAACCAAAGAAATAATAGATCAAACCAAGGAAGTTCACAACCAAAGAATTAAGAACAAACTTCTCTCCTGCCAATCTTTTTGGTCGGTCACTAAGGCAGTCAGCCAGAACTTCACCAGATCCACGATTCCACCACTTACACGGACAGACGGGACTATCGCATGTATTCGGGAGACCACGTGGACTGAAAAGAAATCTCACAAACGTACTCTGACATGGCAACAAGACAAAAATATTGAAGTGAGGCAAACAAAAACAGTTGGGAGATATCATAGAATTAAGGCTACATAGCTAAATAGATGCAACACTATTTTTTTGTCATATTTGTTTTGAGGCAATAGGTATTTTCTTAAGTAATATTTAATGCATTGTTGTGTAAAAAGGGTAATATGATTTGAAATATCGAATCAATAAATGTAGTTAGGTATAAAGGGAATATAATCGGTTTACACGATAGGCAATGAAGGGTAACGTAGAAAAGCTGAAAACAGACAAGAGAACGACAGCGAAAAGTGGCTGAAGCCTTCCAGGACCAGCTTGGCGCTCAGGGGTGGCCAGGACTCGGATGGGGGAATGTATAGCGCAAACGGAAGCAACAAAGAGGGTCCACCGGGCAAACAGACGCCGAAGAGCAAGACGGAGAAGGATACGATTTTTGTATTGGATTGTTTAGGATTTCCGATGCATGCTACCCGGGGCTCTAACCCAGATGGGACAATAGCTGTAAAATTGAAACTTAATGAGGTGTGAACAGTTGAAATTGATATTTAAAAGAGCCAAGATAATCTAAACTTGAATAGCAATTTGATTTAAGAAACAGTCTGCTGTATTCTATTTATAATAAGCAGCGTACTCTAAGATTCGTTATTCAAATCAACGACTCGGTAAATTGTACACTGTGTGACCAAGATTTGTGTGTTACGGTTAGGTATACGTATTTCATCATACAAGACAAGCATTTATTTTATTCTCTTTATTTGGAAACTCTTATTATAAATTTAGAATTGTGATACGGATTAATGAGCTTTTATCATGTTGTTGTTTCTCTGTACATTTTCTAATTATTTTTATAATAAATTAAAGATGGTGATGGGGGAAAATTAATAAACTAGGAGATATAGTTACCAAGCAAGTTGGGTTGTTCAAAAGCGGATCCATAATAATTGAATGAAGGTATGAAACAGAAACGTCCAAAATACACTCGTACAAGTTTGTGGATTTTGGACCTTTTTGTTTTCTACCTTTCTGTGAATATTTCAGATTGTGTTTCATTTCTGCGAGATGGAAGAAACTGAAACAACTGTGCGAGTAAGTAGGTACCTACTTTGAATGAGCACATGTAAAAACATTTACAGCCAGTATTATAAAGGCTCATTAAGTTAACGGGCAGATTTCTGGGGTCGTTTCTAGAAAAGGTATCGTCCGTAGGTGGAAAATATAGCACATTAGTGATTCTTGCTATAGAAAAAGTTGTCAAACCTTCTTTATAGTAGAATTTCGGATCCAACATGTCAAGGATGTATAAAATACCGAAATATATCCAAATAGAGTTGCTGCAAGAAGATTATCTTTCATAGGAAAGAGGCTTCGGCTAAACAAAATTCTTTGTCACAGATTCTATTAGTCGCAGATGCATAAGAAATAACATTTTTTGTAGTGAATTAGTCCTATTATGTGGAGGATATAAAGCTGGGTAATCAACAATTAATAGGTATGAATTTCAACCCAAAGTTAAGAACAGTTAGCATGCCAGTTAATACAAATTAATAAAAAAATAAAACGTCAAATTACCTTTGATGTGAGGGGTCATTTGACGATTCTTTGCATTTTAAAGATGCTAGGACTAGAGGGTTATTGTGTCAAGGTCAAGTTCGTATCATAAGGAGTCCCCATAGGAACAAAAATGGACCTGCTGAGGGTTTATTCAAAAACAAAATACCAACCGAGAAATTCAGAGTAGAGAGTTTTCAAAAAGACATCCGGTATAATTATGATCTCCCCGATCATATATCTGACGACACAACCATGTATGCTAACGATACAACCACCGCTATGGTCTGATGCAGAAATGGCCGGGGTGTCTCGGGAGTTAACAATTTTGACAAAAATGATTACCGGAAATTTATTTTAAAAATAAATTGCATAGAGTGTTGTTTTTAATGATATCGTGGGGATTCTGTTTTTAGATGCTACGTGAGCATACGTCCCATCTCATTGTTCTTATGTATAGACACTAATTTGCAGAAGATAACTACTCGGGAGCGTCAATATCTTATAAATTTTGAACGCATCACGGCAAGAGTCTCTATGGCCTTGGTCTGCTATAACATCACTTACCACGTCTTTTTTTATTCTAGAAACTCTGATACTCTCCTCAATACCTCCCTCCAATCACTGCAAAGTATGAATTATCTGGCTGTTTTGCATCTAAACATTTTTTCATCTGAGATAAGACAAACACATGACGGGATAGGGTCGAACAAAGCTCTTTTTTGTAGGGTACCTACCTACGCATCTGAGGGAGCGGTCCAAAACTACCCCAAATGCTTCAACAGTTTCTGTTAAAGAAAATGTTCTTTCTTTATATAGTTTTAATTTGTTTACTGTGTACCTGCTTTATTCATCACGTCACTTACTCTTAAATCTGTCTCGTTCGCATTAAAACATGTTATAACTGTGGTAGTGTCATCTGCCTATTGCGTTGTTCTGATTCCCTTCATGTGATCAACGAAATAATTGATATCAACATGGAAGAGGGATGTAAACTTTTAATAATTAAACCTTGTGGCACTGACGCACCATAAAAAGTTATCGAATCTCCAGACGAACTCCTGGTCTATGGACACGTACTCCTTCTCCCCACCAAATAGCTATTAAATAATTTAAGCGCCCGCGTACCTCTACAGGGTTACTGGTAACTGGATACATTCCATTGGTGATCTGAAGAGGAAAAGAGTAAATTACCCATAATTAATGCACTATACAAAACTGAATAGATTTTTGAAACTTTCGATTTTATATTAGTGTATTTTTTAACAAAAAAATACACTATTGAGGACGACATCACTTTCCAAAAATCACCCAAACTCATCAAATGTCCACCGATCATGACCCCCAGATTACGAAAAAGTGGTTTTCCAAAATTCACCTGCCCACGATATATATATATATATTTATATATATATATTTATATATATATATATATTTATATATATATTTCTCCAAAATCGCGAAATTTCGATTTTAAAAACGCTCCTGTGGCTTTATCTTTTAAGATTAGTGAACGAAATTTTGAGTCCTTGTAAAATTTTGGAATGACGTTGAATTTTCGTTGAAAAACTTTCCAAAAGTCCCATCACTTCTACAGGGTGTCCCTTCAAAATTCCAGGTATCCGGTTTTTGTCATCTAATTTCAGGTCGCAGTTTTGGATCTAGGAGGCTGAAATTTTTGTGGGAGTAAGATATCTATAAAAACTGGTCTGGTATTGTACTTGAGCAAAATCGGTCGAGCCGTTTCAAAATGGCGGTCATTTTAATTTTTGAAAAATTTGCTAATATTTGAACCCCTGTATGAGCAAGATGGGAAAAAAACTTTGAAATCAAATTAACAGGATTTGAAGAAAATTATTGGAAATTTGAGTTAATGCAATAAAATTAGCATATTTTCCATTAATAAGCCAGTGTCGTGGGTAGGAAAAAGGGTGAAAATGTGTCAATTCTATAACCGTTTATGAGTCTATTTTTGAAGAAGTTGAACCGAAATTTTCCATTTTTTTTGCTTTAACATATAATTTGATGTCTTAGCTTCAATTCGCCTCGATTAATGTAGCACTTTAAACGAAAAACAAAAAAGTTTTTCGCTTGTGCAAAATTAGCTTACACTTATATAAAATTATTAAATCAATGAAATGGTTCGCAATTTCTTTTTTATTTTTTTCCACATTAAATTATGAATGGTTCTGAAAATTTGAAAAGCAAACGCAACAACAATTAAATCACCTACATGCGGGTGAAAAAAGTATTCAAATTGGTTTTTTAATAACAAAGATACGACCAGTTTAAAAAATAAAATATGTAGGTGTAAGTATTTGACGTACTACATATACCTACTTGATCATCGCTACAAATTTGAAAGGCACCTTTAGCTCAGTTAGTTAGGCAAGCGAACCCTTGCATAAATAGTAAACTGTTGATGCGGGTTCGAAACCACGAGAGGGTTATTCTTTTTTTTGGTAGGTAGGTGGTTTTCCGCTTTTCCCCCCAAAAAAATCGGATTATTTTTTCATTATATTCATTATAAAAAAAAAAATAGGAAGAAAATATTTATTATTGAATCGCATAAAAATACACTATTTCTGCGATTGATGCGCAAGAAGGGTTTTTTCTTAAAAACAGATTTAAATGTCTTCAAATGGAATTTTCAAAAAGTTTACTTTAACTTTTTGTATTTTTTATCGTTGGAATACTTGTCTAACACTATTCTTCTGTTTGGAATACAAAATGTACGGAAGTATTTCGATCATGTGAAAATTTCAAAGAAATATCTCAGAATTTATTGCGTTTTATGTATAGTGCATGTTAGGGTTAATTTACTCCTTACCTCTTGTTTTATCAGATCACCAAAGGAATATATCCAGTTACCAACAAGATTTTCCTTACGAAAATCTTGGCCTGCCGGCGGCGTCGGGCCTTCGGCCCTCCATGGCGGGCCTTCGGCCCGTAAGTAGTGTCAGTAGATCCCAGTCAAAGTTGAAATTTGTCATCAGTTGTTTTTTTTTCAATTGCAGTTTTTCTATATCAGTACGGCCCTGAAAGCAGTAGATTCTCCGTCAAAGTTAACGCCTGTCACCTCCTTTTTTGTGACTATTTTTTCTATATCGCTCCTGAAGGACCAATATGTGAACTTACGAAAATTCGCGACCATTGAAAATGTTCGCTTCCAACCGACTAAATCGCACGCCATTTTATTAAAATCGTTCAAACAAAGTTGGCGGTTATATTATATATAATACCTCTTGCACCGATATGTTATTGCTGCACATTTCACCTTTACGACGATACCAAAATCTGGCCGCCATCTTGATTCTCTGATTTTATATTTTTTTCAACTTTATTTCAACATACATTTACGTTAATTAATTTTCGTCGCGACTGTCCTTCTAATTTTCCCAATCGTGCATAAAGAATAAGACAAAAAAAATAAAAAAGGATTAATTTATCGATTTATTAATAAAAATAATAAGAGTGTAAGCTAATTTTCGAGCAGCGAGAAACTTTTT
Source organism: Malachius bipustulatus (assembly GCA_910589415.1). Taxonomy (NCBI): domain Eukaryota; kingdom Metazoa; phylum Arthropoda; class Insecta; order Coleoptera; family Melyridae; genus Malachius; species Malachius bipustulatus. The sequence goes on along the minus strand of OU342639.1, from coordinate 28,483,504 downwards.
TATTTTCAGTTTAAAGTACTGACATAATCGAGATAAGATGAAGCCAAAACTTCAAATTATGTGTTGAAGAAAAAATTTTTTGCATAAGTTGAACTATGTCGTCGATGGAGAGAGATATATTCGAAACACGCCTGAACCGGTTCAATGACCTGGCGAAGTTTTTCCGAATTTTGACAGTTTTTCCAACGGTTAAGGAAAAAAACTGTATCTATCTTTTTTGTAGGTAAAGAACGTCTCTATCATAGAGCTTTGTTATTTTTTCGATCGGTCGACTTTTCGAAAAAAAATCGAAAGCATGCGTTAAAGAGTAGCATTTTTTTGATCAGTTGTGGTTTTAAAGAAACGATTCCCGCTCTTAAATCGGGAATTTTTCGGGAAAATGTTTCCTATAGTAAATTAGCATTTAAAAAACTATTCAAAAAAGGTCTGATTTGATTTTTCGCTAGGATGCACCATTTTCGAAAAAAAATTTTTTTGTTATTTTTAGCAAAAACGACAGATTTTTTGTTTTTTTGAATAAGTCGTTTTTGCCGACTTTTCACGTAAAAATCATGAGTATCTTTTTTGTAGGCAACAAACGGCTCTATCTCACTGTTTTGTTATTTTTTCGATCGGTCGAATAAATTTTGAAAAAAATTTGAAATAATCGAAAAATCATGCGAAAAGAGTATATTCCATTCTTTGAGGGCCGATTACCGCTCGCCTAATTATTTTTTCGAAAAACGATCTCTACAAAGTTTGTACGTCCATTCGTTCCCCAAGTAACTGTACTAGCAGAATCTGTCCGCGATGTACCGTTACCGAGAAACAAATCCTTATGTCGGGACGTTGCAAAAAAAAGTTCGGCCCTGAAAGGGGGCCTTAAAATTCTCGGATCCGGCCCATTTTCAATAGGTCGTATTCGGGGGTCCAGAGCTTCGTGCCTACCGAGTTTCATCCCGATCGGTGCAACTTTCGGACACTTAGAGTGTTTCCTAGACGATTCCCGAAAAAACCCGAAATTTCCGAAAAAAAGACACTTCCCGGTAACGGATCCCGCTCATTTTCAATAGGCATCGCGGGACCGTGCGCCTATTCGATCGAGCCAAATTTCATCTTTCCCAGATGAAAATCGGCGGCTCTAGAGTGTTTCCTAGAAAAGTCACAGAACAACGACAGACCGAGCGACACTCAATTTAGCGGCGATACTTTCCAGATACTTACTCAAAATTAATAAAATTTATATTTTCAATATAAATTGTATTATTTTCGTAAGTAATAACCCTGTATAATATACCCATCTAATTTAATTTTTCAAGCAGTATCGTGAATGTGAGACGCAGTCCAAAGCCTTCTGGAGATCACACAACATCGCTGTTGGTAGTTGGCGAATCCTCCAAAGCGGTACCTCATTAACTACTTATTATCTGGTATGGCATCTTCAGTAGGTACTTCAATTCGATCTGAAACCAAATTGCAATTTCCCCAAGACATTACCTATGTGCCGTCATAAATTCTAAAAAATATAAAAAATCATCATTGTATGCTGATGGAGTTTGTTTTTATAACTTGACACTAATAAACATCCGTACTGATCTTCTTGAAATAGACATTCTTGAAAATTAATGTGCAATGAATTTAGCGATTCTATTTATTTTCTAACTAGTTAAAGTAACTATTAATGACGTGACTTTGTTAGCTAAAGTGTTAGCTATAAAATTATAGAAAAAACTATGATAGGTGTATTAAAAGTACCATCTTTAATAACTGCTTATACTGATTCTGGTTTCCCAACAATAACTGCAAACTGGCACAGTGTTATTCGATTTATCCGTTCCATATATGATAACTGTATAGGAAAAACTGAACTTTCTGGATGTAGAGAATATTAACTTGATTAAAATATGTTGTCTCATTCCCTATTAAAAAAAAATTCATCATTGAAAAAAGCAGTAAATACAGATTTTTAAACAACGGTCTACCACAAGGTTCTGTGACCTCACCACTTTTATTTACTATCTATCTTAGTCATATACCGATGATTAAATCAGGAAATTAATTAATGCTGATGATATAGCTTTAACTCATCAATCTCAAGAATTCAAACAAATTGAAAGAACTTTAACAGAAGACTCGGAGAAAATGAATAATGCAATTCATGAAGCAGTTCCAGACGCTATAACTTGGATTCGGAATATTTTAATAATTTATGAGATTCACACAAATATACCTATAATCTCAAAAAGGCTTTTTTTTTTTAAATTTGATGAATACAAATTTTTTATAAGTAATCTAAAAGATGAGTATTGCGTTGTAGAATCGTAATAAAAGGTGCCACTTCTTGCAAAATTTGTTTGAAAAGACAGGCATAAAATTGTTGCGAAGTCTTTCTACAATATTGTCAATACATGAGGTAAGGGTGGGGCTTGATATAAAGTAATGAATGCAAAATACTTAACCTGGTAAAATTTTTAATTTAAAAGTCCAGCTCGGAAGATGATAATGAATCTTTTGATTAAGATGAAAATACTCGCTGATTCATTCATGCGATTACAGAGACATAAAGAAATTGTTTTTAAGTTATACTCATTCAGAAATTGTTCAGTTAAAGAAAGTTTATTTTTGTTATTGCCTGTAGTTACGTCTTTTTAGTGCTTTTTTAATAAAAAAATACACTATCGAGGAGGACATCACTTTTCGAAAATCACCCAAACTCATCAAATGTCCACCGATCATGACACCCAGATCATGAATAAGTGGTTTTCCAAAATTCACCTGCCCACGATACAGGGTGGTTCAAAATATTTGTCGGAAAATTAAAGGTGTGATTCCTTTATCCGCAAACCCACTGTTTTCGAGATATAAGTAGGGTGTCAAGAAAATATATTTTTTTTAGTTTTTTGACGATATCTCCGGAACCCTTTGAGATATAAAACTAAACTTTCGTACACATCTTATCATTAATATTAACATTTTGATCACTACTCAAATAACTTTCTATATGCAGTGACGGAGATTTTGGAGCTGCTTGAAATTTTTTCGCTCCTAATTTCTACGACACTGGGAAAATTGCAATTATGAAAGTACATTTTAAATTGCCTACATAAAAAAGGTGCCCTTGGTCAAAAGCTTTAACGTGAACTGTTTTCGAGAAAAACATCATTTTATGACATCATTACTTGTTTTTGATAATTTTTTTATGACTTGTTTCCCTGCTATATAAAAAAATCAATAAGTCTTTAAAAACTTAGGTGCTTTTAATGATATGATTGGTACAAAAGTTCAGTTTTATATCTCAAACGGTTCCTAAGATATCGTCATAAATGAAAAAATTAAATTTTTTTGACAACCTGTATCTCGAAATCCACCCTGGATCCACATTAATGAGAACTTTTTCTCTTAGAACGTGCCAAGGAATGAAACCTTTATTTTTCCGACACATGTTTTGAAACACCCTGTATACGGCGTATGATAAAGTTTCGCATAATGTTTTTTAATTTTATTTGTAAAAAAGGCATTTATCAACATAAAAATTATTTTTTTATCAAATCACATTTTTGAGCTGTGACGTCATCATATATATTTTTTAATAGCAACCCAATTTTTTTTTTTTTGGCAAGAATGGATTCTCCTCTTCTGCGTGAATCCAACGATATCACAGAGGTACTTAAGCAAATAAGAAAAATGACGGATTTATTGGAATTTTTTTATAGGTATGATGTTTATTTCACTAAAATTTTTAATTTTCGATTTTAAAAACTCCCCTGTGACTTTTATCGAATATAAAGGTGGTGTTCAAAGTAAATTTTAAAAATAAATTTAGTCAGTGACGGCGGAGTGCATATGAAAAAGGGCAAAATTGTTGAGTTATGCCCAATTTTTTGTTTTTGAAATTAAAAAATCCATTTTAAGGCACGTTTTCAAACGAAATGTAATGAAATTTTCTCAGTAAACAACTGCGCGAATATGACCTGACTATGAAAAATTTCAGAAATTTATCAAGAATCTGAAAGAAAGTTGGGCAACTTTAGTCAATGCTGAAATATGCAAAAAAATTCAAAAATCGAAATTTCTTACTTTAGTTCTAGCTGCATTTCTTTTTTATTACTGAAAATAAATAATTTTATTTGTGGGCTTGCATAAGTGTCAAGAGCTATCCATTTGACATCACAATAACTTTCCAAGCCGACTAGATCCGAGGGTTTTCATTGCGAAGTTTTGTTGAAAATCAGATAATTGCAAGAATTTATAACAACGAAAAATGAACCCGAAAACCTCAAATATTGATTAGTTATTGCAAAAAATCGGCAGTGATTTTTTTTAATAGTAATACCTGTTTTTCGCAATTCATATTTTCGTAGTAAAAGTTTGCAAAACCAACTACCTGCAGTTTATCTGGCAAAATTCATATGTCCCGGTGGATTAAGTTGAGACAGACTGAATTTTTTTGAGAACTAGTTTTTGTCATTTCGAACCTTATAACCTCTAACAAGGCATCAACAAAAATAATATACAAAATTTTCCCGGGAACTCTTTCAAGTCTGATTGGCATTCACGTGCGTGCAAAATAGCAGGATCCATAAGGAAACAGTCCAGTCCGGATCACGCATCATGCAAGGACTCCACTTTAAACAGGGGGATTCATCAGCCTATGCTAAAATAGAGAGCTGTGCAAGTTAAGTGAGTTTATTTGACAAAATTTACACTGAGCTGGTGCTTTCCAAAGGGGGTCTTTTTCACCATTACTCGGACGTACTTATGCTTAATTTGAAAAAAAAATTATTTGTGTAATGGAAAATTAATTAGGAAACATAAGAATCATTATAATACATACAGAACTTTGAGAATTTACGAACAAGGAACTCAAAAATGGAAAGCGAATGGTTGTCGACTTTATAATTTTAAACTATAGTGTAAAGGTTATGTTTAAACTAACATAGACGGCACTACCGCGGTGTAACCGGAAGTTGTATCAATTTTTAAGTATTTATTACCTCGAAGTATTATATTAAGAAGGATAATTTTCAGAAAAGAATTCACTCTATAAGGCCATAAATTCCTAAACTGCCAGTTACGTGAAATACGGTGTATTTTTCATGAACCTCCTTAAAACACCTTATCCAGGATCGTGACAATTTACAGAGGCGGCGGTAGGTGCATTTGATGTAATATGGATGGCTTTCTTGAGAAGACCCGACACAGCTTGTAGTCATCCTATTGTCCTGTCTTATTCTTACGATATAATCTGTTCCTATTCAGCTTTTCCTGCATTCATGTTAATGATGCTTCTCAAATTCTATCGTATAATCATCCCCATGATAATATATCTTCCGAGAAGAGCTTTCCTTAAAATATATAAGTTAAAATCTTATACTTGCCTAATTTTCAAGAGACATTTAATAATAATAATAATAATATTTATTTATTTCGTACTCCTCTGAAACACAGCTTAGGTCAAAATGAACCTAGTCTGTCATTAAAATTATTTCCTAAAGTGTCTCTAAACGGAGATATAGAGCCTCGAAAGGATACCCAAGGATTTACATTTTTTGGATCTAACTTTTGAATCGACCTGTATAATCCGATAAAAAGTCATTAGGGCATATCAGCGTAGATGTTTGTCGTCGTTAGGGAAGTTAGGAACGAAGTTATTACCTCATTCGTAGGTCAAAGTTTTGACAGGGAAGATTTTACAGAGCTGAAAACTTATTTTTCAAATACACCGGTCGTTCATCTCTAAAAAAAAGTACTTTCAATTTATTTCGATAAAGCTGTTGGTTTAGAGATAAATCAGTTTTTAGGTATACGAAAGCCTCAAAAGTTGGTAATGTTAACATACAGGTAAAAATTAGGTTAGATTGTTTTGTTGAGTAGCTGAATCTGGAGTGTTGCCCCTGTTCCTCCATCATCTACGTTCGGCAACATCAGATCCGCATCACCAAGCTCTAAATGAACCATTATGAATGATCAAGCAGGAGGTGCAATAGGTACTCATAAATCATCTAGGTCAATTAAAGCACAACAGCCGCTGTAACCTTCCATGCGGTCAGGCCAGAACAAAATTCATACTAAGATGAAAAAGAATCAACAAAGGCAGAATCATAAACATCAACAGAGATACAAAATCCACACCAAGCAGTATCCGTCAATCCTTTGCTACTTCCTAACGCCATACCACATACCAGACTAGTCTAACAGCAGTTTTTCAGACCCTGGATTCGTGTGAGCTCTCTAGATCATAAATAGGACCCATATACCTCGTAACAATGCGTGAAAGATCACATTATCACTGAATTGCACAGAATTAGTTTAATTTTTTGATTAAAAGTGTGTCTTTGATTGTATATCAATTTTAGCCTTGAAAATGCAGATCGTACGCAACGCACTTTCAGACATGCTCTTTAAATGCAAATTCCTCATTCAGTATTACACCCAGACTCTACACCTGACTTATTAAGGTTCAATTTTCGACTATGTGACAATGAGGCAGTGTAGAGTTCGTATATTTATCAAAGAGCAAGCATCGATGATGTCGTTGGGGTCAAAATCGTTGTACGTAGCAATTGTATCTGCAAATCTTAGCTTCTTGTGAAACTGGCTGGTATACAGTGTGTATAAAATAGGGCTCAGACATGATCCCTGTGACCCTCCAGACATCACTGTAATCTCCTCAGACATCAGCCCCCTACAACTTACAGATACTCTTGTAGCGTGCGCTTTTCCGCATCAGTTTCGAATGAATTTTTCGAATAAAAAAAGGCGCATGAAATAGACCGGTTGGAATGCTACTCTCCACTGGTTTTATAGTCTGAGGCATTGTAGCGAGGTCGAATTATGAGTCTGTCAGTCAGAGCCTGTCACATGCCAGTCGGCGAAGTGACCGAGCGATGTAACGGATAATCGACCATGCGCTTATTTATCGATTTGGTAGTGGGAGGTCGGAACCTGAGGAGTTGAACGTCTCATCCTTCCTCGTTCTTTTTTCCCTTTGAGATGCTAGTGAAGTAAACATGGTTTAATAAGTGAATTATTTAGTTTATTGTTTCGTGTAGTGGTTGTTTAAAAACTCAGGTATGAAGTTATTGTTTGGGTGTTATTTAGCAAAGCTAATGTTTTATGTTGTTCCTGATTAGGTAGTTTTTGAGATTGAAGCAGAAAAGGAAGAATAAAGAAGTCCGATTTGGATGATGTAATTCATTTCGGTAAGAATTAAATAAGATGGCGTTTGGTAAAATTTCAGATGGTAATTATTTTAATTTAATTTCAGGGCTTTTGGTTTTTCCTTTTTGGTTTTGGCTTTTGTTTTCCGTTTTTATTTCGGATTGTCCCGATTGTAGTTTCTGTTATGGGATCATTATTGGCGCAGGAGTTTTGCTGATGTGAGCAGTTTGGATGAATGGCGTCCCTTAGGTAAAGCGAAGCCTTTCCATTTTTTTCGATTTGGGTTTATCTGGCTGGAACATCGAGGAGGATGACGTAAGCAGTTGTGGAAGGAGGCAGCGTCACTTTCTATCCTGCTTTTGAATCTTCTCGTTTCACTCACTTTTAAACTTGAAGTACAATTTGGATTGAAAGGTATCTTATCAGATTTATATTGTAATTCTTTTATGTTCTCTAAAATGAGAAACACATCTACCAAATGATGTTATTGGAGTGATTTATTTGGATCATTGTTACCTGTAGATGAATTTAAGAATATCTAATTGATATTACAATTTTGTATAATATTGCTATACTTAATTATACCAAGCCGGTATAATGTTGTCATTATTTTTTTACTCAGGTAAACTTTTAATTTAGTAAAGTTATTTTTGACCAAATTAAGTAAGGTTAGATGTGTAAATTTTAGTGAATGCCTATTGAAGGTATGGTGGTCATTTATAGACCAATTATCTTTTAAAATGAATAAATGACTTTGTCTAATCTTTGATATTATGTATAATGTTTAGTTGATAAGTGGAAAAATCCTAATTTTAAGCAAATAATCTCACGATACATTACTATCAATTTCTGGGAAATTTAATTTTATTTAATTGGAACATTCCAATAAACTGTTAATTATTAGTGTGTCTTTTATTTAAGTGTTTGTGTGACCTGTAATTTAAATATTCACAACGTAGGGCAGGTCAAGCTTTTTGGAAACTTTTTGGAAACTTTTTAGAGACAAAATTGATCTAGACGATCACTAAAAAATTTGTAACTTCATTTTAAGATCTTCAACACCCTCTGTTCCGCTTTGGGTTCAAATAAATTTGAAAGTACCTGAACGGAGCCAGAGGGAATAGCATTCTCTGCTCGCACATTTTTTTCTTTTGGCATATTTATTCGAAATTTTAAATCAAGCGAGCAGAAAGGGCTACACTCTGTACTCTGTAAAAAACATGTACCCTGTAAAAGACTTGGCATAAGATTAAGTGCCCTCTTCCAAATCCCACTGCCTCAAGTATCGATAACACCACCCTATGATTTATAGTTTCGAATGCTTTGCTATAGTCTAGAAGAATCAGCACAGTCATGTGTCCCCTATCGGTGGCCGACATTATCGTCTGTCAAGTCTAGCAGAGCCATGGAACAACTGTAAGTTTTCTCGATTGCTTAGGAAAGACAAAGCTGCTTGAATAGAAATTAAGCATGGGTGATGTAAAGTAGCAAAAAAGGGCAGCACATGCGCAGATTTTCGGCACCCAACTTGTCCAAGCCTAGGAGTTAATCGAGTTCAGCGTCGATAGCTCCTCTATTTCATCCACTTCTTTGAAACAGAATTTCTGAGACGTAAATTTATTGTTTTTATAGTGCTCACTTACTTGTTCACTATCAGTATTTTGGCTAACTGGAACTGAGTTCACAAAGTAATTATTTTCACTGGGATTGGCAAGCTGGAGGTGGTATTTCCTTAAGGGTTTTCGATTTCTTGTTGTATAGATTCCTTTCCATAGATGTTTCTCACGTTTATTTTTCGACTGTTCGACTGATCATAAGATATTTTCTATTTTTCTAAAAACAAATTCATCCATATGCATTTTTCTCAAATATCACACACAGGGATGCTTTAAATGTTCTCTGTATAAAACTTGTTGGTCCAGATAATTCCTCGTATGGAATTTCACATGCGTGTTTGTTATCTCTAAGCAGGCATCCTCGTCCCCTGCGTATAATGCCGATCGATTTATTATCCTGTAACGGATGGCATAGAAATAATGCGATGCGAAATTAAATTTCTAGTCCTCTGTTGTGTTCTGGCATGCGGATCCGGCTTCAGCAGCCTCGGGCGGACATCGGCAAGACGTTCAACTCGAAGAGGTTTCGTCCGTTGGTGCTGCTTTGAATCAAAACAGAAGGGGTTGGGAAGGGAATAAAGTATGCTTTGCGAAAAATTCAAGATGATTCAAATAAATGTTTCTAGGTAGATTATTTAGGGTACAGTATGATGAGCAAACCGAGAAACGCTTCTATACGAATTACCGCGAAATATATCAGTGTGCATGCATTAGGTACACATTTGGAAACAACTGTTTTAGTCACTTTTGTCATCAGTTATAGTTTCTTTTGATTACATAGTATATTACATAGTAATATTCTGCATATATTACCATAAAATGCAGAATCAATAACGATTTCACTGAACACAAATTGTGAGTTTATAATGTTGGTAGAGACGAATAAATTAGAGATAAGTTGGTGGTATAAAGTTGATCAGAAATTAATGTTAAAACAACTTGTAGAGAGTAGTTCGTTGATTCGTACAGTTCAATAAGATAGTATACTAATCAGGATTGCGAAAGAAAAATCAAGAAGATCTGACGACCGAATGACTGTCGGAAGGCAGTCCTCTGTTGATACCAACAGCTTCAAATGGAAGAGACATTAAGTAAGAAAAAGTAATATTCTTGATATGCAGTAGTTAACGTGAAACCACATGCATCATTAAAGGCTCACTGAAGTACGCCTACTTTTGTACAATGAGTACGGTGCATGGTATATATATTTCTGATCACGGGCAATGGAGGTCAAGATATGGCAGGGAACGAAACGCAAGAAAAGATCATCGGTCTTAAGTCTGCGAAATCCCTATGACAGCATAAACGGAAACAATACAAAAAATGGTGTTTCTGTTAGTACATGGGAAGTAGAAAGGCTATATATAAGGCGGGAAAGTTAACGAATGAAGAGAGCGAGATGGAAAGGATGAAATAAGGCACATTAGGTAACAGTGAGATTTGATAGAAAGGAAAACACCAACACTGGGAAGGATCAACAATTTTTTACCAAGCAGACGATTCAGCAGAGAAATATACGTTTTATAAACAGGAAACCATACTAGAGAAGCATATTCAAGTCTGGACCTTACAAGGGTGTTAAACAGACCAGTAAATGCATTAATACTCCTAAAACTTCTGCAGTTTCTGTAAACAAATCCGTATATCTGTATGATTTGCTAACTACTTCAGAGATATGGCTGGAGAAGATAAGTTGTTTGTCAAACATCACGCCCGAGCCTTTTATGATGTCCAATTTATTTAAGATGCTGTTATGTATGGCATAGTCGAAATTTATATTTACGTTTCTTTTTGATGAATTTTTTTATGAAATATGCTTCCAGTTTCTTTAATAAAATACAATGATCAATTAATTCTATCAAATGTCTTTAGAAAGTCAGTATAAACTTTGCCCTCTGCATGCTGCAATGGTGATATATAACTTTTGATATGACCGTAGATGCGTCGATATATAATTGATTCAAAACATTTGTAAAAGTTGCACAATAAAGAAATAGGTCGGTAATTGATGATCTCGGCAGCATCTCCCTTATTTAAGACCGAAGCTACATAAGCTCTCTTCCATAAATCAGGAAAGATGTAAGTTTCAACTATAAGATTAAACAGAACAACAAGAGGCTTCGCAAAGATAACTGCGCAGTCACTAATTAAAAATGCTGGAAGGCCATCTGGTCCTGCAATAAAGAATCTTTAGTCTGTTTTAAATTGCGAAGAATTTCGTTCTCAGATATTTTAGTAATGAAAAGAGGTGGGTCGCATAGGTTGTTGAGGTCGGTGTTAAGTGAAGGATTAGGTTTAGATGTTGTATAGATACTGCTGAAGAATTCCCTTAAGGCATTCAAAATTGAATATGGAATTGAAAATTCACAATCATTAAACGTCATGACTTCGTCCAAAATTTCTTCGGCTCCCTAGACAGTGTTATTTAGATATCGTCAAGATAATTTTTATAAGCCGTAGAAATTGATCGATAAATAGATTTGAATTTATTTTGATAATATGGGTTTTTCGCTAACTTATATTTTTATGGCAGCAAAACTTTGACTTCAAACATCCTCTTACATACTCAGTGAACCAATATGGGTAAGTACGTCTATTATTTTAGAAAGTGAAAACCTTGGAACATAGACTTCCAACAGTTAATTGATAACGTCATAGAAACAAGAACAGGCTTCATCAACGCCAGCGAAAGATTGCAAGATGGTCTAATCTGTATTAAGCATTGTACAAAAGGACAAAGTCAGGTTTTAGTGTATTTTTTAATAAAAAAATACACTATTGAGGACGACATCACTTTTCGAAAATCACCCAAACTCATCAAATGTCCACCGATCCTGACCACCAGATAACGAAAAAGTGGTTTTTCAAAATTCACCTGCCCACTATATTTATTTCTCCAAAATCACGAAATTTCGATTTTAAAAACGCTCCTGTAGCTTTATCTTTCAAGATTAGTGAACGAAATTTTGTACTCCTATTTAACTTTAGGAATAATTCCGATTTTCATTAAAAATTTTTCCAAAAATCGCGTCACTTCTACAGGGTGTCCCTTCAAAATTCGGAAAATCCGGTTTTTGTCACCTCATTTCAGGTCGCAGTTTTCAATCTAGGAGACTGAAATTTTTGTGGAAGTAAGATATCCACAAGGAGTGGTCTGGTATTGCACTTGAGCAAAATCGGCTGAGCCGTTTCAAAATGGCGGCTATTTAAATTTTTGGAAAAAAGACTATTTTTTGAACCCCTGTATAAGCTAGACAGAAAAAGAGTTTTATATCAAATTCACAAGATTAGAAGTAAATGACTTGAAATTCAATTTAATGCAATAAAATTTGCATTTTTTCTATTAATAAGCCAGTGGCGTAGGTAGGAAAAGGGTAAAAATAGCTAAATTTCTCCAACAATTTATGAGTACATTTTTGAAGTAATTAAACTGGAATTTTCACAGTAGACAACTACACTAATAGACTTCAACCCTTGAGAATTTCAAAAAGTAAATAAGAAAAATGGCGGAGATATTAGATTTTTTTTACATGATGTTTATTCCTCTAAAATTTCAAATTTTCGGTTTTCAAAACTCTCCTTTCAGTTTTTCCGAATTTATTAAAGATAGTGTAAAAAATAGTATTTTTCAAGTAAAGTTAGCCAGTGGCGGGCATAGGAAAAGGGACAAAAATGTTAAATTTTGCCAATTTTTTTGATTTTTAATTTTAAAAATCCATTCTAAGGCACGTGTTCAAACGAAATGTAATGAAATTATCACAGAAAATTTTTCACAGTATTCAGAAAGCCAATAATTTAAAAAGGGGTGAAAATATTCATAATTGAATCGCATAAAAATACACTATTTACGCGACTGATGCGCAAGAAGGTTTTTGAAATTGAATTGTCTATCACTTGTATGTAGTGAATAGTTTTTGACAGACCTCTTTTGAAGGATCAAAGAAATTTCTAGTGCTGGATGGTATTTGTCCTCATTGACAAGAGAACCTCGGAGTTACCCAAATTATAGTTAATGAAGTTTTATTAAAAGTTATTGCCTGGTACTGAAGTTACTGAAAATTTATTGCCTTGTTGCTGGAATATCGTCAGGAGTAGTTCAAGCTTAACGTCATTTAACCAACCTGGCACGGTTTGTTGTATATAAATGCAACAAACGATGTGACAGTTTTGGAGAACATCTCATTATTAAATAAAAATGACAATTGTTATTCGCAGACTTCAATGTAAGAAAGAAAGATAAAAGGAATAGCGATAGGTTTAATTGTATAAATACGGAAAGCGTGATCTAAACAGACGATTTGTCATCGGTACTAAATGCGGTCGAATATTGAATATTGGAGAATGTGAAAAGGGGATAAGAGGAGCAAGGGGAAAAGATAGAATGAGAAGAGCAGGAAGGAAACGAGTTTATACAACAGGAAAAAGACCGCCACACGCTGGGATGTTTCGGGAAGCGCGAGTACAATGTTCTGGTCTGCCAAGGGATTAGATAGCTATTGAGTGATGAAGGAAAACTATGCAAGGAATCTAGATACCGTTTATTAAATCCAAAAGCAGACACTCTACTTGGAAAATTCATCAAGGCTGCACTAGAAACTTGCCCAGTTGAAATCAGGCACCGGAACAAACTTAGGGGATCACCAACACGAACTCCATTATTACTTTAAAGGCTTAGGAGGTGATTGCGGATGCAAAACCTTTCCTTTAGATATTTTCTTATATCACGATGCCGTTATTATTTTTAAAAATAAAATAATCAGATGGTTGGAATTACACTGAAATTGTTATTGAATAATCTTGGCTGGAACTTTACTGATACATATTATATCAAGTAAAGTTGAGCGAGTTTGCATTGAAGGCATTTATAGTGCGATTCGTAATATTCATGAGGGTTCTAGGAAGAATTAAAATTGTTAATATTAAATCCTGTATATTGAATTTTCGTCCTCAGAAAAACGAAGATTTTTAGATCTGGAAATAGCTTGACGTGGAAGATGATAGAAAATCGATTATTATTCCACATTTATCCTGTTTTGTAATGTGACATATCAGAAAGAGCAAGGCATCCAATTCCGCTTATGCGAGCACACATGATGATATGGATACGACTGGAGAGAGCATTTTAAAGTTCAAGTCTCAGAGGAGTACCAGAACCAGAAGGGGCAAAATGTCGTTTCGATTAAAGTAGACTAGATATTATTTATTCATGTCTAACTACTAATGTTTACATACGTCCTAAAATTGTGTACCTACCTACGAAACTATAAAATTCACGTACGTACGACAAGGAGCGTTAATGATTATAATTATTTGCTCTGTCTAATAACTAAATAAATAACAGTAAGTACCTACCTAACTCAATATTCGCAAAAAAAACTATTTCAAAGTTTGATGACACAGGTTCGGTCGAATCAGGTTACGTTTCCAAATTCGGGCCTGGATTCGAATTTGGTCCAAAGCTAGATGCCAAATCATTTTCCTTCTTTCGTATTGAATGATCAGGAACTTCCGGTGTATGGAACATGTTATTAGTTGGAACAAATTTTAAATTCCAAATATTTTCAACATGGAAGAGTGCGACTTGTCTCATCGATTCAGAAAACGTAGAGGAATTTTGCAGCTAAATTTAGGAAAGAGGTCAGTGCAATATTACAAGCTTCGAAAGAGAACAGTGAGATGGTGTGTTCATTCCTGCCTGGAAAAAATTCAACCCAGAACTATAATATACATCAGTCTCGCAACCACATATTCATGTATCGGGATGGATAGTTGGTTGGTCTTTCTGCAGAAAATTTAATAATTTGTTAAGCATGTTAATTACAATTTTGTTCAGTAGGTATAATAATATTTAAAGGTTATTATAAACTTCAGAATTTCTCATTTGAATCCAGATACCTTTCTGGAATATGTGTTCATGCCCAGTGCATCTGGTTTGGAAATAGATGATGATTATAAAGCAACTGAAGCTAATCCAATCATACCACTTCTGAAATCGAAAAACGAATAGAATATCGGAACGTCTTCGTGCAATTGAAACTGAAACTGCTCAAAATTTAACCTGGCTCCATGATTCTAGATTCATCAATACTTCTGGTGGCGTGGTTATAGCTGCTGCTGATCACATAATGCGAGTATGCGAGTTTGAATAAAATTTCACCAACGTTTAATTTCTGCAACACATGCGATAAAACATTTAGGAATAGGACTCGGACTGTTATTACTGATGGTAATCAGGAGGAAATCAGAAAGAAGAATGAAGAAAATGAACTGATAGAGCTCAGAAATTTGGGCGGATAAGTGGAAGTAAGAAAATCTGAAAGACAACAGTCGTTGAACAGAAAAGTCGAACAAAGTGAAGATAAAAGTATTAATTGCCAATGAATGCTGCTTATTCTCTAAGCCTGGAGAAAAGTGGAGACGGTTCCTGTAAGTAAGCGCACATCGACTGCACCTAGTTATACCATTTCAGATTAGAGCGTCTGACACTTTGGCAGAGTTACATATACAGTTACATTCAATTTTGAACCATATAGCGATAGATGTTTATTTGTAATTCAACAGAGACGTCAAGTTTTTTATATGCCATTTCAGGCACAATTCCTATTTTTATTGACCTTTAAAGTTGCGTCAACCGTTGATGTTATTATCGGGGACTTAGCTGTGTACATTGTTGTGGTAGAAAATGTTAAAATAATATTTAAAAGAATATTTTGTATATTTTACGTGAAACAAAAAATACAAGAAAAACTGAAAATTTATGGCAATAAGATCAGTGAAGCATCATACTAAGGTATTACTCAGTTGGTAATAAAACTTCAGAGTTTTAATGGATAATTTTTGTTAGTGCCGCAGTCATTTCTCCTAATAAAAGGGTCTTGTTGCTTGACATCTGACTCTTCAGTCTAGTGTGTATTATTCCCCTATGATACATCTTTGTTGGATATAGACCGTGTGTCTACAAAATCCATCCCGGATTTTGGAAATTTATTCTGTAAACACGGTGACAGTTAATGACACAACAAATGCGTCAAAATAAAGACAAAATCTAAAAAATATGGACATCTTCTTGTAGACTTATGTTATGAATAGGATATTTGCTACAAGAGTACGAGATGTTATTAACATGCTGAAACAACGAATCAGGGAAATCATTGCATGTGTAACACAGGAGATATTGACGAACACGTGGCGAGAAATTGAGTATCGCCTAGGTAGCTGCGTGCAACAAACGGTGTAAATTTAGAAGTTTATTAATTTATTTCTTCAAATTGTTATGCAAAAATTACATTGCTGAGATACTTTTTTTATAGTAATTTTTTAACTAAGGATGGACTTTATAGAAACGATTAATAAAATTTGATTGGATCTTAAAAGAATCTCATCCTCTTACCTAATGCTAGTATACTGTGACTGGATGGAATTCTTAGGTAGTTAACTTAAAAATAAAAATGAAATCCAAATAGAGCGAACACCAGTAAATACTGTTGAATCCTCACCTTCATTCTGACGATGATAGATGAGAGAGAAAAGAAACGCCAATCAATCGGATAGCAGAAATTACTAGTCGGTGGTCAAAGAAAGAATAGCAAATCTCGTCACGGCGTACCCTGCAGGTTGCAGGGGTTTTCAGAGAGACGAGGCGTCGGGCGTCGCGACGAGAGGACCGCAGTCAGGAGGTGGCGTCGGCGTCACATCCTGGAACGTGCAACAGGTATGAAGCCAGGAGACAGCCTGAGTCGTTCTCCACTACCAGTATGATGATAAACTGTGTTTCTGAATCTACCGACATCATGCCGCTCGTGGTTTCCCTCAGATTCCTTTTTCGAAACCTTGTATCGAACAAGTTTTGAGTTGATTTGCGATATCTCGTTACATATCGAGCCAGGCTGCAAAGATAACTTCTAAACTGAAATTTATGGCCACGTGTAAATATTCCGGAAACAATTTTGGATGGGTATCTAGAGAATACATATTTGAGAGTTATTATTGGTCACGTATTCCGACTTCTATTCTTATGTCTGGTTCAATTTCGAGATGTAGCACCCGCATGCAGTATTTTCGAGTAGCTACCCACCTATCTCTTTATCGATCTTCATCGGGGCCCGTCAGATCGTATGATTTTGAAATACGTTTAGTCTATAACTTTGACCTCGCACACTTACCAACACCAAACCTATCTTTCTACAGTGTGTCCCAGGATAAGCGAATTTTTAGGTATAAATGGCAAAAAAATTTCGAGTTGAAATTTGACCATTTGGGGTCCAGGCCTGCTTGATTTGATAATAAATTTTATCATATTTTCATGTTTAATGTTTAATAAATCAGACATGCCTTGAAAAGGGAATATTCTTTTTCTTTACTGTGTAGGTAAAGTACCTTTTTTGCACGAAATATCGAAAAATTTTATTGCAAAAAGTATCTCAGAACTCAAAATGCCTGCCGAATTTCAAAATCATCGCCTACATTGATATTTTTAATTTTTTCTGCCATATTTTCTATAATTTTTTTTGTTTCTTCATCTGCTCAATCTAAAGTATGGAAATACCTTGATTCAAATGCTTTATTAGTAATAATGACGTAAGCGTTTTCTATTATCTGTGTTACAAACGAGGAGTGTTGATTCCAAAAGTTCTTATACTTTTTTATATGTTCATGTTTCAGAAAAAAACAGTATTTAAAGATAACTTTTTTGTAAAAATTTTTTTCGGAAATAACATTTGAAGATAAAATTTGATTTACCAGACTATTGATAGCAAACATCTAAAAATATGCTCTCTGCTAAAGTTTAAAGTCTAAAACTTACTTAAATTTTTAAGTTAAAAATTACTTTAAGTATAGGAAACCCTAACGCCAATATTAGCTAAAGCATTCAACTCAAGGTATTTCCATACTTAAGAAAAGAGAAATGAAAACAAAAAAAAAGTAAAATATTGAAAAAAAATTAAAAAAATCAATGTAGGCTGATGGTTATTTTTGGCATAGTGAATAACTTTGCTATTTGAGGAACTTTTTTGAGGAACAAAAAGAATGTTCTGTCAAGGCATGCTTGATTATGAAAAATCAAAATATGGTAAAATTAATTATCTAATCAAGCAGGCCTGGACAAATGGTCAAATTTCAACTCGAATTTTTTTTCAATTATACCTAAAAATTAGCTTACTCTGGAACACTGAAGTTGTATGATAGAAAATTAACATCAAGAAGTTTGTGTTATTTACTTACAGGATCGTTATTTAAACAAGATTTCATACATCAAACTTTTATTCAAATTTCTTCGAGATCCATAAATATTTAAAAGTAACATTTTAATATGTCTTCTATACAGCTCAATCCATTCTAAAGTTTAACGATATTTTACATGAGAATTCCTTAACTAATTCACTTATTACCATTTCCCAAATCAACGTGAACATAGGTGAGTATTTTCTTTACAATTAATTTTTTTTCGTTTTCATACAAAAAAAGTACCGTCCATAATAAGTGAGTCAATTATTAATAAATTTCTCTTTTCTTGATTTATTTGAAGCTTGTAAACATTCGAATTAGTCTGCTTTGTAAGAGGTAGACTACGTAAGTAATAAGTTACTTAAGATGGTTAGTAAGGAATATCTAAATGGAGTTTTAAACTCTATTACGGAAAACTTATCATTCCAGAAATACTTGAGACTACAAATTGACTAAACAAAACCTCTCTAAAACGGACATTCTGAGCGGGTTTTATAAATATAAAATAGGGTAAGTTTACCTCTTTATAGCGGACAATGCGTGCATAGCTGTGCTGAAGTCTTAAGCCTAGCTGAGAATACTCAATCAGTTACTCTGAAGTCTGTCCATAAAAAATAGTTAAAATAACATAATAAGTTAGTTTTCGGCACATGTAAAACCTCATTTAGGTCCAGATCCTCTCGCTTACATTAAAAGTTCTGTTATCAAAAACAAATAAGTTACCTATCAGAGCACTGGCCAGTGTTAATACCGTGAGAATAAAAGATAGGTACCTACCTAATTGAAAAAAACAAAAAGCTCATAATTATATGCTAATTAATGTAAATTATCAGGAAAAACTAATGTAAAGTAGTGGGATATTTTTATAGAATTTTTTTTTCTTTCTACATACCTCCCCTTTGTTTAAAATTTGCAGATAAGGATCTCGAACAAAGCCGCCATTGTCTAGTAAGACATTATTACTAGACTACCCAAGAAACATTTTGAGTTTTATAATTGTAACCAAATGGTTTCGGGTACAAGACTATATGCCTTTAAGTTTTATTACCTAGTATACCTGCGACTTACCTATGACTCTTATAAACCCCTTAAAGAGCTTAAATGGAGAATCTTATAACGGTCACCGTTACTTGTTTTTGGTAATATTATATAACCTTAAGTTTTATAACACAGGTTACAGAGACACAACTGTTACCAGTATAAAACTTGTTATAAACTTTGAAAGGTATTAGGGAATTCAAAATTACTTTACTGTTACCCTTATAAACATTATTTATAAAGGCTACCGAAATGTTTCGGTTTCAACTATATGTGCGTGTCCTTTTCTTGCTTTCATGAACAGATGACAAATGAATATATTTTTATTCTTTCCAAGCCAAGTGTAGGTATACAGTGTTCCTGTTGTGTACCTAGCATCGAAGATGATGTATTATGATTTTAATAAGGAGGAAGAAGGTAACGTCCATATTATAATTATTGGTAAGTGCTCATATGTAGGAATAATTGTGTTTTCTTAGTTAATAAGACCAAAATGTTTGTTACAACCTCAGATTTTATGTGAAAGTAGGAGTTTTACTTTGAAAAACACGAAGGGCCACAAAAATATTCAGTAATTAGTTTTTTCATTATTCATTTTTTTCATCAAAATAAATAATTTTAATTTTTGAACAAAAACTTTCAAATGTAAATACCTACACTAATAAATATAGGTACGGTTATTGCTAAAGTTACATTTGAATTTTGTTTAATTCATTTAATTGTGCTTTCAAACATACAAAATCGTTTCAACAAATTGATACCAATGGCGGCATTTGTGACTTCTAAGAAATAGACATGTAATTACCATAATATTTATAACCTGACCACTATAAGCATACAAGTGATATTATATAACTTCGAACACTTTTTTATCAATTTTAGTACGCTTATTAATATTCGAGTGATGCTATAAATATAAAAGTAATTTTGGAAACCCTTATGCATTCAATGGTAATATTATAAAACATACATCAATTGTGGTGTTGTTATAAACCTTGAAGTCTCCTTATAAACACTGAAGTAATGTACAAACCTTTTATAGCACTTACTAAACAAGAAGAATCAACCTAATCTGTTTTTACTTTTCAGTTCTCAGTGGTTATACGTGTGCTAAGAGTGCAGCAGATATAAGAAATTAGTTCAAACAATTGAACCAGGGCACAAAACACCCATGTTATCTATAGTGCCTGAGGCCTGGGAGTGTGACAATATACTGTCATGGCCAACTACGAAAAAACTTGCAGTTTTAGAAAAACTGTTGAAAGATATGGGTCTTCAAAACCATCAAATATCGGGTGGACAAGACAAAACTGTCTCAAGAAAAGAGAAAATTTTTATACATATGAAGCAGCAGAAATAGAATTGCAGGCCATGCTAAAAAATAATGATACCGACTTCGACACTGACCTAGATGGTGAGATGAAACAAAAGAGAAGAAAACAAAGTGCGAGGGTGGAAGCATCATTATTTAATTTATTCGTTGACCTGGCCAAATAGCTAGTAAAAGCTAAAGGCCATAAACCCTGAAGAAGAAGAAAAATTTATTCGTTCTAAGAACTGCGACATTTTCGTTAATAGGCTCTATAATTTTCTTAAGATTTTTAGAAACTTTTCGATGAAAAGAACTAGAATATTTATGTTTTTGCCAATTGTTTATTATTGTTGACATTTTTCTTGTATATTAACTTCAATTTACAAAACACATACTAGTTTTGTTGGTTAGAATAGTGTCTTATAAAATAAACAATAAAACCTAAGTTATATTAAAGTAATTTCTAAGAATATTTTATTTATAACAGATTATCTCGTTACTTAAAGTGATTTATAAAAAAATCATTGGTTCTATAAGAAGTTTATAATTTGCTCTAACTCATCAAGTTATATAAAAGTACCAAATGACACTGAATATGAGATTAAGTTTTCTAGTGGTAATCACTAAGGACCTTTATATAACTCAATGACTTTAAGGTATATAGCTTGGTAACGGAAACATTTATAAAACTTTGCTATATAACTACTGGTAATTGAAAACCTTAGGATTTATAAGCAAGTACGAGGAAACTTTACGTTACCTTCTTATAAATATCTGGGTAACCGTTACTGGGTGTCATCTTATAAAGATGTTATAAAACTATTCTGCTCAAAATTATTTTAATAAAACCAATGTTACCTTTATATACCCTTTATAAAAATTATAGGCTTCCGGGGTTACTTAAAATGTTTCTTGGGTATGGCGGCTATGTTCGGGATCCTTATTTGCGTCAATATTATTGATTTGAACTCTCTTTGTTTCTGATGATCACTAGATCCACTTTTATTTTTCCTCCTCCAGGATTTTTTCCTCCTTATTACCTCTGCTATGCCATAAATACCTTAAAAAAACCATCAATCGGACCAACCAAAGTAATACTCTACCCCGATGTTATTTTCCTGGCATCATTAAAACAGTCTTGATTACTAAACCAATTATCATCGGTGGAATTGCTTAGGCACCGGAAAATTTTGGCATGCAGGAAAACATAATTCTCCAAAAGATGGAAACGGAAAACATTTCTGATAAACGCCTGATAAGCCGATTTTCTGATTTTAACTGGCATCCACGTTAGCCTGATTTAATGGCACATGACTCCTGTAGCGTTATCTCATAAGAAAAGTTCACGGGAATATGCCACCTACAATCCAAAAGCTCAAGAACAACATTGAAGATAAAATTTGAGCTACATCAGTAATGTCATAAGGAGAGTCATGGAAAATATTCTTAAAGCTCTTCTCTCACATTGGCATTTACATAATTTCACTTTTTTTTTGTGAGACTGAGAACGGAATTAATTTGAAACAAATAATTTTTCTCACAATATATAAAACCCAAGATAACGCAAAATAAAATTTGCCAAGACTCTATTTCATATTTCATCCAATAAATTTGATTTTTTTTTTCAAATAATAAAGTTATAAGCATTTCAAAGAGGGTCATGATTTATGGGCCACCTGTAGTAATAAAAATAAATAATACCTCGTTTTATATTAATCCTTAATATTAGAAAAGACCCAAGATTGACCCCTTTAGGCTTTTCCTCCTTCTTTCCCTTGCAGTACGAACAACACAGTTTCATTAGAACTTCTTTAACTGAACTAATAAGTATAGCAAATTTACGTTAAACAGCGCTTAGGTGCTGTTTCTATATCTTGCTTTTATTTCGTTTCGAAAATTTTCAAAAAATTTGCGAAATTAATTTTCTCAAGTTGGTACTCCGGCAGAGCTATTTTTTGAAATTTCGTAATTAGTAATTCAGTACTTATAATTAAATGAATGTTTAATCAAATAAATATAATAAATACAAGGCGGTCCCTTTAAATCAGGTAAAACGAAAAGTTGAACCATTTCTTACTTATTAAGATTCTGAAAATAAATCTAAGATAGCTTAAGTCATTGCTGAAACCTGAAAAATTGAAAAATCGAGATTTCTTATTTTAGAAAGAAAATTCGTGGGTTACAGGCTCAAGTTTATCACTGATCTAATGCCAAATACAGGAAAAACACTGCAGAAGACATGGATGGTCATTTCGATCTTATTGAAGCTCATCGGCATGTCCTACCAATCTTTAAAAAAAAATCAGCAAGCTACTTAACCCTTGCATTTACAAGGAATTTCCGGATCTATAATCAGTAGCGAAATCTCTGTTGGTGATTAACAACACAAAAAAGACAATTATTAGAAGTGAAATTCTGGAGCAAAATATTATATGAATAAGAGAAAGAAAATTAGTGCATTTTAGGCTCAAGTTCATTAAATTATTATTACCATGGGTTATGGTGCACGCGGTTTGCCAGCATGAGCAAGCACTTACCAGTTGACTCGTGAAATCCTCATAGAATTTTAACTTCAAGAGGAGTCTCGTCTCTCTAGGGTAATAGTTTCTCTTTAGGTAGTTACGGTCACAAACAGAGACGTTGCTACTGATTAAAAATTTCGGAGTTCCTTGTGAATACAAGGGTTAGGTAGCTAGCTATTCTTTTGTTAGAACCATGTGCAGCCAAATTGAATGGAGTGAGAGAGTATTCAAAATAAATGCCCGTAATTAATTCACAATAATTATACTGGTAGGGCATGCTGATGAGCTCCAATAACAGCGAAATAATCGTGCATGTCCAGCAGTGATTTTTTCTTCTGTTTTAGGCATTTGATCAGTAATGAGCTTGAGCCTATAACCCACGAATTTTCTTTTTCTTATTCATAAAATATTTTACTCCAGAATTTCACTTTAATTGTCCTTTAAATGTCCTATATCTTTTTTATTATTGAAAGAGAGGTTTTTTTCGAAAAAAGAAGAATAAATATTTTGTATTTCTAATGTTATGAATTTTTGGTTTCCATGATTTTTTATACCGAAAGACAAAAAAAAACCATATAGCGGCTATTAGAAAAGCAAAAGTTGACTATAAATCACTATAGGATCTATTCGACTGGAATGAAAAATGGGTAGCTTTTTATGACTTATGTAGATACTCACAAATTTTTTTAAATAATATCTCGATTTTTCAGTTTTATTCAGCATATTTCAGTAACGCCTGACGTTTCCATTAATTTTGTTTCAGATTCTTAATAAGCATAAACTTGGGCAAATTTTCTCGAATCAGCCGATTCTAATTCAAAAGAGCGTATACAGGGTGTCCCGTAATTAGCGTGCAATACTGAAACAGCAGATTCTATTTTCAAAAATATCAAAAAAAGTTCCTATAAAAATAGGTCGAGAAATGCTTCCTAAGGGGGCTACAGCCCCCGAAAGGGGAGCCCATGAAGATGGTTTTTATTTAATACCTCCGAACCCGTTCAAGATAGAAAAGTGAAATTTTGAAATTTATCAAACTTTTTATGACCAATAAGATGCAATTACAAAAATTAAAAAAATTCCAGCAGGGGGGTCAAATACGTGAAGAGTGAGGTTAAAATCACCCTAACTTTTTTTGTATGCACCTCGTGTCAGGATTTGAGATCAGATTATGAAATGTTGAAGTTTTTTACACAAAAAAGGTCGTCTTGCTGAATTTCGATAACATGCACCGTTTTCGCTTAAAATCGATTTGAAAATTACTTTATGGCATAAAAATTCATATTGAAACACAACTAGAGAAAAATATTGCCATGGATCACGGGATGTAATAAGTAACAGTTTGTTTGAAAATTGTGTTTCACGCTAATTAAGTAGAAGAAAAAGAAAATTTATTGAGCAAAAAAATGGCAAAAATTTTCAACAGCATGATTCCTATGATGGGGTCTCCCCTGACCGCGAGCACGTCAAAAATTGCCATTTTCCGGTAAACGTTGACGTATGCGGGTGAACATTTGACGTGTAGGAAATGGTCTTCGGTTTGAAAATCGTCGTCGGTATTCATACTCAGGCGCCAGATCACGACCATTTTAGAATCCATATACGAAGTGCATTTCAGCCAGCTCTTGGTTAGTGAAATTTTCCATTTTTACAAAACAGTACTCAATAAATTTTCTTTTTCTTCTACTTAATTAGCGTGAACACAACTTTCAAACAAACTGTTACTTATTACATCCCGTGATCCATGGCCTACGTTGATATTTCTCTCTAGTTGTGTTTCAATATGAATTTTTATGCCATGTAGGGTAATTTTCAAATCGATTTTCAGCGAAAACGGTGCATGTTATGGAAATTCAGCAAGACGACCTTTTTTGTGTAAAAAACTTCAACATTTCATAATCTGATCTCAAATCCTGGCACGAAGTACATACAAAAAAAGTTAGGGTGATTTTAACCTCACTATTCACCTATCTGACCCCCCCTGATGGAAATTTTTTAATTTTTGTAATTGCATCTTATTGGCCATAAAAAGTTTGATAAATTCATAGGAACTTTTTTTCATATTTTTGAAAATAGAATCTGCTGTTTCAGTATTGCACGCTAATTACGGGACACCCTGTATACAACAATTTATACATATTAATAACAATAAAAAATAATAATAATTAATAATCAAATCACAGGAATGATACGATCATATTATGTGCCTCTTTTGACTGATGAGCATGCAAAGAATCTACTTTTTTTTATTATTGAAAATTCACATGCACTGCAGGGAAATCCCTATGACGCTCTGGGAGCTTATGCAATGATGAAACATGCAGGGATATTTGTGTTAATATTTTGGATTAAATTGGTGGACAAAATAGGAATATCGGTTTTTCTTAAGAAAATTAAAATGCATAAGGATATCATCATAATTTTGGTGTATTTGTTGAGACTTACCGACATATAAAACTTACCTTGATTCGTAATACAGGCTCTCTGATCTGGACTGTTTAGTCACCTTTGGTCGTTTAGATTATTATGCGTGGTATGAAATATCAAAAAACTTTCAAATATCTGCAGGAAATAATTATAAACCCATATAAATAAAACCAGAATTTCTCAACAGATAGGTACATAAAGAATATGTTTTATACCTTACAATTCATGCTTCTGACAATCTATCAAGAAAAGATCTGACCAATAATAATCGAATAGTAATCTCATCTCTGTTGACTTCTAAATACACCCTGAAGCTCCTCGATTCTATTCAGAAAAGATCAATTTGCATCTTTCGCAATAATACTGACTGACTCGGTAACATCTTTCGAACAACGCCGGCTGTTTGGTGACTTCTCCCGGTTCTATCAGTTCTTCCACGGAAAGTCCTCTAGGGAGCCACTAATTCCGTCCAGAACTGTTTTTGGACGCTACATATACCTCAAACAACGGTGCTTTGAATCAAGGTCTTCAGTTATCCTCTTCACTTCGGTCAAGCAGGGACCAAACTGCCATTTCTAAAATGTATAGAATAACTTTTTCATACGGCGATGATAACAAAAGAAAGAATTCACCATTTTGGCAACAGGAAGCTTTTTCGAAATTATATCACTGATTTTAAAAACTGAAATGTTACCCATCGTGTCACATTTTATTACATCGAATCTTCCAATTACTCAAATTATCTCAATAGGAAGAGATAGCTCCACAAGTATTAGCATCCAGTTATCCACGAATCAGCTAGTGCCTAAGCAAAGCCGAATAATGACGTTTGCCAAGTTGTGGATGAAATGTATCCCCACATTTTCTTTTTTTTGATTTCAATTACGCTTTTGTTTCATTCAGGAACCTGATTAGGTAGCTACGATTGCTACGAATACTTTTAGTTCAGAAGAACAGGTCAGAACTATTCAGGAAGTAGGCAATTCTGTTGAATTTTTCAAAATAGATAAGATGAAATTCATGGAAGAGCATTCACCTTAAAATACCTACCTACCTATTGAAAAAAAAGCTGTAAAATATGATAACTTTATAAACATTTTGATGAAAACTCTTTGCACAAAGCAAACTTTTTCGAATGTTTTTCTGCAGAGTTTAGTGAACTTGTTTTGTCTCACGTTTCGGATAACAACGAGAAAATTACCAGTAAAATGCGTAGATTTTATGCAAAAATGTTACTGTGCAATGGGGATTTTGATTTTACAGCAGCATTATCGTACGCTTTATTATATTTATAACAAAAAATATAAATACGTGAAGAATGTATGGTAATAAAACACTAGAGTAAGGAAATTATTTAATTCAGTTCTCTGACGAGAGTAATGGAGTGTCTAGATAGGAACTTCGTCAAACTCTATTATTGAAAATGAAACTTTATTAACAATTAAAGGGATTTTGATTGAAATATCAGTAGGTACCAATATTTAATAGTATCCCATGTGTTTTAAAAGATTTTTCAATTATTAGCTTCATAGTCCTCTGTTACGATTCTGAAACTTATGTTCCTCTTTCTGTTCAGTTTTATCGATTCCCTCTCTCATGTTTTCTGGTACCAATCAGATCTTTCTTTTTCGGCATTTAGGGGAAAGTTGATGTTTGCCTTGAATTTTGTATTTTCTCTGATTTTCGCTTTCTGTTTTATTATTAATTTATAATTTATATGCAATTTTGTCTAAATCTAAGAGGTTAAAAAGATCAAAGAATTATTAAAAATACACAGTTAACAGCCCATTTTAATAAAAAATTTGACTAGACTCGTTTCATCTATTCACTCCATTACCGGATGGTCACATGTACGTCGTCAAGCAAAATCGATCAGTTTTACAGTTATAAGTACAATTATTATTTCAGGCTAGACTACTCTGGAGTGTATTGACTGTAGGTAGTCCAATTCAATTTTATTTTTCCTCATACATGTGACCGTTCTTTTAGATATCTATAAACGCAACAGAAATATACACAGGCACCTAATATAACGAAGTTCATTTGACACTTATCATGCTACACTTTCATTCGCTAATACATTACCTTCATTATTTATTAATATAGGTAATTATTGTTTTTAGTATATTATTAGGTAAGTTATGTATAGTATATTACAGATAGCATATGTAGCGTAGCACAAGTAGATTTGGCACGTATCACATGGCAATCAGTCCTATATTTCAGACACATATACCACGCAGCAATTTTTGCCGGCCACCAATCACCTTTAATGGAGAGTTTTGCAGTTTCAATCTACATGGTGCATGCGCGTCCAAGTCATTTGACTTTATGAAGAATTTTGAAAAAGGCTTACAGGAATTTTAGGACTCACCCAGTGGACGACAAATGTCTAGAATTAATTGGTAGTACGAGCAGAAGGTTGCGTTCATGAGAATCACTAGGAAATACAATTAATTATTCTTTAACAAATTTTTAAAACTTTTTTTTACTCACATAATTTTGTAATATCGACTCTGTTTAGTTGTTTTAGCAATTTCTCTTAAAAATCGTTTTATCCCATAACTTTTTTTCAGAAAGGGGATGTATTTAAAAGTTCATAGAGGTCAATGATTTAGTTCCCAAGAACATCGTCATTAAAATAACAATAGTTATTTGTATACCAAAAGACATGAACTCGAACTTTGCGTTCCGAGAGAGAATTATTGTCGCCGAGGTCGCAATTAACGCGACCAGGGTACAGAAAGCGAAGAAGTTCGCGGTCAAGGTGTACAGAACGTTTCTTGAACCACGGTATTGTGTACATAAATATAAAATTATAAATTTTAATAGTCCCAATTATTGTTAAAAAATTGTATAGGTACAGTGCCCTCCAAACAGTCCGCACCATATGGAAATAGTATATTGTGAAACAAGTACGGAAAACAGAAAATTTCTCACGAAAGTCGAGTTCACAATTCACACGAGCGAGGAGACGTGGTAGATAATAACAATGATTTAAGAGAGGTTAGTATATCATTGATATGCAACTTCCACACAACGCAGGCGCTGTGCGTCGTCGATTGAAGTTAGTAGAGGTGTGCGAGTTTTCACGTTCGTGAATTTGATTTGAACGCTACCAATGCTGTTATTAGCGATCAACTCGAAAATTTTAATAATTACTGCCACAAGAAAATAATGAGTATATTCTATAGTCTTGTCGGGTTCTATGTTTCCCATTTGTGTTTATTTTATTACCTTGAAGCTTTAAATGAATAGTTATTCCATTAACAATAAGTAACAGTTGAGTTCTCAATTACCGCCCATCACTATTGTTTACATTAAAACTGTACGGAAACGAATTTTGGCTATGCGTTATGTCACTTTTGTCGCACAGTTTTGGATACGTGAGAAATCTGCTAGTTTGCGCAAAAAAAAACGATGCGCGAAGTAGTGTTTTGTATAGTGGTCGTAGGAAAAATCTTTTGTATACCATCTTTCTTGAATTCTTTTTTGCCATAAGTTTGTGCTTTCAAAAAGATTAAATTTGAGTACACTAGAATTTAGGTTCCATAGAAAATGTCGTTTTTCTAAACTTCAAAATCACAAAAAACATGATATTTCGAAAACTAAACGTGCTTTGCGGGAAGTTTGGGAAAAATTCGTTAGATATTCACCAAATGTAATGTCAGTAATGAAAAAAAAAAAAATAAATTTTTCGTACAGATGGCCAAAAAGTGGTAATTTTTGAAATTTCAACTTTTTCCTCATTTTTCTTAGTGATTTCGAATTTTTTGACAGTAATTTTAGTAAATATTGTTTATAATAATTAGAAAAATCAACATGAGTAACAGGATCTGCTACCAAGAGGTGTTAAATTTTCGAATTTAAAAAAATTTCTGTCACATTTTGGCAAGGCAAGAAACCAATCTTTTCTGAAATCTCTTATCAACCAGCATCGCTCTCTCTACCAATAGAAGCGAACAGGTTACGCTGAATAGAACCCGACTTGGACACACTCGACACACTTTTTTCTTCTCTCCATCAGATAAATACCTCCTGACTGCCCATCATGCAATACTAGACTCACTATTCACCACATCTTCAGCTCATGCCCAAGTCTACAGCCCTCAAGATCCAAATACAGAATCGAAATCTGCAGGGTCATTCTTGCCGACCCATACCATGTATAAGATGCTAATAAAAATTTCGCTCCTGGCATTAGTTTCTATTATTCGTGTTGATTTTCCTTATTATTTCAAAATTCATAATTACACTAAGAAAAATGTGTAAAAATTACAAAAAATTACAATTATTAAAAATTTAATTTCTTTATTTACTTACTGACTTTATATTTGGTGAATATCTAACGAATTTTGCCCAAATTTCCCGCGAAACACGTTTAGTTTTCGAAATGTTATGTGTTTTTTTTTGTGATATTGAAGTTTACTAAAACGCCATTTTCCTTGGAACTAAAAATCACACCGTGGATCCAGTGCGCTCAAATTTATTATTTTTGACAGCATAAACTTATGACAAAACAAATTTTCAAAATGTGTAGTTTGAAAACAAAAAATTTTACCATTTGGTGCGAATTTTTTGGCGGGCACTGTTTATATAAATCTATTGGCAAGATAATATACCTACAGAACTGATTTTACCGGTGACCTTATAATAGTTATGTCGCATCTTTGTCGTTATTGTCTTATGTCACTTTTCTCTTCAAGCAAAACGTTAATCGAATTCCAAATTTATTATTTATATAATATTTCAAATGAAGTACCGTGATATTTCTAAGCGAAGAATTAATAACGTCCGTTATATCTTATTGGCGGCCGCTTCTAAGCTTAAGCCGCGAAATAAAAGTTCTTAGTCAGTATTGCGTCTGTAAAGTAGTCAGAAGGGATGATTTCTGATCATATTATTATGGACGTTGCTTAATTCGGACTTTCAGGACTGCTTTTACAGGCCTTGCAAGCTTCTGTTTAGCGAAGTTAATTTACGTTTATTTCGATTGCAAGTACGGTATACTTTTTGAAGGCGGAAAAGGTTGCGATGTCACAAATATTTTTTAATAATATTATTTTATTATAATGTTATTTATTCCCAGGCTGCAAAGACCATGACAATACATTAACATCGACATCGCTTCTTATTTCTCAGAAATAGCAACACAACTTATCTCGCTTGAGTATATCAAAGATGTTTGATTTATAATTTTGTCTTAATTTTCATTAATTGTTTCTACTTTCATTAAAAAATTCTAGCATTTGTCGCGCACTACTATACAAACTACAAAGTGTTAACAGTTAATAAAATTCAACTTGCTGATGGTAAAAAATAAAATAATTTCTAGAAATTTTATATTTAAGGGATAATCTGGCCTTCAGAGCGCACGCACCGGTCTTCTGTTTCCAGTATATAAACGGAGATTAATTGATTCCCGACCTTCAGCTTCTGGTGCGGGAACGGGCGATGGTGGACGGTTAGCCTCGCAAAGTTACGGGTCATATCAGTAGGAGCACAAGCAATAGAAGACTGGGTGTCCTGTAGGTATAAGCCACTGCCTCGGAGGCAGCACCGGAGGCGCTAGCCTCGAGCTGGCCGCTCCCGGCATCGCTCTCGTTGACTGTCTCAGTCAACGGCCCCTGGAAGCCATTGTAGAGACGCTTTTCTGTACTCTCGATATCCAAAATTTCTACATTCTTCTCTTCCTCCTCCGATTCCGATTCAATCTGTTCCACAATTTCGTTTTCTGCAAAGGATAACAACAATGTTTTCATGTAACTCTGTGGAAGCAAAGACTTTTCAAGTTTTTAAACTCATTTTTTACACGCACGGGGAATAAAATTCGATATATAGCGAACAGTATCCAGGTCGTTTGCCTTGTTAGAGAAATGGGAAGTAAAAGTTTCCAACTTTTACTACAAATTTAACCATCCAGCAGTTGTAGTTAGAAAAGTTACAGCAGCCAAGTGGTAACAAATACAGATGGTCGTATCGGGATCATGACTCCAATACTCGGAAGCACTAACTGAAATTTTCGACATTTTTGTAAAAATCCAATTTCGTTTTATTGCTGTTCCGATTACAGTGTCTGTGGCAGTATATCTACGTATAGGGAGTCAGTCGGAGGGTCTGTTTTGTAGTCTCATCAGCATTTCATAGTTGGGAAGACATAAATCAGGACGTAAGTGGAAAGAGGAAAGTAGAGTAGATTACTGACTTACCGTAGAGACGTATGTTCCCTTCTGCGTCACCTATCGAATTTTTAGATATGCACTTGTAGCCTCCAAGATCGGACCGCTGAAATCGCTTGATCACCAGTTTCATTTGAACGCTGTAGTAGCTGTTGTTAATCTCAGTCATCAAGTACTTGTCGTTTGATATTATCATTTCACCTATGTAAGATAAATAAATTACAATTATAAAACAAATCAATTAGAAATTTTAATTAAATAAGTTAATCAGGATAATTAATACCTACAACTAATGCCATGCAGTCCCGGACCAATCGGACCTAGGGATCTGTCGACAGACAAAATCCTGAGCCTAAACCAATAGCCTAAAAGGCTATTAAGCCTTATAAAAGGGAGAAACGTTTTTGAACAACCAAGGGACTAAATAAATAAGAAAGGATAGTATATAATCCTCTGTGGTTATAGTATCAGGGATAATATTACATAATTGCCTTTCGTATTTAAACAAATAAACAATGTTATTTACATAGCTACCTAAATTACTGAATACATTTTTTACTTCTAAATTATAATATTCTGTTTCTTATTCTAATGAGTGCGCAAAAATTACTTTGTCAAGTCTTACTTATTACAGTCAACCCTTGAAAACGTATTTTTTTAAATTGCATGGCAGTCGTCTAATCCAGCTACTTTGATTAACATATTTTTCCTCAAAAAAATTTTTCCAAAAAAAAAACATCAAAAAAAGGAAATCATGTTATTGACGACAGATGATTTTTATTAAAGTTCTCACAGAAAGTTTTTTCTTGTGTATCTATATACAGGATACAAGGGTGATTCAGAGCATCCGTACACCCCTTTTTTCTAAGAAACGGTGCATAGGATTTTTTATTAATTTCGTCACTTGAATCATTGGTTCTGCTCCATCTTTCTAAAATATTTTCAAATTTCTAAATCTCTGGCACTCCCGGTTAAACGGGAAATGGCTACCATCTTCGTTTTTTTTTAATAAAATGATTAAAATGATTACATTTTAAAAATTGTCTTCAAAATTCAGTAAGAATAGTTTTTACAGTTGCAGTTTAAATTGCGTAGTTATAAGCAAGTGAAAATTGCAATTTTTCATTTTGAACACAGTGTACATCGAAAAACGGCTCCAAATATCGGAAAACAACTTACATAATGTCCCTATCTTAACTTTTCACATGGTATCCTATTCTCTAGTTTAAACTTCTATACAGGGTGATGAAAATTATCAGATTTTTTCCGCTGTTTTGAAAATGGAAAATTGCGATTTTCACTTGCTTATAACTCATAACCTACTCAAGACAATTGTAGCGTTGCCGTCCCAAAGGGGTTAAGTGCGAAAATTATCTTTCAGAGACATTTGAGGAAAATGTCAAAAAATACGTGTGTTTTTAAAATTTTGGCACTTACCCCCCCTTTGAAGCGACAGTGCTGCAATTTTAAATAGCGTTACATTAAAATAACAATATACGGAGCATTTAATTTACAAAATCAAAGATGGTAGCCATTTCCGGTATAAAAGGAAGTGCCAGAAGTTCGAAAATATTTTAGAAAGATGAAGCAGAGCCAATGATTCAAGTGACGAAATTTAAAAAAACAATCCAATGTATACCTTTCGAGAAAAAAGGGGTGTACTGATTCTCTGAATCACCGGTATAATCGAAATCGAAATATTCGAAAAATAATATCAAAATTTCTTTCAACATTTTTAGATAAATAAAAAATAAAAAAAACTACCTTATCATCTGTCGAAATTACTTTCCCGAGGCAACTATCGCGAATGTTTCCAAAGAAGACTTTGCTGATTGTTAATTAAAACGCGATAACGTGATTTGGTAGTCATTATACAAACGCAAGAGATTCTTTATAATCGTTTTTATGGCTCATTTTATCGCGATTCAGAAAAATGATCTTTTATGTATGTATCTTTTTACTTCTTTTGAAAAAACTTTTATGTTTTGATTGTTTTGTTTATATCTATCCTGATGTCAAAGAAACCCTCAGGAGCTTATAACTGCGCGTTTTCTGAGTTTTATAAAAAATATTATATGGGAACCTGCGACATTTGTTCTTTGATTTTTTAATCATTTCCTAACATCTGTAACAGAAAGGACCCCGGCCCGTTCGTCTTTGGCGAAAAGCCACCGTGATCGTCTATATACCTCTGGGTTTTCCCTAATAGGACCGCTGTGTTTTCCTACGTAGTGTTTACCGCAGTTTTTACCGTAGTCACCCCTGCTCTTTGATTGAGGTATGCCAGGATTACTATGGCCGAAACGGATGCGCAAAGGAACCTACTATGACTTATTGTATATCGGTTGATTGGGATTTCTCACAGAAGAGCGGGGAATTTAACTGAGACTTGTTGTTAACCGTTGGCTTGCTGTCAGATGTCTAAAAGCGAGTAATGAGCGAGAGAATTCGTTTTTAAGGGCGTAAAATGGTGAAGTGCGAGAGGGGCTGTGTTTTTGCATAGAGAGTATACAAAAGTGGAAAGCGAAGATAGATATATTTCATATATCTTTCACACTTCTATACAAAAGTGGAAAGCGAAGATAGATATATTTCATATATCTTTCACACTTCTATCTATTTCAAAAACCACTCTTTTGCACACCTGTGCTTTCTTATTATTTCGTTTTGCTTTTGTTTTGGTTACAGACTATCCGGTATATTGCGGAAATGTCTTATTATTTCGTTTTGCTTTTATTTCGGTTACAGACTATCCGGTATATTGCGGAAATATCTGTGTGATTCACCTATTCAACGATTTTCCTTGCCTAATTTACTTTTTCTAGTTTCTCTGATTTCATTTCAAGCAACTGCTTGAATTGATTAAAGAAGACAACCATGTCGGTTACAGACGATCCGGGATATGGCGGAAATGTCTGCCTCGTTTGCCTATTCGATGATTTTCCTTGCCTAATTTCCTTTTCCTATTTTCTTTGATTTCATTTCAAGCAACAGCTTGAATTAATTAAAGAATACAACCATGTTGGTTACAGACGATCCGGGATATGGCGGAAATGTCTGTCTATTACCTATTCGATGTTTATTGAATTCTCATTTTGTATTTTAATGAGATTTACTCGTCGACTCGCTCTTCCTTTCGTTTGGGAATTTTTATGAGCGTTTATTGTTGTGGGCTTTAACCTGATACACAGGCACACTCCACCCTACTTTTATGACCACTTGTTTGTTAGTCGAGTTTCTAGCTTGGCCTGAATGTCGAGAGCAGTGTTGCCATGTTTGTTTGATTTCTACCTCCTCTTTAAACATTATACGAATTTCTTTCCAATTGCTTTTCTCAATTGTGAAAGCGGGGTTTTCCTGAATTGACGTCATACTCATGATAGTTGTTTTAACTCATTTCGTTTATTTGTTGTGTTGTCGTTTTGCCTCACTGGGC
The DNA here is from genome assembly GCA_910589415.1 of Malachius bipustulatus. Lineage (NCBI taxonomy): Eukaryota > Metazoa > Arthropoda > Insecta > Coleoptera > Melyridae > Malachius > Malachius bipustulatus. The sequence continues at coordinate 28,448,612 of OU342639.1, read as the reverse complement.
TACCTTTATTTGGCCTCTTTTGGACCGTCAATACCTATTTGCCCTGCGGCTACCTTTTTGTTCTACCTGACCTATCAAGGCCATGAGTCAATATACCTTATCACTTCGAATATGACATTCTCTGCAATTCGCAGTTTTTGTTTTGCTATTTTAAATGTGGTGACCAACTGACCAAACTAGGCCGCTATTCTATAATTATTCCTCAGGGTTCCCGTGGGCTTGCCTGGGTAATAATTGAATGCTGGAATTTTTATGAATACCTATATTGGAGCCGGTGGGTTTTATATAATCGAGACCAACCATCGATTTCACCGTGGTCCAGGTTTTTACCCCTAACACCTGTTAGAAAGCAGTCCAGACTGGCAATAACATTTTATAGCAATTTTCTGCGGAGTTTGTTTTTAAATTTTGATTGGAGTTGACATTCGTATGATGTGCTAAAGGAGTTTTGATTTTGATTGATTTTGATTGGCTTTTCACATACTCGAGACTAATTTGTTTTTGGTTGCTTTGAATTCCTGTTTGCTGATTTGTGATTTATAATCCGAGATTTATTTCGGTTATTGGATTTCCTGATATGTGAGGGCGGTTATTACACCTGAGAACCCTGCTGTGGTTTACTTTACTCTGTCCTGCTCTGAGGGTGCTTTTTGCCCCGTTGTGCTCTACGATTTCCACTTTAAAGAGTCATGCTCCTCTTTACTGGTTCAACGGAGGTCTTCACCTGGACATCGAGGTGAATGCCTCCCCCAACGTGGGATGATCGAGTACCTATTATAACTCCTAATTGGGTGTTGTAATGGAATTAGTATTTCCCGATAATGTATGCGAGTGGCAGATGCTAAATCTGACAACCCTGCCTACTGTGGCTGCTAGTTCCAGTTATGGCGCTTACAATGGGATGAAATGAATAGCTCCTTTCACTTTCGTTTTCTAGAATGTCGTATAATTTAAAGGGACATTTATTGCCTACATCTCCACTAACTTCGGACTCTTCGATAAATATGAATGTTTATTTATTCCTAACTTGAATCATTTCTGATTTCCTCCTAGCTCTTTCTCGATTTCCTATACGTGAATTTGTAATTGTTTGTTGAAGTATTCCTTTCCTGTCGGGGTCTTTCTATTTATTGACGTAATTGCGTAGGTACCTACTACTTGTTGTGCCGCCTAATACCTAACTGATTATTTTGCCTGATTTAAAATGGGGCCTGCATACGTGGATGTTGCGAATCGGTTTAATTATTTATCGATATGGATTTTGTTTCGAAGAGATATCTTCCCTAACTATTTTCTCAATGGATTTTCCCTAATTTGTGAAGGAAATTCCTTCAGAATAGGCGCTTAGCCATCTACTAGTGAATTGGTTCGAAGAGAGATTGCCAACTGCGAATATTGAGTTCGAGATGCGATTGAAGTATGTTTCACTGGGATTTCCCGGGATAGGTAAAGGAAACTCGGCCGGAGTCCGCTAGAATGCCATCTCTGGATTCGAATTTTATTAGAATTGTGATTAGAAATTGACGGGAAACGATTGTTTTGCCCTTTTCGGGTTTTCAACTGGAGTTTTTCCAAGGTAGATAAGGGAAATTCGACCGGAGTCCGCTATGCCATCTCTGGTCGAATTTTCGGGTACAGATAAGGATTAGGTAGCCCGGAGTCCGCTAAAGCCATCTCTGGGTACCGTCTAAAGGGTTAGGAAGTCAGATTTCGTCTGAGAGGGAGCTGCTGTGAGACGTCTGCTTTTATAGAAGCGGTGGTCCGCTTTCTAAACACGACAAGCAACAATGCACCTTACTGGCACTGCCTTATACCGTGATTTATTTCTTAATCATATTTCCCTAATCTTAAGACTTGGCGAGTTGACCTCGCGGCTATCTTACTGAATTGTCCTGAACTTCAACTACCTAAAGTTTCCTTCAAATAATCGGTCAACGCGTTCTGTACCTTTCCATTGTGTCTAGCTATTATAATTACACAGGCTTAACTTTCATTTCGCATTTCCACCTGCTTGCCATCTAGGGATCGAGATAATTTTTTGGCTGTTGCCGTTTATTTATTCGTTTTATCGATTGGTGTAATTTTCATTATCGTGGGCAGGATACCTAACGAGTTACTTTTGTCTTTGCATGAAGTTATTGTTTGATTCATGATTTCACATTCTTTCACCCGGTCTGTATCTAGGTCATCCTTTTCTCCGTCACGCGTTTCGAGAGTGTCTTTTACAATACCCTGCCTTACCATCTGGCCAACTTCTACCCTAGCTTCGCCGTCTCTTCGATGTTGTTAAAAGTGCTGGAACTCCACTAGCTAGAGCGCTTCTATTTTATGAATATTTAATGAGCTGACGGGGATTGTTTACTTGATGTAACGGCGGGTGGCTGCGTTTCAATTACCTTTAGGTATTTACGTACCTAATGCTTGCACTGTTTGCTTTTTCGATTTGGACTGATTTAATGAGGGCGATGGAAATATTTTCCTTATCATCCTACCTAGGTGCGATCCATTTCACATCCTATATAAAAACTGACTATAATATGCTTCATTATGACGGAATATTTAGAGTATGTCTTAATATTTCTATGAGTATGTTAACTTTGATAAGATTCCCAAAAACTCTCCCAACAACCCGATCGCCACAAAGCTTAGCACGGGCTCTCCTTAAGTATATAGGTAGTAGGTAACCATCGAGTGTTTTGTTATTTAGGTTTTTATTTAATATTCTCACATACCTAATAGCGTCCCAAAAATATTAATCATTAGAACATAGAGAGTGTTCATTTTTCAATTTCTAACTCAATTATCATAAATTGATGCAATCGTTATCAAGTTTTTATAAAGATTCGAGAGCTTTAAACGGACACACAGTTCAAATTTTATTTCTATCGACCATTACATCACCGATGCAAAACAGGAGATCATTTTACTTGGTTAGTTGTTTTTGTAATGTGCAAGAACAGTTGAAATTTTTCGCCTTCGAATAAAATTTGTACTGTAACTTTGAGAATATTTTTTAAATAAGTTTTCAACTCACCGGTGTCCCTCGTCCAGTAGTTGATAGCTTTAGGTGAGGCTTCGACGTGACATAGCAGAGCGACGTCCGTGTTAATCGGAGCGCCTACTAGTTGATTTGGGACCTGAATTAGCGGATGAACTGAAAAAAAAATAAAAATCAGTAAATATGTCACGTTTCATAAAGTAAAAATATCTTAAGCGGGTTCTTAGTTCAGTTTTTATACTAAGCACCAGCTCTATTTGTAAGTCCCAATGCACCAAGTAGTCTCTATTTTCGGTGTATAGTGTCGTAAATAGTGCCGTAAAATTTGACACTCGTAACCATAGCCAATCCCAAACAGAGTACGTGACGTCACTGACTTTGGTTAAAAATAGCTGCTAGGCATAAAACATGACTAAAAACTGAAGATTTGTTGAAAAATGTTTCCCTCGTAGACGACAAATTCTTGCTCCACACAAGCGAGAAAATTCCTGACTATTACATAAGATTAAAGAACTTTAAATTTTTTGTAATATTATTGTTCCATTTCATTCAGAAATTTTATTATTTATGAATTCAGATTACCTGAGGCTAAAACAAGGGATGGGGGAAAATAATAAACTAGTCCAAGATGAAGGTGTAACAACTTTTGAACCAGTTGGAAAATTTCCGTCAATTATTTTTCAGAAGTTGAGCTTTTAGATTTTCATTTCTAAGATTATATCGTGTGAGCTAATGAAAACATAATTTAGGCAGGCTATGGAAATATACGTAATAGACAAAATCGACTTATTGAATGGAACAAACTGACAAAATTGAAGAAACAGAAAAATTCAAAATATAATATACCGTATGTCCCCGGATCGACTTTAAAAGAGGAAAAACTTTTTTGTTTTTGATTTCTCAGAAAATTTCACTCTTCATGATCTGGCCTGCTTGATTTCAAATCCCCAAAACAAAAGTTACTTTTTAGGTAACTCGAGCGGTTCTTGAGATAATATAATTTTTCTTTAATAATAATTGGAATTTTTTTCATATGTAATTTAATTTTTTCTGAAGAAATTCAAATAATCGTAACATGAAATGAAATTCTCAAAAAGGACAACTATTGATTTTCTATTCGAATAATGCTCCCCCTTTTTCTGCACAGATTTCAATGCGAGCTTTCCCAGTTCCGTAACATTATTGAATTAGATAAATTCTTTGTTGTAAAGTCAACATTATAGCATACAGTAGATTAATTTGCAGTTCAAGTGATTTGTTAGATTTGACAACTGCTGTCAGTGTTGTTTTTCAATGAAATCATCATACACTAAAAATTACGAAAAAAAATTTAAGTGCAACTATTGAAGAAAAATTATATTATCTCAAGAACCGCTCGAGTTACCTAAAAAGTAACTTTTGTTTTGGGGATTTGAAATCAAGCAGGCCAGATCATGAAGAGTGAAATTTTCTGAGAAATCAAAAACAAAAAAGTTTTTCCTCCTTTAAAGTCGATCCGGGGACACACATATTTTTGAATATATTTCAAAAACAACGCGAACTATCCATTAGTCTTAGAATCTTCGTAGAACATTGATGTAATATGCAAGTTTGACGAAATTCAAACAACTCCTTATATTTTATGGCTTAGGAGATCCCAATGGTGCAGACACTGTGAAAGTGAAAATGAAGAAGTGAAAATTAAGGAGGTTTTCCAAATGAAAATAATTATTGGTCCCGCTCCTTTCAAGATATGACCCCTTTGAAAAGGGTTTCAAAAAGGTAGTTTTAATTTTTTCTATCAAATACGGAACCAGTTACAGAAATGAAATTAAATAGTGGTAATAGGTTTGCTATCGAGAATACACTCAGTGGCCATTTTGTCAATTTTCCCATATTGTTTTAAGGGGTAGAAAAGGTCACTTCCTCTAGAAAGTATTTCGCCCGTAACTTTTTTTTTTTGTTACAGCTGCACCGCCATTATAAATGTATTTTGGGTAACCTGATTTTTCTGGATAAAAAAGTTGTCCTGTATTTTTTTTTTGGTTTAATTTAATGATCTTAGAGAAAAATAATTTTAATTTAATTACATAGCAAGATTTGTATATGGTGAAAATTTTGAAGAAATAATTAAATTTAAGTATTTTCTCCTTGAAGGTCGTTAAATTTTCGAAAAAATTACAAGATACCTTTTTTATTTAGTAGAAATCTGGCTATCTAAAATCCAATTGAGAATGCTGTAAGAAAAACAGTTGCGGGTCGTGTCTCAATAGGAGAGGGGGTTTTGTGCACTGTGAAGGGAATAAAAATGGCCATTTCCTCAAGAATTTCTAAAAATAGACTGATGATTTTATGTAAAGGAGGCTCTATTGATCAAATAACTGACAAGTAACTTCTAACACAACTTTAATGTCGGCAACAACTGACTGCTGGATCTGTTTTATTTGATTTATTTACTAAAATCCTAATAGATGCAGGCGAATTTGATGAAAAGAAAATTTTCTAATATTTTTAGTCTAGAATATTCGACGATTAATTTTGCTAAATACTTGGTGTTATTTAAAAAAAAGTACAATTTATTCCAAATAGTGCTATACATAAATGGTATCCATGGAAAATCTACACGGTGAATATTATTTGACATGCTCATATGTACGCCGCAGTACCATAAATACTAAGCCCTGTCACCGCTAACAATCGCCCAGAATTATTCCGGAATCAGGAACCAGTAAGCGACATTCCGCAGTAATTGTTAGAATGTCACTTTTGGTTTTATAGGCTGGAAAGTTGTAGATTTGAAACTCAAAGAACAATTTTAAATTAAACAGGTAATACACAATCAGTATTGAGAGGCTCTCATCTTGATAGCTTTCCTTATATTATGAGCCGTATAACGAGATAAAAAATGTTAATTAGTTTCCAAAATTAAGTATTTTTTAACTATTTCATTTAGTTTGCTTTACGACACTTTAGACCATCAATTTATTGTATAATGAAAAAAATTATTTTCTCAGTTAATATTTTTGTAGAATAAAAAAAAACCTTCTTGCGCATCAATCGCATAAATAGTGTATTTTTATGCGTCAATTCAATTATGAATATTTTCACCGCTTTTTAAATTATTGGCTTTCTGAAAATTTCCGTAGTCATGTCATGTTAGCGTAGTGCAATACTGTGAAAAATTTTCTGTGATAATTTCATTTCATTTCGTTTGAAAACGTGCCTTAAAATGGATTTTTAAATTTACAAATCAATAAAATTGGCAAAATTCAACAATTTATACAATGTTTATAGAAATGTAGACATTTTACCCTTTTCCTACCCACGCCTCTGGCTTATTAATAGAAATAATGCAAATTGTATTGCATTAGCTCTAATTTCAAATAAGTTTATTCCAATCATGTTAATTTCTTTTAAAAATTTTTGTTTCTAACTTAACCCCTAAAATAGTGTTCAAAATTGAAAAGGCCGCCATTTTGGAACGTTTTTATCTATTTTACTCAAATACAGTACCAGACGACTACTTGAGGTTATCTTACTACCAGAAAAATTTCAGCGCTCTAGATTGAAAACTTCGACCAGAACCCGTGCCTCACGGACGGTTTTTTTTTAAATTCGAAGGGACATTCTGTAACGCAACTCTAGGAAAATGTTTTTTACGAAAATTAAACGTCAGCCCTGAGGTTTATAAGAGTAAAAAATTTCGAAATATTTGAAAGATGAAGCTGCAGGAGCGTTTTTTAAATTTTAGAGAAATAAACATCATGTAAACAAAATCGAATATCTCCGCCATTTTTCTTATTTACTTCTTTAAATTCTCAAGGGTTGAAGCCTATTAGTATAGTTGTCTACTGTAAAAATTTCAGTTTAATTACTTCAAAAATGTGCTCATAAATTTTTGGAGAAATTTAACCATTTTTACCCTTTTCCTACCCACGCCACTGGCTTATTAATAAAAAAATGCAAATTTTATTGCACTAAATTAAATTTCAAGTCATTTGCTTCCAATCTTGTGAATTTGATATAAAACTCTTTTTCTATCTATCTTATACACGGGTTCAAAAAATAGTCCTTTTTCCAAAAATTAAAATGGCCGCCATTTTGAAACGGCTCAGCCGATTTTGCTCAAGTGCAATACCAGACCACTCCTTGTGGATATCTTACTTCCGCAAAAGTTTCAGTCTCCTAGATCGAAAACTGCGACCTGAAATGAAGTGACAAAAACCGGATTTTCCGAATTTTGAAGGGACACCCTGTAGAAGTGACGCGACTTTTGGAATTTTTTTTAATGAAAATCGAAATTGTTCCTAAAGTTTAATAAGAGTGCAAAATTTCGTTCACTAATCTTGAAAGATAAAGCTACAGGAGCGTTTTTAAAATCGAAATTTCGTCACTAATTTATTTTATCACATAGTACCTCGGAAAGATACAGATTTTTGTAGGAGACCAAAAATGGGCTAAAACGATGTATCTTTCAAACAAAAAAACATGAACAGCGTTCCTGCTACCCTATCAACAATTACGATCGATTTTAGTGGAGGGTAGGGGTAGTTTAACCCCTTCCCGGTTTTTCGTCAAATTATCATGTACATCAGAAGTTAGTACTTTTAATAAGAAATTTACCTACCAAATTTCATCGAATTGGAATGAGCCGACTTTGAGCTATTTCAAAAAAACTAAAATTTTCAAAAGACTTTGAAGCCCTCTAACGGACAAATGGACACTTTGGTATAGAGATAAGTTTGGTCCGAGCGACTTTTTTTTATCTCAGTAATCTGTGGTTGCTCCATGTCCATGGAATATTGGGACACCCTGTATATAATATCGTGGGCAGGTGAATTTTGAAAAACCACTTTTTCGTGATCTGGGGGTCATGATCGGTGGACATTTGATGAGTTTGGGTGATTTTCGAAAAGTGATGTCGTCCTCAATAGTGTATTTTTTTATAAAAAAAATACACTAACAGTCAGAGGTCGATTATTGGTTATTAAATTACAGTTCGTAGAGTGAAAAGTTCACCCCTCACTTTGATTCTTAAATTTTCAAAGCGAAAGGGTGGACTTGTGCATGACACCTATCATTTAAAAGGTATTTTCAATCTCCATTTGGGGGGTGTCAATCATTTTTAATTCTTAGGTATAATAAAAAACTAAAACAAGTTCATAGTAAATGTTCAAAGTCCATTCACTTCCTGACAATATGCAGTTCGTACAAACTGAGGATTTATTTGTTGACTTTTTGCCGAATCCTACGCGTTAAATCTTCTACATTGTCTGGTCTGTTGTCTGTTGACGTTTACTTTGGACTTCAACTACCCCCAAGAAAAATACTTTTTTGCGTATTTCAAACATTCTTTGAGAATGGTCGCATATTCGTACCACCGGCGCCTTTGGAGGAGTTCGCAATACACGTTTTTGCAATAAATGCCGAATATTGACTGTTAATCTGGTTTTCGTGAAAATTGCAAAAAACTCACCTTCCTGGCACGACCCGATTTACGTAATCTACGTGTAAAATTTCCTGACACGCGGGAAGACAAAATTTCCGAAGAACCATGCCACGTCGAACGAAAATGATGATTCATATCCGAAGATAAAAATGGCGGATAGATATTGGTCAGTGTATCAGTGAGGCGTGAAGCTAAAACATGTTTGTCCAAGAGAGGCGAGAAAAAAACGAAAGTGTCATTTTATAAAAGTCTAAGGAAAAACTAAGAGCGAAACCAACGAATTATCATCGCGGTTCCGGATAACTTCACAAAATTGCCAAATTGTGTGAATAGTGACATTTTATTGCTCATCCGTTTAACCATCATTTGACCTCGTTTTATCACCCAATAATTTCGTTTGACCACGTCCAGAAAAATTGATGTCTTTTTTAACCTTCCGGCTAGCTTCTCCGGCTCTCTGAAAGGCAGAGTGGTTACCGGGGGGTCGAAATTTGTTCACAGCGTTTAACCATCCCACGAATACGTATGCCAAGCCGTTGAAATCGTTTTACCACCCTCTCGGAAAAACTAAGAGCGAATAATTAATATACCTATATACGATAGGATCGAGGGCTTAACATCATTCCAAAAGACGAAATTGCAAAAAAAAGAAAAACGAACTATTTTTCCAAAGGGGCTTATTCCATGATCCCATGCAAGTCACATTTGACGCCAGAAACGGAAATTTCCTCGGGACGAAGGTTTATTCAAATTTCATGATTCGGGGATGTAAGTAGGTATTGCCACTTTTACTCGTAGTTTGGCTAGAGTAATTCGTCATAAAACATAGCAACTAAATATACCTCGAAAACTTCTTGGTATTCAAAGGGATTTGAGTTCGCCATAAAATGGATGTGTTAAATCCAGAATTTTAGAAGAGAACTGGAAAACCTAGTCGTGATATGCCAGCACTTTAAAGCGGAAACTCATTATTAACTCATTATTATCAAGATGAAAGTAACATGACGGAGCTATCTCGCCGACATAAAGTGAATAATTCGATCTAGTGCTGTTTAAAAGTTTTATCGCGAGATGAATGAATTTTGTTTATAATACGTCTTCACTTTCTCATCCCCGTCGCGTGTTAGTCCTTCGAATGTTCATTTCGTGGACGAGCGACGGCAGCGGCAGGGGCGCAGGAAAAGGGGGCAACTTTAAACCTCCATCCTCGGTCTTGCAGGTTCCAGTACCGCTAAGTAAACATACTTTGTAAACTCTGAAATTGAAAGCTGTCGCTATAGATATGTTTAGCGAGGGCATCGACGAGACGGTTATCGGCCGCCCCTTGTGCTCGACTCGGTCTTAGAGACGCGGTCGCGCGGCCTTCACTGCCTTTCTTATAAGCCGACGAAAAGTATGAGCAGTTAAAGTCGCATCGGCTATAATAAAGCTTATCATGGGGATCTTAACGACGTCGCCGCTCAAAATTATTAACGATAGCTCTCACCAAGTCTAAATTTGCATTTTTTGTTCTTTTGAGTGTAGAGATACGCCTGATGAGATGAACGATAATTAGTTTGTATACTTACTCAATGGTAACTATCGTTATTGCAACTTTCCGACCTTTATGCGCTAATATTAAGTGACCTTTGTGCATTTTTAAATTTTACAGTACAAGAGAAAGTAGTATTATGTATATGGAACCCAATTATTATTTTCCAGTTACGATTGATTTTCATTACAATTACAATTACAATTACAAATTTCTTTATTGTACTTGAATTACAACAGTCATTGCTCAGTGCAACAGCGTTATTACAGAAATTATAAAAACAAACATAAAGACAAACAGTAAAAATTTAAAACACACAGCATGTCAACATAACGCCGGGAACAGTGAGGGTCGAGACGCGCAGAGACACCAAAGAAATCAGTTCTCGATCGAGGCATAGTTCCATCTCTATGATAAGGATGGATCAAGGCTTTGAGTTTTAGGTGTTTTAATATCAGACTGCAGGTAGGGATGGGGGGTGGAAGGACAGTATATCAGAGGTAGTGTAGGGTTCCAACTCTGTGAGATGTTTCCGGAGATACGCACTGTACGCTGAGAATCCAACAGTTGCAAGATCTATTTTGAAGTGGTTCAGGTATTTGATAGATGCGTACGTGAATGTCCTTTCTGAAGACGACAGATGGTGTGTAGGAGGTTTAAACAAATTGAACCTGGTACTGATGTAGTGATGGGTGAATCGGTAAGGTAAAAGTCTATCCTGATTTTTGTGGATCAGTTTGAGCAGAGAGAAGACATACAAAGCAGGCACGGTAAGAAGTCCAAGCCGCCTGAAATGGCCTCTGCATGACTGCTGCATTGACAATAAGCCTGTCAGGATCCTAATCGCTCTCTTTTGAAGAAGAAAAACTCTTCGCAGAGATCTCTCAGACCCACCCCAGACGGCCAGCCCATAGTTCACGTGGCTGATGAAGTGCCCATAATAAGCAAGGAGAAGAACCTCAGGGGACACCGTGTGCTGAAGGCGTCTAAGAAGGAAGCAGACACTAGCAAGACGACGGCACAAATGATCTGTGTGAGTCGACCAGTTTAGGTTCAGGTCGATGTGGAAGCCCAAAAACTTCCCCACGCCCTTCGGCTCGATCAAGGCACCATCGGTGGGTATGGAGGGTAAAGGTGGAAGACGTGATCGGCTAGAGTGAAAATCAATCAGCTCAGTTTTGTCTAAGTTGAGTTTTAGTTCATTGGCCCCGAGCCATAAACTTGCTCTTTTCAACGGGAGTTGAATGGTATCTATCAGACTAGGAAGGTCGCCTGGTTTTATCCTAATAAGAATTGTTGTATCATCAGCAAAGTTAACAAAGAGTGAATTTGGGGAGGTAATCTTGGGACCCAGATCGTTAATGAAGATAAGAAAAAGAAGTGGACCGAGAACACTACCCTGTGGCACCCCAGAGGAGACCGGAGCAAAAGGTGATCGCACAGGTCGGCCATCAGACCCAGTAATCTGAACCGCCTGTGTTCTTCCCTGTAGGTAGCTGGTAAACCAAGAAAGGGGCAATCGCACGAACTCCGACATTCTCCAGTTTCCGAAGGAGGCACTCGTGGCACACACTGTCGAAGGCCTTGGAGAGATCCAAAAGCCAGCCCACAGTGCGCATCCCCTCCTCCAAACCCTGAGATATGAAGTCCGTAAGCTCCACAAGAGCCGTCTGGGTAGATCTGTTTTTAAGAAAACCATGCTGGGAGCGGGAAAGGATCTTTGTTTTGTCTAGAAAGTCAATAAGACGAGATGAGACAAGAGATTCAAGAATTTTATCAAATACCGATAGTAGACTAATCGGTCGGTAGTTTTCAGGGTTATTGACGTCGCCCTTTTTAAAAATAGGCTTAACTAACGCTGCTTTGAGATCTTCGTGGAATACACCAGTCTGAAAGGAGCTGTTGTAAATTTCTGATAATGGCTGAGCAAGCTCAGCAATGCAATACCTGGCAACAAAGGAGGGAATCTCGTCCAAACCCGAAGACTTCTTACTTTTAAACCTGGAAACTGTTTCTATAATTTCCCGAGGAGACGTCGGAAAAATACGAAGGAAGAAGAGGCATGTGTTGACATGTTGGATCCGTGGGTGTGACTATATGTGGGAGAGTCATTTGATAGAAAGACGGAATTGAGCATCTCTGTCATTTCTTCCGGATCAGTCGTCACCTTGCTTCGGTACTCAAGTTCTAAGATTTTATGAGAAGTGTTTATTGACTTGCATTGGTTGTTTATGAGGGTCCATCCTGCTTTGATGGGATTTTCAGATTCACTGATAAAGACGCGCGTCGTTACAGCGCATGGTCTCCTGCCTCACCAGGTACCCAAACCGTCGCTTTAGGCTGCACAGCCGAGTTCTGAACAGCTGGTTGGACGTGTTTATTAAAGGATTTAGGAGATTAATCGTGTCGTATAGTTGACGAATTTCAGAGGTGAGCCACTTGGGACTGGAGAGTCTAGGCCCATGAACTCTACATCTCCTGAGTGCGAAGTATTTGTCGAAGTAGAATGAAAGAGTGTCAGAGAAGCAGGAGTATTTCGAATTCGTATCAGGGGCATCCAGAACTTTGTGCCAGCCCAAACGCCGGAGTTCGTTTTGCAGCTGTGCAAGGAGAAGGGGGCCTTTTATATCTCTCTTCCATGTCATCAGGGGTTTGTCGGCGAGACCGCGGGTGTAAGCCGTCTCAGAAACCCGCCAAGGGCTACATGCAGTCCAAAGTGGTCTGATAGAAAAGTTGGCAAGATTTGACTATCGAGCAACTGAAAAATACCAGAAATCGCGACGTTATCGATGCATGTTGACGAGGTGTTGGTAACTCTTGTTGGGTCCCTAAAACAAAGTCGAAAACCATAAGAGAAGAGAGTCTCGGTCAGGCTGGAGGTGTTGGCGTTCTCACAGAGTACGTCAATATTTAAGTCTGCAGCCAGAACCACGTTATTTGTGATCCGGATGGCCGCGTCACGCAATAAGTCTAGGTGACGAATGAAATCTGTTACAGGGCAGGCAGGTGATCGATATATAGATATAATTAGTGCTTTCTGAGACCGAAATTTGGTTTCGGTTGCCGATATTTCACACACGAGTGGCTGCGAAAGAGAGCAGAGGCTATGAACAACCCTACACTGATTGTCGGACCTGCCATAGATAGCCGAGCCCCCGTAATCTGACTGCCTGCAGAAGGAAGAAGAAAGGTTGTAATGATCGATTTTAATCTTTTGAATGTTGTCAGATGTTAAGAAATGTTCGTTTAAGCAAACAAACTCGGGAAATCCCAGATCAGAGATCATGATACCCAGACCATCCACGGAGTTGTTAAGGGACTGAATGTTTATGTGTAGGACCCGGAAGTCATGTCTGGAATGATGGGGTGAGACCACAGTTGAGTATAGGCTCAAGACATATTCGAGAAAGTAAGAGAGTACTTACAATAATTTTATTTAAACAAGATTTTTCCTAAAAACTGGTTAGGTAATGGGGGAGAACAAAACTGCCTGGTAAGATTTCGGGATTAAACCCCCCTAATTTTTTATGGGGGTATAACAAAAAATAGTTTATTCTGCTCCGCCAATGATCCGGGATAGCAGAAAAAAGGAAGCTCTTCAGTTAGTCACCCAACAGAAATGCTAAAAGAGGAACGAGTGCGTTTATGAACTTTTGCTATCCAATTGAATGGGAAAAATTTAGAGCAAACGCTGTGATTATATAGGGCGGATGACCATGATCGTCAGACAAATTTCTTTGAAAACTTTTAGGCTTAGGACACATATATGTGACATATTTTTGACAATACTTTTCCGGAGAAAACTGAAAAAATTTCTAGAAGAATTTATAGAAGGTTTCTCGCATTTTTAAATTTTTTGATGAATAATAATGACATATGTGATACATGATACTGGAATGGTTTTTTTACGCGCTCTTAAATGGTGCCAAAATCCAAAGTGACTGCCATAAGAAAAACAAAAGTTAGGTGCCGTATCTCTAAAATCTCTAAAAAGGATTTAATTAATTAATTAGTTAGTTAATTTAACTAATTAATTAGGATTTAATTAGTTAATTAAAACATTTAGATGTTTTTGTTAGTTAAAAAAGTGTGAAAAAAATGGATCCAAATTGCTGATCCAAATAACATCTAGGCAAAAATATATCAAGAAACTGATTTCAATTTTCAAGATACGGGTGGCTTGGTGGCTATCGCAAGAATTGTTTGAACCAAGCTAACGGTCAGGAAAACCAGAAGGTTAGTACTAATGATCTCCATTTGTTTTTGGTATTGTGCCTTTCTGTCATGCAGTGATTCTAAGTTGGCCTACCTACCTGAATATGTAAATAATACAAGTACTAGATACACATTACTATCTAATAGTTTTTTTTTTATAATGCTAGCGACTAAAAATCCTTGCATGACTGTATTGATTATTCTCACTCTTTTATTAATTTTATAACTATATTTTAATTTTCATTCCATCTTCTCAGAGAGAAGAATGTGCTGCAGACCAATATAAATTGTCGACAATTGTATTTTAATTTTATTTAAAAAGTAATAAATGTTATTAAACGTAATATTGTTATTAATATTATTGTTTTGTGATAACTACTACCGCTGCACCGCAAGTCTGATGTAAGCTTGCGCCGTAAGTCTGCAGCAAGCTTGATGCAATAAGCTTGCACGGGAAGCTTGCAACTATGGTAACTATCAAGTCTGATAGTTTAGGCTTGCACTTGCAAGCTTGATGCATGCTTGTATCAAGATTGCAGTGCTGTTTGGGTAAGCCCTTACATTGGAAAATATATAGCATATGGAAAAATCCATCGTTTGGCCAACTGCTACTGACTCGAATGTCGTCGTAGGACTTAGTCCTACGAACCATTGACAGATTGAAGACTGTTATTTTATGAACACGAGTTTGTTGTACCTAATAGAAGATTGATATTGTTATTTTACAAAACGGAAATAGAATATTATTAGACAAACCCGTAATTAAAGCTAATAATGAGAACTCAGAGAAAGGTTTTACAATATATTGATTAATATAATAGAATTATTCTCGAACAAGAACTGACGTTATGACCATTGTTCTTATTGTTCTTGAAATTTCTGGTTTTTGAAGTTTTGATGAAATGCAGTCGCATGGAACATTCTTCAGCTGTTCTGGACATGCAGTTATTGAAATGACGAATCAGCTGTGTTCTAGAATAACTATAGAATCTTCTTCTTATTCATAGAACTACTTGAAGTTCCCGAATATCTGTCTAGAATTATAACTGACGTCATCCGTCTTGGTATAAGTAAAAAGAGCGCCAGTAACAATAACAAGATTAAGAACTAGAAGAAGGCTAGTAAGTTGACAGTAGAGCCTAGTTTGGAATGTGATAAAGGGGAGTTCTGTGATGAGTTAAAGAGTGACTCTAGTACATAATATATTTTAAGTGTAGGAAAGTGTAAAACAGAAGATTTGAGTTCAGTAGCAGTAGGATCCAGATTAGGAGATTCATTATTTATATTTGTATGTATTTTTGAATTACTTGTGATTTGTGCGATACCTATATACATATAATTCTTTGTGGAGAATTTAATACATTGTATAAACTATAAACGGATGGATTGCTTTCTGTGGTAAAGGTTGACTACATTGAATGAATCCTCGATGCTTTTGAAGTTTAATCCCCGTATTCACAAACGATTCTTTTCAAAATAATTACCTAATCAATTATCTCCATCTCATTCTAATTCATATAAACTCTATATCTCCATCACATTTATTTAATTATTTTCGAGCTCTTATTGAGCCGGAATGTTTTGAGAATACGGGCTTAATGTGGTTCTAGTAACCTTCATTATTAATAGACGTTAAATATTCGTGAAGTTTATTACCGTAACGTCACCCGGCACTCTATCTATATTGCCTTTACGGATGCTCGTTACGTTATTGGTGCTCTCTATCCCTTTCTCGGCCACACGTTATCATCATGAGAAGGAGGAAGATAGTCTGGTTAATCTTTCAGCAAAGACAAAGTCTTCATACATCTATTTACTTTATGCAATACATATATAAAGCACTTTTATACTCTACCCTTCACTTCAAATTGCCTTTTGTGTTGTCTTTAATTTATTGCAAAAACAAGCTCTGTAAAATGTAAATGTTAATATAATACCTATATATACCTACGCTGCTGGAAATTATGTGGAGCAATTAATTTGAATGTTTATATTGAAAATTAAATTTAAATCAAAGTGAAAAAATGTAGTAATTAAAACATGAAACAACGTTTTTACAAAAAATACACTTTAACATTATATTTTTACGAAAGACCAATAATTACCTACCCAAATATCAGTATTTTTTTCAGAGTATTTCCTTTAACAAGACTGCAACCGGAATATGCATCTGCAGGGCAGGAGTGTAAATTTTATCAGTTGAGCCGAAGAAAAACTTTACGGTCTTCTTCTTAATCTGGCGTATTCATTGTCATGTATAGGATCCTGTCGCATACATCTACGATGTGCACTTTTTCATATTAATTTGTAGGGACCTACTTTCTTATCGCCTGAATCCGAACGGCACTATTTGAGGAGGTCACAGCTAGTAGACAAAAATATACCTACTTTTGATAATTTGGTTTTGATTTCTAAGATGAAGTTCTAGGTAGGTAGTGAACGAAAATTGATATGAATTATTGAGAAAACTGAAGACAAAGTATATTAAAACGCTGAAACAGATATTTCATTTTTGAGGGGAACATATTAATAATTAAATGTGAGATAACATGAAGATCTACATTCAGAAAGATTTGGAAAAAGTGGTTCAAAATGATCTAACTATTGGTAAGGAAACGGATTATCTTGTATTATCTTCAAAGTCGTACTATCTGGCAGGCTTATCATCAGACAAAACTACCCAGGCAGTCAGGTGACGTCAAAACCACGTCTCTGAAAGATTACTAGTTGCCCATAAAATGACGTTTATACGACGTGAAAATAACCGTATGTCTTTTTTAACCATCGATCATTAAAATTTATTGAAAAATGTTGAATAAATTTTTTATTTATTTCAATATTAAGTCATATTTTTCCATATTTGTGTAATTGATGGATTTATTGTACATCAGTAATCTTAGATAGACAAAGTCTATAATAGCTTATAATATTCATAAAACTGTGAAAATATGAGCCACTGCATACTGTATGTCATATACAGGCTGTATCTAAATAACACCGAAAAAAATTAAGGGGTGATTCTGTGATGAAAATTAAGGGGGGTATTTGGTATAGAATTTTTCGAAAAAACTCCCCGAAAAAGTTACACCCCTCCGAAGAATAAAAAAAAAAAGATTTTTATTTTTTATTTTCCCTGTATATTAAGCTAAAGACACGAAAATTGGTAAATATTAATTGTCAATGAAACTACATATTTGGAATTTTTTTCAACCCTGATGTATGCTTAGAAGGGATTGAAATAGTCAACCCCTAAGATATTTTACCATACAAATTTTTTTTTTTAGATTAAAAATTTTCTCTAAAATATCACGTCTGAATAGCTCAATGAATCTACAAACTTTTTTATCTTCACAAGTTGTTTCGAAAACTTAAGCATTTACGAGAAAAAAAATAAATGAAATGCATTTTCACAAAGATGAGCTAACGCGAGGATATTTTGCCTTAAGGTCTAGTGGTCTGTGCTTTGCAGTGACATTCATAAAAACAATAGCATTATTATTGTATTGTTGACCTTCGACAGTTTCTTTTTTCATTCTTTGCTTACTATTGTTTTAGTTGTAAGAATCTTTGCCTAATTTTTTGGTTGGCTATTGTTCAATAAAACACTCTATTTATAACATGAGCTTGCAATACATTTATTTTTTTCTCTTAAGTGCGCAAGTTTCAGAAAAAACTTATGGAGATAAAAAAGTTTGTAGATTAATTGAGCTATTCAGCCGTGTTTTTTTTTAAAGAAAAATTTTAATCTAAAAAAAATTGTAAGGTAAAATATCTTAGGGGTTGACTATTTCAATCCATTCTAAGCATACTTCAGGGTTGAAAAAAATTCAAAATATGTAGTTTCATTGACAATTAATATTTACCAATTTTCGTGTCTTTAGCTTAATATACAGGGAAAATAAAAAATAAAAACCATTTTTTTTTTAATTCTTCGGAGGGGTGTAACTTTTTAGGGGAGAGTTTTTTCAAAAAATTCTATACCAAATACCCCCCTTAATTTTCATCACAGAATCACCCCTTAATTTTTTTCGGTGTTATTTAGATACACCCTGTATAACTAAACTAAATAATGTCGGTGAAATGATGACATTACATTGAAGAATATTTTCGCACTTAAAATGTCCGATGAGAGATTGACAGGGGCACTTTGTACAAGCAAGATGGAGAAGAACACATTAAAATTTACTTCTTAGTATAATATTAATTTATAGTAAGGGAGAACTTATAGAGCCAGATTTAAATATTAACTTTCTCTGAAAATTACGAAAAAAAGACGAGAGGCCGACGTCATAAAAATCTCGTCTGAGAAAGGACGACAATAATCACGTGATTTTTTTGTAATACGATGTCGGGGACCAAAAATTACAAAAAAATGACGTCATTGTAACGCGACTCTGTTGCCTGGTCATCATTCAAGTACATACACTAATAAGAGAGAAACGCAACTAGGAAGTTATAGTGTCTTCACCAGTTTCGTTGAACACCTAACGCTTAAACATTTATTGATAAAGTGTTTTTTGACCGGTGATGAGCTTTCTGCAAACTGCAAATATAACCTCAAGTAATAGGAACTTACTATTGGGAGAAAATTTTGTGTTCAGAGACTCAACTCCTTCCGAAATAGGTTTGGATATAAAATATATTCCCTCAATACGATTCCTCTCCACTGCTCTATGTGATAAATGTACATCCGTTTTGCTATTTTCTTTCTCACATAGTCTGCATATACAGGCTTCATATGTGTAGGTGTTGTTTTGGAAATAATCAACCATGTAGAAGTATTTTTATTCCTTTAGTATTTATCGTAGCTTATACAATAATGTGGCGGGTTGTTGGCCTCCCATGCCTTATGAAGCAGGTGCGCGTTCTGAATAAAGCGAATGGGGAGTAATCAACTTTTGCATTGTACCTTGTTGTGTTTCTTTCCCTCCCCTCTGCCCACGGCTTGCACGACATGCCGACCGGAATGCTTGCATTAACAGTTCTGTGTTCTTTTTACCAGAACAGGCGAGAATGAGCAATTGTTTTAAAATCATATATGGATATGACTGTGAGAACGTATGCCGCATAAAAACGTGAGGTAAAATCGCACATGCAGTGGGGTTGTGTTGTGTAGACAATGTGGTTGATTATAAATAGGTAGGTGGTGTCTACGTTGCCGTTGATGAGACAGAGATTTAAGTGAGGCCAAAATTCATCTAACAGTTATAATGATGAGACTTAAAAGACTCAAAATGATACTCAGAAGAAGATCTTGCCATCATAATTCGTTCAGCGATTAGTTACGGAAGAAGAGCATTGTGTATCTCTAAAAGTGCGTTGAGATGTCGCAGAGGATTCTGAAGAATGTCAATGTTTTAATGCAATTTGTAATATAAGAGGCATCAGGAATAGCCGGAGTTCAAGACTAGAAAAAAAGGTAGTGGTCCGACAAGTTCTCAGCAGTGAGACTAAAAGTTCTGATTGCTGCGAGTCGCGTTGAGGCGTCTTCTTCTTAATTTCACAAAATCATCCTCTCGAATTACACCCTTACTAATTTACGCCAATCTTGTAACGGGATTTTTCTGTTGGTAGAGGAGTTCCCCTTCTTGTTAGCAGGTTCTGTAGCGGCTCCAGCTCTTTCTGTAAATTTTCAAAGGCGCTGGCCGCTTCTAACAGGTGAGCTATGGATGCCACGTCGTGCAGGTGGAGGTGGATGCGATACTCCGGGCGCATGTTTCGGATTACTCGTTCAAGCTCTTGACCGGGGGACATTGAGCCGTCTCGCCGTATCAGGGTTCGTATAGCTGTGACGTAGTCCCTGATCGACTCGTTGGACCTTTGCTTCCTGGTCCTGATCTCTTCCTCCAATGCCAGACGGTATTCGCAGGGGAAGAATGCGTTTGCAAACTCTCGGTCAAATTGGTCCCAGTTCTCCCACTCGTCTTTATTGTTCCGGTATCACAGTAGTGCCTCCCCTTTTAATGCTCTGGAAGCGCTTTTAACATGGCGTCTTTCGGAAAGTCGTATGCACCTCGCAGTTCCTCTAGGCGTTCTGTAAAAAGGATTGCGCTGTCCCGCCTAGGGTCGAATTTGAGCCCCCATTTACGGGCGTGATCGATTATCTCGGCTCCTGTTTGCGGAGGTATGTCATTATTGGCTTCCGCTGTTGGCGTTGGTCTCCGCTCAGTTCGGGGGGCCAGTTTCAGGAGCGCCAACTCAGCTTCTAAAGCTCGGTCTTGCTCTCGTCTTGCGGGTTGTACTATCTTGACTGCTGGTGCTGGTTTGGGGACAGCCCCCGTCTGCTGCTGTTTATCGTGTTGGCTTATTCGCACCCTGATGTCGTCCAGAGTGCCTGTTGTTTCCAGACCGCGCCGTCGGGCCTCCTTTTCGGCCTCTTCCTTGCTGAGCTGGTATATCCAGCTTAGCCCTCCGGTGGCTATGGCGTCCTTGGTCATCTTGTTTGACGATACTGCTTCTGGGACTGTGCTGACTGGCGATACTGCTTCTGGGACTGTGTTGACTTGCGGTGCTGGGGCAGAATATTAAATGTAAGGGTCAATTTCTTGGAATTATACGAACCATCAGTGCTCTTCAATCCCGAAACACGAATGGCTTCTTAGCTCTCTGCAAGCCAAATATTTTTCGTTACATTTCGAAATTGATCTTTTCCCGGTGTGTTGCCACTTTGACTTCTATTTCGAAGTCACATCTTTACTTTAGGGAAATAATTAAGGTCGAAATGCTACATTCGACGGCAATCCTGTTCTATTTACTCGAGTGCAAGTTTCTGCAGCCAGCACTTGTTTTGTAATTCCGGATTTTCTTGATTCTGTGATTCTTGTCCAGGTATCAAATATTGTCTTGCTGAATTTCAATTCTAAACAATTTTTCATATTGAACTCTTCATAAACTAATTTCGACAGTAGAGACAACTCCCTGTTTGAATTTCAATGCCGGTATCCAGAGCCCTAGTAGAAACGGTATAACTTATCGAACCTCTAATAGTAAAGGGAACCTCTTTTGCAAACTTAACATCATTCTCGTTTGTAGGTCTTAGTCGATCATGGAGGCGTGTGAAGTTCAGAAAATTTCGATCCTCAGATTGCTACTTGCCTTTCGCGCAACGACATGAGACAATTTGTCATGTTGCTTGGACATCCCTTTTAGATTTATCAAATGAAATTGAGATTGACCTAATTTTTCGATCTAAGAAAAAATTCAACCAGGCAATACAGTACCAGAGATGGTACAGCATCCGCGAAATAACAGAAATCTGTAGTATAGTGTTACCACAAAGGGTCCTGCATTTGGAAATTGATAGTCACGAAATAGCCTTCAACCGTCAAAAAATCAATTCGCACTGGAACTATCTCTTGTGTTATCAGCAGACAAACAAAAATCCCGTCCATGAGTTGAAGCGACGCGTAAACTCAGAACTTCGTTGTCGAAGCGGTAAATAATTATGCAGTTATCTGATGAGGGATAGATTAGAGCTTGCTTCGTTCAAATTAAGGGTAGATAATAAGCTTAGGAAGCCGACCAGATGATGGATATCGCGTCCAGGAAAGGATTTTCCTAAGAGAAACGTCCGTTACCCGGTCATCAGGACTACAATCGGTACATTTAGTTTCGTATATAGCTCTATCAAACCATCTATGCTGCATGTTTCTTTTAGTTTCTTTTATATTGTTAATTAAGCTTCATTATTCCGAATATTTAATCATTTTTATTCAGTGAAATACTAAAAACTTCACTTCCCAATTAGACTGAATGATATATTTGAGTGTTGAGGTAACAAATATGCTCTTTAAGTTACGTTAAGTAAATTTAAGTGAATGAAACGAATTTCAATATAATTTATGAGTTCAATAATTTACACTTTTTGTCATTTTTGTAAGACATATTTCTCCATTGATTAACTGGACCATTTTTAGGATTTAAGTTTCAGTCAGGCGCATCAATACATAGTGGTACAAGTTTTAACCATTTTGTTGCACTTCCACACGTGGAATCTTCTTTCCTGGTAGACGTCAGCCAACGGGTTTTGGAGCACGTCAGACTACCCACAGCTTTTAAAGCAGGGAAGATGCAAAAAAAACACATAGATTACCTGGAACTTAAAGCAGTCTTTTATTCACCTAAATGCTTTACGAAAAGCGTGACAAACTGTAACATTCTTTTACGGCTTGATACTACGACCACCATTTCATACAAAAACAGAATGGGTGGCGTGCAATTCCAAATCTCAATCACCTTACTAGAGAAATCTGGCAATACTCAAATCAACTTCTGCTGACAGCCTCGTACATCAGCTCCACCAGTAACACGGACGCCGACCGAGAATCCAGATAGTTGACGGTTGAAACCGAATATTTATTAAGCGTAAATTAGGTCACATTTTCACAAACCAGAAGTTGATTTGTTTACCAGCATTCTGACTGCAAAGTGTCCATGCCGTATTTCGTTGTTTGCGGATACACATTCTTTCGCTACAGATTGGGGGTCCTTTTTTCTTTCAAGCTTCCCCCCGTTTCCGCTAATATACAGAGTTAAAAAAAATTCTTAAAGAGCCACGGGAATTGTAGTAGTGCATTAGCCATAAGTAAAATTCTACTCTTTCCTCCTCACACCTGCTTTTGTCTCCTTTCAGGGAAAGTCATCCGCTCTGGGAGAAGTTGCCACTCTTTTAGCCGGATAGTGCTGCTGGAAATCAATAATTATCATGAAACACCAGAAGATAAAACCACTAAAAGCTCTTCTTGACAATTAAACCGTCTCATAAAACACCATCCATTCAAACGCTCAACCGCTGGTTAAAGTCCACACTCAAGTGAAGTGGCATTAATACCAAAATTTTTAAGAGCGACTTCAGCGGCACGCCGTACTGCAGTTCCCCTCGCTGCCATCCGGAAAGCTTCCGGCTGGTCTGCGTAGTATACCGCCTTCGGCAGTTTCTACAACAGGCCCCTTTCCAAACCAGTGCCTAACATTGCGGGCGCCCTTCTTGGGCACTAATATCAGAGCTCAGTGTGATAAAACTATTTCCAATAAAACAAAGAAGAAAGTAAATACAAGTTTTAATATCAATCCAAATAATTATTGTTTGTTCAGTACCAAGTCTTGTCAACCAAGTAGTCTACACATCTAGAGAATGCCGTCGGCCAAACTTCGCATATGACACAACATGCGAAGCCGAGAGCGGATTTGGTTAAAATTCAAGTAAGTATCTCCTTTCAACTGTGAAACACCGGAAATGTGTTATACTATGTGTTCATATTTGGAAAAGACTCATCCCGTATAATAAAGAAGGAACATCCTTCAGGTAAGTCGTTTGTTCTTTCTATTATGGAAAACTTTCCATCTTCTCTTGAAATAAAATTTGTGTGATTTGAATAGTTAGTAGCTGTCAGATCCACCTATAGAATTTGCGTTAGGAGCTGACTCGTTCATATTACATTTTCCATGAAAATAACATAATTATCTCAAAATCAACTAAATAGCAGGGTGACTTCACTGCTTGGCATATCTCTTCGACCAAATTCGTTTACTATATTAGCAGTATATTTATTTGCTATATTAGTGCCTGTTAAATATAACAGGAAGCAGCGAGATTAACTTCCGTCGTCTAACGTTCCAGCTGACATCAATTTTAAATCTTAGGTTGAATGTATAGGTATTTTTAGCAGTCCAGTAACGTATTGGAGGATTTCTTGCTTCTGATCATCTTGGAAGTTATGGATTAATGTTTTATGATCATACAGTGCCAGTCAAAATGTTCATTAAAATAAAACTTTTGATTATGTATCAGTGAGATCAGTTCATACATAAATCAAGTAAAACTTGAAATTGAAATTTCCTGCCTTTGAAACAATATCTTTAGTGATTTTTCACACATTCGGGAAAAAACTTGAAAGAATTAAATTAAAAAAATACGGAATATGCTTCAGAAGGATTTTGCAGAAAGTTTCAGTCGTCCCGTTTGACATAGGACCTAAAGTTCTTGAAATCAACCGCTATATCGGTCTCAGCCTTGCCAGGGAAAGTTTTATGTAAAATCCTGATCGTTCTGTTCATAGTTCTCTTCACAATGCCAAACTGACAGAATCAGAATCACCAGAGGACCGAATCCTGCCCTAATGATAAAACTTCAGCTATAAAGCTTACACAGATATCTACGTCTTCTTTTTGGTGAAGAAATCGGGACAAAAGAGCCTAAAGCTTTATACAAGATGAAGTAAAATTTGTCCAAGGCTATTTCACTTTGATCCACATTCGTGACAACCTGCTAGTTTGCCGCAGCCGCCAAACTAGTTTTCATGAAATTATAAAAAAAAACAGGCAAAGGATCTTTATTAAATTGAGTGGAAGTGTAGCTCTTCTTGAATGGGATATTAACAAGCAGGCTAGGATGATAAGAATCAGTCTTCACTGCATATTCAATGCACAAGCAATGGACACATTTTCGTTATGAATATTATTTATATGATAGACAATAAATCACAAATTACTGAAGGCACAAAGTTTTTCACCTCAAGTGCTACCAAAGGGATTCACGTAATCACTAAGATCAAAGTCACCAATTAATAGCAAGTTCGAACCGTAAGCCATATACAGTACGTCAATAGCTTCAAAGAGGTCAATTACTTCACTAGTAGGTGTTATGGGAGAACTGTATAGACTATAACTATAATAATTACAGATAATTATTTTAGTGTATTTAAAAAAAAATACACTATTAAGGACGACATCACTTTACGAAAATCGCCCAAACTCGTCGATCCTGACCCCGGATCACGAAAAAGTAGTTTTCCAATACATCAGGGTGATCAGTTAAGGGTATGTAGCGGCCATATCTCGAGAACTGTTGGCCCTAGAGCCTCAAAATAAAAATTTTCCAGGCATAAGTGACCAAGGGAAATTAGTGGAAAATATTTTCAAGGTATTTTAGAAAGTAAATTTAAAAAACACAATTATTGAATCAACGCATAAAAATACACTATTTATGCGATTCATGCGCGCAAGAAGCTTTTTAAATTTGAAATTGATTGCCGCGACATCTACTGAATGAATATCATCAGAAATCTGCAGCCTTGACGAATTAGTGATGTGGGCATGGACCCCATCAGAGACAGCCAACACAACAATTATCCAGATGCTATCGCGTTTGGTTTCGAGATGTATTGAAAATTTCAATTTGACAGCTTTTAGATATTGGTAGCATTGCTAATAAGTTAGAAGAAATCTATTTAAAAAATTTTCAGACACTGTCTTCGAGTAGACTGAAATAGTTTCAGCAGATGTCAAATATTATATTTTGTTTCCCAAGGCTGTTTTAACATAAAGCTCTAATTTTTAAAAATGTATAACAATATGTATAACAAATAAAGCCTTTATCTAGATTTTCCACCTGTTATAGCGTGATTTAAAAATGGCGTCCACATCTCATCATTTACATAACAGGTGACAGCTAGAACAAGTAAAGCTCGAGTCCTTTAATATCGATACCTTTATATTTTTTTTGGGGGGCCACATTGTACTTTTAATAAAATTTTGAAACATAAGATTTTCACGTCTGACATCTTTAAATATTTATATCTTTGGTTAAATTAATTAAAACTGAGCCAATACTTACAGTGTACATGAAGCATCATCCGCTTGCTAACTGATGGAGGCACCCCATTCGCAGCGATGCAGAGGTAAGCGCCCATTTCTGAGCGTGTGACTTTCGTTAAGGCGAGCACTTCGCTCTCTACAGAGGTGAGTCGCTCGACTTTACCACTGGAGCCTCTGGCCACGATGGGACCACCATCTTCGCGTCGCCACACAATTCGCGGTCGAGGGAAGCCCCGCGCTTTGCAGACCAACTTCGCGCTGCCACCCTCTGGAACCATCATATCGCCGCTGGTCTCCTCGTAGACAATATCCGGAGGTATCACCACTTCCAGATACGCAGTCTATATAATTGAAAACGAGAACGCATTAAAAGTCATGTTGGGTTAATAATTTGATAAATTCTGAATAAATTTGAAATTGCCAACGCGATTTATGTAATTTGATATAGTTATGTTTGCACAGTTTCATGGGACAAAATAACTCATAAACTTTCGATAAGACCAATAAAATTATCTTTTGGAGTTAAGTCGGGATAATGCGATGGCCCATGTGTATGTGCTTTCTATTCACTTTTCTCGGTACATTTGATTAACTGTTGTCGAACATTTAATGAAAAATGTGGCTAGACTCTATCGTTCATAAGCCAAATATTTTTTCGAAGCTAGAGAGGTAAGTTCTCTAACAAGTCTAGCAAGGTGTTTCATAGATGTTGCAGAAAAAATGGCTCCCTTACGTCTTGTAAGGGGGGGGGAGGTAAAACAATAAAAAAACCAATTATATCTAGCTCATATTATTGTACACTTGTGTTAAAAGTGTTTTAGTTTGATTACATTCAATTTGTCAGTCGCATAGACTTGTTATTATTACAGAAATTGTGTACCCTTTTTTTAGAAACAAGCTTCCTGTATTAACCCAGCAGGACCGATAAAAAAAACAGCTCGTAAACAGACTGGGGAAATCTATTTTTTTTATTTTTTCAGTCGATGGAGTCGGACCTTCCCTGTCTTTTGACATGTGTCTTAGGTTGGGTCGGGGTGGGGGAAAAGGGGGGCACGCTTTTAAAATTTACTGAAAATGAATTTTATCGGAAAAACGGGTATATCTGAGCCGGATTTGATCTGACAAAAAAATTATGGTATCGAAAATGGAAGAGCTTGACTAAACACGGAAGTTCGTTCCGACCTGAACCCTTTAGCTCAACTGGTTCACGAAATATTGCGATATTAAGGGTGCAAAAATGAATAAAAATTTTACTGACTTTTGCTCGGCAGGTGGTGGAGTTAGGGCGTCAATTTTTTGCGAGAGGAAGGGTGCCACCGAGTACTTTGACGGACCGGAGGGAAGGGGTGGTGGGCCAATTAGGAGGGGAGATATGGGGGTGAGAAGAAAAATACGGAAACGCTCGTAAAAAGTTTATTTATTGACCTACAGAGACCAGGCACCGCTCATTTTCTTCGTTTTTTATCTACTACCCGGTAGTCATAGCAAAAAAATTAGGTATAAAAAAAATAAAAAATAAAAAATATATTTTTGCAAATGCGCGCTTGGCGCGCAATTTAAAAAAAAGTCATTTTTTTCTCGCGTTTTTGGGGATGAAGGAAGGGGGTGAGGAAAAAAATTTTTTCACCACTGAACGGCTTTTTTTTTATCTTTAATTTGAGCCCCACTTGAACCCGATCCGACCATAAATAAGAGCACAACGAACCGGCAAAGTCTAGAGAAAGTTGGAAAACACTCTTTCATCCATTCTCGAAATAATTTTCTTACCTGAAGCAGCCATGTGCTCAGCAAGATAAGAGAGCGCGACTGAGAATGTAAAACAAGGCCAACAACGGCCCAAATGTAAAAAAATCGACCCGCCAGCAGATGAAAAAACAGTAACTCGATGTGTTTTTTTCATTCCCGATCGTTCAGCGATCAAAAGCAAGCAAGAATTTTCAAAATCGATCCATAATTGAGCGAGGTACGAGCGAAGTTCCCGGCCGATCGTGACTGTGCCCGGAGTATAGACAAGCGGAGAGCGTAAGCTCCGCCCACGGTTGCCCGGGTATCTTTCTCGCCCGGTTTAAAGAGAGATCTTCATGTATAACTCGCGCACGCGGGCAAGATACGCACGAAAAAAAAACAATAAATAAATAGATAAATAAATGTTTTCTCTTTCCAATGAGCCTAACGAGAACCCCCCACCCCTCTCCGTTCGTCCGCAATAAAGTCTAGACTTTGCCGGTTCGTTGTGCCTTTATTTATGGTCGGATCGGGTTCAAGTGGGGCTCAAATTAAAGAAAAAAAAAATGCCGTTCAATGGTGAAAAAAAATTTTCCCCACCCCCTTCCTTCACCCCCAAAAACGCGAGAAAAAAAAGTTTTTTTTTTTAATGCGCGCCAAGCGCGCATTTGCGAAAATAATTTTTTTTCCATGAGTACCGGGTAGTAGATAAAAAAACAAAGAAAATGAGCGGTGCCTGGTCTCTGTAGGTCAATAAATAAACTTTTTACGAGCGTTTCCGTATTTTTTTTCTCACCCCCATATCTCCCCTCCTAATTGGCCCACCACCCCCTCCCTCCGGCCCGTCAAAGTACTCGGTGGCACCCTTCCTCTCGCAAAAAATTGACGCCCTAACTCCACCACCTGCCGAGCAAAAGTCAGTTAAAGTTTTATTCATTTTTGCACCCTTAATATCGCAATATTTCGCGAACCAGTTGAGCTAAAGGGTTCAGGTTGGAACAAACTTCCGTATTTAGTAAAGTTCTTCAATTTTTGATACAATAATTTTTTTGTCAGATCAAATCCGGCTCAGATATACCCGTTTTTCCGATAAAATTCATTTTCAGTAAATTTTAAAAGCGTGCCCCCCCTCCCCCGCACCCCGACCCAACCTAAGACACATGTCAAAAGACAGGGAAGATCTGACTCCATCGACTGAAATAATAAAAAAAATAGATTTCCCCGGTCTGTTTACGAAATACCGGTCCTGCTGTGTTATATGTAAATTTCTGTATAAAGTAAACCTTTCTAGAATTTCGTAAATTTATAAAAAATGGCTGGACCAAATGAATGGAAGAAACTGATGCATCAGAATTTTACATTTGAAAATTGATTATGAAATAAATAGGTACGGGAGTTCACATTTACAGATGTTGAAATTTACATGGGAAGTTCCTATGGTGGGAAAATCAATTTACACCGTGTAGAAGTTAAAATAAAGTTCAGTGACCATAGCATGTACCTCACATATGCTTATATTTATTTTTACCTTTCTATTTGTCTCCAGATTAAAGACGCTGAGTTCTCCTATCATCAGCCCAAAAATGGCTTGGAATTGCCTACAAAAACTTAACCAACTAGGCAGAGAGAACAAAATTCACCTCAAATGGATACCAGGACACACTGGGATTGAGGGAAACGAACGTGCCCACTCATTGTGCAAGAAAAGGAGCATCGACACCCTTCATAGGACCAGAACTATTCTGTAGCCTCGAAGACACGTTCTTCAAGACAGAACTGCGAAAAGAAGAAGGTAAACTGAGAGAAGTTAATTGGAAAAACCTCTCCCTCTCAGGATTGAGACAATCCAAGGAGCTCCTCGGGAACTTTAACCGAGAAATATCAAGAAAACTCCTGACCCTCAACGATGGAAGTCTCAGAATGCTAACAGGATTCCTAACAGGTCATTGAAAGCTCAATGAACACCTGAGGAAACTTGGCATAGCAAAAGATGGCGTTTGCAGATTCTGCAGGGAAGAAAACGAGACGCCTCGTCACCGATTGATGAACTGCGAAGCACTAGAACGCGAAAGAAGCGATGTTCTGGGCCAACACCAGCTCAACGGGGGGGGCTCTGCCCGGCCTTGATCCCCTTCAAATCCTGAAATTCCTAAGGGAAGCGGAGTTGGAGAGGTTGCTGCTATCTCAACAATACTGACCTGCATTTTCATTGGATCTGTGTTAACTTGGCACATATACTGCCCGCGGTCCTCCCGCTTGACGTTTCTAATATTCAGCGTCCAAGTGTTAAAATCGTTGTGCGTCACGGAAAGTCTGGCGTTGTTGGTGATGACGTGCTCGTGAATAGCCAGTATTGCTTTCGTGTCCGCCTTGATCCAAGCCACCTGTATCACAAAGTCATTAATAATTGTAAGCTTACTCTACTACCCCTCTGCTCCAAAAACATCTACTACCCGAGCTATATAATACTCAATACTTCTAATAGCAATTCTCATTACAATCCAAAACAAATCTCTATAATGAGTATGTTATCTAAGACACCTAGTAAAAGATAAATAATATTTGCCTCAATAACTATTTCCTGCATTACGTAGTTACATTACGTAAGCAGGTAGCAAATATTTCAAGTTTGATGAAGAGGTTATAGTACTCGAAAAATATAGACCGACCAGGCAAGATTGAAATGTAAGGATGTTTGCTAGTTATTGCAAATCAACAGGTATTATTATACTGCTAGAATATTAACTGCTATTGTCACAATTTGTTGTATCAGATTTTATTCAGGGTGCAATTCAGGGAAAATGGTTATTTTATTAAAATTACCTATACTTAGGACGTCAAAGGTTGGGGGACAAATTTCAAAACATTTCTGATACGTACCCTGGCTTACAAATTTTATACAGCGGATGTTAATTTTCAATATTTAATGGAAGTTTTTTTTTGATAATTAAATTCTCCGTCAACAACTTCGTAAGTTAGCAGAAAATTGAAAATTGTTATATTATTTACTCAACTGGTTGCTTAGCTAATAATAATAATAATTTTTGAATAAATAAAATTTGAAAACTCTCATAACAATATAAATGTTACGACGCTAGTGCTTTAAAAGATGTTTCAATGACCCCCTATCTATGCTCATAATATTTTGCAAAAAACGAATTTCTCACGTTATTTAATATTTGAAGATATATTTTTAGGTAGGTACTAAATTTCATGCTTATCAAATACGATCTTTCATGACTTCTGGTGTGGTCGGTGGTAACTTAATTTTTTATAAATTCCCTTAAGAAAAAAACCTGTGACTTTGCAGACCAGTTCATAGCACCACCGCGACCAATCCATTTGTTTTCAAAAGTTTCATTTAGTGTACCTCGAGCTTGTCGCGCAAAGTGTGGCAGGGCACGATCTAGCTGAAACCACAGTTGCTGTTAATTTTCATTATTATCCAAAAGTTGCGATGATAGCCATTCATATATTTACAGAGGATGGATTCTACCATGGAAGGTAGAAGTCTACTTTGGGTTTCTTACTGTATTTAGGAACAAATTTCTCAAAAAGGGACTTTATAACTTGATAGAAATAATCACAGGCACACATACTAACACATACTAAAATCGAAAAAGATATTTAACTACTTTCGGAGGTAATGAAAAACAACTCTTAAAAAACCAAAAATTCAATTTGTAGCAAAAAAATGATCTAAAATATCCTGAACTGGAGTTTAGCATACTAGTAAGAAACACCCGGTATCGGTACTGTTTTTACAATTGCAATCATAATTTCTGTGTCGTTATATTTTCATAAGACACGGAAGAATAACAAGAAGTTGTCGATAAAATTATAAATTGAGCAGGAAAAAATAAAAATCTCTTCATACCTGAGGGAATATGAATATCCGATTTTCATAAATTAGTGCTGCTGTTAGATTTTGAAAAACTACATAAGAGGTCATTACGGATTTAGCTGCAAAAATTTACATTTTTTGCGATTAAGATAAGAGATTAAAATTTAATTCTATAGCTTCTTTGGTTGTGAAATTATCACGGTTTTTGACATCCAGTGAATTAACCGAGCTCCGAGAGAGATCTTTATTTACCTTTACCTTCTTTTTACAAAATTTTTTAAATGTTTTCTTATTATTATTTTTTTTTGTTTCTAATTTTTGGAAATAAAGACCACTCAATAGACACATGTAAAATCCTATAGGGTTAAACAAAAATTCAAAGTTTTATAATTTTTCCTCCAAAGCGAATTGAAAAAGCGTATAAAAAGGATTAATCGGGGATTTTATCGTTTAATTATCCTCTCTTGTCGTGATTCTTGTTTACTCTCATCATAAAGTATTCGAGAAAATATTATACAAAAGCGATCCCTAATTGTTGCAATAAAATCAGAATATTTAATTTCAGTATCTAATTACATTTAGAAATACATATTTGTTGCATTCGAGTTGTGAAGATGTGAAGTTTTTCTATGCTGTTAATGAAACCTTTATGAATATATGGGTAGGCACGTTGTAGCTCTCGTTTTGCTGGAGGAAAAGAGACAACCTTATAAGCAGGGTAGAATGATTAGCATGTAGCGACTCCCCAAACATGATGAAACTCATGTTACTTGGCGCCACTTTGCGTACGACATGAGAGTTTGATTAGTTTATGGGGCAGGGAAAGATTTCATATCCGAAATTATTCCCTTTTTGAAAACTATGTGAAATAATACATCCAAGCATATATACATGCTAAACATCAAACTTTCAAGATTGTATTAGTTTACCCTTCTTGTTCTTGTTTTATGCGGAAAAGCATCCAAGTTTCCTTGCCTTCATGGGAATTTTCAGACGACATAGGTCAAAATATTCAATTTAACTTCTAGTTTATATAATACGGTGAATTCTACATATTGTGATTGCTGGCAGTGGGTAGGTACATGTTTTTTTATTTCAAATTTGAATGTTATTTTAACTTGCATCATTTATTGAAAAAATACTCGAAAAGTCTTATTCAATACATTAAGTTTTTTTCACATTTTTGTGTTTAAATTTTATCACATTTGATATTTTTTGTAAAAAAATTACAAACTTCACGGTTAAAAAAGTCACGCTCATAATATTCATATCATTTGGTTCAAACAATCAAAAAGGTCGATCAAAATCGATTGAGGATTAATTTCTATTCAGTATTCATCAAGGAAGCAACAAATAATTTTAAAAAAGTGGGCGAAGCTTAAGAAATCTGACATCAGAAAGTTTTACAACAAAAATTACCAAAAATCAATCTTAAATTTGAAAAAGCTTACCAAGTTGTAATATATGAACATAGAAAATTTTTTTGTAGCCAGGACTTCCCCAGTTAAGGGATAAAAGTTCCAATAAACATATGTCAAAAGCTGAGAAATCAAAGATACAGGGCGTGAAATTTTTTTTTCAATTTTCTCCTCATAACTTGGACATTTTTTAATATTTTAATTTCATACCGAGAGGTTATCTTCTATAAATTGGTGAAGTCCTGCTACAAAAAAACTGACTCATCCTGTATATAAGAGGGATCTATCTTCCAGGAGGGTAATCATTCTGTCGCTTTATAGTGGAGAGGGTCTGTCAAAAAAAGGCTTCATCCGCCTTGGCCTCGAGAATTTTTTTTTATTTATTTTTTTTCATGCCCTCTTCATTTTGGTGGCATTTTCAAAATTTTAATCGACGCCCTGGCGGAGAAATGTGCATGCGTAGACATCGGCAATGGGTTTTTTGCACATAACTCGCTTAATTCAACTCTGAGCATAGTCGAAAACTGAAGAGCTCTCGAAGACGCGTAATTTGAACTTTGACTGGTCCAAATCGGTCAAACGGTTCTCGAGATATCGCATTTTCAATTTTAAGGCCCTTTCTTCAGGGTTCCGCCGCGGTGCGAATACACCGCCGTCCGTGTTCGCGTGTTTTGCATGGAAAAAATCGACTTGGGGACTTAATTTTTTTTTTCATCGACAGACAGCAGTGTCCTCAATGATGCCTGAAATTTGACCTATCTCGATTAGAGGGGGAGGGGGGGGGAAATCATAATTAAAATTTAAATTGCTATAACTTTCGCTAATATTGGGGCGTCGGGCCCAACCAATGGGAGATGACACTTTGGAATGCCTACTTTAAAATGTTTTTTTTTTCGATTCCGCCAATATTGGCAAGATGCCCGCAGAAAAACCGATTTCCCTCCCCCCTTTTTCGTCATCAGACAGGAATTTTTTTTATCTTTGATTTGAACTCCAGTAGAGCTCGATCGGACCATTATTAAGGTCACAGGGTCACCAAACGCGTTTGATCCTATAGAATGGCAAGGATTAGGGTTAGTGGGTTCCGCTACCCGGCATTTTTTAGGGCTAAGTGTCCCCTTTCAAGATTTTCTTACCCCATGTCGCTATCTCAATTAGGGCCTGCACGCGGACGTGATATGTAAACCAATTAATCTAGCGTGTGTGTCTGTGAGAGAAGAGAGAAAGGAGAGGGAGCGCTAGGCTTGGCCCCCGGCTCTCGCTGCTCCGCGGCTAGATTAATTGGTTTACATATCACGTCCGCGTGCAGGCCCTAATTCAGATAGCGACATGGGGTAAGAAAATCTTGAAAGGGGACACTTAGCCCTAAAAAATGCCGGGTAGCGGAACCCGCTAACCCTAATCCTTGCCATTCTACAGGACCAAACGCGTTTGGCGACCCTGTGACCTTAATAATGGTCCGATCGAGGTCTACTGGGGCTCAAATCAAAGATAAAAAAAATTCCCGTCTGATGACGAAAAAATATTTACCCCAACCTCCTTCTTTCATGGCAAAAAAACAGTTTTAAGAAAAAACAGGCGGGAGGGAAATCGGTTTTTCTGCGGGCATCTTGCCAATATTGGCGGAATCGAAAAAAAAAAAAATACTATTTCAAAGTAGACATTCCAAAGTGTCACCTTCCATTGGTTGGGCCCGAGGCCCCAATATTAGCGAAAGTTATAGCAATTTGAATTTTAATTATGATTTCCCCACCCCCTCCCCCTCTAATCGAGATAGCGACTTCAAAATTTCAGGCATCATTGAGGACACTGCTGTCTGTCGATGAAAAAAATAATTAAGTCTCTAAATCGATTTTTTCCATGCAAAACGAGCGAACACGGACAGCGGTGTATTCGCACCGCGGCGGAACCCTGAAGAAAGGGCCTTAAAATTGAAAATGCGATATCTCGAGAACCGTTTGACCGATTTGGACCAGTCAAAGTTCAAATTACGCGTCTTCGAAAGCTCTTTATTTTTGACTTATTTTTTATTTTTATTATGCTCGGAGTTGAATTAAGCGAGTTATGTGCAAAAAACCCATTGCCGATGTCTTCGCATGCACATTTCTCCGCCAGGGCGTCGATTAAATTTTTGAAAATGCCACCAAAATGAAGAGGGGGTCAAACTTTATGAAAAAAAAATAAAAAAAAATTCTCGAGTCCAAGGCGGTTCGAAAGTTACACCCTCTCTACTATTACGTATAGGCTAAAGGCTATCGTACTAGGAAGTCTTTGTTAGAATGGCCTCTACGAAGACCGCCAATGCGATGGTGAACCGAAAATACATGCATAACATTAACTGATGACAAAGAACAAGTACGAACATTTTGTTGAACTTTTTTGTTTTCTTCTAATAATTCTGTGTTATTACTAAAAATGTTCTATCACTGTTATAATAACTAGAAGAGTTAATAAAGTTGCACCCAACGAAAAAGTGAAATTTTGTTTAATTTTCCTAAAATTAATGACGCAAGAGAGATATAGCTGCTTTAGGAAATAATTGTAGGGAACACTGGTCGATTAATACACAGTCTTAAAGGAATTTGAATTTGAGCTACATATAATTCTTCTTTCATATGCGCTTCGCGGTTGTAGTGTTTGTAATTAATGTCAAAAATAAATTTATGCTTAGAGTTTTGTCTGTTGTAGTCTACAGCCATGTCGAGTACGAACACTGGATTACATTGCGTTCCAAAAGTCAGTTCGCGTCTCAGGAACAGTCGAGAAACATACAGGAAACGATCCCGACGTAATTACCTGTCAAGAAATACATTCATTATATATTTAAAATTATGGCTGAAACTCAAGTGGCAAACGCACCACTTGGGCACAATAAGGATAATTGGAATGTGTAAACAACGATTAACTTGGTTTCTTTTAGCGTCAGATATGGAAATTAGGTGTTCAATTTAATGGTTTCGAAATACTCATTTTAGCGCTCAGTAAATTATCGAGCATTGTAAACTACCCACTGGGCAGAGAAATATTGCAGCAATATTGCATTAACTTTTCATAGCTAAATGTTATGTTTCAAAAAGACTGACCCAGTTAAACTAGGGTAATTTTGATCCACTGGTCCTTACGGGCGTGCAGCAATGTTGCAGCGGAAAATTTCAAATGCAAAGCACTAGAAAAGCTCAGAAAATGTTACAATGCAGCTAAGTTCGTCTTTCTGAGTGTAAGTTCAAGAATCTTGTAGGTACTTAACAACTTCGCAAATGAAAATTGCATTGATGTTGCAAAAGTAACCTTACAATTTGATTTACTAATTTTCGATAGAATGCAAATGAAATTAACACTTCACTTTCACATTTAATTGACCACAATTTCCATAAATGCTCGTGAAGAAAAACTTGTACGATACCAACTGTCATTTATTGAAGCCCTCTTCCATGTCTATCCGCTTCATAGGAACTGTATCTTTCGATGCCTTCATCTTGATGCGAATGATGATGTTTAGTACATTGATGTGAAACGGGATGTTATGCATCAATATCATTGAATGCTCGGCTACTAGAACTTGTTAACTTGTTAACTACTCAATTTCTTGAGCTCTTGCTTTTAATTCGCATCTCTTGTGGAGTTTCCAATTTGATGAAAGCCTTTTACCCAGTAGTCTACTGGGTCACTGAGTAGTGCTTTTGACTCTCGAGGGACTTAAAAGCTATAAATTACTTGTGATAGCATCCCAGGAGACCTAAAAATAGTTTGCCTAATACCCTTAAATATTCTTAGGAACCTATTGAATACCTTGCCTAGATACATCTGTAAGAGGAGCTCGTCGTTGTGCTAATGATGATAGGTAAAAAGAGAAGTTATTTTCTTCTTTCAATTGTGTATTATTTCACTTCTATCGTTGAAGAGGCAAACGATTTCTTGGAGATCATTAAAATGTGTCAAGGAGAAATTCCGGGGGGCGGTCTGATTTAAGATGCTTGATGGCTGACCAGCCCTTGCTCCGCAGCTACTTACCTCGGGTATCATGAGTACAGAGACATTGAATATTCTTTACGAAGAATTAAGCACCTATAGTAACATTCGAAGATAATTATCAGAGAACCATCAGATAATCAGAGATTCCAGGAGGTGCGGGGAGGGGGAGGCAACTCCATACCACCGAATGTGTGAATGCCCAGAACTAGAGCTTTAGAGCACTAGACTTCTTGATGTATACTATATAAAATACAATATGTAAAGACTATGAAATGTTTTATTATTAATAATTAAAACCATTTAAACAAATTTGAGGTTAGAATTCGAGGTTGCACCGTTAGCAGTGACTGTTGTGTGGTTGAGCGTGTGTACAGTTTGTAGTTTGTACTCTACATTTGTGTACATTAATAACATTTCCAATGTAATCGGTTGCGATTGATGATCATACACTGTGTACAGTAGGTTATTTATTTTTTACTCTCTACTTGATGTTGTTATTATAAACGATTTAAAAATCAAATTTCAACAGGTCTATTTAGCTTATGGACGGTCCGCAGCTTAAGTTATGCTACTAAGCAAGGAATTTCCTTTAATTAAACATTTTTAGAAAAATCTCCATTCGAGGCACACTATATCAATATTAAAGTGTCCCTCCTTAGTCGCAAGGCTCGGAGGGAAGGCAATGTTGGATGGGGACGATTACCCTGCCCATTTATGAATAACTCGACCTAAGGGATGCAAGCTAATTGAATCTGGATTCGAGAGAGCGTTTCCTCCTGCTGGTATGAGGAACCGAAGATAGACTCAATGTGCCATTTCGGATTCCGGCGTCGACTGTTAGCATCGATCTCCAGAATATCTCAATTCAGGGCTAAACGATTGGCCAGTCGTATTTTTGCAGCGTTCTTGTTTATTCCTCAACTGCATGCGGGCTTTTGCTAGAGCTCCTTATGTATCCAAGTTAGATGTTAACTTGGTATAATGGTGGATACATAGATAAAACTACATACTTGATTTGAATAGTACAGAAATTTGATTCCTACCATTGAAATTTCGGAAACATAAGATTTTAATTCGGTAAATTTTACTCGTTATTTTTTCCAGAAATATTATTGAAAAACATATTTTGCAAGTATCTAATAATGCGAAGATTTTTGAACACTATGAAGGAATGTTACGCATGGGGTGAACTGTGCGTAAACAGTGCGTAACCTTGACAATAAAAGAGAAGATTTAAAAGAGAAGGAAGCTAAGGCTTCCTATGTTCTTGAGAGAACAATCTGCGGGCATGTCACCGAATCAAGTATCTGGGTAACCTCTAGGAAGACATGCTAACCTAGAATCCATATATATAGTATATTGTATAGAAATTTAGGGTCTTGATTGCGTGAAAATTTGGTAAAACGGGGGTCTAAAACCACGCATGGTTTCCTTCACGCATCAATGCTCAATTGCTCAACCATGGTCATTTGATATCCCTGCTATGTGCAGCCCTACAAGACATAGAATTAGCACAACAGAATATTATGACTATCAAACAAATTCCTCATCGGAGGGGACTGGAACGCAAAGCATACACACTCGGGCTCGAGACTATGTAGGCCAAAAGGAAGGAACTTGAAACCATCACGAATTCAAACTGCTCATATAAAAATATGCATACGTAAAATTCTGCAAGATGTCACTAGTGGAGATAAAACGAAATGTGGTACATGAAAAAATGCCTCTTGATGAGTAATACGTGTCTATTAAATTTCATTAAAATATCCAGAGCGGTATTACAGATATTATGAAAAAATCTTTTAAGATTTTTAAAAACTTTACCACCCTGTATCTCAAAGGTTAAGACTTTTAGGACATACGTTCTTATGAACTTTAATTAAATATTAACTTAAATATTGACATTCAATTACAAAACACCCTGTATACAAGCAGCATGTCAAGTAGTCACACCTCCAGAAAACAACGCAAATGAACCTAAAGGTAACATACCCGTACATACAGGGTGTCCCAGAGGGCATGGATCAAACGAAACCCAGTGGTAGGGGGGGTAATATGGAACAAAAAAAATCCCATAAAGGGTGGTCCGAATGTTTACGGTTCTCGAGTTATTCACCATTTTATGATTTTTTTTTAAATTGCTACATTCGATAAGAAAAAAATTTAAAAAAAAATTAACTTCTTTTTTGTAAACGAACTTCTACGCTATAAATGTTTTAGAATAACGTCTCATTCATACAGTTGTTATTTTGGAATTATTGTTCTTTGCATATTATAAAAGTTAGAGACCATTTTTCTTCGATTTTAGAGATTTAAAAAAATCATCGTGATAATTGAGTGACCATAAAAAAAAAACTAACGCACAGAAAACGTGAACATTATTCAGAAAAACTTCTACGTGTAATGCCCTTATTGCCTAATGTCACGTTTATTACATTATTCCCACTCAAAATGAAAATTTTCCAAAATTAGTCTAAAATGTTCAATTTTGAAAATTATCGTCCTATGGTAATATGAACAATAATGCACACCAAATGGGTTTAAATTATGTTTATTTGCAATAACTAAGCATACTAAGTATACGGCGATGACATGTCATTAAGTTTTCATAAAAAAAATAATAATAAAATTTATGAAACCGAATTTATCACTACTTGTTTGTTATTATCCAATACAATCGTTTTCTCTTCTCTGAAAAAAAAAATTGTTTTTGAACATGTTACCTCGGAAACCAAACTGTTACCTAGGAAACCAAACTGTTACCTAGGAAACCAAACTGTTACCTAGGAAACCAACATTGTTACCTAGGAAAACATCAATTGTAAAATAATTGTACGGCTTCAATTACTTTGATTGTGGTTTCCTATAATAAAGTAGGTAGGTTAAAGTTATACCAACAAAACTATAAAAATGCCTTACACTTCACGCGAATATGCAGAAATGCATTTTCTTTATGGTTTTTGCAATGGGAATGCTCGACGTGCTGCAAGAGAATACCGTGATCGATACCCCAATCGAGAACATCATCCCGACTATCGAGTTTTCATGCGGGTTCACAATGCATATGTTGAAGGCCAAGTGCCTGGTGGTCCAAACCGAGAGGGCGGGCGTTTGCTCCTTCCTGAAGAAGAAGTTCTTGCTCGAGTTGAAGCTAATCCCGGAATTAGTGTACGTAACCTTTCAGTCCAACTGGCATTTCAAGATCCTCAGTACATCGAATTCTAAAAAGACAATTGCTGCACCCCTTTCACATTCAACGGGTGCAAGCACTTTTGCCAGGTGATTATTTGAAAAGAGTGCAGTTTTGCAGAGAAATATTGCGACAATCCAGGGAAAATCCTTTATTTTTTAATTCGATTTTATGGACAGACGAGGCCAATTTTAGACGTACTGGGATATTTAATATTCACAATATGCACTACTGGGCTGTAGAAAATCCACGAATCATTAGAGATCACAGATTTAAACACCAATTTGGATTAAATATTTGGGCTGGAATAGTAAACGGCCTATTAATTGGTCCTTTTGAGTTACCAGCTAGGCTACGTGGCGAAGACTATTTACAATTTTTACAAAATGAATTGAATGCGTTGTTGGAAAATGTTCCATTAGCTGTTCGTACACGAATGTGGTTGCAACACGATGGAGCTCCTCCGCATATGGCTCGTCCTGTTCAGGAGTTTCTTGAAGAAACCTACCATGAGAGATGGATAGGGCGGGGAGGGACCATACAGTGGCCACCCCGTTCCCCTGATCTTAACCCCTTGGATTTTTTTCTGTGGGGATGTTTCAAAGAACTGGTTTACTCGAGAGTACACCACAATGTGCAAGATCTTCGAGAAACGATCGACATTATGGCTAATCAAATTCGAAATAATGAGTGCGCCTTCAGACGACTGAAACAAATTTTTTTGCGACGGTGCCGAATGTGTATTAGAATGGAAGGAAGACATTTTGAGAATAGGTTAAACCACGTTTAATAAAATAAAAACTTATTGACATGTCATCGCCGTATACTTAATATGCTTAGTTATTGCAAATAAACATAATTTAAACCCATTTGGTGTGCATTATTGTTCATATTACCATAGGACGATAATTTTCAAAATTGAACATTTTAGACTAATTTTGGAAAATTTTCATTTTGAGTGGGAATAATGTAATAAACGTGACATTAGGCAATAAGGGCATTAAACGTAGAAGTTTTTCTGAATAATGTTCACGTTTTCTGTGCGTTAGTTTTTTTTTTATGGTCACTCAATTATCACGATGATTTTTTTAAATCTCTAGAATCGAAGAAAAATGGTCTCTAACTTTTATAATATGCAAAGAACAATTCCAAAATAACAACTGTAAGAATAAGACGTTATTCTAAAACATTTATAGCGTAGAAGTTCGTTTAAAAAAAAGAAGGTAATTTTTTTTTAATTTTTTTCTTATCGAATGTAGCAATTAAAAAAAAAATCATAAAATGGTGAATAACTCGAGAACCGTAAACATTCGGACCACCCTTTATGGGATTTTTTTGTTCCAAATTACCCCCCCTACCACTGGGTTTCGTTTGATCCATGCCCTCTGGGACACCCTGTATAAAGTACCTTGTTGCACAAAAAAGAAGAGCAAGAAGAATATGGCGAAGAATCCAACAGACAAAAACTAATACAACCGATTCACGCGACAATTAAAAACTGCCGTACAAGAAATTAGGAATGCCACATTTGAATTATATATCATATCACATATGGAAGGAAGACCATTTCATTTGGAAGGCACCCAAATCATTTAAGGCCAATGCAGCCTAATCTACCTTTAAGAAAATATGATGGAATCTAGGTAAAAACCGAGCATGAAAAAGCATCAAGTTTTCCAGAAAACCTCTCACAATTCTTTAGGGCACCAGAACTAAACGATAACGATCACGAACACCACGTCAAAAACTTTTCAGACGTACCAGCAGCCAGATGACGCTGCCAATTAAATATTTCCTGTACTTCCTGTATTTTCCTGTTCTTGGTCCTGGACAGGATCCTTCGGCCACAAACTATTCTACGGGAAAATTCAAGCTAAATCAGTACTTTTTCAAATTAGACAATTAAATTGTATGTCTCTTTATCTTACGTATTTATCAAAAACCTCTATATTGAAGGTAATTCCAATCTCCGATCGATAAGTTTCTCAGAAAATTGTTTATCAAAAAAATCAAAAACAGCTTTGTAAAAGTATAAATCCTCCACTTTCCCATTATTATCGGTTGATCAAAATTACGTGATCCATTACGATGCATGTATAACATCAATTATAAAATATTCTGCTCGTAGGTAGTAGAGGTATAGTAATAAAAATGAGGTGTTCATTCTCTCATAGACACGATTTCTGATATCCTTCAAAAAGTGAACGAGCTTTGAGCGCGAAATGAGTCGGGAGGTGGCAGGTACGGTTAAGGAATAGCTAAAAGGCCCACTGTATCATAGTCGCTCGAGGCATTGCCTCTTCCCCTATCCAGTTAACTATACGCTGTATTGAATTTTAATCTGCTGCTCATGGTGTAAGGTGTAATCATGTATAATTAATATCTATATAAGTCTTAGTATTGATTGTACCCCATTTAATTATAATAATTACTATAACTGACATAAATTCTATAATTGTGAATTATTTTTCCTTTAAATTAATCGCCATTTGAATCGTGTGAGTTATAGGTAATGACGTTACAATAAAAAAAATCATCTCGGTACGAGACCATAGGGATGAGGCAGATTTCAATCCTATTTGATGACCTATCAATGACCTATTTTCAACTCAAATTAACACCTTTAACTTCAAGAAATAAGAGTCATAGACTAAATTCGTTCCCCTGTAAACATCGTCGCCCTGAGAAAGACCAATTTTACATCCAACATAGAACATTGGACGACCACCCAGTTATAGATCAAGCAAATTAAGTTGTTGGTTATTTGGCCCGTGTCCCATGTCAGCTGTTCCCAATTCCTTTAATTAGGGTGTCACCCACTACCGACTACTCATTGCTACGTAGCTGCAGGAAACGGGATCTTAAATAAAACATCTAACCACTGCCCAAGTAGTATAGTTCGAGGGTTCGTACCTAGTTGTTGGATGTCTGCATGGTCCTACATGGTCGCGTAGAAGCAGTAAGCAGTACGTCGTTATTTTCTACATCTTCCCGCCATTTCCTCATTATTAAGAGCTTTAGGGAACTATTGTTACCAACTGTAATGGCTAGGTCTGTTTTTTCTGCGTCCGCTGCTGCTTTCTTCGCGGGTTTGTCTATCATTTCATTTTCTTCTATCCCTGATGAGAAAGGATCGAGACTAGTTCGATTATTTTCCAGAAAATCCAAGAACTTTCTTCCTGGATGTCGTTGCAATGGGGTGTTCTGTGTAGTATTGGGATATAGTGTGAATGGCGCTGAGGGAGTCTTTGAAAATCAAGTATTCTTTCAAATCAGTAGTGTTAAGATATTTCGTAGCTTGTAATAGGATGTTGAAGAGTTTAGCTGAGTGGATGGTGCTATACTTAAGAAGTTTGTACTTTCTTGATGGCTATGCTAACGTGTAGAAAGGCCGCTCCCATTATGTTTTGTATTTTTGACGCGTCAGTATGACTGGTAGTTGTTAATGACTACCAGAAACATTTTTTTGGAATGCAGCGGGGATATCTGTTTTTTTTTTGTTAGGGATATGTTTGTTTGGGGTCTGGATCTTTTCCAGATCTTCTTCTTATATCTAATTTTTTTAAGATGGTTGCTATTCTAATTTGTATTGATGCGGGAATGTTATACGGTTTCTATTATTGTCGATGTTGACCCGAAATGGGAAGATAGACAAGAACTGGGTGCGATTTGAGAAGTAGGAGGCCGTTTATGTAGGAGATCATAAAGTGGCAAAAAGGGCATTCCCCGGCCATCTCTGCAGGCTTGCAAGCGGGCTCGTGTGAAAGGCTCTTGTAACTAATCTGAGTGATGTGAGTTTTGATTGGTTTCCAGCGATTTTAATATTTTCGTTTTCGCAGATTGGAAAACCATGCAGACATAGTCGAGCTTTGATCTGATCAGGGTTCTATAAACGTTATAATTAGCGTGTCTCGGTCAGCTCCCCATTTTACGATTGATAAAGACTTCATAGCATTAATTCTTAGGTGACATTCATTTTTCAACGTTTTGATAAC
Source organism: Malachius bipustulatus (assembly GCA_910589415.1). Taxonomy (NCBI): domain Eukaryota; kingdom Metazoa; phylum Arthropoda; class Insecta; order Coleoptera; family Melyridae; genus Malachius; species Malachius bipustulatus. The sequence continues at coordinate 28,404,701 of OU342639.1, read as the reverse complement.
TGTGGTACCCATGTTAATCTTTTATCAAGGATCATTCCCAAAAACCTAAACTCTGTGACATTTTCTATCTCTTTATTGTAGAGTGTCAGCCTTGGTTTTGCTTTTTTTGTCTGCTAAATTGCATACATTTAGTTCTGGTCGCCGAGAACTGCATCCCGTTAATTTGATCAAACTTGATTTCTAGATAGGTACTCTTATACAGCTTGCTTACCCATGACGGATATCATTACATGACATGACAAGGATAAGTAGAAGTAGTGACATAAACTGAAAAATGTAAGTATGTTGTAAATACATTATTATTACACATACAACGTACCTACATTCTGGACAATCCGCATTCGCCTGGGAAGTAGGTACTGTAGTTTAAATACCTATATTTATTTAGTGTCATTTTACGTTTTCCAATAAAATATTATAAACGTAAAGAAAAAGAGATAAATAAATTGAAACACACTAGACAGAGTATTATCTTTTCGTGCTCCATACTTTAGAGAGGCGAGTCTCGTCAATCTGGCAGGCGAGAGCGAGAAGGCCTGAGACGGCGGGTATAGCAGAAAGGTGACGTATTGGCGTCGGTATCGCGAATATCGAGGGATCGGGCTGCTTGTGACACAAACTCTGGATCGTGTTCCAGAGGCCGAGACCGGCAGGCCGCATCCTAGCTTTCATATGCAAACAGGATTGCCATTATTCACTTTCAGTGCCACTCCTATCAGCCTCCGTAAACCCTCACCATGTTAGAAAAAACCGCCCTGAACGTCCTGTCTGCTACACAATACACACCCGGTGCACACTACTTCATATAGATAATTTGATGATATTACTGAAAGTAATAAAATAAAAAGCTCGAGCCAAAAGCTCTGAAGTTTTTGATTGAATTGATTAATTAGCTCAAGGCATTGAATTGATGACCTATTAGTGTACTTTTTAATTAAAAATACGACTAGGTATTGAGGACACTCCTACTTTATTGCATAATCATCTCAGACCAGCAAATATTAATCGATCCGGACTCATGGGCCATGAAAAAGTGGGCTGTTAATTTTCAAATCTATGGATTTGCTTTCGCGATTTTTCAATTTCAATTTATTAACGCGTTCTCCGTTTTTGTTGTTGAAAGTTCAAATTATGCAGTGTTCCCAGTTCTTCAATTGTTTCTTCAAAATTAAATTCTTCAGATTTGAATTCTTCAGATCATCAGAAAGAATCTTGTATTGGCTTTTGTTTTGCCTGGACTTCAACAGCCAATGAAAGAAGGACCGAACACAAAATAAGTTCCACCCTGTCTGAGAAAAACCATATTACTGTTACAAGACGTCACCGAGATTGATTTTTGATAAACTTCTATAGTGGACAAGTTCTGGAAACAAAAACATTAAGTGACCTGATGGAACTGATACCGCTAGCAGTTCCGAATGAGTTCAGATCAGATGAGGATATAAAGCGAACGAAGAGGCGGAGTTGATCAGACAAAAATCAACAGTGATGCTAATAAGAAGACGAGAAGCTGAGTGATATAAATGTGAGTTATAAATGGTATTTATAAGTGTATTTTAAAATAAATAAGAATAGGTACATGTAAAAATATTTAGGTAACAATATCTTACAGAAACTAAGTTTGTTTTGACTGCAATATTTAAGTTTTTCTTTATATTATTAAGAACTCACTCTTGTCAACTGCAGCAAATATCAAGTCAGCTGAAGAGTGGCACAATGTTTATCTATTGATTATTATACTTTATGCGTGTATTAATACCGAATTTCATCTTGCAACAGAAGTCTAGCAACAGTAATTAGAGAAGTCGTAACTGTCGCGGGTTATCAGCCTTCTAATCCATCAATATCGAGAGAATGTGGGGCAAAACTTCGTAAGGAAAGCGTAAACAGTTTAAAGATTTTCTTTAAAAATATTAACGAAAACAAAACTGAAAATTTTATTACTTAGTTTAAATTTCTTCAACTACAAATCGAAAAATATTAAGTTAACATCATGATCTATAATTATGTAGATATATCTGATAAATTGGACTTTAACAATTAATCAGCGAAGTGTCGCCAAGCAAGTAAGTAGGTGTTTACTAATAGTAGACATTTCTCCCAAAAGACCCCGCTAAATCCTTGAGAAAATTGGCTGAAGGTGAAATTTGTTGGAGTTTTGGGGATCAGTAGTATTCGATGAGTAGATCAGAAGTCTCCATGAGCTCGGAAAAAAACTCAATATCTTCCACTCCGAAGATGGATTTTTTCCCTCTTCACCATGGTGCCCATCGACGAGACCCTTCAACACAATCAGAGCGTCTTTCCCAGGAACATCACCTCTCTCTTCCACCACAATCTATTTTCAGTGGAATTGTGACTTCTATGAACAAAAGGATGGAGTTGCTATGGGCCGCCCCCTGAGTCCTGTTGTTTACAACTTCTACATGGAATTCTTCGAAGCCACGGCCTTAGACTACGCCATCAACAAACAGTCTTGTTGGTACCGCTACGTAGATGACACCTTCGTCATTTGTCAGCATGAGAGAGAGGCCCTGGAGGAATTTTTTCATCATATCCACAGTATACACCCTCGCATTCAGTTCACGATGGAAATCGAACAGGATAGAGAACTACCGTTTCTTGATGTCCTCGTTAACAGGACTTGAGGCATAGGGTCTACCGAAAACTAACACACAAGTTGCCAGACACAACACCTCAAAGAAGAGCTAGCCCACCTAGATAATGCTCTGCAGGCGAATGGCTACACCGCTCAAGAAATCAGCAGAGCCCTACACCTAGCGAACAACCACGAAGAGTTGTGGGAGCTTTTCAGGATATTTCAGCAACGACTGAAGATTCTTATTAAGCATCAAATTGTGCAAGTTTTTTCTAATTTAACCGAACTCTAATTATATCTTACTGTTTCCAATATCGCAATATCATCCCTTCCTTATCTTGGACACACTGTAAATTTTAATATTTGCCGCTCTAATTGTTTTTGAGAGAAAAAAAAATTGCTGCTTTTGTTGCTGTAATTACGTTTTAAATCTTTGGAGCCATGTTCCAGAAAAAAGGGCAAACATTTCCAATTTGTGGAGTTTTTTTTTTTGATAACCTTGGTTGTGACTTTTAATTTGATATTTTTCTAGTTTTTGACGTTTTTGTTTGTTAAAATTTTTAATGGAAAAGTGAATGAATTTACTAAAATGACACCACAAAATCAAAACTTCCTCCCAATTGTTTCGAAAATCACTCAACAGAATTAAAAATGCAAGTACAGGGTGGGCCAATAAGCGAGGTAAGCGGCTGTATCTGAGAAACTAATAATCGTAGAGAGTTACGGTAAAAATTTTTATAGGTTAAGTGGGCAAGCGAAAATGCTGGAAATTATTTTCAAGTTTCCAAGATGGCTGCCAGAGGGCGTTTGCACCATCTTGAATTACATAAAGTTATGTTTCTTGTGATTTTCCCCAATGAATGTAGCAAAAAAGTATTTACGTTTTAATGTTAACTTAAAGTCGAACATTTTTTGTGGAAACTATTTTTCTCTATCTTTCGAAATAAAGTGGTGGGGGGTATTTGAATGTTGTTTTAAACAAATGCCTGTAACTTCGAAACGGCTTCAATGATTTAGATAAATTTGGTATAATTGAAGGAAAGAGCATTTCTTGGGCTTTTAGGTTTCTTGTGATAATGACACATTATTCAACGAATGTCTGAAACCATATTTACGGGACCTTTCGAGAACGCTGGATATAGGAAGGGGAAGCCTATTTCCTTGTCCGGCAAGATCTCCCGACTTGACATGTCTTGTTTTTTACTTCTGGGGACGCTTAAAAGACATTGTTTTTCAAACTCCACCAACAACACGAATGGATATGGAAAACAGAATTCGAAATTCAATTCCTCAACTATCAGCGGCAGAAATCGAGGCTGCGGTTCTGTTGACTCAAGAAAGACTGGAACAATGTGTGGAATATGACGGAAGGCAATTTGAACACAGAAGGCATTAATCTTTTTTCAAAATTAGTCCTTTTCAGGACCACAACTTTATTAAAAAAAAAAATCGTTACGAAAACGCGTGAAGAGTTTGTCCTTTGTTTCCATGGCCTACTACTTGCCTTCTTATCGAAAGCGCCCGATGCATTTTTAAATGGGGATATATGAATTTTCTTGCTTTGGTATTTTTTTAATAATTTGAGTTAGGAGGAAGATATTAAGATGCGGTTTGCGCAAGCTTATTGGTTGATCATTTGTCTATTTTCTAGTCTAAAAAAGTCATATTATTGCATTTAAATTTTTTGAGAAAATCCAATATTTTGGTTATAATATCGAATAACGCGCTCTATCGGCGGCCGTGTAGGTCACAGCTGTCATTATCACAAGAAACCTAAAAGCCCAAGAAATGATCTTTCCAATTATACCAAATTTATCCAAATCATTGAAGCCGTTTCGAAGTTACAGGCATTTGTTTAAAACAACATTCAAATACCCCCCACCACTTTATTTCGAAAGATAGAGGAAAATTGTTTCCACAAAAAATGTTCGACTTTAAGTTAACATTAAAACGTAAATACTTTTTTGTAACATTCATTGGGGAAAATCACAATAAACAGAAATTTATGTTATTCAAGATGGTGCAAACGCCCTCTGGCAGCTATCTTGGAAACTTGAAAATAATTTCCAGCATTTTCCCTTGCCCACTTAGCCTATAAAATTTTTTACCGTAACTCTCTACGATTATTAGTTTCTGAGATACAGCCGCTTACCTCGCTTAGTGGCCCACCCTGTACATCAACACAAGCAGCCTTTCAATTTTAAAAAATGAAGGATTTAGCATTTATCTGTAAAAAATCTAGGAGGGCCAATGTTTAAAAATATACACAAGACTGCCATGAGACAAAAAAATCCATCTTTAGTGGCGAATATCTCTAGAACACGAGTGTTTATGGGCTTATGCCCATTAAGACTTCGGATCTACATATATCCATCGAATATACTACCGATCCCCAACATTACAACTTATTTGACCGGGAGTCAATTTCCATAAGAATTCAGCGGAGTTCTTTACAAATAAATTGAAAAAAATTGATGTCACCATTACTGCGAATCCAGTTCACATGATAATCTGAATTTGATGAGAAAAGAAATGTGAAGAAAAATGCGAAAAAAATAAGATGATCGAGTCTGGGCGTTTTTTTGAACACATTGTTTCCAGTTCAATAAATTTAATTCATAAATTTGCCGCTTGTTGTATACAATGGGAATTGCAGTCTCAAAAATTGAAATGTGCCTTAATTTGTAGCAATGTTATCATTATTTGAACAAAATTAAAACTTAGGTACAGTTGAATGAGATATGTGACAGTCAAAATCCCTACTAAGTACGTAATTGTTAAAATGGCAGCGTAACAAAAATTCAACAAACAATAAAACAAGGCAACGCAAAAATTTTACAACAATACAGAACAAAATAAATCTAAAACACACATAAAGCTTCATGTAGTAAATGTTCAATTAAAGCTATGAAATTAAAGCTATAGCAACAATTTCGACGTTATCTATAATCCTTGACGACTATCACACTAGACATAAAAATAGAAATGAGTTTATTGTGGGGCGAATATTATGTTTGGATGAACCAAAAGCGAGCGGGCTATTTTAAAAATAAATGGACTCCATATAAGCATAGTCTATTCGAAAATAAACTGCTCATTTTCTGCATTTTTACTTTACTCTGCGGGCCTCATTCCGCTTTTTATGTATTACAAGCTGTAAACGTGATGCATGGCAGCATCGCCTATCCCTACGTGAACGCTGATGATATCTACCGTAGTTATGGATGAATCGTTCGGAGAAAGTCTCCAAGGAAATTTTCCTTTGGCACATTTGCCATCGAAATTGAAATCGTATTAATTTCTACTTGATAGAGATGTGTCATCATAACAAAGGGTAAATGAGACAACACAAAGATCTAAATTAACGAATGGTCAATAATTTTGCTTTCCTATTTGTTGCGAAACTGTCAATAGAATCTGAGATACATCAGGGAGTCTCAAAATTGTCAAAGATAATTTCGGTGAGAATAATCAAAGTCAACGTTTTCGATAAAAAGTTGCGGGGATTTAAAAGATAATATACCTGTTATGATAAAAAATGCTAGCGTCACTTTCAGACGCTTTTAGATATACAACTATTTCGCCAAGCATTGATGGGCACTCATATTGTACAAACAATTATGAGTTATTATTTTTGTAGATAGATAAATAATCCCACATGAACGGGAAGATATTTACACTATTAGCAAAATTTCTCCAAGGGATTGTTCATTGCTGCTAATGGAAGACTACAGATTGGGTAAGTGTAATGCTGTGTGTAACTTTAAAGGCTCGGTATAATACAATGGCCAAGATAATACTCAAGCGGCCCGGGGGAGCAATTTGTAGATTATCATAATAGTAACAATTATAAGGGGTTTGTAATTAAAACCGTTGGTTGGATTTACATGGAAAATTGGCTATTTCTGAAATTGGAAAAATCATACAAGATTTGCTCAAGCTTAATGACAATATCATAAATCTCACTACAATTAATTAACGGTGTATGTCGAAGCGTTTATGCTCTCCTAGCAATAGGTTACAAATAATTGCGCAGATTCTCTAAAACACTGTAAATAGAAAATTGCTTCACAATTGTGTCATTTTTTATATTGGACCATTCCACCATTCAACTTTTCAACCGTTTTTCTATGAAGTACCAAAAATAAATGTTGTAGTTATTATGTTATTATGTTTTGTGTAGAACAGGTGGAGATTGCAAATTTAAAAAATAAAAAATAAATGCGGATAGAGTGAAAATACCGCGAGTATTACAGAAAAATTATTGCGATGGGTTGTATACTGATAACTAAATAGATGACATATAGAATCTATATAAATGAGAAAACAAGATATGTAAGTCCGGGCCCATCTGGATGCTTTTTTTTTTCATATGTCAACTAAATCTAAGTTAGATACTAATATAATATTCAGCTGCTCACTTTTTGCTGCGTAGTTGGAATTGTTACAACCCTCAACCCTTATAATGTAGTTAAAATCACCCCCTAGCAAAACTATTTCAGACGTTGAGAATAATATACGGATTAGCAGCATAATGATAGATTTCATTTCTTGAACTGGTAATGTTGCCGTTAATAATGAGAATATATTATATTATAATATATATTATATTATACAATATACATTATCACTATAATAGCGGAATTGAAAGATATTATCTCAGATCTAGTAATCCTTCCCAGAGTGTTTAAAAGGGAAGAATTTGGGGTGTGCTTGGTGTGTCGAAGTGTTGTGGAGGAGTGGGTAGATTTTAGAACACTAAGACTAGAGCGTGCCCTATCAATAAGGGTGCGCATCAAGTGAAACAGACACTAGGAGCTCAGCACGATGTCATCTATTGTGTTTACCACACAATTGCATAGTCTATTATCTGTAAAATACAAGGATTAGGTCCTTCTCCTGCGATGGGCCGTATTTGAGATGCCCCATAATAGGACGTGTAATGCTGTAAATGCCTCTGGGACCTATACTCGTCGTCGTTGCAGGCTATACGGGAGTATGAGGCAATAGCTACTGACTAGCTAGCCTCCGCAACGCCTTGAATGATATATAGTTAATGCTGATCTGACAATTAATTCCCAGTTATTGTTTGGTCAAATAACCCAATTCAGCAAACATTATTTCTCGTCCTCTATCGTCTTATTGTCTTCCTTCTACCCTTCCTGCGAAACGAATACCAGTTATACCTAGTTTATATGCTCTTTTCGTTTTTAATGTCATCTTTCTCTTGATTGTTGATAAAAAAGTCGATGAAAATTTACTTGTACCCAACTCGCTTTAATTTTCTTTTAATTTGTGATGAAAATTTTTCGTTTTTTCGGAAATAAAAGCGAGCAACGGGGATTTGAGAACTGTTAGGCTAGTAAAAGGTATTCGAAAACGAATCCGTTTGGAGTAGGCTCTGACAGCGAAGAGGTTCTTGTTTTTGGTAGGTTAGGTCTATAATTACAGCTATTAAAACGTTCAAGAACGTTATTAAAACAGGTACTCACTTTATTGACAATTTTATAAAACCGATAAATAAATCAATTAACTAATTGAGAAGGTGAGTGAAGTATCCACCACTTGGACACATTTTATTACACAGTTTCTTACTCCACTGAGGACACTTTGTAATAGTGCAGGTGTATTGTTTATTTCGATGAACTTCTCCTCGATTCTGCGTCTCAATTCTGCCAAATCATTAATTGGTGTCACAAGTATTGACTTTTTTTGATGAAAGGTCATAAAAGGAAATCACATGATGTGAGGTCACACGATCTAGCTGGCGATGTTATTGCTGTAATACGACTGATAAGTCGATCGTCAAAATGCTCATTCAGTAATACGAGTGTTTCGATAGGACAATGGTCTTGCACCATCCTGCTAAAATATCCTCAGCCAGTTAGTCGTCATGCAGCTGGCCCAAAAACTGGCTGCAAAAAAACGGCTGAAGAATTTCTTCTCTGTACTGCGCAGCACTTATGTTCTCTCGTTCAAAAAAGATTGGCCCAATTATTCGACTAGCCCTAATTGCTGCCCAAACATCAACTTTCACAGGATGAAAAGTAGCTTTTCAATAAATAACATATAAGGATTTTCAGCAAACCATTATCTGTAGGTCATTTTGGGAATTGACATATCCCGATCTTTGAAATTATGCTTAATTTGTGAAGAAACTCTTGCTGAACTCTTTCTTGTCTTGCAAAACCATCGACATAAATCTGACCTCTCGAGAATGTCTCGGAGTAACAATACCTACACCATTGTCATTCGATAACGGTACAAACGAGCATCTTTCCTAAGTAGCTTATGGCAGGTTCCCCCAGAAATATCAATTTGCTGAGCTAGATAACGAACTGATGTGTGTGTCCTTAGATTTAGTTAAATTTTAGTTCAATTTTTTTTTTGGAGTTAATACGGGCCATCTGAAACGGGGAGTATTAGATTACTTCAGGTAGTTTTCTCACTCCTGCTGTAGGTGGTTAAACACAATGTACTTTTGTTTGGAAAAGGAAAAAAGTTAAATTTTAAATTTTATTTTGAATTTTGATACTAAGGTGGGATATTTTAAATCTGACATGTCCTGCTCGCCAGGCCAAGGTGGCTAAGTTTCTTTTTAAAAATTTGAACACCACTATTGAGACCTGTCAATGGCCGCCTCGCTCTGGTCAAGGTAAGTGAAGATTTTGTTTTTATTTCAAGAAGAGCCACTGGGTAAGAGTAAGGGTAGGGAACACCACAGAAGGAGGAAGGAAAGAGGCTTCATTCCAAAGAAAAGAGACCAATTGTTAGAAAAATCTGTTTTATCGATTCGCACTGTATCTAATATTTTTGAAACACACCAAAAGGGAGGTATCGTTGTAAAGAGAATTCAAGTATAGCTTCAAATGACATATCACACGATATCTGTTGTCTATGATGATAATCAAAGGGGTAGTTACCCCTGCTAAAGGATGGGATGAACTTGGATAGTTAAAAAAAAAAGTTATTAGACCTGTAACGTTTGTAAATGGGCCACCCTGTATATGAGATATTTAAAAAATAATGAAATGACTTCTAAATTCTTGTAACAATACCTTTCATGCAGACGACTCATCTCATATTTTAATGAATCGAAAATTTAATTTCAAAAAATTGCAATCAATTTCAAGTCGTAGCTCCTGTAGTTCTTGCACTCTTGAACTCAGTCAGATTTCACTACTATACAGGGTGCACCATGTATCCTTCTCTATATTGCTATCTCCTAACGCTAACAGATACAGGGTCGGTTAAACAAGTCCAAAGGAGCGCAATTTTGTGGCCATCTCGATTCCGTCGAGACATACAAGATATCTGTGACCGTTCCTGAAATATCCTGAAAAAACTGAAAAATCGAGATTTCTTATTTTTGCCATATCTTTTTTATTATTGGAGATTAATGAATAATTTTTTGTGGGCTTACATAAGTCGGCAAGAGCTACCCATCTGACATTTCGAAAATTTTCAAAGCCGACTAGATCCCAGAATTTTCATAGTCAACTTTCGTTTTTCTTATGGCCACCATAGTGTTTTTTTATGTTGTTCGGTATAAAAAAAATCATAAAAACAAAAAATTGTTAAATTTCAAAAAATAAATTAAAAAAATTTTTATTCTTCTTTTTTCTTTACAAAAAAGACACCTTTTTAGACCGAATTTCATAGATAAATTAAAAAACCATAAGGCAAGCTATTTCGGCGTATTTTACAAATGTTGACGTTTTTCGACGATTTTTTTTCTTGAAACAAGAAGAATAAAAATTAAAAAAATTTTTTTTTTTGAAGTTTATTAATTTTTGGTTTCCATTATTTTTTTCATATCGAACGACATAACAAAAAAATAATATGGCGGCCATAAGAAAAACGAAAATTGACTGTGAAAACTCTTGGATCTAGTAGGCCTTGAAAATTTTTGAAATGTCAGATGGATAGCTCTTAACGGCTTATGTAAGCCTACAAAAAATTATTTATTAATTTCCAATAATAAAAAAGATATGAGGAAAATAAGAAATCTCGATTTTTCAGTTTTTTCAGGATATTTCAGAAACGGTCACAGATATCTTGCATGTTTTGACGAATTCGAGATGGCCACAAAACTGCGCATCTTTTCTCTAGTTTAACCGACCCTGTATCTTTTAGCGTTCAGGAGATAGCAATATAGAGAAGGATACATGGTGCACCCTGTAGGTATAGAACAAAGTCTTCGATTTTCAAAATACAATAATTAAGGCATTATTCTCTTATTTCATTCGTTTTCATTTCTCTTATGAACTGATGATGAAACATGATAGAAAGATAGAAGACCCAAAGATAGAAATAAGTATATACTTATGACATTTCTGTTATACGACTAAGTTTCAGCTTGACATAATTACTACTTGTTATAGTTAAATTCGACACATAAACTTGAATATCAGGTGCAGAGAACTGAGAAACAAGAATTAATGTTGGATAATTGTTATTAATGCGATCGGGATGATAAGTTATGTGAAATCGAACGATTTGATTTGTTAAATCGTAAATATATTTATACATATAGGTACCTACATAGGTATATATGTATGGGGAAATATATATAAATATGGGGAAGGGGGTATTATTAATATGTATGCGTCGCTGAATTTCCATATCTATTCTCTACTACGTCCTCCGTATCGCAACTCCCCTTCGCCTCACTCATCCCCCTAATACTCCCTGATACGTAACAACACCACTGACATTAAGGGATGGGAAAAGGAGTTGTACCTTCTCCCTTTCGCTAGTGTAATCAACACATCTAATCTTTATTAAAATCGGTTTATATTCGGTGTACATGAGTGTTTAAGTTATCGTAAAATCGACCGATGAAAGTGACACTAAAATTCCGAAATTTCTAGCGCATTAAATCCGCGATGTAGTATAAAAAACTTATAATTTGATATAGATCTCCGATTACCTACGTATTTCAGATCACTTTTTTGCAATGACTTTAAAAAGCTTCAGTCCAGCCCAAATCAGGATACAGTTTAAGTAAATCAATTTCACGATTGATTACTTGACTTAATCAAAAGAAATCCCAGAAAGAAGTGTACCTATATCACTTTAGTTATTTTTCCTTTATTATAGTATGCTGATTGTTGAATAAATTTGGGGTTGTTTTGCAGTTAATGATGCAGATTTAACTCAATTTTTCACATCTAATTTTCTATATTTCTTTCAACAGTTACAGCTTTATTCAATATTCAGCTTTTATTTCTTCATTTGCATTTAATTCAGGCAGGGTCAAATAATTTCTGACGAGGTTGCATAAGAGACCTGTTATCAAGGGTACATAAATAATCTCGAACGTTGACGACAATCCTGAAAGTTTCTGTCTTTCAAGAACGAAATGGTTCCTGACGAAGTGCCTTTCGGAGAGCACAGTTTTCAAAGATTTTGCGAGCGTAGAAAATGCAAGTTGTTGACCTTTCTACATGTATTATTTAATGGTAGAACTGAATATTTATTTATTTTTAATGCTCTGTCCTACACCAGTAGAATTGCTTAGTTTTTTTTTACGTTTCCAGGTCTAGAAGAATGAGCTTTATTTCTCAGAACTTCCAATCACAAAAAAAAAACATAAAAGGATGTTTTAAACATAAAAGGAACAAACTGGATTTATTGTCGAATGATCGAATGGTGGTTGAATAAGGATACTCTGTTAAGATTACGAGTTTTATTGGACAGGGCCACTTAATGTCTTTTATAAAAAAAAAAAAATGATCAGACTAAAGCTCGAGAATGAGAAAAGCTATGCATTTCGAATTTAAATTATAATTAATTTTTAACATGGATTAACAGAGAATTTTTTTAACCATGCATCATTATAACAACAAGTTTATTAGTAGACTGTTCAGTTATTTTGAAACTTTAGTTCATTAATCCCTAAACTGATGATCCAGACAGTGTATAGAAAAAACTAGCTCATTAGGGATTTCTCAATTCTTTCTTTTCCAAATCAGTTTTTTGTCTCATGCAAATCACCTTTTGTCAAACTTTGGATAATAGGCCTTCTCCTACCTCTACGCAAACCCGGAGGGCACTGCACTCAGTTATTGGAATGCGTTTTGGCTGCCTGGGGTGCATCCTATGGCGCAAACCGAACCAACCGTGCATTTTTTATTTCATTCATTTTCATAAAACTTTTTCACTAAGGTTAAGTGACCGAGGTTGTGATGCGTGTTAATGACATACATTGTACTGAAGAGTCCCAATTAGGACAAAACACGTGTCTACAATTTCCACTCCTGACTCACAGCATGACATCATTAATGAATGGCATATTTTTTTGCAATATGTCGTTCACCTTTAGTTTTTTGTCACGGCAGTAACGGTACGAGTAGCAAAACATTGCTCGTAATATTTACGTGAGATCAGAAAATTACGTGAGGCAATTAGAAAATAAGTTAAAATAATTTAATAGTATTCAATTGAAACCCAAAAATAGTTTTCGTTATAGAGTAGTAATTCTAGTTCCTTTTATGTGTTAACTGTTCCAGAGCAGAGGAGTTCCATTAATATTAATATTAGTCATTAACGACAACTGATTTTTCCTTTAAATAACAAATGTTTAACATTCGGTGAAATCCTTTTTATTATTGATAGAACTCCTTTGGTGCGAGTGCTACTCGGAACTCTTGTCAAAAATGTCGAAATACTAAAATCAAATTAAAAATACACATAAAAGGAACGGGAACGACTATACCTACTCTATAACGAAAAATTGTTTCAACTTGCATATTAAAATCATGTCCTAAAAATTAAACCGTAGATAATCTTTAAATTTTGTTTTTTTGTTAAAAATACAATTTCGAAAATAATTTCATTCGAGCCACCCACATACTCGCTGACCCACATACCCACATACCAACATACCTTCAAAAAAGGATCCCGCAATATCCTTACGGAGATTGGCTTCCGGTTAAATTTGATGAAATTTTGGCAAAATCGGCAGTACTCGATGAACAGTCTCCATGGGCATAATGTTAGAAAATCTCGTTTTCTCGAGAAATTTACCTCTAAAGATTGATTTGTTCACTCATACATTTAAATAAAATGACACTTGCATTGACGTACTTTCTGGGGAAAAAAAATTGTATTCAGAATGCACATACAGTGTGTGTCACAGGCATGGTACACCCCCTTTTTTTTCTTTATTTTTTGAGACAATTTTTTGAAATTTGGTACGTCGCATATTCTCGATAGAGCGCACTTTTTAGCAGAAAATTGAATTTTTTCCCACATCCGGTTTTTCCGGAAATGTAACCAACTTTTTATTTTTAAATGGGACACCTTATGTATTATTATATTTTTGAATTCTATACATTTGCACGAATCCAACAATATCACATAAGTACCATTTTAAATGTCAAATTTGTTTTTATTTAATTTTTTATTCCTCAATTATATTGTGCCATGACTATTTCGTTTTACTCCAATTGGATCATCTAATGCTAGAAAGATCGAATTTTTGTTCAAAGTACTAAATTAAGTGATTTATGGATAAATTATGCGCACCGGAATGATTTTTTGAGCTGAATTCATTTTTTTCAAATGGTACCATATTGGTACCGAGGTGCCATCAATAAGGGACATTTTGGTGTACCCATTTTGCATCTGTGACGAACACAACTGAAGTCATGGCACACTATAATTGAAAAATAAAAACTTAAATAAAAACAAATTTGTCATTTCAAATGGTACTTATGTGGTATTGTTGGATTCGTACAAATGTATAGAATCCAAAAATATAATAATATATAGGGTGTCCTGTTTAAAAATAAAAAGTTGGTTACATTTCCGGAAAAACCGGATGTGGGAAAAAATTAAATTTTCTGCTAAAAAGTGCGCCCTATCGAGGATATGCGACGTACCAAATTTCAAAAAATTATCTCCAAAAATAAAGAAAAAAAAGGGGGTGTACCATGCCTGTGACACACACTGTATGCCAGAGCGTAACGAAAGTACAAGCGTCTAGGGATACCCGCTTGTTTTGAACCAAAAGAGGTGGTTCAAAAAGAGGTGAACCAAAAAAAAAAAATGATTGTAATTATAAAAGTGGAAAGTTTATTGTTTTCACAGGCAAATGATCAGAAACTGATCTGAATCTGATAGATCAGGTCATTTATCATTGTTATAAAAAAATTATCTCCGCGACGGTCGTGAATACAGCAGCGGCGTAGAAACAAGTTTTTCTGAGCTTATGCCCGTGAAAACTTTTGATCTACTCATCGAGTACTATTATACCGATTTTCACAATTACAACAAATTTAACCGAGAGCCAATCTCCATAAAGGAAGGATTCTGCGGGATCCTTTATGATTAAAGATAAGGTTGATGACAAAGCCTGACAAGCATAGAAACAGCCCTAATTTGAGTTTTTCATTTTATTTCTGTATGAATAAAACCTTGACAACGCCTTACATTTCAATCTGTTTTTTTTTTTATTTTACGACAGAAAAAGATTTGTTTCTGGAAATTCATTGTAACTTTCTATTTATTAGCAGAGAATTGGAGTCTCAGTTTTCTGTAAACCAGATTATCAAAATGGGGACTTCACAATTCTAAAAAGTCATTCTCTGCGAAAGTTAAAAATTGGCCAGAACCGTTATCTTTCAGAAAAGACAACACAACACCTGGTGCAAGGTGATGTCTGCGACACAGTGCTTCAAGTGCTCTGAAGTGTCCAAGTGCTTCAAGTGCTGGTGCAATGGTGCAGAAGTGCCGATGCTCCATGCAGACGTGACCACCAGTGACCTGACCCGTCTTTTTTTTTAAGAAACTCTCTCAGTTATAGTAACTCTTATTGAATAAAAAACAACGCAATGGTACTTTTGTTTTAATTCCTTCTCGTAAATATCGATCCGCCCTGAGCGACCTCTCAGCTCTGAATTTGATTAAATTAAATCAACAATAATCATGATTACCTTAATTATCATGAGGAATCTATATGATGCTGAAGAGGTAGTCGATTTTTTCGTTAGGCGATCAAAGCCCAGAGTACAACAGTAGTAGTAATTGGACCTCAAATAATTTGCGCTTCAGTGCATAAGAAGTGAAAATTAATATTATTATCATTCTATCTTATGGAAACTACTGAGTATTGCTTGCAGGTTTCAAAGCAATTTCAAAAGATTTTTGTCTCTGAATAAGGTAATCTTCAAAGAATATTTTCTTCTTTAAAACAATGATGTTTATATATTTGAGGTAGATTGACTCAATTAGCAAACATGACAAAGGCGAATGTATTTCGCTAATCATTTAGTTGTATACAAAAGGCAGGGTAAAAGCTCCCGGTAAAATTCATGAAAGCGACTATTAGTCAATCATGGTCCCTGTCTGTTATTGAGGGACTTGATGAAGTTCCAAGCGATAGCATCGAGGATCTTTTAGATATTAGCTAACCCTGGATGACAAAGCCCTTAGTGATAGTACGTCTCTATTATGGATTTTATTTAGAGGCGAAACCAAACCTCAATGAACATTATGTCGAAAGGAGCTTGCCATTTATTGGAGTGGCTTTTTGACTAGGGAACATGGTCAAAACCCTTGACGGATGATTTTCATAAACTGTTGTCTTATGAGTTATTAACGAGAAAGTGTTTATCTTAATTTGAATCCTTTCAATAAGTTCAGGTCAGGTCACTTTGGCCACTGGTGTGGTGCCATAGAACTCGTACATGTGCACATACGTATATAAGAGTATATAGATTAATACACACCCTGGCTGTGGCGAGATCCCCACTCACCCTGTATCCCCCCAGGTTGTTGACAACGCATGTGAACGTGGCATCCCTTCCTTGAGCAACCGTCACGTTTTCCAGCGGATAAAGGAAGTCAGGCTCGAAGCCTGACACAGAGCCTCCTGTAACACCAAAACATAACAAACAGTCCAAATTAGAATAAAAATAATAGATCTTAACTAGGACAAATTAATATGTTTTTTACTCGTATTTTACCGAAGTTCATCAAAGTTTTAACCTGCCAGGAAAAATAAACTGCTACCTGCCAATTTACGTGCCTTTATTTGTTTAGTAATTCAATTATTTTGAAAGTAATCAAAGGGGAATTGACCCAAATATAGGATGCGAGCCACAAAAAGTGAAACACTCTCAACCCTTCTATTTTCTGACGATCAGAAAAAGAGAAGATTTATTTATTAATGTGGTGAAAACTACACAAGGAATTCTGGCCTTATGGTGGAACTTTTGATGAAACATCGAAAAGACATAACCTAGAATAACTTGATAATAATAAATAATATTGGAAATCATTTAAGTATCTGGGTGATATTTCCAGTTACAGTGAGGATAAAGCCAATTGAGTAGGTTAGTTGTAAACAAGTGAAAATCGCACTTTTTGATTCTGAAATCAAGCTGAATATATCGCAAAACGGTTTACATGTGCCTATCTCAACTTTTCATCTTAAGATAGGGTGAGAATTTAGAGTTTAGAAAATTGAAGATAGCGTTTTTCATTTGCTTATAACTCATAACTTACTCATTTTAAACTGCAACTGTAAAAACCATTCTTACTGGATTTTCTCTGGAAGTATATGAAAATGCAAAAATATACAGGGTGTCTGATTTTAAAAACTATACAATACTGTCATTACTAAGCCAAGGAACACCCTGTATAGAAAATGTTTCCTCAATAGAATATAAATTGAAATCAAAATTGATCTAATTTAATTCTAAAAAACCTAATAAGGCTTTTTTACTGTTTTTGAGGTAAAAAAAAGTAATTTTTTCAGTTCTTTTGAAGATATCTGAGGAACCGTTAGAGATACGGAACTTAGAAAAAAATTACTCAGCAATATAAAAGTTGCTAATATCAATGATAATATCTATGCAAAATTTTATTCCTGTATCTTATACGGTTCCCGAGATATCTTCAAAAAAAATAAAAAAAATTTTTTTAACACCCTGTTTCTCAAAAACGGTGCATTTCTGGACACACGCGCGTTAATGGGAAATTTTTTGTATATTTTTAACCAAAGAATCTGCCAGTATTTTTTTTGCAATATTAAAGAGTCACCCTTTATAAGAATAGACTACTAATAATAGGTAACATAATAGTATATTATGCAACGAGCTTATAATGAAGGCTATTAATACGCGAGTATGATGGTTAAGATACGAGCCGTAGGCGAGTGTCTTAACCATCATAAGAGCGTATTAACAGCCATTATCTGCGAGTTCCATACACTATTTTTTCTACGACCCTTTTTTATTTCATAGAAAAGATTAAAAAATTATATATTTTAACAATGACCCATGTACAATTGCGGATCATTGAGGTTAAGATAGGTTGCTATTTGCTTACGCATATTAGGTACCAAATTCTTTCTTCGTTGCTAAGATTATTCTGCCGAGACATGTTTTAGTATCAAGTTTAAAGGGCACTACTCACTACTGCGTAATTTTTATTATGCGAAGTTCGAATTCCGAATTTTACGCTTCGATTTTGAGATTAATTAATAATTTTAATAACTGACAGCCATTAATTACGATATTGTATGACTGCGCAACGCGGGTCGCAGCGTTGCCGCTTTGAATACTATATCACGGAGCGCTACGAATGATATAATACTTTATCTTCCCATCTTTACACGATATACCTACCTATCAAATTAATTAAGGTAACATAAAATCTTGATAAATTTTCTTTGAAATGTACTTATGTTCTAAATTAAATAAACGTTCAGAATTTTTTTTCAGAAATACAGAACTTATATCACAAGGCAATTTATGTCGTGAGTATGACAACTCTGTGACTTCGGTTGGCTTGCCGACCCGATCGTGAGCGAAAAGGAACCGATTCGATTGCAAATGCTCCTCTGCCATTGGATAGCTTGACCAGTGCTTTAATAAAAATTTGTATCTTAATGAGACCCATTAAAGCACTGGTGATTCATATTTAATATGCATATTAAAAGTTGAGAGTAGAAAAAATATATTACACACTAGTGACATATTATGACATCACAAAGTAATGTGTTCATGGATTTTTTACAGTGATAACTTCGAAGCAATACCTCCTCACAACACTTTTTTTCCCATGACCCATGACAAGTACAAAACCAATTTTTTACTCTCCAGAAAAGTTACCCTAAATGGGAGGTATTCCTTCTAAGTCATTAGTCATTACTTTGTTTTGAGATCATATTCAAAACCTGGATTAATGTAACACTGTATGAGTTTGACCTATATTTTATGATATCTGATTATTTTGTTTTAAGGGCCGACAGGAACTATATGATGAGATCTCCGGTAGAGGTATGGTGTCTTTCTTGCGTTTGTGTAACAGGAGATTTTCCGGAAGTGTCTTGAACACTAGCGTTTTCACAACATTTTTTGGTGCAACCCGTGTTTGAGAAATACAAAATTGTAAATTTAAAAAAATTGATGGGCCACTAGAACAATATCAACATTATGTTTATGTGGCCGACCGGGCTTCTACGCTACGGTTCCCAGTTCGGAACTGGCTTGTTTCACTTTTTTCTCCATGCAAAATAATGAATAACATTAAAAGCAAGAAAAAGACCGTTGCCCTTGACGACGTCCGCGAAGTGGTTCGATAGGGATTTTACCTGAGATATTATCGAGAAAATATTTTCTAAATTTTTTTGTGTTATACAATCGCAGAAACTTCAAGCGAAATGGTATTATACACAGGTAGATTATGATTCATTTAAACAGCTCTGAAGTAGAATAAGAAATGGATCGATCTACTCAAGTATCTACTCAAGATCTGCAGGGTCTTGAAAACAAACCTATGTCTAGCCCTAAATAAGTAATTCTGGTGATACGCCAATGGTAAAAATAATTTCATTTCGATTCCTGATATTATGATCCTTGACGGTGAGTCAATTAATGATCCTTGGGACATTCGTTGCGGAGATTGCCATTTGCCGTGTTTCATTGCTTGAAGAGACGAAAGCTCCTATTTACTTCTGGTCGTGATGAAACTTCATTGTTTTTTATAGTACTTCAATATTTTTGTTCGAACAATAACTATATTTTTTATTTATGTTTCTGAGCTCGAATATTTTCCCCTCACAATGGAAGTTATCAAAAATATGCCCAGTGTCTAAGAAAGATAAGCGATCGTTTATTGAGAACTTTCGCCAGATGGCAGTGATTTCTATCTTTATAAAGGTGTTCGAAATGGCTACGCATGAAAATCTGTATTTACGTTTCAAGGATTAACGGATTCGTTAGAGGAAAATCAACTGTAATACCTCAAGTCTTAATAACAAGCCGCCGATGTTCCATTTAACATAAGCATCAGACGCCTTTGACAGTGTCAATTATCTCATCCACGTTGTTACCTTCCAAATAAATAACAGTGTCAGCCGCAAAACAATGATACTTCCACTTTTTCAAGTGCTTTCCTAAATCGTTTATGTAAAGAGCAAACATTAAGGGACCCAAAACACTCCCTTGGGAAAATTTATTACATGTCCGTTTAGTTTATTAAGAATTGCATAATTTTTACTCTAGTAAGCTT
This sequence comes from Malachius bipustulatus, assembly GCA_910589415.1. Taxonomy (NCBI): domain Eukaryota; kingdom Metazoa; phylum Arthropoda; class Insecta; order Coleoptera; family Melyridae; genus Malachius; species Malachius bipustulatus. Next base: position 28,384,576 of record OU342639.1, on the reverse strand, counting down.
GAAAAAATGACGGAGCAGGTTCTTCGACTAATACTTATAGAGTCCAAAGTGCATTTTGATTATTTGGAACAATCTTATTTAATTATATACCTAATGTGGTTTGTACGCAAATGCAGCAAGATTTAGCAGAATTACGATTCATGTGAAGAGATGGGTTGTTTCATTTTCGGGAGTTCAGAGATATTTTGATGGAGGAAATTATTGTAATGCGTAACAAAGTCCATATTTGGAGAGGTGTCGATGATTGGTTATAAGAATTTTATTTTATCGATATACTCACAAGATAACTTAAAAAAAAAGGGAGCATCGTCTTCTGGTAATTTGGCTTCGAGATCGAGCTCTTTTAAAATAAATAACCAAGCTGAGCTGGGAATCGAACCCAGACGGTGGCAGCGCCACTTAACAATCAGCGCTCAGCGACTTAAACCGCCGCACTACCGCTCGCTTTTAATGTACCTATAAATTGTACCATGGTCTAAACATTTTTGTTAAATAAAAAAAAAAAATCGAGTACACCAATCCAACACCACAAAATCAAAAAATCAAGAGGCAAAGAAATTACAATTCACACCCCAATTGAAAATCGAAGATCCCATAAAGGTGGTAATTTATTGGTTGTGATTAAAATTACATTAATACTCGTACATTTTTGGATTGACAGTTTACTGTGAATTATGAGGTGTAGGAGTGAACTGTTGCGAAAATAAGGGTATAAATGGAGGTCGATAATTAATTGTATTAGAATTTTGTGGTCGGTTTTATTATTGTTCGGTTAAACCGAATTTGTGATGTTTAGTCTTTAGAAATTTTCCTCTTCGATGAAGAATGTTTGGGTTTCTCTACAAATTACTCCAGTTTCCAAGCCGAATAAACAATCACGAATTGAAGGAGTGTAAAGCCCTTACAATAAACATTTTAAGTAATCGATTCGTTAATTTTAACCCAAAGTTACTGCAGTCTGCCAGAGAGTTCTATTATAGGTAGAGTTTCTTTTGGATAAGGGGTTGCGGAATTATGTCTTTATGATCCGAAACAATTTATGAGTGCGTTTTTAATTTGCTTCCATGTAGCTCTGAATTGCTTCAGCTACCCACTAATGCTGATACTCTACCTTTGAATTTACTTGTAATTCATCCTAGCAGGTACGTACTACCTAAGTGCTTCATCATCAGCACGGGTAAAATGAACTGGAAATTGCTTAGTTCAATGAATGTATAGAGAGAAAATTCGTTTATAGAAAATTGGTTGCTCTATTCAAAATGAACTCAAAATGTAAAAATTTTATAACTATAAATTTTATTATTTCATTATTATATAAAACTAAGTATAAACCACTATATATTCTTCAAATAATATTTTGATGAATTATTGCTTGTTAATAATTATAATAAAAATATAAAGTAACAACTTCAAGGTCTATTTTAGGTAAAATCAGTGGAAGAATGTGATAGCAAAAAAAAATCGTGGTTTCTAATATTTACAAAACAATGATGTCATCAACAATCAACAAGATCTTTGCATGAGTCTTTAAAATTAAATTTCTCCACGTCTATCAAACAAAGTTTGATGAGTAAAATAATTGTCAAGTTCAATTTTTCGAATGCGAATTGTAATAATTGAATTCAAGTTAGTTTGAAAACCGACAAGTGAAATATAATAACTGGCCGTGATCCCTGAATGATTCCGACAAAGGAAAAATGATTTGTAGAGACAGGTAAGGTGTTTTTTACGTCAGGCCTATTGGTTTTTATGAAATTTAATCGCTAAGACTTTGAAAGTTTAATAAGTGAGATAAATCACGAGTTGTGGGTGGCCTTGTTTATAGAACTTGGCTTAAATCTCTATCAAGGAAGTGCAGCAACTTATTTAAGCCTTTATAAACGAGCGTCAACTGAATTACGGCTATACGGGAGGTGGAGCTTCACTAGCAAAGTAAATCGTCTGAGTATGACGTCCCGTAAACTAATCTTCTATATTCATTCGGTCAACATTTTCACCTCACTAAAAATTAAAAATTTAAGGCATTCATCCAACGCTGAATTTTTTAGAGGTATAACAGTAGTTATACAGGGTGAAAAGTTTCTAGTTTCTAGTTTCTAGTTTTTATTAAAATTTAAATTAAAAGTTCTAGTTTCTATTAAAATTTACCATTTTTGAGATGTAAAAAAATATTTTTGTCCCAAAAAAGTTAACACCCCCTCATATCATCGATTTCGTTCCAGTTTGGTAAAAGAAAGACAAAAAAAGCATCAAAATGAAATGTCACTCTTGTTATTTAATTTTTTTAAGGGGAGCGCTAGAATGATATGCAAACATAATTTTGAAACTGCAATTAAATTTGGGTCATTATACAAGATGTCGAGTTTAAGTGGCACTACATGGGGATCTTGGAAACTCTAAGAGACACAGGGTTGATTAAATTAGAGAAAGGTTGCACAATTTTATGCCCAATAATAATTTGAAAGAAAATTTAGAATATTTTCAGTCGTTCCTGAAATATCCTGAAAAAAATCATTTTTATTATTGATAATGAATTGGTTATTTTTGGTAGGATGACATAAGTCATTAAAATCCATAAATTTGACATTATAAAAATTTTCAAAGCCAACTAGATCACATAGTTTTCACAGCCAACTTTCGTTTTCCCTATGGCCGCCGTATTCGCCACTGTAAGAAAAAATATAACTTTTTATATACCGAATATCATATAAAAATTAAAAAACCATAAGGCATAAGTAACATGACTTCATATTGACGTAATTGAGTGAAACATTTTTTTTTTTTTAAAGAAGGAAAACATTTGAATTTTTTATTATTAATTTTTGATTTGGATGATTGATTTATTTGTTTATACCGAACGACATAAAAAACAATAAAAAACTTTGGGATCTAGTGGAAAATTTTTTAACGTCAAATTGATAGCTTTTGATGCCTTATGTAAACCTACGAAAAATTATTTATTAATTTTAAACTATTGAAAAGATATAGCTTAAAATAAGAAATCTGTTTTTTCAGTATTTTTCAGGATAATTCAGCAACAACTGAAAATACCCTATTTTTTCAGATTCTTAATATGTACGAAATTGTGCAACTTTTCTCTAATTTAATCGACCATATATCTCTTATTACCGCTTCCAAGATCTATATTATACTGCCACTTAAACTGGACATTCTGTATAGCTAAGGGACAACTCGCACTCAGGCATACCTTAGGTATACATTACGAGGTATACTAATAATTACAGATGATATACTCATGGAGAATTTTACACACTTCGTAGTGTATGCTGTCTTCTCAGGTATAAGGATAGAGATGGGTAAAGGGGAAGGAATTGTTAAGGTAACACTGCTCTTATGATATTTAAGGTCTAGTGTTACAGAAATGAATATAGAAAGGATCGAAGAAACAAACCATATCGACAGGAGCCAAACAAACAATATGACTCTATCAAAGCAAGAACTTTGTGGAAGGAAAAGGGCCGCGCATCACACATCCCTGCATAGCGCTCGGTTATCCAGAGATGCGAAGGTAATTGGGTTATATAAATGGTCCGTGGCGAGTTAAGCTCAGCCAAAACGTCTAACAGCTACTTTACACTTTCACCGACCTGACATTTTTCTATTACTGAAAGTATAAGTAAACATTGAACAGTTCTTGGCGTTCAGACACTACGTCGACAACGCAAACAGTTCATCCACCATCCACTCCTCATTTCGCTAACGCTGCTTACTCCACTCATCCTCCTGTACTCGTAGAAACACAGCAGCGTTCTCTTTCGTTTTGAATTTCATCTTCTCTCGCCGCTTCACTCTCTTCAAGATATTGAAAATAATCCAGTGGCTTGTAAATTAATTAACATCCCCTTCAGATATTCCATTGATTTGTGAGCACCTCCGATATAATTTCAGAATATTTTTTACTCACTATTCAATTTTCCCTCATATTGAATTAAGTGCTCTCGTAAAGTTATACAAATTTCCAATACTTCTCTCTGGTTTAAAGTCATTCAAGAGCCTGTTCATCCTTACCAAAATTCTTCTCCATAAGTAAATAATTTCAAATTAATAACATTACACAAATATTTTATATTCATTAGCTTTTTAGCTTTTTTCGAGCTGACTTTTAATATCTACCTATACAAGTAAGTTCTGAATCTCTGAATTTATAATTATTACGTCATTCGATTTTCAATTTATTTAATATTCTGATGACATTCTAATGATAAAAGCCAAGAAGCTAAAAGAACTGTTTTTTCATTAAAGATGAGCCCAATTCTAAAATTTCAAAGTTTGCTATAATAAGAAGAGATACAAAATTGTTAATATTAGTTAATATAAATAATTGTATTTTTAGTACCCATATAAGGCCCGAACAACTCCAACAACATAATTATTGTGGACAAGTTTTATACAGGGTGAGTCATTTTTTGCTTCCCCAGTTTATCGAAGATTTGTTATAAGGAATAAAAGTTCTCATAAACATATGTTCGGTAAAGCTCTCGCTAGAAGACCAAATGAAAAATTAAATTTTTCCCGCATCTAATAGTAGGATTGCCAACTGTTAAGTGAAGTTCAAGTGAAACATTTATTTTGCAAAAAATAAACAAAAATTCCTAAGAACGCGATCGAGAATCTTTTGGAAAAAGCGCATTTCCAAGGGTTTTGATTGTGTTCGCTTATCGTGGCAAAATTTACTGAAAATATAGCGAGTATGTTGGGCTAAAAATTATATCAAGAATCTGAAAAAAAATGTATATTGGCTGCTTTTTCAGTAGCGCAGCGATGTTTCGAATGTTTTGATGATTCGATGTTTTCTCAGCGACTGACATGAAATTATTATACATGGTGGGCCACCTTTTTTATTGAAAAGTCAAATGCACTGCATGGAAATCCCTATGGCGCTCTGGAAGCGGTGCATGAGCGGAGATATCGAAACGGATAACACCTTATACGAAACCGTTCATTATAGGAAAACGCTCGGATATTTTTTCAATTTTTTTTACCAACACATACAGGTTGATCAAAAGAACAATTTAAAAATATTTTACGTTATACAGGGGTGTTCCCACAAAAAAGATATCCGACTAATGTTTTTTGAATGGAGTGCTCTTATGTTATTGCATTTTTAGATTGTCTGAGAAGAAAAAAGAGACACGAGTTATAAACAAGTGAAAATCGTAATTTTCAAAGTGCATGACAGTGTACAACTAAAACGGCTCGAGATGGAGGAAAACGGCTTACATGTCCCTATTTCAACTTTTTATGTTCTATTCTATCTTTTTTTCTTTTTATTACTTATAGCGACGCGTTGAAAAATCGTAGATTTTTTCTGATTTTTTTACTACGAACTTTCCAAGGACGAAATTTTTGTTTTCTCAACGTTCTCCAAACAGATGGATGAGGTGATAAATCCAGCTGGGCTGCAACTGCTCTTGTAGAGACAGATGGATTGTCTTGCACCTAATTTAGAATTAATTATGAACATTTTGATATCGAAATCACGATAAATCCTTAGCGCTTGCGAAATTTTTGCTGATGTTCATTGGGCCTATCGCCATATTGTCTAGGTTTCTGTGCAATAAAGAAAATATCTCAAAGAAGGTTGTTCCCGCTCTGGATAGCGGTGCAAATACGTTTCTGCAATTATGTGGGCATTTAGATGCGAAGTGTAATAAATTTCTCGGAAATCTCTTTGTTCTTCACTTGAAAAAGGCATATTTGCGTTATAAACGTAACGACAACACTGATACAAGAAACAAACTGTCAATGTTTTTGCTTTTGCTCTAATAGCACTTTCTGTTCAAGTGCTAGAGCAATTGTAAAATTATTTTTGGATTCCTTGTTGAAAACTGTCCTAATAATGTTTCGGTTAAAAACGGCTTGCTTGATTGGTTTTCGAATAAAAAAAATAAAAACAAAAATTTCAAATTTCATTTTTGAAATATTTAGACAACTAGTGGTCACAGCCCAAATTTCTTTTCAGATTATTAATCAGCACAAAAATACGCAACTTTGTCTTACTTTAGCCAACTTCGTATCTCTTAAGATAAGCGAGATCCATATAGTGGCACGCGAAAAATGGACAGTGTATGGTTGTAAAAAATTTTGAAAAAATATCTTACAGGTTTTCCTATAATGAACCGTTTCGTATACGGTAGCCCACTCTGTATACATTACATTATGACTATAAAGTTATTTGAACTACAGATATTTGTTTTGTATGTTTATGTTGAGGTAAGGTTGAGTTTTTTTGAAAAACATACTTAAGCGATTACTGTGCGAGAGAGACATTCCATAGTAATTATTTATTATAGAACCAAAAACAGTATTATCTATTATGCAAAAAGACAATGTGTCTAACAGTTCATCGTATGAACTCTCATAGGTATATGAACGCAAGCAGGTAAGTATTACACATCATCTTCTACAGAAGTAGTGATCTAAATACGCCAACCATAAGGGAAATAAATCTTTGTGCACTTACTGGGAGTTCCAGATAGCCAGCAATTAGACAAGTGTAATATTTTATTGCTAGCTTCCGAAATTTTATCTTGGCTCATATAGAGAGGGCAGACTAATTCAAGTCTGAATTTCCTCTCGGACAGAGCACATTTCCGCTCTAGCTCACGCAATAGAGCTCTATCTTGAAATACAACTTCCTTTCCGCTTCCCATTCGGCACTAGACTCGGCGGTCTGCTTGTCCCGGCACTTGTGAAATTGTGAATCAAGTGCACGAAATTCCCATTCCCGCGCAATGATCCTGGACTCCCATACTCTTCTTCTCAATATTCCCGCTTTTTCCCTATTCTTGCCACTGTATCATATCTTACATTACATGACGGCTCGAACATGTCCGATCAGAATTGCAAACAATATATCCGGGCCATTATTTCCAGTATTTATTATAATGGAAATTGCTAGTAAGTTGGATTTTTTAACAGTAAGTAGCAGTTTTCATATATGTAGTTGTTTAAGAGTTTTTGGTGTTTCTTTTATTGGTTTATAAAAAATACATATCTAAAAAATAAAAAATAAAAAAACCGATACTAATTCAAATCAAAATCTTATTTTGCATGACTTCACAATAAAAACCGGTTCTTTTTGGAAGTTCTCAAAAATTGAGACTTAGACTCCATATTTGAACAACCGTCTCGTTTTTAGGAATAAGAGAAGCAGCACTGAAGTAGTCAAAAATGGGATTGAAAGTATTCGTAGCTCTCATTAAGTAGTTGTTACGTCTCGGAGACTAAATTTATGACTCGAAAGTTATTATCACTTCAATTTATTAGTGTATTTTTTAATAAAAAAATACACTATTGAGGACGACATCACTTTTCGAAAATCACCCAAACTCATCAAATGTCCACCGATCATGACCCCCAGATCACGAAAAAGTGGTTTTCCAAAATTCACCTGCCCACGATATATATATATATATTTATATATATATATATTTATATATATATATATTTATATATATATATATTTATATATATATATATTTCTCCAAAATCGCGAAATTTCGATTTTCAAAACGCTCCTGTAGCTTTATCTTTCAAGATTAGTGAATGAAATTTTGGATCCTTGTAAAGCTTTGGAACGACGTTAGATTTTCGTTGAAAAAAATTCCTAAAGTCGCGTTACTTCTACAGGGTGTCCTTTCAAAATTCCCCATATCCCGTTTTTGTCATCTCATTTCAGGTCGCAGTTTTCAATCTAGGGGACTGAAATTTTTGTGGGAGTAAGATATATATAAGAACTGGTCTGGTATTGTACTTGAGCAAAATCGGCCGAGCCGTTTCAAAATGGCGGCCATTTGAAGTTTTTGAAAAATTGCTTTTTTTTGAACCCCTGTATGAGTAAGATGGAAAAATAACTTTGAAACTAAATCAACATGATTGGAGGAAAATTAATTGAAATTTGATTTAATGTTATAAAATTTGCATTACTTTTATTAATAAGCCAGTGGCGTGGGTAGGAAAAGGGTAAAAATCGCTAAATTTCTCTAACAATTTCTGAGCACATTTTTGAAGGAATTAAATTGAAATTTTCACAGTAGGCAACTATACTAATAGCCTCTAGCCCTTAAAAATTTCAAGAAGTAAATAACAAAAATGGCGGAGTTATTTGAATTTTTTTTACATGATGTTTATTTCTCTAAAATTTTAAAAACGCTCCTGTAGCTTCACCTTTCAAGATTAATGAACGAAATTTTTTACTCTTGTGAAACTTAGAGATGACGTTTGATTTTCGTAAAAATAATTTTCCTAAAGTTTTGTTACTTTTACAGGGTGTCCCTCCAAATTTCCAAAAAAAAAACCGGTCATGAGGCACGGTTTCTGGTCGCAGTTTTCAATTTAGGGGGCTGAAATTTTTTTTGTAGTAATATAACTGCAAGTAGTCGGTCTTGAGTAAAATCGGAATAGCCGTTCCAAAATGGCTGCCTTTTAAATTTTAGGAAAAATTGATAGATTTTGAACCTCTAAATAAGCAAGTTAGAAACAAAAACTTTTAAACAAAATTAGCATTATTGGAAGAATAGTAATTGAAATTTTAGTTATTGCAATAAAATTTGCATTTTTTTATTATTAAGCCAGTGGCATGGGTAGGAAAAGGGTAAAAAAGGCTAAATTTCTATAGCCGTTTATTCTATTTTTCTATTTTTGTACGAATTGAACTGAAATTTTTCCAATAGATAACTATACCAATAACTCTTAACTCTGAAAATTTTCAAGAAGCAAATAAGAAAAATGGCGGAGATATTCGAATAATTTTTAAATTATGTTTATTCCTCTAAAATTTCAAATTTTCAGTTTTCAAAGCTCCCTTTTCACTTTTTCAAATCTATTGAAGGTAGTGTAAAAAATAGTATTTTTTAGGTAAAGTCAGCCAGTGGCGGGCAAAGGAAAAGGGGCAAAATTGTTCAGTTTTACCATTTATTTTGGTTTTGTTAAATTTAAAAATCCATTCTACGGCACGTTTTCAAACGAAGTGAAATGCAATTTTCACAGTAAACCACTACGCTAATATGACCTGACTAGGGAAAATTTCAGAAAGCCAATTTAAAAAGCGGTGAAAATATTCATAAATTGGATCGCATAAAAATACACTATTTCTGCGATTGATGCGCCAGAAGGTTTTTAGACTTCAGGTAACTGTGTAGTTTTTTTTTACCTAATTGTACTTCAAAGTTTCTTGAGCTTTAAAGTAGTGCTGAAGTTGTGGCTATGTTTTTGCGACTCGAAATTAATGGTAGAATGTTCAAAGTAAAAGTAAACTGGTGCTAATGAAAAAAACTTAAAGTGATTTTCGACACTTGTTTTATATCGCAATTATTTTAAGATTCCAGTTTTTTTTTAAAAAGTGCAATAAATTAAGGACAACTCTGATTTTTGGACATTTGATTTTTGAGGCATTTGCAACTCTAAAACTTAATGGTCTGCCATAAATCCATCTAAGTCTAACATTTTGATAATCATATACTTGAAAGCAATTGAAACTCAATATGCATCTTATTTCCCCAGCTTCTTTTTAAATTGAGTAGTATTGTTGGACTAAGATATCTTGGCTCGATGTATCGAGTGAATGAAGTAACCGAGTATTGTTGTACAAATTGTAACACTATTTTTTTTCCTTCGAGGGCCGTCTGATTCAGAATTGCCGGAAGCACCTCAGCCTCATGTTTTTATTGTACTAAACTCCCTTTTCTTCATGCCACCCATTCTGTCAGTCTGATCCCCTGAACTTGATATTCTTCCGGACTCATTTTTGGTTGTCCGTATATTGCTTTATTGTCTTCTGCGGTCCAGAGCTTCACATTCGCACAGGACATTGTAATACATACTAACGCTCGTACTCACAAACGATAATTTTATAAATAATAATTCCGTAATCAGTAGTTATCTTCATCTCATCCTAAAGCATTTAAACTGAACCATCCCATTTAATTAATTATTTTAGAGATATTACGGGACCAGAACGCTTTGTGAATACGGAAGTAAGACCAATGTTGTGTATGAGAGTAGGGAATCAACTTTCAAAATATATTACTTTATGTCAATTATTAGTTTAATTATTATTGTGAAAACTGTCAAAAAAGCAAAGGGTTTATTGTTTTAATTTTGCATCTAATCAACGTTATTTGTCTGAAATAAACCTCGTATCAAGAAATTGGTTGTTAAACTTCCACGAAATACAAAAAAGGTGTCAGAAGTAGTGGGCCGATGCGTTTGATATTTTTTACTTCACTGATGTGCATGATATTGCACGTTCTCTAGAAGTCACTTACAACCCTGCAGACGAAGTTAAGACGACAGGCTCCCACATGAAGGTTGAACCAGCTTACAAACTGGGTTACGAAAAAACTATTTTTGCGGAAGAATTACCACTAGAGGAGTCGCAGCATATCAAGACCACGTCACCAGAACCAACCAAGGCCAAGCAACGATACTGTACAATTGGATCTACATGGGAATCGACGAACATGAGGGAGTTGCGGAGAAGCACAGCCTCGCAGTTACTGTAGGTTCCAGGTCACCATATGCAACATCTGCAGAAAATAGGACACATCGCCAAAATGTGCAGATCTCGAAAAAGGTGTAATAAGGCAATTCAAGTGTCACAAGCAGAGCTTCCAGCAGAACAAATATGCAATGATTGGCACAAATAAGTTACATCGATATTAATAGGAATTTTGGTTTACAGAAAACTGATCTTTAATTAACAATAGGAGTTAGAACAAAGCGACTCAACCTATATGTGGTCGACTGAGACTTTGACACACTCCTTGGACGGTAGCGGATCACAGAGTTTGCGAATGAGATCAGTTTCACCAAAATATTCCCAAGCCAAGCTTCAATAAACAAAGTATCAAATTGTTAGGACACTCTGACATCAGAACAAGCAAATCGTATGTTAGTCCAATTCAATGACGTGTTTATAGTGATACAACAGTATTACAGTTGTTAGGCCCACCAGCGAAAATTCACTTGAAAACAGGAGCTACTCTAATCTACTATCTCGAATCAGAGATATATCACTATAACCTTTCGAGATGCATATGCAAAAGAAATTGTAACTATAAAATCTCTTCAGGATTGTGCAGAAGGGTTGAATATTTAGAATAGGCTCTGCGACGCAATGAATTTAGTCAAACTCTTACGTTGAATACACCAACACAATACATGTTCTTATCCGACCTACACGATACCTATACGATTATGTGGAGCTACTAACATCCCTGCTATTTAACAACAACGCATAGAAACTTATCTTGCAAAACTTATCGAACATTGCTCATTTTTTTTTATTTTTTGACGGCATCATCATCTTCGCAGACTGCTTTGATAATCTTGCTTAGCTCTCAATACAACATTAGAACACCCCCAATAACTAATATACAGGGTGTCCCTGAATTGGTGTTACAAACTTAAAGGGGGGATAGTACGTCCAAAAAAATTCAAATTTTTTTTTAAAACATACCCTTTAAAATGCACCGTTTTTGAGATACAGGGTGTTTAAGTTGAAAAAATTAATTAGTTTTTTGCGGATAACTTGGGAACCGCTTGTCGCACGGATACCAGCTTTTGTACAAATAGGAACCTTAAAAAAGTAATAATTTCTAATGCCAAATGATTGGCTTTGCATAAAGCAGTGGCGCAGATTTTGGGGTTGACAAGGTTTTTTGCCCCTATTTTCTACGCCACTGGGAAGATAGCTGCTTTGGAAACATTTTATAAAATTTTGGAGTTTTTTACGCAAAAAATTATTCTTTGTAATTTTTTGTGAAACTAACCATTTTTGAAAAAAAGGGGCATTTTATGATCAAAAAATTAAACTCAAAGACACAAAATTTTAATGAATTGGAAAACCATTGACACCATAACGAAAGATAAATTGAATTTTAATGATTGTTATTAACAAGATTCAATTTAACAAAACTCCAAGTATTAACAATTTCGAAATTTTTAACATTGTTTAGTGGTTAATTTGTTTTCAAAAGATGTTCGAAATGTCCGCCTTGTGCATTGACGCAAGCACGCAGTCTTTTTATAAAATTTGTTTTAGTTTTTTGAAAAACTTGGGGAGAGTTTCGAATTGTCCCCTAATGCTTCCGTTATGCGCTGCCGAAGTTGTTCTTCAGAGTTTATGAAATTAGCATAAACCATATTTTTGATATGTCCCCATAAAAAAAAATTGGCTGCATTTAAATCGGGTGACCGCGGCGCCCAAAATATTGGAGCATCAGCTCCTCTGCCAATCCATCTACCAGGAAATTGCTGATGTAGAAAGTGCCTGACTGCAAGACTGAAGTGGGCTGGTGCACCGTCATGCTGGTACCACATTTGTCGCCGAAGTTGCAAATTAACAACCTCCAAAAGTTCGGGCAGGTCATTTTGAAGAAAGTTCAAATATTCATCACCTCCTAATCTTCGAGGTAAAAAAAATGTCCCAAGCAAATAATTCCCCACAATCCCTGCCCAGACGTTTACCGAAAATTTTTCTTGGAATTTGGTTTGAATAATGGCATGGGGATTTCCATCATTGTCAGCGTATACAGTATACATGTAAATTGTGCAAATTTAGTATCCCATCTTTTGTAAACGTTGCTTCGTCAGTAAACAAAATCGTTCTAACAAAATTTACATTTCTCACATGAAGATCTATCAATCGCCGGCAAAATTCTAATCGAGGCTGATGGTCTTCTGGCTTTAATGCCTGTACTTTTTGGTAGTGAAATGGACGAAGGCCGTTTTCTTTAACAATTCGGTTAACTGTTGTTTTTGGTAATCGTACTCGACTAGCAACTTTACGCACGCTAGTTTGGGGATTATTTTCGATTTGTTGCAAAACTTGGGCTTCCAAATTAGGGGTTCTTTCCAAGTGTCTGCCACGAGTACCGTTATTTGGAATAGCAGTACCGGTTTCATCAATTCTTCCATGAATCCTTATGAACGTTCTAACTTTCATTCTAACTATCTTTCGTTATGGTGTCAATGGTTTTCCAATTCATTAAAATTTTGTGTCTTTGAGTGTAATTTTTTGATCATAAAATGCCCTTTTTTTTCAAAAATGATTAGTTTCACAAAAAATTACAAGGAATAAATTTTTGCGTAAAAAACTCCAAAATTTTATAAAATGTTTCCAAAGCAGCTATCTTCCCAGTGGCGTAGAAAATAGGGGCAAAAAACCTTGTCAACCCCAAAATCTGCGCCACTGCTTTATGCAAAGCCAACCATTTGGCATTAGAAATTATTACGTTTTTAAGGTTCCTATTTGTACAAAAGCTGGTATCCGTGCGACAAGCGGTTCCCAAGTTATCCGCAAAAAAACGAATAAATTTTTTCAACTTAAACACCCTGTATCTCAAAAACGGTGCATTTTAAAGGGTATGTTTAAAAAAAAAAATTTGATTATTTTGGACGTACTATCCCCCCTTTAAGTTTGTAACACCAATTCAGGGACACCCTATATATGTACACAGATAGAATTATGTAATGTAAAAGTAGACCAAAGAGTCTGATAATATAACTAGATTACTATGTAGTTAAATTATCTCTTAAATGGTTGACACAATCATAGGGTTAGCAACTTGCAGAGCTTCAGCTTTAATGAAAGTAATGTAGAGCGTCAACCGTGACTTAGTTCGGAAAAAATAAAAGGGTTACAATCTCAATGTGCAACTTGTTAGTAGTCGGAAAGTGTTACCAGCATGTAAATTTCACTTTCAGTATCTTTCAACCAGTTTCAGTTCACTTTGTTTACGAGCGTATGCTAAATAATGGTATATATGTACGTAGACTAATTATTTGGCACATGGAACGTATTTTTGCATGCTGGTCCGAACAGTTACCGTCGATAGCAGAATTACGGAGAATCTAAATTAATTGTAGTCTCCAACGCTAATAACTTTAACTATTATTCCTTAAGGTTCTGAAATTAGAGGATTGTAAGATGCATCGATGGTGGGTCGTCATCTCATATTTTCATATTTTCAGTACTCTGAGTACTTCAGTAACATGAATAGCTGACTCTTGTAATACTGAACGCACCCTTGTGGAGAAATGTAATTGAAGAAACGCACAAAATGTGTAGCATTTAATCTCGTTAAGGGATAATTCATTTAAATTATTTAACTACGACGTCGTAACATTGGCAAACTGATCTGTATTTTGGGAGTCCATGTCTCGAGAGAGGTAGGAAAATCATACAAGTATTTCAGATAATTTGGGTAAGTACAAGCGCGGTATGTTAGGAAATTAATTATCTTCCTTACATTATTACGCAATATATTCTGATTTCTTGCCAGTATACTACTCGTCTAAATCCCCAACTTATCTCGTAAGCAAGCTTGATCGAATTTCATTATTTAAATAGTCATTTTACTATTGGAAAACTCTGTGATATTATAGTCATTCAATTAGCAAAAAATTGTTATTGCCTTACAACAAATATACAGGTGGAGGATTTTAAACCTTCATTGAGATCTCGGAAATATAAAGTGTTACAGTTTACTGGTTTTATAGCAAAAAGTTAGCCGTTTTGATGCCTAATTCCTGAAAGGAAAAACTCTCATATTACAGAAAAATAAACAAACAAAAACAAAGCAAAAACCCGCCAATTCGTAAACTATTTCCTACTCCTGGGCCTTGAGCACGAAGTAATAAAGAAAAGCGTGATCTATTCGCTGAGCATCTTGCCGACACTTTTACTCTTGATGACACTTCAACAAACTAGGAAATACTTGATCACATAAATAATAACATATTAACTGCTGAAGCGATCGAAGTATTTGCATATAAGAAAGTCAAAGCTGAAATATCCTTCCTAAAAAATAAAATCACCAGGCGCCGACCAGATAACATCGAAAATGTTGAAGGAGCTTCCAGAAAAAGGTATTAAGATGCTGATGTACCTATTCAATGCCATCATGAGAGTCCAGTACTGGCTAAAAAAATTTAAATGGCGGAAGTAATCTTAATACCCAAGCCAGGAAAAAATCAACCTTTTTCAACCATTTCGAATACCCTAGAAAAACTAGTGCTCCACAGAATAGATCCCCTAATCGACAACATATTGGATCATCAATTTGGTTTCCGTCAGCACCACTCAACTATCCAACAACAGTATCATAGGATCGTTCATATTATAAACAAACCCTTAGGAAAAAAAAACTACATCAGTATTTCTATAATTTTCCCATAATTTTTTGTGCTTTTCAAGTTCTACCTAAGTGAACGTTTCTTAGAAACAAAGTCAATGGAGAAACAATAAAATTGGGTATTCCTCAAGGAAGCGTGATTGGTCCCCTATTATATACTTGCTCTATACTTCAGATTTATCAACTACATCGAATACCACAATCGGTACTTTTGCTGATGACACAGTGATTCTTGCAAGTCATGAAAACCCAGAAATTTCATCTTCCAACCTTCAAAACCATTTACCATTTAAAAACGTGTAAAAAATAGATCGAATAAAATATTTTCTTATCAGAAAATATAGCATATTTAAAAAAATCTTTTGTTTCCGTCAGATTCTTCTCCCGATACAAGCTGGAGAAATTAACTTATTTGATGTCGTTTTTCCCTACAAGCAGGTACAACAATCAATAAATATATAATTTTTTCTTGAAATAATAAATGACTCTCAGTCTCGTGCTCGCGATGCCTCCTTTCAAATCTTATTGTTCAATTTCGTTTCCAAGATTTCCAAACTTTATTAAATTTGGTTCCCAAGTTTTGTAACAATCCAATGCAAAAGGCATAAAATAAAATTTTGTTGCGATGTAAGTTCAGATTCCTTCTTCACAATGGAGAAGGTTACTTTCAATATTGGAAGTGACCATTCAATTGGAATAAAGGTTACCACTTACCTCTTGAGATGCACTTTCCCTCAAGGAATCAAATCTAAAAGAACTGAGGAAAATAATTTACTATCTAGATACTTATATTTAAAAAATAAGTAGATATGTTTTTTATTTATTCATAAAGCTTATTTAAATAAATGTGTAACTTCTGGTAAGTTTCAAAGTTTTATTAATGAGTTTGTTCGTAAACGCAGTAACTAACTTTAATAAAGATCCAACACGAAAAGCTTCAACTACGTTGGAACGTTCTATCTACCTATACATGTCAACTAAAGTCCTTTGACAGAGTCTTGCTCGAGCCTATTCAAAAGTCTCTGTGAATTAATTGAACATTAACATAGTTGAGTATAAGTTTAACTTAAGATCCAATTAATATAAAAGGTATATATGAGGATTACGAGGCCGAACTTCATTACTGGTTAATTAACTAGGCAGGTCGGTATCTTAATACATTCTAATTAAGTGACCCTCGCGTCTTTTGATATTCATCATGTTATGAAATCAAAAGTCAGAAGTTATACAATTGGAAAAGAAGAAAACTCAAACGTAATTAATTGATGATTTACAGAATCCTTATCACAAACATGGGGAATAAATTTCATGCTATATTTTTGAACCTTTTGAAATTTCGTAATGTCGTCGAGAAGCAGGGATTTAACCATGATCAGAATTTTCGATGTACTCTTATATTTTTAGTTGGTAACAGCATTTTCTTAATTCTTAATGGAGAAACTCAAACTGTAACCGTACATATTTATTTTTCTTTGTTGTGCCATTTTTTTCATTGAAAATGCACATCCACTACAAGAGAACCCCTATGACGCTCTGGGAGCGGTGCATGAGCCGAGATGTTGATGGCTTTGAATCGTTGCAGGTTGTATTCCTCACCCTTTTTTTAACACACCCTTTGAAATTCAAAAAAAGAAATGAATGGAAAAAAAGAGATGCGGAATTATACATGAAATAAGTCCGAAATATGGTGGCATCGTGGTACGAGATGTAACATGCTGAACTTGATAAAGATAAGCTTTTGCTGCCCGACGTATATCTTTTCAAGTGGATGGCTCTTCCCTGAATTGAGTCACGTAATTTTAAACTATAATTATTAGGAGCTGGGTTCCAAACATGTAAACAATACTCCAAGGATGGTCGAATTTGTGGCTTGTATAAGAGGACAAGCTGTTGAGGCATATAAATTATTTTCGTGCGGAAGAGTATTCCAAGTTTTTGAGAAGCACACTTCGCAGACCTGTAGCATGGTCATGCCAAGCTATGTTCGAGCTGATGCTCACTTCAAGTAAACGAAGAGATGATGATGGAGTCAGAGAGTGTCCCGCAGTCACCATATCTGGCTCCAAAACGTTGCCCTTTTTGGAGAAGATGGCTGCTTGGGTTTTTCCAGCATTAAATTGAACTTGGTTTCTAATGCTCCATGCTAGAATATCTTGTAAGTCATTGTTAAGTATGGCAATTTCTTGCTCTCTACGAGTATGTGCGTCGATGGCAGATGTTCGCGCTTCTAAGGTTTAAGAAGATATGAGTGTACTGTCGTCGGCAAAACTGTATATGGGTTTTTTTGTTTTGAGCAGATTGGTTGGTAACTATGAGAAAGAGATTCGGAGATAAAATGGATCCCTGAGGCACTCGCAAGCCTTAAGCAGAACTTCTCAGTCAATGCCGGTAATAACTGATTATTCAGATTCGGACCAACGTTCCTGCGATTGCTAAACATTGTTAATTATATCTTTTGATGTTAATACTGAGGCCGTACTCTCCGCTGATCGCGCCTTACAGCCGAAGGTAACTCTGCTAGTTCTTGTAGTTCTGGTTCTTCTAGTGATTCGCCGTAGAGCACGGTATTATCGCCATATCTAATTGGTTTAACAGACCCTTCATGTATTTTGAATCCTATTTATATTTCTTCTAAGGATATTTTGAATAATAACAGCATGCGATAACATGCTTAACAGTCAACGACTTAAACCGCCTTGTTACCGACCACCCTTCCTAGACAACATAGGTTGCTGAGATTTAATAATTTTCTTACAATATACCTCCATCTCTCGTTTAATCCTTTGGTAAGTATGATCATTAATACCTTTTTTGAATATTGAGCATGTGAATTACTATATTTTTCTATTAAATTAAATAATTGCCGCACAAATTATTTCCACTCCGGTCTGCACGTGTTTTTACATGTTCATTTTGATTATTATGTCAAGTTGTGCTTTGAAAAAAACTTCTGCAGAAACCGATTCGGTGCTGTTGCTTGATTATGAACATTCAGTGATTAAGTCGTGGTTTTATAGCTTTTTTCTGGGAGCTCATTCGTCTTTCTCTGAAGCTGATTCGCCTTCCCTAAGGCTGGTTTTTCGTTTGTGGAGACCATCAGTCACTTTCTACTCCACTACTTAGTTTCTCGAAGTCTGTTTCGACGGTTTCGAGCTCGAATAGCCACCGCGAACAATCAGCCTTGTTGAAGCCTTACTTCAAGGATATCTCCTAGCACCAGCACCAGCACCACCACTCATATCAATTATCAAGCAGCAGCACGAAGCTAAGTACCTAATGGAATTCAGTGATTCTTTCCTCCGCGGTACAAGAGTTTTGATTTTCATTTACTTTGCTCACCAATTAGCCTATTCAAATTGGCCATATTTATTATTCTTCTATTTGTAAATGTAAAGCCACGATCGTTTGAGTAAGTTTCATTTTTGCATTTGTAATTGCGAATAGGCATCAACGTCACTACCCTAGAGTTTGATTGTGGCGCTCTCTGAATTAACGAGCCTCGATAATTTTATTTGTTATTTGTAATTTTAAAGTTTCAACGTTCAATTCACAGTAAATACTTCCCGCTAAGATATAAAAGTAAATATTGTTTTGTGTCTGTATCATTTTCCTAACAATTTTTGCTTATCTGTGTTCTGTAGGGTATATTTTTTGTAATTTTTTATTTTTGTAAAGCTAAGATCAAAATAAAATGAACTCAAATAAGAATTAACTATCCAAAACACTTTAATATAGTTTTTTTCCAGATACAACTCACTTATCCTTTTGTCCCATTTTCTTTTATATTTAGTTTTATAAAATAACCCCTATCCTGTTGACATTTCAACGAAATTAAGTGTGAATAATTTTGATAATTATTTGAGCTAAACAAATATATACCTAATAATCTGTATTTTTTACTTACATATTTATGAGGGTCATCAGATGCGATATCTTCGACTTTATGTGAGGCCTCTTGGTTTTTCTAGTTTCCTATTTAAAACCAGAAGAACTCTGGTAGATTCCATCTCTCGGTCATATGAGAGTGTAAATTATGAAGAGAATTTCTTTTATGTTTCCCATGGCTCATGATACGAATATGAGTTTTCATCTCGTGTGAGTTACAGTCTTTATTCCAGACATGGCTACATTTTTGCAAACAAACTTATTAGGAAAATTTAACATTCTAAGGTTGTTTTTAGGAAAACAACGACTATAAAAATGTAAATTCATAGCAAGCATTATAGCTTTAAATCAATTGAAAATCTTACAAGAGCTTTTTTGTGAGAATGATTTAGTCATTAATAGCAGTGAGTATATTACCAAATAATCACCAAAAAGGTAAAGCTAATCATTTTAGCAAATTAGAGCAAAACAAACATTTAAAGTTAAGGAAAAAAGTGGATTACTGTTTTATATTTGTATCCATTTGACCCAATAATCCAGCCATTCCACCTCATTTCATTTTGAAAGGTGATCTCTCGTTGAAAACTTTGAATTAGGAAAGTATATTATGGTACTTGTACGAATTTAATTCTTTCCGAGAAAAAATAATCCCTTACAACTGCAGCATAATGTGACGGTGATCGGTCTCGTTGAAGTGATTTGCGATTATTAGGAATTCTGGAATCTTTTTCACCTGACGACTAAATTCTAAATTCATTATAAGCTCAGTTTGTGAGAAAGCTAGGTAGACAGGGTGATTTTTATAACCTGAAATATTAAAATATCTCCAGAATTTTTTTTACATAAAAGTGTTTATGTATACAAAAGTGGTTATGGTTATTGGGAGAAATGAACAAAATCTCCTCCATTATAGCGCCATCTGTGATAAATTGCAAAAAATACTTCAAATAAATCTCACGCAATTCGCAATAAAAAAATTCGGTTGTTATTTACAATTCTAAAGTGACCACCTCATCGCAAGGGGTGAGGGGTGAAGGGAGGTTTTTGTGTTCAAACGATGTCTCCCACTGAACATAACCACTTTTGTGAGAAATATTTTGTGGGAAAGTGCTAACTTTTCGAGATATTTTAATATTTCAGGTTATAAGAATCACCCTGTACAGGGTGTCGAAAAACTCGTGGAAGAACTTAATGACACGTTACTTAGCATTTAAAATAGAAGAATACATCTGCTTTCAATTTTTTTCTAGCTACTCTAGTTTCCTAGATATAAAATTTCGCTAAGACAACTTCAAATTCTAATTTCTCTTGCACAAATCACAATTATTATCAAATTTAAAAATAAAACGACATTTTAAGACAAATGGTACAAAAGCCATGTGCATATTAAAATATTCGTTAAACACAGTTAAAGTCATGTTCAAAATACAAAAAAAATGTTTTTTTTCAAGCCAAATTTTCAAGCCAAATTAATTTTCACAAATTGACAAACAGGAATGACTCAAAACTGCAACCATAGAATAGCCAACATCAAAAAGAGATTGCAGACTGTAGGTATTCTCATCCTTGAAAATTCAATGCAATGTTGTCATATTTTAAAAATAAATGATTGCCATATCTCGGAAACAAATATAACAAAACTTTTTTGTCTTGATTTTTTTAATCCCGCAAGACCGTATCATAGTGTATTGCTGTTTTTTTTCTGTTTTTTCCACAAATTTTTCAACACGATGTATATTGTGCGCCAGTTGGGGTTTATCAAAATGATTGGGTCAAAGATGTCATGTACTCATGTCGCACACGTATTTCTAAAGTGACATAAGTCAAAAATTAATCTTTTGGGAAAATGTGAAAAACTATTAAGCGAGCTTAACAAATAAGCTTCGAAACATGAAGAGTGACATATGTGCGCTCTGGCGGGCAGGATTCAAAGCTAAGTTGGTACACTTTTGATGTTTGATAGAGTTTACTAATTCTTACCATGGTGATAACTCAAAAATGTAGATTTTTGAGTTGTGACACTTTAGAAATACGTGTGCGATTGTGTCAATGATTTCAAGCCTTGTCTAATTAGTCTTGTATATGGACTTCGTATTCCCTATGGTAATGAGGATTTTTACTAGCATCGACTAAGTAATTCATTTTTATATTATAAACAGTTATACTTATTTTCTGCGAGTAAGGAATTTTTTCTCCCATTTATTTTCTATATTTAATCATTTTTGCTTAGGTACTTTGGATTAATTAATGTAAAATTCGATGCCTAAGATTCCGACATATGCAAACAGTGACAAAACCATGACTCATGACCATGACTCATATCGGGTAAAATATTAGCTTAAATTAATGTTTGAAATGTACTTATATTTCGCGTCGAGTACCTTCATTTATAACAGCGGAGAGTCATTTATAACTCAGTTTAGAATCGTTGGCTAAGTAATTAATTAAAACCTACCCGGCTACCAACAGAACAGCGAGAAATGGGGGGAAAGTGTAATAGAATACAAATTAAAGTAGCAAAAGAGAGAGCAAAGAATTCTTTAAAATATGTGGTTGTGTTTATATTAAACGGGATAAAACTCTACCCCATTCTTGGGATGGACCGAAATGGTGATTTGCTATCATCAATTTCCAACTGTTTAATCCCAGCATACGGCTTCGGACCGGCGTCGATATTTGCATCGTTGAAACTCTAGTTTCATCTCTTTCATTGCCTTATGTCGGTTTTAGATGACCTGATTGACTACGTATATTTATATTACTTTCAAACGTTGGACTCTTTCTTGTGAGTTGGATTCCATAAAATTTATGTTGAGCTAATACTTAAGGGTACATTTCTCTCATAATAGTTATTGTTCATTGAAATATTAAGTTTATAGTTAGCACAATTATTTTGAATATTATATGCAATTCTATAATAGAACATAATACAAACAATAACATACAAAACACAATAAATACATACAACATAACATAAAAAAATATAATAAAGTATAAACTGACTGGCTGTTTGACAGTATCTTGATTGTAGAAACTTTAGTTAATTGATTGCAAAGAAATTTCTTATAGAGTAGTAGGTAAATATTTTCTGCTATATTCTATCCGGCTTCAAGGAGAAAAGAACTCCTCGCCTAATGCACCCTAGTTCATCTCTCCACAGGATCGGTATTGGTATTGGTATTTTAACTAAATGTGAGAGATGGCTTATGTGGTCCCACATACTGAAGCCAGCGGGCTTATTGTATTTCTCACATTTAGGTTTTCCTTGATTAGAAGAGCTCCGTTCCTTTGACAAGGTTCAGCAGTCCGCCAACCAAGGTCTTTTCCGCCAGCAGGCTCCCGGGGCTGATGGTCCCAGAACCGCATGGCGCGTTCGTGCGATTGATGGACATTCGATCTTTGGACATCCATCTTTGACGGTGCCAATTATTTAAGTTCCAATTACTTAACAAAATTTTGCCGACCATATTTGGATGGCCGTGACTGTACCTTCAACTTGAGGTCTCCCGTGATCTCCTATACACAACATCTTCTAAAAACAAGTCTTGACAGCAGACTGACCAGCCTGTCAATATGGTGGCACAATAAATTTCTTGTCATCTTATAGACGTGAAGTTTAAATTTGAATTCAAATTATACAGCGGGTATCTGGAAATAGCAAGTACCTAAAAAAGGTAGTGACTGCATAAAAAATAAGACTTTTTTCCTATAAACTTTTATGCTCAGACGTACCGTTTTTGAGATACAGGGTGTAAAAAAATTTTTTTTTTTTTCGAGTTTTTTGTACATGTCATGTGACTTACCAAATCATTTTTTTTATGTGCCATTGACCGTTTTTCTCCTTCACTTTCGATAAATGTTTTCAAGTCCAAAGCGAGTCAAATGGTCGAAAAACGGCCATCGTAAAATGACAATTTTTATCGGCAAGTGTTAACTTTAGAGCTGTTAACCGAGAGTATATTTTTGTGTATAGAAAACATGGGCGGTTGTGAAACACTTCCAAAAATTGCAAAACATTCCAGTGCCGTAGAAGTTAAGGGGATTAAAACCCGCAAAGTACCCATAATCTAAGTGACTGAATTTTTTAAAGATTTTATTTTACAGTAAGAACAAGGGGATTAATGAGCACAAAGTGTGTATAGGAGCTGAACGTTGTATCTTAAATAGTTCTCGAGAAATTAATAAGTTTCATCAAATTTACACAAGCTATAACCCACAACTACCCTTTCAAATTTTGCCCTATATCTCTGAAATACCCTGTATACTACCGGTCGTCAGCTAAAAAAAGATAATTTCTTAGCTACTCACTCGGTAGGTACTTGTTAGCTTACCTTGTATACAATTGTAAAAAGGATAAAAAGCAGAGTGTTAATTGTTTGAGTTGAATAATTCATGCTGATTCAGTCAAGGTTCTTATCTTCAAGTTTACTTTCCGACGATTAAGGAAAGTCGGTGAAGGAAACGTAAAACATAGTCGAGTAGATGTACATACCTAGTTCATATTAAATAAAACACGGCATAGAGAGGAGAAGAAAGTTAAATCTTGCTTCCGCCGGTAAAAAAACTAGCAGCGAGTGCCTGTAATGGGAGACATCGTTTAAGTTGGTGTATGAGGACTCTAAATCTCTCTCATCTCTAGTTTTAGCAATCCAGCGTGAGAAATCTGGAACTCAACGGCCAGGAACATTAAATGCGAAGGGAGTATTTTAAAGGACGTAATTGATTGTGTGTTTTTCTTGTGTAGGCTGTTCGTATAAAAATATTTATTTGAAAATAACTGTCAGTTGAAACAAGTAGACGAAGTTAATCGATTAACTTGCCCAACAGATCAACAGAACTTATCTCCAGTTATATGACATTAGAACAGAAGCAAACAACACATTTTCCCAGTACATACATCAAACTACATAATCATAAACATAGACATTGAATATTCTATAAATAAATAATAAATAAAAAAAACATAACTATAGCATCTTGATCATCTCTGATAAGTCCAATTAGGCATCATAAATCTCTGCTTCTACAAAATGAAATTCCCAACTGTGAAACTAAACTAGAGACTACACAACGTAGGTATATGGAAACAAAAAGATAGTCTGGAGTTTAAGTACACCCCCGAATATTAATCGATTCCCACAGAGATGCAAAATTACAAAATAAGAAGTGTTCTTGGTTGAATGAAAAAGATCCTCTACTCCGGGGATGCAACTAAAAACATGCAGCATCGTCTGCAGAAAAAATCTTGAAAATAATTTATAATGATATTGAATAAGAGAGGTCCAAGATTCGAATCTTAAGGAGTTCCTGACAAGGGGACAATAATGGTAATGATAACCAGCATTATGAGACGTATTTTTCTTCTGCTTGGTAAGGTGAGGTTTACAACAGAACAGCATCGGTAGAAATATCAATGCAAGCTTTTTAAGAATGATCCCATGCGTAGTTAAGAGTGTTGGCAATATGTTGACTGCATAGGGACTTCGTGGCAGGTACTTTCGTGAAATTAGACAAAATGGTTGTATTGGTGCATTTATCTACAGATGCTACTTTAGATATTTTGTATAAATGAGGATAAATACAAACTAAGAGACAAGTTGATACCTATCATATCGCTCCCGGAAGACATTTTTTCTTAGACATTTGAGACATTAGAACAAAGAAAAACCTCAAAAAGCGGAATTGAAACATTAAAACAACTACCCTATTAGGAGAAACGTCTGCTTTGTCTATGAGTAGGGGAACCCTCACTTCTGCCAAAAAGTGCGATTCCTACATGAACTTTATTTCCTAAGTAGGTACCTTTCTATAAAGTTATTTCCTACGCTACTAATTTATAGAATTCTACGATGCGATGTTGCAGGAGTTTCTGTATAGTTGTCTGGACTATCCATACATAAAAACGGGTACAGAGATTCAGAAGAGCCTATCACATAGGTCTTTAAGGCTGTAAGTAAATTCGGGGGACCTGTCAAACTCAAGTACCACTCCTGGGTAGTGTTAATTAATCATTCCTGTAGCTCTCATAAACAAATAGGGTAATGGTTGCTCTTGATTTCGATTGGGTTTTTGTATTGAACAAATTACAGTTTCTCTGAGCTGCTCAAAAGTTTGGCCCTTCATCCAGCAGTTAAAATAACCAAATAATTTTCGATTATGAAGGATGCAATTCACTTGAAGGTGTGCAAAGGTGTGCCCTAGTCGCCTAAGAATAATAATTGGTGGTATGGTCATGAACCCATAAATTAATATTAGGAATCAAAAAAGCCCCTTATTAAAGCGATGTACTTAAATATATACAGGGTGCACCATGTATCCTTCTCTATATTGCTATCTCCTGAACGCTAAGAGATACAGGGTCGATTAAATTAGAGAAAAGATGCGCAGTTTTGAGGCCATCTCGAATTCGTCAAAACATGCAAGATATCTGTGACCGTTCCTGAAATATCCTGAAAAAACTGAAAAATCGAGATTTCTTATTTTCGTCATATGTTTTTTATTATTGGAAATTAATAAATCATTTTTTGTAGGCTTACATAAGCCGTTAAGAGCTATCCATCTGACATTTCAAAAATTTTCAAGGCCTACTAGATCCAAGAGTTTTCACAGTCAACTTTCGTTTTTCTCGTGGCCGCCATATTATTTTTTTATGTCGTTCGATATGAAAAAAATAATGGAAACCAAAAATTAATAAACTTAAAAAAAAAAATTTCAAAGAAAAACCTAATAAAAAATCGTCGAAAAACGTCAACATTTGTAAAATACGCCGAAATAGCGCTTGCCTTATGGTTTTTTAATTTATCTATGAATTTCGGTCTAAAAATGTCTTTTTTGTAAAAAAAAAGAAGAAGAAAAATTTTTTTTATTTATTTTTTCAAGTTTAACAATTTTTAGTTTTTATGATTTTTTTTATACCGAACAACATAAAAAAAAACCATATGGTGGCCATAAGAAAAACGAAAGTTGACTATGAAAATTCTGGGATCTAGTCGGCTTTGAAAATTTTTGAAATGTCAGATGGGTAGCTCCTGACGACTTATGTAAGCCCACAAAAAATTATTCATTAATCTCCAATAATAAAAAAGATATGGCAAAAATAAGAAATCTCGATTTTTCAGTTTTTTCAGGATATTTTTCAGGAACGGTCACAGATATCTTGTATGTCTCGACGGAATCGAGATGGCCTCAAAATTGCGCTCCTTTGGACTTGTTTAACCGACCCTGTATCTGTTAGCATTAGGAGATAGCAATATAGAGAAGGATACATGGTGTACCCTGTAGATCGTTAAATAAATATTATTTAATTATTAAAATAAAAAATAAATATAAAAATAAATCATTAATATAAATATTAATATAAACGATACATTAAAGCCAATTTAAGTCAACTTATTTTAGTACAAAGTTGCTACGTTAGGTCACTATGTCAAAGTGTGAATTCTGAAATTGTTATTTGATCGTAAAAGCTAAACCGCTGAAGCGATTTTGATGAAATTTGACAGGATGTTATGGTTTTATGAGGAAAAAAAGTGCAAAACTAAAATAATTACTCATGACGTAATATTCATTGGCGTAGATCATGTTTTTTTTTAGGTTTCATACGCTTTGAACTTCTATACGCCAATAAAATTTAAAAAAAATAAATATCGAGAGTAGATTCCTTGACTAATTTTTTACAAAAAAGTACTCTTTATAAAAGTCGCCCAATCTTATTTTTTCGAA
This sequence comes from Malachius bipustulatus, assembly GCA_910589415.1. NCBI lineage: Eukaryota > Metazoa > Arthropoda > Insecta > Coleoptera > Melyridae > Malachius > Malachius bipustulatus. Next base: position 28,357,808 of record OU342639.1, on the reverse strand, counting down.
AATCATCGCATTCGAATGTTGATTTTTATAGGAAAACTCGTACTTTTATTCACGGGATTTTCTTGATTTACGTAAAATAATCACAATAATCAACTTTTCAACACTTGAACATTCAAAATCGCATTTCAATTTTGAAATGTGGATTTTTTTGTGTGAATCAAGAAAATCCCATGAAAAAAAACGCAATTTCCTATAAAAATCAACATTCAAATGCGATTATCTTCGAAAAGATAAGATTGAGCGACTTTTATAGAGATTACTTTTTTGTAAAAAATCAAGGAATCTACTCTCGATATTTTTTTTTAAATTCTATTGGCGTATAGAAGTTCAAAGCGTATGAAACCTAAAAAAAAAACATGATCTACGCCAATGAATATTACGTCATGAGTAATTATTGGTGACTTTTATAAAGAGTACCTTTTTGTATAAAATGAGTTGACTAATCTACGTTCGGTTCCATTGGCGTAGAAGTTAACGTGACTTAAATAAACCGACTATAGTTCCATGCGAGGAACATTTAGTAGAAAACTGTAAAGCTATTTCAAGGACCAATATGATTTTAAACTTTTTGCTATAAATTTTTTTGCCCTGGAAAATTTATCTATCCAGCTTTATAATTTATGAAGGTTAAAATTCAGCAATTTAATTTCAAGTGGATAGAGGTCTTCGTAGCTTGAATAGACTATAGTGAAGTAATACAACCAACGCTTTCATAAAGGGTACCTATTAAATACTTAATAAGCTTTATCAACAGATTGTAGTTCATAATTGTCATGATTTAAATTATTGAAGCACTAAAATAAGCCGTTGAGTGGCATTCGTGGTAACAAAAGTGGGAATCGTTAATTAAGGTAACCTAGGCGACGACCAGCTAGATTAGCTTGGGAAACTTGGAATATGAAGGATTATTTTGTTCGCGATCCTGGGCAAATAACACATTCGCAGCCTCTTTTATATCGCTTAACATAACTCAAAAAAACTAGGTACTTATCTAAAACTGCAAAATCATAAATGATTTCGGGGTGTTTAATCGTGGTCTTCAGAGATTCTCACACAATCGCACAATCGCACAATCGCACAATCTGCAGCTGCGGCAATCAGCATCATCCCCATATTTGTGAATAATGTTTTTACAATTTATGTCACCTAGATCCCTATTGAGGACTGCTTGAGGTAGTGTGGATTTCAAAAACCCGATGAGAAAAACTATATGAGGGTATTAGACCATACTGTTACCTATTCCTAACTTCAAAGTAATATTAACCATACAGTCATCGATAAGACCAATCTACTCTGACGAAAAAAAGGCTACTCAGAGTTCGGAACGGCTTAAAAAGAGATGTGGCGTTTGTCACTCGCAAATGTATTCGACTTAACTGCATAGGTAAAATTCCTAAAGGTATCGATGAATTTATGTAATCTATACTCTCACTTAGGTGTTAAGTACGTAAATTTGAAGTAAATTTTACCTAACTTACGCTAAGGAAATGCAATTTTTGACCTGATTTAGGTAGAATTGAAGTACCTATTGAAGCAAATTTAACATAAAATGTTACTTGGATGCTAAGTCTGGCCTATATGTTTGATTGCATTTTCGTTAAAAAAGGAGAACGCAGAAAGCCGGGCCCGAACCCGGGTGGACCAGGAGAAGTGCCGATGGGCGATGCTATGCGATACGATTTAAGGCTTTACTGTGATAAACGCACGAGACGCATGGGCCAGCGCCTCACTTTATTGCCGACGTGACTCGCGCTTTTTCAATTTCCAACTGCAGAAATGATTGGCGCTCAGGGTGTGATTGCCTTGATGATATATCGACTCGGACAGGACGGCATTTGACCGACCGTTCTCGCTTGACGAATGTTCGCTTTCATGTTACATCCGCAAGATCCCTATCGCTACCTATATTATAGCCCTCTCATATAGAGCCGATGTAAGTGTGACGAGTTGTTGCTCCATGATGATCCACCCCCGTTACATCACTTCTATTCACTATCTGACCCTACCATCACCGTCAGCATTTTGTAACAACCCGTTACCTCCCACCTCTGCCAATTTAGGTTCTTGTCTTGACACATTTTCTTATCCTGCTGTCGATATGATGACGACTAGCTAGATCGAATCCGGACGCGACTTCCAATATAAATGCGATAAATTGGATTATAGTTTGAACTAGGTATCTTATCAATAAATCGGTTTTAGCATAACAAAAAAAAAGTACAATAAAACCACTAATGGTAATGCAGCCACGAATCTCTGCGGTCTGTCGGTGGAAGTGTGAGTTATGAAAGATAGGTGATAATAATGGCGAAACGGGGACCGCAGAAAAGCACTTATTCAGAGATCACGTCTATTCTCTAAGATAATGAGAAGCGTAAGTCATCAGTAAATAGGGGAAGTGCAAGTGCATCACTGTATAAGCACAGCGCTATATTATATGCGTTGCATTCACATTCACGGGTTTTCTCTTGGGTGACTTCTCATTCCCTCTTCACATGATTCTCGTGAAATACCCCTTAACCGCAGCCTATCCCTTCCGATCCCCTTCCGATTCATCCAAATAATTTCTTCGTCATACATGTCAAAATAGCCAAATAAGAAATGAAAATTATCTTATTTTGTGTACCCTTGACGTTATTGTTTTCTTTCGTAAACTTCTATTAATTTCAATAATTCTTGTTGTTCGGTTGCTTGGAAATCCGGGACTAGTTCTTTGTTGTGCTTTTGGCAGAATTAGTGGTTAACAGGTGATAAATTTACTGCGTTCACCTGAGAAGCTTGGACGTATTCAGTAGAGGCAGAATGAATGGTTTCTCTTCTTACTTCGACGTAAACAAGACTTTCCCAGGAGAAGAGACTAATCATGGCTCAGCAGGTTCTGCACGGAATATGCAGAACAGGCGAGAGGAAATGAGCGAAGTGCCATCAATATTATAATTTGTCGTTGTTTTTAGCAGGCTTGGGCTTTGGCAGCCGGCAGACAATATAGACTAAAGCAATGGAAGCGGACCGCAGACTCGGGCAAGCGAAAGAAAAACTTAGACATGGAAACTTTCTCGAACACAACTAGGGCTCGTGGCGGGGGAGTTGTAGTCTTACCAGTACAACGCCTAAGAGGAAAAGTTTAGTTAAATTTTGTTTGGTTTGACGTTAAGCTCGCCTCCTGTCATTTTCATCCCGTCATTTTACGTACCGCGTCTTGTGCGACTGTTGTGCTGTTCTGATAGAGGGCTCCGTCGCCTCCCTCCCCATTTACAGCGCCCTCTTCAAGTTATTGCTTAGTTACGGCGAACACACGAAGCAAAAACCTGAAACACATTGTCATTCTTCAACTTACGACGATGCGAGTCGCATATTATGTATATCGCATAAAATATTACCTATATAAGAGTCCGATTTTTACTGCTCAAAGAAACTTTAGTTTAAATCATATACAGGAACAAGGGTTTATATCGTTATCGAATATATCGACGGAAAACACCGGGTCCGATCGTTACGATCTCGTCCCATCATGTAGTTCGTTTCTGTATGCGTATGACACACGTGCGCGATTACTTCGGTTGAATAATGCCAATGTAATTTTCTTTCCTTCACATTCTGTGGGAATATGATGTATAGTATATAATACGTGACTGCAGTTACGTCATAAAAAGTAGGTAAACACCACATATTTTCGACGTCACCTACAGAAATAAAACGTCCACAAACAACTGTCACCAAAATATTCGCTCTCATGCTGTCAGCTCAGATTAAGAGAGATTATATCCGCTTAACGTTTACAAGTGGTTATATTGATCTGTTTTGATAAAATTATTGCAACTTTTAGCCGGCGGCTACGTCTGCAATTAACGGTAACTACTAATAGCAATAAATGTCAGCTTTCACCTAACCCAGTAAGCTTTAAAAGGCTCCAGTAATTATTACAGAAGGGTTTGTTCACAGGAAGTGCCTATAGGTGTGCAGCTCTTTTTCAAGGGCTAAGAGGTAAAAAGAAGCATGCTGGTCAATTAAGCACTCCGTGTGAATTTGACATTCTGTGAAACTACCAAAGCTTTGATAACGTGAAAAGTTTCCTCCAGCTACTTTCGTAAAACTTACTTCGTCGATATAATTACACTGATTTGATTTAATAGCATGCACTTTCTTCCTGACAGTGCTGCACATTATTAATACCAGGAGTCCGATGTGATATGCTGATGAGTTCTGAAAAGAGTGAAGCCATATCTGGTTTTTGCATGTTTTGTATGTTATTGTCGAGAGTATTTTAGTTCACTGAGGCGAGAGCCAAAAATAATTCTGCTTTACACGTAGGTAGTAAGTATATATTATTAGATATATTTACACATTTTGTGCTAAAACTTCATGAATGAAAACATTTTTTAGGATAAACATCAATTCTAGATATTATTCTAGATGTACAGGTTGTATCTTTGATATTTCGAAAAAATTTAAAGACAGAATCGTCTACAGAATTTTGTCTATATTAACGAATTATCCAGACTAAGTTTTTGGCTCTGTTAAAGCATTTTTAATAAATAATGTTTACTTTGTAATGGCGTCCCCACGTTCCCCAAGCCGTCGGCGCCCCTAGGCAACGGCCTATATAGCCTTGTGGATAATCCGGCCCTGCCTGCCATTTCACTGTAACAAAAGTCACTGACGGTAAGAGATAAACGCCAGGAAATTATTCTATTATTCTAGAGGCAAGCAGGTTCGTGAGCTGTAGATCCTAAAGCTATGTATCATATATTTCAAAATCCGCCAACGAAATGTGTAATAGATAACGAGAAGACTGGCGAGCCGGTTCGTTTGATAGACGATAATCGCGAACAGAGGATGGTTCACCAAAATATTGATCCTGTATAAAGTTTCTTTCAAATATGTTCAATTATGTTTTTCTCACCATTCGATAAACTTATCCAGAATTATTCGTTGGCCATTCCAAATATAAAGGAATTGAAACTGATCAAAGTCTTATAATAACATAAACGTACATTTTATCATTAAATAAACCAATAAGAGTCTACGGCTAATGGAGCTAGTTCTCCGAGGTCGGACAAACTCTCTACACTACACATTTTATCATTCCATTATAACTGTAAGTAAGATACTGCAAGTAGTTAGAGAGTATGTGACAAAAATGCCTTATTGTATCTCCCAAATACAAGAAAAGCAGGTTTTTATATAGTTCGAGTCTCGTTCTCCAAATCTGACTTGACACGCAGGGGTCTAGCGCGTTGAGGTGAGCGGTCTTTTGCCCAGATTTACCCGAGCGATTTAAAAAAATATCAACCAGTTGGAAGAAAATTACTGGGGGGCTTCTAGGCAACCCCCCCCCCCCAAATTGAGGGAAATACATTTTCTTCCAATTGCGTTAACCTCGAGTACCGGGTGAGTCATTAATACGATCACCGAGGATATCTCAGACACTAAGCATCGTACAGCTTCAGGCAAAAAAAAAATTCTACGGAAAGTGACCGTAAAAATTCGTTGGAAAATAGTTTTGAGCTTCGAAAATCACCGGTAAAGTAAGAGCCATGACTAAATAAAAAATTTGAATTTTCTCATCATGTAGGGTATATTCAAGATATCATGGGTGCAATGCTTGAATAGCTTAAATAAATAAATAAATAAAAAATAAATAAATAACTCCATAAATAAAATTTTAATTTTTTAGACACATCGCGATATTTTCTTACAGGTCAAATAACGCCCTCTAGCGGTTTCGGTGGTAATAAAATGAAAAATTTATAAGATAATGCAATCGACAGAAGAAGGAAAACTCTTTGTAATGAGACTAATCTTGTTAAATTCCGTCGAGGTTAATCGATATTTGAATTAACAAAGTTTTGACGTTCCCCCACCACCTTATTTAGGTATAGAGTTATTAAAAAAATGTAAGATAATTTTTTTTAGCTATTTAAGCCTTGCACCTATGATATTTTGAATATACCCTAATTTTGAAAAATGATAAAAATTACAATTTTTTTATTTGATCATGGTTCTTCGCCACCTAGGAGTCATTCTAGAAACTCAAACCTATTTTCAACACTTTCCTTAGAAAAAATTTTTGCCTGAGGCTATTCGAAAGCTTAGTTTGAGATATTTCTGGTGACCGTATTAATGACTCACTCAATCAATGGAGGTTAACGCAAGGAGCTATAATTAGAAGAAAATGTTTTCCCTCAATTGGGGGGATTGCCTAGATGCCCCCAGTAATTTTTTTTTTCAAAATGGTAGATACTTTTTTCTTGACAAGTCGGATTTTGAGAAGGGGACGCGAACTATATAAAAACCTGATTTTCTTCCTTTTAGGAGATACTAAGGCATTTTTGTCACCATCTCTCTTATTTCAGTTTCAAATTCAAAAGTGACAAGGTTTGAGATAAATTTCGCTAAAATAATTTAATTTTTATATTTTCAGTGTTTCAACGCTGACTTTGTTAAATTGATTCAACTTGATAAAATAGTAGCTTGAAAAATAATCTCTCTAGTAATAACTTCTCTTTGAAAAAATATGTTTCAAAATATTTATGATAGGTACCTATCAATGAAAAATAAAAAATATTAAAGCCACTTAACTATCTGAGAACAATAAAGGAATTGCAGAAGATTGAAGCAACATAATAAATGAATGCGAAATGCGAAAACGAACATTGTACGTGGATCGAAAAAGCAATAGCAAAAACCTCTCATGTCAAGTGATCATTGCACTAAATAAGCGGAAGATTTATCAAGAACGTGGTTATATCAGAAACGTGTTATGGGCGTGCAAAAATATGATAGGAAGATGATACCACATTGCGGATCAGCATGGCAGGTACAGAAAATTTCAACATAATTGAAACCGTAAGTTTACCTCCATTCAAACTCTTGGGGATGTTATTTTTAGGGTTTTATAAAAATGAACCCCAGTTTACTTTAAAAATGATCGTCTACTAAAACGTATTGGTACATAGGAATGAAAATTCGTCCAACCTCACAGATAAAATATCAATATGTGACTCTATACATCAATCCTAAAACTTCATGAGTACCGCAAGTTCATCACATTTTTTTAAAACTATGTTAGGGATTTGTATCCGTTTTATATGAAGGAAAAACTACAGCATTAACAGATCTTTTTTCTTTCTTTTTCACCATTGGGATCTTGTAAAATAACACAGATACAGGGTCGGTTGAATTAGAGAAAAGTTGCATATTAAGATTTCTGATACAAAATTTAGGAAAACGGCATCTTTCGTGCTAAAACATGGCGAAAAAAACGATATTTCTTATTTTAAAAAGAAAATTCGTGTGTTCTAGAGATCGTTGCTTATACAAAAAGTTTCTATTTTCTTTTTATTATTGAAAATAAGTAAAATAACTTTTGTTTTTCCTTTGGTCGTCATGTTGTTTTTAATTGTCATTTGGGATAAATAAATCGAGGAATTTTCTTCTTTTTTCGTAAAAAAAGTATTATACTTTTCAAATGACGTCACTATGATATAATATTTCTTGCCTTGTTTTTTTTTACATTCCTATAATATTGGATAAAATATTAAATCTGCTCTTTTCGAAAAAGAAAAATGCAATTTTTTTATGGACAGAATTTTTGATTACCTTTACTTTTTTAAGCCCAATGACATGAGAAAACAATAGGACGACCTGAGAATAAGTAGAGTCAAACTTAACTCAAAATGAAAAAATCAAAAACCTCAATTTTTTTCGAATTAAATCGCTATACAATGAAAAACCGGAAGGGTCGCAATAATAAATAAAAAAAAACAGGTTAACTTAAGACGTCAAATTGGCAAACTGAGGATTTGTTGCATTGTTGCATAAAAGGGGTGTGTTCGTCATAGTTTTTGGTTACGAAACCAGGGACATAGGCGTTGGTGGTTGATAATGCTAAAGAAATAAGATAATGAAATTTAGGAGGGATCTGCGTTAATGAAATCTCAGTTTGAAAGACGATAATAATAAAAATAAGGGCGTAATTTAAATTTAAATATTTACCTCCCGAGTTTTGTTTCTGTCCATAAAGGTAGGAAACCTTTTATATCACCAAAAAACAAAGCGAACGTAAGCCTTTCGATGCGGTCGTAATGAAAATAAGAACGGAAAATGAGTGCTAGAGGAGAAATTTTTGAATAGGGGGAGGAGACCGAAGAGACACGATCTGGACCCGCAGCATTGGACGGGGGGGAAACAAACATTCACCAGTTAACCAGTTATGAACGAACAGTTTTGGGTTCATACGATTGAGGTACTATTAACTATTAACAGGTAACACCAAATCACTGATACATACGGGAACTTTGCTCTGGCGACGATCAGAAGAGAGAAAGCAGCCTATTTGTCCAGTTTAAAATCTAATGGGAATGCAAATAAATTTTGGTCTGCGATAAGTAGTATGCGGTTAAAGCAATCTGGTAAGTTTTCGTTCCCAATGGGTTTTTTGATGCTACTATGATAAATAATTATTTTTCTTCAGTTTACAGTAATGCTGATCCCTCGGGCGACGCTGTTACGTATTATAAGAATAATACATTTGAAGGAAAATATGAGTGCACTCTGCAAGTCGTTAATGCGAACCAGGTGCTGAGGGTGGTTAGAAATCTTGCATCGAATTCTGCGGGTGTGGATGGTCTGAATCTTATGATTATCAAAATGACTGTTTGTTGCAAGGGTATTTTCCTCGTCTTTGGAGGAAAGCTGTCATCCTCCCCCTTCCCAAAGTTTCATGCCCAAGGGTATTGTCTGATCTTAGACCAATAAGTTTGCTTCCCGTTTTGTCCAAGGTGTTGTAGAGAGTAGTTTCGTCTTAGATTGTCAGATATCTGGATGATAATTCCATCCTTCGAAAAAATCAGTCCGGCTGTAGAAAGGGCCACAGCACCATCACAGCATTGTTAAACTTATTGGATGATATAATTAGAGCAACTGGGTAACATTGGATTTGATAGCACATCTGTCTCGCTCTTCGAGAGCTATCTTGGCGGCAGAAGTCAGTGTGTGAGGTTAAATGGTATATGTTCTGATAATGTTCAGATACCTTCTGGAGTGCCTCGGGGCTCTGTCCTGGGTCCATTATTGTTTTTAATATACATATTTGTTATATTCATCAAGGTTGAGTTTTGTGCTTTGCAGTCTTTTGCGGATGATACTCAGCTGCTCTCTAACTTCGATAAAGGTGAATTGAATAGCTTTCAGGCAGACATCGATAATGATCTTCACTCTTCTTCGCAGCATGGCTTAACGGGTGAACACGAATAAATTTAAATGAATGTTGCTTTGTTCATCTCGCAGTCGTCGAAATCTTAAATCCTTGCTTTCTGTATATGTTGGCGGCGAAAGGCTGCAATTCTCGACTTCAACAAAAATTCTTGGTATACAACTCGATGTCAAACTGCGTTTTACGGAACATGCTAAAAACTTGGTAAAAAAAAGTACACGTACTTCTAAGTTACTAAACTTCAAAGTAAGGAAAAAATTATCTGAAACTTTGTTTATCTCGGTTGTATATTACTGCGACATTTTGTATTTTCCTTGACTTTATAACTAAATATCGCATACAAAAGATAGAAAATAGTTGCATCCGCGGTTTATCTATGGGTTGAAAAAGTGTGATCATGTTTCACACAAACTGCCAAAGTTGGAGTCGTTGAGTATGTCTGAGCTCGTCAGATACCTTGTGTTTATTCACAAATTAATGTTGACATCGAGACCCGAATACTTGAAAGAAAGACTCATGACATATTCACAGGTTCATGATCAACGTACCAGAAATTTGAACACTTTGCGCATACCTCGGGATTCAACTTCTTTGTTTAAATGAAGGGGAATAGTGATCATGATAATGGGATTTTTGTCTTTTCGTGTATGTAACTTCCAAGTGCGGTAAAGTAAACAGGCGGTTAAGTGTAATAATAGCGTTACGCTAAACTTCGCCGTCTATCAGAGTTAGGAGTCAGAATTAGAATTTCTAAATTCATTTTAATTGTACCTGATACTTAAGTTTTATAAATGTAACATTCTATGTTGGTATTTACGTTAATAAAGACGATATTATTATTATTTTTATTACTAGTAACGATAAAATGCCATTTCGGCCAGGAAAAGCATCTCGAGGAAGAATTTCGTATCGTAAGAAATGTACGCTACACCGCGATGATTTGATGGACTTGTGACCAAATGGGGGAACTTACCAAAACATTTTGGCGTCTGTTGAGTTGGTACGAATTTTCACTTTCATTACCCGTTGAGATTGTTTAAACCTCACAATAGTACTTAAAAAAATTAAATACCTCTGCCACATCAATATAAACCAGAATTGTCTCCAAATCTAAGATTAAGCTCATCATTTCTGAACCGGAAAAAATAAATTGCTTTATCACTGACTGCATCAATAATATTAGAAACGAATGAATCAATAATGAGCATTATATTCTTTGCATGGTAATTGATGGTAAGTATTAATTTAATTAGCAAGACAATGGTCATTAACTAAATTGAGATGAAATTTTGGTCATTTAAGTAAGTACTTCATTCTTATTCTTCGGTAAGTTTACACTTTAGCTTATCGCAATTGAGAAACTCTTGAAGTGTCACCAATAAATACTGGAAATAATCAGGGGACACTTACTAAGTAAATTGTGAAGAAGGAAGCCAGTAAAAGAAGGTGAAGATGATGGGGAAAAAGTAACTGAATTGAATTGTGAGCTTTTGAGGAGCCCGGTGTCTCCCCCCTTATTAACAATCAAACTGGATAGTAAATTACAAGTGACGTTATCGCAAAACTGGAGATTCTGAAAGTCGGACCCAAGTGGATTACAGTCTGACTGCGGCGACCGGCTATATCGAGATGGCCACGCGTTGACGGCTCAAGTTATTGGCTTTCTCGCATTTCAGCGTCCCGTTTCATATTTCTCCCCAATATCCGTGAGTGTGTTTCAACAGCCTCACTTTCAGCTCAGGGTGAAGCGATGTCCTGCCTCGTTGGTACGCTGATATCCGTGCCATTGCCCCTGTCGCATCTCTTATCGCCCGGAGAACGGTCCGAATCATGCCTTGTAGCCGCTTACCGTTTTATTATTGTTATCAAATGAGAAACGTCCCGAGGCGATTTTTGAAACCATAACTTTCACAGCTTCGATCTATAAATATCAAGATGATATCAAGACCTACAAGACGATTATTAATTGGCTCACTAGAAATACAGTGTGTTCTTCCTTCAGCACGTTTAAAATAGGAAAAATTACACATATATAGAAAAAAAGTTAATCAGCGAATAACTCTGGTGAAAAAACGACGCCTAGATTTTGTAATTTTTTTTTCAAATTTATATATACCTAATCACCATAACAGAGTCAAATAGGAAGTGTAACAATAAAAATAAAAATATGCTATACAAAAGCTCACAAACTAAAATTCGTACCTAATTCGAAGACAAATTAGGTGCAAGTAAATAGATTGGTGTCAGTAGTTTTTACTCTCGCTCTAATCTTCATTCTTGAAGGCAGGAATAACCTTAAATAATATCCAGCAAGATGGTTAATGACAAGAGCAGATAGCAGTGACAGGCCTAAAATGGGCAGTTAATAAATATTTGGGGGTAGGAATGTGTCAGTTTCCAGTAGTGTTCTTCCTTCGGGAAGTGATTGGTTGCACAACGAGTCGTTGCAATGTTATGTATACTCGATCCATGTTACTAGGGTATAAACTGTGACCCATCTAGTCTGAAACTATACAAAAATTAAACCCATTCTGGATGAGAGTATATAGAATACTCCTGTAAATGCCTTGGCCAGATCGCTTCATAAATGAGGAAGTTCTGAGGAAAATACAAAAAAGCTCAGAAATAATAGGTAATAATAATATCAATACATCAAGAAGGGAAAAACCGTCTACGTAGGTCACGTAACACGTAGTGATAGAATGAAGTTCCTGAAAACGATAATGGACGGCAACGAGGTATATACCTCTATGTAGGAAGACGTAAACATTTATTTTGTAGCTACAGAACGTATAAGAGAATTGACTTGACTTGACTCATACTTATTGACCATTAGAAGAAGACAGAAAATAAACTAAGTACATAATCTCACTTTGAAATAACATATAAGAAAGTTATAATACCCAGCCAATGGATATGTTTCACTATAACTGAATACGATAAGTTTAAACAAGTTTGAACTTTGAGAGTACCTAGAAAGATAGAAACATGTTCGACACTCTTCACCGCTCTCAGTCGAGTCACATTTTTAGAACATCCTTCAAGCGAAATATTAAAAAGCCCTACAATAGAGATCTGCCCACTGATAGACTCGAACCTTATGATTTCAATTAAGAAAAAATAGAATTTCTTTATATACATCACAACTAAAAATTGAATCGCTAATTACGATGAATGATTCACGAAGAATTTGACGTCATAATGTAATAGTTCACTGTTACAATAAGGGTTTATTAATAAATATGCGCCTCTCGGGTTTTTCCGTTCGTTATACTCGTTATACTCTCTTACTTAAAAGTGAATTGCTTAGGATCAACATAATTATTGTTCTTTATACCTGTCTGCCAATTATTGTCATTTCCCAGTTCCGTCAATGGGAACTGGGATTTAATTCTATTAATTCTATTAAATTAAATAGTTGCCGCATAAATTACTTCATTCGGATCTGCACGTGTCTTTACATATTATTCATGTAATTATTATGTCAAGCTAGACTTTAAAATGACCGTGCAGAAACCGCGAAGCTGTTGCTTCACTATCAACCTTCAGTGATTGAGCCGTAATTTTATAGCCTTTCCCTGGGAGTTGATTTCCCTTTTTCTTTAGAAAAAGAATAATTAAATTTAAATACCTATTCATATGCGTACCTATACAGTGTGTGTCACAGGCATGGTACACCCCCTTTTTTTTTCTTTATTTTTGGAGATAATTTTTTGAAATTTGGTACATCGCATATTCTCGATAGAGGGCACTTTTTAGCAGAAAACTGAATTTTTTCCCACATCGGTTTTTCCGGAAATGTTACCAACTTTTTATTTTTAAATGGGACACCCTATATATTATTATATTAGATTCTATACATTTGTACAAATACAAAAATACCACATAAGTACCATTTTAAATGTCAAATTTGTTTTTATTTATTTTTTTATTTCTCAATTATAGTATGTCATGACTATTTCGTTTTACTCCAATTGGATCATCTAATGCTAGAGAAATCGAATTTTTGTTCAAAGTACTAAATTAAGTGATTTATGGATAAATTATGCGCACCGGAATGATTTTTTGAGCTGAATTCATTTTTTTCAAATGGTACCATATTGGTACCGAGGTACCATCTACTACTACTTCCAATAAGGGACATTTTGGTGTACCCATTTGCATCTGTGACGAACACAACTGAAGTCATGGCACACTATAATTGAGAAATAAAAAATCAAATACAAACAAATTTGACATTTAAAATGGTACTTATGTGGTATTGTTGGATTCGTACAAATGTATAGAATCCAAAAATATAATAATATATAGGGTGTCCTATTTAAAAATGAAAAGTTGGTAACATTTCCGGAAAAACCGGATGTGGGAAAAAATTCAATTTTCTGCTAAAAAGTGCGCTCTATTGAGAGTATGCGACGTACCAAATTTCAAAAAATTATCTCCAAAAATAAAGAAAAAAAAGGGGGTGTACCATGCCTGTGACACACACTGTATGTAAAAATATTACTACAGCTTCGAAGACGATTTCAGCTTCTTTATATTGGAGTTTTCTTTTCTGCTCCTGTATTTGCATTTATTTCGTCGGAATTATTGAATTCATTGAAAAAAAGTTCCCATTAAATGGCGGATGCGCAAACGCACCGTTTTCGAATTAGTCTAAAAAATTTTTTAGACCGTTTGAGATATAAAGCTGAACTTTGGTACATATTATATCATTAACAGTACCTACGTTTTTAAGGATTAACCAATTTTTTTATATCACAGGGAAACAAATCAGAACAAAATTATCAAAAACAAGTCCACAACAAAACATGTTGCTATACTTTTATGTTTTTTCATAAAAAAATTCAGTTTTTCTCGAAAACAGTTCACGTTAAAGCTTTTGACCAACAGCAATTTTTATGCAGAACACATTGGCAACTCAAAATGTACTTTCATAAATTATGTACGTATAAATTAGGGGTAAAAAATTTCAAGCAACCCCAAAATCTCCGCCATTGCATATAGAAAGTTATTTAAGTATGCGCTCAAAAATTCAATAATATCAATGATAAGATGTTTACAAAAGTTCAATTTTTTTATCTTAAACGGTTCCTGAGATATGGACAAAAAACGGGAAAAAAAATTATTTTCATACCCTATTTCTCGAAAGCGGTGGGTTTTCGGACCTATGTTAATAGGAACTTTATTGTGGGTATAATAAAATAGTACATTATTTTATACACGGAGAGAAAGTGACACTTTTCATGGCGCGCTCGTGTTTATAATAGAGAGCAAGCCATGAAAAGTGACTTTGCCTCCAAATAAAATATTCAAATGTGGACAAATTTTAGCAAGAACATTTTTTTTTAATTGAAGATAATCGGGTTTGCAAGGAAATTTGGACCGGCAAAGTTCAAGTAACTCTGACGCAGTGGACATTGAAATTATTTTGGAATAATAATAATATAAGGTGTACTGTAACCTCAAGATTATCTTTTTTGATTAGTACCAAAATCCTGCTTTTAACCCGCCGGATACCTAATATTAAGCTATACCTCCAAAGTTTTCAACTCTTATAGGGTTAAAATATTTATTGAAAATAAATACGGGTCTATATTAATAAAATTTGAATCGTTGATTCTTAAATAAGTAGGTGTGTGTTTGTAGGTTGATGTTGCTATGACAACACTTTGCCACCGGCGGCGGGAAATTGAAAAGTAAACCACCGGCGGAGGAAAAGTGACACTTCGCGACCGACTGATATTACTCAGTCGAGTAATATCTGATTTAATGACGTTTGAAGGAGAAAAGTATTATTGATGAGTGTTATTTGAGAAAAAGATATATAAGTACAAGAGTTTTAAATCAAAAAATTGAACTTATAATACTTACTATTTTTTTATATATTATTGTTAGGGGCAATATATATTTCGACAAATGATGACTTTACAATCTAATAAGAATAATTCATAAAAATGTTTTTTTAATAACAGTTATTAGTAATAGTATTATCGAAGTACTGGAAGATAAGGAATAAATTTGAATTTATGAACATTTGAGTACGTTTTGAAATATTTTATACAATGCGAATCTTGTTTGAAATTCGATCATGAATAAATTAATGAAATATTCAGCTAAATATTTAATTTATCTTGTCCTTGGGGACATTCGACTTGTAGAAACAAGGGGAGCATCTCGAATTACAAAAAGGGACATATTTTCATCACGATCTAGAGAATACAAGCTTTTCTTTTGGCCGGTGTAAATATTGACGAGAAATGAAACCAATGGCAACGTACCTACCTACCTCCCTACGTACGTAGTGAAAATACATAAATATTGCGACAGAAAATAGGATTATAGTTTTCGTATAAAAATATATGTGCTTTTAACAAAACGGAGTTGGATTAAATTTTTAAACCATTAGGGTTTGTGTGATAGAAGTCGGAGAGCAAGCTATCAAATTTCTATTCTGTTGTTATGTTCCGCAGAAACTGTATTTAAATTTTCATGATACTTCTCCCCTTTCAACTCATCAATTCTGTTTCCGAAGCTACTACTGCGATTTCATTAAATTCTGCAGTCCATTATACTGCGTCGGATAATGCGCAAACGTTCCTCTTCCACCCGTATCCCATCCTCTCTACGACTTAATTAATAAACTTGTACAAACATTATGTTTAGGTATTTACAGTATGCATCAATAGATGCGAATAACAGACTGGGATAAAAATTCCGTTATAACATTTCACAAAGTTGAACAAAAGTTGCAAAAAGTTTCCACCATACAAAGTTCATTTTCATTTTTTTTTTCAATCTATTATTTCATAAATTACATCAGCTGGAATGATACCACTTCTAAATTAAATTTAATTATTTATTTATCACTTATAATACCCGATCATATATTATCAGACAGAAATATTAAATTTAATCACTAGACAAATTATAATATATGTTTAAAAAATGAAATCCTTAAAATAAAATTATTAATTTGGAAAATACATTATAAAGGTTGAGGGGTGCAAATTATCTGTTTAGATCACTGCGTTAAAAAATAGTTAAATCATAATTATTATCATAGTTAATAAACATTTTCAAATGTTTATGTTTACGAAAAATATAAAATGCGATCTTTTGGGGTAGTGATGGCCAGTGGGCTAGGCGAAAAGGCCTGTGAACATCTAGTCGCTTGGGGTTTATTATAATAGAATAAGATATCAATATAAAATTCATAGATCACATAATATTCTTGGGAATAATTATTGTTGACATCAGGTTGAGCTAGACGAGGCTTCTGGACAATCTAAAGAGAAAATATTATTTCAAAGATGAACCTCTCAAAAACACTATATCATCGCTCATAGAGAGCGAGTATTACATTCAGATTACTGCAAGTCTAAATGAAAGCATCATAAACGATTTAAAATCGATTATGGGTAATCTCAACGATTTTTAAACAAAACTAACTTGCTGTCAAAGTAATCTATGAAACAGTTCACAAAATTTTCCTAGAACTTAACTATGAAATCCAAAACCCGTTGACAAAAGAATTCTCACGCCCTAATACTACCCCATTGCTCTCTCACATGCCGTATCTCTATCACAAAACACCTACTATATCTCTTCATTACACCAGAGTACCGTGACGCCAACAAAGCTATTATCCACATTTCCATTGTCTCGAATCAGGTTTAGAAGCAGCAAATGTAACCCACACCAACACCCATAGAGATCGTCTCCCAAATGGTACAAGTATCTCCTTAGTCGAACTCTTTTCCATCCACAAAGCCTTAGTATTAGCCCTCAATACAAAGTAAAACACGGGAAGTCATTTTCCCTGAGTCTTAGGCTCCGTAGTACTGTCAGTGCAATCATTATACCCATAAGCCTTTATCGCATTTCGTTCCCTCTCATGTACGAATAGAGGCAAACGAGAAATTCGATAAATCAGCCAAAGCAGCCTTTATTTCGGAACACCTTGTGGAGACAAAAATCTTCCAGTCTACAGACATTAAAAAGGACAAAAAAGAAAAAAAGGTATGTTGAAGAGAGCATGGGAAAGTGCCTACGGAAGAAGATCGTCATGCAGTTGATGGTTCCAAGGAGTAAAGTTCCGAAGATTCTCGAACTGATCCATAGGGGTACATCAGGAGCTCACTTCGGAGTGAACAAACTAAATTTCGAGAGAGGTTCTACTGGGTGAACTACAAGGAAGCATGGTGCGGTAAGGCTGCAAGCAAGGACCTAAGCAGAAGACTGACAGGAGTCATGAAGCAGTACAACGTCGGAGCTCCATTTGAGAAGATAGCCATAGACGTAGCAGATCCTTTTCCAATCAGCGACAGCGGCAACCGCTTTAACCTGGTTGCCTTGGACTATTATTCAGCAAGTGGCCTGAAGCGTACGCCATACCAAACGAAGAAGCTGCTACAGTTGCGAGAGTCTTGGTGGATAATTTATTTAGCAGATTTGGCGTACCTTTAGAGTTGCATAAACTGCTGGGAATAAACAAGACAAGGACTACATCTCTCCATCCACAGTCTGACATATGGTGGAGCGGTTTAATCGGACAACGGAGTAGCATTTGTCGAAGGTGGTGAGCAATAATCATAGAGACAGGGACCAGTACCTGCATTTGTTGCTGTTATCGTACAGAATAGCCATCCATGAGACTACGGGGCAGACACCGGCCAAGGTTATATTCGGCAAGAGGATTCGGCTACCCTGTGACTGGGTCTACCGTTCACCAAACAATCCACCATCCGAGATCACAAACAATGTCGAAAAATTGAGAAACTCCGTGGCAGAAGTGCATTCCCTTGTCAGGGGGAAGATCAAGTTGGCCAGCGACCGAATGAAGGCGAGGTACGACCTGAAGGCAAACTCCGGCGGCTTCACAAAAGGAGACAAGGTGTGGTTTTATAATCCAACTAGGAAGAAGGGTTTACACCATTATCAAAAGAACAAACGACGTAGTGTATTGGATTCAGCGAAGCGGTGCCCCAAGTACAAGATGAACGCGGTCCACCTGAATCGTCTAGCACACCCTAGTAAAGAGACAGCGAATATAGAAAATAGAAGGGAGTAGTATAACGAAAGAACACTGGCGAAGTATTCTGGATCTGGGTTTGTTATTGTTTTGTTTACCTTGTCGACAAATAATATGTGACCTTCGCGACATTTCTAGTGACATGACAGGAATGACATATTCTAAGATCGGAACAACACACATGTTACTAAATACCAGTATGGTTCTGTGTTCTACACATGTTCGAGATTGCGTGGAAGTAATCCGTGAAACTATAAGACATTTCTAGACTCCACGGCAACGGGTATACAGGGTGTCCCAGCTTATTCGAAGCGGTCTCTGTAGGCCAAACGATGGATTTTTCCAAAAAAAATTTTGCTAATTCAAGTACAGAATTACAATGGCCACAATTTAAAATTATTTTGGAGTATAAATTAAGAGTGTCCCATATGACAGTGACATATCAAAGTTATGTTTTTTTAAATGGAAAGCTCCTATGTTATTGCATTTTTAGATTGTCTGAGAAAAGAAAATAAGATTGGTTTTTACAGTGGTTGGTGTTTAAATTCAGAAGTTTTTGAGTTATAAACAAGTGAAAATCGTCATTTTTTAAGTTCAATTAAGTACAACGAAAACGGCTAAAGATAGAGAAAAACGGCTCACAAGTCCTTATTTTAACTTTTCATGTACTATCCTATGATATGTAGATGAAATGTTTATACAGGGTGATAAAAAATTTAAAAAAAATTGAGATTTCTCCACGCGTCGCCAAATAAAAAAAGCAAAGAAAGTACAAATGTTTCTATACCATAGGATAGTACATAAGGGACATGTAAGCCGTTTTTCTCTTACATGGCCGTTTTCGTTGTACATGGCCTTGAACTCGAAAAATGACGATTTTCACTTGTTTATAACTCAAAAACTTCTAAATTTAAACACCCACTGTAAAAGCCAATCTTATTTTCTCTTCTCAGGCAATCTAAAAATGCAATAGCATACGAGCTTTCCATTAAAAAAAACATAACTTTGATATGTCACTGTCATATGGGACACTCTTTATACTCCAAAATAATTTTAAATTGTGGCCATTGTGATTCTGTACTTGAATTTTCAAAAAGTTTTTCGAAAAAGTCCATCGTTTGGCCTACAGAGACCACTTCGAATAAACTGGGACACCCTGTATATACTAAGACCTGTCGGCACTCTAGAAGGCAGTTGTGGTTTAGAAGCTGTAACTTGGAAGAGAAGTGAAAGAGTATAGTAGCTGTTAGTGTTGTCTGTGTCATAACTGTCATAAAAGAGAAAATAGCTGATTATTTAGATTTAGTTGTGAATTTTGCAAGAATTTTGCAAGACTTTTTGGAATTAATAAAGTGTAAGACTGTAACAATATATCTAGAGACTCCAGAAGCGGCAGACGGACCGTTTCGGCCTCTTTATGATGGCACCATTAAAAACTAGACTCCTTGTATTCACCGAGCTCCACGGAACTCAGTGACTTACAAAGCCTAGCGCCATCTAACAATGGAGGCAGGAACCTCTGGATTTAATCTCGATGTGCTGCACTGATGAGGTCATAAAGAGACCGAAAAGGTCCGTCTGCAGCTTCGGGAATCTCTAGATGGTTGCGTGTGTTGTCTGCCATTGAAAGCTCTTCATTGTTGAAGAGAAAAGCCCAGAATTAATTTTCATGATTATGTAAAATTTTTATTATTGTAGCAATATACAGGGTGTTGATTTTCAAAGCGGGCCATAGGGGATTAGCATTGCGAAAGTGGTTTTTGAGGATTCCTGCTCGCCGTTTAAACTGACAGAAATGGTTTTGGTATCAACATGAAGCTAAAATTATTGCGCATAACGCTTGACATTAGAAATTAATTTAATTTCACGTTGTTTTCTAAAATTCTTCAGAAAAATTCAAGTAATTGTTAATGTTTGCTTTGCCTAAACAATAATGACGTTTCTACGTTTTGACAAACCAATAATAACACTTTATAAGTCAGTAGGTAATAATAAAGTCTGGTTCTATTTAAAAATGGGTTAAACAAAGCAAGAAAGAGTCTTTATGGTGAAAACCTACTACAGTGTAGCCAGTTACAGGAGGGTTCGCGATTTATTTGCCGTGATTTTTTTTAATAGACCAATGTTTTATTATTGGATTGTCAAAACGTTGAAACGTCATTATTGTTTAGGCAAGGCATGCTATTTTGTGATTAAACATTAACAATTACTTGAATTTTTACTGAAGAATTTTAGAAAACAACGTGTAATTAAATTAATTTCTGATGTCAAGCGTTATGCGCAATAATTTTAGCTTCATTTTGATGCCAAAACCATTTCTGTCAGTTTAAACGGCGAGCAGGAATCCTCAAAAACCACTTTCGCAATGCTAATCCCCTATGGCCCGCTTTGAAAATCAACACCCTGTATATGAACGTGTCTGGTTAAAATCCAGACTGGGGGTCAGAAGTAAGTTTATTTTAAATAACATAGATGCCATAAAAGTATGTGTGTATGTTTGAAAACAATATTCTCCAGATACTTAGAGAAAACATGAAGAACGCTCATAGATCTCAAATCACTTCAGCTTGAAACACTGATTAGTCAGAATTATATCTAAAAATATTTCAGAGTTTTGGGTTATGCGGGTGAGTTTAGTAATTAACTGAGTAAAATTATCCGCCCCTACACAACGAACAATGTGGTGGATGTACCTACATACAAAGCGATCCTGATTAAAATTATCCATTATAACAATATGTTCGAAATGTGATGAAAGAAGACTGTGGTTTCATCCAAATAATTAGGTAATCAGATTTTTTGGACTGCAAGCTGCCGCATGATATAGACTATAAGTACAAAGATGCAGCATTTTTAGAGTAGATCATGTTTTTCTTGGTGGGTGTCCCAACCTTTGAGGTGTGAATACGATTTGGAAATCCCATGAAAAAAATAAAAAATTCCCATAAAAATCAACATTCATGCAAATGCGATTATCTTCTAAACGATAAGATTGAACGATTTTTATAAAGAGAATACCTACCTTTTTGTAGAAAATGAGTCGAATAATCTATGCCTTATATTTAATATCTTTAATTCATTTAATTTAATATTTTATTCCATTATAGCGTCGAATCGTCACATCAAATTCCATCAAAATCGCTTCACCTTTCAGAATCAAATAAGAATTTCAAAATAAACACTTTGGCATCTCCTATAAGTGTCCAAACCAAGCAACTTTGTGAAAGATAAGTTGACTTAAATCGAATTAGTTTCACCCGAGGAACATTTGGTAGTGACCTGTAAAGTCATTTCAGGGCAACCCTCATATACCTATTACAATCGACCGAATCACTGAGATCTATCATGGTAAGGACGATGTTGTCAGGATACTAACAATCAAACTGCTACTGATGCGTTTCTACAGACGGTCAGTAATAAAGTTACTTTTTTAGCACAAGAATGAACTTTTTTTAAAAGCTTTGAAAGGGGCGGTATATGTTCTAGTTTCACGACTTTTTTAGTAGCCCCAATCACCTTGTATGCAAACTCGCCAAACTGGCGGAGAAGGAAGAGTCCCATGAAATTCGAAGCCTGCTCCCTCGACGGAAAATTCATTCCCTCATATTCATTGTGTTATAAAACTTCAACACATGTGCTTACATTTAACTTGTAAGTATTTCCTACCCATGCCTTTGTAACTTTAGTTAAATGGACCGTTTCACTTTTATTATTCTGGTACTACTTACTACTTACTCTTGTTTTATATCTACTGAAACCAGGAACATATTTTAATATTTCATTTTGCATCCCAGATCATTGTAATTTGAATAGGCGTAAAATAAACATCGTCTTTGAAGACATTTTATTTTTACTGCCTATTACTTAAATGAAGTTGGCAACTGTATAGGTAAAGGGAATTCTACTATGTTTCTATGTGCTTCTGCACACAAGAAACACAAGAATACCGAAATGTGTTTATGACAAAATAAAGTACTGTTATAATAATACCAACATAAAAAACTCGCACAGAGCAAGAAGTTGCCATACTTAACAATGACATACAAGAGATTCTAGCATGGAACGATAGGAACCAAGTTCAATTTAATGCTGGAAAACCCCAAGCAGTCATCTTCTCCAAAAAGGCCAACGTTTTGCAGCCATATATGGTGATGTAAGGACACTTCTCTTACTCCATCATCATCTCTTCTTTCACTTGGAGTGAGCCTGGGAGCGAATATGCTTGGCATGATCATGTTGCAGGTCTGGCGAAGGCTTCTCAAAAACTTGAAACACTCTTCCGCACGAAGAAATTTTCTACACCACAACTGCTTCTCCTCTTATATAAGGCTCGCTGAGATACGCTGAGGTTACTCGACTCCATTCAGAAAGGAGCCATCCACTTGATTAGGCACCCGGATTTGACAAAAAATTCAGACACTTTTGAACATCGAAGAATAGTAGCTGACCTAAGTCTGTTTTACAGATATTTTTTGGGAAGTGTTCAAAAAACGAAAAAAAAATAGCATTCCAAAGGGCGTGCTTCCTGACGAATAAAACCTGCAACGATTAGAAGCCAACGTGAATCGACATCTCCGCTCATGCACCGCTCCAAGAGCGTCATGGATTTCCCTGCAGTGCATGTGCATTTTCAATAATAATAAAAAAACCTAACTAAGCATAGAAATATGAAAACTATCATATTACAATCATCTCAAAACTTTATAAACCTACCTCTCAGCCTCCCGATTCTAGCATGCAAAGATCTCAGCGACCAAGTTCAATAAGTAAAAAGCAGAAGCTCTCCTGTTTTCTGTGACTCTACAGGGTGCACCATGTATCCTTCTCTATATTGCTATCTCCTAACGCTAACGGATACAGGGTCGGTTAAACAAGTCCAAAGGAGCGCAATTTTGTGGCCATCTCGATTCCGTCGAGACATACAAGATATCTGTGACGGTTCCTGAAATATCCTGAAAAAACTGAAAAATCGAGATTTGTTATTTTTGCCATATCTTTTTTATTATTGGAGATTAATGAATAATTTTTTGTGGGCTTACATAAGTCGTCAAGAGCTACCCATCTGACATTTCAAAAATTTTCAAAGCCGACTAGATCCCAGAATTTTCATAGTCGACTTTCGATTTTCTTATGGCCACCATATTGTTTTTTTTATGTTGTTCGGTATAAAAAAATCATAAAAACTAAAAATTATTAAACTTCAAAAAATAAATAAAAAAAAATTTTATTCTTCTTTTTTCTTTACAAAAAAAAAAACATTTTTAGACCGAATTTCATAGATAAATTAAAAAACCATAAGGCAAGCACTATTTCGTCGTATTTTACAAATGTTGACGTTTTTCGACGATTTTTTATTAGGTTTTTCTTTGAAATATTAAAAATAAAAATTTTAAATTTTTTTTTTTAAGTTTATTAATTTTTGGTTTCCATTAATTTTTTCATATCGAATGCCATAGAAAATCAATATGGCGGCCATAAAAAAAACGAAAGTTGACTGTGAAAACTCTTGGATCTAGTAGGCCTTGAAAATTTTTGAAATGTCAGATGGATAGCTCTTAACGGCTTATGTAAGCTTACAAAAAATTATTTATTAATTTCCAATAATAAAAAAGATATGAGGAAAATAAGAAATCTCGATTTTTCAGTTTTTTCAGGATATTTCAGGAACGGTCACAGATATCTTGCATGTTTTGACGAATTCGAGATGGCCACAAAACTGCGCATCTTTTCTCTAATTTAACCGACCCTGTATCTCTTAGCGTTCAGGAGATAGCAATATAGAGAAGGATACATGGTGCACCCTGTATATAAGAATAAAGAAGAGTGTTTAAAAAATGAGTGTAAAGAGAGTGGGTCTGAGGAATATTCCTCATTTTGTCAGTATGTCAATATTTTGTCACTATATGACAATATCGGGATATCCGGTCAAAAATATTATGGTCTAAAAGTGATGCTCTTCTGATGGTATTGTGGGAGTTGGTCTAGTCTGCTTTTTTTTTCTTCTACCAGAAGCCGACACCCAACCTCGGTATCCTGATTCATTGATATCGAACCTCCCTTGCAGTGAAATTGCCACTAAAATATCAATTCGCTCTATTGGGGATGAAACTATTTTTTTCTAGGCAAATATCTACCGACGACGTAAAACATTCATCAGTCTAGGGTTTACTTTCACTCTTAAACATTGAACCGTGTATAAAAGAACTGAAACATTAAATTTAATCCGATCGGTCGATTGACATTATTAAGACGAATTTCAACTCGATAAATTAACCTCTTTCCGTGCTTTTGAGTGCATTGCATTGGGGAATTATTATCAAATAATAAAAAACAACCGGTCTTTTAAAAATGAAGCTAATTATCAGCACTTCATTACAATTGGAGTGCTGAAGCGATGTTCTTGTTATGTCATAATGATAGAACCAGCGACAAGAGAAGGGTTGTCAAAGAGATGTAGAAAGAGCGGAGGGACCGGCTTCCCGCTTCCTGTGATCTGATCCGATGTACCGGTGTCCTGGCGCCGCGATTTACGATTGCTGAGGCGATGGCAGGTTTATGGCCGCGGCGTGTCCTCTCCTACCGATGGCTATGGGCGACATCGATGAGCGACGGACCATGACGGACCCCCGGGCTCACGGAATCGACATGTCCGTCGCATGGTCCCCGAGGACGCATGTAGGACTGACTGTTATTACTGAAAGGCGAAAGGCCGCTGGAGAACGGCCGCCTCGAGATGGACACAGGACAGCTCTGCTCGCTTTACCCCTCTTCGAAGGAACCGACACTTGCACTGTGTAGCAAAAACCTACTCTCCCTACTCCCCTGTTCTTTTCGACCCTTGTCCCATTCGTCGATAATATTTCATACTGACTTCCGCCTTTGAATACTAACTTACTTACTTTATCTCATAGTTCTAGTATACAGACCAAGGCACTCTATTGAATTTTCCCTATCTTGTTCTTTGAGCAATTCAACTGTAAGAATTTACATAATATCTGATATACGTATCAAATAGCATTCGCCATAGAAGCGCTTCAGTCCTTTCATAATTCTTCTCTATAATGTTATTGAACTATTGAATAAAAATTTTCCTTTCGTTTAGTAAAAGAGTGGTGGGGTTCTCAATATACTATAATAGTCAGCCAGCTGAAAGTAAAATTTTAGACGTACAATTTGGAAGCCATTGGTAAATTAGTTTTTTCTCTCTCCATACAAACTCTCTTCATATCTGGACCTCAGATATCTGAAGAAGCGCCGACCCATTTCACGTCGAATACGAGCAATTTCTTGTCGAATATTATTATTTTTTAATTAATCAGCGGCAAATTGCGGTCAAATTAATAATTTTTTCCCACTAAGTACAATAATATTCAGCTTTTGGTATTATAGGAATTGTTTTCACTGTCCACCGATCCTGACTCACAGATTTCTTTCTGGCGCACCTAACGCCGCTTCTTGTTCCCAAAAATAAAATAAAAATGGCCAAAACTGGGACTCCTCTCATTTTAACCCTTCGAGGGCCGTGCGATTCAAGATCTTCCGGACATATTTTTAGCTGTCCGTATAGTTTCTGTCTTCTGCGGTCCAGAGATTCGCATTCGTACAGAACATGTTTAGCTGTCTCTTGGGCCTAGGTCTTCATTCTACAGTCCTATTTTGTTCAAGTGTTCTTTTGGGGCAATCTGTCCCGTCAGTAATCCCCCTGTGATATGCAGTTGATTCTTGCTAAGTGGCAGTAGTTTTTCAGTTGTTTTTTGAGGTCCCTTGATGAAAGCTTTCCCATGTTGATTTTTGGTTCTTTTATCCCAATATTGGGTCCCCGTGCTCTACTTTTGGTACTCTCAGGGATCAGCCGAGGATCCACTTCTTGCTAGCTCGTTGACTTTTTCATTGCCTGAGATTCGGCCATGTCCTGGCACCCACATTAAGATTACCTCGTTGCGTCCTGCCAGGCTTTCGAGATTTTCACGGCGTTCCCGCAGTAGTCTGGACGTTAGCTTGGGGTTCCCTACAGTCCCTAGAACCGCCTGACTTTTAATAGATTGATCCGCCTGTTGGATCCCTCTCATAGAAATAGCACTTGGAGGAAAAGGGTTGAGGCTGTGAACAAAAATTCTTAAAATTTGAAAGTCGCGTTTTTGCGCTTTTTTCTCTTACTCACCGAGACTTTCGTTCTTGGTAATTCGCAAAGGACGGGGACACGTGAGGGCGCCTCTAAGCCGTGCATCATTAGCGAGAGAAGGAAGGGCGAGCGTGAAAATTACCTAGAGCTTTCTTATAAAAAAATTCCTCTTACTATCGACTTTTTTCATTTACCAACACTGTCAAATTAGACTGCCACGAAGCTCTCAGAGAAATAAAATAAATTAGTGAAATTATATATGACCTAAATCAGTCATCGTCTGAGTCAGGAGTCAATGATATCATCGGAGAGACCAGCCGTTGCTATGGTAGAGATAGCCTTGTAGGGGGTATGACGTCACCAGATAATCACCTTATAAATGGGAGCGCTCTTCCGCCCGAGTAGTTAGTTATCAGAGAACACGAGGAGTGGAAGCATCGCTTGCGTATACATAACCGCTGATGATATTTACCGCAGCTGTAGAAGAAACGTTCGGAGCAAATCTCCATGGACCACGGCACAACACCCTGTTAGGCTGTTAAGTTAATGTTAGGCTGTTTCTCAATAAAGTAATTCCCTGCAGATGAATATGACGACGAGGACCGATAGAATGGCCTGTGCACTCACCCGATTTGACACATCTAAATTTTTCCTTTAGGGGCACTTAAAATCGAGGGCTTACACGAATTAACCAGCAATTGAAAAGATCTACAGCATCAAATTCGCATAGAAATGGAAAGTATCGCTTCGGATGTTAACATTCCGGTTAACATTCCTGGCGGAAGTGTCCGTAAGTTTTCGGTTGACAATTTGAACAATTTCGAGGAGTAGGTAAAGTGGTAAAAACTCAATTTAGTCACTATTTTAAACTAAAACTTAACTGCTGCCGGTAATAAAGTGTCATTTTTTACCTTTTTAACTTTATATACACAACACCCTCTGTATCTTGTCAACAGTTAACAAGAAACCACATCAAGTATGTGGTGTCGTTATATTCATGAAGAAAAGAAGGATCGATTTCTGGTAAAACACTATTTTGTTG